>PUFA01000228.1:1301016-2602032 GCA_003508835.1 Eonycteris spelaea
ACTTATTCATTTATTTGTTCCTTTGTCTATTCATTCACTCATTAAACACTTTTTTTTTGGTAACCTACTATGTGTTGAGATTGAGTTAGAAGGTGTACAAAATCAAAGCTGCATAAGGAATAATTAACATTTTATAAGTGAATTACCCAGTTCAATATACATATGCATTTGGAATCTATGTCTTTAAGATAGAAGCTGCTTATTTGAATATATCACTCATTAGAAAGAAAAGCTAAAAGGGGATTTTTGCAGCTCCCAGTGGTCTTGTGAGTTATTGTAAAGATTTTGGTCTTTGTCTTCAGTGCAATGGGAATTGACTGAAAGGTTTCATGCAGGGAAGTGACACTATCTTATCTGGATTTGAAAAGATTAGTTATGCTGCTAATTAGAGAATAGTTTGAAGAAGAGGGCAAGAAAAGATATAGAAAAACAGAATAAGATGCTAGCATAGAAGTTCAGGTAAAACTTGATGGTGGGTGGTAGTTTGAAAGATAAGACCAAATTAGTAAAATATTCAGAAGATGAAATGTATAGGACTTTGCCTAAATTCTTTGCTCTGTGTAGAATGTATTTGCCTGGTACATAATAAGTGCTGCATGAATGCTTTTTATCAGAAATAAATGAGGTTATAAAAACCTTGCAATTCTTTGAAAGGGTCTTAGAAGCTATGACCATGTCATGTAATGATTTTTCTCTCTCACAGGAAAAGGTGGAGCTATAGACTGTGACCATTGCTTTTCACTAAGGTATGCCTGTGTCGCCATGCCGCTTCTAGAATACAGGCTACATGTGATCTCTGAAAATTCTTAGCTTTCAGCTTGTTTGTTGGAAAAATTTACTTGACTTTTTCTCTTTTGGCTTGACTACTGAGTAACTTGTGGATACATAAATAGAAAAGTTGACCCCTTTTTTATCAAAAACGGTAAAAACGGTTGCTCTTGGGTATTGCTGTGGACCACAATTCCACGTTGAATGTAAGGTTATAATATTCCAAAAGAGGAAAAGCAATGTAGACAGTTTGCCACATGGAATGGATAAAACAGGTAAGAGTTTAGAGGTGTCAATATGAGAGCTGTCATTCATAGAGTGATGAATAACTAAAGCTATGAGTATAGGGACAAAGGCAAAATCTTGGGCATGTTCTGGAGAGAGGCAGACTAAATGCAGGAAACTGAAAGAACAGATTTGGGAAAGACGATATTATCCCTGTGTCCAAGGCAAAAGATCTGGAGATAAAGCCTGCAAAGTGGTCTATAGACTTAAGCAAAGTGAACCTCTTGGGTGGGCATTGAAAGCTTCAGTGAAATGATTGAAGCATGGACCACAAAAGATGAGGTATAAAAGAAAATGATAGTAATGTTTGTAAGAGTTTACTTTGGCAGTTAAAGAAGCAAAATCAGATAGGAGACTGAAGGATATGAGTTGCCTCATTGTGGGAGCAAAAACTTGGAAGAAGGAGAGAACCAGAAAATATAATATTCGGCAATATACCAGTGAGCCAAGTTAGTCAAAAAGAGTAGATTTCCCCTTAGAATTTAATTTATAATACAAAATATGCTAAAATAAAGAAATTTGAAAAATGACTAGACTAGAAGATTCTACTTATCAGCCAGACAGTTCAGAACATTAATCTGTATCCAGTCATTCCACACTTACATTCATAATCTAGTAAAAGGAGCTCATAACTTATAAAATCTCTAGTTTTCTTTTTCTTAAATTCTGCCATCTTCCTGCTTTTCAACTATTTTCAGCAAGACTACTCCCCTCCTTTCTTATACAAGCTTTGAATTCATCAATATTATCCTTGCATACATCAGACTCTCTAGTTTTCTATCCTCCAGGGTCTACTTGAAAACATTTATTTATTGCAAGTGACTAATGTCAGTGGAAAGTTTCAGCTTGGAACAAACTTATCTTAACCTTAGTCACCGCAGGAGAACTAGTGTTGGCTACAATGACAAGGACCTTCCCATGTCTTTCTCTTGGCTGGTGAGAAGTTGCTATACTGTTCTTGAAGCAGCAGAAAGCACATGCACTAATATGTTAGCTGCAAATTTGTATACGGATTCTTTTAGTTTGAATAAAGTTTAGGTAACAGTCCTTAGGTATTTTTGTACACACAGGTAAAATATGTTAAATTTTTTCAAGACATGTATTAGCAAGAGGTTCAAAACAAAGCTAGTATAGTTGTATCCCAAAAGATATCTGTGTGAACCTATCATGCTATCAGTCCCAATGGCATTATCGGTATTCTAATTTCATTGCTTTATTTTCTTCAACCTTTTATTATTCTTTTCTGTACTAAATCTCTGCCTCTAGCTGCTTAATAAGCTAGCTGTTATTTGGAACCTAATGAAAGGTTTTTTCCCCCTGAGTCCAAACCTTTCTAAATAGCTTCTTTATTATTCTATTCACTTTGAACATTAAAAAAAAAGTTGAAACAGCTAATGTGAAAGGTTCATGAAAATCTCCATCCAGGACATCATCACCCTAATTGGTTTAGAACCTGCTATGCTGAATAGTTCTTCCACTCACTGTAGTTTATTTTAACCTTAAAAATGAAAATTTTTGTGTAGAAGTTTAAAGAAACCATCAACAAAACCTAGTGGCAACCTTCTGAATGGGAGAAGATATTTGCAAACATGACTCTGATAAGGAGCTAGTATCCAAAAAATTTAAAGAATTCATACAAACAACAACAACAACAACAACAACAACAAACAAACAATCCAATTAAAAATGGGCAGAGACTGAACATTTTTCCCAAGAAGACATACAAATGGTCAGTAGACACATGAAAAGATGCTCTACTTCACTAGCTAATAGGGAAATGCAAATCAAACCACAATGAGGTATCATTTCACACCTGCTAGAATGGCTATCACCAACAGGACAAATAATAACAAGAGTTGGAGAGATTGTGGAGAAAAGGAACCCTCATACACTGCTGGTGGGAATGTGAACTGGTACAGCCATTACGGAAAACAGTATGGAGGGTCCTTAAAAATTAAGAATGGAATTACCATATGACCGAGAAATCCCTCTTTTGGTTATCTACCCATAAAATTTGAAAACATTTATCAGTAAAGACATATGCACCCTGATGTTCATTGCAGCATTATTTGTGGTGGTCAACACATGGAAACAACCTAATGCCCTTCAATGGAGGATGAGATAAAAAAGATAAGATATGGTACCTACATGCAATGTAATATTACTCAGCCATAAGAAAAGATGAAATACTGCCATTTGTGACAATGTGAATGGATCTTGAGAGATTATCGTGCTAAGCACAGTAAGTAAGACAGGAAAAGTTGAGAACCAAATGATTTCACTCATATGTGGGATATAAAACTGGAACAAAAGAATAAGACAAACAAAACTCATGGACACAGTCAACAGTTTAGTGGTTACCAGAGGGAAGTGGGAGGGAGAGGTAGAAAAAGGTACAGAGGGTCAACTATATGGTGATGGAAGATTTGACTTCAAGTGGTGAACATACAGTGCAATATACGGATGATGTATTATTGAATTGTACACTTGAAACCTATATAATTTTATTAACATATGTTGCCCCAATAAATTTAATTTAAAAGTGAAAATTTATATGTTGTTAAAACTAACCAACAATGAGGTAAGGCTAAGGGATTTTAAAAAGTAGCTTCAGTAATGACCCTAGAATCCTCAGGGGCCTTCGTGTAATCATCTGACTAGAGAAAATTATCTACAAGGTACCATGAGCTTGCAAGGTTTTAGTTCACATTTTAGTAATCACAATGGAACTATGAATTCAGGATGCTAAGTTCATATCTCCCCTTTAATTTTATGTGAAAGAAAAACTAAAGAAATAAGCATGATTAAATGAAAAGACCTATGTAGAAATAGATGGTAGGAAAGTAATAAAGGTCAAGAAGAAAGATAAGAAATTTTATTTCATGAAAGTTATTCTAAATTGTATTCAAAGTTATATGTTCCTGACAGTAAGAAAAAGAGGTAAACTCTTAAAGATTTGTAAATATGTAAAATGTCCCATCATTAGTATTACTCCTAAAAATAGATAAATGCTTATATTTCAGGTTTCTGGAAAAAATGGAGTAACATTAAATAGGTGCATTTACATACCGTTTTTGAAACACATGAGCTATATTTAAACATGCACTTTATAACTACCCAAACTTACTGAATCAGAATCTTCTGGCTTTTGAGCTCATGTGTATTTTCAACAGGGACAACAGTGTCCTATGTAGGTAAAAATTTATTCTAGCACATCAAAATTTTATAGATGTATCTAAGGGTCACAGTGGTTTGTTACCCTCCAAAGAGCCACAATATAAACCAATATAGAACATTTATGTGGTATTAAAATTTCATGGGGGTTGATTAGAAAAAAATCTAAAGGCTTCTTAGAGGGTGATGATGAACAAAAGGTTGAGAAACATCATACTAGCTGAATACACTTAAGAACTTTTCCGTATATAAAATAAAAAATTTTAATGTATGGAATTGGAAAAGCACAGTTAGGTACCAAAGGAAAAAATTAAATTCACCTAAATTCTGCCAGTGATAACTGTTAAATATTTTGAGGTCTTGCTTTCCGATTGTCATTTGTCTTGTTGGTTCTGTTTCTTTTTCTTTTTTCCCCCAAAAGGTAAAATCATGTGGCATAAATAATTTCATATCTTACTTAAAAAAAAAAACTTTGCATTAATGTTGTAATCATTCATTCCCTATGCCATCAAATACCGAAACTACTCCTAATAAACACTGTGATCATCAGTGATAGGTATAAACGAACCTTTAATAACAAACTTCTTCCAAAAACTACATAAATATCTTTATAGTATTATAAAATAAGCATTTAGTTTATTAATGATTTTGTGTGATAAGTAACCAAATTACAAGCTTAAATAAAGGCTGTACTCCAAAGTGTTTAGTAACCAAAATTCGGTTTTCATCTCTGCTCAAACAATGCCACTTTACCTTTTCCTTTCTCTTTACATCTCTCTTTTCACTGTCTCTCTGGCTCTCTCTGTGTCTCTTTTTTGAGGAGGTTTATCAAATAAAACCACCTGGACTGCCTGTATGTGAGTCACATTACTACCTTTGCAGCTCTAAAGAGAGTAAAATCAAGGAGTGAGTGCAGAGTACAAATGGTTTGGGACTAAGCCATGAGAACTGGGTCTTTAATGAAGGTATATCCTTTATTTTCACTTAATTCTCATCTAACTCTTTATGTTTCACTGTTTAAAGGGCAATAACATTTGTCTTATATGTGATTACCATTTGCAAATTAATCTAGGAAAAATAAAGATTGAGAAAGAACATAAAACTTTTATTTCTGGGTCAGGGATTAGTTTTTATATTATAATTCTGTGCTGAGTTGTAGAGCTTGGTGTGTGCGTGAGCATATGTGTGTGTGTGTGTGAGAGAGAGAGAGAGAGAGAGAGAGAGAGCGAGAGAGAGAAGAGAGAAGAGAGAGAGAGAGAGAGAGAGAGAGAGAGAGAGAGAGAGACAGAGAGAGAGACAGAGAGAGAGAGACAGAGAGAGAGAGAAACGAGAAACAGGTGGGAGAGAGATATTTGTTTTCAGGGTCCTTATTTTATTCAAGTTTATCATGCTATTTTCAATTGATAACAATTTCTTATATTTTTAAACTACATTTTAAAGTAGTATATTTCTTTATAGTTTTAAACAATACATTCATTTTATTTTGTATTTATATGTATACATGTATATTTCTATTTCCCATATATGTCTATGTACCTCTCTTTCTTTCTAACTCTATACTTCTTTAAGTTCGCTTTCCATGTGCAGTTCCCAGAGGCTCTGAGTCCTAAATTTCCAGAAATTTTTGGAAAAGCTTAAAAAAGTTCTTCTTCTGAAATTAAAATTAAAAAATAAAAGGGTGTGGGTAATGTTAGCCATCTGTAAAAATGACCTGGTTGAGCCTTGGATAACTTATTAAAAGTGCAGATTCTCAGGGCCTTCTTATATCCTATTGTGCCTGAATTTCTTGTAGTGGGAGTACAGGAATTACCACTAAGGCTGGAAACCTTTGTGCAGAGCTGTTTTGTAAGGATTTTGGTGATAAAGTATCCCAGTTCAGTCAAGTGAGTAATGTAGTAGTAATGTGTTAATACAAAACTCCAACTATTGATTTATATTTACTTATCATACCTGAGTTTTATATTGCTCTGTACCAGACAATGTGGGGAGGAGGAAGGTAAATCTGTGTATGTGTAGCAGGGCAATCTATTGCATAGAATCTAAAAGAAAGCCAGGAAGCAAGTATTTGCTATTATGTTTTTGGTACCCTTCAAGAGAAATTATCTATTTCTCTAAGAATAGTAAAGGTGGGCAGTTTATCTAGTTTGCCTCACTTAAGGAACCATCCTTTAATAATATCTTATTACTCTTCTTTCAATTCTTTGGTCATAATTAAACCTTGCAATCTATAATTTGGTCTTCTGCATAGTCCTCATTGGGGATGGCACCCTGAACAAATTATCATTATTAATTTTCTGACAGCCTTTTGTTATATAATAATAATGTGACTATATTATCTCTTCTTTCAAATGATTTATAAACCAGTCTCTTGTAAGTTTGTGTAGCATGGGTCAGTTCGCCGAGAGTCTGATCACTTCTAGGTGAACTATTAAAATCTAGTTGTTGACTATGCAAAGCCGAGGATCAGACATTAGATCTATGACAACATACTACATACTATATGACAAAAACAATCTCAATGACTCCCTTATTAAGTTCTTCATGAAATAATTATATATAATTAACAATTTAAAAATTCTTCAAACAACAGATAATAAAAAACTAGTCCATATACCTGAGGGAAGAGTGTATGTGTGTGTATGTATGTGTATATATATATATATATATATATATATATATATACACACACATATATATGTGTGTATATAATATACATATATATGTGTATATATATATACATATATATGTATGTATGTATACACAAACACATATACACATATATGTTATACAGATATAATATACATGTACATATATTACCTTTACTTTGATTATACATATATTCTAAATTTTCAATCTTAACAAATATAAAGAATCTGGAAATCTTTGACCATTGGTAATCGTACTCAATATAAAATCCTGGCTGATTGGCTACAGACTAAGAATTTGTTTTAAAACCATGACTTTTTTATTTGTTTATAAGCCCCCTAGAATTTATTTCTGTTATTCTCAAAATATTTCCTGAGGAGAATTTAGTAATATTCAAATCCACTTAAAACAATCACTAATTAAGTACAAATTAAGTTCCAAAATCAATCTAAAACGTGCTGGAGGCATATACATTTGCTGAAAGATGGTTTCTTTTTATGTTCACACCTCCATCTAAAAGTTATTAAGGAAAAGTCTGTTACTATGAAAACATTCAATTTGGCACCATCTGTATTTAAAATTTGATTGCTGCAAGCCTTCAGTCAATCTCTGGTTTTTAATTGGCAGACCTTCTCAGAATGCTTTACAAATCTTTTTTAAGGCAGCCAATCCATGAAGCATATCACAATGTAAAGCATCAAGAAGGTTCACAATGCAAGCCTCACTCTATTATCTTAAGATCATACTTGTAAGGTCTCAAAGTATTTGGTCTTCTGATAACTACTTGGCATGAGGTTAATGCCTAAAATTTATTGCCAAGTTGTTTTATTTTCTGCCTAACGAATTTCTCATTCAAAGAAAGTACTCATTTTACAAGTGACTTAAGTTTTAGGAAGACCTTGAAAAGGAACTACAGTGGGGAACTTATATAGCAATACACATTGCGAATAGAAAACAAATATAGGAGAGTTAAGATTGCATATTTGGAATCAGCCAGATCCAAGTTCAAATATTAATTGGAACACCTGTTATCTTCTTTACTTCACCTTTCTAGTTCCCATTTTCCTCATCTGTAAAAGAACTATTATTTAGGGAGAAATACATACTTCACATACACTGTAATGGCATTTAAAAATTTGTTGAATCATATGTGTCTGTATCTATGTCTGTATATAAGTATTGTTAAAATTTATAGGTGAGTTAACATAGACTGACATTGTCTAAAAATTATCTTTAAGTAAAGGGAAGATATGAATGGATTTTGGAGAAGTATAAAGACGTTCAAAATAATATGACAAAAATGCATGCATAATTATGGGTCCGACTATGATATTTTGATAGGCTAGAAAAGTAACTCACCATACTTAAGCTCTGATGTGGTTTCTTGAGATGCTCTCTCAGCCCACCCTGTGATAATTATCTTATATGAATAGCGTCCTACAGCCAAATAGAATTGCATATCACCCTCTGTTATATAACGTGACAAGCTTGCTCTACCACCACCACCACCTAATGAACAGCCAAGCCTTACCTCTTGATAATCCTTAAGAGGTAATATTCCAGCATCACTTACTGTTCCTAGACTATCACACACTCTCAAAAATCCATGTATTTGACAAATTGTTAATTTTGGTATTATATAGATTTTCAAAGTTATCCAGTTTAACGATCTATTTCAGTCGCAATTGACTATAGTATCGGTTCCAAAAATCAAGTGTTACTTTCATGTATATCCTGACACAAATCCCTTTATATTGTTTTCTTCTCCATTAAAAAAAAATCTATGAAAGGTATAACTTTAATGTTGAATAATCAGGACTTACAGCATATAAGAATAAAGACAATGTTATCTGCCTTCTTTTCTCCTTTTAAGTTTACTCAAGGTCCCTGGGTGAAAATATGGGCAGTTTCCACGTCCTTTCTGGCAATGGTAAGGTCACACAAGGCCCTGTTGTCATTTTAAGTTATTAAAATTAGAGTTTCCAGTCCAACATATTAATGAAAATTTCAAATTTAATTCACATATATGATTTCTCCTCAACTAGGAGAGAGGCTGCAATTGGGCCAGGTCCCTTACTACCTTGAGTAGTGGGTATGGTGAGCTTCCCTTGCTTTCCTAACATTCCTTCTTCTTCATTCACCAGCTGCTCTTTCTCACTCTACCAGGGTTGAATGAAATTGGAGGGAGGAGAGGGGAAAAGAGCAGAAAGTTCTTCTTAGACTCAATACTGTCACTGTTAGAATGCAACTTTCTGCTTTTTGGGTCTGTAAAGGTTAAATATCAATAGCTAGAGGGGTTTCATGAAGCTTTGCTAGGCTTGACAATCACTGGTATTCTTTCATTTTCTGTCCTTAATTCAGATAATTCTTTTTGGCAGGGTCAATCACTCTCACCTCTAAAATTTGGAATCCAATGACCCAGCCCTCCAGGTGTTCCTAAAGAAACTCCTCTCTATTAAAATCAAATGAGAGGGTCAACTTCTAAAAATTGGGGACTGTAAAAGAAGGGGAGCTCTCATAGCACAATTTTCTTTAAAGAACTCTCAAAATTTTTTCTAAGTCACTATTTTCTGGATCTCTTTCTATCCATTTCCTTTCGAAATATGAACTTTGGTGGTCTGTTGCATACCTCACTTTGGGGTCTGCTCTCTGTAGTACCTTAGTGCCTCAGTCGTAGACACTTCCAATTTAGTATCCTGTTGTAAATCAAAGTGTATGGTGAGACATTGTTAGACCAAAGTGCTCCAGTAATGAAAACAGAAAGCAGGAGAATGACTGTACCAGATGGTCTCTAGGATCTGTTCTAGTTCTGAAGGCCAATAAGTTTGTGTTTCTAATATTTCTTTCACTTGAAATACATTTCTCTCAATTTGAAGGCCCAGCTTCAGATTCACTTCTTCTATGGTAGGTCCCACTATTACTTCAATAGATAGCTGAAACATTATATGAACATACTTTGTGTCAAGCTCTGGCTTAGGTTCTGGGAAATAGATGATGAAATGAAACGAATGCAGTCTCTGCCCTCATGCAGCCTACGTAAGGGAGGAAAAAGAATTTTACTTCTATTCTTCATAGAAAGTTTCTTTCTCCTTTTTCATTTTACTTTGCTTGTACCTAACATTTATGGTTTGTTTTTGTATCAAAGTTATTGTCTGTACATATCGATTTCCCTCTAGATTATCAACTCTTTTACAATAGGATTCATATTTTATTCACTATATAAAGTCTAAAAAACCGAGGACTTTAGAAAATGCATTCCACGGGAGCCATGACAGTAATGTCAACTGGCACACAATAAGAACGCCCTTAGGGTATGAGCAGACCGTCCCAAACCACTGGAAGTTAGCCTCAGTATTGCTAATATCTCAGGAATACTGCTCCAATCAGCAAGTCTGAATAGAAGTGCCGACTATGGCAATCGTGAGCAAGGAAAGCAGCTACTGAAGTGATATGTGTGAATGCATTTGTGTCTTTCCAGTGTCAGGTTTATTGACTGGAACCTTCTTAGACACATCAATCAGGTACCGTGCAGGTTAACACACAACACACAGACAGGAGAAGTCCTGAGTCTTATGCAACAGAGCGAAGGGATAAAAGTCCTTAGCGCTTCCAAAGCGAGCTCTGTTGACTGGCAGCGCAGAGAGCTGAGTGTCCATCCCAAGCCAGCGGTTACAATGGGCAGAAGAAGGTCAGAGTTTTCTGTTCTCAGAGCACCCATCCATGAAGCTCTTGGGACAGGTTTGAGCATTGTATGTCTCGGGTGTTTGATTTATGAGATGCTTATCGGCTCCTGCAGATGGAGCTTATCGAGGCAGTCATGGCTGACTTTTCTGTGGTTTTGCGTGTTGTGGTCACACCCTAAGGGCATCCCCATAATGTAACAGTTGACATTACTGTCATGGCTCCCATGGAATCCATTCTGTAAAGTCTAAAATGTCCTCAGTTCTTTATGCTTTCTATATTTACTTTTATATATTTGTCTCCTTCAATGGTCACTAAATAATTATTAATAAATAAAATAATGAACAATGAATAAAAGAATGGATGTAAGAGGAATGAATGAATTAAAAATCATACACTTTTATATATTGTTTAAAAAATATTGATTAAATTTCTTCTATGATATATATATGTATATATATAGTCCACCTAATATAATAATCTTACTGCTACTTAATAATGAACACCTTAATAGAGAATATATCATCACTTTCTTGTAATACTGTATGATTCCTAGCCTGATACCTTGCACAATCTAAGTACATTTAATGAGTAAATGTGTAAATAAAAATGTCAACATTTTAAACTTATAGTTGCACTTCATGTAATTTAAATATTAATGCAAATTGTTAAGTAAAAAGATTAGGTCAAGTTTAAAATAAAATTCAGCTATAGCTTTTAGGAAATGAAGAAAATAATCCTTCACTCCAAATTGATTTCTTTGTGTAAATTAGGTCATTGTTAAATATTTGCAGACTTAAAAATTTAAAAGAAAGTCATCAGTCTCGTCAGCTCTGTTTCTTTTTAGAAGAGGGTCAATCTATATTTAATTTACTTCCACAAGCTTGAAGATGAAAATTTATTTAGTAAGCATTTAATGACTGTTTTCTAGGTACTATTCTTAACCTAGGTACTTGAAAGGATGGTTCCTATCCTTAAGTTGCTTATAAGTACAAGAGAAACTTTTGTTGAGGAAAAAAAAAGCAAGAGCCCCAAGATGGAGTCACTTGCCCCTAGGAAGACAGATCAAGATTAAATTGCAGTTTTAGCTCCTCCCAGGAATCAATCTAGAACTTCCTGATCAACACTAGTGAGGTAATCTGCCTAATTAGACTCCCCCCCAACAGTTGCCCTTCCCCAGAGGTAGGTGCCCTTGCCTAAGACAATCTTTTTCTTTTGCTAATAACTTCCTTGTTCGGCCTTATTTCTCTGCCTATAAAAAACCTTCCCTTTTTGTACTTCTCAGAGTAGCTTTTTACTACATTTGAGGCCAATTAGATTTTAAAATTTTACTTGGTTTATTTTTTAAGTTAAATTGACTGGGGTGATATTGATTAATAAAATTATATAGGTTTCAAGGGACAATTCTATAATATGTCATCAGTATATTGCACCGTACATTTACCACCTGAAGTCAAATCTTCCGTCACCATATATTTTACCATCTTTACCCTTATCTACCTCCTGCCTACCCTGTTCCTCTGGTAACCACTAAACATCCTCTATGAGTTTTTGTCTTGTTCATTTGTTGCTTTCAGCTTTATATCTCACATGTGAGTGAAATTATGTTTTTCAACTTTTGTCTGACTTATTTCACTTAGCATGATAATCTCAAGATCCATGCATGCTGTCACAAATGGCAGTATTTTATCTTTTCTTATGGCTGAGTAATATTCCATTGCATACATGTACCGCATCTTCTGTATCCAGTCATCTAATGAAGGGCACTTCGGTTGTTTCCATGTCTACCACCATACTACCTTGAATGCATCCAATCTCATAGGTTGGAATTTTAGCACTTGGAATATTTACTATTGCACAAATTGAAAGATTTATTATATTTTTGATTAAATTATACTAAATCATATGGAGACAGCATAGGGTCTTAGGCCTAGTGCTGAAGGAATGCCAGATGGCCAGGAGGAATGCCAGCCAGATAAGCTGACCACAAGAATGTCACCACTCCATCATTCCCTATGCAAAAAATGCAAAAGTAGCTGATTATTATCTCCCTTCTAAACCACTATTTTGAAAATGCAGTTGACCAAAGTTTATCCACTATATGACCTTGCTAGGGTGCTGATAATGAGCAGTCTATCATCTTGTTCCATAGCACAGGTGGAACATGGTTACCAGGCAACGTAGCCAGTAAAGAAAGCTAGCCTTTTTCAAAAAGCCCTCCCCTCAGATTTCAAAAAGCTCACCTTTTCATGCAAGCCAGATTTGTCACCAGCTTATAAAAGCAGCTTGGCAGAGCCATAACCCAAGTCAGTTCGGAGGACCTTCCTCTCTTCTGTGCTGGCTCCCTTGGGCTCAAGCATAAGCTTAATAAAATTTGTCTGGAAATTTTTCTGGGGTTTCCTCTTGATTTCTGCCTTGGGAAACCCATGAAACCTAATGCTGGTAACAATATACGGACATAATTTAATGCTCTTTTGTTATTATCATACCGCACTATGATACCAAAGAATCTAATCTTAAATGAATTAATAACTTGTCCAATTACTTTAATAAAATAGAATTAAAATTTTATTTACATTTCAAACCATCATTATGACATTATCTGAAGATCCCCTTTATTCAAATTCCTTATGGATGCCAATTTTGTCTTTGAAAACCAACTTGGTATTCTAGATGAAGGGGAGCAGAATTTGCCATCCCCAAATATGCCTCTTTGGTATAAGGGTGATTTTAGGCTGATTATTTTTTAAGCAACAGTAGAGAAGAGAAAAGCTCTGAGTAGAAGTAACTTTTTTTATAAAAAAAAAAATTACATTTATAAGGGAAATTCCCATCTCTTAGAAACTGTTACCCATGGGGAAAGAATGACTTAAATCTGCATAATACCCTTACCCTAGTTTACTGTGCTTTTCCTGATAACCTTCCATAACTAACAACAACATCTTTTGTTTTTAGTTGAAATTGGTATTTAAGCTTGTGATTGGGCCATTTCTGGGAATTACTCAGTTTCCCTGAGTATCTCCCATGTATGCAGGAGATATAGGTGTTATTAAATATGTTGTTTTTCTTTTGTAAATCTGTCTTTTGTTAGTTGGTAGTGTCTAGCGCTGAGAATCTAGAGGAATTGAAGTAAAATTATTTTTTCCTCCCTAACACAGTCAACAATTTCTATTTGAACTCAAGAGTTGTATATGCCAGTTATTTTAGAGAATAGAATTTTATATTAGGAATCTGGCTCATATATTCATGATAAAGACCTAGTACATAATCTTTAGGTCAATGTATATTTTAAAGTTAACCTGTTTGAATGGCCATGCAGCTTATTGGTGTATATATTTAGAACTAGGTCATAAAAATAATGAAATATCATTTAATTAAAACATAAAATATTATCAGCACTGTTAAAATAAAGCAATTCCCAAGTGTCTATCCCAGATTTTGGTACTAAGTGATGTAAAACTATCATGTCATTTTGGTTGTTTTAACCTTAAAATATGTACAACTCATTACTTACCTAATGAATTGTAAAGCCAGTGAATATAATGTTTTTAATGGCCATAGCACATCTTGCTGGCTGCCCTGAGTTATTCTACTTTGCCTAGGGACACTAGGCTACTTAGTCATGCACTATTTTCTTTATATATACAAATTCATATTCCTATTTAGTCTTAAATTATGACATTCTGATTTGAGTTCTCTAAACCCTTTGAAGAGACATTATGATAAAAGGAAAAGATTTCATTAAAAAAAAAGATAAGAGAATTCTAATCCAAATGTCTACTTTCAAGAGTAGAGGGGGCACTTGAGCTTCTGAAGATTGAGCTATTTACATTTCATTTTTATTTTGTTCAAATAAGCAGAGCTTCTAAATACAAACTGAAGAACATTTCAAATGGCCTAGTATGTTTCTGCAAGGATGAGGCATGTGAACTGGAATCAGACCAAGGTGCTTTTTATATCTGTTCTGTTTATGAGATTGTACCAAAAAGACTATCAATCTCTTAAGATTGAAAATCACTCACAGTTTAAAAGTCTGGGTGTGTTTGATGTGGGTTTTGTTTGTTTTTTTTTTGTTTGCTTTTTAAGCTGGGCATTTTATTAATCTCTTCGGGCTAATTCTTTTTAATGGTGATTCATGGTCATGGAGATAATGTAGCTCTATGTTATTTTCCAGCTACACTATGAGACAGTTCATTTAATCATAGAGTATTTATGGTATGCCTGCTATTTTCAAAATAAAATGTTAGAATTATAGGAATTCAAATATAAAGGATTAACAGTTTGAAGCTTACACTTCAGTCGGAGATAAAACATATACTAGAGAAAGAGTGTCCTCAGAGAGACACAACAATTCTTAGAATTCCTAACCTGGAGCATTTAGTGACTTACAACTGTGGCAACATGAGAAAGTGATCTGTTCCTTCCAACCCAACATCTCTATCTGATATATCAGCGAAATAGGGTAATAGAGTTTCCTACCGGAGACTTTTATTGTTTTATTCTTTGTCTGTTAAAGCCTTCATTTTAAAGTTGATTTTGTCTGGTATTAATATTGTTACCTAAGCTTTTTTTTCATCGTTACGAAATATTTTTTCCATCCCTTAACTTTCAATTTGTGTGTGTATCTTTTGATTTGAGGTAAAGCTCTGGAAGGCAGCATATGTAAGGCTTTTGTTTTCTTATTCATTCAGCCACCCTGTCATTTGATTGGAATATTTAATTCATTTACATTTAAAATTAGTCCCTGTTACATTTCTTGTAATGCTGGTTTGGTGGTCATAAACCCCTTTAGCTTTTTCTTATTTGGGAAGCTCTTTAACTTTCCGATTTTAAATGATAGCTTTGCTTGATATAGTAATCTTGGTTTAAGTCTTTGCTTTTCATTACCTTGAATATTTCATGCCTATCCCTTCTGCCCTGCAAAGTTTCTTTTGAGAAATCAGCTGACAGTCTAATGGGAGCTCCCTTGTAGGTAACTAACTGCTTTTCTCTTGCTGTTTTAAGAGTCTCTCATTGTCTTTAACCTTTGGCATTTTAATTACGATGTGTCTTGGTGTGGGCCTCTTTGGGTTCATCTTGTTTGGGATTCTCTGTGCTTCCAGGGCTTGTATGTCTATTTCTTTCACCAGGTTGGGAAAGTTTTCCACCATTATTTCCTGAAACAGGTTTTCAGTTCCTTGCTCTCTCTCATCTCCTTCTGGTATCCTATGATGTGAATGTTGGTATGCTTGATGTTGTTCCAGAGGCCCCTTAATTTATCCTCCTTTTTTTTTTGGATTCTTTTTTTTTTTGCTATTTTGACTGGGTGTTTTCTGCTACCTTCTCTTCCAAATCACTGATTCAACCCTCTGCTTCATCGAATCTACTGTTGATTCCTCTAATGTAGTTTTCATTTCATTTATTATATTCTTCATTTCTGACTGATTATTTTTTTGTTTTCTATCTCCATTTTTATGTTTCCTACCTCTTTGTTGAAGTTCTTATTGAGATCATTGAGCATCCGTATAATCAGTGTTTTGAACTCTGCATCTGGTAGATTGCTTTTCTCCATTTTGTTTAGTTCTTCTGAAGCTTTGTTCTGTTCTTTCATTTAGGACATGTTTCTTAGTTTCCAAATTGCAGTTGCCCCCCTGTGTTTGTTTCTATGTATTAGGTAGAGCTACAATATCTCCCAGTCTTGATAGAATGACCTTATAAGGTGCCTGGGAGAGGCTAAGCTGCTAACTGAGGCCAGCTGCCACTAGTAACAGGCTTGGGGCTCCTTAGCAATGGTACAGGGCACGCCGAGGCCAGATGCTGCTAGTTCAGGTTCTGTGAACCTTTGAGAGATTTTAGGAAAGAGCACAGCAGGAACCAAGACAGGCTGTTTGTATGGAAAAACCACCTGAAGTGGCTTGAGTGGGTCCAAAGTTGGGTGGGGCGAGGTGTCAGGGAATTACCAGGTAGATGGAGACTCAGATATAACAGCTGCCAAAGTCTGTATACCAGGAGTGGGGAGGATTCAGTGAAAAAAAAAATGGATTCTGCCAGCACCTCTGTCTGAGAGAAAGCTGCTCCTCCAGCCCTTGCCTTGAAGCCAGACAATTCAGTTCCTCTCCATATGACCCTGGTGGTACCTTTCCAGCTGCTGCCTCAGAGCGATTCCATCACTGAGTAAGTCCATGAGTAAGTCCGTGCATAGGCCATTTAAGAGGAATGCCTGGCACTCCAGCCACCCTCAGTCTCACTCAGCCACAATCTCTGCTGGTTTTCACAGCCAGAAGCTGTGGGGACTTCTCTTCTGGCACTGGAACTCTAGACTGAGGATCCTGGTGTGGGCTGGAACCCCTCACTCCTCAGTGGGGACTTCTGCAGCTGAGATATTCCTCCCAGTTCTTAACTGCCACACATGGGCATGGGATCAGCTCTTTCCATGATTTTACCCCTCCTACCAGTCTTGATGTGGCTTCTACTGTACACCTTTAGTTATGGGACTTCTGTTCAGCTAGACTTCAGGTGATCTTAATAATGGTTGTTCTACAGCTTAGTTGTAAATTTGGAGTGGTTGTGGGAGGAGGCAAGCACAGTGTTTTCCTACATTGCCATCTTAACTTGGCTTCTTATCTTTATAATATGGTTTAAAAGTGATTTTGCTTAACACGTAAAAATGAATCTCTCTGAAGATCTTTAATTCCCATGATTCAATAAATATCTGATATATTTTAACTTAATTAAACTGTCACAAGTTCATGAATAACATAAATATATGTCAGCAGTATATATAAGATTAACATATAAATATATACATAAACTTTCAGTAATTGACTCTCAAATGTCTCCTTTCAGCATAGGTTTTGGAAAAGAATACCCATCTAACACTTTTTTAGAATCAGAACACTTGTGTTAAATCCTGGCTCTCTCATTTGCTATCTGTGTGACCTTAAGCATGGTATTAATAACTATGATCTTTGGTTTCTTTGTTTATTTAATGAGGACAATATCTACCTTAGGTGATGCGGAAATCAAACCAACTCCTTTATGAGACTTCTTGGTATAATTTCTATAAATTTTAACATAAGTATAAAGTATTATTATTTATAAAAAGAGATATTTTAGAATCTGAATACAACTTGACTTTGTCAAAATGTGTCTAAATTTTGCCACCTCCATACTCTCTGAAATATTTCATATATTCTGGAATTCTTTACGACATGTTTTCAGTTACCGAAGCACCTAGCTACTGAGAGGGAAACCTGGACATTTTGTATGCCCTGTCAGATGCTAAGGAAAAAATTAATTCCATCTCATTTATTGCTATGTAGCCTCTATAATATTATGCTCCCTATATGCATATAGGCTATATTTGGCTCGGTACTCAACATTGAGAGGCACATAAACCGATGTTCTAAAAATCTGAGCAGTTTGTAAGTACTACTAATGATCAAGAGAATTCTCCCTTTTTATAGTCCAACAGAACTGTGCCTTCCCCTTCTAGCTCTTCTAGAGCAGATATGACTAAACCAATGCTTAATAAGGAGCAGGTAAAGTGCCATTGTTTCAAAAGGCCAACATGCACCTATATATTCCTATGCCATTCATATTACCTATCTTTATGCACAATTACGTTTGATGTTCACATTTTCAGGTTGACTGGATTTTATCAATTCATGGCACCATTTTCTGTTTAATTATAGAGAAAGGTGCTTTCCTCTCATTCTTATTTTGTGCATTTGGGAGTTAATTTTATCTTTTCAAACATTCTGTTGTTTAATACACACTTTTCTGATAACAAGTGAATCAGGCTGGTATATGACTTTGTTTTTTCTTCCCTCCATCAATTCTATGTTTTTCTGAAAGTCAGCTATGGCCCATGGCAGCAGTTACATGGCTTCTGTATCAAAAGAAAAATCTGATTCGAATGATACTGTTTCTATCACTGCCCTACAGACTTTGTAGGGACTCTCAATGGCTTCACTCCTGCAATCCAAGGTTAGACTTAAAGATAGTAATAAACTCAACAATGTAGTACCCTAAAACTGTGAAAATAAAATATTCTGCATAAATATTTTGTTTTATCTTAATTTTAAAGAAAATATCATAAAGCATTATATTTATCATTCAGAAATTCTTGATTGAGAACTTATTTTCTCCAAGGCCCTAGAATGGAATTTCAGATAATCAATATTCTCAGTAAAGATAAATTTATTGAGCAAATACTAAAAATTCTGTGTATAGACATAAAAACAATTCTCAGTCTTCATGTATCCATGTTCTAGATGTGAAAATTCTTACCCTTATGTCAAGGCTCTATCATTGTCGACGTCTAGAAGACCTAGTGGATCTCCCAATAATGAGGGTAACTGATTGTTACAGACTGAATGTGTGCCCTCCCAAAATTCACATGTCGAGGCCCCAATCCCCATTGTGCTGCTATCTGGAGATGGGGAGTCTTTGGGAAGTGATTAAGTTTAGATGAGGTCATGAGGGTGGGGCCCCACGATGGGACTCGTGTCCTTATAAGAAGAGGGAGAGAGCAGAGCTTTCTCTCTCTCTACCATGTAAGTATGATCTGAAAAGGTGGCCCTTTGCAAGCTAGGATGTGGGCCCTCACCAGGAACCAAATCTGCTGGCATTTTGATCTTAACTTCCCAGCTTCCAGAACTGTGAGAAATAAATGACTACTGTTTAAGCCACTTAGTCTTTGGTATTTCATTACAGCAGCCCAAGATGACTAAGATACTGCTATTTATGTAGTGATTTGCCGTCTGAAAAGTGCTTTACCATATGTCATTCCATTTAATCCTAACAGCAGTCTGGCATAGAAGGTACCAGGAGCCCAATTTTACAGATGAAAAAAAGGGGGGGGGGCAGAGAGATTAAATAATTTGCTAAGGGTTCCACTGTTATTCAAGGGCAAAGCCAGGACTTAAACCTGTATTCTCATTTTAGATTCATTGCTTTTAGCACTACATTACTCTTGGAACAAAATTAAGAAAAGGTATTCTTCTGTGTTTGTCTCTCACATAAAAGTGATAATCATCATTGTCATCAGCATCATTGTTGCCATTATCCCACAACCAACTATTAGCTACTTAGGTCTTTCTGTTAGGCCTCTAAAACTCAGAAAGTTTCTTTCCAAAATTCATATTTCCCATGAGGAACCAAGCTGAGTGGGCCTGAGATAACTATTAACATGTCCAGCAGCTATAGAAAAGGTCTTTGTGAGTTCTTTTTCCTGTCAATGTGCGCATAGAGAACAAAGGGCACACATCAGTGGTCTGCCATTTTTAGGGGAAGAGCAACATCAAAATTTGATAGGATGTCTGATGGAGACAGTCAAAGCGACATGGGATCATGTTTCAGAGAACGTTCAGAAATCCTGTGGTAGTCATATACAAAGTGATCCCCAATGATTCTCACCTGCTGGTATTCATGCCTTTTTGGCATTTCTCCTTCCCCCATCTCATTGACTCAGTGCAAACTTGTGTGACAAATAATTTGCTGATGAAGTAATAGTATGAATACTAAGTGTAGGTCAGAAAAGGTATTACAGCTTCTACCCTGTACTCATGGTTTACTTGTTCTTGTGGAAGCAAGCCACAAATTCATGGGGAGATTCAAGAAGTCTGATGGAGAAGCTCATCTATAGAGGAACCAAGAAGACAGTGCCACCTCAAAAACCATATGAGTGAGCCACCTTAAGAGTGGATCCTTCAGCTCCTGTTGACTACTGACTGCAACCTCATGAGAAATTCCAACACAGAACTATTCAACCAAGTCATTCGTGATTTTCTGACCTATAAAACCTGTGAGGAATAATAAAGATCTAACCCTTGCTTAGCTTCACTTAAACTGCATAATATCACCAGGAGGGAGTAGTAGTCCTCTTCATGACCAGAGTACCACAATATAACAGAAATTCAGGTATATAGTTGCAATGCTCCATCACACCATAACATACAAATGCTAGTTTATGGAAATCTGGAATTATGCTATGAGCACATCTCTTTCTGTTTTGTATTTGTCTTATCAACTCACTTTATTTGAGTGTGAGATTCTTTATATTTATTCATCACCATCTTTATTCTATCCTACTCAAAAACATTTTTATTAATTGGTTTATTTAATAGTTATGTTCATTATGTTTAGTTTTTAAAGTAGATGAGTAGAAATCTTTCCCTTAAAAAGAAACAAAATGAAAATAAGCAATTAGTAGAAAACACTATATCCATAATTGTAGCTATATCACTTTAAATAAAGTATATTTATTTTTTTTGTTACACGTGCACATGAAAGACTAATAATTGAATATAATATGATAGCTAATTTAGATTTTAAATCTTATTCAAATATAATTTGATTAAATCCTCTTATAAAATAACAAGGTAAATTAAATCAGAATTACTATGTGATATATGTTCAGTGTTAACTCAACACAATATAAGTAAAATCCTATGAAGAAAAAACATATACACTTGTTTTTTAAATTTTTTATGTGCAAGTTATAATTACTCTGATAGAGCCCTGAATTCATTAAGATGTTATAGATCATTTATATTATTTAATATATATTTCTAGATACTCTATTAACTAGATACTAATGAAAACTAAAAAAATCATGAAATTTATATGTGAAGAAACACATGACACTTTGAACTCTCCCCTCCAAAAGAAAAGAAGGAATTCTGCCTCAAGGCTGCCTTCTTACTCAAAAATATAGTATCAGCTCTTCCCTGAGTAACCATTATGATGGCCTTCCCTGAAGATTTCAGACCTGCCAGTCCTCACAACTGCATGAGCCAATTCCTTAAAAATATCTTTTAAAAAACTCTCTTTCTTCTCCCTCTGCCTCCCTCTATCCCACTCCTACAAATTCATCTATCATGTTATTTGCTATCCTATGTCTAATTATATATACTCCTTTCATCTTTTTCTGAAATATCCTTCTTCTACAGCCTCCTTCTGCTTTTAAAAATTCTATTCGTGACCAGATCAAGTTTAACTTTCTCCTGGAAGCATTTTAAGACCCCTCATTCAGAGCCAATCTCCTCTCCTCTTGCTCTCTCTCAACATTTTGTAATACTGCTAACTGAAGTACTTATCCTAGACCTCCTTGCCCAGATACTCAAATTTGATTATGAGCTTTTTTATGACAAAGGCTGAATCTTATTCCTCCCAGTATCCCCTCCATCACTTCTAATATTAACTAGCATGGAGTAAGCATTCAAATATTCACTGAACTGAACTGAACTCTTGTTGCCAGTGGTGTCCTAGTGGAGGTGAATTTTGAGAGCTGCTTGTAGTTATAACAGGTTGACAGCAGGTGCTAGCTGTCGAAAGAAAGAAATTTATATGGTTGATTCCATTTATTCTAAAATAAACAACTCTCTAATAGGCAATGCCTGAGAGGAAGATATTGCCTGGCATTTCATTAGCAATAGAGATTTCATAAAAATGTGGAGAACAACAAAGTGCTTTTATTTCACCATGAAGGATTTCATACATTTGGTTGAAACGATCAATGACAGGTTGACAAAGCTGCTATAAAATTATCAGTTAATTCAAAAATCCTGTGAGAGTATCTTTAGTCTCATACAGCAGAACATTTCCCTCCTATGGCCCTGCATACCAGCTCTTTCAGCAATATGATATGAATTTATTTTCTTAAAATGTATGTGATATCGCATGTAAATTTCTCAAAGAATTTCAAACTAGTTTGAGAAAGCCTTAGCTGAAAAAAATAATTTTAAAAGAAATAGTTCTCTTAAGACTTGGCATTCTGTTTCAGAAGTTCCTCCGCTGGTTTAACTGGTAAAAAGCCATATACTTCACCCCTTCATCTTCTCCCATATCCAGTTCCCCTGTATCAAATTCTCACCATGATGGTATGTGCCATTTAATGAGCATCTAGTATATGCTAGGTCTTCAGTTTAGATACATCACGTAATTTTATCTTTATAATCCCCCTATCAGTTTAAGTATTATTAACCCCACATTACAGATGAGGGGACCATGGCTTAGAAAAGTGAACACACTTGGCAAAGTTTGTGTAGCTAGTAGAATACTAAGATCCATTATCCTGTACATCTCTAAAACATGTAAAAGACAATCCTATAATAAGACATCTGAATGCATAGAAGACAACACCATAAATGGGAGTATCGAAGATTATATCCAGATTATAGGAAGCAGAGGTTACTCTTAATAGTTTAAATTCTCAAATAAATGTGTACTATGGTTAAATATGGTATTACGGTACTATGATTTACAGTAGTAATAAACATGAGCAAGAGTTTTTCTTTCTTATTTTTTGACTGACTAGCCCTTTCCATTTGATGTACCTCAGGCTTGAGAATCATGCAGACATGAATTTAAATACTAGTCCTTTTCGTGAAATCTTATTAGGACCATAGGCATGTTCTTTAAGCTCTGAGCTTCAGTATTCTGTTTCTACAATGAGAATAATAATATCTACCCTTCTAAGTTTATAGTAAATATTGCAAATTAAATAACTTACATGAATTACCTTGCTTTTTGTAGTAGCATTCATGCAAAGGCTTTTCCAAATATTTGTTTAATTCCATTTATATATCTTACTCTATCTTTTCCATAGCAACCTTCTCCTTTCGGTCTTTTAAGTCAATCAATCTTCCTCCCTTCCTCCTTCCTTCCCTCCCTCTCTCCCTCTCCCTGTCTCCCGCCTGCCTCTCTCTCTCTCTCTCCTCTTTTCTGCTCATGAAAGAGCCAGATATCTACTAAAGAGCTTATTAAATGCTTTCCCACCAAATGTTCAAACAACCCAATTAGATTGTAATTAAAATAAGAACAGTTAACAATCATTAAGCTCTTACTATGGCTGGGATCTAACTGCTCTTCATGTATTATCTTATCCAATCGTCCCAACCTTGAGGTAAATACAAGTAATGATATTTTATAGAGGTGAAAAATGAAATCAAGTAGTTTACTGAGATTAACTGTTCAGAGTCACAAAGCTAATAAGTGACCAGCTTGCCCTCAAAGCCTGTATGTACTATTGCTATAGATCTTTAAAATGGTAATGGTGGGGGTTATGGAGGCAAGACTCTCAAATACAAATGTTGGATGATCCATGTTCACCAAGATAACTTTTGGAATGAAGAGAGCAATAAGAGAGGACAGTTCTTTCTTTCCATATCCTCCTCACTGCTATGTAAGGGACTATGATTTGCGGTAGTAATGAACATAAACAAGAGTTTTGCATAATTCAGAAACCTCCAAAAATGCAATTTTCAATCTTATTTATCTTATCTGTTTTTGGTCCCTGACCTAGGCCTTTTGCAGAAGAAAATGACCAGCAGTGGGTGGTGACACATTCAGCAAACAAAGAACTGAAGGACAATGAGTAGTCTGAACGTTAGAAACATCAGGGGGAATTTCTCATTTGAATGCATTTAGAATAAAACTTATTCTTTCACCTAGATGATTCCAATATTATGTCCATCAATATAATCAACCTGAAAATAGTAGATATCATGTTGATAGTTTTATACAGTAAAGCATGTTGGTATTTTGTAGACCCATCACTTGAGATATTAGCAGAGATAATACTGGTAGAGAGGGATTGCTTTTTGCTGGAATTTTCTCATAATACAATGTAATAACTATGTATAGATTTCCTCAATTGTTCAAAGTTATGAACTGGGATTTACCGAGAAATGAAAAAATGTATCAATATAGTATTACACACTTATTGAGTACTTTTCATTATTTAGCCGATTCCTTTTTAAGTATTCCAGAAGTTTCAGGGCAATAAAAAAACAGAATACTGAAATCTGTAAGTGAGAAAATACAATTTTATGAGCAAGTATTTTATTTCTGCTCATTCCCTGAAAACCAAATCTATACTAAAAAAATTCTATTTTGAATACAATTGAAACTTTATGAGAATTGAATTTCCATCCAATTTCATAGATTTCAAATGGGGAGATAAGCTGAAGCAGAGCAAAACTGCAAATGGCATTGTTTAGATAAACATATCTTGTCAGAATTATCCTAGGACCAACACTAGATGCTCCAGCCATATTTGGAACTAAGATTCCAGCTTAGGCTCTTAATAAGTAATATGACATGTCTGAACAGACACTTGTTTTTAAGAAAATGCTTTTTTGGACCATTCGGATTGGAAACTTTTCACTATGCTGTAAATATTCATAAAGATATTTACCCCTAAAAGACAAAAGCTTAGAAAAACAGAACTATTCAAATCACTGGCTATTAGTAGAGAAGATACAAACCTGTCCTCTAGTCTCTCAGTTTTAATCTATGTAATGAAAAAAGACAATGTCAAAAAAAATATTACAAGGGATAATGAAAAATGTATAGCCAACACTGAATGGCTACTGTAAAATAAATTAGTGTTATTTTCCTCTTGGGGGAAAAATAGAAGCTATTTTTCATTAGTAAAATAACAAACGACTTTCTATATACTAGTATGTTAAGATTTGCATAAACATCTTTGCCAAATTTCCATATTTCTCAGGCAAGAAACAGATCACTTTAACTGTATAACTGTGTAATAAGAATTTAGTCTCATGCTCAGTAAGATTCACTTTTTTGGGCCAGTGTGTTGCAACCTGGTGGAGAAGCCTCATGGTTCCAGTTAGAGGGAGGAACACTCTACTATATCAATTGAACAATTATCTATGTTGGTCATTACAAGGTAATTTTGCTCTTGCCTTGCTAGTTATAGAAATGACATTCTGTTACTTACATACAACTGTAGAACTTAAGTGCATTCTTCCTGTCCAAGTTAGCTGTGGAAGAGACTCACTGTTTCCTTATCAAACTAGTTTATCTTTTTCCTGGGCTCAACATTGGACAACATTTTCCAGCTTCCCTTGCCCTTAGATGTGGTCATGTGACAAATTCCAGCTAACATACTATGAATGGAACTAATGTGCGCTAATTCTAGTCCTGCCTCATAATAAATTCCAGTGAGCAGTATTCATTCCTCATCTCCATCAAATGTATAGGACTCTGATGTTTTGGATGCAAAAGATGGAAGGGGCTTCAGTTCCTGAATGATTTTATAAAGGGTTGCTTATTTTGGACTGTACCAGAATGAAAAATAAACTTCTACTGTGGAAAGCCACCAAGTTTGGGAGCTTACCTGTTATCATGGCTAGTGTAACCCAACTAAGACCTTAGCATATTTCTAAATACACTGTTTGAACAACGATAAAGAATCAACATTTCAAAATAAAAAGTCTATTTTAATTAATAATCACTGTAACTGAAAGAGGAAATAATAAAAACATGTATAATTACAGATTGAAAAAGTATTTAATCCTAGTCCTAGTGATTCAGGTCATTAACAAAAACAAACAAGATGGGAAGTAGTAAACGGACTAGAAGGAACATAGACTTTAAGCCAGGAAGAGACATTTGAAAATTCCAAGCTCTGTTATTTGCTTATTTTGTAAGCTTCAGCAATTTGATTAACCTTTCTCAGAAACTGTTTTCTGTCTATAAAATGGGGATTATAAAATTTAGCAGACAGGATTTTGTGATGATTTTATACACACACATACACACACAACACATACTGACTGATACCTAGGAGGTAGCCAGGAATTCTGCTTTCACTTCCTGACACGACTGAATGCAGATTATGAAGATGTAGATTCTTAGTTTTTGAGTGTCAAAAGCCTAAGCCTGGTCTAAGACGAAAGATTTAGAAGGAAAAAAGACAATTAAAAGAATTTTTTTCCCTACTCCTGCACTAGAAAAGATTCTTCTGGTTGTGGGAAGAGAAATGAGGGGGCACTACAGGGGAAGTACAGAAATTCACTATCAATGTGTATATGGAGAGAAGAAATTCAGGGAAACCCAAGAGAATTGGAGAGCAGAGGTGACCTGGGCCTCATTCCTGTGAAGGAAACACCATGGAGAACAATATTCCCTTTTCCTCCCTCTACCCTTCTTCCTGACCCCAAGCACAGTCAGCCTGAATCAAGATTGCAGAAGAGCATGTGCAATGTCTAGGCAGATGGGCCTTAACAGCCTCCCAAAGTTCCCAACCGCCACAGTATAGCATAAAGAATGGTAAACTAATTTCTGATATTACACAGTGAGGGCATCAAAGCAGCAGAGAGATGTCCAGATCTGAGTGTGGCACTGCAGATGGAAATAAAAGATGGTCCAAGTAGCAACTGCCTGCTTGGACCAATAACCCAGAATATGAAGGAGAGACTGGCATCTTCATGGACACCAGGCCAGATAGATGACAACTGAGGAGCAAATGTTCTGTCACACCATATTTACCACGCCCACCACTCCATGCTTTGCATCTATGTTAGACTGGATTGATGAAGTTACATGTCCTCTATTCCATAGAATTACATTCGGTTTTTGAAAGATAATATTATGGACTGAAAATCTTCGTATGATAGTTATGATTTACAACTATTTTGCACTATTTTAATAAATGCAATGGAGGTATGTAAACTTAAGTCATCATTGAAACTTTTCGTACACTTTTCCTTAAGTGTCACATGCCTGTTAAAAGACTTACTTCGATCAGTGATGACTGTTCTAGCCTCTTGATTGCTGGTCTTATTTTTCAAATTTTGGGCGGCAGTAATGAGTTCTTCCAACTGGGGGCGTCTCTGTTCCAGATCTTGTAGTGTGGCCTGAAGGAACAAATATAACTTAATACTGAGATTCTTTAGCATCATGCATTCCTTTTATGTACTACAAGGTAAAGTGATTTTCAAACTAACCAAAGCACTTTTAGAAACAAAAAAGATGTCACTGAATATAAATCTCTAATGTGTAAGCCTTTATAGAGGAATAATTTAACAAGAAATGTGTTTCATTCTTGATACCAAAAATATTTCAAATAAAAATCTTGATTATAGAATTGCTTCACTATTTAAGAGTTTAGACAGAGCCATTCCAGAGTGTGGTATTCAATGCAATATATGAGTGCCACAAGTAAGAAATATAATTTTGAATTATGACAAGGCACTTAAGAAAAAGATAGCTCTTCATACTTGTAATCTCATTCTATGTGGTGTCAAAATTAAGGTGTATATTTTAGAAACAAAAAAGCACAAAAGTGATTTAAGAGATGTAACTTTTAAAATTTCTTTGTACCTGAGATTCCCACCTATAAAAAGAAGGTGATGTAAATGGGCTAAATCAGTCTTTCCCCAAAGTTGCCTCTGATAAGAATTGAATGAATTAGTAGGGATGAAGCCTGGGAATCTACATTTTTAAACAAATTCTCTATTTAATTCTTATGATCAGGCAAGTTTGAAAGCTTCCATTGCATCAGAATGGAAGTTAGTATTCATATTCTGTATTACAACTGACTTTAATTTAATACTGCTATAGATAAGAGCACCAATAGAATGAAGCCAAGAAATATATTTCTTATCTATAAATAGCAATGTTAATCATTAAGAAATTTCTCTCTCCCTATTGTCTCGGTCATCTTACTCTCTCTACATAAAGGACCAAAATCCCAGTGATATTTATAAAGAAGTTTTGGGGGAAAAATATCTTCCCTGTGCTCATTCTAAAACTGAGCACATTTTATTTTAATTTTGGAATAGTAATAAAATTTGTATTAGTTTATAACCACTGTATGGCAGATGCTTTACACATGTTTTCTCATTTTTATTCTCCCAATAACCACACTAATAACCAATCCAGAATTCTTTATGGTTTTAAATCCTATGTTCTTTCTGCTATCACATGAGGCTGGTGAAAGTGAAGAGATGAAATGTGGTAGATAGTAATGTTTATGAAAATTAGTTATCTACTACATCTTTTGATTACTGATTTTCTAAGGATTTTTGTTTTTAGAAAGGCCAAATTTTGATCGTTCTGTAGTATTTCTCTGGTGAAAAAGTAGGAAGATAAGACTTGTGATTTAAATTCAATTGCTTTCAGTACTATTAAAATAAGGGGAAGAACTTATCCAAACATTAC
Source organism: Eonycteris spelaea (assembly GCA_003508835.1). Lineage (NCBI taxonomy): Eukaryota > Metazoa > Chordata > Mammalia > Chiroptera > Pteropodidae > Eonycteris > Eonycteris spelaea. The sequence continues at coordinate 1,329,526 of PUFA01000228.1, forward strand.
ACATCTATTTTGAGTATTTTCCCCTCTCTGTATTAGAAGTTTGGAGGGCTAACTTTTAACAAAATTTTCACATTTGTAAGCTGTGATTGCTCAGAAGAAAAATCCAATTTTCAGGTTTCTAACTTTTATGGTTTCTTTACACAAAAGGGTGTTTGAAATATGGAAAAATTGCTAAAGACAGCCATTGAAGTAAGTGGCATAAGTCAGAGAGTACTGCACAAACTTTAAAGTAGGAACCAAATAGTAGCAGATAGCTTTTTATGAAATAAGATGTTTTTCAGGGTTAGAATGTTCAACTGGTCATCTGTGACACAACAAGCTGAAAAGGTACTTTGGAATTCCCGACTCTTAAATGTTCAATACATATGAGAGATTTTTTTTAAAAACAGACTTACCCAGAAACCTCACATAACGCAAAACTTTCCCTCGAGTTTAACAAAGAACTCAAAATACACATAATAAGCAAAGTATACAAATTAACTAATTTACTAACTCATTCTTGCACCATAAATATCGAGTGCTAGGCATTTTTTAGGAGTTATGGATATAGTAGTGAATGAATGCATTAGGTATGCTTCGTGTAAATGAAAATTTGTGTTTTCTGATACTTGGACATTTTTAGATCACAAAAAATATCTTCATTATTTTTCTTTGATTTAATATTAATTTGCCCTCAAACAACTAGGCTATTTTTTGCTTCTTACTTCTGGATACATTACTCAGTGTTAACTATACTTTCCCCCCCCTTCTTTAGGATTACAAAGTTCATTTAAGAAGTATGTTGTAGAGAAGTAACTTGATCAACTTTAATCTGAACCTTACCAGGCTCTAAATTAAACCTGACCACAATGAACAGCTTTTACTGCTGAAATTAGCAGGCATGTCAATTTAGACTTAAAACAAGCCATTTTCTTCTCTAATGAACAAAGTAGGTCTCGGGTATTGTGAAACCTGTTCTCTAGTTGTGATTCCCTAATTCTGCTGACAGACACATACTTTGTAAGGGAAAATTAATGACATCCTTTGAAGTGATCTCCTTAAAAATCTCAGGAAATTCACAGCTGCAATAAAACTATTCATTTTAAAATATTTCAAAACAAAATCGTAACTCTTTATCCTACTCTTTGGGAAACACAATGTCCATTTTAAAAAGGAAATGGTAATAATTATGTATATAATAATAGTATATTCTGCTGTGGAATTTATCAGGCACTCATATACCCATTAAATAGCAGTTTCTAAATACAGCAGAATGGGGATTTTCTCCTTGGATTCCCCTCCCTCCCCTCCCCAGAAATAAAGGGGAATATTTGAAAATGACATACATTCAAGTATTTTTTAAATTAAGATATAAAATCAGTGTCTGGAAGACCTTCTTGCTAATGAACAGAACACATATAGTAGTGAGAGGAACAATTATGATTGTTATTTTTCTTTTCATTTGGTTTTTTTTAAGTGTATCCTATTTACTTGGTATTAAAAGTTCTTTAACCTGACAACTTAGTTGTATAATCCTGCAACTTCTCATCCGTATCCCACTGAACCACCCACAGATGGGAGAATCCCTTATACCTAGTCTTGACTCAAACTACCCACCTCCCAAATATCCATCTATGAAATTCTGTTCTCTGCCTCCAGTACGGTCCTCTTACTGGATGCTACCTTCTCAAAAACAATGTTTTGTCTCTAATCTCTATTCTCATATGACCTGCAATCCTCTTCTATCATTTAGCTTCCTCATTTCATTCTAGCTTTAGTTGTCTCTGTCTCTAATTTCATGCTAAACAAGTAGACTGCTAATTATGCTTATTTGTTTTTTCTGATATGACCCCAGATTGTCATTATACATATAACTTAAGTGAACAAAACTAAAACCATTACATGCTTAACTGCACTCAAGCATGATAAAAGAGCATGTCTACATGGAGTCTATCATTTTGGAAGAAACAAATGCAAGAGAAGAAAGGAACTGATGCTATTTCTAAGGGATCACAGACAGCTACTGGGCTTTACTAAAAACAGCTTACCCCTTGGAGATGAGAATTCATCATGGATTCCACTAGCTGAGCAAAGATGGAGGGAAAAAAAAATCTTCAAATACGAAGTGAATCAGAAGTCATTAATCCTACTAAGTCCCCCCAGGGCTGAGGGAAGTGGTTATAAATAGCAATTCTATGAAAAAGGGAGTTAAATAATGAAGCCCTACATACTATAAGTAGGTCATTTTAGGCTCTTAGGAAGAATTACACTTCATTATTGTCTTTGTTAAAATGTAATTCTACCTAATACTCAAATAGAAAATGCTACATGCTTAGTTAAATATATCTAAGAACTTAGCAAACAAACTCTTTATTTTTTAACATTTTTCTACAAAGACCAACAATCTTCATAGTTACATTAAAGACAAAGGCCAGTGGTGACTTTCAGTTTTTGCCATTTTCAGAAAATAAAAACGAATTAAGCGTACATGTAATGTCAAAATGCGGACCTTATACTCTTATATTTACAACTTTAAACATTAACATTAAATATTGACAAGGTAAAATAATTTATAGAATAACTTTATGAATGGAAGAAAGTAATCATTTAAGTCAGACAGGTCCTAAACTCTAGCCTTTCTAATAACTGACACAGTTTTTTACCTGTGAGGATGCTATTATCTGTCTAGCTTTCAAATGCCTCACTAAGCACCTAATTTTGGCTTCTGTTCTTGCATTCAGCTGCCTCTCCAGATAGATTGGCCAAATTCAAAGTCATCTTATTGTCCTCCACTTCTTCATTTCTCACTTACATTTTAAAGTGGCTTGGATATTTTCCTGCTTGGCATGATATCCCTATTTCTCTGAGTGTTCTACCAGCATCTCTGTTGGTAACTTCTTCATAAGAACCTTCTAACTATGGTTATCCCTTTGTCCTTCATTCATTCAAGAAATACTTTTTAAAAAAGAATTTTATTTATTTATTTTTCATTTTTTTAGGCGAGGCAACCCTTGGTTGACCTAGCAGATTGCAAGGACCTTGTCAGATTACAGTCCCTTATTTTTTATGTTTTACGCCTACAGCAAAATAATTCTATTTTTATATAATTTAAAACTTACAGAAAATTTGCAAATGTACTCTTCACCCAGATTCACTAACTGTTAACATTTTGCCACATTTATTTGTCATTTTATCATTCTCTCTGTGTATATATAATATCTGTATATATAATATTATCGATATTGTTTTCTGAACTATTTGAGAATGATCTGCAGATATAATACTCTTTACCCTTAGATACTTCAGTATTTATTTCTTAAGAACAAAGACATTCTCTTACTTCACCTCAGCTCAATCTCAAAGTCAGGAAATTTAACATAGTTTTAGTAATAAAATCTAATCCACAGTCTTTATTCATAGTAGGACAATTGTCTCATTAATTGCCTTTCATTTACTGGTCCAGGCTCAAGCATTCCATTTAGTTGTCATATCTCTTTAGTCTCCTTTAATCTGAAATAGTTCTTTGCCTTTCTTTGAACTTCATATTATTGATTGTTTTGAAGCATACAGGGCAGGTATTTTGCAGAATGTCCCCCAATTTGGATTTCAGCAAACATTTTTTTAGTAACTTATGTCGGTCATGGAGCTAGGCAGAGGGGACACATAAGTGAAGGAGGAAAAATTATTATTCTCAAAGAGGAAGTGAGCTAGTAGAAAACTAGGCAGTAAATGAGCAATTACAATAAACTGAGGTGAGTATTATGGTAGTGTAAGCATGGGGAATTATCAGAGCATATAGCAGAAATATTTAACCAAATATATGGGTCAAGAAGGGTCTTCTGAAGGAAGTGGAGCTTATATGGTCCTTGGTTCTTCTTTGTCCAAATCGTACAAAAAGTTTTTCTTTTTGTTTTATTTGGGTTGATTTGACAAATAGAAATTGTATATAAAGATTTACAACTTGATGTTTTGATATATATGGGAAAAATCACCATCAAACTAGTTAACATATTCATCATCTCATACAGTCTTACACATCTACATTCTTAGCAAATTTCAAGTATACAATATATCATTATTAACTATAGTTATGTTTCACATTAGAGCTTTAGAACTTATTAGATAACTGAAAGTTTGTACCTATTACCAACATCTTCCCACTTCCATCAAACTCAACCTTTAGCAATCATCATTCTACTGTTGTTTCTCCGAGTTTGACTTTTTTTAGATTTTATGTATAAATAAAATCATACATTATTTGTCTTTCTGTGTCTGGCTCATTTCACTTAGTATAGTGTCCTCCAAGTTTATCTATATTATCACAAATATCAGGATTTTCCTCTTCCTTCAGGCCAAACAATATTCCAGTGTGTGTGTGTGTGTGTGTGTGTGTGTGCGCGCGCGCATGCGTATGCATGTATATTTTCTTTATCCATTCATTTGTCAAATGTCCACCGACATTTGGGTTGTTTCCATATTTTGGCTACTGTGAAAAATGCTGAAATGAACATGGGATGCAGATATCTCTTTGAGATTCTTATTTTATTTCCTTTGGCTATATACCCAGAAGTGAGACTGGTGGATTTTATTGTTGTTCTTTTTAATTTTTTAATGGAATCTCCATACCGTGTTCCATAGTGGCTGTACCAATTTACATTCCTGCAAACAGTGTACAAGTGTTCCCTTTTCTCCACATCTCTGCCAATGCTTGTAATTTCTTATCTTTTCGATAATAGCCATTCTATTAGGTGTGAAATGATTTCTCATTGTGTTTTTAAAATTAATTAATTAATTATTTTATGGTGACATTTGCTAACAAAATCCAATTTCAGCTGTACACTTTATCAGTAAGGTGTATACACACACACGCGCGCGCACTGTGTGTTCACCTCCCATAGTTAGATTTCTTTCTGTCGCCACATATTTGACTCCCTTTATTCCGTCTACCTCCCCCTCCCTCCACTCCTTACCCACTGGTAACCACTAGTCTATAGTCCATGTCCATGAGTCTCTGTTTGTTTGTCCTGTTCCTTTGTTGCTTTTAGGTTTATATCCCATACATAATTGATATCATGTGATTTTCAGCTTTTTCTGTCTGGCTTATTTCGCTTAGCATGAGTATCTCGAGGTCCATCCATGTTGTCGCAAATGGCAGTGTTTCATCTCTTCTTATGGCTGAGGAATATTCCATCGAATATATGTACCACAGCTTCTTTAGCCAATCATCTATCATAGGACACTTTGGTTGCTTCCATGTCCTGGCCACTGTGAATAATGCTGTTATGAACATCAGTGTAGAGGGATTGTTGGATCATATGGTAGATTAATTCTTAGTTTTTTTTGAGGGATCTCCATACTGTTTTCTATAGTTGCTATACTAATTTGCAGTCCCACCAGCAGTGTGTGAGGGTTCCTTTTCCTCCACATTCTCTCCAATATTTGTTATTACTAGTCCTGTTAATTATAGCTATACTAACAGGTGTGAGATGGTATCTTATTGTGGTTTTGATTTGCATTTCCCTGATGATTAGTGACATTGAGCACTTCCTTATGTACTTGTTGGCCTATTGGATGTCTTTGGGAAAATATTTATTCAGGTCCTTTGCCCATTTTTAATTTGGATTATTTGTTTCTTTACCATTGAGTTGCACAAGTTCCTTATATATTTTGAATCTTAACTCCTCATCAGATATATGATTTGCAAATATTTTCTCTCATTCCAAAGGTTGCCTTTTCATTCTATTGATTTTTTTCCCTCTGCTGTGGAGAAGCATTTTTTCTGTCTGATGCAATCTCACTAGTCTATTTCTGCTTTTGTTGCCTGTGATTTTGGTGTCATATCCAAAAAAATCATTGCCTAGACTAGTGTCAAGAAGCTTTCCCCTTATGTTTTCTTCTAGTAGTTTTACACTTTTTGATCTTTTAATACCACTATGGCTACTCCCCCCTTGGTAGCCATGAGAACACACAAGCCTTTTATAACTGGGACCTAAATGACTGAGGACCAGCTGCTGCTAATGGAAAGCCATCACTACATTGAATAGAAGCCACACCTCCCACAGCTGCTTCCCACCAATGACTGAGTGTAACAAAGAAATTAAAGCAAGACTTTCTTGGGAGACATGGTGCTACTCTGGCTGATTTGGGCTTAATAAGTCCCCAACAGCATTGCTGAAACTTTCTTAGACTGCACATTGAGGTACTTCTTCTCAAGCTTCTCTCACTCTTTCCTTTGTTTTGAGGCAGACTTGAATTGTATTCTAATGGCTCTCCTACCTCTCCTGGATTCCTCACTAACTTTCACATAGATATTTCCTCTAATAAAAAATGTTTCCTGTTTAAACTTGTCTTGGAACATTTAATCTCAGGCCCCAACTAATACACCCAATTTTTCCTTTTTAGATCCTAAGCCTCTTGTCAAGTCTTCATATCCACATAACATGGTGATTCCATTGATATTACCACCTGAATGTACAACACACAATCACTGGACATTAGTAATATAACTCTTAGAATTCCATTCAAGCAAATTACTATTTTAAAATTAGCTCTATTGAAATCAACTGCTAATTTTTTTTTTTAAAAAAGGGCATGGCCATTATTTTCAATGAGCCTAGAGTTTAATGGGTGGACAAGAAGAGTATTTAGATGACACACACAGTAATGGTGGGCTCCTATTGTATATATGTAGCTCAAGAACACTAACATATTGAAGCAAGGCACAAAGAATCCTTTATATATAACAACCACTGGACTTCTTGGAAGACATGACAAAAAGAACTTTTGGGCAAGTTTTCAGACTATGGAAGATAACAAAGCTAAGGCTAAAGACATGTCTAACCCCTTTGAGGGAGAAGTGCCTCGAGTAGGCAGAGACCTCAATCATGGCCAGCTTCATGAGTGTGTAACTTGTGTAGTTACTTTGGGCTATGCATATAGAAGGGCCCCATGCTTGGTTTACTGTGCTGCTATTGCCCTTAAAATTCTTTATTAGTTTTTAAACAAGGGGACTGACATTTTCATTTTTCATTCATCCCCATAAATTATGTAGCTGTTTCTGACCTCAACCATGAAATTAGCGGAACATGAAAGCTGTGTACCTTGTTTAAAGCAGTAGTTAATTGGTGATGGTGAAGAACACATTTGAACATGAATTAAATTATATCAGTCAAATGCCTGAGGACTTATTTTAAATTTCTGTAACAATCATGAAGCTAAAAAATATATGTTTTGGAGGAAAATCTCTTCTAATCAGGAAAAGCAGAACAGGTCAGCTAGTAGTCATCTGAGATGGGACACTGCCAGTACCAATGCTTATTGAACAAATGAAGTAATTTGACCGTAGGAGAAGGAGAGCAGAGAAACTGCAAATAAAGTTACAAACCATCTGAGGGAAAAAAAATTGTGATTAAAAGGAAAACCTGTGGTTCTGGCAACAATAATGGCTGCTGGGACCTCAAATTCCACTTCCAGTTTTAGCTAAGTATTAGTTATTCTCAAGGTTAGGGTGGCCTGGGGAAATACATGGAAACAACTAATAATTAGTTCCACAGTTACTAACCTACAACTTTATAAAACTTGGCCCCTTTCCTCAAGGAACTCATAATATAGCAAAAAAAAAACCTAATACAATGGGAAATAATAATAACAATAGTTTATTGAGCACTTATATGTGTCAGAAGAGTCTATGATTCAGTAGTGGTTAAGAGAATGTATTCTAGAATCAGGATTTCTGGGTTTTAATCCTAGCTGCCATTTACTTGGTTTATTATTGTCAACAAGTTACTTAACTGCTCTCTTCTTCATTTCCATCAGTGTAAAATGAGACTAAGAGTAAATGCCTCTTAAATTTGTTATGAGAATTAAGTTGATATTTATAAACGCTTGAAACATTTCCTGTTATTTAATAAGAACTATAAAAGTTGTAAATAAAAATAATTTAATTTTCATAATACTCTATGAAGTAGAAACTACTACTATCCCCATCTTACGGATAAGGAAAACAAAAGAAAAAGAACTTAAGCAATTTGTCCAGGACCACAGGTTAATAAGTGGCAGAACTTCTCAAACAAGCAATTTGGCTCCAGAGCTCACACACTTAAGAGCTATGATTTAGCTACAGAAGACTTATGCTATAGTATAATATAGTATAGCTGTAATATAATAAAATTATTATACAGCATGGTTAAATGATAAAGGAACATGACATGGGAACACAGAAAGGAAAGTTAATTAACTGATTAATGATTAAGTACAGAATTAGTCAGGGTTCTTGCAATAAGCAAAGGACCGATTGAAAGTAGGATGAGAAGCCTTTCCAGAAGGAGGGTGCAGTTAATAGAATCTGAGAAGTAGCTGCAGGGAGAGGACCTCTTGACAGGCACTGTGGGTCTCAGTAATGGGACCTAGCCATCCCCTGACTCACTCTTCTCTCACCCTCTGCTCTGCCTATGCCTTCCATTAGAAGAACTCAACCAATGCACAAGAAAGCCCATTGCTGCTATCCATATTATTACGCCCCTCAGGGTAGAACAGGAAGTTAAACAGTAGATCTGAAAAAGTGATCAGCAAAAGTAGCAACATGGATGGTAAAGATAGAAACAACCACTAAAAGGAATCAGTGAGGGGAGTGTCCATATATGGGAATTCTCAGGAAAGACTTCATAGAACAGATGGCACTACAGTTCAGCCTTGGAAGACTCGGCTAAGTCATGAGGAGGGCATTATAAGGGGAAAAAAGCATGAGCAAAGGCGTGAAAATGAAAGCCTTTGGGCTGGTTGGCGTCTTGGAAATAATGGGAGGTAAGCTTAGATAGGCATAGGGGAAGTACTGTATGGTTGAATTTTTAAAATCAGTTTGAGCAGTTGTATTGTGAGAAACCGGGAAACAATAAAGACTGGAAAAAACAGAAGCTATGGGAACCAAGATTTTTGTAATTCCACACCTTTGTACACTTTATTCTTTCTGGCTGGAATACCTTTCTCGGTTTTTGGTCCTTTCCTGGAAATATAGTAAACAGATAACCATGGTAAAAGTGTTGACTGACTACCTGACTAAACACAGTAAAGGGAAATGGCAATGCAAGATAATTATAACTGAAAGGGCATGGAAATTACTAGAAGACATAGCCCTGTTTCAAGGAGTGTTCATTTGTATAATAAAATTACTGAGCATTTGGCTATTTTTAAAAATAAAATAAAAACATAGCTATTTAAGAAATTATCAAACTCAAGAATCAATAGGACAGTCTCAAATGTATTTCTCTATTTCTTTGTAATAATGTCTCTACTTGTTGGTATTCTTGGGGGCTTAAAAAATGTATCTTAAGCCTCCCAAGTTTGAGGCCTTTCTCGTAGTGATATAATACAAAGCTCATCTACTATTAATGTGTTATTTTTAAAAGTCAATTCTTTTCCTTTGTTGAAAAAGAGATTATGATGATCATTTCCCAGTTATTCTGCCACAGAAAACTTAAAGGATTGATTTCATTTCATGAAACCCTTAACATGCAAAAACGAAAACTCCTTTCAGTTACACAAGCCAGTAAGTAAATAATGTGGTCTAAAATGGGGATCTTGAAATACAATTTCAAAGTCAAGAAGAAAGAAGAATTTTAGGCTACAATTTGTTGATAATGATTTGCAAATACATTTCTAAGCTGATAGAAAGGGCGCTGATATTTTTAGCTATTGAACATTAGATCTATTAGTTCTTCTACATTGTTCACATTTCTTGAAACCTTATTGTTCTGTAAATTTAGCATATTTACAAAGGACAATTAGGGGAGTTTTAAGATCGGTTTTTGTTATGTGCATCACATTCGTAGGCTTTTGATGTTATGACTCAGCAAAATAAATTATAAAATTTTTCTCCCTATATATATATTTTAGAGGAAAGAAAACTGAAATCATTTTACAATATACATATTTGGAAATGATTCCTGCTCAAATTTTCCATTATTCATTTCTTGTTCTAGGTTGAATAATATCATTTTGGAATCATTCTAACTTCAACTGGTCAAGATATTTTCTTTCATCTAATCAGGATACCCTATACAGAAAACTGAATTATACATGAACCAAATTAATAAAATGGAAGATAAATTCCATGACAGAAGTAGTGAAATATAATTATATGAGCTCATTATTTATAATATCTTGCCTGGTACAGAACATCCTGATTTTGCATCCTAAAGATGTTGTCCAAAGCCTTTAAGAAATCCCAGATAAAGGAGGCTAGAGCTGACAGGTAATTGAGCACTGATATATCAAATGGGCAGAAAATATTTATTGGCAGTATTCTATGCACAATACACTACAGTAGGGAATGTGTCTTGTGGGTGATAGAGGATGACATTAAAGAACATCCTCAATGAATTCAATGAACTTACAATGAACTTGCAATGCAGTAGGGCAGATGACCTTCAAGGCTGCCCATGCGTTAGCCAATAATAGAAGACGATATGTAAATGACAAATATAATGGTCTATAGACTGTAGACTCTATGCTAATGATATTCTGAAGAATGGAATTTTAATATGAGCATGTTCAGGGAAAATGCCATAAAGGACCAGAAAACCGAACTGTAACTTGGAGGGTGAACAAGATTGATAATGACCCAGTAATGAGAGAGGAGATTCCGGGACAAGAGTTGAGCTTAAACCAATGTAGGGAGGTCTGAATACACTACAGTGCTTGGGGAAGAGTGAGCAGAATTATGATGACTGACTGTGCTAAAGTTGAAAGGGGAGGCTGGGGCTCTGAGTATCAGGTAAATAGCATTATGTCAAAGGCAATGATCTCATTTGTAATATTATAGTAAATTGAGTGGCCTAGAGAGAGACTTTACTTTAAGTTTAGGAAAAAAGCAAACATTCAGAATATTTGTGTGAAATTCCTAAATTCCCTCTCTAAAGAAAGAACAGAGATTTTTAGAATATGAGAGAGAATTGGAATCTCTCCAGAAATGTAACTTCAAAGATTATTATCACTGGTAATAAGAATTATCAATATATTAGGATGTCACATTTTGTGAACTTAACTTTTCAATGTCCTTTTATAGCTGTTATTGCATTAGACCTATGGTATTTTATTTGGGAAATGAGTCTTCAGATAATGCTGCCATTTACAGGAAAGGAGCCGGCTCCTATTTAATGTAAGTACTGTAGTAATCCCTTCAAAAATAAAAAAGTTAAAGCAAACTAAAGGTTATTCTAAAAATGCACTTGGCCTTTCATGTTTTCAAAACATTTTAGAGATGCCGCTTTTTAAGTACTGAGACAAGAACCTTAGTTTTTATTGCCAACAGCAGTCATCAATAAACTGAGGCAGAGCAAGAGATCTTACTGTTCTGTGACACTGCCTATACATGGCAAGTGAAGTGGAGAAATGAGCGATTATCTAGAGGCCATTAAATTCATGTACACAGTCAATCAGTATAATTCAAGCCCCCAAATGCTCTTTTCCTATCTTCAAATGGTGGATGTTAAGACTTGAATTACCAAATTAATTGGCACAGCTGTTCAATTCACATTGCGTATATAGGGACGAAATCAGGCTCAGTTTATTCATCTGTAAGAATGAAGATAATTACATTTATATCAAACAGTCTTGGGGAGAGTAAAGCAATACATCTATGTATAAGATTTCAAATGTCTACCTTAGGTAGAAATTAGTCATATATAGCAAGTCCAGGTTTCTTTACAATAACAGCAATTGAGGAATATGTTATATAGAAGACACTTAATCTGTCAGCTTCACTATGCTCTTGAGTGCTATGAAATGGAGGCAACACATGGATAGTGAACAATCGTGTGCTCATGCTAAAGAATGATATCTTAATGGTCTGGAAACCTGTTTGAGATTTACAAAGAAGTGTAAAATGAGAGCACACTTACATTTGTGTGTACGCACAGGAGAGGCAATATACGAATGGAGAAGGCATACACAAGTCTATATAATCCTTTTGCATCAAAATATTGTAATGTGTACCATTTGGACATACATACAATGAAAAAAAAAAGCTTAACAATTGGGTCTCGTGCTTAAAAATAGACAGCATGCTTTGCATATTCTCAGAGACCAAAATTAATCTATTTCTTCTTAGAAATTATATGGCTGGGGAAAAGATAAAAATCTGCCTTTGATTGGGTACTATGTCTTTAAGCCCTGGCTTAGCTGTAAATCATTTGTGAAGATCATTTCTTGGTAGGTGTGTAGAGTTGCTATTATGGAGTGTTAATACACTTGCAGTGAAGTGTTGTTAGGGGTAGGAGGTGTTAGACATTGATCAGGAGCTTAAGAGATGAGCTATTTATTTTTGCTGCCGTAAGAGGAAAATTTCTATAATAAAACAATGATTCTATTCTGCTTCTCTGTCAAAAAACACCATTTTATGACATAAAAGCTCTCTTCAGTAAACAAAGAACAGACTGTTATTGGGGGATATAAAAATTACAATATAATATATTTCCCTGCAGGAGCACAACAGCCTTTAACTCAATTGGAACTTACGGTGTGACAGCTTTTAAAGAAGGGGACATATTCTATGAGGAAAATCTCAAATATACTTCTCAATTCCCAAGACTATACTAGTTCTTATCCTATAAAAATGGGTCTACATTAGCACACAGTGCCAGTAAATCACACACTTGCACTGCTGCATGAAAGGAGCCCAGCTTGGGGGGGGGGGGGTGGATTGCTTTCTGTGGCATAGTTCCAAGCAAGCACATGGCTCAAATGAAGCCAATTCTGAGGAATATGGAAACTTTATGTCTGTTTGATAGGAAACTGCGTGCAGCTTCTTAACTGTGAGCTTCTATATCGCTTCCAAGTGCGAGTATAATCAAATCTTAAATGGTTTTTGTAATGCTGCATATCTAACCAAGCTGTTTACATTATTGGGAAGTTAAGTTTAATTTTCTGTTTTATTGAGAAGATTGTGTAGTATTAACATTCATTGCAATACATTTTAAGTAATTTAAAAAGAAGCAGTAATCCCTGGAGAAAGATTGTAGTAAGAACTCTCTAACTATCCACTTTTCCTGTTTTATTTATACGAGGTGAGCAAAATTGCTTACCCTTTGGAGTCTCAGACACTTCAGTGGCAGGCGACTAGCAAAGACAAAAACTGAAAATAATAAATAAATCAGAGCCCTTAGTTGGTTCCAATTTCTAGTACCTCAATCTGAATTCTCCCTCCCTCCCTCCTTTTGTCGTATTAATGATCTACCTTACTTTTAGTGGATGTTTTTCTCTAAGATAGTGGCCAGAGCAGGTGTGAATGAGGTCATTACTTCAATGAAAATTTTACAAAGGTATGCTAAAGGCAAAGGCTAATTCCAAGCTTTTGATTCACAAAAGAGATGCTATTATACACAAGTAGTGACGAAAGTAACTTACAGTACATGTGTTACTAAAGGGGAGGCAATAGCATTACATGTTTGCACAATGGACAGCACAAGATGAAAGGTTACAGAACAAGAAAAATAGGAAATCTGAGAGATGCAACTGATCTGGTAGTTTCCATTTAATAAATGTCTATCTTATGATATTTAATAGTTAATTATCTCCTCTACTCTTGATTCACTTAAATATAGCATTTACCAGAAATATCTATTAAAACGTTGTGATTCCACTCCTGAAAAAGTTATCTGCCCTACAATTCAAACTTCTTACAGTATAACAATTACAACACAATAATAACAAACTAGCTATTGTATATTTGTTATGTGCCAAGATATTGTCCTAAGCACCTTACCTAATACTAACTTACAGCAAGTCATCTGAGCTAGGTGGTTTTCTTCTCTTTTATAGACAAGCAAAATGAGGAACAGAGAGGTTAAACAACTTACCCAAGGTCACAAAGCTAATAGGTGGTGGAGCTGTAATAAAATGGCCCAGATCCTCTTTTTTGAGTTTTTTCCTCTATATATTACAGCTACAATTTCTTAAGCAGCTAAAATGTTGCAGAAGCTGGGCTAGATATTTTACAAATGTTATTAAATTCTGATAACTCTACCTAGCTGACTATTATATCCATTTTTACACATCTGGAAATTGGCACATGAGATTAATAATTTCTCCCAAAGACAGACTGTCAGTTAGGATTGGAAAAGCATTTGAACTCAGGTCTGCCTGACTCTAAGCCTAGCCCTGTCTGCAAGCCCCAGGCTGCTCTACAAACTGCTCTGCTTCCTCTCCTCAAACTCAATCTTCACTTTCTTGTCCCTGTAACTGTGCTTCTCATGCCACTGAATCCATCAAAGCTTCACTGCAGTTTGGTTACTGAAACAATGCAATGGTTTAAATATATCCAGATAAATAATCAGGATAGAAAACTACACAATTAGTGTTACTCCTCATTTATTTCTAACTTAATTTCCAAATGGAAACTTTTTCATTTTGTCTGTTTTAATGCTATTATTCCATGCAAATTTGTCTTTTTTTTAAGTACATATAAAAATGTATGTGTAGTTGGGTAATTTATCATTTTTGAAATACTAGAAATATATATTTCTATGGTTAAAATGGAGGGCTCATGACATTTTCTCTGTACCCTACTTTTATTCATTTTAAGAAAAAATAAACCCCAATAAGAAAGCTCATATTGAAATTGTGCAAAATTGGCTATTATTAAATGGTCATGGCTGTATTATAGTTTCCTATAGCTGTTGTAACAAATTATCACAAACTTAGTGGCTTAAAACAATCTAAATTTGTTATTTTACACTTCTGGAGGTCAGAGTCCAAAACTGGGTATTAGAGGCTAAAATCAAGGTGTCAGCAGAGCTTGTATTCCTTTCGGAGTCTCTAGGGGAGAATTCATTTCCTTACCTTCTCCAGCTTCTAGAGGCTGCCTACATCCCTTGGCTCATGGCCCCTTCCCTCATCTTCAAAGCCAGCAGGTTAGCATCTTCCTATTTCTCTCTCTGACTTTGTTTATATTATCACATTTCTTTCTCTCATAAGGGCCTTAAACCCTTATATAGGGCACACCAGGATCATCCATGAAGATCTCCCCACGTCAAAACCCTTAACTTAATCCCTCTCTGCAAAGTCCCTTTCACCATGTAAAGTAACAGGATCACAGGTTCTAGGAATTAGGGCATAGACATCTTTGGGGGCCATTATTCAGCCCACTACAATGGTTCTGTAGTCATTCAGCATTAAACTGTTTGTTGCAATGTGGCATACTTCTTTAGGCTGGTTCAGTACTATGCGAGAGGCAGAGACAAGGGTTACAAAATTCCATAATCTAGAAAGCACAGGAGACACAGAGCGGTGAGAATCCTGCTCTGCGTGGCCAACCTAATTTAACTAATGGCCTTCAGAGGCGGGAAAGGTGTTTTGTCACATCTCCTTCACCCTGTTACCAAAAGTACATTTGAATGTCCCTATTAAGAGGTGGAAACTGGAGCTCACAAAAGTGTCGCATTTAAAAAAAATGAACTCTGACTCCCTGAGGAAATTAGGGTGCTGCTATATTGTGACAGGCAGCTCTTTAGGAGTGAATTCTGGAAGAATTCCAGAATAAGGTCCTTATCTTCTAGAGAGTGACAGCTGACTCCTGGGATACAGAAACACCAGCTTCCCCTTAGCTCGGCTTCACTCATTCAACTTCATTCTTTCCCCTCCACACCCACTCATAAACAGTAAGCCTTCTTCACAGCTGTCTTTCCCTTTTTCATTTTTAAATCTCTTCTACTTTTTTGACTTATTTTCTCTGCAACAACTATTACCAAAAATCTGGACATTTTTTTTTTATTGTTACCATGGAGAGGGCAATTTTCTCATCAAGGAAAGGAGGTGGTGCAGAGGGAAAGGGAAGAGCCACATATGAAAATTGAGAGTGAGCCTCTGAGTCTTTTAACAATACCCAATTAAATCTTTTCACTACCCTACACAAAACAACAGAAACACAATGGGTGGCCCATTTAGCCCAAGGATGTGAATGAATCAGTAGGCTCTGTGATAATGTTATGGGGGTTGTGAGGGAGGTGGGCAGGTAGACTCTCAATCCCGAAACAGGGAACTAATGAACAAAGGTAACTGATAGATAATTACTGTGCAGTTTTTGAATGGATGCTGCTTTCTATCTTTTTCAGGTAAATGACCCTCAGAATGGTGGTAGACAATTTTCTCTAAAATGATGAAAAACATGTAGATAAACAAACCAAGTAGAGAGAAAAGACCTGAGAAACATTTCTCAATGATAAGTTAAAAGAATGAAGTTTTATAGGGACAGGGATAGAAAGAGCAATTACCAATGCTCTCTTTTACTTTTTTCCATTCTTCTCTTTTTAAGTTGAAAACAAAGTGGGAGAAAATTTAAATATAGACTTATCTGGTGGTGAGACATCAGTGACATTTTAATTAGTCTAGAATTTTTGTCTCAGACTAAAAAAAAATCTATTGCTGATTCATAGATGTGCCAATATTAAGACCTGAAATAATATTATTTCTCCTGTTCTAATTTTCATGAGATGAATTATACATATGCTTTATTCCTTCTGATCATTCTGAACAAAACCAAACTATGAAATTTTTAAATGATGATGTTTCTCAAATTATAATAGATAACTCATATCTTTAGTAAGAATCTTGCATAAGCACTGTATATAAATATTATGCCTAAAGGCTTGTATCAAGAAGACTAATTAAAGGAAAATAACTGCAAAATAGTAAAATCATGAATTTAAAATGTTTATGGTGATGACATTAAGAGCAAAAGTTTGGAGATGAAGCAGCATGTTCATCAGCTTTTCTAATGATCCTCCTCCCTCTCCCATTACCCACTCTAGCTTTTAAAAACATAATGACATGGATTTATAGAACATAATAATGAAATATTTCATATATACTAAAAGGTAGAGAGAATATAAGGTTATAACTGACCTCTATGACATGGTTGTACCATGGCTATACTATGACAAAGCAGAAAATACAGATAGACAGGAAGAGAGACAGGGACAGAGAGACAGAGAGAGACAGAGATGGAGGAAGGAAGAAAAGAAAGAAACAAAGAAGGAAACAAAAAAAGGAAGGAAAGCTGGAAGGGAAGGAGGAAGGGAGAGAAAGAAACAAAGAGAAAGAAAGAATGAACTCTAAGTTATGAGATACAAGCCAATCTATTTCCTGTTAGCATTTTCTGCTTGCTACCTCACAACAGCACCAGGAAAAAGAATATATTATCCCAAATTACAGACTATTAAATAAACAGATAAAAACTAAGATGATTTGCATGAAAAGAAAACAGTAAGCTGTTTTCACAGCACAAACTGAGGGTTTCATTAAGCAAAGTTGTAGGGAAAGAGTGACATATCTTTTCAATCTCTCAGTTACTCCGGAATCTGTAACTCCCAAGCCCCATTACCCCATACAAGCCAGGGAGATGTTCTCACATAATAGCATTTCATTTGTGATCGAATTGACACCAAATAGTTGTCTCTTCTTAATATATACAAAGAATTTTTGATCTAGAGGCTTTGTGTTTTGTTTCCTGTTGGACTACTAAGATTAATCAAGTTTATCATGTAGTTAGGACATAAACAAAAATGAAAGAAATGTCTCACTTACTCTATTTATAAACAAGGATAAAAGCCTGGCAAATATACTTGCTGACCCAGAGTTGGCTTTTTTTTTTTTTTTTTACCGAATCTATTCTTAAGGCTGAATACCCTAAATAAAGGCAAACCTACATATACATGTGTCAACTGTCCATGATGGTAATTGTAAGGAAGACAAGTTGGATGAAGAAATTTGACCTCAGAGATTATGAATCACTGAAGACTTGATTTGATGCATGCTAAAGTGCCTGTGGTAAACAAAAATCATCTCTCATTAACCAAAAATATAAATTGTATGTTATGAAGTCTGTAATTTACTTTAACATACTTCCACATAGACATTATAGACGAGAGAGCATGAATATGTCAGCAGCAGTCAGTTGCCTGTTCAGGAATTCATTTGGGGGATAGGGTCAGAATTTAATCAGAAAGGCCAGACTTTTGAGACAGGTGCTACAAGCATTTTAACTATTTTTATCACAGTCAACATCAGAAGGCCTTGTTAATGAGCAAAAGGAATGTTAGAAATGGATTTTCATTTATATTAGTGTTATTCAAGATATATGTTTTAGTTAAAATATTTAGAGACATTCCTCATCTTTATAAGAACCAAGTACAAAATTCTAGCAAGTTATGGAGCCTACAGTCTTTGAAATGGTACCAGACATTTGATGCCCAAACTATTCTGTCTCCACATTGAATTTAAAGATTCTAATTACCCGATACCCTCTCTAAGGTTAAATGAATCCTGCTCCTAGATTCTAGAATATTCTCATGTCTTCCTTGAGTGAACTTTTACACAGAGTATGATTATAACACTTGATAGTGAGGGTGTGGGAGAGTAACCCTTACTTATCATATTAAGTTGCTGCCACTGTTATCTACGAAAAATAACATAACAGTATTGTGTAACAAGATCAGGCTAAAAACAATTCACAACATTATGCAAACTGCACACTTTAAGGAAATGTAGCCAGCATAAAAACAATTGTTCTCTGAAATGCTCACCTACTTCCATTCAACAATAAATTTAATTTTGTTCTCAGAGTATAACATTAGACTTCTCTTTTGATTTCCTCATGGCTACATTTGTCCAACATAGTTTAATAAACAGATCTTTAAGGAATTCATTCCACATCTATGTAGTATTTCTATCATTTGAATCATTTCACAATCTTGCCTTTCCTTTTATCTTGGGGTATGCTCTTATATTATTACTTTCCCCCCACAGTCCAAACCATAGCCAGGCCTAGTAATTTAATTGAGAAAACAACAGAGTAGTATTTATTTGGCTTTGTGTGTGCATGAGAGAGAATGAGGAGAGGAGGAGAGAGGGAGAGAGAAAGAGACAGACAGACAGACAGACAGATAAGAGAGAATGAGAATGAGCATGAGCTTGGTCATCAGTGAGCTCAAGAAATCAGTTTATGGAGATGCAAACCTGGGGTTAAGATATAGAACAGTGGTGAGACCATTTTCTCTTACCCTTTGGGGTCCTATCTGGGCTGTAAAAAATTCTTATCTGACATTTTTATCTTGGCTCTTTGACAAGTTCCCATTGCCTTTCTGCTCAAGATTCAGACTTCCTATTACTGCTTTCCTGGGTAGATTTTTTTCACAGAATGGTTAAAGATCATAAGGAAGACTATTTTAATATACCATGTTTCTTAAGCAAACACATTTTCATCTCCACTTTTTATTCCCCAGATATATCCTAAAGACTAGTTCTTAATGTAATTTAATAAGTTGCGATATATGTATGTATATACGCATATATATACACTATATATGTAATGTGTACATGTGACTATATGTGTGTAGATGTGTGTATGTATGTATCTATATTGTGTACATGTATATACATACACAAATGTATGCACACACACATATATAGTTTCTTGCCAATAAACCTGGGTGGGAATCCAGGTATTTACCAACGGTATTGCCTTGGGCAAGCAACATCTCTGAGTCTCCTCCTTTATAAAACAAGTACAATACCAGTGAGTTTATACTATAATTGAGAGGATTAGAAATATTACACATGATGGGAATAGTACAGTGGTACCTGAAACACGCATACTAGAATAATGCTAGTAGGTATAAGCACCCAGAATTTTATAGTGGTATATTATTATTCGGCTTAATATTTTTTTGGCTGAAAGGAATTGGCAAAAACATTTGGCCATCATAACACATGACAGTGAGGATATAAGCGAGCAACTATTACTTACCATACTAAGTTTTTATATATATATTTATATATATATATTTAACATATTTAATATATATATATATATCCTTCCATAGAATTTTATATGGGTGTGTAAATATTCACAGAAATATATGGTATATGTGTTTCTATAAAATAACATGTATATTTGGGTATGTGATAAATATTGCAATAAAACAATGTCATGCAGCACATCTTGGATTGTAACACATCACAATTTATTTTAGCAATCTATTCAATTTTGGACATTTAGTTTTTTTTCTAGCTAGCCCCTATTTGAAATAATGAACTCATCTGTAGCCAGAACCTGTGATATGCTGCCCAAATTCCCCTTCAGAAATGAATGACTTATTTTCTCAACTGTAAAGAGTGCTTCTGGTAGAGAGCCTTCAGCTGTCAATCCCCTTATAGGAATTGCCTTAGCTGAAGAGAGTCATCTTGTCCAAGTTTATGTTTCCTTCCCTGAGAAGCCCACACTCAATGAGTGACTGGACATGGAGTTATAAAGTCCCGGTCCTCTCTTCTCAAATCATTAACAATTTTTAAGGGTAACTTCAGCTTCAGAACTCCTTGCATGGTAAGATAAGGCACCAACTGAGACTGAATTACAGCTCAATTTCTGCCCCATCCTGTTGAACCCAAGAATATCCCCGTATAAACATCCTGTATGCTCACCTGTATCTCAGGGTCTATTTCTCAGGAATCCAAGCTATGACAATATCTTTAAGCAAATATACCCCAGGCATTTGGTACTAATTTCTATAACATTTTGTTCTAAAAGTCTCTATGGCATAGGGGCAAAACTTTCTTATAGGAACACGTGCATTTTCTTCTCATTCCTCCTTCATCCGTATTTGAGGACGTAAGGTAGGAATGATGTGGGAAAAATGAAGTGGAGTGGACTCTCACATATCTCTTTGGGCTCAAACATACCTGTCTCTAGCCACTGAGTTTCTCAAAATCAACTCATCTTTGACCTGAGACACAATTATCAGACTCTTCTGTCTGAATACCTCTTTCAACAGAAGGTGTCTTTTTCACTATACTCCATGAGTTTCCTTCTAACCCAAGTAAAAAATTCTCATCTATTAGGAACATACACATTTCTGAAGCACTTGGAAAACAATTAGAGTGAAACAAGTTTCTTAAATAAAAAGAAAAGTTTGTAGCATCAAATGGCAAGGGGACCTTTTGATTCCATTTCTGATTTGAAAGTTTGATTTATTTATGCTGTAAAAATAGCCATCATAATTAATTGGTTTTTCAAGTGTCTATCATTTTCTCCCAAGGATAATTGCTACAATTAGCAAGAGGAACCTCCACACAAACTGATTTAATCATCTAAAATTAATATTTGCTTTAAAGAGCAACTTTATTGGTTTATTTTGATGATGTAAAATACCATGGTTATATTAGAGCAAATTGTGAAGAGAAGTAACACAGAGGTAGAAAAAATTCAATTGCAGAGTTGAAATCTATTTACAAAGATCTTAAAACATGCTTTTAATCCTGATAACTACAATGTGACATAGTTTTCTATCTCAGTTTTACAGATGCTCAAACTGAGGATGATAGAAATTGTGTAGCTTGTCAATCACACACAAGGCAAGGTTTTAGATATGTGACTCCAGAAAAGCACATGCTATTTCTACAAATATGAGAAAAAGCCGAAAAAAAATGTTCATATAATATTAAAGTTCCTCTATATTTGATGATAGGATGTAGTATCTAAATTAACAATAGATAGTGTTCTTTACTGTGATACTCAATTTTTGTTATAAACAAAAGCTGATATTTGGAGATGTCATCAGAGAGTTGACAAAGAAAAATAGGAAAAGAAAAAATGAAATAATGACAAATATTTACTGTTTATCAGTGTTAGGAATCTTTGTTTATACATGTTTATGTAATACATTGTATTTCTCATGGTGTGTCGTGGAAACAAATGAATATGTTCATTTCTATTCCTTTCAAAATGACAAAAGAGATGGTATTCCGTGTCCTCTTTTTCCTTCCAGATTTTAAACTTCACAATTACTTACATACACTACCAAGAAATAGGAAAATAGAATTCAACTAAAATAAACCACTTTTATAAGATTGTTAGTCTGGTTATAAAGGAGTTTGGTTTAAATATTGACTCCTCTGGAAAACTTTTCATGAGCAACTGTTGGCTCTCTTTGACATGGAGTAGTGACTAGAGTAGGTATATTTTGTAATTTTCACAGCATCTCATTCTGTAGCAACCAAAGAATTAGGGTGGGAATTCCTATCCTCCTTGCCACAATGTTTGATTCGGTTGTGGGTTTATGACTTAAGCTAGTCCAATAGAAGAGAAGCTAAAAACTTTCATTCGAGGGTCAAAAATGAAAAATTTTCTTTCCTTTTTAAATATAGTATGCTATGAAAAAATATATCCTGTAACTGCTATGACAATGTTGAAGGACAAAACTGAGCAATGAAGTTGGAACCTTGAGTATGCCATGCCTGAAGCCCACATAATATTTATGTTACGTATGCCAATAAATTCCTTTTATTTAAGCCAATTTGAATTGGATTTTCTATTTCCTGCAATTGAAGATATTCTAATTTATGATCAGCTTTAATCTAAATGAATATCCTGCTTTTACATAAACATAGAGTCTATTTCATCATACCTCAAATTGTTTACGTTTTGTTGTCCTTGAATAGATTATAAATGATATCAACTTAAATAAAGTTTTCAAAGAAAGAATTCATACATCAAATAATTCAGTTTGTGAAGTGTTGACACTTGTTTAATTTTCTCTCTTTATAAATAAGTTGTATATCCAGTTAACTTTTGTTGTCTGGCATTATTAATAATGGTACTCATTTTTATTCTAAATATATTATGATTTAGGCAATAAATCATATAATGGACTATAAGTTGATTTTTAAAATCAGCCCCATTCTTCCCCTTTGTAAGCTCAGTATGACAGGCATGTACCCTTAAACTGCTGCCTAGCTGTGACAACCTCATAGACAGTAGGAAGTAACATTATAGATCTTATCTTCCTTAGGATCCTAGCTTCCCTTTGTTGCATTCTTTCTGAATCTCTTAGCCAGCAACTTGCTAAGAATTGATGAATGGGGTTGCAAGATAACCTAATTGAGAAAGTAATTGCTTTTGTGTTTAAAATGAATAATAGATATATTTCCTTTTTCACTTTTAGCCTGTAGGCATGGCTGTGTCCCTGAAATCTGGATTTCTTTGCCCCTTCAAATGTGTTAAAAGTTCTTTATTTTGGAAAACCTTGAATTGTAGAAAATGATCTAGAAGGACCAAGTCTCCTAGGTAAGAAGAAAAGGCAGAATTGTAATAGCAACTGGGAGATTTCTTTTCTGCATACCCACAAGCTTCTCAAAAGCTCTTGAAGCCTCCCGAAGAGAAGGGGAAACCTTGAAAAATGACCAAGTCTGTGGGTTTCCTGACTACTCTGCAAGAAAGGCCCTGAGCCAAATTTTATTTGATTTAGGGGAAAAAAAAATCTGGCATTTCTTATGCTTTTGGAGTTGAGAAATAATTCAGTTGGATTTTATCCATAAGGTTATAAAGAATTATTCTAGGATATTTTAATGTCGACAGAGAATATTTAGATTCAATGCTTGAAACCAAGTCAATTCATTCTTAAAGCTAGAATTTAATGTGACAGGATGATTTGGTAGCAATAATATTTGGGGGCAAGGAATTGCTTTTCTAATAGGAAAGCCATAATTGACATTTGTATAATTTTTGATAATGGTAAAAAGAAATCACATCTCAGATTTAGAATTTGCAGATCAGTTATATATTCTATTCCTTGAAAGAATTGTCGACTACATGATCCTGATTTCGAATATAAATGAAACTGAGGGGCGGTGGGGAGGAAAAGGGAAGCAATAGAAGGCTTTAACATTGGGATTAGATCTTAACGCACAAAAATAACAATAGGAGGTTGAAAAATCCCAGTAAGTATCATGATCATATACAATGACTTGCCACATAATTAGAGGTTATTTGAAACAAGAAGGTGTGCTCTGGGAGACCAGAGACAAAATGATAAAAAATATCCTCCCCTCCCCACCTGGCTTTACAAATGCGTACAGACACAACCTCTACTTTATCTGAAGGATCTTCCAATGTAAGGGATTAATACATATTTCCTTTGAAAGAAACAGAAATGACACATTATATGTGCCTGAAATATTGTATAAGAAGTTTAACACAAAGGTTTAAACTTAAGCTTTCAGGGTCAGAGAAAGAAGATAAATGAGATAGAACATGCCTCCTAGTTGTAAATATATATATATTTAGAGAAGCGAAAGCTTGGGAAACATCTGTGATTGCAATTTCTCTGTTTTATGTAGAAAAAGTAATTTTCTATTCAGTAAAGAGGAATTAAAGAAAATAAACGAGATAGGCCTGTATATGAACTATGTCAAGATAAGATCTTTCATATCTTTCATATCATGATAGGTTCTTTTGAGGGCAGAATTAGTACTATAGTCAGGAATACCAAAGGCACCTAATTATAGGCTGAGGGACAGCTGACATCTGACACATTGATGAGAAATGATGTCCAAACTCTTTTGACTACACATACCTACAATTAAATAAAAATTGGCCTGCATATCAATCCATATCTATTCAAAATTTTATACATGTGCTGTTTTATTAATATATTATGTATTTTAGAAAACAAAGTATTAATCATAAAAGAATTAAAAATAAATATAAACAGATATGGTTCTTCTTATATATTCCCATTGAGAAGCTTTGTAACTGAACACTCAAACATAGAGCCAAAACTTTCCATTTCAAACAAAATATGAAAAGTGTGTGATCTCTGTCTTTTACATTTTATGTAGGAAAATGCTAAAAGGTACACAGGGATTTTAATGCTTTCAAATGTGGCCCTATATTTTGCACCTCTCTTTAAAATTTTCATGCATATATTATTAATCACTATTTTAAATATAAATTATTATAAATATATAATAAATATATTTTCATAGACAACATTGATTTTATAGAATGCTGTGCTAAAGTCTTTCCCTCAGATATTCATTCTGGAGAAAGTCGAATATTTGGCCCCCTGGTAGGTATATCATAATGAGAGGCACAAATGCTATCCTAGTAACAACTTCTAAAAATTATAGACATGGTACTAAGAGGAAAGATTTCTGAGAGATTAATTTGGTAGGATCAAATGTATGTAAAGAAATCAAGTGACTGAGAGAGAAATACACATTCGACTAAGATAAGTTAACGTTCTCTGAACTGGGCCCCTCAAGACATTCCACATAAATGGTTTGCCTGGAGAGATGAGGGAGAAATGCTGAGCTAAACAATGCTAACATTCCTGCAGGACTTTTCAGGTACTTTGCTCTGGTGATGCACGCTGTGGATCTCTATGATAGGCCATGTTTCTGCCCCAATATTTCTCAGCTTATCAGAATTTTTCATGAGGAATGTATATTAACATCCAATGGATCTAGTGTTCTGCAGAACAGCTGAGATAGTCTACCACCTGGGTATTATTTCCTAGTCAAAATAACACTTATCATTTTCCATTTTTTTACAGCATAACATAGACAACCAGATTATGACAGGCAAGAGTGGCTGTTCCTGTTGAAGCATGCATGTGGTGAGAAAGAAGGAAAAATCTAGAAACTTGGACTTTGGGATAGGCTGCAATGAAGAGCTCAAGGATGGGCAAATAAACACTGGAGTTATAAAATGTTATGAAAAGGGAGACGCAGACAAGGAAAACTTAATCTTTTAAAAAAATTTATATTAAATGGATCATATAACTTATTTTCCTGTTTTATCATCATACTGGAACTGGTAACCTTTTGATTGCTTCTATTTTTCCTTGAACTTTGTGTGTGTGTGTGTCTTAATGATTCAGAGTATGAAAACTGATGACCTAATACTATGTACACTGATGCTAATGGACCTCTTCAGAATTCGTCAGATACTTAAGCGATTATGAAAGTAACCGCTTTCTCTTTCTCCAATTGAAAAATCTTCGGAGGCAAAAAAGACAGAAATGAATAATATAATTTTATTTCATTGATATCTGAAATAAATTTAAAAGGACATGCATGTTACAGCTATTTAGAACAATACTTTCCAATAGTACTTTCTGCGGTGGTGAAAATGTTCTATTTCTGTGTTGTCCAACACGGCAGCCACTAGTCACATGTGGCTAGTGAGCATCTGAAATATGGCTAGTGAGACTAAAAAACTGATTTTTAAGTTACAATTACTTTAAATTTAAATAGTCACATGTGGCTAGTGGCTACTGTACTGGATAGTGCAGATTTAGAGAATTATAGACAATGCATGTGGTTAATTAGGAAGCTATTCCTTGGGAATAGAAGAGAAAATATAAGCACAATGTATTCCAATTTCCCACTTAATTTACATTTTCAATGACTTTTGCATGGTATGACTGTTAAATAATTGATGTCTACAACTAACCATTAATATTAAGGTTATTCTTTTACATTCACATCTCCATACCATTTCTTTGATGAGAGAACTAAGCAGACAGGAAAACAATGGCATCATTTTTTTTGTTAATTAAAAGCTACTTAACTGTAGAGGAGAAAATATACATTAGTTAAGAGTATCTTATCAGGCAAAGCCAGTTGCCCAGCCTATATCCATTTTTTCCTTCTTAACTAAAGGAATACAGTTTTTGTTCAGAACAGCAAGGTTTTAGAATTAGGTCATCAGTTTTACTCTGAATTATAAATAAATAAACACACTACTCGTTTAAAATACTCTTATCATCACAGGATCCCTTAAAGCTAGGAGTGGTCATGTGACACATTTCTGGTAAATTTGATGTAAGTAGACCTCTTCTATGTGGGGCTGCCAGAAAAGCTTTTGTTTTCTTTCTAAATCAAAGCTGGCACACCTGGCAAATGCATTTACTCTCATTTCCCCTTCTTCCATTTTAAAACACAGACATGGTGTTTAGAGACAGACAGTGTAGACATCTTGAGACCACAGGAAAGAATGAAAGCCACATGCTGAGGACAGCTGGGGATGGCTAAAGAAGGAGTGGGACACATGATTTTGTGGTTGCTAGACCTACCCTGGAAAAAAATTCTGGAGGTCTGGCTATGTGAGAAAAACAGACTTCTATCTGGATAAGCTATTGTAGTGAGGATTTTGTCACAAGGAGCCAAACATGATCCTAACAGTATTAATTGGAAAAAAAGATCCTTTAATTTCTAAAATTCTCTAGCGACTAAAATTATAATTGCTTTTGCTTGATGTGATAAATTTAATTCCCAGGAGCCTTTCATTTGTCGCTGACAAAAACAGACATAAATCATGCTGCATTTAACATTAAAATAAACATAAATATGCATATGGCTCTATAATGGATTGTTAAATTCCAAATGCTAAGTAAAACTAGTCATCCGTGAAGAGAAAGTAAATCTACAACATTTATAAAACACCTAATATGTCCTTAGCTGCTGTCGCGAATAGAATACTCTGCCTGCCTTTAAGAAAATTTAAATTAATTTCAAAGGCTAAATTGTAAAAAGTCAAATGACATTAACTGTTTTAAAAGAGAAGATCAAGATGATAGAAGCAGCTTTACAAACAAACGTACAGTTAATGGACAAAATAATTTTGCAGTGAATTATTGATTAAAGAAGAGCAGTACAGGTTTTGAGTTATCAAAACTAATTTCACAGAGAAAGCAAGTATAGATCTCAAAGGCTTCTATGCTCTGACAAACCAGTCAACTCCACATTTCTAATCATGAGGATCAACTTTAAGGAGTGTGAAGGGACCCTAAGTTGTTGGTGTGGTTACTTCATAATTGGTTTTGGTTAGAACTCACACTTTGAAGTGGTTGCATGGTTCTCATCTAAAAAGTTTCCTAATCTTAAAAATGAAATATATTCTCATTTTGATTTAAAGAACAATTTTCCTGTAAAATCTCATTCTATATAGCTCCTTGCCTGCTTGCATTATTTCAAACTGCTATTATCTATCCTCTTCTAATGCCTAACACTTATATAAATTTTAAAAAACCCCAAATCTAACTTGGGTAAGTCTGGTAAAGTGGCACTTTGATTTTTATGTCAAATATTTCAAAGAACATTTATGGTCCTTATCTGTGACAGATTTTTTTTTTATGATTTTCACATTATATGAAAATGACAGAAAAGCTTAGCTTTAATGAAGTTGCCATAGATTATTTTCCCTCTCACCACAATCTAGTACTTTTAGTTTTAGGGGAAAAAAGCAGGAAGGAGTTAAGTGTAAATTGTTCTCGTCTCTTCACTTTTTAAAGTAGAGATTTATCTATATACTTTTGCCCTAAACCTTCCCCATGGCTTGAATTTTTCGTATTTCTACTTGGAAGGTTTAAAAATAATCCTAGAGCTGAACAGAGATTAAATCAGTCTGGGCGGAGGGTAACACTTATCATTACAAAGTTTATTTTGCTTCTAGAATTGAAGGAAGACTATGTCAGGTAAATCAAAGTATTTCTATTCTTGAGATAAATAATAAAGAAGATAGTCCTTCCTTGAATAAATTATAGAAATACACAATTCTTGAATGTGATGCTACTTGTTTGTAACATATGAAGTAAAGATAAGGGAATCTGGAAGGATTTATGAATTATTAAAATTATATTCAAAATTATTTTTATAAATCAAATAAAGACAACTCAAATCACTCTAGACATCCTGGCATTATTTTTAGTGACTTCATTAAAGATCACAAGAACACAGTCAAATCCTACTGCTTCTCTCTTAAAAACAATGGGGCTATGATCACATTGGAAATTTACTGATCAGTTAACTTACTTTATGAAATTTAGAAATGTTAGAGTATATCATGCAAAAAAATTTTTTTCACCATTAGGCTAAAGAATATAAATTAACAAGGCATCTGGAAAGAGAAGTCTAGCTTAATTTTCTGCTATATGAGAGAGGCAGGCACATATTAAGAGGAAGAAAATGAATGATTGATTAATTCATTCTAATATGTATGTGACTAAAACCATTACAGCATTTTTTTCTCTTGTGTCAATTATTACACTCTGTCTTTTACACTTCCCTCATAAAAGATTCACTCAAAACTGAAGTATACGTTCTTATTTTTAATCCCCAATGGCAGATAATACCAATGTCTTTCACCAGCAAGTGTTCAATAAGCAACAGATGAATGAAAACTTAGTCTTATACCAAAAGCCCTTAAAAGGTAGTCATTATACTTCTAACGAATCTGCATGACACTGTAACTCAGGGATCTCCAAAGTAGGCACTTGAGGGAGGAAAGAAAATATTAGTACTCGTTTTCATTGTAGACTGGTAAAAATATCTACTTTACATGTGTGTTAATAATATGTATACGGATATATTTATCACTTTAACATAAGCAATCATATACAGAAAAGTGTGTGTAAATGTACAAAAAACTAATTGTGATGTGTGATCATTGCTTTAGGTCATTCTTAATGATGTGCTAACACACACAAGTTTAAATCCAAACTTTTACTTGACTTTTTCTTTCCAATTTCATTTCTTAATAGTCCCTTGCCTGCTTTTAGTGTGCTGTGTAACTTGGGTTTCAAAGACAATTCGTTGAACTAAAGAATGTATGAACAAATAACCATGTACCTAACATTAACATTACCTAATATTACCTTAACAGGGGTAATAAGAAGAAGAACTTGAATTATAGAACACACTGTAATTTCAATTATAGATTTCAAGGACCCCAAATTATGGCAAATATAAAGCCCTAAAAGCAGGTAATAATATTGAGGGTATAATAACATCAAAATAGCTTTCAAAAAAGATTAAAAGACATTGAATTACTTATATTGCTTTCTTATAAAAGAGCTAGACAAGATCCCAGATGATAGGTATTTTATGAACATAATAAAAGTCATTTTATATAAAGGAACCCCTATCTAGACTCAAGCAAGAAAATCTGTAAATAGAATTCACTATTCAAAAACAATGACAAACATAAACTTCCTTATCAGGATCCCACTGGTATTTCATTGAAAACACAGTATAGTGGCATTTTATCAGAATTCATGTAAATACCATGGCTTGGTTTTACTTGATAAGGTTTTGACAGAAAATTTTACAGTGAATTGAATTGAAATGTAATAAGATATGCATTTGCATTCTTAGACTTTGAAATATGTGGTTTGGTAATGCTTATGTTTATCTTTAAGCAAAAAAAATGTATGGTATCATTTTCTATAAAAATGTTATGAGACTTAGAAAATGGATTTTTGTGTGTATGTTTGCAGTTCTATGAACTTTATATTTAAGAGGAGTTTATTTTGCCATGACCAGAGAGTATAAGTCATATTACTGACACTGACATATCTTTACATCCTTCATTGAAGATAAGAGTGAATTCGGCTCTAATTAGGTAGAGAAAGAAAATTGTATGCATGTGGAGCAATGATCCACAGAGTTATGAACTTTCTAAAGGAGGCATGTACATTTGTCACAAGATAATTACAGTACAAAATTTACAAATATCTTTAGCCAAAAGATTACAATATTATTGTTTATAGAATGCAACACACACCTATATATGGAAAGATGGCACACTCAGGTACAGTGTGTCTTAAAATTGTTCAGAATGAACAGATGAGATTATGAGGATTGGATAGTTGTTTGATAAAAAAAAAAAATCAATCTCCTCACCCTAAAATGATTGTCATCCAACTCGTGAAATCTGTTGGAAACCCATGCAAATAAACTGTTTAGTTGGTTTTGTTATACTTTTGGTGGAGAAATAAGGAGATGTTTAAGAAGGGTGGGGTATTATAGGAAAAAAAAAGAAGAAACCTTATTCCCAAGAAGTCCGGATTTACATCAGGACAATTACGTTTACTAAATGACCTTCGACCAATTAACTATATTGTCTGTAACTTTTCTCATTTATTGAGTGAGGGAAGCTATTTGTAATACCCACTTTTCTGCTCTGCTCATGGCAGTAAAGCAATACCTATAAACATTCTTTTTCATTTCTTTTCAGTTTAAACAATCAATGCCATTTTCCCCACACATTGTTCCACTAATCCTTCTAGGTCATCAGACTGTGGTTCAATTTATTCAATAAAAGTTATAATCAGAATGATTTGGGAGCCATTCAATTGTTCTTTGTGTAGATACAGTGAGAGTTTAAAAAATAATCACAGAATTTTTATTAAAGACTGACCTGAACAATAAAAAAATGTAGACACATCCAAATAATTATGTCTCATTTAAATATAGACTATGCCCTCTAAAACTTCTTGTTCAATCTTTGGATAATTAAATCTCCCAGGTAGTGGTGTAGTGTATAGTTAAAAATGAATCTTTAACAATGCTATAATCACCTGTCCAGATTGCCCAATTTGTCTCAAACCTAACCTAGAGAGGTCTTATTAGAGGATAAAACTCCTTTGCCAATTCAATTCTTTATTCAATACAAGTGTCTGTGGTTCAGATTTAGTGGTGAATTACCCTGAACATCCGGCCAAAATGACTTGACAAAAGACTATAATTTATTTAGCATTTGTAATCAGACACTGGTAGTACAAAAAATAATGGTTTCATATGGCCACCTAAATCCTATCTGCTGATAGCAACATAGTTCTCCACTGCCACAAACATCTCTCCAAATTTGCCAGCCATCTCTCTAACTCCCTACCTCTCTCTCTCCCTCCCACCCTCCATCCCTTCTTCCATTTCTCCTTCCCTCCCTCTCTTTTTTCCCCATTTTCTTTTCCCCTCCACCTCCCTCTCCACCTCCCCTACCTCCCGCCTTCTCTTCCTCTCTTCCTTTCTCAACACAATCTCCTCTCCTTCCGCCCCTTCCCCCTTCTCCTTCCTCTGTCTTTCCCTCTTTCTTCCCTATAGGGTCATATTTAATTGTTATTTTTAGAGAAAACCTCTAGATACATCCCCCTTTTATCTGATAGATTTTGTCATTAAAAGAAAACTGTGAATACTTGTCAAAAACAATTTTGTTTCAAGAGCGATTTCACCTAAATGTGATGAAATATGAAAAGCATTTTGTTATCAGATTTCTCTGACACTAAAACTATAAATTACAAATCCTATGCTATTAATTCACAATTTTAGCAAATAAACTTGGAGCTGTATGCATATTTTATTTTTAAAGGCTTAATTTGCATATTTTACACCTCTATTCATCTATAATATCATGGCATTTTTTTTTTTACTCTAAAATTAGCAGTCAAGTTGCTTAATTTTTTAAATGGCTACATTTTATAATTTTTTTTAAAAAAATTAATTTAACTTGCATTTTTGACTAATATAATTCACTTTGAAAAAAAATTTTTCATTTTAAAATGGTAGCAGTCCCCTATTTTCTAAAATAAAAAATTTAATTGAACAACTTGTGCTGAAGGAGAATGGAAGCTAAATATCAAATATGGCGTTTTCGAATTCAAGGTCTAGAACTGTGAAAAGCTAACTATTCAAATGCATGTCCTTATTTCCTTTCTGGGGACAATATTCCAACTATTGCATGCCTAAGGTTTGACCTGCATCTCAAAATAAATTCAATACCAAGTTCTCCTAGAGTCATACAATGTTTTTTACTTCATTTTTCTAACTCTTGCTGCTTCACAGCTATAAGTATAATTTCCAAACTTCAATCTCTATTAAAAATGAAGCTTCCTTATCACATTTCATCTACGTTACCCATCAAGAAATCTACATTCATTAAGCACTAATTACTGTATGTGCAAGGTTAAACAAACTTATATTTAGCATACAGGGACATCAATGGTCCTTTATTTCGGGTCTCCATGGTGCAAAGTTGGAATAGATAAACGTATTGCTTAGATCGTAATCATCACCTTCAAGTCTCCTTTATTTGCTCTGTCCCTCCCCCTATTCTACATACCCTTGGTTGAGTTCAGTGAACATTTATTGTTTATTGGCTGCTCAGCATCCTTTCTCTCTTCTCTTTTCGTTGGACTCCAATTTCTTCAGGGGAAAGAAATTACTTCTCTCTCATTGTGAGAGGCTTTGAAAGAAGGATTTAAATCAAAGTTCTCTGTTCTTTCTCTAGCTGGACTCTCTCTTCCAGGACTTTAAATTTTGAATAGTTACACAGGATGGGAAAAAAAAAGTTTTGCAAAGAGACTCAATTATTTCCTGCAAACTAGATGCAGACATGTTGAGATCCCTTTACTTCTCTAAGCCTTTTCCATTGCCTTCGTGCTAATCCCAGTAAATTTGCTGTCTGCTTGATTTAGTCAGAGGGTGTTTTCTGATGTTTGCCTCCCAAGAACCCTAATTTATAGACAACTAAACTACATTTGAGGATTTTCCTTCTTTGCTTAAAATTCTTTAATGGTTGCCACTGCCCGCAGGCCATCAATCGAAACTCCAATTCTGGCAAGGATGGATTCCCATTTTTCAGCCCCGCCCCTCTCTAGTCAAACCTTACCAATTTCTTCCTCTTCATATACTCTTAATTTCAAACAATAAAATCACAATTTCTATAACACACTATATTGTTTCCCATTTCAGTGGAAAGTACAGTTTGTTTTCCTTTCATTTAATCTACCTGTTAATTACAACTTGTCCTTTCATGCTTGGGTCAAGTTTTTACCTTTTTCAAGAAGCTATTCTGACAATCTGTTCTCTTCTCTGACTTAGTTAGAAGCCTTCTCCCTAAAACTCAGTCCCTAGAGCATCACTTAAAGCATGCCCAGGGAAGTAGAAAACCATGGTGGTTAAAGGTGAGGACTCTGGAATCAGACTGCTTAGGTTCAAATTCTATTGTTGTATCTTTAAGACTTGACTTGGCAGGTCATTTAATCTCACTGTGCTTTAGTATCAATCTCACAGTGTTTGTGAGCATTAAGTAATACACATGATGCACTTCGATCAGTGACTGGCATATCATCAGTATTAAAAATGTGCTAGGCTATCCTGAAATTTATTTCTATCATAGTGCTATTATTTTTTCCCCCTTTACTTTCTTTAATATGTGCATTCCTATCTTGTCCAGCTCTGTATTTACCACTTACTATTAGCTCAATAAAATCTTGTTAAAATGTATGAATAAATAGGCATTGATATATTTTATAGTTTATAAAGCCCTTTTGGAATATTATCTCATTTTTCACATCTAAAACATTAAAGTTAGGGTTGTTTCATTTAAACCTTTACATAGAGGAAATATTTTTTCCTAATATTATAATAAATACTTCCCCAAACTTACTTTCCTTTCTTGTTCTGCTCTACATACACACATTTGTTTAATGTTTATTTAGGGTTATTTTATTAAATCTTAAGTGATTGTAACTATAAAAGATGAGAACTAACAATGTCTTTATAAGTTGCTATTTTTTTAATATGAGGGGAATAATCAGGAAAAGCATCCGTACTATTTAGCAAGAAAAGAAATACATACACACACATGTAACATTTATAAATCCTGGCTTTCTGTGACCTCAGACATTCCACTTGAATTTCTCTAAATTAATTTTGGACTTATATTTAAAGTGTATCACTTTAAAGAAGAATCAAATTAGTTGTCCTGTCTGAAAAAGACAAATTTATTTGGAGAACTCTGAAGACCTACCCAGGTCAGTCAATGCCTTCCTTAAAAGCCAGGCTCACAACCCCTTCACAAGTGGGTGTGGACTTTCTCTCCCATTCTAATATCTAGTGGCTCTTACAAGAGGCCATAATGTCTATGGCAGAATAGGGTGCAGATGTGGAAATGCACTCTCATTTTTATGTGATACGATTATATGATATACAGTTTGTACAATATAAATGTCACGAGTAGGTAGATTTACATAGTTTATTGCAGAACCTAATATTAATACTAACATTAGTTGAATACTTACAGTAAGCAAGGCAAGCTGGAAAGCATTTTTCATGTACTACCTAATTGACTCCATATGATAACCTATGAGGCAGATAGTGCCATTATCCACACTGTATAGATAGATAAACTCGGGTTCAGGGAGGGTGAGTAACTTCCCCAAGGTTGCACAGCTGCAGTAGCAGAACCAAGCTTTGAACCCAGATATTCTAACTCCAAAGCCCTTGCTTTAAACATTATAACATACTGTATCTTCTGGTTAGTAATAGTCTTGGAAATGTTGGTATAACAGCATAATATTGTGACGGAATGTGACTTTTGTTTCTGTATCAGCACGCTGCAATTGTAAAATGCTTAGCATAGTGCCTGACAATTGATTATATAACAATATACACATGTATATGTATTTTACATCACCAAATGGTAGACACTTTATAGTTAATACCAGCAAGCAGTGCTTTGCAACCACACAGACTTAGATTTGAAGCTAGGGTGTGACTATGAGGCTCAATAGCTTTTTCTGAAAAATATGGCTACTAGTACTTGCTATAAAGCAGTAGTAAAACAAAGTGTGTGTATATACAACACACATTAAATACCATTATATACACACTTATCCATCACTCTGTGATGAATATGAATGTGGAATTTGTGTGCAGTACACAGAGGAGGAAACCAAGAATCAGAAAATGATTTGACCACAATCATGTCATTTTCAAATGACAAAGAAAGCCCACTGAATTAGGTCTTCTGAGTCTAAGCTCAAGGTACTTTATATGCAAATTGTTTACTATCAAATTATTTTTTTTTCCTGCTGAATTGCTTACATTCCTTTTAAAAAGAAATTTGTGTGCCCTGCTCCATGTTTTTCCAAAAAGTAGTTCTATAAACAACTAAATACCTTCAGTATAATTTATTTCTTTAGAAAAGTCCTGAAATCATTGCAAGTGAAATAACTATAGTGTATAAACCTTTCAAAACTACTTTTCATATTTATTCAAAAATATAAAAGATATATAGTATATTTGTTCTAGCTAGGTAAGCCACATTTATATAAATGTATTCTTGTGTTTTTAGTTGATGTCATAATTTTACAGAATGGATTCCAATGAGGCTGAGAAATGCAATCTTTGTATTAAAATCATGTTTATTTGAGCATGACATTGCCTAAATACCAATATTAAGATCTAAGGTATTTTAAGATATATTATGCTTTGTTACTACTTATTTTTCTTATATTTTCAATTATCCTTGTCATTGAAGTAGAAAAATTGGCATAGACAATTCAGAAGAGTGAATAACCAATTCCTAGATTTATATTTGATTCTGTAATATATTATGGATGTAGAGTCCAAAATAGTTTAAATGTCAATAGTTCAATTGAGCTACTTCTTTGATATTATCTAGATTTTGAAAATACCAGTTGTTTAATGAATTTAATTAAGTCAATTTACTTATAAAGTTTATGCTTTTTTCTTTGTATTATTCCTTTTTAATTTATGGCTGCTTCAGATAACTGCATTAATTTGTTTCCCCTCTATTGGGCTGAATAGAGGCAGTAGTGTGTTTTCTGACAGAGAAAAGCTGCCTAAAAACTGGTGGGAAATGGTCTAGGAGAGTAAATTGACTTGTGGAAAATCTTCACTTGAAAGAAAACCCCTGCTAGCTTTTCTCTTTTTTGCCCATACCTTTTGCTTTATGATCATCTCGTTGATGTCTTCAAGATCACCCACCATCACCCTCTGTGATTTTAACTCGATCAAGCAGAGACAGCCAGTCGTAAGTTCTGTCCAAGCTCGGTTGAAATCTGCTAGAGCAGGTACCTCCAACAGCAAGGAAGATGGCATTTCTAGTTTGGAGATTGCAGTTTCCTTGGTAACCACAGGTTGTGTCACCAGAGTAACAGTCTGACTAGGAGCTAAATTTTTTTTCAAAAAGGACAAAAAAAAAAAAAAGAAAAAGAAAATGAAAAATTAGAAAACAAGCTAAGAAGCTAATTTCAATAACAATAAAACAACCTGAATTGAAAAGCAACCATTTGAACCAAAGTATTATTTATGGCGTTATATGTTTTTCCTAACAATGTGGCTACTTTACATAGTACTATGTGATATAATTAAAAGACTCAAACTTTTCCTTATTACACATTTCATGAATACACAATCTTTGAAAATGATTTGCTTATTGTCACGGACAATTAATTTAAATAGCCTTATCAATAACAATACTATAGATTATGGAATCAGTAAAAAAAAAAGATTATTCAGATCTAGTCAGGTGAGTAACTTTTTTTTTCATTCAATGAAAAAAAGCAAAAGGAAAGATTGCATAAGGTCTTATTTGACTTAATGTTTCCTTGACTATGAAGTAAATTACTTTGGAGGTGGACACTAGGGAAATAAAGCCAATAAAATGTTCTTGTCCTTGTTCTATGTTTTATACTGGAGCAGTTTACCATCATTTTTTCCCTTCGGACTAGTAATAAAGTGACTAGCAGTGAGGAAAACCCAACTTACATTATTTTTGCATAATCAGAGCTAGTAAAGTTTTTCTTTGGATATGAAACACTGTTTCAAGGTCATTAAGCAATATTTAATTGATATTAATAGTATTGAACACTTTAATGTAAGCTAGCCCAGGTAATGGTGAAGATCTGAAGTTCCTGAGTAAAAGCATCTGGGAAAGAATCCTTCTCTCTGCCTTAGAAACTCCGTGACCTTGGTTAAGTTAGTTCAACTCTGAGCTTCATTTTTCCTTTTCCATAAAGGGGGACAAAAATAGGGCAAATGTCAGAGGGGCAGTTGTATAGAGTCAATGACTAATACAAGAAATGTACTCAGAACAATGCCAGAAAATAAAACATAATATTAGCATAGCTCCTGACACTAGTATAAGTAATGAGGTTAGGCATTACTATTTTTCTAAATATGGATAATAAGAAACACGGGATGAACAATATGGTGAGCAGTTGGAGATAAGGCATGAGAGATATGTGAAATATTTGGGGAAAACTTAGTCAAAGGTCTTGTGGCCCTATGCTTACTGAAGGGGCTGAACTTGCTGGGAGAATTAATACTAACTACGAATAAACATCTGAGCCTCTGGAGCCTACTACATTCAGTAGGCTAGTAGCAAAGAAATAGTGGACTATACAGTTCAGAAAGGAAGCTCTGAGGAAAGCTTAGAGTCAACATCTTAGTGGAGACCTGAGAGGCATGGACAACAAGGAAAGTGTGCTAAGAACATGAGAAAAATGTGTCATGTTTGCATTCCATTCTGAGGTGGCCATAAATTACTTTTCATTGTCGTATTACTTTCTGCACTTTCAAGGTTGTCTTTTTGTTAGAGAAGTGATGAGACGAATTTTGAAAGAATGCCTCTTTGTGTCTCAAACTTCTTGGAGACAACAAGCGGTTCTACAAATGAAAGAAAATAATCCTGAACAAGGCAGAAAAAAAAAAAAAGCGAGATGTCAGAGTAAAAATCAAAACTAATGTCAAGAAATAATGACTGAAAGACAATAATACCGAGAGATAAAGAAGAAATGGTTTCTTGGAGCTATCTCACTGCTCTGAAAGAAAGAAAGAAACATAATATGAAGCAGAAATCACATCTCGTGATCCAACAGTCTAGGAGGAAGAAACATGAGAGACAAGATCTAAAAATCTTAAAAGGATTCTGAGAGGGCTGAATCCCTGGTGAGGATGCATGGGTAGGATGAAAAGAGAGCTAAATTAAAATATTGCTGTAGTTGCTAACCCAGAATGCCTGGCTGACTAGAAAATAGGCCAAAT
Organism: Eonycteris spelaea; assembly: GCA_003508835.1. NCBI lineage: Eukaryota > Metazoa > Chordata > Mammalia > Chiroptera > Pteropodidae > Eonycteris > Eonycteris spelaea. Next base: position 1,367,968 of record PUFA01000228.1, read on the forward strand.
TGTTCCTAAAATAGATACACAATAGATTGAGACAACATATGGTCTTTTGGGAGGATTTCATGGTTCTGCAAAGTGTCAGAATTTTTTTTTTTAATTTGGCTTGTTGAAAATTTGACCTCAAAAGAGAGCAGGGATGAGATTTTTTTTTCTCCACACTTACTTCTGACCAAAAAAAAAAGTTGTAGTGAAGTAAATGATTATGCCATCTCCAATTTCAATACAGTGAAGGTTGAGAATATAGAGAATTATCAGACTTCAACTGTGTTCTGGAAAGCACATTAAAACAACAACAACAAAATGACAACAACAAAAAACGACGTCTATTGAAAAGAAACGCCACAGCCGAAGACTGAAAAAAAAGAGTGACTAAAGAGTATAAACAATGACATTGGAATAATATCACAGAATTCCAGTGAGGAAAAATGAAGTATCACTAAGTACAAAGTGAGCTGAAAGAGATTCAGAGGAGGGTTGAGAGGTCAAGCAATGCAGCTCTCTGTGTACCAGTCATGGCAGATGATCATATTTATGGACTGGTCAGCCCATTCATTGCTGGTCTCCTTTAGTACTCAACATATGAAAATATATCTATACTGGTGGGGAAGGTGGGGCAACTGTGTCCCTCTGCTCGTTGCTCTGTCCTTTGAACTTTGCACAGTTCTGAATATAGTAGGTGCTCAATTGATGTCCTCTAAATAAATGAATGAAACTACAAAGAAAAGTCTATGCACAGTAAGCTTTGCTGTAAATGTAGAGAGACAGGCCTTTTACTCATGGTGAGTGCAAAAAATACTAACCTCACGGTTGTTTCTAGAAGACTAGAAATGCCTAGGTTTTTGCTGTTTAAATCATTTTAGTATTTTCAGAACAAACAACAAAAATAATGAGGAAGAGCCACTGTTTGGGGCAGACAATGGAAGGTCCAATATTAAAGAGAAAATATGAAACCAATCAATTTTTGTTCCCCACTTGCTATTGACGGGGAAAAGAAGAAAGAACATTGGATCAAGAATAAGAGTGTAAAATAGATCATCCAGGCTAGACTGTTGGATTTAAATCCTTACTCTACATTTCTTAGCTGTGTAAACCCTGAAAGTTACTTAACCTTCGAATTCCATGTACTCCTCTGTAAATGGCAATATAACTCTACTTCCCTTATAAAGAGTTGTTCTTACTGTTTCAGATACACAAACTTGGTTAAGATTCAGGCATCTGAGATATGGGATTATACCATACTTGATAAACTGAACTTTTCTGAGCCTCAAAGTATTCACCTACATAATGGGGAAAACAATATTAATATCACGGAATTAAGTATTTTATGAATTGATATATGTAAGTCATATACTAGCATTGTTCTGACAGTTAGTAGGTATTCTGTGTGTGTGTGTGTTTTCCTTTTGCTGCTCAGTGTTTATTGGCTATCCACTTCCCGAATTAGAATGGCATTCTGGGCTCTGTGTTTCTTGAAGCAGACTTCACACTCCAGCCCTTCTCCCTCCATTCTTCTCGTGCTCCACATACTTCAGTCTCTATTTTGCATTCTCCAATTAGCATGGGCCATTTCATACTTCTGTGCCCTTCCACATGTTCTATATACTTCATAAAAATGTTTCCCTCTCCCTTCCCCAAACAAAAATCTCATTTCTTCTTCAGATCCCAACTCAAGCTTTCTGTTTTAAAGGAGGATAAGTTTGTAATAAGAACATCTCCATGTGGCATAGAATTATATCATTCTTTTGGGTCCTAAACACTTTGAAGTCTTCAACATTTTATTACTTCAATCTAATAATCACGAGGAAGAACAAAATCTCGCACCATTATTAGGTGTTTTTTGTTTGTTTGTTTGTTTGTTCGTTTTGTATGTGTAGAGAGGGTAGCTGATAGTAACCAAGAGCTGGATTCTAAACTCTGAATCTTTGGGTCTCCAAGGATAGAAAAAAGTGCTATAACAAGTTAGAAAGTGACTAATCTTCAGCTATTTCACACGTTTTATTGTGGCCAATTATATCTTGAACACTTTTAATTTTCATTTTCATTTTTCATAAAAAGACTTGCCTTTAGATCCATGCATGGATATGTATTGTTTTTCTTATTTTTTAATTAAGCAAGATGTTGCAAAGGAGACACTTTTAGGTCCTGAGACTATTTATGTTACGCATATCATATTGATTCATAATGCATTTTCTGATGTCTTTACTTTTACATAAAAAGAAAAAAAATGAGGTTCTTTCTTTTCCACTGTGTCATGTTGCTAGAAACATAAATGAATCACCTCATTAGGTAAAGTACAGGCTGGTCAGATCTGTAAGGGGCGGCAGTTTGAGTGGTTTTGCCCAGACTAATCAACAGAATCTTCACTCTAATGGTCAGAAAGAAATATTTAGTCATTTCAGGGGAGTTTTCTGTTAACTCCATAATTTAAAAGGAGATGTGCTGAGAGTTCTTTCAGCACAAAATCAGGTAAGGAGTTAGGATACATAAATTATTACACAGAATCTTAAACATGAATTTCTAAGATGGGTCTCCAGGTTCTCCTCCCTAAAGGGCATGGGAAGTGGCTTCCCCTCCAGTTGGCGAGGATCCTTTTCTCCATGCCCCATTTAATGCCTTCAAAGTCTAGTCTACTTGCTTGCACATCCACCCCTTACCTCAGGCCACTGGAACAACAAGGAGTTGTTCCTAGAAATGCTTCTTTAGATCTCAGCCTCTCTAACCACCATGAAAGTCTAAGGTTATTTGTCTCAAGTCTGTTGAAGGAAGTATCTCTTCATACAGGGGTTATGATAGAAAGTAGTACTATGGTGTCATACTATTAACTGTCCATCCAGCAGTAGACACTGGCATCTTTCCTGCTTAATTAGTTCATACCAGAACCACAGGTATTACAACACATACAATTAAGCTAAATAGAACAGATACATACATATTTGTGTTTATATGTGTATGTATGTATATATATATACATACCCCCCACAGCTTGTATAGTCTTAGGACTGATGATTATAATATATGTTTCTCATGCATTCATTAGAAAATTAATATAACTCTACTAAAAACTGTATTTTCCTTCATAGTTAAGCAGAAAGAAAGTAAAGCTCAAAATAGTTGAAATGAATTGAGTTTGGCACACCAGAATAGTAGCTTAAATAACAGTAGGTGTAATATACTATTGCAAACCACATCTTTGCTCTAAGTATTTTGTTAATTAAAAGGTGTTGGCTTTAGGAGGGAACTCTCATTTTTTCAAAAGCGTTTGAAGAACGTTTCTCTAGTTTGAAAATTTAATTGGTTTCAGGGGTACATGATTAGTCAGACTAACAGCTTTACTTAGAGCTTTAAAGGAGCTACTAAATCTTTTAAAAACACACACAATGTGTTTGGCATACTTGCTTTGAAGTATTTACACGTGGTTTTTCTGTAATTCACAGGTCTCTTTCGGTTGATAAGAAAGCAAGAAGCACATATTCTATTTCTAGCTTTGTTGTATAAATGTGGGTAACTTTTTCCATTACTTTTATAGTTTAAAAATCAAGCAACTTGATGAATTATTGTACTCACACTAACAAAAATATCTAAAAAGTACCATTTTGTGTATGTGGTCAAATTTCATTATTATTTCATACTATGAGTTATAGGAAAGATTATTTAGCTCCTTCCACATAACCAATAACTATTCTCCACTTAAGCAACATTAAGGACTAATTTACTTTTTGAATATTTGAAAGGATGGCATGTAGCTTAATGGAATACATAAGAATTAGAGAGTACTTCTAAACAAAAATAGAAATCATATATGGACTTGAAAAGACAAACCTATTATGTGTTGACAAGGAAGAACCTCACTTATTCCCTCTAAATGTTTACAATCAGTAGGCACAGGTGGAACATTAGGAATAAATGTTATGAACGCATAAACATTTTTTTTGTCTATATTCTTTCTCATTATTCTAAAGACAACATAAAATATGTAACTCAAATATCATCAATTATTAACATTTTGGCAAATTAAGGGTTTGTGCTGTACATAGGCAAGGCCTAGAGAATTTGGACTCAAGGATTTGTGATAACTCTCTTTCTGGATTTTAGAAAAAAAATTGTTAGGTGTGGGAGCCATAGACTTTTAAGGCTCAGTGACACTATATCAATTTTTAATTGTTTATTTCTTGCTATTAAGAATATAATACAAATAAAAATATTTGCTGCCACTGGAAAGAAGAGAAGTTGCCATAAACACCACCATTACCATCATCATTTACTCAAGGTTTCCAGTATGCTGGGCAAAGTGACTTATAAGCTGTTTAAATTTTTACCAAACAACTTTCAGGGTAGGTATTAGTCCCATTTTATCAAATGGTAAAGTAACTTGTTCAGGATCTCACATTAACAAGTGACAATGCCAAGAGAATGTGCTTCACCTCTTATACATATTTTAAGAATGATCTGATCATCAGATAATTTTCCTACATGCTCTATTCGATATGCAAGAATTATTGATCACTCAAATGCTTCTGACTCTAAGAGCTATAGTTTGCAACATATGGTACCTACAAAAAACATCTAATATCTAGTTAATTTGGCAGAGAAGATCACCTTGAACTATTAAAAGATGGATTAATAATCAAGTGCATCTGACTTCCTCCCACGAGTTAATATTATTCTTGAGTATCTCCAACCTGACTTCACTCAAATATGCATTCTTCCTTCACTAATTTAAAAGATAGAAATTATCCTTGCCTTTTTCTTTTTTAGTTTGCATTTTCTAAGTGCCATTCTATAACTCACATTATATTCATCTTACATGCACTTAAAAAAAGCAGGGTCTCTCAATCTCAGTACTACTGATATTTGGGCATGGATAATTCTTTGGTGTGGGTGTACTGTAGGATGTTTTATAGGATCTTTATCAGTATCCTTGGCCATAGCATCTAGTTGTGACAACCAAATACGCTTTCAGACGTTATCAAATGTCCTCTGAGGGGGAGAAATTGCATTTGGTTGAGAACTACCGATACTTCTCTCTCTCCTTTCTACCTCCTTCCCCCCTCCCTTTTCTTCTCCCTCTCTCTCCTTACTCCCCAACCTTGTGTGTGTGTGTGGTTTATATCATACTTGCTTAGCATTTGTACCATTATGCCTATCCAAGCTGCTCTCTTATACCTCAGAAGTGTAGGTGAACTGAGATTATTAAATGCTTCCCTTATGCACATGATATTCGGCAGGTGCTGAAGAAATAGTAAACACCAGAAGCCATAGCTACCAGGGAATATTGACTAATATTACATAGGAAATGTCTTGGTGATAAAAATAAAAGCATCTCTGGTTAAAGAGTAAACGTCCACAAATTCCCTTTATGAATCTACACTCTTGTAATGAGATATTTGAGATCCTCCCACTAAGAGCTTTAGTATATTTCTCAACAGGTTGAATATGGATTGCCCAGGTGACTTGTCTTGGCCAATGAAATGTTAGTAAACGTGACATAAGCAAAGGCTTGAGAAATGCTTAGGCATTGGGCTATACTTGGAACCGTTTCACCACTATGTGAGCTATATTAGCCCACAAAATAATGATGAGCAAGTGGCCTTGTCACTGCAATTGTCTCATCCAGTAAGTACCACCTGACAGACACATAGTGAGCCATTACCTACTATAAATACATGAATTAATCCAGCTGAGACCAGCAAAAAATTACCTAGATAAGCCTAGCCCAAAGCAGACCTAAAAAATCCTGAACTAAATAAATGATTATTTTAAGCCAGTACATTTGGGGGTAGCTTGTGACACAGTGATAGATAACTTATGTGGCATCCATTTTTGCCTATTAAAAACTGGTATCCAAAACAGGATTTAAAATGCACTACCATTGCTACAGAAAGAAAAGAAATGCTGATCCAGCAAAAAGAACACATGTAGGAGAGAAACAGCTTTCAAGATAAAATGTGAATGACAGAGAATTAAAGATGCACAGTCATTCTTTGATACTTGTAATTCAGGCAGCGAGTACTTCATAGGATATTTGAAAAGCAATGTCTTTAGTAGAAGTCCATTGTTATTACACTTACAACTTTGCAAATGAATAAAGTGGAAAATATTATAATGAAAGCCATGAAACAGGTAGCCCAGTGCAGAAGACAAGGGAAGAAAACCCAGACTAGTCCGTAATAAATACTATGTTATTGATGAAAGATAATAATCAATTCCAAAACTGATATGAGAATAAAATCCACATATCCATTTGGTAATAACCAGCTAGAGAACATCATACAGTTCTAATTACAGAAAATGTACTGCTATTCTACCAAAATTTTTGAACCTTAAAAAAATTTCTGAATTAAATACTCCAGTCTGTTTTTCATTTGTTATTTGTTTGCATTGAATAGAATCGCACCTACCTGATTCTCAGAGATAAGATTCTGCAGTCAAGCATGAGAAAAACCAGATAAGCAGTGCACTACAGAATTCAGTCTAAATATATCTCATATTTGTTTGGGGTAAGCTACATTTTTTACCCCGAGTAGCAAAATAACTAGCAATGAGTTTTTAAAGTTGTTATACATATGCTAGGGCTCCCCAAGCCTCACCCATGAGATGAGATAAGCTTCTTGAGGTAAGTATCAGGTTCATTTTTTCTTTCTCATCAAACCCAGCACAATGCCTGACACATAGTAGGGCCTCAACTAATATTTGGTGCTGTTGTTATAAAGACCAAAAGGAGGTGCAATGTACTAAGCAGAGCCCTTATGGCTTATATGTGTAGAAGGAGAGAGAGAGAGGGAGAAGTTAGTGCATAAATGTCCACAAGTTCTTTCTCTTTCTGCCTCTACACCCTTCATCAGAGTTTCAATCGCAGTTCATCAGGCAGAACACAGGCTGAGGAACCATTAGGTCCAGTGTAAGTGAAGCAGTATCAAGTAGTACTAGTCTTAAAATGTAGATTCTTTTGGTATGAATTTATTATAAAAACATATGTGTACAGAACTTTGAACAGTATAAAAATGTTTTTTAAAGTAATTTTCCCCATTGATTCCTCACCATAATACGCTGGGTGGGCAGGGAGAGTAACGTTAACACCAATTTATAGGAGAGGAAACTAAGCCGTGGATAGATTTAAAATACTTCTCCGAGATCACAATCTTGTAAAACAGATAAAAATTTCCAATGGAAAACATCAATTTTACAAGATGAAAAATTTCTAGAGGTCTGTTGCACACCAATGTGCATACAGTTAACGCTATTGTACTGTGTCCTTTAATATGGTTAAGATGGTGAATTTTATGTTATGTGATTTTTTATTTTTTACCATAATTAAAAAAAAAAGAAAGGAATCCATGGACCAGGCAAAGTGTGGATATTTTTTTTTTCTCCCTTCTGGGTTAAGGAGATTTAAAAGAGATCTTTGAATACAAAAATAAAGATCATTCTATAAATAACAATGGTTGTGATACATTAAGTCCCAGAAGAAAATGGCTGATTTATTTTCTGTCATTACTCTTCCTCTGTATCCTCTCTGTAACCTTTGTGTGGTAAGTAGACTATGCTAATACCTATGTGCAGTGGATGCAATGGTGCACCATTGAGGTTCTCTCCTGGAGCTGAGGGACCCACACCCCAGAGACTATTAATAATGACTGTGGATGGATTACAGCTTCATCTCTCCCTGGGTCTTGCTCCTGGTCAATGCAACGACATAAAGTCCCAGTCTACCTGTCTCAATTTGAGACAGATCTGAAGGAGGAAGCCAGCTCCAATGCTCCCCGTCAGATTGGCTGAGGCTACAGTACCAACTGCATTGTGGGTCAGCCTCTCCCTCTGTCCAATAGAAACATATTTTGTTTTGCTGCACTCGCTTTATTGTAATTCACAGATGTTGTGTTTTTACAAACTGAAGGCAAGACTCTTCATCAGTAAAAAGATTATGACTCGCTTTATTGCGGTGGTCAAGAAGCGAACTGAGGTATGCCTGTACTGCCTCCCTCACTTTCCTGCAGGTGAGTCTACTGAGCATACTTCCATGTAAACCTTCTGCAGGCAACTTTTTGTCTCAGTGACTGCTTCCAAGGAATCCAACCTAAGACACCATCCCTTTGGTCTATATACAGAATCTTTTGTTTCTAATATATAAAAGAAAAATGATTCTTCCAGCTATTCCATCCTGGTATAACACCTAAAATTAATTATTTAATGATATCACATGTTATATAATTCAATATTCAATTGAATGTTATGGAAAATGATAAGAAAATGCAGAGGATTTGCTGGCATATGTATTGCTTAACGGCTTATAAAAAGTTTTATACTCTTTGTTTATACTTGACTTTCAACTTACCATCTGAATTGTTGTTTCTTAAGTGAAACCTGAATACATCCTATAACTAAAATACCAAAGAGCTTGACAAATCCAAATACTGAAGTCTTTAAACTCTGTCTTTGTAATGACGTTGGAAATGTAATTGTTAACCTGCATTGGTTTGAAGTGATTGTACTAGGCTGAACTTAGCTTTTGAAGTTCTGGGTCAGTAAACACATTATGAACTGCAAGTATGGCAATCACACTAACTGAGATAGTGAAACTAGCTACATCAAAATCAATTTATGTTTTCATTTAACTTGTAGAAAAGTACACCAGACACACAAGTGGAATAACTACCAATTACACAATAGGAACTCAAAACCAAAGGTAGAAAACAAGTAGCAATTATGCAGGGAAAAAATTGTTTGTTATAAAGCATAAAGATAAGAATACAATGTGTGTCTTTAAAGCATGTCTACCAAACCATCTCAAATTCCTTTGAAAGTAGGAGAGCTAATCATAAAAACATATTGTTTGATGGTTTTAAATCCTGCTATTGAAATGGGAACACTCCCAGGAGCGATAGAGTGACAGTTTTCATATACATGCTTGCTATTGCTTGGAACTTGAATCTCATTGTCTTAATCCTTTTAATGAATGGGTCTCAAACTAAGAGTGTACAAAGAGCTTGGGAAAGCTGTGGTCTATATTTTATGGTTTCTGAAATAGGAACAGAGCTTACTTTGCTTATTTAAAAAGATATGTAAAGCTGTCCTATTGTAGAGTTGGTTCATTTTAACCTCTTATTTTTACAGCTTAGAAACAAGAAATTTCATCAGATCAGGGTTAATGTTAATTCTTTTTTTAAAAAAAAAATCAGAGATCTACAATTTCAGACTGGTGGACCCAAATGAGCTTCCTGTTTTCCACTTCTTTAAAGAGACAGAAAAAACCTTCAATGTTATATTGAATAAGTGTGGCGATAGTGGACAGCCTTGCCTTGTTCCTGATCTTAGAGGGAAGGTTTGTAGGTTTTCACCATGAAGTATAAGGTACTTTCCTTCTATATAGGTTTTGTGAAGTGTTTTGATCATAAATGGATGTTGTATCTTGTCAAAGGTTTTTATTATTGTTGTTGTTGTTGTTGCATCTATTGATATGACCATACGATTCTTGTTTTTTAATTTGTTCATGTGGTATATCACATGAATCGATTTGCATATGTTGAACCATACCTGTGCCGCTGGGATGAAGCCCACTCGTTTGTGGTATATAATATTTTTAATATGTTGCTGTACTCAGTCGCTAGTATCTTATTTAGGATTTTTTCATTGTGTTTTTGAGAGATATTGGTCTGTAGTTTTCTTTTTGTGTGTTGTCTTTACCAGATTTTGGTATCAGGGTAATATTGGCCTCATAAAATGAGTTGGGACGTATTGCTTCCTCTTTGATTCTTTTGGAAGAGTTTGAGGAGAAAGGTATTAAATCTTCGAATGTTTGGTAGAATTCACTGGTAAAGCCATCTGGTCTTGGACTTTTACTTTTTGGTAGGTTTTTGATGATTTTTTCAATTTCCATATTGCTGATCAGTCTATTTAGATTTTCCAGTTCTTTTGATTCAGTCTAGGAAGATTGTATTTTTCTAAGTCCCAGTCCATTTATTCTAGGTTAGTACATTTGGTATTATATATATATATATATATAGTATTCTTGCACGATCCTTTGTGTTTCTGTGATGTCAGCCATAATTCCCCTCTTTTATCTCTGACTTTTTTTTTTTGTGTCCTTTCTCTTTTTTCTTTAGTGAGTCTAGCCAGGGGTTTGTCAATTTTATTCACCTTCTCAAAGAAACAGCTCTTGTTGCATTTATTTTTTCTATTATTTTTTTGTTTGTTTGTTTTCAATTACATATATTTCTGTTCTAACTTTGATGATTTCTTTCCTTCTGCTGACTTGAGGCTTCATTTGTTCTTCCTTTTCTAGTTTTTAAGTTGAAGTGTTAGGTTGTTTATTTGGGCTCTTTCTTGTTTTTGGAGATAGGCCTGTAATGATATGAACTTTTCTCTTATGGCCCCTTTTGCCATGTCCCAAAAGTTTTGATCTGTTGTACTATCATTATCATTCGTTTCTATGTATCTCTAGATCTCTCTTTTTATTTTTTCTCTGACCCAGTTATTCTTCAGTAACATGTTGTTTAATCTCCATGTATTTGTGGTTCTTCCTGCTTTATTTTTTCAGTTGATCTTTAGTTTCAAAGCATTATGATCAGAGAATATGAGCGGTATGATTTAATTATGCATTTTGAGAAAATATAGTTTGAAATTGGTAAAAATTCTTCATTTTAGCCATCATATAGTGAAAGAATAAAAAAAAAGTCACCAAAGTTGTTTTTCCAACTTTTATCTTACCTCAAAGACATGACTATGTTATATTTCAATAGCTATTCTTACTAACAAATTGTTAGTTAATTTCTATGTATTTAATCCACAAAGAATATTTTTGTGGTATATGAAAACTTGAACAGAAGCAAATAGGTAAGAAGAAAGACCAATTCTCCAAGAAAAAGTAGGGCCAATTCACTATCTGGAGACTTATGCTCCCATTCAATTTGATGTAGAAATGGAATGGAAGGACATAGGAACAAGTGCATTCAGAGACAGCACTGCTGAAATGGAAAATCATTGTTATTGATAATGGGGGCCTGAAGTTACCACAATTGGGTAACTTTAATAGGTAAAACAATAATATGCCAGGGCACTTTCATTCATTTATTTTCAGGAAGGATCTTTTTGGGCTTATGGAATCAGAATCTATTATCACCTAATTGTATAAGTAAATAATTTTATAAAAATATGTTATCGGTAATTCAATTTTCAATGCTATGTAAATACATATTATAGAAATGTGTAGGTTTTTTCAGACAAGCTTACTTATTTTAAAAACCTAAAATCGCAGATGCTATATTTGATAGCATTCTCAAAGTTGTCTCATTTAGGAGAATCTCATCATTTAACAATTAAGGGAACCAAGGCCCAACAATGTTGAATGGTTTGTCCATGACTTCCAACCCCTAAATGGCAAGAGACCAAATCAGGGCCAGATCCCAGACTTCTGATTTCCCAATTCAGTAATCTTTGACACTGCTGGCAGTTTCCAATATTTTGAGCATGTCTTTGAAATCTCAAAAATGTTGCATGCCTTTGCATAATCATCATATTCTAGTATGCATATTTTGAGAAAAATATTGACAAAAGTCAACTTATTCTGAACTCAGTAATACTTTAATGATTTGACATTAAATACAATGGTATTCATGTCACTTGGAAGATATTTACTACATATACGAGAGAGACACATCACTTATTTGACCCACATACAACACTTGGTGCACTCAGATATTTGAGAACTCCTTTCAGTAATCCTGGAAAACCTCAGTTATATCTAGCCCCTATGTTGAGAATCTCTACAGTATTGATAACTGCCTCATAATTTTATTCTGATCAAATATCTTCAACACTACCATTCTTCTCACTTACAGGTGATTTCTACTTCTAGTATTGCCTAACGATGGTATCATAATTATTTGAAGATGGGTTGTATCACAAACAGAAACCAAATACATTTTTGAAATGGTTTATTAGTTTTTATACATTAGAGCAGATTCAAGATTGTCAATGTAACAGTATTCTCACTTACCTTCTGATATGCTTTTATGAGTGGGAGAGAGAGGGCACAGTCAGAGCTAGTATCCTTGAATTTGGCTATCTTGCAGCCTATTTCTCTCACTTTTATGTATGTCATAGCCCTGAACGTGAATACCCCCATGAGGATATGTGAATGTCACCACCATATGCAACGAGATAGGTGGGGTAGATATGAGGAGAAGACAAAGGCTGGGAAACATTTATAGGACTGTGTCTAAATACCTAAATCTGTCTCCAATCTACTTACAGAAAATTATTTTCCACTACTTATGCCAAATGCATGTGCTGTTTTAGATGATCAGTTTCTTCATGCAACGCTCCATATACATTCATTCTTTACAAAACAAATTTGTTCAAGTGGTTCCTCAGACTTCAGCTATTCTAATTCTTCCTATTCTTTATGATCAGAATCTCACATCTGTAAAGTCTTTGGTGACAAATCCAGTTAACCCTCATATTCTCCTTCTCTGAACTTGTACATTGATTGCAGTCTTCTGTAAAAAGTACCTGTGTGTTTGATTACATATTCCCTTATATTATTCCTTATTGATCCAATTATAAAATTCTAGAATGGGAGGAATTTGTGAAAATTCTAATGCTGAATTTTAAAAATCTATCACCTCTGAGCATTGTAAATTTTAAACTGAATTGCTTTTTATATAATTCAGTAGATCTTTGATATTCTCAAGAGGTATGCCTAAGAATCCTTGCAAATCAAAAAGCAGATGTGTCTGATCAGCTATGCTTACTTAGGATTTAAGGAATTTACCTCTGCCCAATAGTTTCTCTGAACGTGAGATTAATGCCAAAAGCTTTGCATATTTGAACAAACCAACTATTCAATGGGGTAGATATTATCAAGCCCATTGGAAATCCCTACATATCATGGCCCTTCAGAAAGCAATTTTCTGTCACTTCATATGAATTATTTAGCTTAGAACAATATTTTACGATCCCCTATATAGATCATGAAAAACAAATTGCATCTCTTATTTTCAGGATTATTTCTTTGTCTATCAAATCATCCTGATTACCTGCGCTAAAACAAAAATTTCAAAATGTAAGAATTTTCAAATTATTTTTTATCATTAGCAATTGACATGATTTCATTTTTATTTATTTCCAAAAAGAAATAATAGGTTCATAAAAGACACAGCTTTTCTAATGTAACTTTGATAGTCTGCATTTAGTCAAACAGTATGGCTTTTAATATTTATTCAAATATTATTGAATAATTATGAACTTGGTGAAGGGTCTGTGCCTACTTAGTAAGAGAGTCATGTAGATGGGTACATTGATATATTTATTTCCAAGGCCTTTGTAAGAAAGAAATAATCAAGTTATTCTTATTTTCACTAAACTGTGAACATATTTTGTAACAAAGGGAAATTATGTTCTAGATAAATATAGCACTTCCCTAGACGGAAACTGAGAACACACACGAAGTACTAAGAGGTTTACTTTTTAGGGTTAAATGCTAAGGAAATTATTACATACGAGTTTCTCTGACAACTCTATTTTAAAGAAAAAAATCTAACATTGTATTATCTGAGACTATAACATAGTCGGATTGGTTTAGAGCAAAACTAGGGCATGGGAAATAGTATTAAAATTGATTGAAGGTTATAGTATAAGTCTAAAGTCTTAGACATTATTAATAAAGCTCACTCTACTCGGTCTTATTGCTCTATTCATAGCCTTTCTGGAAGATAAACTACCTCAAAATTCAAAACCTAATAGTAATATACTATTATTGAGGAGTTGCCATGAAACATTCCTGGGCCGTGATTGGGATGACTAAGAGGACCACTAAATGCTGAGAAATGGATATGACCAAGGCATGGCTTGGCTGTTTGCCAGTATAGAAATACCTTAATATTGACATTTAACAGCAGCTGAAGAATCTTCTAATAGTTTAGGTGCTTTTACTAAATCCTCCAGTTATGCTTCATTGATTAAATTAAGACCTCTGATTTAGCTGTTTCATATTTTAGATGTGAGTAAAGATGTTTTGAAATGATTTCTATTATTCATGGTTTCTTGTTTTTCAAAATTAAACTTATAGGATGCTGAGATAATCCTTTTTTATTAGGTCTGCAGCATTTGAGAATATACTAAAAATCAGATTAGCTGCATGAACGTATCATTTTCGTTGATAATATCATATCATGATAGGCCAGACATTTTTTCCTGAGCTGTATACATTCCAATTAATGTTGTTAAACCAATTGTTAATTTTTTTAAATGGCTCCTACTCACTTCCATAGTTAGGCCAAGATAAGATTCAAGCAAAAGTCACAGAAAGACAAAGCAATAAATTTAGGAAGAGCCTTCCAGTGTGAATGATTACCTTGTGTTATGATTAGCTCTTCTAAAAATATTTCTCATTGTCACCTGCTTTATACAAGTTTGTAGAGAAGATCATCTTTCATAGGTTCATTGAACAAATATTAACTAAATATCTTTGGGCTCAATACCATGCCAAAGGAGTGAACATTGTTGGTGGCTTGAACAATACTCATTCCCAGAAAACCCTACAGGCACTCTACATTTCTACTTTGAAAAACTCTAATTCTCCTTGGGATTCCATAGACTCCATTCCCCAGCTCTGGAGGTGCATTTAGATTCATCTAAGGCTTAGATTCTAAGCCAGTCAAGATAATTCCAATCTTCTTTGCTTTCATTTAGGAACCCAAAGTTCCTAAGTCAACCTGCCTATGGCATCACTCTGAAGACTGTTATTGGTACAGGAGTATTGGCTGATACGATTGATGAATAAATCTCAACCTATTCCTGAGGTGAGAGATTCTTTTTATCCTTGTAACAAAAAAATTATTTTGCCCCATTTGCTGCTGGTTGCTATGTTGAGACCTAGAGAGAAACTAATGAGGAGGTCAGAGCTGACACAGAGGGAAAATCAGAACAAAGAAAATTATAGATGAAGAAAGCCAGCATTCTCTTTGTACTGCATCTAGAGCTTGCTCTATTCTCTGAACTTCTAGTTATATGAGTTTAATTATCCTTATTGTTGAAGCCACTTTTAATGAGTATTCTCTTTCTTGCAGCCCAAAACATCTTAACTACTAAACATGCCATCCAGGTTACAAAAATAGATAAGACATTATTCTTGCATTTAAGAAGTTTCTATTCTAGTGGGAGACATTTATGCCAACAACAAATTTCAGTAAAATATAATAACACTTGCTAAAATAGAGGTAAATAGCAACATGGTAGCATGAAGAAAGGAGAATCTGCATTTCCCTGGAAGACTGGGCAGGGAGGAAGGTACCCATACACATAATATTTTGAGCTGAGTCACTAAGGTTCAGTTTACCAAACGTGAACGGTGACAATTACATTCCTAGCAGAGGGAACTGTATATGTTAAAGTAGAAAGACAGCATTGGGTGATTGGGGAGCTACAAATAATTTAGTATTATTTGATTATTAAGAGTGATAGGAGATGTAGAATATAATTTAGACACCTTAGCAGGTACCACATTGTGAAAGACCTCATATACCAAGTTGAGGAATTTAGGTTTTTTTTTTTTTATCCTACAGAAGAATGATAACTATTATACAACCTTGACTGATGTAATAAAATAGGCATGTTAAAAAGTTCATTTTCAATGAACTTCCAGTGTGCAAGAGGGGTTGAAAGAGATGGGGAGATCAGTAATGAGGCTTTGTAGATGATACTTGAATGAATGACAAAAACAAAATGGTGGAGGTGAATTAGAAATTTCAGGGTTATTTGGCTAACAGGATCAATAGGGCTGGTGATTGAATGCTTAATAATTAGGAATAAAGAAAGTGCCACAATTACTCCTTGATTTCTAACTTGGTGGATAGTGGTGCCATGTACCAAAACAGGAAATATAGTAAGAGGAATAGATTTTCAGCAATAATGATGACATCAAATTTGGGTATGCTGGGTTTGAATCATCTGTAGAACATCCAGGTGGTAGCTGCTCAACAGGCAAAAATATGAGTCTGGAGTTTAGGAGAGAAGTCTGAGCTAGAGATAGCCATTGGCACAATCTGAGTAGTCTTTACTTCAGGGTCTCTAATACACATAACTGGTATTAAAATTATCTGTGCTTGGATGGTAAATTTTTATGTCATATGTTTTAAGTCACAATTTTAAAAACACAAAAGAAATTTGACAATAAGTACAGCATGGACTATGACCAATTAGAATGGATGTCAGCCAAAAAGGCATACAGACTTGGCATGGGTTAAGTTCTGGGTGATACCAACATTTAAGGGACTGACAGAGGAAAAATGTCAACTAAGTGGGAATGGCAGTAAGTGACCATAGAGGTCACTGAAAACAAAGCTAAACAAGAGTACATGCAACCTCAAAAATTAAGACAACAGAGAATTTTAAATTGAAGAGGGATGGTTGATGCTTGGTTAAAACTATCAAAGGCATTGAGAATAAGGTTACAGAACCAAGGCAAAGGACATAGTAATTAAGGAAATCATGCCTAGTGCAGTAATACAAATTATGTCTTAAAACTCAAAGTATGATGCAATGTTAAAAAATAATACATATTATACATATATATTACACCAAGAATGTTAGGTGAAAAGTGCACAGAAAATTGAATGAATTGATCTAATATATTCATAATCTAATCTCAAGCAGCAAATAAACCATAAAGTAAGGAAGACAGTAGTATAGAAACTTTGAAAATCAACAGATGTGTAAAGATTACATGTGACAGAAAAATAAACAGTGTTAAGACAACGATTTTGGGTGGTAGATCCTTTATGTCATACAGGATGACAAAGGAAGTAAAAAATGTAGGACTGAGAGCAAAAATCAAAGGAGACGAAAGACATGTTTGAATGAAATATAAAGAACCAAAAAGACTTATAGATAAGAAGAAATATAAGTGACCAGTTTGTGTCAAGGAGACTCTTCAGTGAGTAGAGCTGGAGACAGGGATTGTGTGACGATTTCCAAAAGAAATATTTTTAAACTGAATTTTTTAAACTGAATATTTTTAAACTGTTTCTGCTGCAACATTTAAAAAATTTTTAAAATAATATCTTGTTCTTCTCTTACAGGTAGAAATACTGAGGATGATAACAAACTGGAAAAGCATTTCATAGTTCTATTTAAACTACAAAATAAATTGGTTAAAAATTGGATTGAATGATAAAAATACTTCAAAAAAATCTCCCCACCTTTAAAATTACTATGATACTTTTGAGTCTAGAAATCAAGGCAAGACTAATATTTCTGATATTCACACAATTTTTGTTCTATGGGTTTTATTTATTTTGTGAGCATAAATTTACCCAGTGGACTCAGGAGGAAGATGAGTACTTTTTAAAAAGAAAACAATGAGTCAGCAGGTGGTTCAAAGTGGTCCACATGGAGTTGTCACTCAAAGCACTGACATCAAAATCAATGAATAGTGGCTTCGGTCTTGTACTGAGTATAATTTGTAGTGGTGAGAAAGGGGAAAAGTGTGAGGAGAAGACAGCTGAGAAATATAGGTAGACAAAATTGTAGCAAAGATGGAAAATAAAACAGGTTATAAAACCTTAAAGGTAGCAAAATGATCCAAATTCCATATGGATGAATGCAAGCATCACTGGACTGAGAATCATTTGACGATACATTTTCTGTGGGGCCACTTGGTCCTGGGCACCGTTCCAGACACTGAGGATGCAGTGGTAAACATGGCTCAGCTGGTGGCCTCACTATGCTTACATTTTGATAGAGGAAAGATATAAGGAACAAAAAAAATATTTAACATTATTTTAGATAACTTTAAAGGGAAAAAAAGAATAGAGCCAGGTAAAGAATAAGAGAGTGAGAGGGGGTAAGTTAGGCCAGGCTCTATGAAAATGTGGCCAGTAGCTCACTGTGAAGGCTTGGGCAAGACATTTAACCCCTTTAAGTCTTCTTAGCTCCTCTACTTAGCTCTGTCTAGAATAAGAAAATGGTTATTTATATCTTTATGTATATTTCTTTTGCACTCCACTTTGACACTCTCATTTCCTGAAGACTCTGGGCCCTGGCTCAGAGGCTCCCTCTTTCTACCTAGTCCTGCTTGCAATTATCCTGTGTAACCTCTGAATCTATATTGGAATTAGAAACTTGATTTCTGTTTGTGACTTCCTCATTTATTCTCAGGTAATGTGGTTTCAGTGGTGAGTAAAAGAGATCAGAATCTGTCTTTAAGAAGTACACAATCAAGTGGGAGGACCAATATCAATTCATATTGTTTCAGAATTAAGCAGAAGATTTGATATGTGCTTTGGAAAAGCAGCATGAATTATGCTATTTATAGTAATAGTGGAGAATCTAACCTAGTCTGGGAGGTTAGAGGAATCTTCCTGAGCACAACATTTGTGCTGAAACCTGAAAAGTAAGTAGGCATCAGGTGGGAAAAACAAGGGGAGAATGCCCTAAGTAGAGAGGCAGTGTGGGCAATGGCTCATGTTAGGAAAAAGCAGACACTTAAAACAAAACAAAACAACAGAAAGCAGGGCAATGTGGAGACAGGAGACCGAGCAGTACATGGGATCCAGCATAAGGGTGGTGAAATGAGAAGGCCCATACTACACGAGGTCCTATAAACTATTAAATATTTTTTAATTTTGAGAACAATGAAGCCATCAAAGTGTTTTAAAAAGAGTTTTACCATCAAATTTATATTCTGAAAGGATCACATAGCTACACTATGTAGGGAAGAAACGAATGAGGGCAGATTGGTTGGGATGACCATGTAATTTATCATGGAAATCTGTATGGTGTTAAGAGTGAAAGGGGACACTAATTAATTACACTGAGGCAACGTATGTAAACCATGTCTGCCCAGGGCATACTAGGACTATGATCATCCTAATATAAGGCTATTGCAACCGTCTAGGACAGAGATGATGAAAGATTGGGGAGGGGTAGTAACAGGATAAACCCAGAGAAGAAAGCTGATCCAAGAAATATTTAGGAGGGAAATCAATTAGACTGGTGATGGATGTCCAAGAAGAGTGAGGTGGAAAGGTGTCAAGAATGACCCCCAAGGTGTTGTTACTTAGGTAAGTGGTGCTACAAAACCTGAAGTACAGGATATTACAAGGGAATATCATGAATCTGATTATAAGAAAGGATCATGAGCATATTTTTGAGACATCTAAGTGTAATTGTTAAGTAGGCAGTTAAATATATAGTCTGGACATTTCTTCATCTCTTATGGTCGTCTCCTTTGCAAGTCGCTTCAATTTTTTTTTTTATTATCGTCTCTGGACTCCTTGAAAACAGGGCCTAGAAAAGGACTTGGGTGCTGATAGTTTATTTGGGAGCTGATCCGTGGGAAGCAGGAATGAAGGACCAGAAGCGGGACAGACAGAGGAGGAAATGTCAATGTAATGTGTATAATTGAGATTACTAGTATGGGAAGCAGGGGATGGGTTATGCCATAGCCTTTCTATATTCCAGAGAAGCATAGAGAAAGCCTCCCATAATCGACTTCTTAAAGGAATAGAGGCTAAAAAGGTATCCGTAGGCTTGCATCACCCATGGGTTGAGGGTTGCTCACCCATTATAACTTCTAGTCCGGTTTGGTGCACAGGATTTGTGGGTTCCTCGCATGTCAGAAAAATCCCTTGGGCAGAAAGTGGGAAAATGGGAGTCATTCACTTGACATGGGATGCTATCAACTAAAAGGAAGTCTGAGCTCACACAGGACTGTCCACTGTAGCTGCGGCTGCAATCAGAGGGGGATCAAAGGAATGCAACATCAGGGACCAGAGGCATCTGCTACATTTATCATGATAATATTTTGGAAGTTTTTTTCCCCTTTGGTAGTGAGATGTTTTGTTTTATCTACAGATGATTACATTGAACATACACATAGAGTTTAAAGAATAATTATAAAGAAACATCCCATGTATCTACCACTCCAATCAAAAAATAGAATATTATCGATACCTCAGAACCCATCCTTGTGTTCCCCACAGCACGACCTCCTCCATCCTCCCAGAGATAACTATTCTCCAGACTTTATCCTCTTTTCACGTGCTTGCCTCTTCAGCTTACATTTCATGGTCCATCATTTCAGCCAATCCTATAGCCATTATTGACTATACTTTCTCCAATTTACTTTCACAGCATCTGTCTTGCAAAAGAAGAACAATGGAGGGGTCTATCTTACCCTCTATCTCCTCTATCCTTTCTCTACCCATTTAAAGAGAAACTTCTTGAAAGTCTGGCGTCATTCTACCTTGGTTTTCTATTTCTGATTCTGGCTGCTCCTCAGTCTCCTTTTGCTGGCTCACTTCACCTGAATGTCAAATGTAGAAATTCCTTAGGGTTCTGTCCTAAGTCCTCTTCTCTTCCCATTCTCTACATATCCCTTAGGTGATCTGCACTCTTGAGACTTCAGTTACGTTTTGTTGTATGTGCTTATAACTCTGGTATTCATATTTTTAGCCTAAACCTCTCTCCTGAGTCATGGGGCTAGTCTACTTAGCGGTTTTGCAAGCATCTCAAACCCAGTATATCCAAAATTAAATTCATCATTTCCCAAAATCTCAAATAGTCCATAGTTTGGTGACTTCTACCACCATCTATGCACTTTGCCAAGCTGAAGTAGTTTGAGTATTCTATTTGAGTTCTCCATATTTCCCCCCTCTCTGTCAGTTACCAGGTTCTATTGATTCTACATGCCAGAATCTCTTTAATCTGTCCACTCTATCTCCATGCCCTTTCTTGCTTCCTTAGCTCAAGTCACTATTCTCTCTTCTGGACTACTGAACAGCCTGCAGGGTTACTCGTATTCCATACATTCTCTACTTTTTCACCAAAGCAATCTCTCTAAAACAGAAATATAATCATGTCACTGGCCAAAGATGCTTTTAATTGCCCTTCATAAAATGTGATGAGTTCTCTAATATGCCTTAAAAAGCAATTTAAGAACATGCCTGAATTTTCAGCTTCATCCAGGACCTCCACTCTGACATATCCCTCAACTTCTCCCCACCCAACTCAATGCTTCACCCATATTGGCATTTTTAAAGACATGCCAAGCTTCTTCTTGCCTCCAGCCTTTACATGTCTTTCTCCTGCCTGGAACATTCTCCCCATCCTCTTACCTTTTTGCTGAGGTATACTTATGTATTCTTTGTAAGTCTCATCTTCAAAGTTCTTTTTCCAGAAAGCTTTCCCCAACAACTATACCACTCCAGACTGGGTGTGGTTCTTCCATAGCAATCTATATCCTTGTTATTTGTCACATATAGCTATTTAATTGTCTTACTTTCTAAAAGTCCAGGAATTGTGTTTATCATGGTCAATATTATATCCCTAACATCTAGCATACAACAAGGCACACAGTAAGCTTTAATAAGCTACTTCTTGAATTATGTGTATTGGCAGATTATGATACTAATGCATACCAAATTCTCTTCTGTAATTAAATTTTTTTAAACTTAAGTTTTTAAGAGCAGTTTTAGGTTTACAACAAAATTGAGAGGGAGGTACAGAGCTTTCTCATACACCCTTTGCCTCCACACATGTATGGCCTTCCACATTATAAAACCACTCATGAGAATGACAAATATACATATATATATTTTAACCAAGAATGAACCAACATTGATACATTATTATAACTTAAAGTCCATAGTATACCCTAGGATTCACTTTAGGTGTTATACATTCTCCGGGTTGGGATAAATGTATGACATAGATCCATCATTATAGTATCATACAGAGTATTTTCACTGCTCTAAAAATCCTCTCTGTTCTCCCTATTCATCTTTCTGTTCCACCTCCCCCTCCTCCTCTTCCCCTGATAACCACTGATCTTTTATGATCTCCATAGTTTTGCATTTTCTGGAATATATATAGTTAGAATCAAACAGCATGTAGCCTTTTCAGATTGGCTTTTTTTTCACTTAGCAATAAGTATTTAAGTTTCACCTATGTCTTTTCATAGTTTAATAGCTCATCTCTTTTTAGTGCTAAATAATATCCCATTGTTTGATTATAACACAGTTCATTTATCCATTAACTTAATGGAAGACATGTTGGTTGGTTCTTAGTTCTGTCAATTATAAATAAATCTTCTGTGAGCATCCATGTACACGTTTTTGTGTGGAAAGAAATTTTCAGCTCCTCTGGGTAAATACCATGGAGTGTGATTGCTGGCTCATATAGTAAAAAAATATGTTTTGTTTTGTAAAAAAAACTACCAAACTGTCTTCTAAAATAGTTGTACTATTTTGGATTCCCACCAATAATGAATGAGTTTCCTGGTGCTCTACATCCTCATCAGCATTTTGTGTTGTCAGTGTTTCTCAATTTTGGCTGTTCTAATAGTTATATAGGTGTTCATTGCTATTTTACTTTGCATCCCTGATAACATATATGATGTGGCATCTTTCTATGTGCTTATTTGCCATCTGTATATCTTCTCATATTTGTTAAGATATTTGGCCTATTTTTAACATGGTTGTTTGTTTTCTTATAGTTAAGTTTAAAGAGTTCTTTCTATATTTTCTATAGTGGTCCTTTATCAGATATGTCTTTTGCAAATATTTTCACTCAGTTTGTGGCTTATGTTCTAATATTCTTGAAAAACATTTTTTTTTTTTTAGTCCATAAAAATTAAAACCCATGGTTGAGAAGGAACTTGACAGTAACTAAGAGTATATTGGGAAATGACTTCTTATCTCCTTGATAGGACATCTGCTTTCTAACTATATGCTTTATTTCTTTCCAACTAGTTCATTATTTAATCAGTTTCAGTGGCAATATCAATATCCCTTTTCTACTACAATGCTTCTTTGAGAGACCATTCAACCTTTATAGAAGTGTGCTAATGGTTTCGAGTTTGAAAGAAAAGCTCAGATATGACATATAACATTGTCATCTCTTGAACTGTGAGCAGTAGATTTCATATGATTATAGAAATGGTAACTTCTGCCAGGGTACACCTAAGGGTGCCTCAGTAATTAAATATATAAGATTTATACTTATAAGAATAACAAAAAATCTATTTTTTTGTATTTTTTGGTGCTAAGAGAGGAAAATGATCTTCAAAGTGAGGACAAAATATCTTAAGCTTAATTCTATTTATAGAAGTACTGTTAACTGTTTTTCCAATGACAGTGGCACACTCTTAATAGCTGTACCAAGTACTGCACACCATCTCTTAATTATTACTATTAAGGCTTTATAAACTTCCATACTATGCTAGGTGAATGGTATTCTTATTTCTGGGTAAGCCTTAAAAACACTATTGATAAGAAATAACTTTTCCCTGGAGGAAGCCTTAAAAATATTAGAGAAATATATTCAAAAATTGATATTCCATTTATTAGCAACTATGAATCTATCATTAATCTATCTATCTAAAAGAGGGGTCAGTATGCCACAGTTCTGAGGCCACATGTCTCACTACCCATTTTTGTAAATAAAGTTTAATTGGAACACAGTCACACTCATTCATTGTGGACCATCTATGATGCTTGTGTATTTAAAAGCAGAGCTGATCTTTTGACCTACAGTCAACAATGTTTACTATTTTGTGCTTTACAGAAAAAAATTATAAACTCCTGATCTAAAACTTTCTTGAAGTGACTTACACCATTAACCCATAGTTCTTACTGAAATAGTGTATTCTATAACCTAACTTACTTTATAAAATAGAGATTTTTTTTATTTGCCTCAAATTATATCTTTCAAGCTTCAAAATGCATCCCCTAATTACAGTGTGCTATGATTTGGTGAATACATTCCTAATCTCACTAGTGTAGTCATTAAAACAGTAAACCAGAAATAGGAAGATAAAAGGCTCTGTCCTTTGATTTGAAACTATATTACAAAGCTATAGTAATCAAGACAGTATTGTATTGGTATAAAAACAGTCACATAGATCAGTGGAACAGAATAGAGAGCCCAGAAAATTAACCCACACATATACGGTCAACTTACTACAAATGAGTAAAGAATATTAATGGGGAAATGACAGTCTCTTCAGTAAATGGTACTGGAAAAACGAAATGACCACATAACAAAAGAATGAAATTGGACCACTATCTTATACCATATAAAAAATTAATCAAAATGGATTAAAGAATTGAACATAAGACTTAGCAGCATAAGATTCCTAGAAGAAAACCTAAGTAGTAAGCTCCCTGATATTGGTCTCACCAATGTCTCTTTGGACATGACTCCAAAGTCAAGGGCAACAAGGGCAAAAATAAATAAATAGGACTACACCAAACTCACTTCTGCACAGTAAAGGAAACCATCAACAAAGTGAAAAGACAACATGCTGAATGGGAGAAGATATTTGCAAATCATTTATCAAATAAGAGGTTAATATAAAAAAATATAAAAACTCATACAACTCAATAACAAAAAATGAAACAGTTCAATTAAAAAATGGACACAAAATCTGAATAGATATTTTCCCAAAGAAGACATATAGATGGAGAACAAGTACATGAGAAGTTGTTCAGCATCAATAAACATCAGGGAAATGTAAATCAGAAGCACAATGAGATATCACCTCACATCTGTCAGAATGGCTAGTAGCAATGCCACAAGAAATAACAGTGTTGGCGAGAACGCAGAGAAAAGGCAACCCTTGTGCACTATTGGTGGGACTGTAAATTGGTACAGCCACTAATGGAAAACAGCATGTTGGTTCCTTAAAAAAATTAAACATAGAAATACCATGTAACCTAGCAATTCCACTTCTGGGTATCTATCCACAGAAAACAAAAACACTAACTCAGAAAGGTATATGTACCGCTATGTTCATTGCAGCATTATTTACAATAGCCAAGATATGGAAACAATCTAAGTATGTATCAAAGGACAAATAGATAAAGAAGAATGATGTGTGTGTGTGTGTGTGTGTGTGTGTAACAGAATACCAATCAGCCATGAAAAAGAATAAAATCTTGCCATCTGCAACAATATGGATAGACCTAGCGGGTATTAGGCTAAGTGAAATAAGTTAGACAGTAAAAGACAAATACTGCATGACTTCACTTACATGTGAAATTTGAAAAACAAAACAAAACAAACAAAACAAGATGAAACCAGATTCATAGAGAACAGATTTGTGGTTGCCAAAGGGAAGGGATGAAAAGGGTGAAGGGGATCAAGAGATACAAACTTCCAGATATAAAATAAATAAGTCATGGGATGTAATGTACAGTATGGGAAATATAGTCAATAACAATGTATTAACTTTGTATCATTACAGACAGTAACTAGACACTGTGGTGGTCATTTTGCAATGTATACAAATGTCCAATCACTATATTATACACCTGAAACTGATATAATATTGTATGCCAATTATACATCGATTTAAAGAAAAAAAAAGCTTCTGTCTTGAGTCCCCTTTTATTTAGTTTTCCAAACTACAGCAAAAAGGATAATCTTCATTCTTCAGGGGTATTTTAAAGATTAAAGTAGAGAATGCACACTTGTAAAGAATTTATTATTTATGATCATACAGATTTCAAAGTATTGTTTTCCCCATTTCCAGCTTCACTGACTATAGTTATAACTTCTTTTAGTTGATATTCATGAGGCAGTCTGACCAACCTTATTCATTTAGTTACTCTGCCACTGCCAATTTATATTCCTTGAGTGTGCCTCTCTTGGTGTGGTTTATTACTGTCCTCATCTTTTCTGCCTACTCAGGTCTGCCCACTCATTCATTTCAATCCACTTGCACCCATTGCCTTGCTCACACTAGCTCTTACTATAATGTAAAAAATATATTCAGTTGTAAAAAATATATTCCACTCTAGGAGCATGCTTAAATGGGAGACTCACGAGTAGAGAGGCCAGCCATATCCATTTTGATGAGTTCTAATGAGGCTGTTAACTTTCTTTTATTTTCACAGAAATTTTAATATCATCTAGTCTAGAGGCTTTAAGTATTTTTTTTTAGCACATAACTCTTGTTTCAAACAAAATCTTAAAAAGTAACACATTGAGTTGTAAAGAATAAAATAGGGGAGGGCAGTTGCTGGTTGAAATAAAAATAGGAGTGAAGTGAGGTACAGGGACATATTGGAGGGCATCTACCACTTTGAGAGTGGAAGGGGAGGCTCTCCAGAAGAGATAATGAACCCTAAGTTTCTGGTTTGTGTACTTGGTTGGATGAAATCCAAGGCAATATTCATGTCAATTATTTCATGCCGAAGTAAACAATAGGATCGAATTTATTTACCACTGCTACTGAACAAAGAAAACACAAGATACACTTTTGGAAAGTCTGTTCTAAACAGAAAAAAAAGAGTTTACCAAGGTGGTTATGGTAATCCTTAAGAAGAGATTAAATGAAGTCCTGCTTAAATAGATTTCTTTAATTGATTTTGAATTGTAGCCGGGCACTGGACTATAGTGCCTTGTAGTCTTTTCTGTGTCTATTTTTTTTTAAATCCTCCTCCTTTGCTGGATGTTTGACCTTGGACTGACAGATATAGAACTGTGAGAATAAATAAAGCCAAATAGTAACACTGTGGGAGAATCAGACCTATCATCTCAATGCCTATTTTGTGTCCTCATAGCCCTATCTTTCAGGGAAAAAAAAAAGAGAGAGAGAAAAAAAGAAGAGAGAGAGAAAAAAAGAAGAGAGAGAGTGGCAGGCAGCTAGGGAGGGAGGGAGAGAATAAAGGGGAGGGGAAGAGAGGGAGAGAGGGAGATGAGGAGAGAGGAAGAGGGAGAGAGGGGGAGAGGGAGAGCAGGAAACGGAGGGAGGGAGAGAGGGAGGGAGGAAAGGAGGGAGGGAGAGAGAGAGAATGGGATTGATTGATTGATTTATTAAGAGATTGAGAGATTACATATTTCTTCTTCCTGAAATTACCTCCATAGCTACAAGGTTAGTACTAAGCATCAAGGATGCTAATATTTTAGATCTAAGTCTGCTCACATAGCTTTAATATGAGATTTGAATGTCAAGAGAAGAAAGAAGGGAGAACAAGGAGTATTGCTGTTGAATTTCATTTGGAAAATATACTACAAAAATATGAACAGTATGGTAGAATTGATTCCACAGTCTACTGAGTCCAGTGCATCATCTATACTATTAAGATCAAGTATGTTTAACATAAAGATGGAAATAAAGGTACAAACTTGAGAAAGATATGGTTTCAGGGCCATATTGTGTTCACTTAGCTGGTTTTCTTTGGGATAACAACTTTCTCTAAGCTTTACTTGCCTCTTATGGTAAAAAAAATAATAATGTTGAACCTATATTATAAGGCCGTTGTAAGATTAGATAGAACAATGCACGAAGAATATTTAGCAAAATGCTTGGTATGGGGCAAGGCATTAATGCACGTTAGCTCTAAGATAAATATTAGGTATGTTCGGGTCAATGCAAAAGCCAGGGGAAATAATTGAAATAAAAGCAGGTATTATTTTTGGAAAAACCTATGATATGCCTAGGCATTACTGGAATAGAACCAGACTGTGAGAACTTAGAGACCCCCTAACAGAGTTAAACATGAAGTGACAATGTTGTTTTGTCTGATTTACATCAGACCTTCATTGTTAAAGCACATTTCCTTCAATATGCTCAATATGAAGCATTTATTCATCCAGATAATAGACACAAATCCAGGCATTCAAATGTTGCTTGGAGTCAGGGATCAAAATGGAAATGCCCCAAATCATAGAGATTTGTGTCTATAAACTCTCATATTATATTCGCTTTCAAGGAGGTTGGAAGGAATAGTGTCAGCTTTTTAACCAGAATCTTTTCATTACTTCTCCCTGTTGGGGCTGCAGCACATGCTGTGAGTGACCTCCAGAGATCCTCAAGCTGTATGCAGAGAGCAAATTGAATCTGAAAGCTTTATTAGATAAGTTTGTCTTTCAGTTGGTGGGAGTGGATGTCAGCCGTATTAGGAAAAAAAAAATATATATATTTTTGTAAACCAAGCCATGACCTTGAAAAAAAAATCTCAATTCAAAGTGTACAATTTAATTCCGAGTTGTGTCCTTATTTGTTAAACATGGAGTGAAGGTTCAAAAGAGAAAGGCGCATTTCACCTTAAGCAAGTAAGAATTAGTAAGAAAAATAATAGGACTTCTCTTTTGTTCTTGCTGGACTTTGTAAACAAAAATGCTTATAACCAAATCACAGGGTTAGAAAAATACTAATAATTGAGAAAAAAAAAACTTTTCACACTCACTTTAACATGGGAAATAAAACTACCTCCTCCACTTAATAATCCACAGTAAACATTATAGAGATTTATTTATAGCTTTTATCCATAAATTTCTTCAAGAATAAAGAATAATCCTACAAAGCTAAAGTGACAATGGAGATTGACTAGTATGTTTTATTTCAATATCGTTTCCTACTTTTTTAGTGGTGTGTAATTTAGTTCCTGCTTTTTAATGTTGGAGAACACAATTTTTTGAAGTTATGATAATTACTTGAAAATCAAGAACTGAAGGTATTATAATTTTGACTTTTTTTTTCTATTGTAGGTCTATATTGCAAGTTAGGCACTGGCGCAGTTAGCACTTTTAGCAATTTTGCCTAAGTATTAGAAAAGCTAGATTGAATGTCTGTTTAATGAACTCATCATGGACTGGCAAGCATTTTGGAAAATAAGATTAAAACATATTTTCTTAAAAATATTGAAGCTGAGAGAAGGAATAAACTATATAATTTTAAGAGGAAGATAGCATGGTAGAGTATAAAGTAGAGGTTCTCTAATTGAATATCAGAATGTAGTCAAGAATGAGAGCTAAGAATGAGATAGGAGTTGGGTTTAGCCTGCAAGATTGCAGGAAAGTCACAGCACACCCGTATTTGATCATACTGTAGTCTTAAAAAAAATTAGGGTGTATCACTGAGAGTTCTAGGCTGAACATATCTGTCATCTATGTCTAAGCAGAAAAAAAAATTGAGGTATATAAGAATGCTGAAGAGCACTAAGATCAAACTCAGGAGATGTGGGTTTGAGTCTAGATTCTGCCACTAAACAGCTGGACAAGCATATGATCACTTAATCTCTTTGATATTATAATTACATGGGAGGTTGACTTATTTAAGCCAACTCTAAAATAAATGTACTGTTCATTAAACACCTATTGCATGCTAATCATTGAATAAAGGCGGTAGACATTGATAAACAAGATATAAAATAGGATACCCTTGGAACTTACAGTCTATTAGAAAATAAAAACGAAATAATTACAAAATAATTTAGTAATCAAAATAATGATATGAATACAAAAGAGAAAAAGTATGCTTTAAGATTATATGATAAGAGGCTCAAGGAAAGAGTCTTGTAGAATAAAAGGCATAGCTGAGAACTAAAGGATAAGTTAGAGGCGAGATCATCCAGCTAAGAGAGTAGGAGATGTGGAAACCCTGAGTCCAGGAAGAAGCAGACGAGCTAAAGGAACTGAAGAAAGCCAGAGAGGCTGGGTTATGAAGAAAAAGGGGGACAAAAGAACAAGAAGAGTAGACAGAAGAATTGCCACATAAGGCCTGTGGGCCATGTTAATAATTTGAATATTTACTCTAAAAACAATGGGATACAATTCAAGGATTAAAATAGAATGAGATTTACATTTTGCATTATTATTGTTTTGTGGTGTATGTTTATATGGAGAATGGATTAGAGAGAGGTAAATCAAATCAGTTAGGAGGCAAGCATCCACGTAAAAAATGATGGCTACAGAATAAAAAGAGATGGATAAAAGAATTTGAAAGATATATAAGCAGTAAAATCAGTAGGGCTTGGTAGTTGATTGAATGAGGAAAGTGAGGGAGAAAGAGATGGCCATCCAGGATAACTTACTGGTACTGGCTTGAGTGAACTGTGTTGCCATTTGCTAAGATAGGGGATATTAGAGGAGAAGAGGGGAGAGTAAATTCACTAGTTCAATTATGTACATGGTAGATTTGAGGAGTCTGGGAGACATCCAAGTGCAGATGTTTACTGAGTGGTTAGGTATATGGGTTCCCTTGAATTCACTCTGCATTTTATTGATCACCATTCTATCCAGGCTTGTTAAATCCAAGGTGGGGTCTCAGGCTTTTTCTTACTGGGCAGCATTTGACACAGTTTATCAATTCCTTCTCCTTAATTCACTTCCTTCCCTTGGCTTCTAGGTTTCTGTCTTGGTTTTCCTTTTACTTCACTGACTATTCATTACTATATCCCCTTCCTTTTACCATTGGGATCCTCTCCAGGGCTCAATCTTTGCATATCTTCTTTTCTACCTACATTCACCTGTTGGCTTTAACTAGCAAAGTCTCATGGCTCAGCTATATGCTAGAAATTGCATATTTACATCTCAAGATTGGTTCTCTCTCCTAACCTCAAGGTCATATAGCCCTCTACCTATTCTACATCTCCATTTGGATAACTGGTAGGTGTATGTAACTTAATGTGCACAAAGCAGAGATTTTTATATTGCTTTCTACCACTCTGTACCTTCTACCATCTTCCCTACGTCAGTAAGTGACAATACCATTCTTACAATTTGCTCAGGCCAAACACCTCATCACATTTTCTTATTCCCCATATCAAATCTGTCAACCAATCCTGTTGGCTCTAGTTTCAAGACACATCCAGAATCTATCTACTGCTCATCACTTCCATTGTCCCTGCTCTGGACAAAACTATCATCATTTCTCAACTAAATTATTGTGTTAGTCTAGCTGGTCTTCTCTTGCTTCCACTCTACTCTCCTCCCTACGGTTTATTCTTAACACATCCTGAAAAATTTTTGCCAGAACATGTCAGATCATATCACTGCTGGGCTCAAAATCCTCCATTGGGTTTTCATCTTACACAAAGTGAATGTCAAAGTGATCCCGACAGCCTTCAAAGCTCTCCTTGATCTAACCTCATCTCTTAACTGCTCTCCCCTCTTCACTTGTGCTCCAGCCACACTGGTTATTCTTCTAATACTAGTCATGCTCCTACCTCATGGCCTTTGTTAGAATGCCATTCCTAGAATGCTGCAGCCTAGAATGTTCTTCCTACAGATATCCACATGGCTCACACTCTGACCGTATTCAGGTCTTCACATTAATTTTGCTTTTTCAGTGAATTTGTCTATATAGTTCCCACCCTCGAATTATATACCTCTACTCCTTGCATTCTTCCCTGTTTTATTTTCCATCCAGTTATCACCTCATATAATGCAAACATTGTATTTATTTTTTTTCTTTATTTTCTATCTCCACAAATGTCAGCTCCATGAGGACAGGAATATTTATCTTTTATTTTTTTCACTGCTAATTTTCTGAATTAATGTATATATCTAGAACTCAAAAGAGAGGTGTGGCTTTAAAGTGAGAATATGGGAAACTTCAATATATAGTTGGTACCTGAAACCATATAAGTGAATAAGATTACCCAAGAGATTAAGCATGTAAAAAAATAGCAGGCCTACATTATTTTAAGTATCTAAAAGCCATATAGAAAAGGTTGAGCCAGCTCTTGAAGATGATAAAGAGTAGCCAGGGAGGCGAGAGTAAAAATAGAAAGTGGTGTTGTGTAAGTGAAGAGATAGAAGAAATGTTTCAAAACAGGGGTGGCCGATTGCATTAAATGCTACTAAGAGTTTCGTGAGATAAGGATTAAAATGATATTTTAACATAGAGATAATTTCTGGCCTAAGGCACATTTAATAGACTGAGGGAGGGACAAAGCCATGCTGCAGTGGGGGGTGTACTGGGGGAGAAATAGAGACAGGAATATGGATGACTCTTTCTAGAAAAGCGGCTGTGAATAACAGGAAAAAGATTTGTCAGTGCCTGCAGGAGACTCTGTGGTTGAGGTAGTAGACTAGTTCTAGGATGGGGACACAAATGAACATGTATAAATGCTGCTGATGAAATCAATTTAAAGATACTTTATATTGGAAGGGAAACTTTTTTCGGATGTTCCGATGTAGAAGCATATGACTAGCTAAGCTAAAATGCAGCAGAAAAGTACTAGGTACTCAAATAGTTGTTAAATTTAATATGAGCTCATAGTACATTACTGCAGGCAGAATAATACCATCATATAAAGTAGGAAAATGGTATGCAGACTTTGTCATGTGACTGAGTCAAGGGTAGACTACGATTATGGAACAGCGTCCAATTCTGATGCCTATAACAGAAAAACTATATGGAAAACGCATTTGGGAGGGTAGAAGAAGGGGCTACAGAGAAGTTTAAACATTTGAGAAACAGATGTTAAACATCTGAAAGACAGTATTTTTGTTGATAGGCCATGAGACTCACCTGACTTATGCAAGAAAAGGAAAGTTTGAATGGAGATTAAATAACAGACTTCAAAGTGTTAGGTAGCTAGTCAGACATGAGTGACAGGGTGGTAACAAAGAAATAAGGGCCCAACCCAGACACCACCCAAAGGACACCCTATTGGTAGTTAGAGAACCCCTCCTGCATCCCAAAGGACAAAGGACAGGAGGGCCATAGTCTTAGCTGGCCTAATCTGAGTACAAATGCTTGTGCTGAAGGTACTACCTTAATCTGTCTACAGTTTAAGCTTCATTATAATACTATGTTTATGCCTGGAAGTTCATGAATCTAATTATAACAGACTGAATTCTGGGTAAGCACATGTGCACTAGAAAAAAGTTATATAGAAGCCAGGCTTCAATCAAAATGAACCTCACTTGCAATCACCTAGGAATGCCTTTGAAACCACTCATCATGGCCCCAAATATAAAGCACCCTCTCCCCGGGTTACAGCTCTCTATCTTCCCTGGCTGTACCTACCGGTAACCTCCCTTAGGGGTATGTAACTCATTTTCAAGTAGTTAGATGGTTTTAGGTTTGACCCGTCTTCTACCTTATATGTGCTTTTAATAAATGAATATTTCTCATATTCACTTAGTTGAAATTCATTTCTTCTGCAGTGAAAAATACCTAACGGTGTGTGTGCTACCAAAACTCCGATTGATCCGGCGGTAACAAAAGAACATCTAAATGTTCCGTGAGCAGAAATATTCTTTGCTTACTCAAAAATAATTTAAATAGTAACTGGAACTTAGGTTAGGCAACTGAATGTCTTGAGTATAACAGCAGTGTTGAAATACCATCTACTCTCCTTCATTTTTAAAGGAGAGAGTAGGCAGTTACCTTTAAGATTCCTTCCAAGAGAGAGAGAGGCTTTCCTGAAGACAGTGGAGTAGAATGAATGACCTTTCAAAGACCTTCCAGATCACAATCTTACAATCTACACTTTAAGGGCAAACTGCTATGGTTTCCTTTTGGAATCTTCCTTATTTGAGGGTAAAAGTTTTATTCAATGTCAAAATGATTCAGCAACATTTTAAGAACATATTAAGAGTACATGGAGAAGTCTTTTGTGGGCTGTGGGGTGCTTATTCTCATGAATATGTTTGTATAGTTCTAATTTCCCTGTGATAATAGCTGGAGAAGAAATTCAACATTGTGATATACTCTATAGTGATTTCCAGCAAAGGTCCTTTTTTGTCATTGTTGTTGTTGTTTTTTAGAGCGAGATAAATAATATCAGAAGGTTATGATAATTTTACTGCCGAGAACCCTTTATTTCTGTTACGGTGAAGGATGTGGGTAATTGAAATATCTCTAATGATCAGAATACTTCATTCAACCAGTGATATTATTCTCCTCTTTCTCTTACACACATGCGCGTATGCACTCTCGCGTGCGCACCCGCGCTCTCTCTCTCTCTTTCTCTGAAACTTCCAGGAATGCTTCCAACATGCATTAGAAATGATGTATTAGAGCCTCTCTTCCTTTGCCAGTTCAGACGCCAAAGGTTGGCCCTAACTGGAGATCATAACCAAGCAATCAAACTGCCAAAAGGTTAAGAGAAGGAGAACAAAGGGAACTTCATCATCACAAAATGGATAATTAACATCTAAATACTCCAGTTTTCACAGTCTATCACTGCCTTGGAAAGTAACAATGACAGCACTGTTATATCCTCCCTGTTAACCTGGGTAGGGGACACCACTGAAGAACCTGGCCTGGGACCAGGGACACCCATCACCTACATAGCAAGACTTCTTACTGATCAATGGGAGCAATGCTGGGTCCTCCCCAGCCAGGGTTTCCTGTTGTCACCTCCCTTTGTATAGCATGACACATGTCATACTTCAAGCACCCTCACCTCACTGTTGTATACAAATGATTTAATTAATTTACTTATTTAATTAATTTACTTATTGCTGCCAAGAGTTGGAGGGTCTCTGTAGCTGTTCAAGTCTTTGAAATATCCTGAGGAGGATCTAAAACTTATTCCTTATCCTGTTATCATAATTGATTAGGGGACTCCATATATTTTGTCACAAAATCTTACTCCCAATGTATTTGACTTTGAGAAAGTTTTAAATGTTTAGGGGTTTTAAGTATAAAACCAATGTTGGTATAGCCATGTCCTAGATGTTTTCAGTAATCATCTGTTAATGAGGCAGAGAAAGACTTGGATCCACTGAAACTGATATAAAAGCTTCAGCTGAAGCAGAATCAACTGTAGGCAACATAGACGAAACAGGAAAGGGTATGGGTGGTGTTGGGGCCCAGGGCACGCCGCCCCAAAATATCACACAATGGCATACTGATTACTTTGAATTAAAGTTACTTGAAAAGCAGCCAGTGCAAGGGCACATTGACCCTCCCTTGTATTCTTGAGTGCAGGAAACAAATCTCTCCGTGAAAGGTATTCATTCTCTTTGTTCCAAAGGGACTGAGAGTAAGTTATTGCTAGAGTTAAGGAATCCAGCGCCCAGAAGCCTGTATAAAGAAACCTTATTTCTTACTAACTCTCTTTCTGTTTGGATTCCTTACTAATGAGCCCCCAAACCTAAGTTTCTTTGCTCTGTCAATTCTTCACAAATTTGTTCCTTTGTTTAAAAAATACGAAAAGCTGGGCTGGTTCAAAATTTCTCTGAGTATCAATTGCTTTATTCTCTCCTGTTAATTTGTTCTTGTGTCAATTTTATTCTTAGTCCAGTCATAAGAACTCAAGAGGGTTAGGAGGGGGAAATTCCCCCTCCCACACAGTGGCACCTCTCTGTGTTTCTGAGAAAGATGGGAAGTGAAAAGAGGAGTAAGAATGTAGGAATTAATTGATAGCTTCTTTCCTTCTTTCTCTCATGACCATTGCAGATAAATGAAGGCCATTTTCACAATAAATTGTTTTCTTACAGCTTAAATCAAACAAATAAATAGTGGTGCCAAGATATTTAAGCTCCAATTAACCTCATGCTTTTGTCAAACTGCCTAGATATTTAAAGTATTATTGAAATAGCCTTGGAATGCTTTATTCAACTACAGACCTACAAATAATGTTCAAATAATAAATGTATAAATAACCTTCTGTATATTATATATTTAAATAGAGCCTTCAACAATTCAAATGAAGATAAATAAATCACTGCTTGAGCTATGGTGTTCTAATTAGTAGCACAAGTTTTGGAATCACAGAGTCCTATCTTTGAATATCCACTCTGTCACTTACTAGCTTTGTAACCTTGGACAAATTATTAAATCTTTCTGACCCCTGGTTTTTTCATCCGCAAAATGGGAATCACAACACAACTCCTTCAAAAGGTATAACTATGGCACTACTTCTAAGACTTGTATTAATTTAGGCTAACCGAGAAGTAGCCTAAATTAGTAACCCAGACCCTAAGAGAC
The DNA here is from genome assembly GCA_003508835.1 of Eonycteris spelaea. Lineage (NCBI taxonomy): Eukaryota > Metazoa > Chordata > Mammalia > Chiroptera > Pteropodidae > Eonycteris > Eonycteris spelaea. The sequence goes on from PUFA01000228.1 coordinate 1,403,642, forward strand.
AAGGATTTAAGCGCAAGTATTTCATAGATAGATGACACCAGAAAGCTGTGATGGAAGAGTAAGGAAATGAATAGGAATGGGAAGGAATCTATACAGGGCATGCTAACAGATCATCACTATGGGCAACTGTGGCTCAACGTACTGGAGACCTCTGTTGTGGGACACGCCTCAAAGCTGTTCTACAAGGAGTGAAGAAGGTAGCATATTTATCCATCAACTCCTGTCCATCAGTGTTTGAGCGCTATTCCAATAACGTTTCTTCTCCAGCACTTCCTACCTGCTCTGCAAGTCCTGTGGCTAGAGAAAATGTCTGGGAAGAGTCACAGGTACTTGAATTTAGAAGCCTGAGGGTTTACAGGAAGGATGGATGCTGAGGGGCTGTGAGTGACGTGAAAGGACATTTTCAACCCACCTTCCACCTTCTGGTTTTAGTAAATAAAGTGTTATTGGAACACAATCATGCCTGTTTGTTTACATATTGTCTATGGTATGACTGCTTTTAGAATACAATGACAAAGTTAATCACATGACCTGCAAAGTTGAAAATATTTACTATTTGGCTCTTTACAAAAAGAGCGTGTTGATTCCTTGTCTAGTTGGTAGTACAACAGAGATTAGAATTCATGCTTCTTGAACTCCAGGGCAGCACTTTCCCAGTTACACTTGAGATTTGTTCTCTCCAAAATTAATTACAGGAAGAGAAGGTTTTATCAGTGTTTAATCAACTAGGAACCTCTATTAACTGGCACTTCTATATGTCTATATATACAATGTTCATTCATCTCATAGTTTTACACTGGGATATTTGAAGAGCTCTAATATCTTGAGTTGGAGTCTTCACATTATGTTCTACATGTCATTTCTTTCAAAAATGCTAAAGTGGGTGATGTGAATGTTCTCAGACCCAGCAGCTTGTGGTTAAGAAAGGATTCACACTGACATTTGCAACCAGATTTTCTGGCTCTTTGCCTCCATCTGCCATGCAGGCCTTTGCAATCTCATGCAAAGTCCTATCTACCTAAATGTTTCTGAGAGTCTCCAGGGGAGTTTCATATAAGCTTGGCTGTTCTCCTCACAAGTGTTTGAGTAGCCCTGCTAGATCAATGCTGCCTGGGCTTAGTGGGCTGTCCATCTACTTGAACTTCCAAGCTATAAAGTCCTGTGGGGCCAGGGAGAGGAATGGTGGTGCTAAAATAACCTTGAGTTCCCTTTGGCATCCACAGCACTGGATCTCACTCAAATTCTACTCCATGTTATATGCAGGGATGAACTCCTTCTTCACTCGCATAGATCTATAGCAGTAGTTCTTAAGGTTCAGTCCCAGGACCAGCAGCATCAGCATCACCTGGGGACCTTTGAGAGCTGCAAAATCTCAAGCTTCACCCCAGATCTACCGAATCAGTAACTCTGGGTTGAAGCCCAACAATCTACGCTTTAATAAGAAGTGGGTGCTTTTAATATATGATAAAGTTTGAGAACCCCTTACATAGGATATTGGATACAGATCAACACTTTCATCTCTGCTTCCCCCATCCCTTTCTCCAATGCAGTGGTTTATGTGTAAAAAAAAAGCCACGATAAAGCCTCCTCTATAGGCCTCTGTGCAATGACATTGTAGCTTCTCCTTTTAAGAGGTGAAGTTTATTTCTCCACCTCTTGAATCGAGGTGGGCCTTACAACTTGGTTTGACTAAAAGAATATAGCAGAAGTAATGTTGTATAAATTCTAGAGTCTAGGCATCAAGAGGTCTTGTAGCTTTCACTCTTACCCCCTTGAAACACTGTTCTGAGAATGGGATATCATGAACCCCAGTCCAGCCTACTGGAGGATGAGAAGCCCTGTGAAGAACTAAGGTTCTCCAGCCAACAGTTAGCTGTCACATATCTGAGCAAGTGCATCTTAGACCATCTAGATCCTGCTGTTTACCAGATAACTGCATGTACATGAATGCTGCCCAGCAAGACCTTCAGTATAACTATCTAGCTAATCACAGCCTAAAATACAGACCCACAGAATCATAAGCAATTAAATAACTCTTGTTTTAAGCCATTACATTTTTTTTAATGCAGAGATAGATGACTGATACACTCAGGTATCCAAGCAACAACAATTGCAAAAAAAGCTTTTTTCCAGCATGCCTATTTGTCTTGTAAATTGAAATAATTTTACAGCTCAGACAGGACCATCTCATCCTCATCACATTACATAATTTAAAGGAGCTTGGTTTAGCATTTCTTAAAAAGATTTTTGGGCCTCAGTTTCCACATATATAAAATAATATTTAAGTAGATGGTAAGTTCCATCATTATTCTAAGTTCAGAGTTCTATAATTCTAAGATATTCAGAGTTCTATAATTCGAAGAAATTCAAATGCAGTCAACTGATTATTTTTATTCTTAAAGTAGAAAAGATACAGAAACATATCTCACTTTTACTCCCCATACATCCAAAATTTGAGTTAAATAAGATTAACTACTGGCTAGTATCTACAATTTCTATTAGGTTCTTAGGCAGAGAGATGGTGCAAGGCGCAGCACAAACAAAACAAAACATAGGCTTTGGAGCCTGACACACTGGATTGGAATCCTGGCTCTGTTTCTTCCCAGCTGTGTGGCCTTCATCTAGCTATTTCCACTCCAAGCCTTGGAATCCTTACCTTTAAAAAATTGCTTATAACAATATATACTTTGCAATTACTTTGATGTTAAGGACATATAGTGGAAGCAGCTAGCACAATAGTAGGAGTGCAATGGGGGAAAAAAACTTACTATGATGAATTATAAATTACATTGTATTAAAATATAGTATATTAAATAATCACATCAGAAATATAGTACAAATTAGATTTTCTTTTTTAATACTGTATTTATTTTAGATTAACTTTCCGGAAGTCAGCGATATAAGCAATTCTTAATTCTGACGCTTAAACCATTATGTTACAGAAAAAAAAATGTTTTACTTGATTAAAAGTAGCTATGGAACTACTTAAATCCCAATTGATTCTTTTCATTCAACATTTATGCATTTAACATTTGTACATGATGCTCAGCTCTGTGTCACTTTGCTCTATGGGATGAAAAGCCCTTGCTTTTGACAAAATTCCTCTCTCCCTCACTTCTCCAACTCTGATCCAAACTCCACCAGTGGCTTAGAGCTGAGGCCATTCCCAGACTCTCCCTACTGGCAGCAATGTGGAGGGAGTAGCGGGAAGGCAAGGAGTGACAGGAGAGATGAGGCTCTTAGATGAAGGTGAAGAAAGTTGGGCAGGAGATATGAAAGATGTCCTCTACCATATATTTGTCAGCGAACATTCCCTTGCCCACTGCGCTGGTCTCACCTATCTTGCTTCAATTCACAGCCTTTACTCTGGTAATTCCTTCTCTTTCTGGAGTACTTTCCTCCAGATATAAGCATGGCTCACTTCCTTACTTCCATCAGTTTTCTAATGTTCTCAAATTTTCTTTTTACTTTATAAAATTTATTGGGGTGACACTGGTTAACAAAATTAAAGAGGTTTCAAGTGTAGAATTCAATAATACATCATATGTATATTGCATTGTGTATTCACCACCCAAAATTAAATTTACTTCAGTTCCCATATACTTGTCCCCCCTTAACCCTTATCTAGCTTCTATGACCAAACTATAGACACTTATATCCTCATTCCCGTTCCCTTTGCCTCTTCCCCTGTTTTCCTATTCTTCATAACTGTGTTACTCAAACGTCAGTGTGCATACAAATCATGTGGGGATCCTATTCAAATGCAGATTCTGATTCATTGGGTCTGGGTGGGGTCTGAGACTGCAATTCTAAGTGCCCATTTGACATCAATCTGTGAATTACACTCTGTAACACTGACCAATATCAAGATAGTATCTACTTTCTTCTTTTTTAGCTCATCATCTTTCTCTTCCAATCAGACTATATCTTTCATGAAAGGAGGGACTTTAGCTTATTCTCTGCTACATCCTCAGCATCTAGTGTGATACCCAATACATAGAAGTTATTTAATAAATATTTATTAAGTGGATGACATATATGTTGCTGGAAATCAAAACTGGAATTTTGAATGTACTTTCCATTAGAAACATTGTTACATTTAGATATTTAACAGGTGAAACAGATTTCTGTGCTCTGGCTGTGTAACTTCCTACCATGAGTAAAGTGGCTTAAATAGGGACATAAACCCATAATTATGTTCAGAGTTCAACAAACATATAAACAAATCATTAGGATCCAATCTCTTTACAGAGTCACAGAGTTAGAGGCTGAACATATGAGAGAAAGTTAGAGAACAAATACAAATAAATTATATAGGGACAAATGCATATGTGCTGAGGCAACCAAAAATTTAAAGTCATAAAAAGAAATAAACTTGGTATAATTAGTTGAATATAAAGCCTGATATAGCATTTTAGTGTCCTGGATTAACAACAGCAACAAAAAAGAATTCTTGCACATCTTTTTCAAGTCTCCAGTGTCATTAAATGAATCTAACTCTGATGAATGCTCAGATACCTCAGGGAACACAGGAGACACACTGTCCCCAAATCGTAGGGCCTCTTTTAACCCAAGAACTGTATATGTCTTCTACCGAATTATCATTATGCTACCTTGGCTGTGATCTTTCCAATGTGGTATATTGCTACTTGATATAAAATAAAAATCAACTGTACTTGAAGAGCCAGCCACCATACTTCAATATTTCAATCGTTTGAACTTTGAAAAGTAGACAAGGCCCCAAACAAACAAACAAATATTTTTAGTTCTAACTCTAGAATTGGTACAGCAAAGAAGTATTCTGGCTCCCTTCACTTGAGTCAGCGTTAACATTGCCATGGGATTTTATGCATACCTTCTACTAACCAATGAATAGGAAGTGAAATTAAAGATAGACTACAAATATGCAGTACAAATAAAAATTAAAACTATAGTTAAATGAAGAAATATTACTTTACTCCCCCAAATTGGTTTATGGTAGTCACAATCCATTTTTCTTTTTCTCGAACTAAAAATGAAAGAGCTTCTAAAATTGTTTTCAAATGTGACAGGGGAAGTGCTAGGAGGGCTGCGTTTCTGTGGTTTCAGGGATTTGTACAGGCATCTTTGAGAAATATCATTGAAATGTATAGGATCGAGATGGAACCCTCATGTTTTTATGTGCTAGTGGGTACCTGGTGCTGCACTCTGGTCTTTTCTGGGGCAACACATCCATTCCTGCTGCTGGGAGTGCTGGTCAATAAAGGTGTTCCTTACTAGCAATTGCCTTTGGCCTTCAGAAAATACTTCTAATGTAGTCTCCATTTCCTCCCAGTGGGTAGCCATGGGCAATGACTGACTGTTCAGGAATACAAAGGCCAGACCCTCTCCCTGCAATTCAGGACAGCTCTACAGAGCCAGCTCAGCTCTAAGGCCCTTTTGGAATCGTCTCTGGCTTCTATTACAGTCAAATCACCCTTCAGCCTCTTCTGCTGCCTGTGCCTTTCTTTACTGTAGTTATTTCTCTAGAAAATACACTCCAATCTACTTTTGTCATCCAACACTCTGAATCATGGTCCATTCCCAAGGAACCTACTCTGAGACACTTTGCAGAGTAAATAGCACAAACGTTTATTACTATTCTCAGAATAGCAACGAATTCTCCCTTTTACCCAGAAATCACCTTGCTGTTGTGTGTTTGAGTGAATGGCTATGGCCATAGATAATGGGATTCAGCATACTTACAGGCTCCGACAGTGGTCAGTCCAGGAGCTGGGCCAGGCTGTTTTGCCCTCAGCTCTTGAAGTAAATGGGTTACCGCCTTCCACTCAGAGCTCAGATCTTCTAACTTCCTCTTTAATAGAAAAGCATACATGTTATTTAATTAACATCTTGAAGATACCTTAATTCATGAAGTTATTAATTCATTTTGTGAATATATTATTGCATTTCTATTGTATTTTACTTCTGAGTTAATTTTTCTGGGTAAAATTCCTTTCAAAGGTACCATAATTACTTTAGTAAACCAGCCTAGAAATATCTATCGATTATTTGCTGTATACAGGCTCTTACTTCAGGTACAATTTGATTTAAAGGAAGTAGAGCACCAATATTAATAAAAGCAAAACAAACAAAAAAACAGTGTATCTCAGCAAGTGGCTTGACTCTTTTAAATAGCATCTAATGTGACTGCATATAAGAATTATCCAGATAACATTAAAAATATCTTAATGTCCTGGCTCACCCCAGATAAATCATATTAGAAACTCTTGGAAGGAGAGACTGTGACACACATGGGGATGTGCCACTCAGAGTCTAACTTCAAAAATGGATTCTTGTCCCAATTGGTGGAAAAAATGACAGTAGACATCCTTCAGTTGTCAGTCTCTTCAGGAACTATCCCCTGCCTAGAGCTTCCTTGCCTAAGGGCATGCCCTTCCCTACTCTTTCAATAACTGATCAAGGTGAGAGTCTAAAGGCTCAGAAAATGTCTGGAAATCTGATAATTGGCCCTCATGAGTAGATACAAGCTGACTTCAGTACACCACTGGGTAGCGGTCCCCTTTTATCTGTGGGAGATACTTTCCAAGTCCCCCAGTGGATGGCTGAAACCATGGATGGTACCGAACACTGTATATACTATGTTATTTCCCATACGTATATACCCATGATAAAGTTTATTTATAAATTAATAGTAACTGATAATAAAATAGAACAATTATAATAATACTCTGTAATGAAAGTTATGTGAATGGCTTTGGGGCCATTATTAAGTACAATAAGGGTTACTCGAACACAAGCATTGTGATACTGTAACAGCCCATTCAAGAACCATTGGCTACTAAGTGACTAATAGGTAGGGAGCATCCACAGCATAAATACACTGGACAAAGGGATGATTCATATTCTGGGCAGGACAGAGCAGAATGTCACAAGATTTCATCATGTTAGTCACAACAGCACACAATTTACAACTTAAGAATTGTTTAGTTCCGGAATTTTCCATTTAATAGTTTTGGATCACAGTTGACCATGGGTAACTGAAACCATGAAAAGCGAAACCACAGATAAGGGGGTAGGAATACTGTACTTATTGTCAGTAGAATGTGAACAGAAGTAATATCGTCAGTTCTGGGCTGAGGCTTTTCAAAAATGAGTGAGGTTTCTTTCCTTTTCCACTGGCTGAAAGCAGAGGACTTCAGGTCCTAGCCCAAACCTTCTTAATGGATTATGGGGACAGGGTTAATTCTAATGCCCCTGAGCTGTGGTTCTCAAACTTTGGGATCATCAGAATCACCTGGAGGCCTTGTTAAACCACTGATTGCTGGGTCCCAAGAACTGGCATTTCTAATAATTTTTCAGTTGGTGCCGATGCTGACTATCCAAGACCAAAGCCTAAGCATCAATTATATCTAATAAGTTACCTCAGTAACTACTATGAACTAGATATGCAGCATTCTTGACAAAAATAAGAAAATAAGCCCTTAAATCATTTTCTATAGGAGTTCATTATCTTGAGGAGCTTCACTTAGAAAAACTTACCAAGAGAATAAACTCTAAAAATGAATTACTTCCTAATTTAACTATCATTTTGCTCTTGAGGTTATTTATGTCTATTGTGTCTAACATTAACTCAAGTTGAGGCTTTTATTTTTTTTCTTCCAGAGTGCATGTTGTTAAACATTTACTATCACATCAATGAATATACCTTTATTTTATTAATAACATAAGCCTTGAATACAAAAGCAAACAAAAAAATGCCTCTGATCATTGAGTAAAACTACCATTGAAAGTCATGCCATGTGGAAGATATTTTTCCATTCTGACATCAGAGCTAAACACTGAGAATTAAATATTATAAAAGGCTAGTGAATTAATGTATATTTCATCTCTTGATTCTCTTGCAAAGATTCAGTGACTTCCCATGGACAGAATATTAAGAGCACCTATCAGTAACTATGCTGATAACAAAAGGTAGTAATAAATAGGGATAAGACAATAAACATAAAGGCATATATCTAGAAAATGTAATGATCTTGGTTATTTATTGAAGGGATAACAGTACAACATATGGTGAAGTTTCATACATCATTTAACTTATAGGAAGTCAACTACATGTATATGTGTAGAGAGGGAGAGGGAGAGGGAGAGGGAGAGGGAGAGGGAGAGAGAGAGGAGAGAGAGAGACCGATTTGAATAGTGCTGGGATCTCTCTACTAGTCTACTAAAGAAGCAAATGGCCTCAGACTGAGGAGAGAGAGAGAGTTTTCTGTTCCTTACAGTTGCCTTCGGTTCCATATTCTTCTTATAGTGTAAGTACCTTACTGCCTTGATTCTAATGTTTAAAGGTATGCATCAACCTTACAATTTGGCTTCTAAAAGCAAATTAACTATTTCATCTTGGCTTCAACTGAAGAAAGTGGTCTGTATTGAACTTTATATTTCATGTGCATCACTGCATAATGAAACAAAACAAAATTGATGCTGATAATGATGCCCTGACAATTAAGAAAAGTTTAAATTATTTTGTGTTTTTGAATTGGAAGTCCTGGATTTCAATCCTAATTCATTACTACTGGTTGGGGGACTGTTGGCAAATCAGATAGGTCACACAGATCTATCGTCCCTGAGATATGGATATGACACTACCATCTAACTCATAGCTTTATTGGAGAAATTAAATGTGATATTTTATGTGAAAAGAACTCTGTGAACTGTAACATACTATAAAATTCTTGGTTAGTTATTATGCACTGCTTAATGAAGCAAAACAAGATAGTCAATAAAAAAATTTCACTAAAATAGTTAAAATGAAAATATTTCAATGCTTAAAAGACTAGGTTTGGTTATCCAGAAAATAACATGTTTATATGTTTAATTTACTTTTATTATTACCTAAATTCTGAATAGTCTATTCATTTTTTGAATGTTATCTAGTCCACTGTTATCTCCAAATGGGTAAAATAGTTACTATAATTTCAAATGTAGAAAAATGTTACTATAATTTCAAATGTAGAAAAATGTATAATTTCAAATTTGAAAAATAAAGTAGTACCCCAAAGTTACTGTAAACATCTGAGGATACTGCAAAGTGTCAAAAATGCAGTAAGCTCAGAATTGTATATTCCTCAGTCTTTTATAATTATAAGCAAATAACATCATATAAAATGCCTACAGATTTTGATTCAGGTGGTTACAAAAATAGTCTTGCCACTTCAACTATCTGGTGTACTTTAGAGTTGAAATTGATTATTTATGTATTATGGAAGTTCTTTTTCATTCAGCTTTTGTTTTGCTTTCTTGTCCTCTGGCATGTGCCCATACACAGTATTTGCTCATCTTTTCTGTTGGGCTGCAAAGTTCCCTTGGGTAGCAAAAATGTTTGCCTGCAACAGCCAATGCAGCATTCTTCACATAATAAACTTTAAGCAGTGCTCAATAAAGATCTGTAAAAGGTAATAATTTGCTAACCATGTCAACACTTTTTAGCTGAATTTAAGTGAACCAAATATATGTCTAAATTCCAACATCTTTAAATATAAAATCAGTGGAATTATCGTTATCAAGTCCTATTCTTGATTAGACTTCCAGAATTTAAAAACTTTGAATGTAATTTTACTTATATGTGGAACCTAGGAAACAAACAAGCAAACAAACAGAAACAAACTCATGGATACAGAGAACAAACTGATGGTTTCCAGGTGGGAGGGGATTTGGGGTTTGGATGAAATAGTTGAAGAGATTAAGAAGTTTACATTGGCAGTTACAAAATAGTCATGAGGATGTAAGGTACAGTATAGGGAATATAGCCAATAATATTGTAATAACTATATATAGCGCCAGGTGGGTACTAGACTAATCGGGGTACCACTTTGTAAATTATACAAATGTCTAATCACTATGCTGCACACCTAAAACTAATATAATATTGTATGTCAACTGTAATTGAACATTTTAAAAAATATTAAAAATAAAGCATCTGTAACATGTTTAAATAAATACAGACAAAAACTTTAAATACGCTAAGTAAGTTACAGATTCCAGGCTTTCCTCACATGAGCTAAAATGCCAGCAATAATAGTGGATTCAAAGGGATAAACTTCAAGATCAAATTTTAAAAATGGCAAACTTAGTTTTATGATAGGGGACCTTTGTGGCTGAGCATTATTTTCTATTATATATAATTTGTTTGGAAATGGTAATTAAATGTTAAGACAATTCTATCAAACAATGTAAAATTTCTTCTTGATAAAGAGCAGAAATTAATCATGAGAAAAATGATTTCTAAATCATTCTTTTTAAAAAAGCTTTCCTTTTTTTAAATTTAAAATGGAACATATTTTTAAACTCCGAGTTTGGGATTTTCAAAATTTAAAAATCTTATATTTTCCTCTTGTATCAATGTTTCGCATGCAATTAATATGTTATATGGATAACTGAATCCATCTATGGCTCTATATATACAGACAGGTATGTGAATACTGTAATTGAAACATATATGTCTCCATGTCTGTCCCTATAAGGACAATTAATACAACCGAGGACCAGGGGTGGAAGTTAAATCTATAAAATGCTTGCCCAGTTCCAGTATGAGCTACTGAGTATGTCTAAATTGAGACTTTACCCCGAAATATTTCCTCAGAAAGGAGTCTGCTCATAGTAGATCTTTGTAATGTCTTTTGTATCTTAACTATTTTATTTTGAACAATAAAGTTGCACAGTAGCCTGAAATAACCATAAGAGATGTGAATTTTAGGATGCTTATTAAAGTCATCTGACAGAATTGGTTAAGAAAAAAAGGAGGTAAATAAAGTTGATTAACCGTTAGCAATTATTCCTAGAGTGTAACCTCGCACTTAAGGTGGTGAAGGCCACTGTAAAAAAGTCTTTTAAATATAAGTTAAAAAACCCCACAAAATAACAAGTTATTCTGATGGGGTGATAAGTAATACATATCTAAGAAAAATGAAAAAAAAATATCTCCCTTAATATTCTGTGAATGGAATATTCTGTGAATGGAATGAGTGAGGTTGGAGATAAACATTCCAGTGACAACATCAAGGAATTGAAAAATGGCCTCGTTGGTAACTGGCAGCTGGCTAGGCATGATGGTCCCAAATTAACATAAAATAGTCACAGAAAATAAACCAGCCAGAGATAAGGCCATCCCAGAGCCATGTTTAAAATGAGACAAAGACAAGGCCACTCTGCCAGAACAAAAATGACTAAAATGAGACACCGCTCCTTCTTTAACAGTGACAGTTCTGTCCTGGTTTAATCCCCTCACTTTCCAGATAAAAAATAAGACACCACATCGCCACATTATCTGTTTCTTGACAACATCTAATCCAGAAATGATTTCCACTTCCCTATTTTCTCCTTGGAATAATCTAGCCAGGCAAACCCTACGGGCAGCTCTTTCCAGTGCCCTCTAATTAAAATGCTCCACAGTCTCTCTGGAGAGCTTTCTTTCTTGCTGCAGTAAACCAAATAATCCTAACTTTTTGATTATAGGTATACTCTAAGTAGTCTTTGGGCAGAGAGCTTTAACGGCATCATGCGGAGATTCAAACAGTGCCATATTACAAATAATTTGGAAAGAAGATGGTAAGCCTTTGAATTCTGGAACTCACATATAAAGAGTATAAATGAACTCGTTTCATAAAATATAAATGTGGCAAAAGCCATATTTCTATTTTGTGTTGTTTTATAAAATGTGAGATTTCAAATATGGAAGTGCTACTCAATTAAGCAATTAAATAGAATTAGATACTTGGCAATCTCATACATATTCCTAAATGTTTTTATCTATAAGTTGCTCAAAAATCTATTATAAATTTTATCCTCACAATGGGAAAGTGAGGGTTCTACTTACATTCAAGCATATGTGATTAACATTTATTCAACCTCTCATAGTCCAAAACTTTTTCATCAGTTGTAAAGCTAACTTGTATTTTTAAAAAATGAAATTCTGCAATTTATATGTCAGCAAATTATGAAATCTCTAATATTGTTATCTTTTTCTATAATTCTTTTCCCAACTATTTTTTTTTATGATCATTGCTCATCAAATGTCAGTCAAATGGACCTGTTCATTTTGAGGGGACAGACTTATTCTGTTATCTCTGTATTTATTTCTGATATTACAAAAAAAGCTACACCAGGTAAATGAGATCATATACCTGATTTATAAAAAAATCCAAATACAGTCATAATTATAATTTAATTGGGCAATGTTTTGACCAAAGAGACACCACTTGACCTGCTATACCATATACATAAATATTCAGACAGACTTCTCTTGTGAGTAATATATTAAAAATTATCAGGAAAAAAAAAACCCTAAGAAAGTTCTTAGAAATGTTAGAATGTTGACATTGGCAGTAGAGCAAACTTGTTGAGAAGAAAAAAAAAAACAGTCTAATCTGGTTAATTAACAACAAAACAGCTGGGGAAATGAAACATCCCTGGTTGTGACTGACTATAATTGAAAATGACTAATGATGCTGTCAATTTGCAGTTTATATCTGAGGAAATGATGCCTGGAAGATTATAATTGCTCTCTTGACCATTTGTTTATAGCAATTATTTTGTGTTAAAGATTGAGGTGGAACTCTTTGGCCAAACACAGAAGGCTCCGAACATCTACTTTTTCTGTTACATTTTTGAAAACTTTAAGAACGGTAAGAAAATATATTATTAGATTTATGTTAGCAAGATTATTTTGATAATCTAAAAAGTTAGCAAGGGAAACCAACCAGTTTCATCTTATCACTTCAGCAAGTAACCAAGACATTTAAAATTTCATTAATACTCTCAGTTCTGACATATGGAAAGTGATATAAGTTTTCAAAATTTGTGCACACGTTAAAAAAAAAAAAACCAGAAAGCATAGTGTTCCGCATTAAAGAATGAGTATGAATAGAAGAAAATGTCATCTAAATGCTTAAGTTCAAGAGAATTAAAAAAATATTTTAAAAACCAAATAACAAATGGCTTATTTTTTTCTTTTGCATGTCAGTAGTGTTCCTGATGGCAGTTGTTTTTGTTGCATTTAAACTGCTAAACTGCATACTATTGAGACCAAGTCATTACTCTGTGGAAAATGGAGCATATTAAAAACAATTTAATCAACAGCATTATCATAAAATATTATTACCAAAGGTATAACTTAAGCAAAATGTTAAATAATTTATCTAACTCATCCAACCCATCTTCATAAATTTTCGAGGTTAAGATAAAGGAATGATATAAAAGTGTGTGTATGTGCGTGTGGAGAGAGAGAAAAAAAGATGCTTATATCTTCAATCTTACTATTCAAAGATTTTCCCAGTAATTTTGCATCAGAGAGCTAGTTTTACATTTATGTCACTAGTAGAACTGATATATATTTGACTCTTAACAGGAAGTCCTCAAAGAAAATAAGAGAGAAGTCGTTTAATCAGGGATGCTAAAAATAAACTAAAATTTACTACCTTTGAAAATTAAAGAAATCCGAGAGAAAATGATGAAGTGAAGAAAAAGGGGAAACCATACTCAACAAGGATGAGCCCAGCTCCTAAATGGGATTCAGCTTCGGAAGTGAGCATAGAAGCTGAACAGACAGGCTGTCTGATGCAGAATGTGGACGTGCCAATAGACAGTTAGTTTCCTAAGAAACAGAATCATTCTCTGATATGACCTTAATTAAAACATCTGCAAGCAGTGGACATACTAAGTATCCATTTAAAAACTCGCTCTACATATATATATATATATAATGAGGGATTTGCATTTTCTTTAAGAATATGACTTTCTTCTTCATAATTGTTAAGTTTTCAAATGTACCCCCCCCCCAAATCAAAACCAAACTTCTTTCATGAAAATGTATTGCAAGCTACTGGACCCCTTTTCCCTTCTATTAAAGATGATAAACGACTGTTTAAGGCAAAAAAGGCATTAGAATAGTGTAATTTAAAAATTTTGATATATGAAATCAAAGTTGAAAAGAGGCTTTGCTTATGTACAATCAAAACAATGGATCACCCTTCAGAAAAAATCATCCCTAAACTTTACGAAGAAGTTTTTGATGCAGAAGGAGATTTTAAATAGTCCACCACAGCTTGCAGCCTTGTATTGCTAGGTTCAATGTTCTGAACCATGAGGTCATTTTTCAGCCTCTAATGTTCCAGGCTACCACAAGCCGCATCTAATTTTCAGGTGTTTCCAAGATCAGAAGTTTGTATGTCAAAAGTTGCACATGAGTCAACTGTTCTCCATACCCCCAATCTCCCACATCGATCTTGCCCGTTTGCCATTATTGACTTGATATATTTTATCTTCTCTTACCCAGGGATAAATGGCAGAACAGGAATGAGTTTTTACTTAAGTTCTGCTTCCCGAACCTAATGAGCTGACATGAGAGGAAATGGGAAGGAGGGAACGGGAAAAGAAGGAAAGAGGAGTGCTGATTCTACAAAGTGACTTTAAGGGATGTGAAAGAGAGCAAAATGAACACCTCCTTGTGCTTTCTTTGTATTCGGAAAGGTAATTCCTCTTTCACATCATTAACGTGACAGTAGAAACTAGATATGCTCACACATGGCAGATCTCAGTTCTGATCTCAAAGTGGCCAAGGTGTTGAGGCTATGAGTGGAGGTGCGATAAATTAGTATCAACCGGCACATTGTTTACATACAATGAAAACAAAAATTTTCTCATTGACTTTCAAACAAGACTTTCCCTTCATTTTTTTTTTTTTTTACAAAGGGTCAAAAGTAAAAAGCAGTTTAAATGCCCATTTGTAATCTGCAACAACTGTACCAAACCCTGCATAGAGTCCTTAAGGACTAAGAAACAGTAGAGAGAGTAGACCTAGGAAATGGTCCGTTTGTTTTAGTGCTTGTCCTGGGAGTCATTCTGTTAACCAATAAAAGTGTCTACTTGAGGACTGGCTTTCTTTAGAGCATCGGAGGAAATCCTAAAATTCACTGCTATTGGGACCTTCTCTAGCTCCTCTACCTAATACTGAACATGTTGTGACTTTATGAAAATTATCATACCAGGCTTGGAACGGGATGCAAATTAGTATTATTTTTTATGTGTTAGGAGTGGGGTAATGTATTCCTAGAAGTAAATGCCTATCTATATCTACAGAGAAACCTGTCCGTTTAGGCATCTGGTGTTACATTTAGGCAAAAACTTTAAACTACCTAAGGCAAAGCCCCTTGTAAGCTGTAAGGAACACAAACAAATTTCTATAAATGCGGTTTGGGCCAAACATAAGCGGTGACCTTAGAGACAGAGTCTAAGTCATGGTAATGTTTGCAAGGACAAACTAGTTCTATATAATGAAATTATTGACCCTCACTGTTTCAGAGCAGTTTTAAACATGAGGGTGAGGTTTACTAAATCTCAGCCTGCACTGTTAGCTAGAGAAACCAGGGCTGATCAATAAACAGCCACCATTACAGGTTCACGGGAACCTTCCTCATAATGGGAGCCATTATAATTTTGGCCAGGCACACAAAATAAGGTAACCTGTATCTAACATCTATTTACCGCTGGACTTTCATTTACAAATGAAAGCCACTAATTAGCTATTTTTGAAAACTGAGCTGGCTTTCTATTTCTTTCCTCATGTAATAGCCTGTGAATACATGTGTCCTAGACTTCAAAATGCACATGGGGAAAGGAAAGAGGTAGAAAGCTTTCTCCAAGGCCAGCTTTTTTACCAAAATGAGAAGCAATTACATGACATTTCGCTAAAAATTCTTGACCCAATAAAGTACTGAAACCCGAATGCCGAGTCCTCTTTCATAAGAAAGAGCAACAGAGAAAAGAAAGGTCACGGACCATATTGTGATTCTTTTACAGCTGTTGGAGACAGACAGTATGATGCAGTAGCTTGATTTGAATTAAGCCAAACAATATGAAAAGCATCAAGGCTGGCAAGCAAAGCAATAAAGCCTCACAGAATTTAATCTACCTTGAAGGTGGGACTACTTTTTGTATTGAGAGCAGTGCACCAGGACAGAAATGAGCCCTATAATGCAATGACTTGTTAATAGCCTTAAGATCACAATATAGAAATAGGGTATGTTGATCAAAAAGGCAGTTCTGCCTCTGCTATTACAGTATGGCCAATATTTCTTTACAAGTTACTTCATTGATTATAAATAGACCACGTCAATGGCAAATGTACAATAGGGGAAGTATAACCTGTTATGAGATAATGGATATTGCTAGTGGTTGCTTCATTACCTTCACTGGATGAGTGGCTGGCTTTTCCTTGTACAAACGCTGCCCTTTAGACAAAATCCCTTCAACATCCGGCTGTTTAGCTTGAACTGCTACTTCAGTTTCCTGGGGAAAGAACACATACAGTGCAGATTAACTTCACAGTTAGCAATAAAATTACTAATTTAGCTATATACCCTTGGAGACGCCACATGTATTGCGGATCAATTCCTGCATGGTACATAGGGGCATGAAAAAGTAGCTTTTAGTACAGAGAAAAGAAGTAGAGGTCTTTGTGAAACACACTAAAGTTTGAAAAATGTATTCAAAATCTTCTTAAATTATATTGTAATACTACTATACAGAAACATAGACATTAACTTTCTATTTGTCAGACATTTTAAATGCAATAATGGAAAGTATGATTATAAATAGGATTAATATGGATAAATACTAATGTTAGCATCAATAATCTCAGTAATCCTAATGTTCATTTTACTTCACAAAGTTCTTATTTAATAGGATTTTCTTTGGGGCTTTGGATGCAAGATTTGTTTTGAAAAAGAAACCAAATAATTTTTTCCACATCACTGTCAAAATTATTGTTTCTTTCCAAAGAACAAACACATAAAGCACAGTATCAAGGCTTATTAATTATTAAGCAGTCAGATGAAATAAACCTGAGAAATGATTAAATAATTTTAAGAAACTTGTTCTTCCTTAGTTGGAGAAGACTGAAGTATGACTAAAAAAACAAAACAAAATAAAAAACAACCTTCTCGAAACCTCTTCAGATATATGAATATAAAGTGCTTTGTTACTGGCTGCTGTCTAGATCTCTTGAAGAGAGAACAAAGAAATGTGCATAAATCGAAGCTGAAGGAAGTGAAGTTAAATATTACAGAAGACTTTTTGGACGGAACACTTGTTAAACACTAGGATGGAGTATCGATTAATCAATGTCAGGCGTCAGTCAGGGCCTGGGCAATCTTCCCCGGATAGCAACTCCTGATTAACCTGTATCTCTCTTCCTCCCTCTCCTATCCTGTAGCCACCCAGGACTGCTATGTGTATGTGCCTTCATGACACTATTTCCTTTATATACTGTGTTTGTGCCTGTCCTCTCTTAGCCCATCGGAGTTGGAAGTCCTCTGATTCTACATTACTATAATCATAAATGGTATAGTAGGGTGTCTTGAAACTTATGGGTGCTCAGCACAAGCTCTTGAGAGGGGTTATTTCTTCAGTTCTTATTATAATAAATACCAGTGGGAGATAGGTACTTTGGTTCAAAGTATCCATAATATTAAGACTAACCCTGTGTCTTAACGGGTACATGTGCAAGACAGACAGACAGACACACACACACACACACACACACACACATATATACACACACACACTCATACACACACCAACTTTAGGGACAATAATCATGGAAGAAGCAAACCTAAAATTATAAGTATTAATTCATTTGCTAGGATAAAAAACTCTAAAAGTGATTTAAAAACCGTTGTAAAATTGTAACAAAGTCAAATTCAGAGTGTACTTTGTAAAGGTTGGGTATTCTTTCCTTCAAAATTGTTTATAAGTGCACTCAGTATAAATTCAGTGTAAATACCTTCAGAAAATGACCACAAATAGTTAATAACTTTACCAATGTTTCATGTATGCAGCCAAATAATTAACACTAACAGCTTTTTCTCCCTGACCCAGTCTTCAATTGCAGATAAATAATTGCAAAGATTGGAAAGAAGGGCGCTAATTCAGGAGCCACTGGCAAATAGACAAGCTTAGGAGACTGCATTTGATATCACAAGGAATTCCTTTAGGAAATGAACATACAAATCTTAATTCATGAAAATTTTTCATTGGCAAATGAACAGAAAACGGCAAGGAAGGCTGACATTAAGGAATCCCAGATATTCATTTAGAGCTCTGAATTCTAAGCAGGAGCTTGCTAGATGCACTGAGGAAAAGGTGCAAGACATGTGAAATGTCTGTGTGTTTACATTTGTAGGAAGTAAAATATTCCTTCAGGCCACCAAAGTAGCCCTAGATTTAGTCCTTTGATGAATGAGCATTGCAAAGTCACATCATTTGCCTTTATATAAATGTTTCCTATTAGCATGTCCCTCTATCACCATGACTGTCATCTCTTCATTCTTCAATGATAACAGAGTTTAAGTACTTGAATGGGATTGATACTTGGTCCTACAGAAATAGAGTATTGGTGAGATAATCAAGGTCATCTCTAAATTCCTTGTGGTTACTTCTCCTTGGCACTTTTTTGGAGAACTAGATCTCTAATTACATACATCTTTGAAAAATGACTATAGAAAGACCATTTTTAAGGTAAATTTCTATAATTTACCTCACTATTTTGCAGTATGAATTTATCAGTTAAGAGATAAGTCAATTAGTTATTCAGGGTCAAATATTATTGCTTGATGGATCAACTGTAGTATAGCCAATTAAATTTAATTAAATATTCTTTAGTATAGTTCTGTTTTAGTGTGAAGAAAACCCTATAAGAAACTAATAATCATCCTGAAAAAATGGAAGCATGAATAAAATAAATTGTAAAATTTTGATATCCCTCCATTAAATTAAAACTTTGCATGGAAAAATTGAAAAGCAAAGCAAAACAAACAATAACAAAACCCAGCCAAACAGAATGACTGTGCAAAGTTAAGAAAATGCTGCTAAAATCCTTAACTGTGCTGAAATACTAACAAATTGCTATAATTATTAACTACTATAGTAATATTAACAAACTAGAGTTATAAAAGTTAGTATGTGTCAAACACTGCATGTTTCATACAATTTTTTTCCCTTACACACTCCTACAGAAAGAGTATTATCTGATTTTACAGATGCTGAAACTGAGGGATATTTGGTCAGTTTGTCCAAGATGACATAGCTTGCAAATGGTAGAGTTGAGATTATAACCAGGAAGTGTGTGCCTCTAAACCTCTCCTTCATCGCTTACTCTGCTGTATAGTATGCATTTGTGCACATGCTAAAATTGGCAAATTTCTCAACACCATGTTAATTTTTCTCCTCTTTAACTCCAATATAGTCTATTGGAGTTAATATCCATCCAGAGCGTAATTGAGAGAAAATCCTGTCTCTTTCCACAGAAAAGGAAATAAATTCTTACATTGCCTTTCAAATGCTCCACGGGTGTCTTTTTGTGGGTTTATGATTGCCAGACTGATGATATCCAGGTTAGAGAATTGGTCTGAGTAACCCTTTTTCCCTCACAAATGGCCTTACATCTTTATGTGATTTAAGATAAGGTGAAGGAGGTCACCAGTAAAATGGAAACCGAGCTAATTACAGTGGCCAGTTTTTGTACGTAGAAAGTGTTCGACTTCAAAGAATATTCAGACAAGAAAGCCTTCATGGAATTTAAACCAAAAAAATCTTACTTCTAATAATAGAACACTTCACTTTAGGTTTTTTTTTCCTTGCCTTATTCTCAATATGTACTCTGAAATGTAAGATTGTGCATCAGCAGTTAAGACCCTTATAATATGACTAGAGTTTTATTTTAATCGCAGTATTGACAGCTCACTATAATCTCACGCATAATTTTAAGAAAATAATTTTGTATTAATTAGGTAATAGGGAGTAAGGCTTCATTAATACTCACTAAGAGAATATCACAGTGTATTTTAAAATCCAACCCAGATAGGTTTTTGAAATGAAGTAACTCTCTAAGCACCTCCAGTCTTATTTCTTATTAAATAGCGTTACTAATATTGGGGAGTTGCTGGTCTGACAAGTAGTGAAGTAATAGTGATAAAAACAGAATAAACAACACCTTTGAGGTTGAAAGTAGCAATTCATATGCAAATTAATATGCACTTGCATTTTCTAAGAATTAATTCATTGAATATATTTCTAATTCAATATTAGGCTGAGGGTGTGTATATTTTTTTTATTAGAAATTTGATGCTCCTAAGGATAGTATGATGGAGATATATTTTGCTTTGTTTTCCTTTCTTATTTTAAATTTACATTTCTGCCATTTTACCTATTAACCTTAGAATGTGCGAATATATATGTATATATGTGTATGTGTATATATCTGTGTATACATATATATGTACATATATATATATATACATGTATATCACAATATAAGGAGGATATAAACAGCCTTTTCATGTATGTTTAACTTTCATGTTAAACTTAGAGTAAAACAAGTATAATGACCAGCAAAGCACAATGTACAATGGGGCACATAGAAAGAACTAATCGGTTCAATGTTTGAGAGACAACAAGAGCATAGGGACAAGCCTCATGGAGAAGAAAGGTTTGAATGAAGGCTTGGAACAGAGAAGCTCATGTATCTGGTTGACAAAGGGATAGATGATAGAAAGTATTGCAAGAGCGAGTCTGGAGTATGAAAGACAGAAACCAGAGGCAGCATGGAGATCCCATGTAGGGAAATGGTAAGAAATGGTACAGAAGTAGAAGGCAAGAACCAGAGGAAAAAGGAATCTTTCACACCATGGGTCCTAACCCCCAGCCCATGGACCAGCACCGGTGGCCTTTTAGAAACTGGGCCACACATCAGGAGGTGAGCACCGGGAGAGTGAAAGAAGCTTCGTCTGTATTTGCAGCCGCTCCCCAGCATAGCATCACTGCCTCAGCTCCACCTCAGGTCATCAGGCACTAGATTCTCATAGGAGCACTGGTCCCTGGTGTCAGAAAGGTTGGGGACTGCTTTTATACACCACCCTCAGGACGTTTGTAGAGAAAATACAAAAGGGTTTTAAAGAAGAGAATGACAAACTAATGTTTTAAAAATGGATATACATGAATATATGAATAGAGCGATACAAGATTTACTATTAATGCATGGTTTTCCATTCATCTCTGAATAAGACATGTATACTGCTACTAAAAACAAAGAAATTCAAGATAAACATGACACCTTTTTCCTTAGCAAACATAACTGCATATTAACTTACTTTCCTGATTTATAAAGAGTCTTTCCTTCCATTTGGCTATTTTGTCAACAATCACGATCAGTACTTTTTCTTTCTATCAAATCTATGATATCATGGATTGTAAGGGATAGTATTATTTTATGAACTGCTAAGAAAGTTTTTTTAAAAAGCAATTTGAATTTGTAGACATCAATATGGGATATATCTCAATTTCAGAGCTGTTGAAACATAAAAAAACCTAGCATTTTGGAGTCAATTAAATTCTAAGGTATTTGTGAATACCGTGACCCATTTATTTGTTATTATTCTTTGACTCTGACAATATGGCTGCCCTGTGAGTGAACGCTTTCCTCACCATTGACTTTGGGCTTGACCAATGCCTTACTTTGATCAATGGACTATGGGCAGAAGTAACTGTATGACAGCTCTGAGCTAGGTCTTTAAAGGTAATTCACGATTTGCAGTATCTGTAGTTTCTGTCTTCCACCATGAGTGAATAATAAATAATGTACCATATATACACTTTGAGCCTGAGCTCTGGAATGAGGAGACATTTGGAGCAGATCCATAGCCTAGGATGAGAAAACCTGAACTTGACCTGTAGTGTAAAGAAAGCTTCAGCTAATCTATAACAAGTGAAGATGTTTATTTTAAAATCAGGATTTGGGGATTGTTTGTTACTGCAGGAGCTGACAATTACAACATTACAGTGAAACAAATAATCAAACAAACCAAAATATATGGCTTTCTGGGATGACAAAAACAAAGTAGTCCTTTAAAATAAATGTGCCCCAGTCACATCTATCGACTGCACCATCTCTCATTCCACATACAACTGTTTGCTAAAAAGGGTAGCAAGAAACAAAAAAATGAAATGGAATCAATATTGTGTTAGAGCCTGACTTCTCTGGCCTAGATTGTCAAGCAGACTCTGACAAATGAAAGCTGATGGATGGAAAAACACACATTGTGCACTTGAGTTTCTTTCTCTTTCCCCTCATGCTGGGTGACTGTTCTTTTATTTATCTACAATTAGGTTTGCTAGACTACAGCAATGCAGCTCTCCTTCACTGTAACTGCATGCTGTTAAGTATGTGCCAAGCTGACTGACAAAGAATGACAGTTCTCTCTTTCCATTCTGAGCTATTCCACCAAAGGGAGAATTTTTTTTTTCTTTTAGAGATTTATGGATTTCAAAAATAATCTGGCCAAAATACAAAGTATAATGCGGTATTGATTTTTAAAGTGGCAAGTGTTATAAAACCGAAAAGATATAATCTACCAAGGTACATACTTAAAATGTTCAAGGCCAGTAAAAGGGTGGACATAGGTGTGACCATCAAGAAATAAGACTGACACCCAGAAGCCACCCTTAGAGGCCTTCCACTTATAATGAAGGGGGTTCAGTCTTTTGGGTAGCAGAATTCTTTTGTCAAATAAAATGTTACTGAAAAAAACCAATGTATTCATTCATTCATTCATTCATTCAGTAAATACTTACTGAATATAAAAGCACCTATTCTGTTCTAAACACTGTTTACATATTGGATATATATAACTGAATAAAATAGACAAACTTTTCTATTGTGGCGCTTACACTCTAATTGGGACAATGGGCAGTAAAATAGAAACTATGGTACATCAGAGGGTTAAAAGTACTAAAGACAAAATACAAAGCATCAGGTGGGGATAGGAGACATTTGTGCAGGGTTTGGGAAGATGGGAGGTGAACATCTGAAAAGTACTTCCAGGGAAAGCCTCACTGAGAAGGTGGTATTTGAATAAGGATTAGAAGAAAGTGAGGGAATTAATCAAGCAGCTATCTCAGAGAAGAACAATCCATTCAGAGGAAATAGCAAGTGAAAAGGCCCTGGGCCAGAAGTGTGTCTTACTAATTCAATTAGAAAATAAGAAAAGTGGAGCCTAGTGAGTAAGGGGAGGGTAGCTGGAAGCAAGTCAGAGGGGTCGGGCAGGGTAGGTCCTACAGAGCAGCTGTGTGAGGACTTTGGCTGTTACTGAGTGAGATTAAGAACCATAGAAGAGTTTTCAGTAGAGAAGAGATGTGAGCCAACTTATTTTTTTAAAAGACCACTCTGGCTGCTGTGTGAAGATTAGAATGAAGAAATGTAAAAAACAGATAGTAGAAAGAGCGGATTCCTAAGGGGGTTAGGTTAAATCTATATCGCTTAGAGGGAAGTACATGGTTTTATAACCTGATGCACTTACTCTGAAAATCTTTATACATACAGTTCTTAAATGAGGACTAAATCTCTCATCTAGTTTAACAGCAACATAGGACGGTGCTTTAAGCAGAGTCATTTATTTGAAATTGGTGCTTTTACTACATGCCTAAGTCCTTAGTGGTAAAGAATGTGGGCTCTTGAGCCTGGCTATCTAAGTTCTAATTCTGGCATGACTTGCTTATTTGCAAAAGAAATCATACAGCTCATAAATCCTAAAATATATTTGAAAGCCTTTGCTCTCTAGTCCTTTACAAGAATAACCAATCACTGACCTAGAGAAATGGTTAGGTTTGAGATTAGTGACTCTAAAAACCTTCAGGTACAGAGAAATTACATTGTAGTTTATTTTACAGATAAAAACATGATAAAACCATTTTGCTTTTTATCTGCTTATATAGATCATAGAGATAGTCAAACAACAATTATACTTTAGAGCAGGACTCAACACACATTTTCTATAATGGGACAGACAGTGAATATTTTAGGCTTTGTGGGCCATATGGTTCCTGTTATACCTGAATTCTGCCATCATAGCATGCAAGCAACCACAGCCAATAAACAAATGAGTGTGCCCAATAATATCTTATTTACAAAAAGAGGCAGTATACAGAATTTGGCCTTTGGACTTTAGTTTGCTAACTCTTGCTTTACTGTATTACAGTGCTGGAAGTAATCAGATTAGGGATGGGGATATCTCTGGGTTCTAGGTTTATTAATTCATGGCTTGGGACAAGTCTCTTAAATTCTCTGAGTTTTATTTATCTTTAATTATAAAGTGAATAAAAATGACGGATATTGTGGGTAAAGAATTAACAGCATATTTTGCACCTTTGCATGAAAATCTGAGCTTTGAAGAATCTTCTGGCTGTATTCTCCCTGAAAACATGATAAAGTTGGAATGTCAAATATGTTAGTAGGCAACATTGCTTCTGATAAAACAAAACAAAACAAAACAAACTGATTGGTAAATTATAACTGGTTTAGAAGTTTTGTGGATAAACTACAAATGTCTAATGGAAAGCCATAATTTTGGGGATCCCTCAAGTATAGTAACACTTACAACTGAGCATGTCATTTTAATTGATCTTAAAAACTCTATGTTATAAGACATTGGCTCATGGGGTACATGAGGCTTCCAGGCCAGGGTTGACCCAGCACCTCTATGTGAGTCTCTTTCTTTTGTACCCGAGCTGTCATCTGGGAGTGGATAGTTGCTGCAGAGAATGGCCCTGTGATTGCTGCACAGACTGCTGTGCCTTTGAACCTCACTGAAGGGACGCTTGATGCTTCTTTCCCAGGAAACTATGTTTCTATTCCTGAATGCTTCTAAGGGAATTTGACACTGAATGCGAATACTGAACCTTGCTCACTTTCACCTAAGAAGAGTCTCAGATGGGCTTTACAATAGTAATAGTAATAAAAAGCCTACAATGTATTTCCACAGATTAACTGCTTTAAAAGTGGGACACATTGAATAAATGATGGTGTGTCAGGATCTAATTAGCAGCATTTTTTTTCTTAGTGAGATAAAAATAATGATGTATATTCTAATGAATGATATCTTAGAAACAGTGAAATATGGTATATGACCAGGATATTCGTAGCAGGTTCGGATCTAATAATTTAGTATATGCAAAGATAATACTAACTGCTACCATCTATTGAGAACTTACTAAGTATAAATATCCTGCCATGCACTTAACATAAGTCTTAATTATTAATCTCAATCTCTGCTGCAGAGCCTTTCAGCAAACACTGTCATCATTTTTCAGATTAAAGAATAAAACTAGAGCCATGAGAGGTTAGGGAACTTGCCTAAGACATAAGCTAGCAAATGGTAGATGTGAGATTTGAATGCTGGTCTGTCTGATGCAGATTGTGCTTACTTAATTATTACATTATAGGTTCTATGGATTTGTTTACAAATAACACAATATATTTAATTAGGTTTTATTTGATGAATCACAGGGTTTAGAACCAGAACAAAGTAGTTTTAATTAACATGTAATTTTATTTTAAATTAGGGTTTTTCAACCTCAGCACTACTGACATTTTGGTTTGGATAATTCTTTGTTGTAGGAGGCTGTACTGTGTGTTGTAGGATATTTTGCAGCATCCCTGGTCATTATACACAAGATGCCAGTTGCACTTCCTCCTCCCTCAGGTGTAACAACCAAAAATATCTCCAGACATTGACAAATTTGCCTAGAGAATAAAATCACTCCTGGTTGAGAACCACTGAATTATTGAACATACGGACAAACAAATGAAAAACGTCTGTTTTCTCATGGTCTACCTGAGCAGTGTACAAGAAATAGTATAATTTAATATAAATACTTGTCTATTCTTTTTCTGGTATGGAACATTGTTTGTGATGTCATCTGTCTCTCTCTATTTTCTTCTTTCAGATGCACTACTAGGCACAGTATGACTCTAAAACCACATTTGAATGTGGTTCTGATGAACTCTAACCATAATGGCATGTTTTAGTTTCTGGCTGAATTATTCCTAAAAACACTGCTTTATATATCACAAAGGAATAAAGGGAAACTGGAGTCTATAAAATAGAGATGCAGAAAGTAATTTCCCCATGTCACTGAATAATCTTGTTCTAGCTTTGCTCATTCACCTTGGCCAATCATATTTGCATAATTTTAAACAGATATACAGAACTAAGTCATTAGGTAACTGGAAGTAGTACTTGAAGTCTTGATAGAGAGTATTTATTTAACAATGTGAGTCTTACTAAACACTAGAAGTTTCTCTTGTAAATATAAAACAGCAGGTAGAGTAATTTTCATTAAAAGCAAAGAGCAATTCATTTCTGACTTCATGATTGACACACTCCAAATAAATTTAGAGATGCTTTGCTTTTTACTATTAAGTGCTGTGCTAAAATTATATTCCTTATCTAAAAACACTTTCTAAATTCTTCCATAACTTGTAAACTCAAGCAATCAAATGGGTACCAAATTAAACTTGAGTTAAAAACAAAAACAGCAACAAAAACATCCAAGGTTTCTTTTCTGAATAGCTTTTCCTTAAACACCTGTTGAATACAAAGCAAACAAGAGGGCTTCTGAAATCAAGGGGAAAGAATGTATGATGGAATATAGCTCCTTCTTTGGTTCACATAACATGTCAGTCTTCATCTTGGGTCTCAGGTCTTCATCTAGCCTGTTGTATTTATTTTTTATACCCTTATAACTCTATAATTTCTACCATTACAGCTAAGTGAACATTTTCATTATTCTTCTGTAAAGTCAATGAAAAGGCTTTGGATAAGGAATTATAGACCTGTATTTTAGGTATATATAACTTCTAAAATCCAGAATATACAGAGAATTCATATTAATTTGTAAAAGAAAGCAAACAATCCAGTAGAAATTGGGCAAATTATCTGAAGAGGCAACTCATAGAAGAAAATCTGAATGGTCAACGAAAACGAAAATCCATTCAACCAGGGACATGCAAATTAAAATAACAAATCTA
This sequence comes from Eonycteris spelaea, assembly GCA_003508835.1. Classification (NCBI taxonomy): domain Eukaryota; kingdom Metazoa; phylum Chordata; class Mammalia; order Chiroptera; family Pteropodidae; genus Eonycteris; species Eonycteris spelaea. Next base: position 1,430,538 of record PUFA01000228.1, read on the forward strand.
TGCCATTTCTTGTTGCTGGTGGAATGTAATTTACAATATATAATAAAGGTGTGACTACTCTAATGAGTCAGCAATTTTCCTTCTAGGTATTATCAAATGGATTTATGAGAAGACCTACAAAAACTGTTCTTTCAGCATTGTTAACATTAGTAGAAAATGAAACAATCTAATGTTCCTTCATTCTTAATCTCAACCCTATTGAGTCTTTTATTGCTATTTAAATCAGAAATACTTTTAACAGATAACTTCTCTAAAGCCGCTTTAAATTGTTGTTCTTATATTAGGTCCAAAATTCTATCTAACTTAGTTATAAGCAATGTTAATGCTTCTATTCACAACTGACTCATTGAAGAATTAAAAATAATAAAAGAATAATGTCTCTAATGTCTGGCTACAGATATAATGGAATACTCAGCATAATGTCTCAGATAACATCTAGATTTATTCTGAATTTAAATATTACAAGTAGTTCTCAAAAGTCTATCTTTATAATGCTATAGAGTGTCATTAGAGATATTCATCTTTAAATTATTTCAACCAATCATTTTGGTACATCTTTTAACTCTCAAATATAAACAGAAGTTTAAATGAATATAACTTTATGAGATGGAAGTTAAACAGTAAAATAGCTTTATTTAAAATAAGTATCCCCTAAAGTATTTTTTTAGTCTTAAATAATTTTTCTATGTATTTGTCTTTTTGTCTCCTTTTAAAATAAAATCATAAAGATTATGGCCATAGCTTCTCTTGCTTTTGTTTCTCCCCACAATGTTTTATCTGTAACACCAAATTCATACCCCTACTCCTTCTAAAAGTGTTGAGGGGCTTTATGTTGCTATAACTTTTTGGCAGTCAGCTTTATCCATAATGATAGTCATACTAACTTTAAAGGTATCATAATTATGTATTTAGAATTTTAACTGTTCTTCAGTGGTAATGCAGAGATTTAAGGATTCTTTTAGCAACCAATGTAGTTAGTTTAGTGATACGTTTCCTAATGAAAATACAGATTCACAGCCACAAAGTCAGTAGGGTAGACACTCGTTAGGTAGACAAGGGGTACTGCTGAAGAGACCAGAGGGTCGAGAAGAGTATAGAGACCTGAATGGGGACCTTAGGTCATGTATGCCATATAATTTTCCCTCCCATGTCAATCCAGATGTCATCCTAGAGAAGAACAGGAGGAGAGCAAAGAAATCTGAAAGACTGACCATTGATCCAAGAGATACCAACTCATATAAAGAGACTGGTAAAATTGTTTTAGAGTAAGTTATTTTTTGGTCTCACCACTCAACATGGGGAAGTTTATAATCAGTGAGGAATAAAGAAGTTGCATTTGTGTGAATCAATATTTGACCCCAAGACATGTCTATACAATTCCTCTTGTATACTTATATTTACGACTATTTGCCTACTTAAGAATTCATGACAGCGTTTCTCAAAGCATAGTTCTCAGACCACCAGTATCACCGGGGGACTGCATTTTAACAAGAAGATGTTACTCACATTAAAGATTAAGAAGCATGGCTCTAGATAGTATATATACTAGAATTGGGAAATGTATAAGTGTTCAACTCAGAATTTAAATTAATTTTCATACTTATGAATTTAACATTTATCTTTCAATAAAATAAATATCTTCATGGGCACAGTTTTCTGAGACAAATAAGAACGGTATCTGTATCTTTTTTGAAGTTAAGATTAGAAAAAATGGTACTGTTTTGAGTATTTCAAAATGCAAGTGTACAGCATCTCTGAATATATTTGATATCCAGCCCGGTATTTTTTTTTGTCAACACTTACTATCACCAAAGGTGGTAAATTGCAAGTTCAAACCCTTCCTCATTGAACTTCCATTGTTTCTACCCTGTATTCTGTTTGCCAATCAACGTTGGCCCGTGAGCAATATAGTTGATAAACTGAGTGTTCCATTCAGTCACTTAAACAGAGGTTGTTTGAAAAATATTGGAAGTGTTCCCAACTTTCTTCTCCACACATACTCAGAAAGAGATGGCATCCGTATGCAGGGCAGAGCTTTCTTCTAGGGGAAATTTTAAAATAATGATAAAATTGCTTCTGATGTTCTCATTTAATGTATTCCAAAGTGTTATTATATAAACTTGCTTTTTACTTAGAGTTCTTGGAAGATCTCTAAGTAACAATGAAAACTGCAGTACAGTCAAAGCATGATTTCAAGAAAAGATAAAAAAATTAGGGTGACAAAATGGCTTTTTAATGTATATTTGGAGCAATAGAATGATCAAGGAAAGGAAAGGTCTGCTTTTGAAGATGATGTAATTTTGGTGAATGAAAAAAATAAAAGTGGGAACCCTTTAATTCCTATTGGATTTGTTTCTTGTATGTCAAGAGAAATGATATTCTGATTGCGAAAAAAAAATAAAACAAATAGCAATGAGAGAGAAATGACGCCAAAATGGGTAAAAAGATTAGGCAGTCCCCAGCTGCTCAGAATTAACTCTCTTGATCTAGATAAATTACATCCCAGGACACTAATAAAACTGGCAAATCAAATGGCAAACCACTATGGGTGGTCTGGAAAATTGGAAAAGTGCAGTTTAATTTTCAAAAGAAAAAATTAGGTGTGGGAATGACATTTTAAGCTTCCAAAAAGTTATTTAAGACTTGGCTAGAAAATGCAATGCAGGGAGAAGGCACAAGCCTTCTTCAGTTAATGAAGTATTTTGAAAGAATGGAAGTCAGCTAATACAGGTGGTTTGAGAAGACGAACTCTGTCATAGCCATTATATATTATTAGAGTGATAGAAAAAGAAAGTAAATATTTACATCTGTTCCAAAATTTTAAAAATTAAATCTGTACTTACTCTAAATTTGTCATCACATTGAGTTTTTGTATAGGATTGTTTGCTAAGAAGGACAAAGGCCATTCCTATGCAATTCAAAGTTTTGTTTTAATATTTTCAGATGAGAATTTACTTGTCATAAGAAATATTCATTAGAACTTGTAAATAAACATTTTTGCTTCCAGTTTCAGACTGTTTTTATCTGAGTAAGAAAAAGCCAATAACCTAATAAAAACAAAAAATTGGCAATGAATATAATAAATAGTGCACAGAAAAGGAAATACAAGTGATTCTGAAACACTTTTTGATCCTGAAAAAACTCATCCTTACCCAAAAGAAGAATGAAAATTAAAATTACAATGAGATGTAATTTTTCTTCTTACTTAGCAGAGATCAGAAAGGTTGATGACACACTCACTGAACTGGCAAAAGTGTGGAGAAAAAATAACCTTCATATTACTGATGAAAGTGCTCCATGAAGAGCAATTTGGCCATATTTACTAAAATAATAAATGCCTTTTTAACCCAATGATTTTACTTGTAGGAACTTATATCTCAATATACTTGTGATGTGTGAAATGACATGAACATAAAGTTATATGTTGTCATATTGTAGCAGGAACAAAAATTGAGCACAAACTAAATGTTCATTAATTAGAATATTGGTTAAATAAATTACGGTACCTCCTTAAAATACAATAGTATGCAACTGTAAAAAATGCAATTACATACAATAATAGTTAGTATATATCACTAGAGAAAAAAGCAGTGCAGAAACAATGTTTATACTATTCTACCATCTTTCTTTTTCGTTTAGAGAAGACCAGAAAAGGAAAGAATCATATATAAACACACACACACTCACATCCTATCCTTGGAGAGCTATTAAAAAAACTGATAACCTTGAAAACCTATGGGGAGAGAAACTGGGTGGCAGAAAACTGAAGGAGTCCATCATCACCAAGTCAATATTACAGAGAATGTTGGAGAAACTTCTTTAAGAAGAAAAAAATATGTATCAAAAAATGAATACCAAAATTGCAATAACTACATATCAATAAACAAGTACTTCAAATGAAAAGGAATTCAATGCCGGAATTGAAAATAGCATGGCTGAATGGATAACAAAACAAGACTCTTACGTATGCTGCCTATCAGAGACTCACTTCAGATTGAAAGATGCACACAGACTGAAATTAAAGAGATGGAAACAAGATGTTTCATGAAAATGGTGTAGCAATACTTACACAAAATGAAATAGACTTTAAAACAAAGGCTATAACAAAAGACGAGGAAGGACCCAGTTATCCCACTTCCAGGTATTCATCCAAAGAGACCCAAAATACTACTTTGAAGGACATATGAATCCATATGTTCACTGCAGTATTATTTATAGTAGCTGAGATATAAAGACAACCTGGGTGTCCATCAATGGATGAATGGATAAAGAAGAGGTGGTACATATAAATGATGGAATATTAATCAGCCATAAAAATAAATCAACAAATAAATGAAATCTTTACACCTGCAACAACATGAATGGACATAGAGGTTATTGCGCTGAGTAGAGTAAGTTGGATAAAGACAAATGCCATATGATTTCACTTACATGTGGAATCTAAAGAACAAACTAAATAAATAAAACAGAAACAAACTCATAGATACAGAGAACATTTTGAGGTTATCAGATGGGGAGTTGGGGGCATGGGTGAAATAGGGGAAGGGATTAAGAAGTACAAATTAGTAGTTACAAAATAGTCATGGAGATGGTACAGTGGAACATAAGGAAGATAGTCCATAATACTGTAATAACTATGTATAGTGTCAGATGGGTACTGGATTTATCGGGGTGATCACTTTGTAGGTTATATAAATGGATAGTCACTGTTGTACATCTGAAACTAATATAATATTGTATGGCAACTATGATTGAGAAATAAAAAAAATATTTAAAAAATTAGAAAAAAAAAATCTAAACAAAAACAAGTTTGACAAGATAGTACTTATCCATCCCACATGCAATACAATGTGATAATTTGTACTGTAGTCTATGTATCCTACACTATCTTATTCTAGTTCATTTTACCTATTACATTGATTTCATAACTCATTAGTAGGTCACCAGCAACAACCTGAAAAACAGTTCTTTAAATTATTTTCATCTCTTCATCCTTATTTCCAAAGTCCTCACCTAGGACCATGCTTCTCTTCAAGTACCTTGGTAATCTCCTGACTACACTCTCTTTTTTGGTACTACATTCCTCAGATTTGGAAGTTTGCCAGTCACCTCTCTTCATTGATACTCACATCTCTCAAAGGCAATGCCTAAACTCCTTAAAGGGGCATCAAACCTCACCAAAACTGAGCTACACTTTGTCATCATTGAATATATTTTTCTTTCCACACTTCATGTCATTAATCACTCCTGTATCTATTCTTCTGTACCTGGAACCCTTTTCCTTTCCATTACATACATTTCACTTTATCAATTACCACTCAACTTTTAAAGACCAAGTTCAGGCATCATATCCTCTAGAGAGCTTTCTAGAGACTAGAGCTTTACAAATTTTAGTAAGCAAGAGTGTTTTCTGGAGGGCTTGTTAAAACACATATTTTGAAGCTCACTTCCATCTATTCTGATTTGGGAGGTCTCTGGAGCACACAAGGATTTGCATTTTTAACAAGCTTCTAGGTGACGCTGCTACTGCTGCTGCCGCTATAGGACTAGGGATCCCACTTTAGTAGCTGTGCTCTAAACAATACCTTGGCTGGGTTGGGTATCTCTCTTTTGGGCTATCATAGCATCCCACACATGTACTCACTACACTGCATTGTAAATGTTTCTGCATTGATTGCATGTAGTATGCCGAGGTATATTTATACATCAACTTACCTCTAAGCAAATTGACACTGAGGGCCACTTAACATAGTAGGGCATTGTAGTTAATTAATAAATAGTTTATTAGATGAATGGGAATTTCATTAGCTTTCATCCTCATGTCTTTTTCTGCCTAAAGAGGTTGATCAGGGATAAAGACAAATTAAATTCATGTGAATTTCAGCAATATATTTGATAAAATCTCCATAAAAATGTGGGGAAAATGTAACAATATGAACTGAGTAGGAAATAAAACAATTAGAGCTTGGCAATTAATTAAACATTTGCCAAAGGAAATTGATGGTTGCATTAATGTCAAAATAGAGGAAGGTTTCCAGTGATGTACTGAAGGGCTTCGTCTTAGGATTCAGTCTACTTAAGAATTTTTTCACAACATAGATAAAGTTATATAGAAGGCAGACGTATAGTATCTGAAGTTGAAAAGAAATAAAGAGATTGTAATACACTGTATGATAGAATCAGGACCTGAAGATTGCCCCCTCTACATCATTATTACCAACTGAATTGATAGGTTAACACACTTATTAAGGTTTCAAGTAGTTTGAGGTTAAGAAAAAGTTTTCTTGGAGGGCAGAAAAAGGGGAAAGGTAGTATGGCAGGCTGTGAGTAGGAGACAGGATCAATGAAAATGGAGAAACTGAAATAACCAAAGATGAACCAGAAACCATACACCGAGCAGTAACGCTAGCTGCAGATTCTGTTCCCTAGTGGTAGTGGGCTTCTTGTCTGGTCTCTGTTTTGGTCAGGATTGGATCAGAAAATGGGAGGCATTGGATCTAAGCTTCAGGGATTCTGGTGAATAAACTTGAGTAGGTCCAAGGAAGGAGCTGACAGCTCTGCATCTAATTCCAAAAAAAAGTAAACTACACCAGGGCAGGATGGAGGAAATGTCAACTAGAAGCAGCAAATGTGAAAAAAGAACTGGCGATTTTTGACACTAATCAGTTAAGTGTGAATCAACAGTATAATACAAGTATTGCTGTAGTAGGGAAGTGGGCAATGGTCACTTGTTATGGTGGCTTAACAAGTGTCCAGCCAGGAACTGTATGGCCCTTCTCTCTTCATAGAATGCTCGTCTCTCCTAGAATGTCAATCTTTAGACTGGTATATGCTTCTTGAGGTACAGAAAGACTTTTTAAAGGAATATGTGGGCATAGATGGTGTCCATGGGATCAGTTTCCAGATTCTCAGCTTCTACAAGGGATTTTTTTCCTGGGTTTGTTCCTTTGGTACACACATCATTCAGATTTCATTTTTTAATTAATGACAACCATTCTCTAACTTTACAAAATAAAAGCATGCCCCCGCTAGTGTATCCCAGGGATGCATTGCACCCAAGACACCTTTATGCCAAATCAAAATACAATTCAAAATATTGATAACTGAAATACTCTTTTAATCAAAGTACCATTAAGCATGTACCGATCCATCTCATTAATAGATTCACTGTCAATAAAAATCTGAGTATGCTCAATAATTATTTATTGAAAGTTCCATATGTTTAGGTAATTTTGTTATTACTAGGTATATTTAGTATTAATAATTATAGATATAACTCAATCTAAATGATTTAAAAAATACTTAGAGCCTTACAGTCACAGAATATTGCTTTTAAAAATTGAATTTAAATCCACATAGATATACTTGTCATGCAGAAGTATGATAGAGTGGCCAATAAAAAACTTTATAGTATAAATATATATTACATTAAGATACAATTCTTTGGGGAAGTGGAATGGACATATAATTTAAAGAAGAAAGAGGAATGATATGAAGCTTCTATTTATTAAAGATGAGCTTGTTTCATGCAGTTTTAAAGAGATGATGGTCGAGATCATATCGCTATGGTATTTGGATTTCACTGGATACATTCAAAAGAGTCATGTAACAACACTTTTAAATGTCAATATTTACAATATGCCAGGGGAGAAAATAGATGACGACCTTAAAATGTGCAAGAGCATACTCAGTCCTTTACACTATTATGAGAGCTTTTATAAGAGTGGTCTGAATACCACTGTAATGGAGGTTCTTTTGGAGCCCTCTTCCTTGGCTTGGCAGAGGAGGAGGAAAGGCACTCTTCCCCTTCCTTGTGAAGAAGGGAACTGTAAAAGCCATTCCAGTTTCCTCTTGCCCAACAAAGTGTTAGTCCTACTTCAACTCTCTGTTCCAGGAATTCTCAATTCAAGAAACTCTTCTCAAGTTTATAATCTTCTCCATATATGGGAAATTTGGTTTGGTCCAAGAGGAAAATCTCATGACTATCTGCAGTCTTTTTTGGAGTGGTTTTCTGGTAGCAACCTGCTGCTTTCTTTTGAAAATAAGGGCATTCTGCAAAGCTTAAGTTTTCTTCCTAGGGGCTCCCATCAAATTTCAAGCTACAAGAAAGGTCCTGTTTACCATATCTCTCTATTGCCTTAGGAAAATGTTTCCCCAACTTAGCTTTACCTTATTCCAATAGAGTTCCAGGATAATTGGTTCAATTTTTCATTTTTAATGAGGGAGGAAGTCAGGTTAGTGAGTTCAACAATGTCATAAAGCCAGTAAGTGTCAGATCTGGGAGTTAAACTTGGATCTTTCTGCTTTTCTCCCTATTGTCATGTTTCCTCAACCCAGCAATGGATTTTAGAGTTCAAGTAGAGGGGGTGCAAAATAAGAGGAAGGATTATGACACTCTAGTGTTCAAAGAGACAATAGACGCCTAATTCCACCTATCCTGAAACCTCAACAATCTTCAAGGTATTACAAGAGCCGGAATTATCCTTTTGTCCAGAACCAACCTAAACACAGGGGAGATTTTAATTTTCAATACACTCTGCCTGGTTGCATGGTAAATAAAAATATTGTGCCTTTTTGTCTGATAACTTTCATCCACTATTTTTAGTACACATTCCACGGAAACATTTTCATATCTAACAAAAAATACTGAAAGTTTTTTCTAGGCTTAGAAGATTAAGACAAAAGAGGTCAGTGTCCTCTTCTCTGTTTCTCACCTCCCCAACACTAGCCCTTAAAAAATAAAAATAAATAAAATCAGATATCTCGGTTTAACCTGAGCTAGTACACATCTAAAGGAGTAGCTATTTGGATGTGAATTATCTTATTTCAAACAGTGAACTCGATCACATTGACCTCTGAAAAACTTATTTTGTGAATAATGACTGACTGACTGGATCCATTGGTGAGTCCAACTAAACATCCCACTAAACATCCGGTTTAGTTGGAAGAATGGTAGAGGACAGATTTTGATCCTTAGGATTCTGAGTATACTATATACTATTAAGGCTGCGTTAGAGAGTCCCAGATTTCTTTGTTTGAAAGCTGCCATTGGTTTAGAACGGAGAAAAACCTCATTTGGTGGACTTCAGTTTGTTGGTATTTATAGTACTCTTTCTCCATAGGGATCTCATTTGAGTTTTTTTGTTGGTGTTACTTTGGTTTCTTCCTTCCCCATGGGAAATTCTCACTCTTCAGATTTTCCTTCTCTGAAGACTACTACTGTGGAGCTAGCTGTCCGTTTACCTCCTCGTTGGCAGGATGTTATGAAAGATCATTTGGAATTTCAATGGTTTCTTTGGGAAACTTAGATCTTTTCAAACTGGCTCATCTAAGACCTCTTGCTTCCCATCACCTCTGCTATACCATCCTTTTATCACCCTTGATCTTCCCTGGAATCCTTTGATATATCCTCTTTTTGAATCCTTTATCTCTTCCATTCCTCTGATTACCACTGCTGGGCCTTTTTCTTTCTACTCTAGCCCCTAAACTCCCTATAGTCACTTGAGCTTTATGCTCCCTGCCCTTGCAGGAAGCTCTCAAGGGACAAGGGAACCTTAAAAGTAACCAACTTTCCAAGTTGAAAAGGCTACTTTGGAAACAAATTAGATATTTTATATATTCCGACGAGCTCTGATGACACCAAGATAGCCCTTTGGTATAGCTTCAGTCGCTCACCTAAATTTTAGTCCACAGCATCCATGAAATTACATATTATATCCAAGAAAATCTTAAAAGTCTCCTCCACAAATATTAGTGGGATGTTTTAGCCCTCGTATTGAGCAGGTAACCTTAACTTGTTTTCATAAACTTTGCTAGTCTGCTACAAAATGCTTGAATATGACAGTTCACCTATATCTGCTTCCTAGTTTCCTCTGTAAAATAAAAGTTACTCATGGTTAAAAACTATAATCAATAAAATGAAACTTAGAAATAAGAAGGTCAAAGAGAAACAACTCTTGCATATAACATATGCAAGATGTGTAGCATGTTTTTGTTTATTTTTTAAGCAAGAAGAAAGAAATTCTGTCCTAAGGTAAAACGCCTAGTTGTCTCAGAAGGAAGAAAAGTGTAGGACAAAATCTGAATGAATATGGGAAGTTGTAGAAAGTTTGTAGAAAAAGGAATTTTATGTCACGTGGTCAGAGCTGGCTGTGGTTGGATAGGATTTATAAGCTTTGTAAAAATGAACTTTCGTGTCAACAGTGCGCCAATGCAAAACTAGAGTTTAATTTGCTCTTTGTTAAATGCCAAACTTATTTTTTGGATTATAGGTCTGTTCTTACCAGAATAATTTTCTGTTTTATGTCCATTTTATTATGTCCTTGATTATTTAAGAGAACCGAGTCATCTCATTTTTGAAAGAGCTAAAGTCTTTTACAGTCATGTTACCTCTTATATTTATTTTTGAAATATTTTATTGTCACTGCTTAAATAGGCAGCTGAACATTGTTTCAGTGACCTATGATCCTATTTAACCAAGTGTTCAAACCTTTTGCATTTTTGACGTTTGATATTTTGACTTCCTCAAATCAAATCTTAAATGAAATATTGATTTTAATCTGACCTGAAAATCTCACAGGATTTGTTTTCTCACATTCTAAATAGAGAGATATAAAATTAATAATTAGGTTTATTTGATGTGTTGAGTTGTATGAAAAGTATCGTCAAATATGAAGAGTTGCTTAACTTTCCTTAGGTTATATCTGCATGGGTCAAATGTTATTATTCATTTACATATTTCAGTAATTGGATGATTTGCTTATGCTCCTGCTGTGCAAATGTCCTGGTGCTGCTTTGCCTAATATTAGACAACAGTATAACATTATCAGTCATATTTCCAGTTATTACTTTAAAATGTTTTGTGCCACAGAAACAACCAAATTTCCCTATCATATGAATGCCACAGTTGACGTTTTAGAGACAATGCTTACAAATAAGCCTTTTTGAGAAAACTGGTCTGGTACCTACCTGGCTTACAGGATGTCTAGACTTACAGGTGAATAAGGAAGGTCACTGTCTGGTAGGCCGAGGAAACCTTTGGCTATTTCGAGGCCTTTGAGAATAGAAGAATTTACCCAAATCCATAGGTACTGCAGATAAAACTGATGGCAAATCTTGGCGTGGCTTTCTAACCTCTTAAGACTTTTAAAAGTCAAATCTGAGATTATTTATCAAAACTTTCAGCAAAAACAAACATTAAAAGGCCTGCATGGTCAACTATTGTCCTTGTTACACCTATGTAAATAAAGAGCCCAGCCTTCTTTTGTAAATAAGAATAATCTTATTTTGAGTATCTTGGTCAGGTGGGAGGTGACTGTAGAGTTATTAGATTCTAGTCCTGTTCCTTGCCTTTGACTCATTTTGTATTTCCTTGCAAGCTACATGATTTTTCTTACCTACTTGTCATTTGGACTGAATCTTGCCTTCTTACACATTTTGTCAGTTCTTACCAAATTTTTGATTCTTCTAGTATCCTTTAATATCTGACTGTAATTGTCCATACTACTATTTCCCATTTTTTCCCCAATTCTCCTGACTTGGCATTACTGAGAACTAAAAGATGACTTTCCTTATTTAGACTAGATTGTTTTGTAGTTGAATTTTCTCTCCAGAATGTAAAGGAGCCCTGAGAGCTGAAGCTGGACAACTTGATATATACATTTCAAAGTAGTCATCAGCACAGTAGATTGTGTATGAATGACTTTTATGCCTGGAGCTGCTGCTGTGTGGGACACTCAGGAAGTTCACCTTGATTACCATGTCTTTCATGCTCTGGCCCAGAAAATAACCATGACTGTGGACAATCTCCCCCAAATCTCTCTGATGTCTATGCCATCACTGAAAACATTCCAACTGTCATCAAATGGCCACTGTCATACTCACTCCACCATTTAAAAACGTTTCTAATCCAACCTCTAGGAATCTTCTTAATTGGCTACCCCCTGTACTCAGAAACTTGGGTTTATAGTCTGCTCCAGCTGTTAATATTTTTTCTTCTTACTTCCAAAAAAACCCCTTCATTAAATTCCTGATTGCTCACACTGTTCAGTAAATATCTTCTACTACCAACTCTCAAATTCAATTCAACTAGTCCTTCCGCAACAGATACCTTCTGAAATGAACTACATGAAATAATTCTCATAAGTTGTTTAAAAGAAAACCTGGTTTCCCTCTAACAAAAGAGGAGACCAACAAAAATGGTCTTAATATTCTCCTTATCTTGATTAGACTTTAGACAATTTCTCCCGATTATAGGTCTGACTCCTCTTTTCTTAGCACATTTACTTTAGAAAACTTGCAATTGTAAATTCCTTCTCAGCCTCTTTGAGAGATAAATCTTCTACAATCCAGGAATATCTTTCTCAAGGACCTGGGGGCCATCCTTTTGAAATGTAAACATTAGAAAGGATAGCACATAATATCTCGTTCTCTGTGGGATGACAGTAAGTGACAATTTGCAAACACAGATGACCTATTCACACTAACCAACCTCATCTCTGTTCTCCCATACTCTTCCACTAGCTCATCCCAGTGCTTAAAATCCTTTCTGCCTTTTGTTTCACGGATATGAGTTCAATATCTCTCCCCCATTGCAATAGTCTTGAATAAAGTCTTCCTTGCTGGCATGCCTATTAAGTTGTCCAGAGCAATTTTTCTTTGACAATCCTCGCAGCAATGTGAACACAAGCAGACAAGGATTTTCATGTTCAGATACTTTATCATTCAGTCGCTACAACTGTATACTTTGGTAGTTTTCAGAGTGGATTTGACATTATGGGGAATTAAGTTTCTTATATGGTAAGGAGAGCCAGAGAGTAGTATGTCATGTTTTTTATAGAGCACAGAAGGAAAGTCATTTTTGAGGAGAGGAAAAAAAATCCTGCCTGTCATCAATATGAAACTATTTCAGTCAGTAAAACTTAACATAAAATTATGTGTTTTTCCCTTATCCATATTTTAGTAAAAACTTTGGAAAGCAGTAGCCAGGCAGTTTTATGTCAGATAAATAGTATACCTGCAGCTCATTACTAAAAACATTAATTAAAGATTAAAAACATAAGACCCTTTATAGAAATTTAACTAGTCCCTGGGTCTTAGCATTCAATTATCATTTCTGAAATCTGAAAAACAAATTTTATGTCTAAATTGAGAGAGTACATTTGAAAACCAAAATTCAAAGGCATGCCTTCTGGTGGGCTGACTGATGGGAAAGGGCTTGATTACGCCTAATTTTCACCCGCTACATCACGATCTCATTGATTATGTTTCTCAGCTTGCTAAGGGTTTTGCGAGGTGATTTTCAAGATGAATATTGCTATTTGCAGGAGTTCCTGAATAGGAATATTTTGGGAGTAAATTGCACATACCAAGTGATGTGCAGTCAATTTTCACTCCAACATAAACAATGTATTAGAACACAACCCTTAAGGCTTTTTTTTTTTTAATTTGGGTTTCATTACACAGCTAGCTGCATTTCATCAATAATCACAAAGTGCCAAGCAGACAAAACTGAGGCTCACAGTGGATATTACATATTTTTCTAACAGGTGTTCACAGTTTGACTAGGGAAAACAAATGATCTGGATGGCAAGGCCTTAGGTCCTTTGTTTCAGGGGTAGCCATGGCCTCAATGGCCAGATCAAAAAACCATATGTTTAAATTTAGGAAATGGAGGCAGCTTGTATATCGACTTTCTTTTCATCAACTCATTTCTCAGATTTTTAAAAAGGTTTCTGTGTGCTGAAATGGTCGTGTCCTCAAAACTGCTTAAAAAGGTTTTTTTTGGTTGTTGTTGTTGTTTTGGTTTTCAGTGGTTTAAAGTAAAAGCAAGGTCCATTTTCCCATCTTCTTTTAACTGAAAAATGTTGAATCTCTTTAAGCTGAAGGATATAGCAGACTAAAATCACCTATGCTAGAAGAACTGTGCAATATGAATCAATCATTCATTAGACAATGACTATAGATAGAAGCTAGACAAAGAAGAATAAAGAACTAGGTAAGTTAGTCAATTATTCACACAGGTCACTATTTTCTGATTATAAGCTAGAGGTCTGCGAATTATGGGGCAAATCTCTGAACTCATCCTATGCGATTTTATGGTTGTTGGGTTTTTTTTGTTTTCTTTTTTTGCTTTGGATACAGTCATAAGCAGAAGAAAAAAAGCAGCTAAAGGAATATTTTTGAAATTTGCACTCCAGAGATGATAAACTCAGAATATGCACAGAGGACAGAAGCCAAGGAGATTTACTGCCAGAAAAAAAGCAGCTGCCTCTCTCAGTGAGTTAAACCAAGCTGCAGGAGGCAAAGATCATGATTTTCTGAAACTACACAGCATCGAGTGGTGACTTGTAGCTATGAAAAAGGACAGTGATTAACACAACTGAGAGTGGCTTTCATTCCAAACGACAGGAACTCATTTGGCAGGAACCTATGGGCCATGGACAAAGGCCCAATGAAAGTTTTCAATATTTGAGAATCATCCTGTGGGCACAGATGGGACGAAAGTCACTTTGGTTGAGTCAATAACATTTATTTGTATCAGTGGAATTGATTATTTTTCTTAAATATTTTCCATGCACAGAGATAGCTAACATCGTGTATGTGTTTTTTAAATCATTTTAATGAAGAAACACATTTTAACTGAAGATTGTTTAAAAGTAAAGACACTTTGCTTTTATCTGTGAGTTCTAAAATGCTGTTTCTGGTTGGGAACAAAGAATTAATGGCCTTTTCTCTTTGCAATACCAAATCAAGAATATTTAAGAATATACCAGATCCAAAATCATTGAGAATCTGGCTGAAGTTTTTTGTTTATTGGACCAAGTAACATTACTTCTTTGTTGAGATTATTTACTGACTAATGAAAAATCAGTATCGATGAGGTAGAGTTGCACTGGAGAAAGTGTGCTTATCAAATACCTCTGAGGATACTATGTAATAGCTAGGTGGAAAAACCAAAGGGATCTCAGAACTGATGGTTTTCCAAAACAAGGATGTGTGGCTTTGCACTCACCTAGTTTTATCTTTGTGACTGCACATAACCCAAAAACATGGTGACTAGTGCGTCATAAGCCACACCTTGATGTTAAGACCTCCAGTGTGCCATCACTGTGTAGGCTGTGTTATTACCTGCCCTGAATACTTTTTTAAAACTAATTTAATTTGCTCTGGATAAAGCCTATTGTGATGAGTTTAATCATCAGACTGAACCCAAGGCCATCCTACTTGTTGAGTAGCCAGCGTTTTACACTGACGAAATGATATGTAGCTGTGACTTACATATTGTCATGTGCTCTTGGGGGTAGCTACCAGAATGGTAGATGTAAACAAGAGGAAGAGGTAGGGTAAAAGTAGTGGGGTGCACTTTGTAAACATAACTCATTTTAGTTATATCAAAGCATTCTCTTTCTCTCTCTTTCTCTCCTTATCCTTACTTAAGCCCATCTTTCCTCAAGTTTCACTTTTCTTCTCTAGGAAACCCTGATACTTCCTTATGTCCTTGACTTGTTTCCTAGCAAAACAACAACTAAATAAAAATAGGTTGTTTTAATCCTGGAAGTAAATAAATTGAATATTTTGGTTCAATGAATTCAAAGATAACCTTTACTTAAAGATGTTACTTGTTTAGTCTGAAACTGCCCATCATCTCATTAATTAATAGGTAATACTGTCAATTGAATTGGTTTATATGATTAGCTATTGAATGTTGTTGGCCCATAGGAGATGCAAAACAGGGTATTGTGTTGGGATAAGTCCTTACAACATGATCCTGGGAAGGGAGAGAAGATAGGAATAATAGATGTGTACAGGGACACTAAAAAAAAGGAGATGGTGGTGTCCAATTAGCATGTTGTCTGGAGCTCTAGGCTTATCTGCAGCATCTCATTAGCATTCTTGGTGCCTCATTACCATCTTTATTCATTGACTGAAAAATACTAACAAGTACCCACCATATACTGAGCCCTGAGATGGAGGTATTCAGAAATAAGTGGGATAAGGAAGATAATTAAGAAGATGCCCTGTGCATTCAAAGAATAGTGTGCTGAGGTACTCAGGTCTGTAAATTTTAAGCGTAAATTATACAAAGGCCATAGGTGATGAATAAAGAGGTTTATAAGAAGGCCTAAAAGGGAGGGTTTTTAACTCTACTTGGGGTATGGAAGAAAGGTTTGAAGAAGCAATGACACTGAATTCAGTCTTGAAGGAGAGAGGAAAACTGATCATGAGAAAAAAGGAAAAAGAAGTCATTTAAAGAAAGAGATCAAGAACAGATTCATGGCATAAAATCACATGTATACAAAGAAGACATAAAATTTATTATGGCTAGAATACTAAGGAGAGGTTGTTGTCAGACTAGGAGGTGAGAAAGGAAAACTGGAGTCAGTCTGAGAGAGTTTTATAAACATCTACTGAAGAGCCTTTATTTTGTGGGTACCTAATCTCAAATAATTTCAGTTTTAGATAAGGAGTCAACAAACATATATTAAGTACAATTAAAGTAGGAATGGAAAATGGATTGTAGTAGCAAATATGATAAAGGCATTCTAGTGATATGAGTTTCATAACTACATTATTGCTAGTAAATGCTTGAAGAACAAAAAAAAGCTAGTCAAATAACAACCAACGTTATAACAACAATAAAAATGATGATAACAAATTAGAAACTTAGTTCAGTGATATTTCCATTCTTTTGGAAACAATATTTAAAGCAAAAAGTCCTTACCTTAATATCAAATGGTCCTGTTTGATTTGGTTGATTGTAAACTTCCAACTGATTCCTGATAGGAGACAGCCACAGAGCAAATGATTTAATTGATCTTCAAGTTGTCTAAGGTCTTTATGTGAGCCTCAATTTCTCCTTGTTTCTCAGGTAGATATCTAGAAACCTGCAAGGAAAAAAAGAGGAAATATTCTCATAGTTTAAATAAAAATGGAAAAAGAAATATTTTCAAAAGTTATTTGTTACAAAACATTATGGGAATTTACTGTATTTGGTATTTTGACAGCATGATAGTGATTACTCACATGTGTTACATGTTAAGATTTAATTTACATATTACAAATTATTTATTAAAAGTCTTTCCTCAAATTCTATGTTTTAAAGACAATAAGCCTTGGAAATTCAAAACACACACTAAATGAAACTCAACTCCAACCAATAAGAGAAGTGTATTCTTAACTTCACTTATTCTTTACTTAAACTCACTTATTAAACATTACTTCTAACATTCCTTTATATTAAGAAAAATTATATGAGTAAATTCTTTCATGCACCAAGAAACTTGGTGGGGTAAGCATTTTCATGAGCTATAGTTCATGGGCCCTAGTATAACCAAATAAAACAGAATCAGAAGATTGGAAGAAAAAGTACAAAACAATATTTGAATTAGAGCAAAATATAAGAGAATGATTACAGGTTATTTTTATTAAGGGCTTACAATGTGCCAAGCACCATGTTTGGAAATTTCACATTTATTGCTTTCTTTAATCTACCTAACAACCCTATGATACATACTACTACGATCCAAATTTTTCAAATGGATGATGACTCTGTGTTGAGAAATAAAATAATTTGGGAGGAAGTACGATATGCTGTTCAACATTGCAGGTGGGGGGGGGGCTAGAATTAGGCTGTTATTTTAAGTCCTGGTTCTAGCACTTGCCTGGTACTTTCTTTACTAAAGTTCTTTAATTCTCAGTGCCTTCTCTATCGAATGAGAGCAATGACAGTACCTGCTTCATAGAGCCACTGTAAGGATTAAATAAAGTAATACATGTAAATAGCTTAGAGCAATGCTATGCATGATAGTATATGACAATAAAGTCATTAAATGTTAGTGATTATTGCTTCAGCTTGAGTGTAAGTAGAAAGACAATAACTAAGAGTAACTCTTTTTCTTCAGATTATCAAAGTCTAAAACAGGTACACAGAAAAAAGAACGTGAACCTGCAATGGCAAGTCTTTATGATGATGTTAATACTATTCTAATGATACAAACCTAACATTACATTGTAATATGAACACGAAGATTATATATATGTCATATAATATTATCATGTTACTATGAATAATAATAGAGACTATTGTAAGGAAAACTAGATAAACATACCAATATATTAGTGCATTACCTAAACAATGCCCCACACTTTGGAATAATTGCTTTAGATACTTTTAGTAGAAACTAATATATTGAACATTATATTCATTAGTTGGACCCAACAGTTGGGGTAAAAAGGATATCCATTAATGGACAAAGTAACCAGTCAATTACTTTATAGGGAAAAGAAGTTTATATAACTCTTATTATATGTAAACAATATGCATTTTGAAGTATACTGTAAATATAATTATATTTACTACAAAAATGCATGGGGATGCATGAGCAATGGGTTAACATCCAGCCTGTGCCAGTGCAGTGTGGGCCTGACCCTAGGCTCTTTCCTTTCAACACTAACTTTATGAAAGGATATGTTGGGCTGCCTTGTTGTTGCATGAAACTATATCTGGATGGGAATCTGTGAGGTAGAATATAGACCGTTGGTCTATATGATTAAAATGGTGTAAAATGTGGAAAGGAAATAGAGGTTGTGTCTTCTATATAACCTGAACAAACCTTTGTTTTCATTCCTGGCAGACTTTCCCTGTGAGGGTGAGGAGTCAAAAGAGCAATGTGTGTGAGTAGTGCAGAGTGTTTTTGCCCAGGAATAAAAATTCATGGTTCTATACTGCTTTCTCCGACTTGTATCCTGCTATAAAGCTAAGTAAACAAAGTACTAGATGAATGCCTATTTGTTTTTCCTAAATTCTGACCCATGAAGAGACATCTATGGTGCCTGAACTATATTTATATATGTGTGTATACATGTAAGTATGCGAATGTGTCTGTGTGTGAGACAGTTGATATCACAAATGTAATTCCATGTATATAATATATAACCTAATAATACCCTTAATTTATCTTTCTCAACATTTTTAAGGAGGTAAATAGTTTAGTTTTATTGGATCATTCGTACTCACAAGTACATTTAAAAATCATTTTACAGCTTCAACTTACAGCATCTAAGAGCCTCTAGATTCAGAGGCTACTGGAGATAATAGCCATCATATTTTCTTAGAATCTCTTAAATCAAGCTATGGACACATTTATATCTGATCACAAATAGTTTGTGTTTCATTTAGGCTTATATATATAACTACAGAAATCTGTATATGTGTAACTTTTAACTAAGATAGTTGGCTCATCCAATCTACCCATTGTTTCTTGGTTTTAGAGACAGAACAATCCCTGACAGAAAACAGTGTATTTGGTGAGATTGGTCTGATATCTGGAATTATTAAATGATACCACACAAAGAGATTGTGTGGCACAAGTAGTTTTCAGATTAGTTATGACATCTGCATTTGGTATAGCCTCACAAACCTTGGAATTCCCCCACAATAGCATTTACCATACACTGTTTAAGTTGTTATTTACATTGACCTCCCTGACTGAGTTTTGATTTCTGGATAACTGCGTTTCTTCCCATGATAGGCCTTCAATAAACAGCTGTTGAATGGAAGACAAATATTTTCCAAATTGAAATTAACTTCTCTTTTTTTAATATAAGAAGCAATACATGCCCAGAGTAGTGAATGATTTAAAACTATAACTTTATTCTCGTTAAAACAGTTTTAATTAACATACAAAAATATTAGTAAATTGGACTACATGAGCACCAGAAACTTCTGCATGGCAAAGAAAACTAAAGCAAAGTCAAAGGACAAATAACAAATTGTGAAAAAAATATTGTGATTCACTTCTCAGATAAGGGACTAATTTTCCTAACACATAAGAGAGCTTCTGCAATTAATAAGAAAAAGGTCAAAAACCCAAAAGAAAATTTGACAAACGTTAAGAACTGTTCACACACACACAAAGAATGCAAATGGATTTTAAGCATACAAAAAGAAGCTGAGCTTTGTTTATAATGAGTGGGCCGAAAATTTCATTTATTGCACTGACAAAAATCCAAGTTTGAAAAACACTATGCTGCCAAGGTTGGTGAAAAATACAACTTCAATGGGTTGTGCATACTGGCGTGCCCCTTGGGAGAAGATAATTTGGCATTATGTATAAACCATGTAAACTTTTGATCGAGAACTTTTACTTTTAGGAATGTACCTTGTAGATACATTTCTAAAACTGAAATCATTGTTTGGTGGTTGTAGGGCAGATGGTGGGTGAGGAGGAAAATTTTCCACTACATTTTTTTAATTTTTGAAAAATATAAACGAGTTACCTTTACAAAGACATATATTTAATTTGGAAAGAAAAGACTACTAGCTTTTTTTCTTCATGCCAAAAAATAGTGGTGAGAAGTTAAATTTTACATATGTTAATGACAAATCATTAATAATAACATAAAACTATATTTAAAGCTATCAAAATCTTCTGAATATTTTCCTATAACAATATTGCTTAGTTAATGGTAGCATTGAATTTGAGACCATCAACACATAACTTTTGTGCTCCTTCCCTTCAAAAACACTCTTCAGGAATAGAAGGCTTCTCCTACATACTTCATGGAAACAAATGCCGATGTAAATAATTTATGGTATAGAATAAGAGTAAGTTTTATGTTAGTTTGTATATATTTTAAAATAATTTAGTATTAGATTTACTACTTCATAGTCTTATCAAAATATGGATATAGAGGATTCTGGGAAACATGGTGGAGGGACAGATGTCCTCAGATCTCTCCACTTGAAAACAAAAATAAGCTGAACATTTAAAACTCAACAAAAACCACCCAAACTGAACACCAGCACATCTGAGCGTGGGATCTGCACATAAGAGCTACCACAGGTCAGAACCCTAGGTGTCGGGTGGTGGACTGGGAGAAATAAAGAAGCTGCCTCTCACAGCCTCTGAATTCCCTGCAGGGAGGAGGAGGAGGGAAGAAGGTGCAGCGACTCCCCTGAACAGCCCTGCCTGAAAGTACTGTGAGTTCCACGCAGTCGGTGGCTGGGCCAAGTCTCAGGACAGAAGGCAGAGAAGTGGGCCCGGACTGTAGAGAAACAACAGTTGATTTTTACCACCTGTGATTGCACAACTGAGGCTGAGCTGTAGCACTCAATTCCCAATCCAGAGGGCCCCTCCACCCATACCCTCTGAGACTGATCACAAACAGAGCCCCAGGGAATCTGAGCAAACCCTGCTGAGACTGTTGCTGACACTGACAGGGACTGAAACTGAGGGGAGTGAGCATGATTAAATATCTACAAGAATATTAAAAGGCATTTTTTAGGCTTTATGTAAAGCAGGGATCCAAGAGGCTTCGAACCACCTACTGGAAACCAAAAGAAAAGTGCCTTCTTTGCAGCAGGCTAAAGAGAGACCTTTATATAATAAATTTTCTTTCTGGAAAAACAGCAGAATACAGTTCCATTAATACCCAGGTGGAGAAATAGTCTATTAAACACCATGAACAACCAAGGTGACAAGGCGTTGCAGAAAGAAAGAGAAAAAT
This sequence comes from Eonycteris spelaea, assembly GCA_003508835.1. Lineage (NCBI taxonomy): Eukaryota > Metazoa > Chordata > Mammalia > Chiroptera > Pteropodidae > Eonycteris > Eonycteris spelaea. Next base: position 1,452,048 of record PUFA01000228.1, read on the forward strand.
CTCCAGAAAATAAGCTTACAGACATGGAACTAGGTGACTTAAATGACGGAAAATTCAGGGTGGTACTTCTGAAAAAACTCAGTGAGTTCTGAAATGAGTCCTATCAACGATTTCAGGAACTGAAACAACAACTAGACAAGCATAGCAAGGAAATTGAAACCTTCAAAAAGAACAGAATAGGTCTTCTGGAGATAACACACACACACACACACACACACACACACAACACTGCAAGAGTTGAAAAATGAAATAACAAGCTTGGGAAATAGAGTTGACCACATGGAGGAAAGGATCACTGATCTTGAAGACAGAAATCTAGAAATAAATCAGAAGGGAGAAGAGAGAAACTGAGGAATGAAAAATAATGAAAAAGAAATACAAGAACTAGCTGATACCATCAGGAGAGAAACATAAGAATAATGGGTGTTATCGAGGTGAGGAAAAGGAGCAGGGACTAGAAAAGCATTTTCGGACAAATAATGGATGAGAATTCCCCAATCTAAGGAATGAACTGGAGCTTGGATTTCAAGAAGTCAACAGAACATCCAATATATCTCGACCCCAAAAGGCCTTCACCAAGACACATTGTATGAAAGTTATTAAAATCAATGACAAAGATAAATTCTCAAGGGCAGCCAGGGAGAAGAAAAAGGTAACTTATAAAGGAAAACCCATTAGATTATCCTCAGACTCAGCACAAACCTTACAAGCCAGAAAGGAATGGAATCAAATATTTAAACTATTAAATGAAAAGGCCAGCCTAGAATAATGTATCCAGCCAAGCTCTCCTTTAGATATGAAGAAGAAAACTAAACCTTTCAAGACATACAAAAATTGGGGGAATTTTCCACTATGAGTCTTGCACTACAGGAAAATACTGAAAGAGGTTAGCTCACCTAAAACAAAATGGAAAAAAAAAACATAATTAGGAGTAAGGTGACTATCAGGCAAATAGAAACAGAGGAGTGCAATCCTTACTAAGTACAGGATATTATAAGCTTAAATAATAAGAAAAGAATTGCTATAGCAGATAGCAATGAACATTTAGCATACATAGGGACAAATTGAGATAACAATGAATGAAAAGGGGAGGATTCAAAGGTCCAAATTCACAACAAGGAACTGAGATAAGGCATGTGCAGAAGAAAATGGATGACTATAATATCTATATCTATATATATATATATATATATATATATATATATATATATATATATATATAGATATATAGATATATATATAGATATATACACACACACAACGCACACACATACATATAATAGTTATATATATATATATAATATAATTATTCTTTCTATATTCATAATGGTAATGACACAGCAAAGATTCAAACTGAAGTATATACAATACAACAAGAAGACCTAGAGGGAAAACCCAGGAAAGCCAACCAAAGTAAAGAAAATAGAAACACTTCAAGCAAATGGCATTCTGAGAAAAGCAGGGGTAGCAGTACTAATATTAGATGAAATAGACTTCAAAATAAACAAGGTAAAGAAAGATAGTGAGGGACACTTCATAATGATAAAGGGAATCCTGCACCAAGAAGACATAACATTCATTAACATCTATGCTCCCAATCAGGGATCCCCAAAATATGTAAAGCAATTACTAACAGAACTAAAAGGAGAAACAGACCAAAACACTATCATAGTAGGAGACCAACATACCCCATTGTCAGATATGGGTAGATCATCCAAACAGAAAATCAATAGGGAAATAATTTTAAATGACACATTAACCAACTGGACATAATTGACATATATAGAGCTTCCATCCTAAAACAGCTGCTTATACATTCTTCTCTAGTACATATGGAACATTCTCAAAAATCAACCACATACTGGGACACACAGATACCCTCAAATAAATAGAGTGTTGAAATCATACCAACCATATTCTCTGATCATAATGCTTTGAAACTAGAATCAACTACAAAAAAATCAGGAAGAACCAAATACATGGAGATTAAACAACATGCTACTGAAGAATAACTGGGTCAGAAGAAATAAAAAGAGAGATCAAGAGATACATAGAAACGAATGATAATGATAGTACAACATATCAAAACTTTTGGACATGGCAAAAGTGGTCATAAGAGGAAAGTTCATATCATTACAGGCCTACCTCCAAAACAAGAATGAGCCCAAATAAACAACCTAATGCTTCATCTTAAAAAACTAGAAAAGGAAGAACAAATGAAGCCTAAAGTCAGCAGAAGGAAAAAATCATCAAAATTAGAGCAGAAATAAATGAAATTGAAAACAAAACAAAAAAAATAGAAAAAATAAATGCAACAAAGAGCTGGTTCTTTGAGAAGGTTAATAAAATTGACAAACCCTGGCTAGACTCACTAAAGAAAAAAGAGAAAGGACACAAATAAACAAAATCAGGGATGAAAGAGGGGAAATTACTGACATGCAGAAATACAAAGGATCATACAAGAATACTATGAAAAAGTATATAACACCAAATTTAATAACCTAGAAGAAATGGACCAGTACTTAGAAAAATACAATCTTCCTAGACTGAATCAAAAAACTGGAAAATCTAAATAGACCAATCAGCAGTATGGAAATTGAAACAATCATCAAAAACCTACCAAAAAGTAAAAGTCCAGGACCAGATGGCTTCACCAGTGAATTCTACCAAACATTCAAAGAAGATTTAATACCTATTCTCCTCAAAACTCTTCCAAAAATCAAAGAGAGGCAATATTTCCCAACTCATTTTATGAGGCCAATATTACCTGATACCAAAACCTGGTAAAGATAAACAAAAAAAAAAGAAAAACTACGTACCAATATCTCTATATAAATCTAAATAAGATACTAGTGAACAAATACAGCAACATATTAAAAAGATTATACATCATAATCAGTGGGCTTCATCCCAGGGGCACAGGGATGGCAAATCGATTAATGTGATACACCCATAAACAAATTAAAAAATGAGAATCATATGATCATATCAATAGATGCAGAAAAACCTTTGACAAGATACACACATCCATTTATGTCAAAACACTTCACAAAACCGATATAGAAGGAAAGTACCTTATACTTCATGGTGAAAAACTCTAAACCTTCCCTCTAAGATCAGGAACAAGGCAAGGCTGTCCACTATCGCCACTCTTATTCAATATAACATTGGAGGTCCTAGCGAGTGCAATCAGACAAGATATACAAGGCATCCAAACAGGAAATGAAGAAGTCAAACTGTCACTATTTGTGGATGACATGATTCTCATGTATAGAAAACCCTAAAGACTCCACAAGAATACTACTAGAAACAATAAGCAAATACAGTAAAGTTTCTGGATACAAAATCAACGTTCAAAAATCCATAGCGTTCCATACTCTAATAATGAAGTGTCAGAAAAAGAAATGGAAAAGATAAACCTTTTGCAATTGCAACAAAAAGATAAAATACTAAAATAAACTTAACAAAACACATGAAGGACCTATATAATGAAAGCTACAATATTAAAAGAAATTGAAGAAGATACAAAGAAATGGAAAGATATTCTGTGTTCTTGGATTGGAAGAATCAACATAGTTAAAATGACCATATTATAAAGCATTATACAGATTTAATGCAATCCCAGAAAATCCTGTGGCTTTTTTAAAGAAATAGAACAAAAAACATCAGATTTGTATGGAAGCACAAAAGACCCCGAATGCCAAAGCCATCCTGAGAAAAAAGAACAGGCTGAGGCATCACTCTGCCTGACTTCAAATTATACTATAAAGCGACAGTAATCAAAACGGTATGGTGTTGGCAGAAAACAGACACACAGATGAGTGGAACAGAATGAGAGTCCAGAAGTAAACCCATATTTATATGGGCAAATAATTTTTGACAAAAACGCCAAAAATACAGTGGAGAAAGGAAAGCCTCTTAATAAATGGTGCTGGGAAACTAGAAGGCCACCTGCAAAAAAATGAAACTAGACTGTTTTCTATAACCACACACTAAAATTAACTCAAAATGGTTAGGGACCTGAATCGATATAAGACCTGAAACAACAAAATGCATAGAAGAAAACAGGAACTCAGCTCAAGGACTTTGGACTTGAAGAGGATTTCATGAATTTGACTTCAAAGGCAAGGGAAGTAAAAGCAAAAAATAAATGAATGGGACTACATCAAATTAAAACCTCTTTTAGACAAAAGGAACTATTGACAAAGTGAAAAGATAATCATCCAAATGGGAAAATATATTTGCAATCAATGCCTCTGATAAAGGGCCTGATATCCAAAATACAAAGAACTCATATAACTCAATAACAACAAAAAAGAAGATCTGATCAAAAAACGGGCAGAGGACCTGAATGGACACTTCCCTAGAGGAAATACAAGTGGCCAACAAATATATGAAAGATGTCAACATCACTAGCTATTAGGGAGATGCAAATCAAAACCACAATGAGATACCATCTCACACCTGTTAGAACAGCTATAATCAACAGGACAAGTAATAACAAATGCTGGAGAGGATGCGGAGTAAAAGGAACCCTCATACACTGCTGCTGGGACTGCAAATTTCCACAGCCAGTATAGAAAACAGTATGGAGGTTTCTTGAAAACCTGAGAATTGATCTACCATATTGATCCAACAATCCCTCTATTGAGTATTTACCCCAAAGACTTGAAAACCCACATCCGAAAAGATATTTGCACATCAATGTTCATAGCAGATTATTCCAGTGCCCAGGACATGGAAGCAATGGAAGTGTCCTACAAAAGATGGTTGGGTAAAGAAGCTGTGGTACTTATATACAATTGGAATATTACTCAGCCATAGGAAGAGATGAAATACTGCCATTGTGTGACAATATGGATGGGCCTCAAGATAGTCATGGTAAGTGAAATAAGCCAGACAGAAAAAGTTGAAAATCACATGATATCACTTGTACGTGTGATATGAACTTAAAGGCAACAAAATGAACAGTACAAACCACAGAGGCTCGTGGACATGGACAATGAACTTGGGGTTCCCAGAGGGTAGGGGGTAGAGGAGTAGGGGGAGGTAGAGGCTTAGAGGGGGCCAAGGTAGAGGGGGGGTGAAGTGGGTAAAGGGGATAAATATATGGTAGCTGAAAGAAACTACTGGATTTGTATGGAAGCTTCACCCAGGGGCACAGGGATGAACCACTTTGGGTGGTAAACACACAAAAAAATATACAGATGTCAAATTATAATGTACACCTGAAAATTTTATAATTGTATTAAGCAATGTTTCCCTGGTAAACTTATTTTAAAAATTTTAAAAAATATGACATGAACACTTTACTAGTCAGATGCATCTTAATCTTTTTAAGTTATTATAAAACTGTTTGTCATACAACATGTTCACTGTGGTAAAAGAAAACAATTAAAACACTCAGTTCTCTTATGTGTTAATCTTAATATCTAACCAAATCTTGACCTAATTTCACACTAGATTAACTTCTTTTCTTTCAATTTCTGATTTTAATTTTCAAATGTGTAGAAGTTTTAATATTAAGAAAACAGAGGTGTCTATTTTAGAAAAAAAAATATTAAATATCGACTTCATACCTTACACCAAAGACATTCTAGAGAAATTAAAGAGTTAAGTGCAAAAATATTAATAGTAACAAAACTAGAATAAATGTTGGTGTGGAGGAGCTCTTTAAAGTAGAAAGGAATGCAAATAAAACTATTAAATATAATACTTGCATTGTTAATTTAGAAATTAAGGCCATTAGCAGAACTAAAAACAAATGACAACTGGTACTTTATACAGCATCTATTAGACACAGGATATGATTCTTATATATAAAATGATTGTCCAATAAATCTCAGATGAAGAATCTGAAAAACTTCATAAAGAATATGTATAGGAATTTTACACGAAATGCAAACAGCCAACAATCTATAGAAATCCAACCACTAAATAATCAACTGAAAAGTAAATAAAATAGCACAAATATACCATTGTATGTCTATTATATTGGCTTTTGTAAAAGCTATTTGTCAAATTCTGGAAAATAAGCACTCTTATGATATACGTTGGAACATAAATTCTTACATTTTTAGAGAGTTATTTTTATAATTAAAAAAAAGACTTCTATCATGAAAACTACAAACATTACTGAGAGATTAAGGAATACCTAAACAAATAAAGGGATATAACTTGTTCCTGTATTGGAAGTAACCCATTGGAAGATCCAATATTGTAGAGGTATCAGTTTTCTTTAAACAGTTTGTAAATTCAATGCAATCCCAGTCAAATGGAAGCAGCTAGTTTAATAAAAAATGACATGCCAAGTCTCAGATTTATATGGATATCAAAGAGCCAATAACATTCAAGGCAATCTTGAAGAATAACAAAGTTTAAGAATGTTTACAACCAGATATCGATATTTATTATACTAATTCTGTGTGGTACTGCTGTGGGGACAAATAAACTACATTATTTACTTAATTTATGATAGTGGCATAACTTTAGTTAAGTGAAGAGTGGATGATTTCAATAAATGGTTCTAGGTTAAGTGCTTTTCTTATAGAAAAATGAATCTTGACTCTCCTACTCTATACCACAGACACACAGATGGGTTCCAGAGTGCTGTGCCCCATGTAAAAAGGCAAAACAATAAAGTTTCCACAAGAAAGAGCAAATCCCAGGTTGAAGAAGATATTTGCAATGCCTCTATTTGACAAAGGACTTGTATCCAAATAACTCTAACATCTATGAGAAGAAGAAAATAGCTAATTTTTTTTTAATGGGCAGAGATTTGCACAAGGACTTCACATAAGTAAATATTAAATGGTTCTAATCTTTAAAGGATTTACAATCAAAACACAATGATACTAGTTCACATCCACCAGAATGGCTGAGAGGGAAAAAGAATGGAAATACATATACTCTTGATGAGAATGTGGAGACACTGAAACTCTCATTAATGCTCATATATACATAGAACATATAACAAGAATGCTCAATCAATTTCTGTCACTTACACTAGTGAAAAACTGAAACAAAATCCCCCAAATAGAATTATTACATCTATATAATGGAATTCTTGACATCCAGTGAAAGTACATATCATGAAAACATTCTATTATATTGAAAATATTCATGACACGTTCATAACAATATATTATATATCAGACATGAGTGATCTTTTTGTGTATATTTACTATTACCTACATATAGATGCACATATACATATTTTCAAAAATATTGGAAACTGATAACCATTTTTTTTTGGGGGGTGCTACCAATTACAGATAACTTTTTATTTGTTATATATTTTTTTTGGCCTTTTTGAAGGTACCACACAGAAAAGTATGTTTATTTTTTATGTTTTAAATGTGAAATAAAAATAAAATAAATGGTTTATTACTGGTTGAGTGGCTGGTTATCCCTCCAAAATAATTAGCAACAATAAAATGCTATTATAACATCGAACACAATATACTGTCAGATACTTATAACTAGATTTTACTTATATTAGTTCATTAATCTCGTCCATGATCCTATAAAATACAATTAGTTTCTCAACTAACAATGAGGAAATTAAGACTCAAAACTAGAAATAATCTTCCTAATGTTACTAGTAAGTAAAAAAAAAAAGTTGGTATTAAAACATCCAGGTTTTTCTGATACCAAATTCTACTCTTTTGCTTCTCTTCCCTCACAAAACATACTTTCTGTTATGTGTCAAAATCCAACATATTACTTAGAAATGGAGTATTGAAAACTTATACTCTCAAAAAGTTTTTTGTTTTTGTGGGAACGTCTACACAAATACTCATTATCATTAATGAGATACACATTTAGAAATCAACTATAATATGAAACAATATAAATGAAGCGTATATGTCATAAATATATTTGAAAACAAAAAATAACTACTTAGCATTTATTAAGACTTATATAGGGACTACAATGTAAATTAAATTGCTGACTGATTAAAATTCTTTGGACTATGATTAATCCAAGATCATGATCTTTATATAACTTAATAAGTAACTTTTTATTTTGTAGATTTGTCATTAATTTTTAAAATAGAGGATATATAAAAATAAGTTGTTTAATGATTAAAAATAGTAAGAGAAAGTTGTCAAGTACATGTCACCATTTACATAATAAATTAGCAATTATTTCCAAAGAATGTATAAATGCTCAATTCTGAACTTTCATACTTAAACTATAGATAATAGTTAATTGAATTTTAATGTTTAATTCTACCTCATATCATCCCAAACTAAATACCAGGTGAATGAAAATTTAGATGTAAATAGAAAACAAAAAAATAATAAAATGAGTAAATGTTCTTATAATTTTGATAAAAAGTTATCATTTTGATTTAAAAACCATAAAAGTGAAATTTAAATTCATAACATAAAATTCCCTTACACAAATAATCAAACAAGCAAAAGAAAAATAAAAAGAAAATAATCCATCTTAAATAATTTTACAGATGCTCAAGATAAAAGCATTCTCACAGATCAATAGGAAAAAGATGCATAGTCAACACAAAAAAAAATGGACAAGGATCAGAAATAAATAATTCATCAAAGAAGAGTTATAAATGACCTCTAAATCTATTAAGACTATTTAACTTGACTAGCAACCATAGAAATGAAATTTAAACAGTGAGGTATAATATTGCACCTCTTTATTTGGCAAAGATTTGTTTAAACTATCTGGTATTGCGCTACAGTGGTGTCATACAATAGCAATAGTGCAAGGAATTGGGGCTCTCTCATATACTGCTGGTAAGCAAGTAAGTTGGAATTCCCTGTGGATGGGGTTGGGAGTTGATGGGTACAATTTTGCAATATATATTCAAAAATATAAACATATTCTCACACTTAGGCCGTAAATTCCACTTCTAATAATTTATCTTAAGGCAAAAACAATATGCACATATATCAAAATACAAACGTCTGCCACAGGCTAATTTATAGATACAAAACATTTGATATAGCATACATGCTCACCAATAGAGTATGGGGTAACAATTACAGAACATGCATCCAGGGAAATACTCTACGTCCATTTAAAAGTAACATAGGTGTATATTTAGTGATATGGAAAAATGTATGGTGTACCAAAAGTTTTAAAGTTGCAATTATGAGAATAGGTCACCTTTTCTCAGTTGTACTTTTAATTTTTTCTGCAATGAATATATTTACTTTTAATATGGAAAATGGCTATCTTAAATATAGGTGCACATGTATAGGAAATAGAATATTTGTGTCGTACTCACATAAACCAAGCATTATTCTATTTTATTTATTATATCGACGTTCAATAATAACAACTCTACTATGTAGGTATTATTATTGCCCTATTTACACATGAAAAACTGATACAGAGAGGCTAAGTGATTTGTCCATGGTCACACAGCCATCATGGTAACAGCTAGAATTAGAACCCAAGAAGTTAAGCTTAAAAAGCTCATGCTCTTACCACTATACCAATTTGCCTTACATTCATTTTAGCTAAATGCCTTTGAGAAACCATACTGATATGAGTACAAAAGAAAGTCTTTCTTTTATAGCATTTCTTAAAATAAATTTCTTTAGGTACTGATTGTGTATTTTACATAATTTCTTCATAACTTTGAATGTATGTGTGATGATAAAGGATTATTATCCTCTCAACTACTAAATTCAACTTCTAAAATTGGCCCTTGTTTTATTTTCCTGCTTAAATTATGTGACTGATTTCCAACTGCCTCCAAATTCTTTAGCCTTCCTTTAAAAAAAATTAATACAACTTAATCCAACTTTATCTACCATTCTCACATATTTTTGATAACAAGACTCCATTTGGTCATAATGGCAACCATGCTGTTCTTGGTATATGACACTTGACTTTTCTTTTTTCTGTTCCCCTGTCATTGTCTACTTTGCCATTGAAATGTCTGCTTTTCCTGAATAAAAGATCTCTTTTTTTTTTAATTAACACGTATAAAACCTCCCCATCCTTCATGTTTTGGGTGATGAAAGTGCCACTTCCTCAGAGAAGATTGTTTGATCCTTCTAGATGGAAATAATTATTCTTCCTAATAAACTCTGTAGCATTTATTATCTGTGCTACTGTATCAGACCTGTCAGGTATTGTTTTTCTTTATTTTACTATTCTCTTTCAACTTGTATCTTCTTCCTGTGCCTCTCCCCAAAAGCTTGAATACACACACACTCTCACACACACACACACACACACACACACACACACACACACACTCAACCAAAGTGAATTTTACAACTTTATATATCCTTACCACTTTGTCATTATGATCTAGCATTTGCCCAATGAATAATCATACAAACCAGTAACTGTTTGCTAATAGAACAGAGAAGAGAGAAGTTAAGCTGAAGATTAAAAGCAGAAATCTCTTCCGAGTACTTCTGTCTTACATACTTTGCATTTTCCAGCTCTGCTTCTTGTTTTAGTCTATTTGTGAATGCCCAAGCTCACTAGAACGGTAATAGTTCTTGCCTGGCAGTTGGACTGGTGAAATGTGATTTAAGGAACACAGGAGTTAAAAGGTTAGGATCTGGTCAGTCAAGAAAACTATGAAAACACATGAAGAAGATTTAATTCTGACTTTTTTTTTTGTTGTTGTTAAGTTATGTTGATGTCATGGATTCTGAGCTAGAGACAGGACTAGATAGATATACATTAATTACAGCACTGGCAGGAATATTGCCCATGCAATTAATTCAGTGAATGTTTACCTAATAAGTTTTTTCTTTCAACCACTGTCCTATATACTATCTATTAAATCTACTGCTTTTTAATTTGATTCAAGTTAACCCATTGTATGGCTAAGTATAACCTTCATTGCCAAACCATTCCACCTTGAAAATGCTAAGAAACAGTGCATCTTAAACACATAATCTTTTACCACTAACCAAGTGTGAACAAAAAAAAAAAGCACAAAATTTAGTAATATCAATTAAATGATTCAAGTAGACCATCATCTTTTTTGGATAAAAATGTGTTGGTATGCAATATTGGGAAACCTAATTTCACCTTGCATATTTTGCAATCTCAATAAATTAAAGCTACCAGAGAACCAGAACTTAGGAAAGATATATACTCAGGTACAATACTCAGTAGTTTTTTACAACTGGTCTCATGGTAAAATATCCCTCACTAGGAAGTCATTTGTTTTCTTTCCCTCTGGAAATTTAATAGAAGAATAATGAATAATAAAACTGAAAAAAAATGCATTATGTTGATATGCCACCAGCCATTTAAAAATCGTAAATCCATAAACAACTTTAAAGTGACCAATTACGATTCATTTTTAGGACAGTTATCCCCCTGCCTGATAGCATAAGCTACTGGGAATATACTTCGAAAATAAGTGGATTTTCTCTTTGAAGTATGTGATTATAACTTACCATGTTTAAAGGTCTATATTTCCCACACTGCTTCCAGTTTTAAGTACAGGTACTAGTTAAGTTTCCTGTATCGAATCACAGTGTATATTAATTTCATTATATAACCACTTCATTACCACACCTGACTTTTGTTATTGTTGCTAAAGATCTGAAATGCATAATACATGATGGGGTAAATGAACACTTCTAGAGAGATTTCATAGTCAGTGAAATTTGATGTACAATAAATAGGTTTGCAGTCGTTAGAGAACTCGGCCCTTATTACCACACTAAACCCATATTGGCTTTTAAATAAAACTTGGTGTTCACAAAGAAGTATTCTTGTTCATTAATCTCTTAGTTTGCAGTATAAGTGACTATTTCCATGGTAAAATCTTTAATAATATGCATAGTTCATGGAAACATTTTTTCACTCTTTACCTTGATTCAAACTTACCCTAAAGTTAGGTAACAAGCCTTGTAACGGCTCTCAGAGGCATTAGACAAGAAGTGAATTGGGAAATTGATTTGCCCAAACTTCAATTGCTATCATTTATCTTCTAAAATGGATTTTTAAAGGGATTTACACCCACCAAACTATCCACCTACCCACACACTCTTTACTACTAATGTGATTTTGATCACATACTGCTTAAACCCTGAGGATAATAAAACTCACAAAGACGTTAAATGTAATTTTATATGACACATACATACTCCACAGAATGTGTTGTTACAAATTAACCCCATATTTATTCTCTTCTCTCCCAGCCCATACTCATGTAAAATAAGGAAAGAGCTACTTTATTCTTACATTCTCTCAATGGCAGTCCTTGTTCTTATTTGCTTAAGGAACTTAGCAGCAGACTGGCTGACATAGATACATTTGTAGGAAACACTGTGTGTGTGTGTGTTTTGTTCATTTGTTTTGTTTGATCAAAATTCAAGGAAAACTAAGCCATGATCTGTTTAATTTTACCCAAGCACCAGGAATCATAATAAATTATAACAGCTTGATATTTATTAAGATAGTCCTTGAGTGTCACTTAAAATTAGCTATTTAAACAACAAAATTTTTTAAAAACCAGAGTCTTCTTCTTTGTTCATTTATTACATCATTATGTCCCAAAATATGGGCTTCAGAGGGGGAAAAAGTGAAAAATAACACGATGACATATCCTCAATTTCAGAAGTTCCATTAAAAAACAATTTAACTATTTAAATATAACTTTAAATTTAAATTATTTAAAATTAAATACAATTTAAAAATCAGTTCCTTGTCTGCATTCCACTATTTCTAAAGCTCAAAAGTCACAGTGTTGGACAGCAGAGTATATCCATCACTGCAAAAATTACAAAGCCATACAAGCACTTGCTTCAGGACTGATGCATCTAAACGACTTATTAATCCTCATGACTTCTTTTTAAAGCAGAACAAGATATTTTAGAAAATAATTACTCTGGGGGTGTTTAAATACATACACAAATCTGACAGTTTTGACGACATGACAATGAATTGCTGCTTTTAAACTCAACATTTTCTGGCTAGAAAGTTTGTTGTTTTCCAAAAATTCCTTCTCCAAAGAAAGAAAATCCACCACGTTGAAAAATAAGTCTTATTTCTTTGCCTTCCTCTGAATGAAATTATTTTATTATGATCTTAAAAATATCAAGATTAAAAAGTATTTTTGCAACAAATGACATAATCCACACAACCAACATTTTTTTTCTCTTTGTGCAATAGTCTACAGTGTTGCAAATTGCTGCATTATTCTTATTTATACTATGAAGTAATGCATATTTCATTATCCACTAAGTGAAACATGCCTAACAATAAAGGAAATCAATGTTCCCAGGAGTTTTAATCTTACTGACAAAAAAGGAGTAATATGATATAGAATAGCTACTATTGGAAATGGTGTGCCTAGGAAGGGTGTTTATTGGTTTTGAACACGACAATGGGAAGACATGCCACTGGAATGTTAGGTTGAAGCTCTACTAGGTCTGCAGACACTATGAGAAAATGAAATAAAACTAGAAAGTGGGTGAGTCTCTCCATGCTAGCCAGAAGAAGAAAAGAGCACCGCAATTTGAAAAAAAAGAATTATTTGATTTTTTTGGGAAAGAATGAAAAATCCAGGTAGAGTCAGGGCCCAAACAATTTAGTTTTTCTGACAGGAATGTTCTTATCATCCCATTTCAACAAGACTGTAGGGCAAAAGGCATCAAACTATGGTTCAGGGTTCAAACCTAGCTCCCATCTGTTTTATACAGTCTGAGAACTAAGAATGATTTTTATACTTCAAGGAATTGACCAAAAAAATGCCCAAAAGACAGGAAATATGTAAAAATGTATAAGAAATTACATTAAATTCAAATTCGTATCTATGAATAAAGGAATTACCAGATCATAGCCACACCCGTTCATTTACATGTTGCTTATGGCCACTTTTGCAGTATAAAGGCAGCTTTGAGTAGTTGCAGTGGAGACCCGAGGTCTGCAAAGCATATAATATTGAGTATTCACGCCTTTACAGATTTTGTTGACCTCTACTCCAGAAGACCATCGCGTTGTGGCTCAGCCTCCAGTCCTTTAAAGGCCTTTCTCTGCCTAGATCTCACAGCTGCTTTGAGGAGTGGGTCAGTGAGGTGGTGCCTGGGGTTCAAGGCATGAGGAAAGACTTTTAAGTGTAGCATTCATTAACTCATGTCTTCTTGGTAAACTCCTCATGTAACTTTGAAAATGTACAAAAACAGCCACCTCTATTGGAAATTTAAAAAGGTCACAACCCTCCTGGCTTATTGCTGAGAAAGTTTATAGCCAGTATGTGCATATGTCTGATCTGACTGGGCATTCACCTGAAGCGGCTGAAGCCTGCAATGGCAGTCAGCTAAGATCTAGAACTGTGACTATTATTGCCTGTGGTAGATGTTTAGTAAGATCGAATTATTTATATTTTGTTTTAAAATGGTTTCATTTTCTTTCCCAGCAATTGTACAATCAGAAAAAAAGAGCAAAAGAAAATGAGACAAAGAATTTTAAAAATGGAGGTGATGTACCAACACAAAAACCAGAAAAATAAATTTTAAAAATATTGTTATTAAATCCCGTAATTTTACCATTAGCCTTGATGAGCCCTAAACTGCACTGGTCAGCATGCTTGCCACTAGCAATATATGGCTATTGAGAACCCGGATGTGGCTATTTTGAAATAGAGATAGGGAGTAAGTGTAAAATACACATTGGATTTTGAAGACTTAGTACAACAAAAGGATAACAAAATACCTTATACTTTTATACTGATTATCATGCCAAAATGATACCATTTTAGATACACTGAGCTAAATAGACTATATTATTAACATTAAGTTCACCTATTTAGTTTTTACTATTTAATGTAGTAATAGAACATTTAAAAGTCACCTATGTAGCTTGCACGATATTTCCATATGGACAGCACTGCTATAGAAATAATGCTATGGCATCTAATTGCAGAAAACAGCTAAATGAAAGAAAATCATAATGTGAAAAGGCATATGACTTTTAGCATATCTACTAAGGTCCTATTTTTAATAAAAATTAGAGGTAAAATTTTTTTAGACATAGAAAATCAATTTCTTCTTGCATCTACTAAATAAATGCTGAAGAAATATTTTAAGCAAACAGGATGGAGAAACATCAACTATTAGCTTGTCTTGGATTGGTCTAGCTCTTGTCGATATGTTCTCTATACTCCTTGAGATGAAACAACACCATGTGTTAATTCCATATCCTTATCTCTGGTGTCTATGTTTAATTGAGCTCTCATGCTAAAGCCTCTGGGTACTGTCTTCCAACCACACCATGCCTGGAAACCAGAGCTGTGTGGCTCCGGTTTTGCACATCACTGTTGTCCACCTTTTTGGGCCCCAGGCTGTGTACCACAAAACTATATCCTTCAGTGAACAAAGAACAGCTACACATGGATAATGTTATATTACATAGGAGTCAGGGAAAAAGAGGGAAGAGATAGATACAGATCTAGGGTTCATTTCTGGGTCTCAGATGAGGAAGCCTGGTCGTGACTTCCTCTGCAGTGGGGCTGAGCAGCATAACCCAGGGGAGGAAAGAGATGGAGGCATATAGTTGGGAAGAGAAATGAGAGTTGGGAATGTGATCAATACTGCATGGCAAGGGGTGGGTGATAACAGAGGACTGGAAGTCAGAGGATCCAAGTTCTAATACACCTCTGCCTCTATTTGTACATTTGGACCTTTTTAGTGGATATATTTGGAATTCCATTTTCTCAACTGAAAAATGCAGAGATTGGATTAGACTACCTCTTGAGGTGCCTTCTCCAACTTGAATTTCTATGAATAAATTTTGTCTCTGGCAGAGAACAGAGACAAGTGTGTCACTGAGTTTAAAGGAGACAAAGACTGTGTCAGCCTGACACCTAGATGTCTGGAAACATAAAAGATGTTTCTGAGGGTTTATTAGGAGCCTGTGACATAGGCCTAAAATGTGGAAAATCCCATGACAACGGTATACTTTGTCACCCTAAGTAGATGTAAGCTTAATTCTCCTCATAGTAGATAATGGGCAATATAATAGAGCCTAACCAAGCAATTCTGAATACAGGCTAAACACAATCAACTGTCATGGTGTTCCAGTAATTTATTTAGAGGATTGAAACATCTTTCCTCCAAAGCTGAGGTTCCTGCCAGGTAACCTGTGCAATGGACCTAGTGCAATGACTGACACCAAACGGCCAATAATTTTGTCCAGCCCTAGGGCTTTGCTGGTGCACAAGGTACGTTTCCTGGCTATGACTAAGGTTGTAGCTACATTACTGATGATGTGCAACATTTTAGGCTCTGGTTTCCAGAGCGAGCTGAGACACAGTCATTATCAGGTCTTGAAAGTCACCATTTTTCAGGGTCAGGTTAGAGAAATCCAAGTATCTCATGTCCTGAGATACAGAAGAGGGCAGAAGTGTGGGGCTATCAGGACAGTGTTTTTTCCACAAAGAAACAGTCCTTTGAAAAGCAAACACAGAACTTGCTCCTAACTTCTCTATTCCTGATTCATTCCCTAGAGGCTGTGTATAAAGTAATACCCTTATGGACAGATAGACACACACACACACACACACACACTTGCCCTCTAAAGTACTCTGCTAGATGAATGTCATTGTGATGATACTCTTAAAACAATATACTGTGGCTTTTCTTAGTGTCTGTAGAAACTGAAGCTGGAATCAAAAACTATAAACTTGAAGTCATATTCTTTATCATCATTTCTCTATAAATTAGTCAGGATTCCAGATTGCATTTATCTATTTTTCACAGACGAACCATAAATTAAAACTTAGTTCTGAAACTGTTTTCAATAATTTATAAAAAAAACTGTCGAATTGATTAATGGTTAAAAGAAAAAAAAAATAGGGCCTTTTATATCAGAATAGTGTGCTAGGTAAATCATTCCTTCCTTCAATGAGCACTTAGTCAGGAAGTAAAGAAAGACATTAAACCACATAATTAAATTATCAAGGGATGAGCACTTTAGTGAAGACCAAGACAAAACACACTGAGGCACAGAGTCTGGAGGGTCTATGTCTTCTGGAGGGAGAATGGAGAGACAAGTGGTGGAGGAAGGAGGATTTCACAGAGGAGACCTTATTTGATTGTGTATAAATGGTTAAACTGCAGAAGCCATTCTGGTTTCCTTTTAAAAGGTGGAGGTGGGATTTTGAAACCCACACCCTCTAACTTTAGAGCCCTTTTAAGCATTCTACTAATTTGCTTTCCAAGAAAAGCCATTTTGACAGTCCATGCACAGGTGGGATGTTGGCCTACGCTTAACAATGTGTGGAGGAGTTGCTCATGACTTGGGTTGCTAGATAAAAAAAACAGAATGTCCAATGAAATTCAAATTTCAAATAATGAATACTTTTTAGTAATTTTTTGGCAGTATATGGGGCATACTTGTATTAAAAAATCTGGATTTTTATATTTTGATTTGCTAATTCCTGCCACCCTAGCCATGATGGAAATATGGAATAAAATGGTGGCAGGTGGGCTAGGTTTAAAGAGTTATGCGCACTATCATCCAAAGTATTGGATGCTTTTAAAGACAGTTCCAACAAAGTAGACTTCGGAATGATTAGAGTAAAAGGGGACCTGAAGTAATTGAGAAGCCAAGTCCCAGTAATAGCATAGAGACAGCCTAAATATCTTACTATAATGAACATTGGTGGCTAGCATCACCTCTAACATAGCTGAGGTGTGATAGAAAATTCATTTGCACATTGCCAATATCTGTCTCCTTATTCTCCTTCAGAGGGTTCCTCAAAAGCTGGGAGAACTTTTTCTGAGATTCCCCTCTTTCCTTCTTCACTAACCCCAGTCTTTCACACCTACTTCTGAAGGTTAGCATTGCCACTTTCAGTTTCTTGTCTTGAGTTTTTATTCTTGAGTTCACGGAACTAGACATTATCCTTTCCATCTCTTTCCAAAGCAGGAATAAATACTCCTTATTGTGTTTGCAAGCTACCTGTTATATTTAATGATATCACCAATGGTAGATTATAAATGTGAAAGAAACTTTTCTAAATTATCAACAATAAAGGCCAAATTTTAAATTAACCATCCTAGATTAGAGGAGAGGACAAATGTTTTTGATTCACTTACATAAGAGGTACTAAAGAGGATGTAGTCAGGGAGATAGAGAAAGAAGAAAGACTGTGTGGTTGTATATTACAGTATTATAGACAATTAATTACTAAAAAACTTTACACTATTTTCCTCAATTTTGTGATGTGGTGTTTGTCAGTTTCTTTCAAAAGTGGCATGATTTTTTTTCTTTTTCTAAATAGTCATAGCCATACCTAATTTTGTATGTGTACTACTGTATTCTTTGACTTAAAGACTGTCAAAGTAGAATATGCTTTAAAGCCCCCAAAAGCCTAGATCTACTTTTTTTATACGTTCATCTTCGTTGAGTATAAAAAGCAATTTTATTCAGTACCCAAAATAATCAATCTGGAATAGGCACTGCTAAATGAGTAAGTTTTTACCTTTTGTTTTGAAGACTATTATTTCTTATGAATGCATAAACAAAACCAAATTGACGAATATAAAAATACAAGTCATCTATGACTTACAACTATTTGTTGTACATTAAAAATATTAGTTTAGTTTATATTTATGCTCTAACATTTTTTTCAGCTTTACTGGATATAATTAGCTAATAAAATTATAAGATATTTAAAGTGTATAATTTGATGATTTGATATATGTATATATTGTAAATAGATTCCTCCTACCGAGTTAATTAACACATCTGTCACCTCAAATATTTACTTTTTTGTGTGAGAACATTTAAGTTTTAATCTCTTAGCAAATTTCAGTTAAACAATACAGTGTTATCAACTACTGCATTCAACAATATATCAACAATTCTGACTCTGATAGAATGACATTTAAAAAATCTTTTCTTAAGGAATACTGGTTTAAATTTGGGTTTTATCATCATCTGCTGCCATTAAATTGAGGTGATCTCTAATTACTCATCATGTAACAGGTTGTAACATGTTAAAGTAACAATTTTGAGGTTGATATTGAACAATTAAGAATAAAAGTTTAATTTTCATGCATCATTTCTTCAGGAAACACATCATGAGGAAATAGCTTTAAAAAGTTCAGTGAGGGTTGCCATTTAGTTAATTAACTTAGCCATTTTCATTAGCAGAATTCAATATTGACTTTAGAATATGCCTGCTTTATTTCTTTCAAGTAATGAATATTGTATGAAACATTGTCAAAGGTAAAGTAAAAATTAAGGACAATATTAGGTAAAATAAAAATTAAGTTACTTGGAATACGTTAGAAAATTATATGGAGTACATTCGTGAATTATATTCAATTGCAGTATGTTCTCTTCCAAACTTTTAAGATTGACCTTGGCATAAAGACATTATTTCAACTGCTTAGCATAGGATTTGTAATAATCTCAATTTTATAAGAAAGTGAATTTCTAAATTGGTTGGAGAGACTAAACAAGGCATAAATCCAGTGCACTGAATATAATTTTTCTGCTTCAATTGACAATCCGTCTTTGAAAAACAGGCTTACTTTTAACCTTTTTTTGGCCATATTCATTGATGTGCCTTCATATTAGAATAAATAAAATCGCAGGCTTCTATGATTTTAGAGGGAGAAAGTCATCTGTAAAGAATGAAAGAAGTGAAGTCTATCAAAACCAATTGATGAACAATATGTGATGTAAATTGAAGTAATAACATAAAAATAAAGGATATATATATATATTACCATATTATATATATATATTTCTAAAGTATGACCATGATTTTAAATCTGAATTTTGTATCCCTAACAGTTAAAAAGGCAGTAAGGTCCATAAATCTTTTACAAATTAATTTTAATTATGATGGTAAACATTCCATAGAGCAATGATTTATTTTCTTAACCATAATATTCTTAACCAGAGCCCATAGAAGAATCCACTAGGTAGGGCTTTTGTTTTGTTTTGTTTTAATATGCATACCTAAGCTTACACCAGAGAATTTAATTTAGTAAAACTGTAATAGAGGCCTGACATCAAAATCTAATTTTTATATTTAGGATTTGTAAATAGATGCCTAGAATTCCAGGAATGCAAACATCCTGCTACAGTCCATACAAACTCAAATGTCTGTTAGTAGTAAGCAAGTTAGACTATTTCTGTTACCATTTTGTTCCCAGTCTCAATCTCCTTTCACCACAAATTTAACTAAATCTAAAACGGAAGTCAAGTGAATGTAGTAAAAACAATGTAAGAGGTGAAAGGCTTGTTTATTTAATGA
Source organism: Eonycteris spelaea (assembly GCA_003508835.1). Taxonomy (NCBI): domain Eukaryota; kingdom Metazoa; phylum Chordata; class Mammalia; order Chiroptera; family Pteropodidae; genus Eonycteris; species Eonycteris spelaea. The sequence continues at coordinate 1,472,284 of PUFA01000228.1, forward strand.
TCTGCTTTTTACCACTTTAAGAGCTATTCAGGTCTCAGCTGTGTCAGGTAAACCTCCTTAAACCCATTTCCTCTTTTTGTAGAACAGAGCCCGTATATTCTTGCAGGGACCTGCACTTCATAGTTTCCTTTTATCCTGTATCTTGTTTTCCCTTCACTCTGAAGGTCTGCTTATCTCATATACTTCTTTCATTTCCAAGCCTGGCCTTTCACATCCACCAAAGCAGGAGGTTGGTTTAAGCCCTTGTCACCTGGGCTGTTGGAAAAAAATCTCAAACTGGTTTATAGACCTCCAGTCTCCACCTGCTTTAACTCAACCTCTGCATTGCCACCAGATTGCATTTTCTAAAATAAAACTCAATTTTTAACAAGCAGTCTTCCCTCGCCTCCCCCATGATTGATTTACCAGGGTTTCTTGATGTGCATATAGGGAAAAGTCAAATTACCCATCATGCTCCTTGAGAAATTCTGATGCATTTTACCTACCCAGCAGAGCCAAGACCTTCTCTCATGAACCACTTATTGGGGAAAATAAGATAGCAGATCACTTAGCTCCCTGATGTGGGCTGATGCTACAAGCAGTTGAGTCTATTGTTTTTAATGGGACAGAGTTGTGCTAAACAATCATTAATGACCACCACTTCACTTACTCAGAAGAGAAGGATTCAAGGTCCCTTAATTTGGCAGATAAAGATTTTCTAATTTCTGCACAAAAATACCTTTCCAATTTCTAACATGATCACCTGACTATATTCACGTACAGTCACATCGTAATATTTTGTTTACAGTTTTTCTACCTGTAATAATCTTTCCGCTTCTCTTGAGTACTTCAAATCCTACCTCAGACTGAAACAAGGTTTTCTGTGGTCCAAGGCTATTTTGTATCTTCTGTAGTATATTTGAGAATGTATTTGTCTGTCCTTAGACATCTCCAGTATTATTGCCCTCTGTTGCTATCTCGATTCTCCACATGATTATTTTTTACAGCTAGACTATAAATTTATGGAGGTCTTATAATGGGCTAAAAGGTCACTCTGTCTTCTACTTCACTGTAATCAATACTCATTTTAAGAATCCATTTAGCCTGATATCATGCATATAACAAATGTTCAATTATTTTATTGAATGAATAAACTCAATGTTTTAGTTTTCTAATGAATTCATTCTGAAAAGTAATATTTTCTGTCAGTCACAAATCAATCCACCAACTTCAGACTAACTTCTCTTTATTAGAGATGACTAGCAGCCTTAGTATCCAATCGGTGATAATTAAGACTGGCAATATGATAAAATATTCACCCCTTAACTCCTGGTCTTCAAGGTTAATTTTTTAAAACCTCTTTGATATGCAAAGTTCAGTGAGAAAGTGAACACTGTGTGTCACGTAGCAACATGCCAGTCTTAAACAAGGCCAGTTGACCTTGTTGAACCCGGATTTCTTGTTCTGAACAAAAGAGACAATATGTACCTCATACAACTTTTGGGAGACAGAAATGAGTAGCGTGTGGGGAACACTATGAAATATATATTGGTTTATAAGCTGTGAAGTTCTGAAAAAATTTTGGAGATGATGGTGGACCATATGAAGATGGAATTGCCAATTACACCTGTGACTTGAGGACAGGCATAACAATATAAGGCAAGTATTAATCTTCTGATTAAGGGATGAAAATTACTTAACACTCACATTTTGCCACTAACAAATGTGCTGCTAGAAAATGTAATGGATTTTCATAACACAATTAATAATCTTGAATATCCTCTGGTATCAAGCATTCCACTATATTCCAAGAGAAATTCAAGAATTATTTCTTCTATACCTGTAGTTCTGCATTCGTGTCATTTTTCTTTTCAATTCTAGCTGCATGAAATAGACTCAATAAGTGATTTTTCCCCTCCAAGGTTTTTGTTTGCTTGTTGATTAGTTGGTTGGTTACATCAGGCAGAGGTTTTGAATAAAACCTATTTCCCAAAAAACCCCAGAATAACTCAATTCGAAGTAACCAGGGGCTAATATATTTTGTAAGGTTAATTTAATTTTTTTTCTATACAGAGACAGATGCCCAGGTTATTATTTCTTTCAACATTGTTTATGTCATTGTTTATCTAGAACAATGCTGTCCAGTAGAAATATAATTAAGCCACACATGCAATTTTAAATTTCGTAGGTATTTAAAAAAGTAAAAAGAAACAGGCAAAATCACTTTCACTAATATAGTTTCTTTGACTTAATATAGCCAAACTGTTATTGTTTCAACCTGTATTCAATATAAAAATTATTGGCAAGATCTCCTACTTTATTTTTATACTATGGTTTTGATAACTGGTGAATATTTTACACTTGCAGCATGTCTCAATTTGGACCAACCCCACTTTCAGTGCTTATATGGTAGGTAGTGACTACCATGTTGGACAGTACTGATGTCAAATGAACAGTTGGACATTTTGTCCGAGTTTTTATTCAAATAGAAACATTGATTAAACTTTGAAACAGATATTAATCCTCCTTCTCGGTCTCTTATTTTGATAACTTTCCTCTCAAGAGCATTTGAAATATTATAATATCATCTTTGTTAAATGCATCGAAGTTGTCATTTGAAAAACATGGAAGATGAGAATCACTGCCACAATGAATATTGCCCCATGTGATCCCCATTCCAAAGTAGTAACCTAGTTATACGAAATATATATATGAAAGTTCTGTGAAGATTGAAAGCGAACATGAGTATAAATCTCTACTTATACAAGTAAAATGTATATTTAAATTAACATCATAGATGAAAAATTATAGCTGTACTTTTGTCATTTTTTTGACATTTCTATTTGCGATAAAACATCATTACAAGCAAAGCTTTTCATGGATATAGTACTAATTTTAATTACTAAAAAATGTGGTGCATATACAAACATCAAAACATGTTTTTGGAGAATTGTAAGTAATTAGCTGTATCTTCAAATGTCAACAGGTGGAGCGAAAAAATCTATGGCAGCAGAATCTAAGATGGCACCCAGTGATTCCCATCTCCTAGTATTTATGTCCTTGCATAATGTCCCTTTCAGAGTAGGCAAGACTTGACTTACTTCTACCAAATAAACTATGTCAAAGATGGGGTGTCACTTTAAGCCACTTAAAATGATGACTTTTCTTGCTAGCCATCTATCTCTTACTGGTTTTCAGGGAGCAAACTGCCATGTTAGACAGTCACATATGGCAAGAGACTGAGGGTGACTTCAGTCAATGAACTGAGGTCTTCAGTCCAACAACCCATAAGAAATTAAGCTTGCTAACAACATGTGAACACGGAAGCAGATCCAACCCCAGTCGAGTTTTCAGCTCAGACATCCACCCTGGCTGACACCTTAACTGAAGCTTTGTGAGAGCCCCTACAGCAGAGAATCAACATAAACTATGCCTAGATTTCTGACCCATGGATATCTTGAAATTTTTTAAAAAAGTATTTATTTTAAGCTGCTATATTTGTAGCAATTTATTATGCAGCAAGAGATAAATAATACATCACCTAAAATTTTTAAGAGGAAAATATGATCATATATATAAATCAAATGATAGATATTGTATGACTTTCAGTATAAAATATTGCAAATGTAAGAGAGGACCATATTCAATGAGTTACTGGCGAAATGATGGCTATTTTTAAATTTTCAATTTCAGAAAAAAGAGATCAAATGTATATTCAGATGAAATGATAAAAGTTAAGGTGTCACGCACACACATTTCTGACGTTCATTCTCAAATTTTAAGTAGACTGATGATAAAGATGAATAATATTGTCAATCTTCCAGTTTTATTTCAGCATTTTGCATTTGAAGCAGACAAGTTATACTTGTGTTGTTGCTATTTTAAATGGTCCTTTAAAAATCTCCACCATTTCACGCAGACATGAAGCCAAAATCTATTAAGCATGTTTTTAGGTAAAAGGATGCCTCAGAATCACGAACAAATATACTTGGTTATTTGGGTATTCTCATCTATTTTCTCAAATTGTCATGTAGAAACATGGCTTATATTGAACTGCTTATTAAAATGCATATTAAATGCAAAACCTGTGAGAGAATGAAAGGAAAGCGAAGCACTTCCTACTTTGTTCACTTCAACAAGTAAGAATCTAATTACTAGCAAAATCGAAGAGAGTGATTACAGATAAAAAAGAACAGAAATCATTAGGAGAGAAGGGAAAAATGGGAAAAGAGAGGAGAAAAACGAGCAAAGGAAATTAACAAGTCTTGAAAAGATGAAGTAGAAGAATGGAAAAGAAGGAATAAATTATAATTTGAAACTGAAGTGTACGTACTATTATATACATGGAGATGATGTAAACATGTTGAAATTATCATCTGGAAATTGTTGAGGAAGGTACAATTTAGGAACAAAATTGTACCTTTTAAAGGGTAAGTTTGAGGTTTTGAAATGCATAAAAATATCATAAAATAAATTTAGAGTGATATATAAGATCTTAGCTTTCTGAAACTAAATTAATATTTTTTCATAGTCTAAATTCCATTCTATAAAACACCAACCAAGACTTATACCACATCTTTTAGATGGTTCTTAATAAATTTTCTGAAAAAGTTTTTTTTTCTGATTCCTTTTCCCCTCAAAATTGTACACTTCCATCTAAGACATATTGAGAAATTTTGTATCTCTGGAAGGTTTTGAAAGTGAAATCTTGGAGTTCTCTTATTTGCCAGGTATGACACAGCCCTTGATAAATGAGTAGAAATATATAATACATTTGATTTCAAATCACCTTGAAACAATATAACCATTCTATTATTATGATGATGTCATGATAACACCGAGCAAACATTCGTATTCAAATTTAGTAAAACCTCATAGTGGACTTCTCCAGAGGTCTCCTTGAGTAATGTTAGCGGTCTACTCTCCACATACACAATTAATTCCTTCACTAAGCAGCTCTATTGCATATAGCAAAATCAGGCAAAACCTCTCACTCCCTCCTCCCCCCCCGAAATCTCACATTTTACCTTGCACTTATTTGTTTATAATCTCAATTTCAGGTCCACATCTTAAACTTAGATCTTTTAAAATAGGCACTTACTCTGAATTCTATTTCCTTCACTGGTTGTGGCCATGTTTTATTTGGAAACTCAGATTGCAAGAGACACAGAAATAGAAAAAAAATTAGGGGAGAAAGAATCAACATCCTTTCATCCCAACATAAAGTTGAAAAGCAATCACACAGAATTCTGATTCAACTGATATCCATGTTCCCCTCCTAAGGACTTGCATTATGAAAGGCATGTGGCTTAATTTGGGTCTTTTGAGAGGTAGGCCCTGTAGCAAGAATGTGAACTCAAGTAATTTTGGGATGTGATCTCAGGATATACAAATGTGTGTGAAGAAGTGAAACAAAGAAAACCTCCAATAAAGGGTATGTTATCAAGCGATTCACCACTGTGGGCAACTGAAGCTTCATATTGCATGGGAGCTCTAGAAGATGGAAGAAGCAAACCTTGGAGCTATCATACCTAAAGGGCAAGGGGTTGGGTACTTATCCACCGAGTGCTGCTTTAAAGGAGCCTTACTTCCCCTACTTCTCCCTGACCCAAGAACAAGCAGAGGCAGCCCAAGCAAAAAAAAAAAAACCAAAAAACAAGTATTTGGAGATCAGGCAGTATGTATAAGAACGGTAAGTGCTGAAGGGATATGCGTGACACCAGTGACAGTATCTACTATAGCAAAATGTGTTTTTGTTTCAATGATCTTTGGAAACTGCCTACATTTGAAAAACATTAATGTAATATCATAACCATTACTTCGTTCCATTAATTGGCCCCCAAATCAGGTCCAAACAATGTTATAGATATTAGTTGGTTACCTTTTTAAAATTCATCCATCCCCCCCCTCCCTCCCTCCCATCTTCCCTCCTTCCTCCTTTTCCCCCCGTCTTTGGGGAACCTTCTACCTACCTACCTTAGTTGTGTTGCAGCTGCGAAGTCTGGATGAGATTTAACCACTTATGGTTGCAGAAGTGGGGTCTGATTTAGCTCAGGAATAAGCATGTGATCTAATTGAGGCTGATGAGTTTCAAGGAGATCTTTCTTGGATGTTTTGGGAAAGACTGTCCCTGAGGAGAAGGTCTTTTGCAAAAGTGGGCCCCAATACCGTTTCAGGTAATTTTTGCCACCATAAGGGGAGCCAGATGAAACAGATAGGTCAATACAGAAAGGCAGAACCCAGAGAATTGTGAAAAAAAAAAATGGAATCAGAACCCTAATGACATTTGTTATTTAAATCAGTTAGAGACAGATTTTTCTGCCACTTGCGGCATTAAGAGTACTAACCAATAGAGTCATCGAATTAGTTACCCCTAGGTGTCTTAGGACTAATTCTCCATGAAGTATCACAGAAGGTGAAAATTCATATTACTTTAATATTATTAATTTTATCATTTTATTCTTATATCAGAAAATCACTGAGTTTATGTTAACAAGTAATCCTTTCATTTTTTCTAATACCTATAAGCTGTATTTTGTAATCCCATAATGCAAAATAATAGGATATAGTAATAGTTCAATCATGTTCTGAAAGAGAGATATTTTAATGTACCCTTTTGGATTAGAGCTTTACAGCAGCCAAAGTGTTGACTATTTTAAGAGTATTCTGGTGAAAGGAAAGGTTAACCTAATAGTACCCGCTGTGCCTGCATTGGCAAAAGGAAGGGAATCACACAGATGGTGGCATTAGCCTGAGAGTTTAGTGCCAGGAGTTTCCTCTCAAAGGCACATAAATTGGAATGAAATCTCTATCTTTTCCTGAAGATATGGATCCATATATATTGAAAAACATTATCTTTCTACTCACACTATAAAAATCACGACAACAATCAAATAGTGAATATTTACTGATCCTTTAGTATGTGCCTAATCCTTTAGTATTCGCAAGAAATTCAGTTTTGTTCTAGACTAATCTTAGGTTACTTTCCTTCTATGAAAGCACTTAGAATAGTACCTGGCACACAATAAACTATAAATCAATGCTATCTGTCATTATCTAACACAGCCAGGACTCTTTAATTCTCTTAGAGAGTGGGAAGACTCAAAAACTTGTTTCTTTCTGGACAGTCTAGTAGTGCACACATGGTATGGGTGTATAAAAAATAAAGAAATTATACAAACTGTTTGATACATATGAGGTAGAAAGTAATAAACATAATAAGAGAAATATTGCTGGGGCTTAAGGGTAGATAGGAAGACAAGATGGGTCTTTTAGGCTTCCTGGGAATATAAAGGAGTAGTCATATTTGGAGATTTGTGGTGCAAGGGAGAAGGAAAGAGGACAGACACTCTAAATGGACCAGGCAGGGTAGGACAGGCAAAGAACACAAGACACATGGTAGGAACATGGAGCAGGCCCACTGGGATTGTAGCCTGAATGAAAAAGACCCATAGGAGAAAATATGGGAAGATATCCAGAGTTGTATTACAGAAGGGTCTAACAAGCATGACTAGAATAAAAATTTACCAAGGAACTTTTGCTGTTGCTGAACCCTCAGCACCCCTTAAATACATATAAGGCTTGTTTGCCTTAGATTTTGTGACTAGTAGAGGCTCTTGTCAGAATCTACCAGGTGCTGCAGAAGAATGTTGGTGGCTTCACGACACAGCTAACAGGCATGCTAACAGCATAACTGAAGGGCTTGAGAGGAAGGGAGACCAAGGTAGAAGCTTATAATTAATGAGTTGTCGTTTGACAGCTTTGTTACTGTCTGGAAAACTATTTTATTTATTTTTTCAGCTTTAGGAATAATACTAAAAAAAAGATAACAATACCTAATATTTATCGATGTTTTACTATGTACCAGACACAGCTCTAAACTTAACATGTGTTATATCTCACTTATTCCCTTTTTGTTGTGTCATTTCCTGCCCTGTAATCAGATGAGGAAACCAAGACACAGAGAGATCACACAGCTAGTAAGGAAAGGTAGCCCCAGTGAATCATGCCTTCCAGAATTCATGTTGGCCCCTAGCCAACCCATCAACTGACTGAGAATGCATAAGCCCAAGCAAAATCATCTTGAGCTTTGCCTATAAACCTGAAAACAGACCAGCTGACTTACAGACTATGTGCAAATATAAATGGTTATCGCTTTAAAATCAGTAAGTTTTAGGGGGTTTGTTATATACCATTTTTGTAGCTCTAGATAACTGATATCTAGGGAAAGGCTAGAAATGGGAGTAAGGCTTGGTTCAGAGTTCTTAAATAATACCAGAGTCCTAAATCTTAAAAAATGCTGTTTGGGAACGTGTACCTGAAGGCAGGTTCAATGTTTTGCAAAGGTGCCTGTACAAAATTCATAGTAAACTAATGGAGGTAACCACTGTAGAATAAATTTTAGAGGATCATTATTAGAAGGCTTAATAGCAGCTGGTATTTATTGCCTACATACTCTGTAACAGCCATGGTCCAAAACAGTGGAAGAAGGGAAGAAATACCTTGACTTATCCCCTCCCCAGGCTCTCCAGCCTCCTGCCAATTTCCCCCACTGGCTAAATCTATCAGAAGCTGGTGGGCAGAGGTCAGCCTCTTGCAATATATAACATAGGAAGGAAATGCACTGGAATAGACCTGAGAGCACAGGATATACAAGAAGGATATATCTGAGTTATGATCCCAAACAGGGCTATGTTTCAAAGGTATAAATAAGTTGGATGTGTGCACGTGTTCTGTCAAAGCAGAATATGTATCCTTTGGGGTTAAGTAGAATATGTATCCTTTGGGGTTGGATGGATATGAACTACACATTCTAAGACACAAAAGTTTTTAGAAAAAGCCTCACCAGCATCTCAAAACACACTGCCTGAACATACCAATGAATAGGACTTGGGCTCAACTCACACACAGATACTTGACAGCCATTCCTTTATATCCTTACTAATTAAAGTGTGGGCCGAGGCCTAGAGCCCTGGCATCATCTAGAAGCCTACGAGGAATGAAGAATTTCAAACCCTACAAAAGACCCATTGAATCAGAAACCTCATTTCGACAAAATCCCTAAGTGATTCCTGTGTACATTAAGGTTTGAGAAATGCTGCTGTATGTGATAGCACACTAACATTTTCTTTCTTACTGCCAGTGTGAGAATTTATATCTACCTTGTAATAGGAACTTCAGTTTAACTCCTCATAGCAAAGTACTATAGTATATATTGGATCCTTAGTTCCTCATTGAACCCTGGGGGATGAACAGACAAGTCTCATAATGCATCACTATCATAAAAATGAGGAAATAAAGGAAAAGATTTAAATAAGTAGACAATAGTTATGAGCTACGGAGTGGTGAACCTACATTGAGACTGAGTTATTAACAGCAAGTTTAGTGATCTTTCCAGGGCTGAGATGAAGTGTGGAGGGTGAGAAGATGGAGCAGGGTCATTACACAAACCATTATAGTATTTGAGGTCACATTGAGAAGTAAATACATAGGAACTAAGTGAGAAATTGGAAAGGGGTATTTTAAGGAAACTGATTTTCATTCAAAGTAGGTGTGATTAATCATATTGCATTCCAGCAGTATAAACAATTGAAGATGTTAATATTGGTATCTTCCTTAATTATTTTAGTACTTAAAAACTGTTTTCATTTGCTCTCAACCCTTATACAATCTTAAATGTAAAATGTCCTTTCCAGTAATTTTCTTGTTTTCTGGGTTGTCTGTCATTGGTCAACAATGAATGAGTACCTATAAAGCACCTGAAAACTAATTTTTCTCTCTCCATTCCTCAGCATCTTCAATGATTCCAGCAGAAAGATACACACCACTGATATAAACAAAACAATAAAGCAACTTCAAGGAGATGACTGTATTGGTCTAGGATTTGTGACAACAGTAATAGCAACGAAAAAGCAATCTTTATGATGACAGTCATTTAAATTGTGATCAAGTTGCAGACTTTGATTCCTTTATAAAAGTCTAAGTCCAAAAATTATTTCCCTATTTCAAAACTGTTGATGTAACCCACAGCATGAACAGGCAGAATGTGTCACTTTCATAAGTAATTTATTTTTAGACTCTGTTTAAGGAAAAATCATCAGTCTCCAGTTGCCTATAGAATACAGGTATCAGGACAATCAGAGTTTTCTTGAAATACCCTTGCAATGACTTTGGTTTCTGGTCCATTTCCTGGTCTATCTCTTTTCTTTTACACTTAGCCAACCATGCCAAAGATGGACTATACTTTTCTCAGTGATAACTGAAAATGTTCACAAATTATAACTGTACCATTTCATCCAGTTCAAATACTTTTACTTCTATAGCAAAACAGATTGATTTTCTCTAGCAACAAACACTGAAATGGTCTCTTCTATGTCTTATGATTAGTTCTAATATCAGCAAATTAAAAGGCAGCAAAACAAAATTTTCCCATCAGGCCTTTATCAGTCCCTTCATACACATACATTGGCCTTGCCCTGAACTGTAAGGTGGATGAATGAGGGGAATACTGATTTTGGCATCCAGCTTACTCTCAGATAATCTAGCTCATCCTTCTTGGCTGACACAAGACAGAAATAACATCAAAGGGTGATAAACTCTTTCCTGAAAACCAGGGTTCCATGGTTCACTGTCCCGGGCCTAATCTATCAATCCATTTCTACACAATAAAAGGTAAGAAACCCATTACAGATCTGTTATAAGCCCTGGCAGGTGGTCTACAACAAAAACGGAATAATCAGCCAACCCAGCATTTGGTGTTCCTTTTCTAGGGTTTGAAGCACCAGGGGTCAGATGACATGCATATAGCAGTTAGGGTTTAGTATTAAATTCTTTTAGGCCCATAAATAAACTCATACATTTTGCAGTAATAGCACAAACATTTGACAGAAAAATTCATTCTTGGTATGATTCTGACCTTTTATTAAAATAGCACTGTTATTTTATTTTTGCATTACATACTGGCTTTGCACACGATGTAATAAATGAAGCTGGGTTAGAATTTACAATTTGTTCTCTTAAATACAGCTTTAATCTTCATTTGATATTCAACCTCAGTTTAAGGAGTTACTATATGAAAGCCTCCATTTAATACCATTTCAAGATTATTAAATTATTAGAAAGAAAGGCAACCCCTCTGGTCTCAGGGTTGACACTATATAATCTAGCCATTCCAAAGCCAACATACTGCAGGAACAAAAGGAATAAGTTTTATATTAGCAAAATTTCTTTTATTATATCATTTATTCTCTTTTCTAAAGTTCCTTACTACAGGTCAAACATCTTTGTGTTCAATGACTAACTTCAAAAATGTTACACTAAAGGCCAGAGTTATGAAATTTTTCTCCTTTTGTTATCATCATATTTTTTTTTAAATTTTAAATTCATTGTGAACAGGGAAGGAAGTTTGTCAAGAATAGTCACATCTGTTTTTTATCTGAAATTAGTTTACCTTTTTAATAAAGTCTGGTCCACAGCATATGTAAATGACAAATTTTCAGCATATGTATATACATATGTGTGTGTGTATGTGTAAAGTTTTTAATATGAAAATTAATTGTCACACAAGTATGAGTATTTTACAATGCATGTTGGGTTTCTGTTTGTTCACATCTTTTAAAAATAGCTTGCACTGAAATGAACAGAATATCTAGTATTAGGTTTAAGATTTCCTAATAGAACCTTATCTGGCTCCAACGAAACTTCCGACAAATGGTTTCTCATCACCCCACCAAAATGGGGAAATGGCATCAAGAATGGAAGTAGGGAAAGAGGCGGGAAAGCAGTGTGGAGGTTCAGTAATACTCTGTCTGGACTTATGAATTAAAGTTAGGTATGTAGGTTGATTGCGAAGATTCTCAGGGTTAAAAATGTCATCTTAAGTTATGCTCATACTTAAAATGTTTAAATGTAGGTGTTTGAAAACAATGGTGGACAACTTGCACTTCACAGCCAACGTGAGGAGAAAAATCCATCATTTTCCAACACATTTTATCTGAAATGCTACTTGGTCATAGATAATGAGAATAATGGGATCAGTGGAATGGGAAGCACTGGATGAAAAACTTCTGTGCCTTCCATTAGGGGCATTTGGTAGTCTTGGTGCTTCTAACTCGCATTCTCTCTTTCAGTTCTTGAATTTGTAATGGTGGCACATATTTCAGCTTCCCCCCCCCCCCCCACCAAGAGCCACTTTTGTAGCTATTCGATTGAGACAGTGAATATTATTCAGCCTGAAAATAGAAGGAAATCCTGCCGTATGCAAGAACATGTATCTACCTGGAGGACATTATGCTAAGTGAAAAAAAGCCATTCACATAAGGACAAATACTGCATGATTCCACTCCTATCTAAAATAGTCAAAATCATAGAAACAGAGAGTAGACTTGTAATTATCAGGGCAAGAAGGGAAAGGAAATGGGAGTGTCTAAAGGGTATAGAGGTTAAGTTATGCAAGATGAAATCTTCTGGAGATATGTACAATATAGTGCCTATAGCAAACTGTGTTGCACTCTTACTGTATTGCATTCTTAAAAATTTGTTAAGAGGGTAGATCTGGTAAGTGCTCTTACCACAATAATAAAAAAAACACAGAATTTGAATCAGAAAGAATTGTGTACTCTGCCTTTTTTGTTTTAACCTTACCCCTATTTTTGTTGTGTTATTGTTAAAGCTAACATTTTGAACAATAACAATGTGCAAAACACCTTGTTTGGCATTTCCCACACACTATCTCACCAAATTTTCACGGCACCCCGTAAAATATGTTCAACATGTTCTGAACTTTGTGGATGTTATAACTGAAGTATGGGCATGGTATGTAAAGATCGCACTACTAGTAATGGGTAAAATCCATAATCCATAAACCTCACTATTAATCCCCACTATAAACTGTCTCCTCACAACTCTTATTTTTTATTTGTTGTAAAATGACTGATCCACATTCTTGGCATTGCTTGATATTTTGATAGTTTGGAAAGTTAAAAACCACATACTGTTAAAAACTTACTATCATTAAAGAGTGATTAATTCGGTAGTAATGGCGACCAGGTTTCTTGGACAGTCCAAACCTGTCAACTTCACTGAAGGATTAAGAGCGTAGGGGTGCTGCTGCTGCTAAAGACACTAGCAGTAACAATAACAATAGCTAGAGTACTGGGCCAGGTCCATCTCAAGGAGCCTGATGTTGATTGTCATAACTGGGATGATCTTATATATACACATTTTAATCTTCTAAAGTGGGATGCTCCTGATAGTGAAAGAGCTATTAAAATTATGATGGAATAACAGGTAAAGCCATGATTGTCAGAGCAAAGTGAGATATACTCATGACACACACACCTAGTAGTAATAATCCTCATCTCAATGTAAAATTATAGGAGGCGAAGTCAAGAATGCTTATGTTATAAACTGTTTAATTACTACTCCCACCCTCAACTTTCAGCCTCAGACTATTTAGCAACTATAAATTAGAGGTATGAATAGGTATAATGCCATAATAGGTAATATGTAGTTCTGAATGCCCTTTAAGTAAGGCAAAGGTTGGAATTGATTATGATATGCTTAGAACAGCATGTGGCACATAGTAGTCATTCCTTAGATGTTTGTTGAAAGAATAATTTAATGAAAGAATAAATGCTATGATGTAATTATTAACTATATAAAGGAAATCTTCAAGATGATGAATTTCTAAGAAATATCAGGCTGCATGCCTTGATAATAAATATAAAATATAATTTTCTTGTATTTCCTGTAAAGATGATTTTCTTTAGTTTAAAAGTAATTTACATTAATGGCAAGATTGAATGGTCACTACTAGAACAAATCTATTAATTCATGGTGTTGATAGGAAAATAATTTGTTGGAGCAAATGTTCATTTTTGAGCAAGGACTAGAAAAGTCAAGTTTAACTTGATTTAATTTTCTCTTTTTTACTCTCCACATTTATAGTAATGACTAATAAAACTGACATTACATTACAAACATTTATTTACATTACACAAATGAAAAGAACTAAAGTGTTTACTCTTGGTTATATACTTAGAAGTAAGATGATTAGATATTAATACAAAAATAAACCAGATTTCTGGAAACTTAGTAATTTGTATATTATAGAAAATGATCTGACCCATGAGTTTAACTTTATTTTTACTCGCATGATATATATTTGTGATTTAGTTTGTAAATAATCCCTGGACTATTATCAATATTACAAAAATTATTCTTAAATTAAAGCTTTGCTACATATATTTTTAAATCTAACTTTTTCACTAGATGAAGGGTATCAGATTTCTTTTATTAAGGTGCACTTTCCAGCTGAAACTCACTTTCCAGCAAAATTTGTTATTTGTGCTTGTAAAATGTTTTAGTCTTTATATGCACTACTTTATACTATATAGGCATTATCAAATTAAAATAGTAATTTACTACTTTCAAGTAAATGACATGCAAAAATTTAAAGTTATTTAATAAAATAGAAATATAGTTAATATGACTAATAGGAATGTATAATATATACTACCTGTAAAGTTACTTAACATCAAAAATTGGAGACATATAACTAACTCTGAAACAACATAAACATGCTTTCCTGTGTTACACAATCACAAATGTTCTATTTAAGTAAATAAATATCTGGAAAATAATTTGAAAACATAGCACCTACTTTTCCAAAAAATCGAAAAAAAGCAAAAATTCCATACAGTTTTTTTTTTAACAAAAAGAAACCCCAGTTTTTACCTTTAAAGGAGCAATGAGATGAAATGGGAAATCATGTTTTTCTTTGTTTCTAGTATATTATTCATAGAAAAATCACTTGGGCTTCACTAAAAAGTTTTTAAAAAACCTATTTATTTCGGAATACCTTTTATGTTTAAATAGAGGAAAATGTGTCTTCAGATAAATCACATAGGACTCGGTGTTCTAATCTAGAAGATGTGAGAGTAATTTAGGTTCATTAGGCTCCTTTCATTTGAATAATCCTATGAATCTACAAAATAAATGTTCCATCTTTTCACCTTTTCAATTAAGTACAGAAAGTATGCAATATGTTTTAAAAATAAAGATGGACAAATCATATTTGGATTCTAAATAATGGTAGTTTTTCTAAATACCTGCACATAATGTATAAAAAGAGCAATGAAGAATGGGGACACAAAGTGACAAGAACAGGAAAAGATGAAAAAGAGATTAAAGGTAAGAGATTAAAGGTAAATAAAGAGAGAGTAGGAGACAATGTGTCATACTACCTGGGTAGAAAAAAAAAACAACTGACATATATGCATGTAGGAAGGTAGATTCATGATAGACATAGAAAGATGTCAATTCGTGGGCAAAGACATACATAATAGAGAAGGAGGAAGAGAATAATAGTGATGGCGAGAGACAGGAAGAGAGTGAGAACCCCCTACACATACACACACATTCAGAGAAAATACAAAGAAATATGAAGAGTGACAAATCTAGAAAACAACACAGTCAGACATGTGTATGAAGCTCATAGAGTGAGACAACCAGAGGAAAAAAAAAAACCAGAGGCTAGCTTTAATGACATTCCCATTTTGTATATCTTAGTGGGATTACTGTTAAAGACTGTAAAGGTCAAGATAAATATTAGACAAAAATGAGGCTATCACCTCAAAATTCTTATCTGGTGGTAGCCACAAATTTAAACAAAGGCCTGTATTCAGCTTTAAAACAACATTTCCCATCTCTACTATAAAGAGAAGCTACCCAAGGCAAGTTAATATAGTTTGCAATAAGCCCATTATGGGGTCCACCGCTCCCTTAAAGGAATAACTATATTACCCCCCAAATCTCAGTTTTCTTTATTTAGTAATGAAAAATAGAGCTGTCAAAGTAATTGGTAAATTGGGTAAATAGGCAGGATACAACATATTAGAGTTAGCCATGGAGAAAGGCACTGACTACCAGAGATTGTGATAGTAGGACATTTTTGGAGATACCGTGTATTAAGGAATTGGCATATTTGTATCCCAGCAACCATGACCTCCTAGTTATAATTATACTACCCACTCTAACCTTTGGATGGAGCAGGGGCTGGAGAACGCAGGGAGGGGTCCCCATTATTTCTCTCTTCTAATAATTCAGTTTTTGAGGATTGATGACAATCAAGACCATCTCCTGAGCACCTTGACCATCTTTCCTTACTTTTTTTTTTAAACTGACTTGTGCACTGACCATTTGGTTTCTATTCCTAAATTTCAACCAACAGGGATAGGGTAGCATAGAGATGGAGAAGAGACAATTAAATAGATTTTAATATGACTAGTGAATGAGATTCCAAATTTGGAGACATTTGGTGGTAAAAACATAGCATTAAAATAATTTTGGGATGGGACACAGATATAGTGGATGATATGGTAATATAAGTCTATACAAGATGACATTTATAGTCTCAGTTTTAATTTTCTATCATAAAAATTTTACATTTTATGCTGTTGTGGAACCCATAAAACCTTGGCTCATGTTTCACTATTCACAAAGCAGGTATTGTGTGTTTTAAATAGTTCTCCCCACATTTCCTACAATGATAACTTTTGTGTCCCCTTTTATAATATCAAGATGTACTGAGATACTGTAAAACATTTTGGGTCAATTCTTCTCCTTGTTCTCTTCCTATGAGGAATGATTTATTTATATTGTTAGGTGGCCACAAAATTTGATTACTAGGAAAACAGAATCCCTCCATATGCAAATATCTGTATCTTTACATGGCTTTTCTGAAATTATTAAAGAAAGAAACTTTATATTTTTGCAGAAAAAAATCCCTTTAAAATGCTTTACTCTGATTATTCACATAAGCAAAGCAAGTGTGTGTATGTGTGTGTATACACATTTTTTTTCAAATACATACTTGATTGAATTATAGGGACCTAAACATACATTTTGATTTTGATGTCAAATAATTGGTATTTATTTTATTTCATAAATATTTTGACCAGTCATGTAAAAGATCTGTTACAAGAACTTTAGCATCAATTTAAAAATATGATAACCTGAAATAATTCAAAATGAAGTTGCTAATACTTTCTTTGCCAATCATCTACGTACAAACTTTTCTCAGAGTAACATCTTCATACCTCTCAATTTCGTTGGATGCTAATGAATAAAAAGTAAATTTTTTGGAGGTAATAGTGCTATTTCTGAAAGAAGCCATTTTATATTACATGGAAAATTATACTTCTGCAATATCCTCTTGGCATGGTTTTGCTACTGGTTTAAAAGATTACAATTTGCCTTATATTTTGGATACAACAAAGTGAACACATTAAATATGCTCATAAGGCAGTAGAATTGTGGTCAAAAGTAGGTGAGAGTTTTCAAAACATTCTTGGGGGGGTCAAAAGCATATATGAACAAAGTACATGTGGGGCATATAAAGTAAGGAAGAAGCAGCCTTAGGTATAAGGGGATCTGTACTTGGCACAACCTATAAAGTGTTAGGATGAAAAATGCTATAATAATTGGGGCTAAGTAGCAGGATCAAATTGGGGCACTGAAAGTTAGTGATGGAAATTTGCCCCTAGCTCAAAACTACCACAAAATGGTCTTACCTTAGTACTTACCTACAAGTAAAAATAAACAAATCAAAATAAAAAGTGGGGTTTTTATCTAAATAAGTTGAACTTGGTATCTGGAAAGAATCTCAGCAGTTGGTGTGAATATGTCAAAGACAGCTGCATTGTAGAATTTGAAAGCATCTTTTAGCATGAGAATCAACTCTCTGCCTTAACGCATAGTGCGAAATATCTTAGTCAACAAGATCCAGTCAGGTACTTAGTGCGCTTCATATTTCTATTTTCTCATTCTTACATATAAATCTGTAAAGGATTGCTAGCTGTATGAAGAAAGTCTACAGCCCCAAAAGAGAAAATGACAATGATACAGACGAATTCCTTGAAATACACAAGTTACAAAGGCTGGCACACACAAAACATGAAATATCTAATCATCCTCTATATCTACTTAAAAAATTGAACCAGTTATCAAAAACTGGCCCAGAAAAAAACAACTCCATGTCCTGATGGCTTTCCAACTAAATTTTTTGAAACATCTTAGGAAGAAATAATACCAATCTTCAATAATTTCTTCCCCCCCCAAAAGAGAGAGTTCCTCTCAACTTATTTTATAAGTCTAGACTAACAGTGATCTCTACACCTGAGAGGATATTAAAATAAATTACAGATAATTTTCTGTCATGAACCAAGATATCAAAATCCTAAACAACATATTAGAAAATTCAATCCAGCAATCTATATAAAGTACAAGACATCATGACCAATAGGATTTATTTCAGTAATCCATGAGTAGTTTCATAGTCCAAAACTAATGGCTATAATTTATCACATTCCCACGAAGGAGGACGATCATAATCATTTTAATAAATGCACAGCAAGCATTTGAATATGTTCAAATACCTATTCATAATAAAAACTTTATAAACTAGGAATGAGGAGAAATTTCTCAATCTGATTAAGAGCACCTACAAAAAGTCCAACAACAAACTTCATATTTAATGCTAAATTACTGAAAGCTTTCCCCCTGAGACAGAAAATGAGCTAAGGATTACCATTATCACGACTCCCATCAAACATTGTTTTGGAGGTCTTAGTGCATGAAAAATATTTAAATAATAAGGATTAAAAAGAGAGAGGCCCTAGTCTATGAAAAAAAAGTTTAAATAATAAGGATTGAAAAGAGAAAAAAACCTCTATTTGATGACATGATTTTGCGCTTAAAACAAATATAAAAGGTTCTACAAACTATTAATATTAATAAATGAATTTAGCAAAGACACTGGATACGTGCTTAATATAAATATCTATTATATTTTTATATAACAAGAACAAAGAGAAAATAAATTTAAAGTGAATCCCATTTATAATAGGATCGAAATTTCAACTATCTGGGGATTTAATCTAATATGTGTAGGCCTCTGGACTGAAAACTGCATACTATTACTAAAAAGGCACTAAAGAAGACCTAAATAAATGGAGATATTTATCATTTTCACAGATTAGATGTCCTAATACTGTAAAGATGTTAATCGATCTACAAATTCAACAGAATTTAAAAAATATCCCAGCAGGCTTTAGTAAAAATTGACAAATTGGTTCTAAAATGTTCTTGGTAAATCAGAGAACCAAAAATAGCAAGGGCAAGCTGGACTAAGAACAAAGTTAGAGGATTCACATTACCAGATCCCAATGTTTAAATAAAACAATTGCATGTCTACATACAATTGAATCTTATTTAGTCATAAAAAGGAATAAAGTTCTGATACCTGCTACGAAATGGATGAGCCTTGAAAATATTATGCTAAGTGAAATAATATAGATACAAAGAGATGAATATAGTATAAGTCCACTTATATGAAATATCTAGAATAGATAAATTCATAGAAATGCATAGATTAGAAGTTCCTTTGTGTGTGTGTGGTGGGGGTGGGGTAGAGGATAGGGAGTTATTGCTTAATAGTTACAGAATTTTCATTTGGGGTGATGAAAAATTTATGGATATAGATGATGGTGATGGTTTTACATTAGGAATGTAACAAATGACACTGAATTGCACACTTAAAAATCATAAAAATGTTGGAAAGGATGTGGAGAAAAAGTAACCCTTATATACTGCTGGTGGACTGCAAATTGATACAGCTGCTATGAAAAAAACAGTATGGAGGTTCTTCAAGACACAAGAATTGATCTACCATAAATTCGGCAATCCCTTTACTGAGTATTTACCCTCAAACACTTGAAAACCCATATCCAAAAAGATATTTGCACACTGATGTTCATAGCAGCATGATTCACAGTGGCCAAGATATGGAAGCAACTGAAGTGTCCTACAACAGAGGATTGGCTAAAGAATCTGTGGAACATATATACAGTGGAATATTCCTCAGCCATAAGCAGAGATGAAATACTGCCATTTGCGACAACATGGATGGACCTTGAGATAATCATTTTAATTGAAATAAGCCAGACAGAAAAAGTTGAAATCACATGATATCATTCATACATGGGATATAAACCTAAAAGCAACAAATGAACAGGACAAAGAAAACAAAGACTCATGGACATGGACTATAGACTAGTGGTTACCAGAGGGGAGAGTAGAGGGAGAGAGAGGAGATAAGGTAAAGGGGTCAAATATGTGGTGACAGAAAGAAATCTAACTATGAGGGTGAACACGCAATGTAAATATATATCTGCCTTACTGTTAAAGTGTACAGATGAAACACTGGATCTTGTCAACCAATGTCACCATAAAAAATAAATAAATTTAAAAATGAATAAATAAAAAATAATAAAAATGACAAGTTTTATGTTTATAGAAAGATAGATTTACCACAATTTAAAAAAATATGCCAAAACCATTGAATTGTAGACTTCAAAATGGATGAATTGTACAGTATATAAATTATATCTCAATAAAGCTGTTAAAAAATGATTGTTATTAAGCCAGTGTTGGTTATAGTTGAAGGACAGACATAATCAAATGTAAGGAAATACAGAATCCAGAAGCAGATTTATACATACATGTTTCCTTGATTTATGACAAAATTGCCATAGCAATACAGTGGGAAAAGAATTGTCTTTCAATAAATGATGATAGATTAATTGATGTTGCTTTTCATTATAAATTCATATGTGCCACTTGGTTTTAAAGAGTAAGTATGCATTACATTTTGAGAAACAAGTAAGCAGCTAAGTAACTAAGTAACAAACAAACAAACAAACAAATAAAAGCACCCTTTGGAAGAAGGTAGCATGAATTAAGCATTGATTAAGTTTATACTACAGTAAGGATAAGTGAGTCTGATTCATGATACTTGTTGAAGTGTACCACCTCCATCTTGTTTAAATACTGTTAATATACACCTGAACGTCAAATTAATTATTTCATCCCTTTTCTGGTCTAATTCTTTAGAATTAGTCATGAAAAGTAATAGTGGTGTATATTTTAGCATCTGCTCATTAATGTACCATCCTCCACCACCACTATTTCCATCCATAACAAATTATTCGGCCAAATCAAAGGGTCGGGTTAAAAAAAAAATCTACATACTAGCGTTCCCCCCCTCCCCACCAATAAAATGCCCATGAAACAAAACAAATATAAACACTTGCAACATTTAACATATGTGACAGGGGAAATGGTTAATGTCTAACCTTTATCCACTGAAGATTTGTCTGCTTGAGCTTATTTTCAAGTTTATCTTGCTCTTCTGGGCTTAAGGGAGCACTTACAAGCACTGTTCCTCCAGTTTCATTTAAATTGTTTTAGAATTCCCTGGCGCAGGGGCAACTCTTCTGCACATGTCTGAACTTGTAACTGAAACAGACAAATGCAACAACTTTTAAAATGAATTACAGCACAATGCCAACTACCTTGTCTTTGACTCTATTGATTAATCTATCAAAATGAAGCAACTTGACCAAAGGCTTACCGGTACCTCAAATACTAAGTTTTTCTATATAACACATAGCTGATAGACTGAATCACTCACTAGCAAGTAAATAAAATTGTCCTAGAAAAGGACCGGATATCTCATCCTCAGAGATTTGTCTTTCCAAGAGAAAATGTCACATGATATCAGCTTTAAAACAACACCCCAAACAGAGTTTAAGAGCCCGAAAACACATTTCTATCAGAAATAGAACAATCTGGATAAATTCATCACCTTCTTAGGTATTAAGCCTCCAAGTAGTAACATACCACTGAATGAGAAATTGCATTATCGCATTAAGAAGTAACTAACATTGAGAACACATCAGGTACCAGGCACTGTGCTACTCACATCTATTATCTCAATTAATTTTTAAAATAATAATTCTATGAGGTAGATTCTATTATCCTCATCTTACATAGAAGAAAACTAAGACAGAGGTTAAACATAACAGAGAGGTTAAGTACCAATCCAAGGACAAAAGTAGCAAGCGACAGATGATATTGGGCAGTTTCATTCAAGAATCCTTACTTTGACTCTTCCACATCCCTGGATTTCTCTTATTCATTCAGCATCAAATTATCAATGCTTTTCCAAGATCTACAAAACCACTATTATTTTAATAACTGTCTTTTATTCTGTTATTTAGAGCTGTAGTGTCCAATACAGTACCCATAACCACATGAATCTTTTAAAATTTAAATTAAGTAAAGTTCAATAAAATAAAAACTCAGTTCCTCATTCACACTAGCTACCTTTTGAGTACTCATAAGGAACGCATAGCTAGTGAAATTATCTATTTCACTGAAATAGATAATGCAGAACATATCCATCATCATGGAAAGTACAACTGGAGAGTGCTGATCTAGATCGTCTAAGGAAAAAAGAAAATCAATGCAAATTTATTAACAAGTGAATGCTGCTAAAGATGTCTCTTAAATAGGTTTACCATTATATTGCTATATATGACACAGAATACAACTTAGAAAAGATGAATTTTCAAGAACAAACTGAGTTTCATTTTTCCATGACATAACCATATTCAAGTGACCACAGATTCAAAACTTTTTGCTTTTGAATATCAAATACCTAGAGCAATATCTGACATATAGTAGTACTCATTATTTGTTTACTGAATTAAGCAATAATTTTATTTTTATACTTTATCTTCTGTTCAGGTACAAATTTCTTGTGTCAGAGAAATAAGTGGTTGACATTAGAGTCAATTTGTACGTGTAAACCAACTGAATCATTGATATAAGGCGTAATTCCACTTCCTTTTGATTGTGTGACCTTGGTAAAATGAGGATAACACCAATCATTTTGAAAATTTGTATGAAGACTATATAAATAGCAGATGCAAATAATCTAATATTTAGTACATAATAGGGAATGATTAAATGTTAATTTCCCTTCTCTTTTCATCTCCCCTTCAAGATTTAAAAACAGATGCAAAGTGTTTCTTTCCTGAACTAAAACCATAAAAGTTAATCCAACTGCACAATTAGAGCCATGCAGTCAGCCGGTGAGATAATCAGAGATAAGCAGACATGACAGTAGGAAGGCATGAAAAGCAACTTGAATAAACTGGATGTCTATGCAACCAGTACTAGAATGTGAACCAACACCATGAAACCCACCACCCCTCACATCACACAAAAACAGGCAAACTGAACACTTAATTAGAGGCTGAATTAGTTGGATTGATTTGGTGATTAAGATCTTCCCTAAAAAATGAAATTCATTCTATAAAGATTCTTCCTAGTTTTTAAAATAATTGGGAGCTATGAACTTTCCAATAGTCTAAAATTAATTTCAAATGAGTTGTAAAAACACTGCCATGCATTTCACGCGCACATACACACATTTGTGTGTTGTGTATACATACATGCATACATACATATTGGAAAACATTGGGTTAAGATAAAATAAAAGTTGTGAGAAAAACTAGTGAAGAACTATCAATAATCTAGTCGGCAGGAAATCAATGATTAAATACATTAAAAATAGATTCATATTCTCTTTATGCAAGTGGGCCTTGAGGGATTTTAGAAAATAAAATTACCTTGACTTGTTCAAGTTTTTCTTTTAGCTGCTGCTCATTTCCAGGTTCAACTGGAGTAATGTTATCCACTTCTTCCAACCATAAAACAAATTCATTTAAATCTCTTTGAAATTCTGACAAGATATTCTTTTGTTCTTCTAGCCTGGAGAGAGAAGAATAAAATTGTTACAAACAACATATTTCACAACCTTTCTATTTTTTTTTTAAAGAAAAAACAAAACAAAAACCTGCCACATGCTTTCAAGAATACAAACAATGTAAAAAGTATTAATACAATTTTTAAAAAAATTCATTCACTTTGATCAATTTCCATATCTCAAAAATCTCTAAACTATGAGATTAAAATGGTCGAGAAAAATTCTAATTGTAAAATTCCAACATTACTTTATTAAACCAGCACAGTGTTTCAAACTCAGCACTACTGATATTTAAGGCTGGATAATTAGTCATTAAAGGGCTGTTCTGTGCATTGTAGAAGGTTTAGCAGTATCTCTGGCCTCTACCCCCTACACACACCCACCCCTGCCCCGTTGTCACAACAAAAATCTCTTGCGGCATTGCCAAATATCCTCACTGCAGGCAAAACTTCCCGTGTTTGAGAACCACTACACTAAAGCAAGTATATAATATGAAGTTGCATTTCATAAAATGCTTAAGATAGAATAGAATATACCCTTTATGGAAAACTGCAGAGTAAAGGAAAAAGAAGGAAATTAAAATAAAAACCCTAAACGAGTATGTGTTAAAATGTTTTCCAAATTATGTTTCACAATCCTTTTTGAGGAAAGAGGAAAATTGATTTAAAATACTTAACATACATTATACTAGTGGAAGTTTTTAATTACAAAACATATACACTGTATGTTATTCAATTAGCCATAAATTTATTCTTACATATTGAATTATAACACAGCTGGGCAAAATGATTTGCACGTAAAATAATTTACATTTTTTTGTTTTGTTGTATTTTGGGAATATATATATACACACACACACACATATACACATACATACATACACACATATATGTGTGTATACATATACATACATATACACCTTGTATGTAAGCTTTTAATTGAAGTATAACATACATATAGGAATGTGCACATATAACTCAATATAGTTTTAAAAATTGGAAATACCAAATAAGCAAAGAAAGGAACAGAATGATATCAGAAGCTGAGAGGACCCTCTTGTCTCTCATAGTCGCTACCTCCAAGTATAACTAGTATGCTATGTTAAACGTTATGTATATGGAAAGGACCATATGGTATATATTCTTTTTTGACTTGAATTTTTCACTCAACACACAGTTTAAAATAATCATCCATATTGTGTGTAGATTAATTTGTTTATTCTCCCGGATGTTCACTATTGAATTGTGTGTGTGTGTGTGTGTGTGTGTGTGTGTGTGTGTGTATAACTCTGTTGGTGGACATTTGAGTTGTTTTCATTTTGAGGTTTTGTTTGTTTGTTTTTTGCATTAGGTTAAATATTTGAGGGCTTACAAACTGTCAAAAATTCTACTGGGCATAAAATTCCCTTCTGCATTCTACATACTTGTTTTCAGTGATCATATTGAAGCCCTTACCTTTGACTTCAGAGAGTTGAAAGCGGGGAGTGAGGGAACAGACCCTCACCAAAACACTGCACTCACCACAGAGCTAACCGTTTCACCCCATCTGAGTCCTCCTCTTAATGTTGACTGGGACATGGGGTACAAAGGAGGCTGGAAATCACTGGTAGTAGACATAATGCTACTGTCACTTCTCAGTTAAGCCTGTGGGGAAGTGGCTGGTCTTAATTGCTGGCAGCTTGTTTTAGAATGTGGGATAGTACTATTTTTCCTCAGACTCTGGACTTAGAAGCAATTCTGGAAGAATTAAAAGTACCACTATGGACATCCTTTGTTAAACATTTTGAAGGCAGTTCAATTCTTGGGTCTGAGATTCAAGGGTATTTGTCAGTCTACCTCATTTTTCTCTTTCCTACTCTGCAATTCTTTGTATCCTTTAGTATTTGACTCCAGATCATCTTGCACAGTGTCCCAAACACTGAGATCACCTTATTTCGACCAATCTTTCTTATTTTAGTTAAATAAAACTTTGCTAAAATCTAATTAGACTTGTAAAACCTAGACAGATGTGTAAGGCTTTTCCCAGCCTTCACCTAGAAACTGACAATTTCAGGGAGGAAAAAAAACTAAAACCCACCAACAAAAAGAGAGACAATACACTTATTCATTGTACATTGAGATTTATATATTTAATTGGAATCAAACTTTATAAACATTCTGTACTTATTTTCTTAATTTAATATTCTACTGTGTTTCCTAAAGTCATTAATTATTCTTTGAAAAATCAATTTTAGAGCTGAGTAATAAGCCATTTATGGGTACACCATACTTCACCATTCTTCTGTTATTAGGAATTTAGTTTTGTTCCAATTTTTCATTATAATAAATAATCCTATAACAAATACATTTGTTTATGCATTTTGGCTTATGTACCTGCTAATTTCCTTGGAATAAGGAAGAAAAGTTAACTATAAGAATACTAAGGACTTAGGTACACATTGCATAATTTCTTTGAAGTGCTGGTAGTAAGAACACTCATGTACTTCCAACCAACACTTATAAAACACTCATCTCTACACACATTTATCAATACTGAGCGTTACAATCTATATACTTGATAGAGGAAAAAATAGTTTGTCATGCATGTTTTTTACATTGTTTATTAACAGAAAACTTGAAAAAATTCTGTACATGTGTATATTTGTCATTTCTGTTTCACTTGTAAATTGTTTGCTGTCTGTTGCCCATTTTCCTCAGTTTTGTTTTTAAGAGCTCTTTTAATATTACCTTAAAATATATTTATTGAAAACATTTTTCCAGCTTCCCTTTTACCTTTTTGCTTTTTAAATATATTTTCATTTGTTTATCAATAAAATCTCATCTATTTATTTCTTTGTTGTTTCTTTCATTGATACTATTCTGAAAATTGTGACCATCCTACAATTGCTCATTCACCTTTACTTCATTCTGGATCTCTAAACCTTAATTAAAATAAAACAGATTACTAATAAATCTTAAATTTATATAGAGTTAATTTTCTGACCTTTAAGGAATCTTCAGAAATTGATAGTTTTCTCAGCACGATCTATTCTCTACTGATTTGTGGGGTTTTTCATTATATTTTATATTTTTATATGTAATCAGGTTCTGTTTGCTGATCTACTATGCTGAGCTACAAAAATATGACAGTAATATACTACTCAATCATTGCAGCTTTAAAATATGTTTAATTTCTGGTAGGTTAACCCCCTTTCTTGCCTTAGCTATTCTAATTTATGTAATACAAGTATCATTTGGTCAAATTATAAAATAAATCTCACTGGGAACTTTGATAGAGATTCCATTAAATCAACAAATTAATTAGTGAAAAATTTACTGTCTTTCCACTATAAATCTGCTAAATTTTCTATGTTTACAGTGTTTTTGGATACTGAGAGTAGTACTCAGGACCCATCCTCACACTATAAATAATTAAGTATGTTTTCTAATTAACCTTCAGCATCAGTTTGAAAGGCAGTGACTTGCTTATGATTTTATGGATATTAACTGTATACTAATTTAGAAAACCCTTAAGAACTCAGAGACAGAATAAATCATCACTTAAAAAGCAAAAGTTTTGGCAAAGCTATTTGCCACAATATTTCTTTTTATGCAATGTTCGTGGAAAACTTTTTCTGATGATTTAAATTTTTAAGTACAGCATCTTCTGTTTAAATATGAAAACATTTGGTAATCATTTCTTGTTGAGCTTTGTATTTTATACTTTGAAACAGAAAAAAGATGGTGACCCAAACCCACCGGGACCTTGTTATAATCTGCTTTTCCAAGCACATGTATTTTCTGAAATTTCAAAAGCCTCGATTTGAAGTTTTAAAAGCTGCAATTTGAATTTATATATTCAGATGATTGCAGAAAAGGGAAGGAGCGCAGTTAGCATTTCCAGGCTTATCTCTTGACAGAACAGTTTAAGCATACTTTATATTGGCATTCATCACATGGAGTGTTATTTCTTTGTTTACCTACTCACTTAATGCTTATGGTAGGATTTATTCGGGCATTTGGCAGTAATAACAATGAATGGCATATTTAACATTACCCATCTGCAATTAAGCGCTAAATATTTTACTTTTAGAGGCATTTCAATACATTTAGCTTTTTTTTTTTTTTTAAAGAATGGCTTCTGTTTGAAATATTGGCTCCATTTCCATTTACATTATAAATGCTCTTAATGCAATTGATGGAAGCACATATTATGATGGAGAGAGATATGCATAATCAGAAAGGAAGAGTTACCAATATATTGTTTAATTCAACGAACTTAACATTAACTCTTAAGAACACATTCTGTGGGGCTGCTCTTATAGTAAGAGGAAAAGACTGTAAACCACATCGCATGGTTTTAGAGGGAGAATG
The DNA here is from genome assembly GCA_003508835.1 of Eonycteris spelaea. Lineage (NCBI taxonomy): Eukaryota > Metazoa > Chordata > Mammalia > Chiroptera > Pteropodidae > Eonycteris > Eonycteris spelaea. The sequence goes on from PUFA01000228.1 coordinate 1,500,289, forward strand.
TTTCAGGCCAAGTGCTGGATGTTTTCACATCTGAATCTCTTTTAATACTCAAATACCTCCCTTGTATTGCCTTCCTAAAATTCCCAATGAATAAATTGAAACCCGATGGGAGAGGTGTTGAGGGGGGTGGGTGGTGGCAGTGAAAAAGGTGAAGGGATTAAGAGGTACAAATTGGTGGTTACAACATAGTCAGGGGATGTAAAGTACGGCGTAATCAATAATATTGTAATAATTATGTATGGTACCAGGTGGGCACTAGACTTATTGGGAGGATCACTTTGTAAGTTATATAAATGTCTAACTACTATGCTGTACACCTGAAGCTAATATTGAAAGTCAACTGTAATTGAAAATAAATAAATAAATTGAAGCTCTGGAGATTTATATGCCATATATATCTAGATATAAAGGTTACTATCCCACTTTCCAAATGAAAAGTTTTAAGTTTTTGATCAACTATAACTGAGAAACCTATCAAAAATGTAGCTAGAATCAGCATCTATCTATATATAATGCTTAATTCATTAATTTGATTGTACATACTGATTTAAAATGTTATGAAATATATTAGAAAGATTGCATTTCCTCATTCACAGTTCATACAACAATTGTGTAAACATCCTTTTGCATGCATCCTCAATGACAAAATTGTCATCCTGATCTATGAACTTTTTGAGGCACCTGATTCAGTTTTCTAGATGCTATCTATCATCTTCGCTTCCACATGTGGCCTGAGGCGCTGTACTGCCGAATCCATGCGTAATGTTCTACTGGCAATTTTATTCTAAGCCACAAGCACACATTTACAATACATAAGACAGTTTTATGTTATGTAAAGACAGTTTCCTTTTTTCTGTGCCATATGTTCATGAGATACACAATGCAACCACATACTGGGTTGCTTTTAAAATAAACTTTCCTGAACTCTTGAAGCTGTAATGCCATTCCACCAGTTAATCACTACTTCCGTTAAATTTGTTTTCTTCATGGTTATTTTTCCCTCCTCTATCAAGTGACTTCTACAAGCAACCAAAATAAGCATCAAATGAGATTAAGCCAATATGTCTCTCCCAGACTGTAGTTTGTTGTTTTGACCAAAATAAAACAAGTATCTTGTGATTTGAGAAACATTAAGGATTCAAATATATCTGTTAAGAAAAAAATTATTTCATGTTTTTAGTCCACATTGTAACTTCCCCAGGTTGTATCCTCTATAGCAGCAGTACCAAACCTTTTTGGCACCATGGACCAGTACACCTATGAGAATCTAATGCCTGGTGATCTGAGGTGGAGCCGAGATGATGATGCTAGCACTGGAGAGCAAATGCAAATACAGGTGAAATGTCGCTTGCCTGCCTGCTGCTCACCTCCTGCTGTGCGGGCCCGGTTTCTAACAGGCCAAAGACCGTTATTGGTCAGTGGCCTCATGGGTTGAGGATTCCTGCTCTATTGGACATTATGTGAAACAGAACCCAGGCATCAACTCTATTTTTAAACCAACGTGCCTTTTATATATGGTTAGTGCTTGAGTTACACAATTCATTCATTCCTTTTGCCTAGACTTTGTGCCTTAGTAAAATGAAATGCTCCTGAGAAGGAAAACATATCAAGGCTTCTCAGTCATTTATTTCTCAATATTAAGGAAAACAGCAGCAACTCGTGGGTAGATATAGAGAATGAGAAGGGAAATCATGAAGCCTAGCAGTGACAGTTAATGAAAGAGAAATAAGTCCAAATCTGAGCTGTGCAAGTTAGTGTATGAGTCTGTGAACTTGGACAAGTTACTTAACCTCTAGAGACCTCAACTTCCTCATCTTGAAATTGGCACAATAAACATTTCATAGTGTGGTCACGTGGATTAAATTTGCTCTCCCAAACCCCAGTTTCAGCCTAGTGCTTCATTAACAGTCGGCATTCAACAAATGCTAGAAAAAATAAATTTTAAAAAGGGGAGAATCTGGATACTGAACTATTTCTATCTCAGAATTTTGCCTACACCAACATAATTACATACATAAAAGTATTTATAAAGCATGCATGAGTACACAGAGGGACTATTTGAAATTGAGCTTTTTGATGAGCTGGTTGACAGCTCTATTTCTCTCTTCTGACAAATTTTGTGGGGAAACACAATTAGAGTCAAAATCCAATCTGTGAGTAAATGTTCCACCAGATGAGACTACTTCTAGGTGAAGTAGATGCATAATTACAATGCCACAAACATTTATTGAAGGTCTACATGCGTCCAATGTAGGCAACAATTCTTGCCCTCATGGGGTTTACCTTCTATTCTGGTGTGTGTGTGGGGGGGGCAGACAAATAACAAGCTAAAGGAGTGAAATATGTAGATTGTGATATAGTGATAGGTGCCACAAAGAACAAAAAAATGAAAGAAGAGAGAGAATGTTTCGTGGAGCTGGAGGACTGCAATTTTATAGAAGGTAGTCAAAGAAGGCTTCATCGACAAGTGGGTATTTGAGTCAAGGCAACACGGTAGAGAATGGCTAGCTGCTCATCACAAAACCTGATTCTCTTCTTTGAATTATGAAGCTAGCTGTCATTTCTCACCCTCCCTTGCCATTAATTGTGGCTACTACATAACTGAATTCTGGCCAATGGAATGTGAGCAAAAGTGATGCTCACTGATTCCAGAACTGGCTCATAACTTTCCCACCACACATGTGATATTCCTAGTTCTTTCTCTTTCACATAGAAAAGCACCATGATTTTGAAAATCACATGTTAAAAATGGTAGTTGACAGTCATGGCGATGTGGAGCATAGCATGGAGAATGCAGTCAGCAGTAATGTAATGGCTATGTGTAGAGCCAGAGGGAAGATAGAGTAATCAAGGGGATCATCATAAACTATATAAATGTCTAACTAATGTACTTTATACTTGGAACTAAACTAAACTAGAATGTTAAAAAAGTGGCAGAGCCATAAAAGTCGGTGTAGCGTGGGTCCTTGATTCACAATTTGGAGGGGAGCTGCTTACTGATTGGAAACAACTTTTTGAATTTTGCATGAGTAAGAAGTTTGTATTGTGTTAAGCCACTGAGATATGGAGCTTCTTTTTAAATAGCAACTTGAATTAAGTTAGGTAATAAAGGAGGTAAGGGAAGAAGTCATGCAAATATTGGGGGAAAGAGCACCCTAAGCACAGGTAACAAGTACATAGGTCTTAAGGCAGAAGTATGGTCAGACTGTTCTAAAAACCAAAAAAAAAGTGGAAAAAAATGTTTGGAACAGAATGAGGAAGGGAGAGTAGTATAGATGAGGTCAAAATTTTGAATCTTATGAAATTCTACCTAGAATCCCAAGGCTTTCATAATTCATATTGCCTATCAGACTCAATTCTTAGATAAAAAGAAATTCCAGAATAATCTTTTTACATATCCCAGATTGAACTCTGTTTTCCAATCCTACTTTATTAGGTTCAATTGACTAACTGAATCCCTGATTTTCTTCCATATTTTTGCGGTGTGCTGTCTACACAGGTGCTGGAATGCACTTCTGAAAATACTAATGATGCTTTAGACCTTCATCTATTAGAGGTAGAGTGACATGATTTATCAATAAAGTCATTGGTATCTGGTGGAAGATCCAATGAAGAATGACCTCAGTTTTCCTGTTTTCAATGAAGGCTAGGTTTTTCCCTTCCCAGACATTCAAAACATCATTATTTTCTAAGCTAGCTCCTCTGTCAGTCTCTATGGATGGGCTCTGTCAGCTCGCAGTCTCCTAAGCTAGAAATCTGAAAGGAACCCTTGATTGCTTCCTCTCCTTCACTCCCAGAACATATCAATAAATATGTCTTCATAATTGTACTTTAGATATCTCCCATGAATCTGACCACTTTTCTCTATCCTTTCTGATACTATTTACTTCTCTCATCCTCTCTGTCTGGATTACTGAGGTTATTTCATAATTGGTTTCTGTCTCCCACCTTGTTATTGTCTTATCCATTCTCGAAACTTCAGAATGAATTATCTAAAATGTGTCTCTGAACATACTCTTACAATTTCAATAACTCCCTAGTGCCAAGGACTAAAATCCAACTTTTTAAACCTGGATCAACATTATTCACATTATCCTTGGGAGACTTACCATGAGAAACAAAGTGTGTGTTATCAAAGGCAAGCTCAATGTAAATTAAATTACATTGGGAGAAGTTATATACTGGGGATTTTCAAACTATGGACCATGAGCCAAATTCTGCCTTCCACCTGGTTTTTGAAAATAAAGTTTTATTGGAACACAGCCACACTTGTTAATTTACATATTGTTTATGACTAGATCACCCCACAACAGCAGAGTTGAGTAGCTGGATCAGAGACTGGATGACTTACAAAGCAAAAGCATTTACTACCTGGCATAGTAAAACTAAAGTTTGCTGACATATGCTACTTACTAAATCTCTTTCTTAGACACATACAAGGGGATTAAAGGTATAAGAATTCTAATATAAGAAAATCTGCATAATCTTTTTAACCCAGTTATATGTGTGATCATAAAAATGTGTATGGCCATTAAAACTCTTCTTTACTCTTTGAAATAATTATTAACACTTTACCTAATTAGTATTTCACAGGGCATATGTGAAGACAGCTCACAGAATAACTAGACATGGCATCTGATTATAAATATTTATTCTATTTAAATTTACTGAAGTTTTCAACTACGAGAAGCTATGTTTGCTTAGCTTAGAACCAAACATGGAAAATACTCAGTAAAAAAGAACCAGGCCTTTGCCTCCTTTTCCTCTTCTTTGCTTTTGTGTTATTCAAGTTTGTTTCTCTTTTTTCCTAATCCAAAATCAACTTTATTGCTTCTTTTATAATTTCACACCCTTTAAAAAAATTGTTATAGTCTTTTTCTGTGGGTTTTATGGTGATTTTTATTACTGTGCCTGTATTTTGAATTCCTCAGGGTCCTCGTAATTTCTGCCCCCAGCAAAATGTCATCTATTGACTGGCACTATGTACATTTCCAGTGGAATATAAATACATTATACAGACAAGGAAAACCAAAGTTCCTTAGAGAGAGAGAAAGAACATATTTTGCTCACCACTTTCATCCTGGAGAAGAAAGGGCAAAGGGTATTTCCATTTGATTTATTTAAAATCTGCACATAACTCCAGCTAAGTTCTGAAGAAATTCAGGTTACTATACTTTAAAAGAAATATAGCCACAGGAGGTACAAGAAAAGCGACATCCCCTCAAACAGCGTCTCCTGAAGTATAGTTTGGGGACCCCTGGAGATCCCTGAAATACATTCAGGGGGTCTGTGAGGTCAAAACTATTTCATAATAATACTAACATATTATTTGCCTTTTTCCTTTTATTTTTTTAAAAGTTTTCCAGAGTATACAGCAACACATTGAATGCAGAAGCAGATAAAAAAATTAGCTCTCTTCTAAACTAAATATTAAAGTTTTCAAAAACATAAACAATCTTACTCTTCTTACAATCTTTTTTTCTCATGGAAAATAGTTATTTTTAATAAAACATTTGTTATTTATATTACATAGAATGGGCTCATTATTGTAATTGCAAAATAAATTAATAAATACTTTAAACATTTCTCAGTTTTAATGTTAAACATGGTAACCCACATAACAAAAGCGTTTTTGGAATCTTGAATAATTTCTAAGAGTATGAAGGGCTTCCAAGACCAAAAAGTTTGACAACCTTTGCTTTAAAAAGAATGGAATAACCAAAGTTTAAGTACCCTATTGGATAAATGAGGAGATTATTTTCTGGAGAATAGAAATGTCTCCTTGTCACTGGGGGGTAAATTATGATAGCTTATCATACGCATCAAGTTCACCATCATAAAGACCTCAGACAAGTAAATAACCCGATATGTAATAAAAATTCAAACAATCCATTAGGTATGAAGAACCCTACCACCAAATATTGTGATCAGAGTCCAGAAATTTGCCAAAGACTTTATGATACAGAAGAAAGTGAATAATGCAGGCCAAAGTACTATGAAGGCCAACTTTTAGAGTTAATGAACTTCCTAAGTATCTGCTGTGAGTCTGTGTGGCATGCTAGGCTTAGTAGGTCTCCTTCAGAAGACATATACACTGCTCACTTTGAGATTATAATGTACTCAGGCAAATTGGCCTGTCATTAAATTAATGTTTTTCAACAAATATTTGAGTGTCCACAATATATCAGGCACTGATTGTCCTACATTATGGGGCCATTACATAATGTTGAGAGGCTAGTAGGAGATGCAGACATGTACATAAGTGGGTTTCTTTAAAATGTGATAAATATTGAAGTGTAGCTATGACTTCAACAAATATTTATTACACATCTACTAAGTACTGCCCACTGTACTAGATGGCAAATATTCAGAAGTGAACAACATAGACCCAGTCCTTACCAATATGGAGCTTAGAGTATGATGGACGTTAAACCAATAATCATGCGAAGAAATATATTAATGAAAATCATGATACATGTATGAAGAAAAAAATTAAATTGTTATAAAAGAATAGTCCTTTAATTATGAACTTTCAACTAAGAATTTTCATTTATATGTTTCACCTAAAGGCAAACACATGTGCATCAAATTCTACTTCCTACAGAAAAACAGTGTCAGTGGTCAGACATAGTCATTCCACTTTTGAATATCATGCCTCATTTTAGACTAAATGTGTTTCCTCTGTGTGTATTTTGGAAGTATCTAATAAACATTATTAACCTTATTGTATGTGATGAGTACAAAAGGAAACAGAAATTGTTGAAACTGCTGTGAAACACAGAAAATAAATCATTGTCATCATTATCATCATCTAAGATGCTTAACATTTAGAATTTTCTCAGATTTACTTGAGCATCTAATGGTTTCTTGTAGAGAGGTAAATAGTCTAAGAACAAATGTACTTATAACAGTAGTTTTGAACATAGCTTGTTCCTAAGGAGAAGAGCAGTGGATCTTATTTGGATTGAGGAGGGTGTGGTGGTTATAACAGTGAGTTCCTCTGAGTAAGTGACACTGAAGCTGAACCCTGAAATATATGTAAAAAATGTCTAAATAAAGCATAGAGGACTAGCTTCCACACAGAATAATCAGCTTCTTTCAAAGCCGAAAAAACATAGGGATTCAGGAAAACTGAGTAGACCACTGTGGCTAAAGTGTGGTGAGCAAGTTGGAGAGCGGCAGGAGACAAGGCCATAGAAATTAGCAGGGGCTCTGAGGCCATGGCAAGAATTCAAATTTTATCTTAAGTTCAATATGAAACCATATACTAAGGGCCCTAGGAACCAAAAGGGAGGAATGACCTCTCAGAAACCTAGAAAATATGTTCATTAGATGAAGGGAGTAAAGCACTGTAGAGAAAGAAAGAGCATGGACAATGTAAAAGTTGATGGTCTCTTTAAAATTTCCATGGTGAGGGAATGTGGAAAGAGATTGGCAAAAGGAGGTACTAGAACAGTAGGTTTGAACCCGGTTCTAAAGAGCTCTACATGCCTGCCAAGGTCAATACATTCCCTCTGTAGTGCCAGAGAACCACTAAAAGTTTATAAGCAGAAGTATGGCACGATTCTGTTTGTATTTGTAAAAAAAGATATTTGATAGTCTTTAAGGATATACAACGAAATTACTTAAATGGATTGTGCAAATGTAATAACAGTTATTGAATTATCTCTGGGCATTAAAATTTGATCATGGATGAATTTCATTAGTGCATTATGTATTCTACCTTCCACATCAATGATTAAATTCTTAAAACACTGGGTAGAGGATACAGAAGAACTTAGAAAGTCTACTGAATAGAAGATTACTCAAGATTAGCTTTGACCCATGAAGTAGACTACTGCACTTAGCTAAGCACACCTTTAAAAACAGTAGAATCCAAGGGGGGTGGGTGGGAGGAAGGAAGAAGGATGGATGAAATTAAAATAATAAGGAAAGAAAGAATCCAAATAATATCTCCAAGAATTGTTTTTTTAGCAGACTTAGTCACATATGACAGAGTCAATATACTGCGAAATAAAATAGGTTTCCTGGTTCTTAGACTAACAGGACAGAGAGCTGACTAAAATGGCATCGAGAAAAAAATCCTCTGTATATTTATGAAGGTAATTTCTGTCTTCACTGGGCGCTGACTACCATTACTTTCCTGATGAATATAGGAGAGTGCTGTGTTTCTATTCTCTAGAGAGAATTGATGGTTTCTAAGAAATTGCCACATCATTTCTTCACAATGTGATTCAAAAAGCAAATAATGCAAAAGTAAGCAAAATAAAAGGCCATTCAGTAGTAAGTATTACATACATAACATTATGTTGTATAATCATTAGGAAGAAAAGTAAGACTATCATCTCAAAAGGTAAGCAAAAATAGAGATAGCTAAATTACACTGGGTAAGGAGGGACATGCAGATACCAATTAAAAAACATTAGAAAATTAAAGTATATGCAGAAATAGTATAATGAATTCCCATTACTCAGTATGCAGATTCAACAATTCCGAATATTTGCCAACTCTGTTTAATCTATACCTTTCCATACCCTACATTTTTTAGCTTTATTGAGGTATAATTTACATACTATAAAACTCACCTATGTTAGGTATATAACTTAATGGCTTTTAGTAAATGATAGAGTTGTGTGTACCATTGCTACACCTTCCTCTTTTCTTTCCCTTTTGTCTCCTTTTGTTGGTTTAAATGCCAGTACAATGTTGAATGTTGAAGTACTGAGGGGAAATATTTATGTCTCATTTTTGATCTTAGGGTAAAAACATTCAGTCTTTCACCATTATCAATGATGTTAGCCATCAGTTTGTAGGGTTCGTACTGCTACCCCACCTTCCTTCCTTCCTTCCTTCCTTCCTTCCTTCCTTCCTTCCTTCCTTCCTCCCTCCCTCCCTCCCTCCCCCTCCCTCCTTCCCTTCCTTCCTTTGTTTTTGGTCAATCTAGTTAAAGTCTGCCATTTTCAAAATCACTTCAAAGATTCATGTTTGGTTTCATTGATATTTCTCTATTCTTATTCTTTTTACTTTATTGATTTCTGCCTTAATCATCTTCATTATTTCCTCTACGTTTAGGGTACTATTCTTTTTCTTGTTTCTTAAGGTGAAGGCCTGAGTTATTGATTTGAGAATATTAACCTTTTGTAACTCAGGTGCTTAAACTTTTAAATTTTCCTGTAGGCACTGCTTTAACTGCATTCTATGTCTTGACATGTTGTGCTCTTATTTTCACTCAGTTAAAAATATTCCCTAATTGTCCTTGTGATTTCTTTTTTAATCCATGGATTATTAGGTTTTGTTTAATTTTTAAACATTTTGGTATCACCCAAATTTCTTTCAGTTGTTAAATTCTAATTCCGATGTGTTAAGAGAACATAATTTTTAATGAATTCAATTCTTTTAATCAAAATTTGTTTTATGAACAAGCATACGATCTACCCTTGAGAATATGCCATGGACACTTTAAAAGTATCTATTCTGCTGTCATTTGGTGGAGTATTCTAAGTCTGCCATAACATTCTATTGGTCACATCTTCTACAGCACTGCTGATTTTCTATCCAATTGGTCTACCAAACATTCAGAGTGGGATAAAAGTCTCTAATTCTTATTGCTGGATTTTCTATTTTTCCTTTAAATTCTATTAATTTCTACATCACAAAATGTAGGGCTTTGTTGTTAATTTTATACATACACACAGATATATTTGTTATGTCTTCTGATGAATTGGCTCTTTATAATTATAAATGTCCTTCTCTGTCACAAGTAACATGTTTTATCTTAATGTCTATTTTTCTGATATTATTACCATTTCATTTTCCTTATCAATACTATTTCATGGTATATCTATCTAATTTCTTTTTAACTTTCAAACTATCTATCTTTGGCTCCGAAGCATTTCATTTGTCTTTTGGACAGAATATAGTTGGGTATTTATTTAAATCCTGCCTGAAATATCTTTTAATTGAAATGCTTAATACACTCACATTTAATATAACTACTGATATAGTTGTGCTTACATCTGCCATTTTACTATTTTTTTAAGTCTCATGTCTTTTTGTTGTTGTTGTTGTTGTTTCTTTAATTATTCTTTACTATCTCCTTTTGTTAGGCATTTTTAGTACATAATTTTAATCCTTTTTTTAAAACTACAATTTAAATGTATTTTCTTAGTGGTTCTTCTAAAGATTACATATGTATCTTAATTTATCATAATATGCTTCAGATCAAAACTAATTTAACTCATTCCTGCTAGGATGGCTATTATCAAAAAGATAAAGGATTACAAGAATTGGCAAGGGTGTGGAAAAAAGGGAACCCTTATACAATGTTGGTGGAAATGTAAATTAATACAGCCATTACAGAAAACAATATGGAGGTTCCTCAAAAAATTAAAAAAAGAAACTTCATATGATCCAGTAATTCCACTTCTGGGTATATATCCAAAGAAAATGAAACCACTCACATTCATTATAGCATTACTCACGATAACCAAAACCTGGACACAACCTAAGTGTCCACAAATAGATGAATGGACAAAGACAATATGATATATGTATATATACAATGAGATATTATTCAGTCTTAAGAAAAAGACATCCTGCCAATTATGATAATGCGAATTAACTTAGAGAACACTATGGTAAGTAAAATAAGCTAGACATAGAAAAACAAATATCATATAATCGCACATATATGTGGAATCTAAAAAAAAAAGTTGAACTTAGAGAAACAGAGAGTAGAATGATGGCTCCTAGGCACTGAGGGATGAGGGAAATGGGGAGATGTTGGTAATATGGTACAAACTCTCAGTTAAAAGATGGACAGATTCTACAGCATCTAATGTACAGCACTGTAACTATAGTTAATCATGTATTATACACTGGAAGTTTGCTAAGAGAATAAAACTTAAATGTTCTTACCACATGTACACAAAAATACCTATGTGAGGTGACGGATATGTTAATTAGCTTGACTGTAGTAATCACTACATAAGGCATACTGATATCAAAATGCCACACTGTACATCTTAAATAAGTCCGATTTATTTGGCAGTCAAAGCTCAGTAAAGCTGGGAAAAAACCCTCTAATTTAATTCCCATGAAATATGGAAACTGCTTTTATAAGTTCCATTTTCCCTTATTCTTTGTGCTATTATTATCATATTCATTACATCTATATGTTATAAAATAAAAGTTATAATTATTGTTTTATACAATCATGTCTTAAAGAAGTTAAAAGACAATATATATTCGCACAGTCTTTTACATTTACCTATATATTTACCAATTCTGTTGCTCTTCATTTGTCCATGTAGCTTTGAATCACTGAATGATATCATTTCTTTTGGTCTGAAGGAGTTTCTTTTGTTTTTGTTTGTAAGTCAGGCCAGTTAGCAAGAAATATTCTCATTCCTTGTTTAAGAAAATCTTTATTTATCTTCATTTTGGAGGAACAGTCTTACTTTATCTAGAATTCTTGATTGACAGATTATTTTTTTGTTCTTTCAGCACTTTGAATATGTCATTCCATTGCCTCTGGGCTCTATTGTTTGTTTATGATGAGAAGTTAGCTGCTAATCATATTATGTTTCCCTGTACAAGATAAGTCATTTTTCTCTGGCTGCTTTCAAGATTTTTCCATTTGTGGTAGTATTTAAATAGTTCGATGTTTTGGGCAATTGATCTCTTTGGATTTAGTTTGTTTGTTGAGCTTCAGGATATTTCTGAAGTGTCTGAATGTTATTTCTTCAAATAATTTTTATGCCCCTACCTCTTTTCTTTTGGGGACTCTCATACCACCTACATTAATACACTCAGTGTTTTCCCACAGGTCTGAGTCTCTGACCATTTTTAAAACTTCATTTTGCTCTCTGTTCTTCCGATTGGAGAATTTCTATTTATATTCAAGCTTACCAATTCTTTCTTCCGACATCTGAAATCTGCTCTCAAGATACTTTAGTGAATTTTTCATTTCAGTTATGGTATTTTTCAGTTTCAGAGTTTTCATTTTTTTAATAATGCATATCTCTTTGTTTATTTTCTTTATCTGTTGTCATTGTCATCATACTTTCCTTTAATTATTTAAAAATGATTTTCTTTATTTCTTTATTTCTTCAAGGTATTTATAATAGAAGCTTTAAAGTCTCTATCTGCTAAGTCTAATGTCTGGGCCAACTCAGAGACAATTTCTTATTCTGCTTTTTTTCCCTGAGTATGGACAACAGTTTCCTTTACTTATAGATATAGTATTTTCTTCTAGAAAACTCAACATTTTAATTAGTATATTAAAGAAGCTCTGGTTCCAATTCCACTACATGCCCTGTTATGAATTTTTAATAACTTGCCTAAATAATATCTATTAAATGATTTCCCACAGTGTATGACTGCTGATATCCCTTCTCTATTTTGAAAGCTGGGCATATTTCTTATATATTCCTGATAAATCAAATTTCTGGATAGTCTTCCAGTCAATTATTTGCCACAATCGAGATAGCAATTTTAGATCAGCTGAGCTGCTAGTTGGCTCATTCATTGGCCATGTAAGTCTCTACTGTTACTGATATTTCTGGGCATGTGGTTTAATATGTTTGTATCCAAATTAAGTCTGCCTCTCTGGCAGTGAAGCTGCTAGTTTTCATATGTTTAGACTATGCTGATATAACAGTTATGCTGACCACATTGAAGGTGGTGAGTAGGAACAGACTCAGGCAAGAACACCACGGCCTCCCACAGTTCTTATTCAAAGATTAATAGGTCTAATCTGAACCTTTATATTGGACTGAATATATTTTGGGCCCAAACTGAAATAGGTGGTTATGACAGAGACTCCTTATCTTCGTACTCTGCGATTCATTCTTTCCTTCCTTTCTGTAACAGAAACCCAGCTCACTAACTAAATTCTCCAGTGTCCATCACAGCTTGACATGGTCAGGAGACTGAATTCTGGCCAATGAGATATAAGTAAAAGTGTTATGTGTACTTGCATTTCTCTGAAAAGGGTAGAGACATTCCCATTTTCTCCTCTTCTCAATCCTACAGTTTGAAAAGCAGATGTGCTAGCTGGAGGTCTGAGCCACCTCTAACGATGAAGGTAAGGGCCACATCAAGAGATTCCAGATTTCTGAGACAGAAGGAACCTGGGTCTCAGACATAATAGAGCAATAACATTAGGCTACCTAGTTGCAGGTTCCTTTTACATGATAGATGGATACATTTCTACCTTGTGTCAGTTGCTATATTTCTTTTTGTCTGTTTACTTCTCGGGATTTGATTCTAATTAATACAGTCAGAGCTAACATCTGTGGCTATGAATAACAACCACAGAAAACTGTACAGATGAGAAAAGGATAGGATTGAGAAAAGGTCCCTCAGAAATATCAGGATTCAAGGAACATATGAAAGAAGGAGTGAAATCAAAAGTTAAATGAATTATGCAGAAGGGAAGGAATAGAATCAGATGAAATTAATGACATGGAACACAGGGTAGAATAAAGTGATAAGATGAAATGTGGTCAGTTAATGCCAATTGGCCTAAAGTAGGGCTGAGATGTGTCCAGTGGATTTAACGGGAGATCATTGATGGCCTTGATAAAGATGGTATCACAGCAGGGGTGGGGACCAAGAGCAAAAAGAAAAGAGATAAAAGAGAACATGTGAGTTCTTTTTCTGAGAGATCTTTCTCAATTTTGGCTCCTCATAATCTGAATACCCTCCATACTGTGTGGTGGAGGGGATTCTCAAGATCAGTGTGGAATCTGATGGCAGAAGTTCAGTTTTTGAATCTGCAATGAGTGACGGAGAATTGTAAGGGATCATTTAGAATTCTAGTAACAGTAGCATTCTTTATCCCCTGCCTGCAGGGGTGGAATCGTCCATGACAGCACACAGGTCTGGGGTGTGTACAGGACTATAGTTCTTGGATCTGAGCTTCTTTTTTAGTCTCTGTCCATTTTTGAGTTGTTATTTTATCCTTCTATTTCAGAATGGGAACAAGTCTTCATACTTCTCATAAAGTCAATTTCTGCTTGTATTAAGCCGAACTGAGTTCTGTTATTCACAGCTAAGAACCCTGACAAGTACAGTGGAGCACATTATGAAAGTAATGTTTGTAATTTATTTTTTAATATGGGAACTGAAAACTTTTAGTCAGTCAGGGGTAGGAAGCCAGTAGAGAAAAGGTGAAGATATAGTTATGTTTGTGTGAATTCAGGAGAGAGAGAATAATTTATTGGGGCAAGGTTCCTGTGAAAAATGAGATAAAGTCTTCTGCTGAAAATGAGAAGAAGATAGTTATATATCCATCATTAGAATAGTAAGCGAAAAAATATTAGATTAGCAGCTAACACGTGTGTGGTATTTCTATTTTAGAAAGGGTTTTTAAAAACATATTTATCATAGTAGAGAAAAAGATAATATATTTTAATTCAAATTAACTTCTGTGGGAAAAACACATTATTATAACTTTAGATTTATATTAATGGTCAAACTATGACAATTAATAACTAGCAATACAGAAGAGATTTGTTCAAAGGAACATGAGAATAGACTATCATACATATATAAGGCATCCCTTAGTAATATTAAAACTAGGGAAGGAATCAATAAAGTGATCGACACATTTTTATCTCAGGACTTTGAGGTTTCCTTGATGCATGAAGATGGCCTACTGACCAGTGGATATTGTGTTCCTTTTCAGTAGTATGATGGCTTGTAATTCAAACATAACACACACTTTAGAAATGATTGTTTGTAATATGAAACATGTCTCACAGGACACAATTCAATAAGGAAAATGAAAAGAAGGGGAAATGATATTTGGCCTGTTTTAATAAAATGGTGGGGTCCAGATATAGCTACTATCAAGTCAAATGGATGACAAAATGCAGATTTAAGACACCAGTAATCTTAAAGAGAGTATGCATTTACAGGAGACCAAGTGAGGAGTATTACTGGGAAAAGCATTGCTTTGGACTTCTTTCTTATGTTACAACCCTCTAGCTCCTTATGTATCGACCATACAAATTTCACTGAACACTGTACCCATGCTTTAAATATGCCTATAGACATTTGCTCTTTCACTAGAGTGTCCCAAACATATATAGAGGACATTTCTGATCTGCAATCAGTAGGATGAGAATCTTGAATTTATTTTCCTGTATGTTGTGATCGATATATTCTCCTCATCTATCCCCAATGTTTTATCAACCTTCTGATTTATGATAGCTAAGGGTGGTAGCCTGTGGCCCCATAGAGATCACATACATTACTTCTGTTCAATAGTCACCACTAGTACTCATCTGCCACAGTGGGTGCCTGACACCTGAAACTCTTCTCCACAGCAGTGCTTATTGGTTGTTAATATGTTCTTTGGATACTCTGTTTTGTTAACCATCTAGTAAGTAAATGACCTGAGAAAAGGATCTCAGTGAAAAGCAGTTAGGTAGTTGACTGGGGATTGTTAGCATCTTTCCATCGAGAAAAGAAAAAGTGACTCATTGTCTTCTGCCTTCTTCCCCCTGATGTTTAGACTTATACATTCAAATGTATGGTTTCTGACCACTTTCTTTTAGATGTTCCACAGACTCCTCAAACCAATCATATTCCAAGTTCAACTCTGTATATCTAATCCACTTTCCTCTTTCCTTCTAGGTCTCCTTCCCCTTTGCATTTTCTAACCTAGCTGATAGTACTCCATTCAGCCAGTTCCCAAAGCCAAAAATCTGGGGAAGGGGCCATCCTAGAATCTTCTCCTCATCCCCCCACCATGTCATCTCATTAATTACCAAGTTATTTTACTTTTTTTTCTATTGAGTATCTTGAATATATCATATCTTTACAAGTTTTAATCTGTTTAGACATTTATCATCCCTAATCTGAAATACTATGAAACTACCTGGATCACCTTGCTTCCAGTCTCACCTTCTTTATTTCACTATGAGCTCAATTCTGAGAGGGGCTTATGTGTTTACAAATCTAAACTTTTTAAAAATCTTCCAACATCCTTCTACTCCACCCCAGAAAAAGTTTGAGATACAAAATCTGCCATTACCTGGTCTGTTTTGACTGCTCTATTTATTGCCATGCCATACTTTGTCCTTGAGACATACAAGAGAAATCTTCTTATTCAACTTGATTAAGATGAGTGAATAGGCAGTTTTAGGAAAAAAAATATTGTTAAATTGGAGGGATTATGTAAAGTCATTTATACATATTTAAATATTTTCTCATAGAACACATAAATGAATATTAATTCACCACTCATTTGGCATGGGGTACAAGACTTTTCTGGATTAAGGGTCTACTGACTGGTTCAGCATATTTTTTTCTCAAACAAAGCACTGCTACATTTCATCATCTATTCATCCATGACTTAAATTTTGGTTTCTTTAAGTAGAGTAAGACTTAGACACATTAGAAAGAATCTAAATGTAAACTCCTCCCAGAATTCTGTGGTCTCTACCCTCTACCCTCAGTCTGAAGTAGTTGCTTCATCTACATCCAATTGAATGGCAGGTTTTTTTGCTAATAACCTTTATCAAGTCTTCCAAATTACTTGATGGAGTTTTTATAGAAACCACAGATGTTTCTCTTTGAATTCCTATTTATTAGTTTATGTACTATTTAATTAAATAAGAGAATTATAAAAACAAGAATAACTTGCATAAACATGTTGGGAACAAATACACGGTTGACTGCTAGAAACCATACTCTCAAACAGTGGGAGGCAAAGTGCGTGCTTCCAGGAGGGCTACTTGAAAAACTTTCAAAAACATGTATAGGTTACTAATAGTCAGCATGAAATTTGGAACAGGAATTGTGCAGCTGGTTTTACATATAGAATGAAGAACTTAGGATAATTAGATAAGTAAAATTAAATGGAGACTTAAGAGAACTTCTCTATACTGAACTCTATGTAGTCCTTCAATGTACTGAAATCGTCCTTATTTCATTGATTTTGCTCATGTCACTTTTACTCTGTGGCATGTCCATTTATTTTTCATTTGACTGCTGCCATTCTTCAATGCCCATCCCAGACATCATCCTCCCCAACATACTCTCTCTAACTCCTACTTCCACAGCCCCGTAAAAGTTCATGAAAGACTGTGAATGAAGTGCATTCATTTGTGTATCTATAGAGAAAGAGAGAGATTGTCAGTACCAGCCAATGGAACAGCATGTTTGGCTCTAGTTAGTCTGTTTCACTAGAACTTGGCAAGTTTCAAAGAATAAAATATGACATAAAAAGATTAACTATAAAGCTAATTTTCATAGTTTTTTGATGAGGAATTATGAATGTCCTTGAAAGCTTTTCAAGAGTCATCAGAGAGCAGATGGGAAGAGACCAGTTCTTTCATAGACACCTGTGGAAAATAATATCTGTATGATCCTCTCTGATCTAGCTAAAAATAACTCTTTGGTGATACAGATTGCATCTAAAACATTATGTGGTTATAGGTTGGATGAGGATAAAATACCCAGTTTCAAGGCTAATCCCTACTTCATTCACCTAGAATTTATTAGCTGTGACATAGTAAGACTCAGGTAAACAAATGCACTAAATATTTGAATCAAAGAGCTTTTTTTTCTGGAGAAACAATTATGGAAATTGAAGCCATTTGTCTTTTAAGGGTATTAAATTCTGGAGAACACCTAAAATATGAATTACTAACTCAAATTCTTCTATTTTTTAAGATTAGAATTGATCAAATCCAATTTCCTGAACTAAAAACATATCCTTGGAAGTGTGACATTATAAAAACTTTTAAAAAATGGTTCTGGCTCTGTAGATCTATTTTTAACCTATATAACAATGTCAAGTGTAATGATGTAAATGATTAATTTAATTTGAATGTGAACAAAAATTCTTACTATTTAATAAACTAAGAAAATATTTGTATTAGATTTTTTACTAAGTCTTGTAGCTTTATAGAGATGAGAATAAGGTCTTACCTTCCCCTCATGAAGCTTTCAATCTTGCTGGGGAAAATAAAATATATGTAGATATGATACATGTCGATATATACAATGTTATGTAAGTTTTTCTTAAAAGGAACGAGAAGAACTTAAGAAGACAAACTGCTTCTGCATGAAAAGAGCAGATGCCATTCATTGACAAGGTAGCACTTAGGTTTTGGAGTATGAGTAAGATTTTGAGAAAAAACAGGGGAAAGGCATTCAACCTCAAAAAGTCAATGGTTTATGCAAAAGCTAAAGGATTGGAAACTTCAAGTCATTTTATGCTTGAGACACAAGCTGATATAGTGGACATGATGCATAACATGGTTGGAAATATAGGTAAGAACATATTCCTTGTCCGATTCCCTTGCTACTAATTGCAGCTAGCTAAGGGTATGGGTTTGGTAATTGAGAGGTTGCTGGGCACAAACTGGAAGTGTTTCCCAAAGAATACGAAAGGTCAAAACTAAGATAAGGAATGCAAAATTGGAACTAAGGACACTAGAGTAAGGACACTATTTGGTTTAACATCCTGTTGCAAACACTTGCTAGTTGTGTGTTCTTGGACAAAAGAACTTCAGTGGTCTGTGCCTCAGTTGCCTTTCTATAAAAATGGAAATAAGAATAAAGTTGTTATGAAGGTTATATGAGCTATGTAAAGCCTTTGTAACCACGCCTGGCAATATTAAGTGTTGTCACCACTACTATCACCATTATCATTATACAAGGGGCTATATAAAGTATTATAAAATCAAATGTCTATGGGAGAGCAAATAATATAAATGACTGAGGTGCGGCAGCTGTGGTAAACTGAAGAAAATGCTTGCTTACCCAAACCAGAGCTTCTTAAACTTTAATATGCACATAAACCACGTAGGAATCTTGTTAAAATGCTGATTGTGATTTATTAGATTTTGAATTTATTAGCAACTCCCAGGTGATGTCTGTGTGCTGGTCCAGAGACCACCCTTTGAGTAGCAAGAATCTGAAACATCTGTTACTTAGTTGTAGCTGATGGTGCCTTGAGAGAATGTGGGAATACATGCCCAACAGGCAGATCTAAGTTTTCAAAAGCAGACAAAAATCCATATTTTTTTTCAAAAAATAAGAAGCTTCTAAATTTTAAAATGTTGACAACTATTTCAAACAGTGCCTAAGTAAAAACACTGCATGCTTTCCAAGTGGGATTCAGCCTGTGGGCACTCAGTATGCAAACTCTGGGCTAAATGAAGAGAGAGTCAGGGTCACACAAAATCTGTGAGGAGAAACCAGAGAAATTCAAGTACAGAGCCAGTAGACTGGAGTTAGGGCTGGAGAGATCCTGGGGGCAGAGGGTGAATGTGTGAGAAGGCTTTTAGCACTGGTTTACTTGGATGTGCTGGGTATATTTAAAAGATGGCATATATTGCAAAGAGACATGAATTATATTAAAATTTTTGGTTTTCATTTTGTAAAAAATGAAGGTGCTATAGTGAAGACAATTTTGTTAGGGAAGTCTGAATTAGTGAGAAGCCAGAATTAAAGAAGACTTAAGAGAAAACTGTTGTCTTACAAAGAGTACATAGAGTAATATGAATTGTTAATGGAGATTTTCAAAAAGAGGTCCTACTAGGTTTACTTTAATGAATCAGATAAGGCTCATTTCTAATTAACAGCATGTATTTGCATGTAAACAATGAGCTAAGGTCTTTAAAAAACAATGTCTTCTCTTAAATAAATTTAGGAATGCTTCCCATTAGCTTATTTACCCCATTCATTTGCTTGGCAAACTGTCTGAGACTGTAGGTGTTTCCACAGAAAGAGTCAAGATGGCAAGCTAGGTAAAGCAGGGTTCATCTCCTCCCATTAAAATTATAACCAAACTATAAAACAATCAACATGGAACACCACCTGAAGTCTGACTGATCATAACACATACATCTGAGGATATAAAGAAAAAATCCACATGGAGACTGGTAGGAGGTGTAGAATCTTGAGGTGAGCTGGTCCCACACCCAGCTGTGGCAATGAAACACTGGGAGGGAGATTTTGGCTTCAGAGGCCCCCCTGAAGGAATAAGGGGCCCTAGCACCACACAGGGGTAACCAGAAACTCGGCTTGCAGCATGGTCGCTCCCACTTGCTTCTAGATCCAGCACAGGCAGCAACTGTCTGTGGATCACTTTGTAGCTTCTACCAAGCAGCCCCGAGCAACCAAAGCAGTGGCTGACCTTGGCCTACTTGATGGAATTCCTCCTAAGGGGCCTCAAAACCAATACACCCAGAGGCTGGCATCAGACCACAAGAGAATACCACATAACTAGCCACAGCACACACTAAGGGGGTCTCAAGAGGTACACAAGCCTGCTGGGGAGAATCCCACACCATGGGGTCAGCACCCCCATAACAATTCATACCCTGTGGGCAAGGCCAATCCCAACAGCCAGTCAGTCTGAGAGGAAATACTGTCCACTGATATGCTAAGAGCCATCAAGTTTTAGCTACAAAAGTAGAACACACATAACCTACACAAGGAACAGGCCCAGAGCCTTCCACGCAGGCGATTAAGGAGATTGTGCCACTGTGCCACAGGACACCTACTACATAAGGCAATCTGGTCAAGGCTGGGAGATACAACAAATCTTCCTAATTCATAGAAACAAACACAGAGAGGCAACTAACATAAGAAAAAAAAGAGACATGCCACAAATAAAATGATAGGAGAAAACTCTAGTGAAAAACAAACAAACAAACAAACAAACCTGAACGCAATGGAGGCAAGCAACCTGCCAGAGACAGAGTTCAAAACACTGTTTATAAGTATGCTCAATGAACTTAGAGGGGGGAATTGATGATCTCAGTGAGGACTTCAGCTGAGAGAAAGTAAGTATTAAAAAGGACATAGAAACCATAAAAAAGAACCAGTCAGAAGTGAATATAATAACTGAAATGAACAACACACTAGGAGGAATCAAGAGATTAAGTGAAGCAGAGGATCGAATCAGTGAGTTAGAAGACAAGGTAGCAGAAAATACCCAATCAAAACAGGGAAAAGAAAAAAAGGATCAAAAAATGAGGAAATTTTGAGACCTTTGGGATATCAAGTGTACCAACATTAACATCATAGGGGTACCAGAAGAAGAAGAGAGAGCAAGTGATTGAGAACCTATCTGAAAGAATAATGACAGAAAACTTCCCTTACCTGGCAAAGGAATAGATTTGGGAGTCCAGGAAGTGCAAAGAGTCCCAAACAAGAGGAACCAAAACAGACCCACACCAAGACACATCATAGAAAAAGTTCCAAAGGTTAAAGACAAAGAGAGAATGTTAAAAGATGCAAGAGAAAGGCAGCTAGCTACTTACAAGGGTATTCCCATAAGAATGTCAGCTGATTTTTCAACAGAAACTTTTAGGTAAGAAGGGACTGACAAAAATATTTAAAGTGATGAAAAAAAGAACCTATAACCAAGACTACTCTGTACAGCAAAACTATTAATTAAAATGGAAGGTGAGATAAAGAGCTTCTCAGACAGGAAAAACCTAAAGGAATTCATCACCAACAAGATAGTTTTACAAGAATGTTAAGGTGGCTTCTGTTAAAAGAAAGGAGATAAAGGAAACACACAAATATGAACAAAATGGCAATAACTATGTACCTATGAACAATCACTTTAAATGTAAATGGACTAAATGCTCCAATCAAAATATGTCATGTAGTTGAGTGGATAGAAAAGCAAGACCCACATATGTGCTATGTATAGGAGACTCACTTCAGATCAAATGACTTGCACAAACTGAAAGTAAAGGGATGGAAAAAGATATTTTACACATATGGAAATTTAAAAAAGCATGGCTGTAGCAATACTTATATCAGAAAAAAATAGACTTTAAAACAATGGCTATAATGAGAGACAAGGAAAGGTATTACATAATGAAAAAAGGCTTAATACAACAAGAAGACACAAACTTAGCAAACATATACACATACAACATAGAAGCACCTACATCCATAAAGCAATTATTGACCAACAAAAAGGAAGAAATCAATAGTAATATGCTTAGAGTAGGAGACTTGAACAACCCATTGACACCAATGGACAGATCTTCCAGAAAGAAAATCAAGAAAACACAAGCCTTAAATGACACACTGGACCAGATGGATTTAATTGATATTTTCAGAGTATTTCACTCCAAAGCACCAGAATATACATTCTTCCAAAGTGCATATAGAACATTTTCCAGGATAGACCACACGATAGGACACAAAACAAGTCTCAATACATTTAAGAAAACTGAAATCATATCAAGCATCTTCTCTGATCACAATAGTATAAAACTAGAAATCAGCCATAATAAAAAAACTGGAAAAGACACAAACACGTGGAAGCGAAATAACATGCTAGTAAAGAATAAACGGGTTAACAATGAGATCAAAGAAGAAATTGAAAGATTCCTAGAGACAAATGTAAATGAAAACATGACTCAAAATCTATGGGACACAGCAAAAGCAATCCTAAGAGAGAAATTCATAGCAATACAAGCTCACGTCAAGAAACAAGAAAAATTTCAAATAATCTAACCTTACACTAAAAAGAACTAGTAAAAGGAGAGTAAGCACAACTTAAATTGAGTATAAGAAAGGAAATAATAAAGATAAGAGTGGAAATAAATAAAATAGAGTCTAGAAAAACAATATAAGAGATTGATGAAACCAATAGCTGGTTCTTTGAAAGGATAAACAAAATTGATAAGTCTTTAACCAGACTCATCAAGAAAAAAAGAGAGAGGATCCATATAAATAAAATCAGAAATAAAAGAGAAGAACTATGGACTCCACTGAAATTCAAAAGATTATAAGAAAATACTATGAATAATTATATATGCCAACAAAATTGGACAATTTGGGAGAAATGGATACATTCCTAGAAACATACACTCTCCCAAGAGTGAGTCAAGAAGAAACAAAAAATTTTAACTGATCCATTATCACCAATGAGATTGAATCAGTAATTTAAAAACTACCAAAAAACAAAAGTCCTGGACCAAATGGCTTCATAGGTGAATTTTACCAAACATTCAATGAAGAATTAACACCTATTCTCAAACTATTCCAAAAAGTTCAACAGGAGGGAAGGTTCCCTAACTTTTTTTATGAGGCCACCATTACCTTGATTCTAAAACCAAAGACATTACAGAAAAAGAAAACTATAGATCGATATCGCTGATGAACATTGTTGTAAAAATCAACAAATATTAGCCAACTGAATTCAGCAATACATTAAAAAGATCATACACCATGATCTAGTTGGATTTATTCCTGAAATGCAAATTTGGTTTAATATCCACAAATCAATTAATATGATATGCCACATTAATAAATCGAAAGGTAAAACTCAGATTATCATAATGTTAGATTCAGAAAAAGCATTTGACAAAATCCAGCATCCATTTATGATTAAAAAAGAATGTCAGCAAAGTAGGAATAGAGGAAATATACCTCCATGTAATAAAGGCCATATATGACCTACAGCTAACCTCATACTCAATGGGGAAAGGTTAACATCATTTTCCTTAAGATCAGGAACAAGACAAAGATTCTCTTTAACCACTTCTATTCAACATATTATTGGAAGTGCTGGCTACAGCAATCAGAAAAGAAAGAGAAATAAAAGGTATCCAAAGTGAAGAGGAAGAAGTAAAATTGTCATTATTTGCATGACGTGATACCATATATAGAGAATCCTAAAGACTCCACTAAAAAAACTGCTAGAACTAATAAATAAATTCAGTAAAGTAGCAGGATACAAAATTAATATTCATAAGTTGGTTGCATTTTTATACACCAATGATGAACTATCAGAAAGATAAATCAAGAAAACAATCCCATTTACAATTGTATCCAAAAGAACAAAATATCTAGGAATCAAATTAACCAAGGAGGCAAAAGACCTCTTCTAGGAAATTTATGTCATTGAGAAAATAAATTGAAGAAAATACAAGAAAATAGAAGCATATAGCGTTCTCATGGGTAGGAAGAATCAACATCGTTAAAATGGCTATACTACTGAAAGCAATCTATAGATTCAGTACAATCCCTATTAAAATACCAATGGCATTTTTCACAGAACTAGAACAAATAATCCAAAATTTTATATGGAACCATAAAAGATCCCAAATAGCATGGCAACCTTGAAATGTAAGAACAAAGTAGAAGGTATCACACTACTTGATATCAAACTACACCACAAGTCTGTAGTAATCAAAACAGCATGGCACTGGCAAAAAACAAACAAACAAACAAACAAACAAAAAACCCAGAAATATAGGTCAATGGAACAGAATAGATAGCCCAGAAATAAATCCACACCTATATGTTCACTTAATCTATGAGAAAGAAGGCAAGAATATACAATGGGGGTAAAGATGGTCTCTTCAGCAAATGATGTTGGGAAAACTGGACAAATTCATTCATTCAAAAAAAAAAACGGTACCACATTCTTAAACCATATATAAGAATAAACTCAAAATAGATTAAAGACTTAAATGTAAGATCCAACACTAGAAAACTCCCAGAAGAAAACACAGGCAGTAAACTCTCTGATAGTGCTATTAGTAAATTTTTTTTCTGACGTACTTCCTCAGACAAGAGAACAAGAAAAATAAACAAATGAGATTACATCAAACTAAAAAAAAAATTTCACAGCAAAGGAAACCAACAAAAGGTATTTGTTTATGATATATGACACAAGGGTTAATACCCAAAATTTTTAAAGAACTCATACAACTCAACAACAAAAAACAATCCAAATAAAAACTAGGCAGAAAGATCCAAATAGGTATTTGTCCAAAAAGAAAATACAGATGGCCGATAGATATATGAAAAGATGCTGAAGATCACTAATTATCAAGAAATGCAAATTAAAATCACAATGAAATATTACCTTTCACTTGTCAGAATAACTGTCATCAATAAATCACAATAGCCAAGAAAGGAAGCAACCAAAGTGCCCATCAATAGATGGTTGGATAAAGAAGTCATGTTCCAATATACAATGGAATATTATTCAGCCATAAAAATGATATCCTACCATTTGTGACAATATGGATGGACCTAGGGGGTATTATGCTGAGTGAAATAAGTCACACTGAGAAAGATAAATACCATCTGATTTCACTTATATGCAGAATGTAAGAAACAAAAGGAACAAACTAACTAAAACAGACTCACAGATACATAGGATAATCTGGTGATTACCAGAGGGGAGGGGGATTAGGGGACTGAGAGAAAAAGGTTAAAGGGATGAAGAAGTACAAATTAGTACTTTCAAAATAGTCATGACATGTAGAGTACAACACAGGGAATATAGTCAATAGTATTGTAATGGCTGAATGTAAAGTCAGAGGGGTGATAGGGTAACCGGGGGATCACTTCAATAACTATATAAATGTCTAACCAATGTACTCTATACCTGAAATCAATATAAAATAAACATAAAAAACTATTGTAGACTGTATACACTAAACTTTGTTTCAAAAATTTAGAAGTAGAACCATTGAAATGAATATAAAATTACTGATTTTACATGAGGTCTTATACATAAGAGCTTTTAATATGCCTAGCCTTACCGTGAACTTGGATGTATTCTGAAAGTGATTTTTACCGCTTGCAAACAGTAATGTGAAAACAGTTTGTCCCTGAGGACTTCTTGCCAGAAACGTGGCAGTATTCCTTTGAGAAGAGGTTACTGTCCAGATCTTGGTTTCTATATCACCACTAAATGAAACCACAGACCGTTGAAGAACAGTTGATCCAAACTTGGGGTGAGGAAATCACAAGGTGAGACTGGGACATTTAAGAAGGAAGCTTGAACAAGATCCCACTGGACAAACTTAGTAAAAGTGAGCATCAACAAGAATAATAACTGTAATTCATTATAACTTATTAAATAAATAAGAATGCATATTGACACCTAAGAAAGAAAAAAAACATGTTTCGTGTGTGTGTGTGTGTTTGTGTGTGTGTGTGTGTGTGTGTGTTTAAGAAGAAATCAGATTGCAGGATCATGTTAGAATTAGAAGAACCACATTATGCAACCTCACTGTAATAACTAAATTAGGGAAGAATCACCAACAATTAAAGCCATTAAGATGTCTTATTAATTTCAAAGAAAGAAAAAATGTTACTTTACAATTCAAGACCTGATAGTCACCACACTAACCAAGTGATCAACCTTGGCAGCATTTACAGTGTGACTACCTCATATTATGCATCTCCTGATATGATATGAAGTACAAAGTGTCCTATATGAAGTATTCTTGCCAAAAACACTTGACTTTCATATTAAAGTCTCATCTAGACCCAACCTCCAGTTTACGAGAAATACAGAGAATAGAGAGAACGAGTTAAAGGATACCGTGAAGGAAAAATATAAGATAAATCCAGAAAGGTGAGATCAAATTTTTTTGAGGATATTGGACTCTTTCAAATGTCAGTATCAGTACAAAATAAATGGAGGTGTGAGGGCTGTTTTAGAATAAAAGGGACTGAAAAACATAATAACTGAAGGGGACCAGAAAATGCCACTCCAAAATATGCCACTTCGGCATAAGGATTGTTTTGAGCTGAAGGCAACTGAGCCACAGCAGATATAGGAAAAGCTCTTTACTACTCCTTCTTTCTACCTAAGGGCAGGGTATAACTTTCCCTTTGTGAAGGTAATCCACTTCACCCTTTCCTGTACCATGAATAGGAGAATACTTTTATCACTACAGAGAGCATTGCCTTGATTCTGCATGAAGAAATCTTACTGAAATATCCCTTATATTCCATCAGTTTTCCCATATACCATATTTACCTTCCCACAGTACATTACCCCTAGAAGCTCAAACTTCTCTTCCTTGGTCTTGTTCTTTTCCTACAATTTATCGTTATTTGTTAAAATGGCATGTAAGCTCTAAGGCCTACCGCTTAGCTGAGGTTCTCACTTTTATTCCATGAAGCCCCTCATACCACATGAAAATATTAACATCGAATAAAATTTGTATGACTTTTCTCCTATTAATGTGCCTTTTGTCAGTTTAACTTGCAGACTCTGAAACTAAACCTGAGATGGCAGAGAAAAAAACTTTTTTTACTTCCCTACAAAACCAAATACAGTATGTGAAATATAACAGGATATAGGTATAAAAAAGTTTTAAAAGATATAAAAGACATTTTTGAACCATTGGAGAATTTGGATATGGGCGGGATATTAAGTAATACTATAGTATTGTTTTTAGCTTTCTTGAGCATGATAAACAATTTGGTTATATATGGAATGCTGCTATTCTAAGAAGATGCATATGGAAGTATTTAGGGATGAAGTATAAGAGTGTTTATAACTTACTTGAAAATGTTAAAAGAAAAAAAATTGTGTGTGTGTTATTTCCTGTGTTAGAGAAAAGGCAGACATGAGGGAAGTAGGGAGAGGAAGGAAGAGAAAGATTCAAATGGGAATAATAACTAAGAAGAAAAAGCATATATGATAAAATCCTAATTGTTGAATCTAGGAAATTAGGAGAAGGACAAGAGGGTATATGGGTATTAATTATGTTACTTTTTTTAACTTTTCTATGTGCTTGAAATTGTTCACTAAAAATGTTGGGAAAGATGTCTAGCAATATTCTCAATCATGTAACATTTAAATTAAAATTGTTATTCCTCAATATACGTTAGTACAATAACTGCCATATCTGTGACAAGGAGGATGCAACAGCACACCTGTCTGAAGGGAAGAGGAGAGATAATCTCTTGAGATTATTTTTTATTGCTATGGGTTATGATTCAGAGATTCCTCAATTTACAGATTCCAGTTCCCATCACCTTGCTTTTCTCTTCTATTCAATCTTTTGTCAACTGACATTATTCTAAATAAAAGACCCTTTCTTATACTGTCAGCAATCCAACACAAGGCCTGCCTACCCACATTCTCTTGACTGGTACACCTCCTAGAATTCTCCAGAAAATAAAAGAGTGTATGAAAATGGCAACTGTACCGTCAAAAGGACTGAAACCACAGTATGCAAGAATAGGACTTAGCAGACAAACAGTTGGCTAGAAATAGTTAAGATCACTTTTATACCAAGACCCCACTGGCAATCTGATAAATCCTGGGACTTCTTCTCGGAATAACATTTTAAAGTCCAGAATATAAAATACACAGGACTCCAAAGGAAGCCAACTGTACTGAAATACAGTTAAAAAAACTATTAGAAAAGCACAAGTATGAATCAGTAATACATGTGCTTGTTTATTAGTAACACATTAATAAGATCTTGTGGCAGGTCTAATAACTACTGCAGTTTTGAAGTAGTGACAAGCATGAATAAGATTTTGAGATATCTGTAGCAATTCTAATATGAAAATAGCCGTGATTTTACAGGTACGGCAAGTATTACTCTGGTTTGTTGCCTATATTCAAAATGGAAGGGAATGCTCGATTTCCATTAGAGGTTAGTGAAAAAAGCAATGTTTTGTCTCCATTAAAGCACATGGCACCCTTTGAATCCTATCAATGGATCAGGGCTTAAAAATCTTTATACAGAGGCTTGCTTTGTTTAAACCTATGACTTCTCTTTTATGGCCTATAGGTTTTCATTTGCATTTTCTTCATTTACAAAGACCATTTTGGTGGCTAAGCCATTATTAAACATATTACTACCAGGCTTAAACCTATAGATGTTATCCAGATCCTCTGTTACATAATTGAGGCAATAGTGAATTTCCTATTTTAAATTGCACAGCTAATTGACTATATTTTATACTTCATTTATTTCTAACGTAGACTAACCTTAATGGATGTCCACTGCTATCTGAATTTTTCTGAGAACTTTCTTCTCAAATTTCTGATATCTTGTATTTTCAAAGAGAAGGTTTTAAAATTACATAACCATAAAGCTATGAATAGGTTTTGTAGATTTTTTTGCTTAAATTACATACTTTCTTTCATATGCATATGTGGACTAAGAAACATTAAATACTTCCAACAGCTGTATCTAAACCCTACTGCAAACTAAGAATACTCTTGTTAACTCGAATAGTCTTCTTATTTTTCACCTGTACAACTAAACTTCTATATCCTTCTAACTTCTGTTTGGGTTGTACTGAAAGCATGCCACTGATTAATAATAGTTTCATAATTATAGTGTTCCAACAATTGTAAGGTCAAAATATTGTTTATAAAATGTTTTTTTTTTATGTTATTTACTCCTGGGTGCCAGGAAATAGCTGTGAGTGTATTTTATTACTTTTTACAATTTCATAAAATTCAAATGATACAAAAATCCTGAGGAAGTGTGACACAAAACTGATCTCAGTGGAAATTTAAATATGCTAACATTTATTTTTAAAATGTAGCGTGAAGTTGACAACTTTAAAAGCTAAGTTAAAAAAAAAAAACTCAAGGAAGCTGATCTGACTTTTTAAAGCACAAAAGTGCAATATTTAAGATAGGTCAAAATGTTTAAGTGGGAGAAATTTTTCTATCCAATTACAGCCAAATCCCTAGCTGAAATTAACCTACAATTTGTGCCATATTTCACAACAGAGTCAGCATATACCACTTTCTTATAAATTTAGAAGGATCTAAAATGTTAGAGCTTATCTGGCGAAACAGGTATATTGCTTTATCTTCATTTATAAGTTCTAATTTGCATTTAGAAGTCAATAACAACATGATTTTAAATATTCAGGTGAAAATTATCAGAGAATATTAACACACTGTATTCAAATACTACATGAGTAAGATATTTAAAAGTGAAAAAGAATACTTTATATATAATAAAAACAAAATAATCCTTCAATCAATTTAATCCACTTTATAAATTCAAGATATTTATTTTTTATAGCATGTTATTCAATTTCTCTTAACTTTCTCATTTCCTAACATATTATTTTAGACTAGATTGAGTCTAGTCTAAAAATGACATACAGGTTTCAACCTGTTAATAGTAAAAACATCAGTTATTTAAATAATGGAATAGTTGTGTATTTAATAGGATTTTAACTTGGGAAAAAGTATATAACTTTCCCAAGGAAGCAGTTTAACTACAAAGCTTGGGTCTTTTATTTTGTTACCTATATATAAATTTCGACATGTTTTAAACCAAGATATAAAATAAAGATGTTTTTTAGAAGATGCTATTAATTTTTAACTTTAGTAAGATTTGTGTGTGTGTGTGTGTGTGTGTGTAGGTCGACAAATACATCAATTTTGTACAGGAATATGAATTCTATCTACTTTCTGAATAATGCAACATGAGCAAAGGCTCAAGAGGAGGTGTACAAAGACAACGGGCATAATTCCAAAACCTGTCTAATACATCGTCACCAAAGACATTCATCAAAGAGTTGTTTTAGCTTTCTGAATATTAAAATCCACTTATTATGTAGATAATAGGTAGGAAGCAAGAGCTTGGCAATAAAACTGAGTTTTCACTGTTTACAACAATAGTCTCATTTGGTAAATAAAGGCCGGCCAAGTTCTCCCTTATGAAACAGGAGACATTAGCACCAACAACTGGAAGCGTTAAAGAAAATCCCATTTATAAAAATATCTATGCCTTCCAACTACAGCAGCAGATATTTGGCTTTCTGTATTTTCAATGCATTCCAAGAGAAAGTTAAATAATGATTGAATTCAACAATAACCTTTCTGTGATTTTGTTTTTCCCTTTAGATTTGAACATTTTTGGCCCAAGTCCCTCTTCAAGGGTGTGCTAAAAAATGCAGTAGAACTATCACGTAAACATTACTATCATGTTTTTCAGCATCATGGTCACATATGTAGCTGTTAAAAAATCTAGCCAAAGAGCAGTCTTTCCTACAAAATAGTCCTTTATAATTTTCTTTTCTCATCTTTAAAAAAACAATTGAGACTCAGCGTGTTAAAGTTGGAATGTACTGAAGACATTTATATTTAAATAATCGTGTGATTTTTAAAATAAACAAAAGTTTAAAATAGTAGAAAAGCACTGCCCTCTTAAGTAGCAACAGCTATACATTTCCGTATATGATACAAAGAAAAAAAATCATTATTGCTATCGATTAACTGTCTTCGCCCTTGGTTATAATGTTTCATAAAATCTTTTTTAAAGGACAGTTTAAATAGTTTTACTAAATTTTAGAATCCCTATTTCATCTGTCACCTTACCTCTTTTTCCTTTCTGCCAGCTGTTTGGAGGCCTCCTGCCACCGCAGATTCAGGCTTCCCAATTTTTCTTGTAGAATACTGGCATCGGTTTTTGAGGATTGTTGAATTATCTCTTCCCCAGTTGCATTCAATACTCTGACAACAATTTGCCGCTGCCCAGCGCCATCCTGGAGCTCCTGTAAGATACCAAAAAGGCAAAACAAAAATGAAGCCCCATGTCCTTTTACTTGGGAAAAGATTAAACAATGTGCTACCACATGCTGTTTTTCTGGGAGAGAAAGAAATAAAAAAAAGCTCCATGTCAAAGTTTCTCTATGAAACTGAAATGCCTATATCCAAAGGATACAAGACAGTAAAAAAGCACCCTCTCAGTTCAGCTCTAGTTTTTATATTTGTAGAGCTTGTCAGCTAGAGGATGTTATAATGTCCTACAAATCAATTAGCTGGAAACCTTCTCAAGAGCAAATTCGATTTCTTGTGTCCACAAGGATGTTCCATGTTTAATAGTCTATGAAGTGTTGTAAACTTTAAATGCGAATAAAGTATTTGGATTTCTTAGTGACTGTTGATATGAGAGGTGAAAAAGAACAGACATAGTTTAATCACAGTATAAAGGAAAACATCTCTAGACATACTTAAAAAATTCATTACTATACTTGAAGAAAATTTCTTTCAAATTCTGTTTCCGTCAATGTATTTTGCATTATAAAACTGAGAAATAATTGCTATTAAGGGCAGCCTATCAAGAAATCCCTAAAGTACAGCAAAAAAAACAAATAATTATATAGCCACCAGAATCTTTTCATGAGTTATTCATTGATGGTGTCAAACTTAAATATCTTTGACTTTCTATCCTAAATTAAATTTTAAGAGAAGAATGCAAAAAAGAGATTATAAGCAAATAAACATAAAAACAAAAACGTTTTTGACCATTTAATAAAAATGGCACTCTACTTTTTTTATAAAAAGGTTAAACTAGAGTTTGCAAGGCAATTAAAATAACTCATTCCTAAATCTGAAGTTTAAAAAAATGAAGTAATATGACAACTTGAGATACCTACCATATTTAAATCTAAAGGACTCACAGATCTTTATGTACTTATGGGATAAAGTCAGTATGCAGAATACTTTTCTGATAAATGTGATTCTCATTATCTAATTATGTATTCCTCTGTCCCTTGACCCAATACCAAGTACATACACAGTAAATCTCAGAACGTGCTTGCCAAATAAAGGAATGAATGTATGTCTTCTGAGACTGGGTCAAAACTCTTTTAAATTCTGATTTCACGTAAACTTCTTGGTATTTTTAAACTACTATTGTGTAATATTTGAGTACTAGAACTCTTGGCAGTATAACTTTAGCAGTTAAAATACAATAAATCAGCAGAAAAAAAAATAGTAGCAAGCCATTATTCCAGGGACACACAGCACCTCGCAATGAATATGAAACTATGCAGTTAAACTTTCTTAACCATATGCTCTTAAATTTGCATAATGTATGCTCTAGTAAACATGTGATATTTCCTTCCAACTAGTTGACTTTGCTCCGTTACTTACACCTTACTCTTTACCAGCTATTCAGATCACTATTGCATAAGTCAGTCATTTTTAGTAACAGGTATATCTGTTCATAACAAACTGTGTCTATATTCCTACTATACTATAAATTTCTTGAGGTTAGGGACTGTGTGACCTATTCATCACTGAGTAGGACTAATGCTTAGTACAATCAATATTTGGTGCATGAGAGGTTTCAATAAGTATCTGTTGAGTGAATGCATGAGTCTATATTCAAAGCAAGTTGGGGAGAAGAAGAGGAGAGAAGATTGGAGAAGTTCAGTCTCATTACTGCCATGGTATCATTAGTACTAATACTTATCATTGGGCATCCTAAAGATTAAAAAAAAATAAGTACAATTTACTAGGTTTTAGGCAGTACATAAACACTGCTGTGGGGGCTAATTTGTTATACCACCTATATACAGTAGGATAGAGAAAACAAGGTGTTCAATATATGACAGACCAGAAGAGGGATGATCTCAGTGGAAAGGTGAGCAAGAGAGACTTCTGGGGGCAATTTGGAATTTAATGAATGGGTAGGCCATGGGCACATGAAAGGTCAAGAGAGAGAAGAGACAGCAGAAGGCAAGGCGTATACTGTGCAATTTCCCTGTTCTGATTAGGAGTACACACTTGGGCTCTATGTCACTGTATAAAAATGGTAGTTTAGGGAAGGGTTCAGCCCAGGGTGTATATTGGGTTGGAGCAGAGACAACTTTTTTTTTTTTTTTTAAGAAATTTTCAATTCATTGGGAGGCAAAAGGAAATAACTTCAGTTTTAAGTACAGGAGTGTCAGAGATAAAGCTCTGCTTCTATATAATTATGAGAGGCAGAGTTTAGGCTAATGTTAAGACAGGGACACAGGTAAAACAACTAGGATAGGAGTCTGAGAGATAGGTACTGGGGCTACAACAAGAGTTTTGACAGTCTACCAGGAAGGAAAGGTTAAAGGTAATATGAACTATTAAGGTAGAATCAATAGGTTTTGAAACTAGCTAGATCATGCAATCATGAATGACTGCTGAAATGGGAAATCTTTGCCTAAAATGAAGGTCAGAGAAGCAGTTAGAAGAAAAAGATTATGACTAATTTGTACCCTCACTGGTGTCCAATACCCAGAACTACTTAAATACATGGTACACCTATTAGGTATGTGCTATCGTGGTGCATCTCAAACTTGAACATGTATGAAAATCACCTAGAGATCTTGGTAAACTATTAATTCTGATTAAATAGGTCTGTGGATGGCCCAAATTCTCTACTTCTAACAAGCTTCAAGGGGATGCTGATAATGCAGATTCAGGAACAACACATTGAGTAGTAGTAAGATGATAAAGTAAATGCCTTCTGAATCTTTTTAAGTAATCAAAAAATTCTTGTTGCTGGTTTACACTGCTATAAACTAAAGCTGCTTCAGAATTTTTATCTTAGTTCCTTTGCTTTGTATTTTTGATTTTGGCTCTTCTACTTCAAGGTCGATGTCTACAGTGACTTTTACAATCCAACTGCAGAATCGACACAGGTTTTATTATTTCTATTTCTCAGATAAGAGATAGAATTGAATTGCTAAGAATGAAGCAACGGTTTAAAATTGTTAGATCTAAATCTCATTTATATGAAGTCTCAAATCAGGGTCTTCAGATTTTTTTTTTAATTTTGTAAAGAAGAGCTCATTAAATAGTCTATTGCATTTGTGTGAGAATATTTTGTAATCAGAAGTATTTACAGTGTATGATCTACTTGAGGGGTGTTTTCAGTAATAAAGCATAAGACAGCAAAATAATGAATCAAAACAGGAAGTAAAAATGTATACATGGTGTTTTACAGCCAGCCTCTGAACCCAAAGAAAAGTTTGATTCACAAAATTAAATGTAAAACCTCCATCAACTTTATTCACTTAGTGAAAAATAAATTAATTTTAATTCTATAGCATTTAAATATTTAAGTACTAAATTAATCACTACTGGTAAAATTTCCAAGCTTTGATATCATATTAATGTTCCGTTGTCATAGGCATCCATATCTATTTCTCTGGCAATGAACATCTAAGTTTCGGGCAGAAAGAAAATGATAATTAAATCTACTGGATTATTTATCATAGTTAGAGAACTTATTGTGTTTAGATTACATATTAAAGCATCATTCTTAATAAGCACTACATATCAGACTCCCCTAAGGGAGCTTTTTCAAAAGATAAAAGCCCAGAACTCCACCCTAAGCAGACCAAATCATAACCCCTGGGGGTCAGGGAACAAAGGTTTCCAAAATAGATAGCTATTAAAGAAAGGGTAGGTGGGAGATAGGAGGGGGCAAGTGAGTAAAAGGGACATGTTTTAGAATCACTGCGTTATTCTCAACATCTTGTATGATTTTTAAATAGAGAAAGGTTTCTAAATAATAGAAAAATAACACATATCTAAGTCCTTCAAGTCTGGTCAAATTGAAGGAAAGAAAGAAGAATTATAGGCAAGAAAGAACTACATTGTTTCTATATAGGTAATGATATGAGAACAAAAAACCAAATATGTGTTATATGAAAACGCTGCAGAATATGAAGAAGTATATTTTCAAAATTTTTTCAAAACAGTATGAAAACACAAATGGAAAATAAAATGTGATGAAGAAAAAGAATAAGCTAAGAAGCAGTTATGGGAAATTGTACAATGATACATTCTATAAGCTATATAGGAGATAAATAATTGGCAAAATATCCCAAACTAGGTAGAGTAGAAAAATAGAAGAGATAAAAAGTGATTGGGATAAAGACTCATAGACACAGACAACAGTTTTGTGGTTACCAGAGGGAAAGGGGGCGGATAGAAAAGGGTAAAGAGGTCAAATATATGGTGACAGAAGGGGCTTGACTTTGGGTGTTGAATGCACAGTGCAACATACAGATGATATATTATGAAACTGTACACTTGAAACCTGCATAATTTTGTTAACCAATGTCACCACTCCCAATAAATTTAATAGAATTAAAAACAAAATACTAAAAACAGAAGTGAGAAAAAGAAACCTTCATTGAATAAGCAAATGTGTCAAGGTTCCGGTCCTGTGATTTCCTTATAATTTTGTTAATTTATATAATATGAACCCTAAAAGACTTGTGAAACTTCCAGACAAAATTCTTTGATACAATTACATAAAAATATTACATACCACCTTTTACCTACCATGCTACTCTTTCTGTCTTTCTTAAGATCATTTCCATTGATTATCTTTGGCAGTTCCTTGAATTCAAGTAGGAGTCTGAAAAAACAATCTTTGGTTCTGTCTCAAAGATAAATTAAATAAGTTTGCCTCTCTTGTTAATTCTTAGACTATATAGTCGCACCTACCTTCAAAGTTTTCAATATGCTCCAGAAAGTATTTTTCAACTCTTATCAGATGATGACTTTTGGTAAGGAAGTAACACACAAGGATGAAAGCTCAAAGCATATAGCAGACTCAGTAAAAGGACCATTCATAGACTGGGTGATTCTGTCCTGGTAGAAGACCTGATGACCATGTGAGAGCATCTCATGAGGATAGTGACAAGGATTGACAGATGGCTGAAATTTGGGAAATTTAGGAGTTAAAAAGAATAAGAGAGTGAAAAGAGTGGAAAAAAATAGCATATAAAAAAAACAGAAAAGATTGAAAAATGTGAAAAATGGCTTAGAGAAATAGCCATTTTTGAGAAAAGAATGAAAATTGTAGGAGGTAAGAATCAAAGCCAAGGTCAAGAGTCCAGAGTGAGGAGATCAAGAATGATGCCTACCTATTAACTACAAGATAAAGTTCAAACGTTAGCCTACCAGGGAAGGTTAAAAGGGCCTGTTCTTTCCTCTGCCTTTGCAGCCTGTTCTTCTGCTGCTCCCTACTTTCAACCTTAGGCCCAATTCACAGTCAAATTAAGTGGCTTTCTACTTCATTGACTGCTCTGCTAAGTTTTGTATCTCAAAGTCATTACTCATGTGTAATGCTCAGATTAATGGTCCCTCTTCTACTGGGCCTTTTAAAAGCCCAGGGAGAGCTGAGTGTCCTTCTTTTATATAGGTATTTACAAAACATTTCTATTTAGTGTTATTCATTGGCAGCATTCACGTATGTATAAGATTTTGCAGCAATTAAGTAATACTGGAGAAGTTTTTTCTTCTCTTGACCCTAAAATATGTCTCCAAATATAAAATGTATCTCAGATTCAACTTTTGTCTAAGGAAACACAGATCTTTTATTACTAATTTGTCTAAGGAAACACAGATCTTTTATTACTAATTAGCAAACTAAATCAAATCAGAGAGAGTCAGCCTCCACAAATGATAAAAAATAAAATGTACTTTTTAGCCTATTCTTTCTCCTGGTTTCATTTTATTTGCATTTCAGTAAACATTTACTGTGTCCCACAAATAACAATGCTGAAACCATTTTTTTGTTAGTTCATTACAGGAATTGAAAATAAGAGGAGAGACTTGTTAGATTTCTTCTACTACCCTCTTTTTCCTGTGTGGTATAATAGGAGATATGCTCATTGCTATAATTCTCCATCTGCTGTTGATAATGGCTGCCATAAAAGAATAATAATAACTCCTCCTGAAATTAGAATTAAAGCATTCCTTTTCTAAAGCAAACATCATGCTGATGAACTAAAGAAAAATTTTGCACAGCAGCAATTCTTTAAACGGGACATTTACCTAATATCAAATTACAATAAAATTTCATTTGCGTGCATTTATCTCATCCACATCAATGAGATACACACACACACATATATATGTATGTACATTAATTATTATCATTACTATTAATGTATATAGCAAATGAATTTATCATAAAAAGCTTTAAGTGCTACTTGTGGTTTGTAAGGTTTTCTCAAGCTTTTTTTCTATTTTTTTGCCCCCCCCCCAAATAATGTCTCAAGCATAAAAGGAAAAAAAAAACAGATTTCTGAATTTCAAGCAGAGATTCGAAGAGGAGGAGGGGAGTATATATGTTAAATCTCTGCCTTTGGTGATCTGAAACTGAAGACTACAAGTTAAATCTGTCCTCAGAAATGCTTGGCCTTAGAATTTTAAGAATTTGAATGCCTTTTGGTGGAGCATGCATGTATTCTACCATTATCTGAAAGCATTTGAATTTGTAGTCCCTTCTTTAAAGACAACTGTTGTTATAAAGTACAAAACTTTGTGAAGTTAATGGGCTTTACTTTGTTAAAATCAATGTGAGGCCTCTTTAAGTTCACAGATTTATTCAACCCTTCTTAGCTTCTAAATCATTCATTACAACTTCAGAACAACCTGGGAACATTAAAGAGCTGTTTTTCTATCCATTTACTTAGATGTGTTAAGAAAACAAATTGTCCTTTCTCTGATCAAAAGGAGAAACTTGTCAATGGCCATCCTTGCTTTCTTATTAAGTGATTCTGGTAATATAACACATAACTTCAGGCATAAAATTCTTTCTTTGTAATTACTAGGATGATTTTGAAAACGTGAAATATTTCATCATAGCTCATACCACACACAACCAAAAAACTGGCTCTTTAGACACAATATTTAAGATAATTTTCAAATTCCTTATTCTTCTTTCTAGAGCTATTATATCATTTTGGAGCCACACAAATATTTAGTCAAAAGCCATTTGGTGGATAGAAAGTATGCAGTGAGTGTATCGGAAAAGCAACAATATTGTTTTTACAAAGCAAGATGATGTGTAAATGGAATTGATTAAGGACTGGAAATGTATGATTAAAAGGTTTAATTGGTAATTGTCATGCTTATTAATATTTCCACCCAGTAAATCATTCGTTGACTAAACAACTATTTGCTGAGTGCCTCCTAAGAGCCAGGCACTATGCTAGGTGCTGGTCAACGCTGGCTGCAGTAGAAGGAATGGATTAGACAAGCTCTTGAGTAGATGTAGTGAGACCAAATAGGAGATATCGATGCAGTTAAGGTGAGGAGAGGTGGTAGTATGGATAGGGGAGACAATGATAAAAATAGAGAAAGGGGGATGGAACCAAGTGATATTTGGGAGGTAAATAGATAGGCTATAGTCTTTCGCTGGAGATGTGGGTGAAGGAAAGGATATCAACTGGGCCGTTGGAGATACTGGACTGAACCTCAGAGAGAAAATTACAATTGAATATATAACAGATCATTTTTGGCAAAGTTTAAAGATTTGTGAGATGGGTTTGGCTCTGAATGTGGTTGGATTCTCCATGTTCATTGAAGACATTATAAATAACTTCAAAGGTAACATTCATAATCTAAACATATTTTGGAGATTCCTGAATATTTGCAAGACAATTGCTACATAAGAAAGTGACAGGTCTATGGCCATGCCACCCTGAACAAGCCTGAGCCCGTCTAATCTCAGAAGCTAAGCAGGGTTGGGCCTGGTTAGTACTTGGATAGGAGACCACCTAGGAAGACCAGGTGCTGTAGGTGTAAAAAAATTTAAAAATAAGGGATTGTAAACTGACAAGGTCCTTGCAATCTATGAGGTCAACCAAGATTTACCTCGCCTAAAAAAAAAAAATGAGAGGAGTAATGTCATTATTGACTCTTGCTATATCTTTAGAATGCTACATTTTCACTTGCTGGCAAAGAGATCAATCAGTCTCATGATGCACATAATGTAGAAAGTTGAGGGGCAATATGATTCCCCAGAACATTTAGAAAATGAAGCAGGGTATTTCTACCCATTCTAACTTCTACCCATACACCACTAAAAAATCAATGGACAAAAATAATTTAAAAATATATTCATGTTGTTCTTTAAAAGACCAGAAATTAAACTTGTTCCTTAACAAACTCTTCTTCTATACTTAAAGAAATTCTATATGCTTTAGGTATGGCATAATCTCTAAATGACTGTTTAATATAGGTAAATTGTTCAATGCCCTTCAATGTGATTCACTATAACAAATATTTAGATAACTGCTCTATATCTAAGGCCTTTGCCATGATAAATAAGCTTGTATTTTCTTGTAAATACTCAATTTAATGGAGGAGAGCATAGCAAGCAAATAACTATGCAATGCTATATTTTAATGCAGCTATGCAGATATTATGCAAACGAGATGCACCAATTAATTGGGTGATGGCGGGTAAAATTGTGTGCATACATATATACATATATATATGTGTGTGCGTGTGTGTGTGTGTGTGTGTGTGTGTGTTCTAAGATTGAGGAGATGATCAAAGAAGAAAGACAGAGGTTGTGGTAATTAAGATTATAAATGCATGAGGGAATTTTTTTCGATATCTTACATTATCAGGCACTGCTGGATACTGCTTACCACAATAATTGCTCAAGAAATATTTGTTGATAAATTGAGCATAAAACTAGGCAAGATATTACAGTACTCTTGAATGGTTTCTGGTTTGAGAAAGATTCAAAAGGAAAATTCTGAAATACATACAACACCCTAGTATGGAAAAGATGTGTTAAAAAAGAAGTGTGCTTTACAAAAATCTCTTTCCACAAATAAAAAGTTAGCAAGGTAAGGTTTAGTTTCTGAAGCTCCTGAGAATGGAAAGGCCCAGAAATAAGATAAAGAAGGATAAAAACAGATCTCTGTATCCATTACCAATTAATTGATTTTAAGCATTTAGCTTAGATTACAGAACCTTCCCAAGACATCAACTAAAAATCCACCTCTAAGCACATGTTGGGCATCACTAAGCCTTTTATGTCCCTCTTGCCAAGTTACACAGACATTAAACACAAGCTATTCCTTTTTTAAGCCTTAATTTCTGAGGTGAGCTTTCTTACTTTCCAATTCATTATCTGTTATATAGTAATGCTCTTCTCTTTCATGGAATTAGATAAGAAGGAAAGATGATTTTTCAAAAAAAAAATCATGTCTTCTTGTTGACTGAGCATATCCCCTAGAAATCAGACAAATCAGGAAAATGAATGGATTCTATTATTAGCATGTTTTTACAATGTCAATAACTTGTGCTTATTGAACTACAAATCAGAGGACTCTAAGAATAAAACAGCTAGAGAACTTAAATCTGTTAAAACTTCCAGGATTATCCATATGAATCCTTAAAAGATCAGAGACAGTTGTAGAAAAGAGATGGAAACCAACTTTAGTGGTTTTGACTTCCTTATAAATCTAATTTGTTTAGAGAAAAAGATTCAATTATCAAATGTTAATGTTTTCTAATTTTTTTTTTACCTCTAGTGACACATCCTTCTTAACTACTGCCTAGTATTTCAGCACATTTCTGTTTGACTTAAACCTCAAAAAAATTTTTTTTTGTGCCAACACCGATATGATTCTGAAGCTGGTTTCTTTTGTTGACTTCACTATTTAAATGACATCTTCATTTTCCTACTTACCAGGCTGGATACCACCAGTTCATCTGTGTTTTATCCTTTTCTTGTCCCCAATCCAAGTCCTACTGCTATACCTCTTGCCCAGTTGATTCCAACATTGCTTTCTCCCCAGTCTGATTGTTCACTATACTTCACCTTTGTTAGTCATAAATCTTCCTAAATGTTTTCCCTCAACCTTTCTCATGCCAAAACATCCTACATATTCTTTCAAGTTTAAACCTCCTGATGAATGGTTCTGGCGGTGAATTTCCTGCTCAAACATTCATACTGAATCCTTAGTACTTGCCTCATGAAGTCCGAAGAGCTTAGATAACATTCAGAATCTTATACCATTCTTGAGAGAAACCTTTCTAGGCTTCTCAAAATGCCTCTCCAATTCTTCATCCACGCTACAGGACAACTGTACAACTGTACAACCCACAGTGACACCTTGGCCATTCCCCAGATCTTTGCCCATTCTCTCTCCTCTATTATGAATACCCTCATTTCTACTTCTGTAATCCTTCTATTCTGATCCACTAGATTATGAGATTCACAAGGGCAGGCATCATTACTTTTATTCTCACTTGCTACAGAGTAGTGCTCAAAGTACTTGCTACAGAGTAGTGCTCAAAACACATTTGTTAGGTGGATAAATGAAGATGCATCCCCAATATTCTCTCTTATAAATACATTTTCAACTAGCAGTTATCCATCTTGTAAAATCCTACTGCGCATCAACTGTGTCTACTTTATGATGTTTTTCATAGTTCTCTAAATAAAACATCCTTATTTTCATTGAAAGTTTATGAATATCTTTAGCGCAGGAACACTGTCTTTATCTTTGAGTTTTCCACCATGTTAATCAATAAAAGTGTGTTGACTGACTAAATGAATGAGCATAGTACATGTGATAAAATCATGTAAATTATATTACTGTATTTTTAAATACCTAGTAAACTTCTAATCAACCAATTAGTGTTGATGGCTCTGAAGAGACTATCTTCAGTAGCTGGTCAAAGACAATTAACAGTTTAACGCTTCGCATAACGACAGGGATGGCCATGGGGTAGTGCTTTTACAAAGCCAATTCACTGCTGCCAAAGCAGCAATCCTGCTTTGCAAGAGTCTTCATAGAAAATAAAAGGAAACAGAATAGGAAAATTTATGTCTTTCCCAATTTCCAAGTTATGCCAATAATAAATATTAATTCTACCCAATAAGAAGGGTACCATCTTGAACAGACATACTTTCTGTTTATGAATGATCAAGGATTACATGAAAAAGTGTTCAATATTGTTAATAATCAGAGTGCTGTGAATTAAAATCACAAGATACCATTTCATATCCCATAAAATTACAAGAATTAAAAGGACTGCTAAAATCAAATGTTGGTGAGGATGTAGAGCAAATGAAGCTCTTCACCATCACCGATGGGACTGCAAAATGACACAATTACTTTAGAAACTTGTTTTGCAGTATCTTAGAAACCTTTGTCCAAGCCATTCCTCTCCTAGGTAATTACCTCCCCAAAATGGAAACCTATGGTTACAAAGACTTGTACACAAATACTCATAACATCCTTTTTTAGAATATCCCTAAGCTGAAAACACCTGAATGTCTATCAATAGAACCAATTGTGGTATATTTTATACATCGGAATACTAACTGTCAATAAAAAGGAATAAACTACTAATATACTAACAATATGGGCAAATAATTTTAACAGTAGTATTTGATCAAAATACATCCATTTATATGAATTAAAGAACAGATGAAACTGATCTATGGTAACATAAATCAGAACAGTAAGTACCTATAAGGGGTAGGGATTGACTGGATGGTGGCATGAGGTGATGGGAATGATCGTTTTATTAAGGTGTTGGCTTTATAAGTAGAATCACTTGACAAATGTAAATCAAACACACTATCGATGTATTTCCCAGCTCTAGAGATTGTTCTATACTTCCTTATATACTCGATAGTCATACATCATATAAGAAAGCACGAAAAACAGAATCTGAATATGACACAAAGTATCTTGACAGACTGAAATGATGAACTTAATTTTACAGGTTCAAATTTTATGTAAGAATAAACTCTTCCTCTCCTCCCAAATAAATCTGTTTCATCTCATATAAATTTTACTCCTCTTAAGAAATATGAACGTACTTTCAAGTATTTCTCTCTTCACTTAAACTGTACCTTAGCCATGTTAACAATGAAGATATCTAGCAAACTTAAATTCTTTCTCTTCTACTTCATATAGTACATATAAATGTTTCTTATGCAAGAAAGCGATAAGAGAGGCTGATTGCCAAACCTCAGTTATTTGCAGACAGAATTTTAAAAGGGTTCAGAAGACAAATCAGATTATACGGGAACAGATTCAGTAAATCATCGTGGCTATTATTATACTATTTACCCTTTCATCCCCATACACAATGATCAATTCGGATAACCTGTAAGACAAGTAAAGTATT
The DNA here is from genome assembly GCA_003508835.1 of Eonycteris spelaea. Lineage (NCBI taxonomy): Eukaryota > Metazoa > Chordata > Mammalia > Chiroptera > Pteropodidae > Eonycteris > Eonycteris spelaea. The sequence goes on from PUFA01000228.1 coordinate 1,543,769, forward strand.
GTCTTTCAGGAACGTATGTGTCTATGTGTGGTGTGGTATGTTTATTAGATTAAGGAGGCAAAAATGTAGTGATCCCATGATCTTAAATTTTAAAAGAAAAAAAATGGCTCAAGAGGCTTGTGAGACTTTCAAAAATAAAATTTTGACAACGTAATAGCAAATAATCCCAATGACTATTTTTTTTAAAGTGTTGTATAATAAGATGCATGGCACTATATAGGGTTCCTCAAATGAGCTCAGATTGTAAAAGTGTATGAACATAGAATGAAATAAGGGACACATAACTAAGGATAAATATTTAAAAAAACATGATACAGAAGTCTATAAACAGTGAGGAAAAGCTTAGCCAGAATTGAGATTTGTGATAATGTTAAAAACAACATTTAGGGCCTTTTCACTTACATTTGGAGAAAGAAGAAGAACCAGATAGACATAAGTTCACTGATTGGGGCTGAAGAGGGAAGGTTAGGGATACAGATGACACAGAAAACAGAACTGCTCAGCTCCTGTGCTTGTCTGCTCTGTCAAGGAGAATGTTCATCAGACTGGAAAAGGCATAACTGTATAAGGAAAATGAGCCCAAAATAGGTGAGGGAATTTTAAAAGATCACTTTGCTGTTCTAAATGAGCTATAGTCTCTGGCCCCGGACTAATTATATTCCAGGGAAATGAGAGAACTTGCACAATACAGCCCTACTCTGCCGTCAGTGGTCTTTGAGGAATTGTGTTAACACAGGAGATGGGCAAATGCCATCCCAATTTTCAAAAAAGAGAAGTCACTGCAACTATTTCCATCTATTCCTGCTAAAGAAAATTTCTGGATGACTGAACAAGGAGCAAACAAATACTTGTTGACAACAAAAATGTGAGACAGCTCATTCGGGTTTGTGTGACCACTTGTTCTTATGGTAGACATGTGTGCCTGTATTTGTGGTTTGATTTCTTTTGCAGTATGAAAATTGAATTTTGCATTTCTAAGCAACTTAAAAATAATAATTTATTTTAGTTAATAAAATTGTGGTGTGTGTGTGTGTGTGTATACACACACACACACATATATATGCTATATATATCTTTATCTATATATCTATATATAAATATAGATATATATATATGCAGTGTAATATTACTCAGCCATAAGATAAAATACTGCCATTTGCAACAACATGGATAGATCTTGAGATAATCATGCTAAGCAAAATAAGTCAGAAAAAGTTGAAAACCATATTATTACACTCATATGTGGGATATAAAACCAAAAGCAACAAACGAACAAGACAAACAAAAACTCAAAGACACAGACAACAGTTTCGTGGTTACCAGAGGGAAAGAGGGGAAGAGGGCGATGGGTAGGGTAAAAGGGTTCAAATATATGGTGACAGAGGTGATTCGACTTTGGATGGTGAACACACAATGCAATATACAGATGGTGCATTATTGAATTGTACACTTGAAACTTGTATAATTTTATTAACCAACATCACCACAATAAAATTTTTAAAAAAGGAAAAAATAAAAATCAAATTGCACCCCAGTTCTCAAAATAAAGTAACTACGTAAGTACTTCATTGTGTTCTACAAAGATCAGCATATTGTCCAATTGCCTACCACCTGAACAAATTCAAGGATCTCAGGCTAATAATGAGCAGAGACAATGATCATGAACCACTTTGTGTATCTGACATGGTGAAAATATGTTTCCTTCACACAAGAAGAGAAGAAAAGGAATAGAAGAATCTACGTAGGAGGGAGATTTCTAAATGGAGAGGCATGATAGACTCAGGTGAGATGAATATCCAAAGGAGTGTTAAGTATGATCTCTTAGTAATGAGATTATTGGTCATTTTAATTCTTTTTGTTTTCTTTCATCACTTTAAATGTATTTCTAAAATAAAAAGCATACAGTTCTAATCAGAAAAAGTGCTATACTCATTTGGAAAATAAATTATACAATCTTACCCAAACAAGTATTTTATCTGGATTTTTTAATTAGGAGTGAAAGAACGAAAAAAAATAGCCTTTCTCAGTGCTATATTTTAATTATTCAAATGCAATATTTTTAAATAAAGTTATCTCATTTTACCTACTAAGATAGAAGCACCTGTAAATATAATTCACTACATTATTTTCTCAAGTAGATACTAATAAAGTTACTTATGGATATAGCCATGCACAGTGCACAAACTACATCCAGAATCACAAGTAATTATTCATCACTTAAGTAATGTTATTGAACTCTTCTAGTATGATAGTTTTTTGGATGGTATTTTTCTACATATTAGTTTTGAGTAAATCAAAGTATACCACGAAAACATCAAGGGAGAAGGGTCATTAAAAGTTTCATAGATCCAGTTTACTTGATGCCCTATGAACATGATGCCTTTTATGAAAACTGGGACAAATACTCAAGTGAGGACAACTTAGAATTATTACAACAAAAATATTTTAGGGAAATAGCTGGAAACAGCTCTAATTTTGTTTTGACATTCAAAATAAAAGGTTAATAAGAACTGTCATGGTATGGAGGCGTTTCCTCAGAACTCCCACTCTGCACCATCTTTTTTTCCATATATATGTTCTTTTTTCTTATCTTTGGCCTTGATATAAAAACTTGAGTTTATATCTCCCTTGGTTGCATTTTCTATTAATATTTCATTTTATAGTTTGAAATATTCGTATACACTGTCTCAAGTCTTTTGTGAATTAAAGGTATAAATCAATAAAACCTAAAACTCAATTTGCTCTTTTAAATACACATTTTAGATGTTTTAATCAATAAAGATAAGCAGATAAGTTTAGATTTGTATTTTACATTTAGTGTAATGTATTCTCAACGTGAAAGTCATAAGGGAAAAAAAAGGGAGAGTATCAATCTGAACATTTACAATATATTCCAGATTTGGCAATAAGTTAAGTGTCCACCTACTCATCTCTCCTGTTATGATACTTTGTTCAAATCAAGAATGGTATTTATCATATTGAAAACTTGATTGTGCCAAACAGGCCAAGATATTATTAATACTGAGCTAAGAGAATTATTACAATAATATTAATCTGATATCTTACTCTTATATAGTTTATAAAGTGCCATCAGATATTATCTCATTTGAGACCCACACAAATGTATAAGGTTAGCAAAAAAAATGTGTTACTATCACCATGTTAAAGGTGAGAAATTAGTGGTGATGGATATGTTTGTTACCTAGATGATAGTGTGGTTTCACAGATGCATACTTATCTCTAATATCATGAAGTGTATACATTAAATATGTCATACCACAATCAAGTGGTTATAAAAAAGATGAAGAATTACAAGCCTAAATTACTTGTCTAAGTCATCTTCAGGTACCAGACCCAGGACCAGGCTACAGATTATGATCTTATTCCAGAGAGATTCCCACTACTCAGTATTGTCTTTTTTTCTGACTCAAGTACTTAGACACTATAAGAGATATGCGGAGACCTAAAAAGTAGAAAATAAACAAAATTGGGCAAATTGTATACATGTTTAAATTGTGAAAATAATAAATCAAGTATTTTGTTATTGTAGTTCTTTTCCTTGGGAAAAATAAGTTTATTTGATATAGTTTAATTATTGAACTATTTTATCTATTTTGACAGTATTTGTATTTTCAATTAAATGTAATTATCATGTAAAAAAGTAACATGGAGAAAAATAATGAGGAGCATCACTCTAGAATATATTTGAGCTGATTTACAGAAGACCACATTATTCTTAGGTTAGATTACATGTTTTTGTAAAGCTGCTATATTAGAATGTCATGCTGACACGATTCTTGATAATGTATTTAATGGTTAAAATATTCATAGTGAACATTTGCGTAGAGTTCATTGCATCTAATTTTCTGTTTTCCTTTGAAACAGGAAGGTGAATGATTCAATTGTGGTATTTTTTTCTGTTAAACTTAATGAAAATTCTGTCCACTATCAATCAAACAGAGCTATGCTGTTGTTGTCCAAACAAATATGCTCAAAAGTAATTTATTTTTATTGAAAATTCCTGTACAAACATGATGAAAAAACACAAACGAGGCTCTAATTTTGTTCAAATGCATTTGCTGGCAAGATATACACTAGAGGGTGGGGAAAGCTTTATTCTTCTATTTATATTATTGAAGTTATGTGGCAGACCAGGTGTTGCACAGATGAACAAGTCTTTAGCATTTTTCAATAAATAATATTGGCCAATATTCAGAAATGAAAATATGCACATTACCTTTTTCTCTATTACAATACAGGTTGACGAGGCTCATCTGAAATGCTGATGCAACAGTTCGACATCTACCCAGGCCAACAGTAATGTGGGATGTTTTGTTGCAATGGTTCCTTGTAGTATTAGTTCACAATGTGATTATGACGGGGTCAACAAATTACATGGCATGCCATAAAAACCAATGATCTATGAAGAATAATTTTATTTTCTAAGCATTTAAAATCTTATTTTATTTTGATGATCACCATAAAAGTTAGAAATCATGTGAAAGAGTAAATGTGACAATAAGTTACTATTATTTCAAAAAGAACTCACAAAAATAGAATTAAACTCAGAAGAGACCATAAATATTTTAAAAATTATCTTTCACTATTCTTAATTCAGCATGTGAAGGTAATTTGGTTGAAGCTCTGCCATTCATAACTGAAAGCTAAAAACAAAACTTCTGCATGATGGCTTAGAAGTCTCTGTACATAGCAATACATTCCCTATTTGCCAGTTTTAGCAGTACTAAAATAAGAAATGTCCCAATCTCCAGCGTGGATGATTACATAAAAGAAATTGCTTTGAAAATTCCATTGTATTTTTTCAACATTTAGAAAATCAACATTTAGAAAAATAGTTATATTGTCCCTACATAATAGCCTTTCAGGTAAGTAGATTAAGTTGACAGAGCCCATACACACTTAAATACTGACGTTTAAATTTTAATTGACAACCAACATTATCTCTAGGTACTTAAATGTACAGAAGAAATAAAGTTACTATATGTCTGTAAGACTAAGAAGATTAACAAGTATTTATTTAGTTTATTACATCTTATATCAGTTTGACTTCACGGCATTTAATCTGTGCATAGTCAAACAACAAACATACACACACATTGTGATAAGTGCTATGGAAGAACAACACCAGATACTGCTGGAGAATAATGGAGAAAATGACCAATAATTGGGGAATCGTTAGATGATGTTATTAGGTTGCCTGCAAAGGCTTTTGAGATGCGGTTACTGAAATGGGAGATGTGCAAAGAATGACAGGGCTAACTATCTATCTGATAGAGGAGATAGGATGTGTGAAGCCCCTGGTCAAGAAAGGGTTTGATATGTGTAAGCACAAAGAAACTGAAAGCAAATAAGAATGGCTGAAGTCCCTTAAGTATAAGGTGGAAATCACATAAAATAAATTTCAATATACAGATTCATGAACAACAATGGTTGTTGCAATTACCAAAATTTGGAGACAGTAAAATACTCAATAAGTGGAGAATAGTTATTTACAATCGTAATTTGAATTTTATCATATTACCTTTTAAGATTTAAAAAAAGTATGATGAAATTATTAAAGTGTATGGGAAAATTATTAAATAAAATATATGGGAAATAAAATGAGAGAATAAAATAGTGTATGTAATAGTATTCGACTTAATAGAAAAAAATCTGAAAAAATCACCAGAAGGTTGAAAGCAGTTAAACCCCTTAAAAACAGCGATATATGGGGAAAGAGAAGATATGAGTGCTTTGATTTTTTAGATACTTTTATTCATTTTCAAGATTTGATGATGAAGTTTAAAAATTATTGGCAAAAATAAAACAATTACGTATAGCCGTTCTCTAAATATTAAAAATAAACTTAGAGGCAGAACTATAGTATTCTTGTGCGTATTTTCACATGGAGCAAAATACTCATTGAGACAAAATGTTTGAATCCTGTTCACTAAGGTAGAAACGGTATTATATGTGTGTGTAAAGGGGAAGGTCATCTGTCTGTGTATGTATCTGTCTGTGTTTCATGAGGAGACATTTAAAATAATATTTTCTATTGAGCTATTATAAAACAAAATCAATAATCACTCATAAAGCTCAGCATGATTTGCCAAACAATAAGACTTTCATTTGTATTTATGAGTGTTGAAGGGAAAATGCCTAAATATATATTTAGTAGAAAGATTTAGCTAACCACTGCTCTTAAATCCATTTGCTTATCTTCTTTTAGTATAGGAAAAAAAATTACAAGAACACAACCATATTCAAATATTGTGGTCTTTATACTCAAAAATCTCTGTTGTCTATTCTGCCTTATGCAAGTACAGAATTCATTTCAATAGATGTAACAATAAACTAACAAACCAACTCTAAAGTTTTTTGAAAAAAATATTTTAGTAGTAACTCATCTACTGCTTATTTTCTAGCATGTATCTAAATAACTTATTTAGTTATAGATTCAATGCAATCCATATTAAAATACTAATTAAAATACATGCTTCTCAGAACTAGAACAACTAATCCTAATACTTGTATGGAATCTTAAAATACCCCAAATAGACAAAAACAACTTTGAGAAAGGATAAAGTGGGAGGCATCACACTCCCTGATTTCAAACTATATTATGAAGCCACAATGATCAAAACAGCATGGTACTGGCATGAAAACAGATTTATAGACCAACGCAATAGAGAGCCCAGAAATAAATACTGTCTGTATGGTCAATCAATCTACTATAAAGGAAGCAAGAATATACAATGGAATAAAGACAATATTTTCAATAAGTGGTGCTGGGGAAACTGGATATATACAGAAAGTGAAATAGGACTGCTTTCTTACACTGTATAAAAATAGACTCAAAATAGATTAAAGACTTAAATTTAAGATCTGAAAGCATAAAACTCCTAGAAGAAAATGCAGGCAGTAAACTCTTTGAGATCTTTTTGGATATATCTCTTTAGACAATCAAAACAAAAAAATAAAGAAATGGAATCACATCAAAATAAAAAGATTTTGCATAACAAAAGTAACTATCAACAAAATAAAAAGACAACCTACTGAATGAGAGAAGATATTCACAAATAATATAACTAATGAGGGGTTAATATCCAACATATATTAGGAATTCATTCAACTTAACACCCAAATGCCTACAAACAATCCAATTAAAAAATGGGCAAAGGAATTAAGTAGACATTTCTCCAAAGAGGACATACAGATGGACAACAGACATGAGGAAAGATGCTCAGTATCATTAATCATTAAGGAACTGTAAATCAAAACCACAATGAGATATCATATCACACCTGTTAGAATGGCTATCATCAAAATATCAATAAATAAGTGCTGGCAAGGATGCGGAGGAAAAGGAATCCTCATACACTCTTGATAGGAATGGAAATTGGTACAGCTACTAGGGAAAACAGGATGGAGATGCCTCAAAAAATTAAAAAACAGAACTGCCATATTACCCAGCAATTCCACTTCTGGGTATTTATCTAAAGAAAACAAAAGCACTAGTTAAAAGGATATATGCACCCCTATGTTCATTGCAGCATTATGCACAGTAGTCAAGGTATGGAAGCAACCTACATTTCCATTGATTGATAGATAAGTGGATAAAGATGAGTCGGTACATATATATAATGGAATGTTAATCAGCAATGAAAAAGAATGAAATCCTGGCATTTGCAACAACATGGATGGACCTAGAGAGTATTGCATTAAGTGGAATAAGTCTGAGAAAGACTAATTCCATAGGTTTCAGTCATATGTAAAATATAAAACAAACAAACAAACAAACAACAAATGAATAAACAAAACAAAACAGAAACAGACCCATAGATATAGAGAACGAGCTGATGATTGCCAAAGGTGAGGGTGGTGGGAGGATGGGTGATAAAAAATAAAAAGAAAAGGTCCAGCTGGCCAATAAGTAAGTAAATAAATAAATAAAAAATCAGATGCATACTGCCTTCTTTGAGAAAACAGTATACTATATAGAAAACCAGACGGAAGTAATTATTATGTAATTATCTAGATTCATGCAAAATTTGTGCTTTATCACATAATGATTGGTGATAAATTTAATAAATAGCCCAAAAAGTAAGATGTAGAAGGCACAATTTGTTAATTTATCAGTTCTATAACTTAGAGCAAGTCATTTGATCTCCTTCAGTTCATTCATTTGTAAAATTTAAAAATTAATACGAGCACCTACCACTTAGTGTTGTAAGGAGAAAATGAGAGTAGCCCTGATCCTAATATTTTAATTTTTTTCCAGCTCTGTTATGCATTGTTGATAAAAATTATATTCTAAAATTTGATTTATACATGCTTTCAGGAGCAGTTGTTATTTTGTAATATGAGATACTGGTAGAATTTGCTGGCATTATTAAATTGGCTTTAAATTACAAGTGATGATTACTTGTTCTTACAAGCTACTGATTTGATCCAAAAGTGCCGCATTATTGCAAGTTCCTAATTGCCTTTTAATCAATATTTAAAGATTTTGGTTCCAACAAGTAGAATGGCAAATGTTGAGGCAGCTAGATTTTCAGAGCCTTCTTTGCAAATAAATAATGCTTGGTTTTGATTTTTCCAAATAACACTCAGACTAAGTTTTCTCCCCTCATACGCGTTGCATTAGATCAGAAATGTTTGTCCATGCCTCTAATATGAGTGAATGGGTGTTTGAAAAGCATAAGGAATGTTTCTGGGTCTGTTTCCTCCTCCTATGAGATTGCAAAATATTTGCCATATTGTTTAAAAGGGAAACCCAGCCCTGCACCAAGGTAATCACTTTGTGTGCTTCATAAAGGAAGGTAATGATAAGAACTAGGGCAAATGCCAGAGTCTGCTTGTACTGACTCATCTTCTGCTGTAGCAGGTTAATATACATCTATCCTGGGTAACATTCACCCCATTGAAAGTAGCTTCCTTGTTACTGTGAATTATCATTGTCAGGATAAGTTCCTCATCATAGGCTTTTGACTATGGAAATTCAAATAATCAAGCGGTTCAACAAACAACCACCACCAAAGGAACATTTGGAGTTTATTATTTATGTCTAGCTTTGAAAGAACTCCATTGTGACTGAACAGTGTTAGACCACTGAATTGATCTTTAATGCACTAAGTAAATGATTTTAATTGGGAAGGAAGGCATCTTGGTGACACTCATGTATGGAGTGCTCTAATGTCCTGCTCATATTTCTCTCCCCTTCTGTATTAATTTAACATTTCTATATTCACCATGACCAGGTGCTCTGAGGTATTTTTTCCAGTACTAGAAATGGATAATAACTATGCAGAGTTCTATATATTCTTTCAGCCTATTGTTAACTTTAGTTTAAAATGTAAGATTTGAAAAGTGTCCACATATTAGAGATAGAAGTAAAAATATGCGTTCAGGTGTCCAGTGGACAGAGAAAGCAGTGTTTAGTGTTAATTTTCTATTGTAGTTAATTTCAAGGCACCCACAGTTGCCATGAATGTCTGAAGCTTTGGCTCACAAAGTGTTATATTGCCTTTGGCTTGGGACATTAGTGGGAGTACAATGACAACAAAGTCTGAACAAGTTAAAAAAAATGACTCACTGGGAAAAAATGCCATTTAAAAATAACAGCAACATTAAGAGCAATATTACTACCTTAAATTCCTCTAGTATTTTACAGCTTACAAAGCATATTAATTAATTTGAAAAACTTCCATACATTGATCCTATGAAATAGCAGGGACTCCTTTTATATCTATTTTATGACTATGAGTGATCAGAGATGTTCAAAGAAATTCTATTAGTTGGGGTTCTCCAGAGAAGCAGAATCAATAGAAGGTACATATATCCAGTAATGCCCTCCGATGCGCCCATAATGTTGGACCAAAAGTCAGGGTGCCCCGTGGTCCAGTCAAATTAAGTCATCAAATTATTCACCACAGAAATTAAGTAATTTGTTAAATTGATAAAGTTTTGTGGTTGTTATTTCCCAGGTATTTCAACTTCTAGCCCAATGTTGTTTTTTCTTTGCACTATACTAATTTGTTATGCAAATGTTCTTCAAGCAAATTTGGAAGATTAAATTTCCTTAGATCATAGATCCTGCCTTATTTAATGTATGAAGAAAGCTTCAGTGCATCCATTTGACAGACCTGGAGCAGTTCCTGTCTGCTACTAAGGTTTCCATTATAGATACAAGAAAAAAGTGCCCCCATGATTTCTGTCTCATTGCAGCAGCCAAGATTTAATGAGGGGACATGGAAAAAAAGCATGGTGCTATGAGGAAAAACATGAAGAGAAAATATTTGCAACCCAGAAATAATCTCATAAACAGTCAAGACTATAATTTACTTCAAAAAAGATTCTTCTAAAATTTAAGTTAAAAAAAAAAGCAGCAGCTCCAGAGACATTTGGTGGATTGCATATTCATTTCTTTTGGGAAATGAGCTTAAGGACATAGTCATAGGAAAAACCGTACAAAGAGGTTCTCTGCAAGTTCTCAATGATGAAAATCATTTTGACATTGTGCTCTCATTAGAAGACATATACAAAAATATTTTTTGAATAATTTTTTTTTTGGTGCCAAATGTCTTCATATTACAAGTGAAAGATATGAAAATATACTGCAGGAAACCACTTATATTAAAAAAATATATATATCACTGCCATTTTTACTTTTTTCAACTAAAGATTTTACAGTCTTTTAGGGTGAGAATGTACATTATTTAAAATGTCTTTTATTTGATAGTTTATTCAAATAGTTCCTCTTGTATGTGGTCGACCTTAAGGCATCATTTTAAAATAACATATTTCCGCCTTAAGTGTGTCTGTTCTTATCCATTATGATAGTAGAGCAGCAGTTAAGTGTGTGCTAAGGAAGTACATTTTTCTGCTTGCCACTGCACATTATCATAGTTAATCATACTTGCTGAGAGACTATACTAGTCTGAAGGTCTCTCCTTTAAATATACCTGTTATTTCCCTTTCTTTAAACTTTTTGCCATTTCACAAGAAATAATACACGATAAACACAAAATTAAGTTGTGATTATGAGAAAACAGTATAGTAAATTAAGCAGTATATTTACAAAACAAATGGCTTAATTACTCAAGTCCTTGTGCTATAATTTTAATAGCACCAATATTTTCTCAGATTAAATAGACAAAGGCATTAATAACTCAGGTCAGCAAGTGTTTACTGAATTCCTACCATGTACCAGGCAATCTATTAAATCCGAAGTAAAATGAAGACTAATTTATTACTCTTTAGAAGCATTACACTATATTAGGAAACAAGATGCAATCATATAAAAAGTTAACGTTTTAAATAAAGGCACAAGGCAATAGAAGATGTCATTTGGCAGTAACTGATTAATTTCTAAATGGCTTGTATAGATAATTAGGTTTGTAGTTCAGAGAAGAGAGAGATTTTTTCGTGGATGGATGGCAAATGAAAGGTCTACAAGGAGTAATTCGTGAGTTTTCCTGACAACCAAATATATTGAGAGTTGATGGGACATGCTTAATGACATGTACAGGAATTAGGAAGTAGGAAAACACAGGTAGATTTATGAGAGCATAATTTTGAGAGTTTATTCAAATAGACCTTGAATACCAGGAGCTGAAATTATTTACTAGACCCTGTAAATGAAGAGAAATCTACTAAAGGATTGACCAAATGACATATAAAAGTGATTTTTATGGTTGATCACAGTCTTACAAATGGATTGGAAAGGAGCATGTGTAGGTAGACCAGATCAGAGGCAGTTACAATGTAAGGTAGTATGGCTTTTATCTAAGAAAGATCTTGGGGAAAAAAAAGAGATATGGAAAAGTAAAAGTGTGGCCTGAAGAGCATGGAGAAAGCAGGGTTGGAATGTAGAGAAACTGGAAGAAACAGGAAAGTCAGTTGAGTGCTGACGGGAAAAGAGCATAGGGATGATTTTGTTGAAGGCATGTGAGGATTGTGGTACTATAAAGCTATCCAAGTGTGAGACCCTGGAGGAATTTAAGAATGCAACTGGAGATTAAGTTTGGAATAGAGATAAAACCTGGTAGGGGCACATATTTAAGATGAGGGGAAAGAGGGTTGCTAGGAAAGGATTTAGGGTTATGGTGGGAATAAAAATTAGAAATATTATAGCAGCTAAAGTGCTTTTGAGTTAAAAGCAGAGAGGGGGACAGTGTAAGGCTATTATCGGACACAATCAAATAGCAGAGAAGCCAATGGATTTGGCAATTATGTTAGTATTAATTTTGAGAGTTCCTTCCATGACTATTTAAGGAGCATCTACTACATTCCAGGTACTATTGTAGGTGCTGAGGATACTGCAGTAAGTTTTCATGGGGCTTACATTAAGTAAAGGAAACGCACAATAAACAACTAATTGATGTATAATATATCCTAATATGATAAAGAATACAAAGAAACAGAAATGACAGTGCAAGGGGATGAAGACTGAGAATTGAAGGGTGTTATTGTGCTCATGGTAATGGGAGCTAATAGACACTACTAGAGGAAGTGAGCCAGTGAGACTTGTGGATATCTGAAGAAGGTTACGTTTCGACAGGAGGAATCAAAACCAAATTCATAAGGAAAGGAGGTGAAGAACTTATGTTGGAAAAAATTATGGTTTTATGCATCGACTTCTTAAAATAAGCCAGTGGTGAAAGAAATTTTGAAAACATTTAATAGGAACAAAAAACAAAACAAAACAAACAAAAAACAAAAAACAACCCAAAGTTGTGAAGAGACACATTAAAATAAGGGCATCTCCTCCGTGGTCAGGTCACTAAAACTATCTGTAAATGTCAAAAGGACCATGAAAATTCTTAGAAAACGGTAATTTCTGAAGTTATCTTCCTGAATTGCCTCTCAATACGCATTATATTTTTATTTTAAAAGATTTAAACATATAAATAATTTAAAATATCTACATAAATATGATTAGATACAATCTCTCTTTTATCCTTTACTTGTCTCACACTTCCATTCCATCCACAAACTTTCCCCATTCAAATAAGCTAATTATATATTTCCATGTTTTACACTCAATATTTTCCTCCAATTCATATAGTCATATAAAGCATGCGATATATATCTATATCTATATCTGTATCTATATATCTATATCTATGTCATTTATATCTATATCTATATCTATCTATATCATCTATATCTACATCTATATCTATATCATCTATATATCTATATATATCTATATCACTTGTCTATATAGGACTATATTTTAAAATACAATTAATTTCTTATGTATACGTTCATGCATATGATTTTTATAATCAATGCTACATTGTGTTAATGCTTCCCAGTCAACATGTGTATCTCAAATTCATACATTTTAATAGCTGCATAAGTTTATTCATAGATATTCTAAAATGTATTCAATGATTTTCTGAACAAAAGTTATTCTTTGTCTCTCCTCCTTTTTTTCCCATTATAAATGATGTTGCAACAAATATTCTTGCACGTACATTGCTTATTACTTGTATTTTTATTTTTTAGGTAGGATCACAGGAAGTAGATAGCATACCATTATTTTTCCAACTCTATGCTTTATTTTCAGCCTTAACCTGTATGAAAGGCCATTTTTTTCCTATTCTTAAGATCCAAAGCCTACTTAAATATTACGAACTATATTTAATTAAAAAATAATCTCCTAGTCTCAGAATTGCCAATGCACTTTGTAGAAATAATTACCTATATGCCATATTCCATATCCAGCACTTTCGTGAGAGCAAGAAACATATCTAATATAATTTTATCTCTTCATACATGTTAACAGAGAGCTTTTCTTGTATAAGACAAAAATACAAATTTATTTCTTTATACCTATAATTTTTAAAATACTACTTGATCAGTTTTTAGGCAACACAAGAAATATACTGCCTTTAGAAAACTGTCTTGTTATATGCATCATAGGTTCTCTTACAATTCCCTTTAATATTCTGGTAACTTTTAATCAGATATTGGTGATTGACAAAAGATTCTAGTAAGAGAGCTGGAAGGAGAGTCATATTCAAGTCTCTAGCCTTAGTTATACAGCTATAACATGAATTTATAAAATTAAAATATATATTATTAGAATTATTATAGGATATCTTTATGCCTTTTCCCTTTCTTTTCTTAGACCTTATACTTTTGTTAGGCAGAGGATGAGAGGAGATGGGTATTAGTAGAAATGATACTGGAAATAAATTAAAATTCTTCTCCAATATAAAAAAGGAATCTTACTGGTCTTTATGATAGAGCATTGTCCTTCGTGTTCACGAAAAGTCTACAATTCAAAACCAGCCAATCCCTTGGGAGAATGTAGAAAGCTTGGGGGAAATCTAATTATATTTTATTTGCAGAAGGAATCAATATGGCAGTACCCTTCAAGTTCAATTCAATCACAAATGTGAAGAACAGATTTGCATTTACATCTAAGCAGAAGCACGGTGGATTAAAAAGATCTCAATATAATTTAGCAATCCCTTTTGTCAAAATAGGGCATTCATTGAATGCAATGACACTGAAGGCTATCCTTCCAATAAATTCCGTTATAAACGTTCCATAAAAAATGTAATATGGCACAAGTTTAAAAATATAGGTAATTAAATGTGTTACAGAGGCAGAAAGAAGACCCTGGGAAAGTAAAAGATTGTAATTAAGAGTTGAAAGAATAATTCTGAAATAAATAAATTATTTTAGGAAAATCTTATCAGTATGTTAATCACTTTAGTTCCCTTATCATGGGGAGAATCTTAATAGGTGTTTGGGTCACTGGTAGCCAAACCCTTGCTGTTTTCAGATGCTAGGAGTTTCATAACAGACGGGCTCTAACCTCGATTACTTTTCTAATAAGAACACTGTTGCTTGTCAAGTTCCAATCTTTTTAATACACTAATGTCAGATAAACAAAATCAACTCCTGTATGCAAGCAAGCAAGCCGCACTGGGATTGGGTAAGACTAGGAACCGTCATCTGCAACACGGAGATAAGCCGAGCTAAATTCTATGCGGTCTTTTGAGACTACATTATGTGAAATGAAGAATTTACAAGCAGAAACAGTAGCTAAAAATCTCATTATTAATGACTTTTGAGTAGCCATGGTTTCTGGTTTTTCATGCCAGTCTATAAAAGACTTAACAAAGGTGGGAATGTGAGCACACACACACACACAACACACACACACACACACACACACACACACAATTATAGCAAATGAACAGAATCTGGGACTAAAATAGGAAAATGTAACCGTGTCTTGAAAGTGTGGCATTGGCAAAAGATTGAACTGTACAGGGTTTGTTCAAACAAAAGCTACGTAAATCTTTGCCCAGTTGGCTGTTTGGGAAAATAAATGGAAGTAAACAGAGGAAAACAGACCACAGCTAGAAGAGTTTGTCAAGAACGATAACGGGCATGGAAGCAAAAGGATTTAAAAGGATAGCCCATACTCTGTAAATAACGCAAGCTCTTCAGGATGCACTAGAGACCCAACTTGACAGCATAATCATTTTAGCTAAAAACCTGCTATTCCCACCATGAGACTCCATAAACTAAAGAAGAAAGGTGAGGGGTTTTATACACCCAAAGCGACAACTGCCGGAAGCGTGGGAAACCTGGCACCTTTAAATCTCAGATTTCATCCTTTAGTTGTTCATGACATCGCCTGAGAGATTTTGCAGCACTTAAACTGGATAAGGAAGGACAATGAAAGCATCTTCATTTTTGCCTAACCATGCTAAACACAGGAATGACACATCCGAAGCAGAAGTTTTGTGCGGGTGTACACAGACAAAATTTGGTTGACAACACAAGTAAAATGACTAAAAAGGAGCTGAAGATACAAAAGTAAGTTAGGTAAAATTCCCACAAATGTTATTTATTTCCCCCGAAGTATTTTACTTCCCCATTAAAATTCTCTGACATCTATAAAACACAGTTTAGTAGGACAGGTGAGAAAAATCTTTTTAAGGAGCCAAAAACTAATAACACCATGTATCATCAGGAGAACAGTCTGGCAAGAGACCTCCTTTTCTTATTAACCTTCTGTGGGCTCAGTACTTGACAAGGTATGGAGCTATTGCCCCCAGAGGTGGGATTCCCATTGACACAGACTAACTCGAGAAAAACTGACCAGAAGTTGTACATCAGTCATTTGTACAACACTGAAGCATCGTTAGTCCTCAGAAATTTTTATTTCAAGGGAAATATACAGGAGCAGGCTTACTTTGTATCTGACCTCGCCACTCTAAATTAGCCATTCATGTAAAGGGAAATGAATTACTCCCTGTTGGTCTCTTTATTGCAATCTTGTGACCACAAAACTTCAATGGAAGTGTTCTAACGGTTTTAAAATGCCAAGTTAAGACATTTTCCTGTACCTGGTTCTCAAAGTGAACTCAAGAGAAGTTAAAGAATTCAAAGAGGTCATAGACATTTCTTCAAAGCTCCAAATAGTTTTGGTAATGATGATGAATTGTAAACAGTGTGTGCAATACCGCTGGTATCTTTCCTTACGGTGCTTCTCAACTCATTTGTGACTCTGGGAAGAAAATGGTATTGTGTAGTTCTAAGTTGCATTACTTATTAAATACGTATTTATATATTAAAATATTTATTTATTCATTTATGGCAAAGGGCTAAGAGGTAGTAAAATAAGCTCACAGGGGGAAAATGAGTAGGAACATTGGAAAATTGCCAGTGAATACTTGAATGGTTGAAATGATGCCTTAGCATTAGAAATACAAAAGAAAATATGCAAAAATGGTCAATAAGTTTATAGGATTATGGCTGATTTTATTTGTCTTTGGTGTGCTTTCTCATTTTATTTTTTTTTCAAATTCTACCACTTAGGGGAAAAAACTATTTTTTAGTAAGAAAAATAAAATACAAACAAAAATTGAAAAGTTATGCATTCTGTAAATAATTTCTGTCATGGCTTGAGAGATTTTACATGGAGTTCAGCACTGGCTAAGCAGAAATTGCTCTGTATCTTTTTCTTTGTTGATTGGAAGGCAGAAATGGAGGCAGAGAAGGGGGATCAAAAGAGGAATAATAGTGCAAATAACTAGCTCAGTTCAAAAGCAAATTAAGTTTCTCTCAAGGGTAGTCACTCAGTAAATGTTAATTGATGATAATTAAGAAAAATGAGTTTTCTTTTTTGTGTATTCCACAACATAGTTCCATATTTTCACATTAGCTAAAGGTTAAAGCCAAACTGATATAACTTTGCACTTGTGTGTTAAGTACCTTTCATAAAAGAAGTAGTGTCCGTGTTGAATCTAAGGACTTCATTTACTTGTTAAATGCATCTTTGCCACTATTTTCTATTTTTCCCTATGCCACTAGTAACACACACAGTAGTACACATGGCATTTGATTACTGTTTCTTCTTTTGCATAAATTTTCCTTGCTGGGAAACAGGAAAACATGAAGGACAAACGAGAACTTCAAATTATGTTCAAAAATTTGTAAGTATTACTGCTGAGCTCCTTAACAAAAGTGAATTAACCATGGTTTTATGCCTGCCAAAAAAACCACAGTATTAGCATAAAAAGAAATGGAAAAAGAAAAATGTGTATTAGAATTTTGTCAAGAATGCTAGTGCTAATGCAATCGAAATACAGTAAGTACGATGAAATACTGCCATTTGTGACAACATGGATGGACCTCAAATAATCATGCTAAGTGAAATAAGCCAGACAGAAAAAGTTGAAAATCACATGATATCACTTATATGTGGGATATAAACCTAAAAGCAACAAATGAACAGGACAAAGAAACAGAGACTCATGGACATGCACTATAGACTAGTGGTTACCAGAAGGTAGGGGTGGAGGATGTAGGGGGAGGTAGACAGGGTAAATGGGGTCAAATATAGGTGTGTAGGGGGAGGGTGAAGTGGGAAAAGTGGATCAATATATGGTAGCTGAAGGAAACTGATCTTTGGGTAAACACACGATAGAATTAAAGGTGTCAAATGATAAAGTACACCTGCAAATTATATAATTGTATTAACTGCTGTTACCCCAATAAACTTAATTAAAAAAAGTATGAATCTTTGAAATATCAACGCTTTGAGGAGGTCAAGCGAGGTTCACTGACATCTTTCCACTCAGGCTAATTAAAATCACTATCAGGAAACATCTATAGGAAAAATAACTGTAGAAAATCTGGGAGAACCTTCCAGAAACAATTTAGTCTTCAAACATAGTTTATTTAGTGGTCATCACTCCAAACTCCAAGGGACAGTAATGAACTCCAAACACCATTCAAAAGGCAAAGAACAGAGAATCATATCCTTTGAAGCCCTAAGGTATACAGATTTGTATACTGGGAATCAGGAATAGAAACGGCAAGGTCCGTGAAAACATAGCTGCAGAATTTTCTCCAGATGAATTAAAATCCACATTTTAAACACCTAATTTTGAGCACTTGCTAAAGAAAAAAAAATAAGTGGGCCTTCAATTTTATATCAGCTGTGATATAAAACACAGTAACTAGAAGGTATAGCTCCTTAAACTTCAGGACTGCTTTTTGTTCACTGCAGTATCTTTAGCATCAAATAGAGCTCCAGGCATGTCGCCGACCCAAAATAATAAAAACATGTTGAATAAATTAGTAAGTGAGTAGAGAGATGAATGCAGAAGTAGATGATGAGCCAGCATAATAATAAATAGTGTCAAAACCAGGCTCGACACTGAGAAACAACTGACCTTAACTACATCAATACAGTGACATCATCTCTAGTAAGGGAAAAGGGAAGGGATAGTTCACTTTCAAGAAAATTCACCATTTATAATTTGTAAGCAGTTTATCTTCCACTCTTCCACTCCACATGTGAGTTTAGTCTTTTTAATTAATCCTTTTTTTTTTTTTTTGGCCCTCGTAATGATCCAATGAGAAGAATCTCAGTCAAGTACTGCTACAACGAGTTATTTGAATTGGGTGAACCCTAAGATAATTCTGGTGGCTGCACTGATTAGACTTAACAAGCCACCCTACATATCGGGATCTTGCTTTATTTGTGTATTCAATCTTGGACTGGCCAGTTCTCCCTCTTGGATCTTCTAGTTTTTATCTATAAAATTCAGGTATTGGATCAGGTAATTGTTAGATCCTTCATGCTCTTAGGTTTAAACCTAAGTTGCACACTAGACTCACTATAGAAAGCTTTAAAATTTTCCATTCAGAAATCAGAATTTTTGCAAGTCATCCTAGGCATACCTATTTTTTTTTAGAGCTTCCTAGGTGATTCCAAACATGTAGCTAAGACTAAGAAATCTCTCTTTGAAGACTCACTGTTGTCATTTGAGTGAATTAAGCATACTTTAATTTCAGAGCCATAAAATACTTCTTTGTACATTTTTATGCCCAAAGTTATATATTTCTAGAATAAAGATATGTGCACCTATTTTTTAAAGGGCACAGGACTTTTTAAAAATCACATTCTAATGCAATGATTAATATTCCAAATTTGCCACCAATTTTCAGTATTGCTTAGTATTTTCAGGCATCGATGGCTCCACAGTTCAAGATTTCTGCATATTTAAGAGGTTGCCTAAAGCATATTTTAGTCTGTCAGTAGATGTATATTCTTCCTGCTTTTAATAACGAAAATTTCATTTTAGGCGATAATCCCTAAAAAGGATTTCCTGGCAGAATAGTTTATATCATAAGAGCATGTGGGAGTTAAGAATAATTATTCAGAGAGTATCTTTCTTCAAAGAGCTTAAAGCACTTTATGGAATTCATCTAATTAATGTTCACACTATATCCATGAGAAGGCAGTGGACAGTGAAGCCTGGATGACTCAGAAGTGAACTCCTATTGCATTCATTCAGCGAGAGGATGAGAATAAATACAGCACCACAATGCACAAATGCAGGATTTATATAGTCTATCACTGTTTGTTACTCTGTGACAATAATTACATTTTAATACATAAAAATAAAGAGGAAGAAATGTGCTTGAATCAGCTGAGTTGTTTTCCCCATGCTTTGAAATAATCAAACACTTTAAAAAATGTGATGCTTTAAAAATTCCAGATGCCCTAGCATTATATAAATACAAAATCTGATTAAAATGTGGGACTTCCCTCAGAGAACAAATAATGTTTACACTGCTTTTTATTTACACAATAAATGGTAAGCATTGATAATGTGTGGGCATATTTACACAGACTTAATTGTTACAACATATGCTTGTGTACTTTTTTTTTTTATGACTGTGTACTTTTATCCCAGACAACCTGACAAGTGAAGGTAATTTTAATATTATCACGAGAAAAGCATTAATTAAATGTATACCTATAAACACATTTTGATGGAATGGAGGAGGTATAAAAATATGATTGCATAGTAGTCAAAAACAGAAAGGCAGATTTAAAAAAAAATAGCAACTCAATATCTTTTTTTCTACTTTAAATCACAGTCTGTAGTTGAGCTTTTCCACTGGGATCACGTCTTAACCTGACCTGATTTCTTTAACCTGGTCAGATTTCCTCTAGAATAAAATTAATAAAAGAATTCACAGAAGGCTTACAATTTCATTAAAATAGATAAAAAGTTCTGCCTTCATAAAAATTTCATTGGCAAACTCAAACGCACAAAAGAGTACTTATAAATCTTATAAATTCTACAATGCATGAACTGTGAACTCTTTCATTTTAAAATAAAGTATTTAGTAAATAGCATTGTTTATCTTTTCACATAGTCACACCATGCTGACAGAAGATGAGTATAAGGACAATAGTTCTCCCTCAAAGAAATTTTTTATACATTTTGACATTATGTGTACATTTGAGACATGCTCAATTTATCTCCTCACTTTGCTCTTGGTGGAATTACTGGTAAACATTTCCTGCCTTAAGGAAGATTTAATTCTGATGATTATCAATATAAATAAAATAATCAAGTCTATTCACAGAGGTACAAGCAAAGGCATCAATAAACTAATGGTAAAACAGTTTAATTTTTATCTTTTCAGAAAATCCCTGATACTAATTGCTGACTCCACACTTTCCTATTCAAGGTACTTAGTTATAGATTAATTTTAGCACTGAATCTCTTGGAATTTATAATACCATCAAAGAAATGTACAATCTCTTAAATATATTTTGTACCTATATCCAACATACAGATGAAAATTATATTTTTGCATGAGAAATTTATCATGGCTAAAAGTAATAGCAATATCATCTAGTGTTTTCATGTAATAGAATATAATGCATTGAGTAAAAGAAAATAATACCATTTGAATGTGGATTTATCCATTTGAGTATAGCTAATCTTAATAATTGAATGGCCATTATCTTTAAAATAGAAAACAATATAAAAGGAAAAGTGTCCAAATTGTTTTAATGTAAATGATTGCTCATTTCTAACATATAAGAATTATAACCTTACTGTTCCACCTTTCTAGAGGAAGTCTGGGAAATAATTGGACAATTTGAAAACAATCCCTTTTGCTGCGTGTAGGGAAAGAAGGAAATTGTAAAGTCAAAGCTCTCTAGTTGATCAGCTGAGGCACTTCTTGAACTCCACAGAGTATTACATATTACGTACTATGGTAATGAATGGGCCAGTGGGTGAAACAACTTCCTAATGGATAAAAAATGTCTCTGAAATAGCTCAGGAATCACATGGGATAGAATTACTATGATGGTTTCAATAGCAACACTGTCCGAAGTGAAATTTCACTCAGAACCAAATACCTTTTCAATTGGTTCATCTCTAGGATATGTTCCTATTAGTTGCAAATTCTTACCACAATTACATAGATAATGGTATGGAAAATCTAGAATTGGAGATTTTTTTTCTCATAAGAAAGTTACAATTTTGAATAAAGTTTATGGGTTGGGGATTTATCCATGTTATGTAACCCTGTAATGGCCAGATGATTAAAATCTCTTTAGATAATAAGAATGTAATTTCCAATTGTGTATCTTGAAAAACCCAGGCACAATTAAAAACAGATATAAAAATGGCTTTTGGACACATGATTTGTATGAGAGCCAGATTTGCACAGTACTCTGGACCTGTTAAAAGGGAACATTTAAAACACTACACATTGCCTTCTATACCATGAAGACAAAAATTATTCTGATAAGTTAGATGAATTTTACTTAATGTCTTTATCAGAACAAGTAATATCCTGAACCACATGAAATGCTGAACCACATAAAAACAGTGATCTAAAACTTTCCCCTTAAAATCAGACATTTACGTATAAAATAAGCATGAGAAACCCAAAGGAGATTCTCATGAATTATGCTTAAAGGCCAATTCTTACATATTTTGAATTTAAGAGTCAATGTGCGTTCCCTCAAGAAGAAAACTTCCTCAGGTATTTTCCTATTTAAAGGAATTTTTTTTCTATTATAAGGCTGCTATATAAGGTAATACCAATTACCCTGATGATGTTCAAGTTTTAGCCCTTGGTTAATTCTTGCTTTATAATGTATCAAATGATCACATCGTATAGAATTCGTGCTTTCCAATAGATTATCCTCTAGCCACATGCAGCTATATGAGTTTAAATTAATTAAAATTAAATAAAGTTAAAAATTCAGTTCCTCATTCCCACTAGACACATCTCAAATGCTTAGTAGCCATGTTATAGAGCATTTCTAACACTGCAGAATGTTCTCTTAACTGATCTAACACTGCCATTTGTCTGTGTCTTCCACTAGTTCATCTCTTGAGAGGAGGGGCTATAACATAATGCATTATCAGATAAAAACTTGCATATATAGATTCTCAAAAAATAGAGCCAACAAATAGATCTTGTTATTATTACGACTGATGCTGCCTTACATATATACTGCTCTTCAGTTTAAATGTGCTTTTATATATTATTGTTTGCCAGGGGCTGGGTGGAGAGGGGACTGATTGCAATGGAGGTATGAGAAAACTGAGGTGATAAAAATATTCTCTATCTTGATTGCATTGGTGGTTACATGACTACATATGTTTGTCAACACTCCTCAAACTGTACAATTAAAAAGGGTGACTTTGACTGCATGTGAATTATACCTCAATTAAACAAAAAGGAATTGGAAAGGCGGGGGAAGGCTGTTTTTATATGCATTTTAAAATTTGATCGTTGAGTTCTGGAGCAAACAGACCAGAGACTACTGCTGAAAAAACAATAGTCAGATACATTTGAAAACCAAAGGAGGAAGCATCAGATGTATATCAGGATGCCAAGCAATTTAGGGGTACGGCTTTCTAAAACTGTCATGAGTTAAGATTTCACTCAGGGAAGACACTAGCAGATCTCACTGGGCAGGCTCCTCATTCTTACCCCCACCCACTGACTCTCTAATCATATTTGATTTTGCCATCTGTTCCTTCTGGCAAAACAAAGGTTCAGAAAGAACAGTGACAGCTTCAATAAGCTCGTCTTTGATGATATTTTTGGAATCATCAGAGGAAAAAAAATCAATTCTGTTGATTTAATCCACTATTTGAGTACTTATTTGTGATGTATAAATACAGTGTTATACTAGTTTGACATGGTTTCATTGATATATGAATCTAAAACAGTGGCTTGAAAAATATATGTAATCAATTCCCATTTCCACACTGCACAAAAGTGAAGACTGTCATGTGCCTACCACTCTGAGACATTCTGAGGGTTAATTAGAAATTGAGATCATGACTTCTTGATCTCATTCCCTAGAAACTAAACCTTGTGATGGAACATGCCAAGCAGTTCGGCATGTGCAAGGAAAGATGAGATTTCTGCAAGGTCCTGCAAGCAGGACTTTGATGCGGACTTCCATTTGAAGAATGTCCTACCTACCATGACGGTTGAAGCCTGACCCTGCCTGTTAATCTTCAGAGCAGAATGCAAGGCACATCTATTGACACTGTCCTTATGCTTTAATAAATGCTGGTCACTGTTGCCTCTCTGGTGTCTTTTAATTCATCGTCATTACTTTGTTCTGTATGGTGAGGTTTACCACAAAGGGTACAAAGGGAATGATTTATGCACTAAAAGGTATGTTTCTGGTCATCAGAATAAGTTATCCTCAGAAGGGTCTCCATAAACAATCCTATCTACTTTTCTTGGTAAATACTGCATAAACTATTAAAAGGGCATCGAGGGGCTTGCGTATCTTCCCCCCAAAATGGAGTCCTTCCCGGTTATCTACCTTCCAGAATTAGAAGAAACACTGATATTTCCTCTTGCCAAGGTTATCAAAGATAACATGTCACCTTTATATCTAACAGTAAAATTCTCAAGTTAAAAAACTTTTCCATCTCAAAATTTTTAAAAAAATGTTTCAGTTGGTTAAAACTATGATGAGAGCTTATGTCCTGTTATCTCTCATTTCAGTCCATAAGCAGTACAGGTATGTCTGGGGCCTGGATTTTTTTTTTTTAAGAAAAGGGATGAAAGTTCTGTTTGTCTTCCATGAAGGACTGAGTCTTAACCTTGTAGATTGCAACAATTCACATGGTGGCCATAATATACCTAATTTGGCTTGCCCATGCATTTCCCTTCCATTCATTGACCTCTCTTTGAAGAGGCAAGCTGTCTGATATGTGATTTAAAGTGAGGATGGAATGAGAAAGCAGATACAAAGTACCTAGTCACTATGCTCATAATAGACAATTAATGTCAGAGCTTTACTGTTAGTACTATTCTTGTTCTTATTCTATTAAAATTTGCTCTCTTGTAACTGGTTTATTAATACGTATAGCTTTCTCCATATGTATGGTAAGCCCTTAAGACAATTTTTATCCTCCTTTTTATCAAGGCTTTCTGGCTCTATAAAAAATGTTACTTTATTTCTACAAAAATTTTTCTTCAGCTAGTTGTGACCCATAGTTTGGAAGTTAAGTTTATTTTTGTAGTTATCCTTTTCCCCCAGAGCAAAGCAAAATTTCAATTTAACTTAGCAAACAAGCACAGTTTTTAATTCCCAAACAAAGTCATGCATAAACAAAAACTACCCCCAAGAGGTTCTTGATTTAGCTCTGCTATTATGTATCTTCAATTAGATGACAGAATTTAAGAAATGGGAGTTCAACATCTTTGTCTATTAGGTGAAATGGTTGAACTATACGACACCTAATGTCTTTGCCATCTCTAAAGTTACTGTTTGTTATATGACTAAGTAAAATCGCTGAATCATAAAGTGTTTAAACAATTTTAGCACCCCGGGCCGATACACCCACAGAGTAAAGATTTTGGCAAACTATCTTAATGTTATAATGGACAGTGCTGGAAAATAGGAGCTTTTCAAAGCAAAACTTTACCTTGCCTATTCCAGACATAGTTTTTAAAGGATCTTCTTAGTTTTTTTTCCTCAAGATTTACCTCAATGCTTTTCTTGTAATAAGTGGACAATAACCACTGAATGAATAATGGTGAATCTTCGACTTGGAAGAAACATAGAATTTAGGTATCTATTTTGTTTACCGCAACTATTTTTTAAATTATCTAAACCATTTTGTGAGAAGAAAATATGCCATCAATTGATATCATATTTGCTTACATTTTGAAGTTTCATATTCCTATCCTTAGATCAACTCAGTTTTATTATCTTCCTTTTCTCAGGCTTTTTCCACTTTAGCATAGCTGATAAAATTATTTCTACTCACACTAAATCTTTAAAAATATGGAGTATTTGAAAAAACATTATGTTTTAGGAATATAAGTATAATAAGTATATTGTATAAAGATATGAGCATACATCTCTTAAAGCCAAATGCTGCTTGGGGGTTAATTTTCTAGATTCAACCATTCTCTAAGAAAAGGTCAAAATTCCAGAGGAAAAAAAATGACAGTGCTTTAAACTCATATAACTTCGTAAAATTTTCAGTTTATAAATTTCTTATCATTTCATTTAATTTTGACAATAACCCTGAGACATACGTAGGCACTCCTATTTTATAAAGAAAGCTAAACAACCCCAAATTTAGTAAGTTAACTAATTTATTTAAGGTCATGCACTTAGTTTGTGGAAAAGATATTTTGACTTCATGTTCAAAATTTTCTGCACTATACCACAGTTACCCCTTCTTTACATCTAGAAACACTACTTAAAAATTCATATTTTTAAAGTACTTTTGTTTTTATTCCTAAAAAATATTAACCATATATATGAGATATTACATGTTGGGAATTAGTCTTGTGAAATTGTAACAAAACCAACAAGATGCAAACTCCAATAGTTTTATAGTATTTGTATCTCTCTCAATATATTTAAGGATGAATACTTTACCAGAAGATGGGTTAAAACAAACTTTCAGCCATAAGAAAGACTCTTGTTTGTCTGATCAATGGATGTATAATTCTCAATTGACCTTATTCATGCCTTTTTTTTTTTTTTAAAGATATGTTACAATCCCGGGATCAATCTAACCTTAAAGAACAGGACCTTAGGAAAAGAAATCTCTCTGCCAGGTTTAGGTTGAATGAGTCCATCAGATTATTTTTTTTTCTTTTCATTTTAAACCTGTGTCAGACAGTTAGAGAACATGTTTCTGTTGTTTGCTGATTCCAGTTTTATTCCTTGTCACATTCCTTTTCTGCCAAACAAATGCAGCAGAGTTTAACAGAAAGAGTGTTCCAAAACTTTAATCATTATGAAAAACACAGTACCTTGACCTTGTATTTTAAAGTTAAATGGAATGGCATTATAAAAATTAAATTGGTTCCTGCTCATTTCCATAATATCCTTTAAAAAGACTTGCCTAGCCTAGAGTGGATGTCCTATTTCTTTATCTTTCTTGATGACCTCTCATGCCTGCAAGTCAGCTCGTTTTTCTTTGCTGAAGACTGCATCCCACTGCTGCATGCACTCTAAAAGTTCCATTAAAATCTAGGGCATCATCACTCATTCTTATCTGCAGCAGGCTGCTGAACAGTGCCATACCAGCGATTGCATGCAAACTAGTCCCAAAGGACAATATTAGTTATATACATTGTCATTCCATAAGGAGAAGAATTCCACCTGGATCCTACCTTATCTCACAAAATACATCTACCCTTTCAAACATGGCTCCCAGAGTCAGTGCTATGAAAGGGTCTCTTGCAACAGCAAGCATTACTTAAAAAGCAATTTAGCAGCAAGAAATTAGCTTTTTATAGGACACCCTTTATTAAACTCAGTGTGAGATGAGCTAGCATCCTGAATTTTGCTTCACACCCACTGAGACCACACAGGCCAAAAGTAGTTTCATTTTAAATACTGTACTATACAAAAATTATATGTATTCCCCTTCTGGTCTTGATGAATTCTTTCTTGGGATGCATGTGTTAATAAGATAATGAGGATTGAGAATTGAACAATAGGCTAGGATTTAGCACTACTTTTGTTGTCCTGAAATGTGAAGAAATATTAATACCACATATTCATGGAGACAGTCCCTAACCACTGAGAATTGCTCACTGGCTGGTGACAGAGATTGATGAAAGATTGATGAAAGAGCTGGGTAAAAATTAGAAATTAGGAATATTAGCATTTTTTACTTTTTATAATATCGAACATCATTGTTCTAAACGAACCAATAACAGGGTATGTTTGTGGAAATGGTATTTGATGTCAAATATCATTGTCAAACTTTGTGACTAATTTCTCCATTTTACATGATAATATGTAATATCATTAAATAATATTAAATAACATACCCATAAACATGATACTCTAGATAATTTTCTAACAAGCATGATACCCTTTATTTTAATGAAGTGGTGGATGTGCCAGACTAAAAAACATTCCTAAGATTTTGATTACTTAAATCTTCCAAAAAACCTTGGTTTGGGGAAGAGGGCAGAGGTGGTTAGATTTTCGATGAAAGCACAGGAGTCCTGGATAAGTTTTCCAGAGATAACAAGCCCAGTTCTGAAAGATCTTTAAGGTAGCTAGATACCACTCTACCATATCTATGTAATATTCTGTTCCTCCCTGACATCTGCTAACAAATATATATCTGGAATCAACTGTAATATGTGGTGTTGGGCCACTTTTCCTGAGAGAATTGTGTTTCTCTGTTTTGTTTTGTTTTGTTTTTCCCCCTGAAGCTGTCAGGTTGGTACTTCCAAGATGAATTTTGGTCTGAATGATTTCCTCTCAAATATTTATTAAATAGTATAGAGACAAAAAATAAAATAAATACTGATAAATTAAGAGAAATGTTGCTTTGATTATATAATCTATTTTATGTAAAATAGTTCTTCTAAGTCTAAAAATAATGACGAACACAAAAATAAATGTCAGATTTATAGTTTCAATAAAGCAAACACATGAGTTATAGGGCCTTTAGTAAGAGTTTGTGGTCAAACTTTTCATATTCTATAAATGTGAAATTTCCCTAAAACAATGTATCTGAAGTCTTTATTATGACATTCTCCAGAACTGTCAAGGGGCACTTTGTGGGTTAAATAGTTCCCCCTACCAAATCTATATATATCAAGAACCTTAGAATGTTACCTTATTTGGAAATAGGGTCTTTGCAGATATAATTAGTTATGATTTTAGACAAGAAATCATCCTGAATTTAGGGTAAGCCCTAAATTTAATGACTAGTGTTCTTACAAGAACAGAAGACACAGGAGACACACAGAGAAGACAGGCATGTGAAGAGGGAGAACGAATCTGGAGTTATGTTGCCATAAGCCAAGCAATGTCTGAGACCACTAAAAGACAAAAGGAACAATAATGGATTATTCCTTAGAACCTTCAAAGGGCTGGTTGTCCTTGATCTTGGATTCCTAGCCTCCAGAAATGCAAGAGAGTAAATTTCTGCTAAGCTACCCAGTTTGTAATAATTAAAATCAGCCCTAGGAAACTACTACAGGAAGTATGGTTGTTGTTATCCTAAATTGCCAAGTATTTAGAAAGTTTGTTTTTAGCATCCATTCACCACCCAGGTATATGTGAATTTTAGCAAAGGATGCTGAAAACTGGTGAACTTTAAGTCCAAAGATTGACTAATGGTGAAGATTTTAAGCAGAAGACATGGCAGCACCAGGGCAGGAAGACATAGCTTTTTAAGCCAAAGATCCATTTTCCAGTGACTTTCTTGCACCCATCATAGATGACAACAGTTCACTTTTGAAGTTTTAACATTGTGAACCTCAGAGTTTTAAAACAAGAACAAAATCCTTCCACATTTGACTCATAGTAAAGTATTTAATCTGCTTGAATGGTAATGGAGATAGTTTATTTTAGCTAAAATGTTAAGACTATTGGAGAACTTTTCTTTTATTTGCTGTCTAATGTAATGGCATTTTAACGTATATGTAAGATAAGACTCACCAAGGACAAGTGCAAAATTCTCTCCTGCATGTAAAATTTGGAAATAGGGTGTTGGTGCTGCTCGGGACCATTTTCCCTGCCCACTGAGAGCATAAGGACATGGTGGACTTGGATATGACTATGAGCAAAGATACACCTTGCGTAAGCAGCGCAGCTGGAACCTCTGAGAAGGGAACATAGGTGTTTTCTCCTCCGTTTGCTTCCCACTAAGGGTGATTAGAAAGGTGAGCAGGTGGTAGAAGTTGAAATAGGATGCATTTCTACAAAGGATATAAAGAGAGTAATATAAATATAGATTTGTGGAGCTTTGAAGAAAATAATGACTAACATACGCTGAGGATCCACCATATGCCAAATACTGTTAATCCTTTTTTTCATACGTATCTTTATTTAATTCCAACAATAATTCCGTAAGATAAGTAGTAGCATCCTATTTCACAAATGAAGCATTTGAGGCTCACTGGGGTGAAACAACTTGTTTGACCTTACACTGTGTGTGTGGGTTTAAACTGCGCTCTTTCCGTCTCATCCTCCCTGACACAAAGAACCTTACTATGTGGTTTTACATCAAGATAAATAGCCTTGAAAGTTTGGATATGAACAAGAAACAAAAGTATAAAATGTTTTAACTAGAGACTTAATTAAGTCCCCAAAGTGATGTATAAAAAGTAAACACTACAGTGAGTCAGAGGTGGGAAAAATCGGAGAAGTTTTCACAGAAATGTGATCTTTGAGCTGACCTTGAAGAATTAAAAGAAAGGCGGCATATCACAGTCCATATAGGGGAAGAGGTAAAAGAAATTCCAGCATGAACTAGAAGTAGGAAAGTTAGAAAGTTGCTTGAGTGTAGAATGTGAATCAGAATATGTGAACGAACTTGAATCTGTGAGGACTGAAAAGCCTTTAATATTTTGGGGGCTGGTAACTGATATAATGAACCCAATATAAATCATAGAAAGGTTAATAAAATGATTCCATAGTGAGATTGGAAAGGGGAAGATGGGAAGCTAACTAATCTAATAATCAAGCACGAGATGTTAAATTCCTAGGTACTGATAGAAGCAATAAAACTGGAAAATATGAGTGGAAGGAATGGATATTAACATGATTGCACATAGCTAAAAAGGAATAAAAAGTGTCTGAAGAATAAGAGAAAGATAAGAGTTAGTCAAAAAGTTTTGATTGCTCTTGTCAGGAGTCTCTGGTAAACAAGTAGTTCTCCAAATACAAAGTTTTTTAAGCACCTCCATTACAGTCAGTGCCTTTTTTTGTAGCTTAAAACTTCATGATAATTTTCTCGTATTTTGTGAGAAATAGAGCAAAGAAGCAATATCCCTTTTTAAGTCACTGGAATCTGTGCATATGTTTAAATTTATAAATTAGACATGTTTTTAAAGGTTCCTTCATGTTTGAATTATTTCTGTGGACTACATATTCAATGAAAGTGAGTTATTTATTCTGTGGAGAAAATTGAAATAAATTAATATTTTTCTTAGGGAGAAAAATACCACAAATCTGTGGGCCCGATAGGGTTAATACAATTAATACATTTTTAAAAGTCTATTTTACCCTCAGATGATACCTAATTCACATGAAAAATGTAGCTTAATACATTTAGAGGCTCTTAGGAGTTCTTCGAAAGAAGTCGCTACACAGTTCCAGGGTATTATAATCATTATTAATTGGAGTATTTTAAAGTTCACACCAGATAAGCTTCCAAGAAAAATGACCTAAATTTATTTGAAAGGTCACAGAAATTTATTTTACTTATCTGACCACATGGTGATAAAACCCAGCTAACAAAATCCAGCTCAACTGTGTAGGTAGTGCGATATGGTGGAAATGACCCACTGGATTTAGAATTAGGAGACTGATTTCCTCTTTTACTTCCTCCATACTAACGGTGATCTTAGCCATGCTAGCTAATCTTCATATGTGTTCGTTTCTCAGTTGTAAAATGGACACAATAATGATGTTTACTTTAGCTCATGAGGACAAAGGTGTTTTCCCCCTTCTCCCCCATGCTGTACTCCCAGCAACTAGAACCATGCCTGATACATAGTGGGGGCTTAGAATATACTTTAAATTAATAATTGGATGTATGGATGGATAAATGAATAAATGCTACAAGTATTTGGTAAAATGAAACATATTTTGAATTTTGTATCTATTGTATTTATTACGGAAATATCTACACAATGCCGTTATGTGTAATTATACAACTATATATTAATTACTGCCCATCTTTTTCCAACTCTACAATGATATCACACTAGTAGCCTGAACTTGGCCATGCTGGAGTATTTGCTCCACACAATTTGACAAATTTTACAAATCAGACCCTTTCTCCCCAACATACCACTATCTCATACCTCTGTTATCTGGCCTGCATTGACTTTGGTCTCTCCCATTTCCTCTACACCTGAAACGCTTGCAGTCATCCAAACAATTTAGGATCTCTGGGTCACTGCATAACTACCATCTTGGCTTGAAATACTTCTCTCCCAGAAATCCACATGATCTGGCAGCTATTTCTAATTCAGATGCTATATTATTGAAAAGTCTGATTCCTTAAATTAGACTTGGGTACCACTTCCATGCATTTAACTATCATTCAGCAGTTACCCCCA
This sequence comes from Eonycteris spelaea, assembly GCA_003508835.1. Lineage (NCBI taxonomy): Eukaryota > Metazoa > Chordata > Mammalia > Chiroptera > Pteropodidae > Eonycteris > Eonycteris spelaea. The sequence goes on from PUFA01000228.1 coordinate 1,575,677, forward strand.
TGATAATATTACCCCCAATGGATTATAATAATTGCTTGCTTATTTGTATACTCCCCATGCAAAGAGCTCTTTGAAGTATAAGTACTATTTTATCCACAGTTGTTATTGTCTCTGCACCTTGCTCTGACAAGAGGTATTCAATGAATGATAGCTCCATGAATATCTAAATAAACCCAGTTTGGTTTTGTACATGTTGGCAACACAGGAAATTTAACCTGATTATTAGTTCAAGGAATTTAGTGAGTATAGCACAACCATTTTTACATAAGCACTCTTTGCTTGACATAAATTTCTGAATGTTAGTAAGAGAATTCATTACACTAATTTACACAATTACTCTTAATGCTGCTAGCAGTTTCACAGACATTTACATGAAAGATCATTGGTTTAAAACAAATAGTTGATGACTGTGACAAATCAAGTCAATATTAATTCCTGTCTGGTATTTCTGTTATGACTACATGATAGTGACATTTGAAGTCACCGTTTGATCTAAAACTCTGATTCATAGAACAGCTGCCTACAGGGCCAGTCAGAATGGCTCATTGAGCAAATATTTCTTTTTTGTTTTCTTTTGCATCTTTGTGTGTGAATCATTAGAGACAAAAACTATATTATTTCTGCTTTTTCACTCTTGCCTCATACAGCTCAGATATTGTACCAGTAATTACCTTTGTCCCTTAAGATCTATTTCATGTTCTACTACAAACTACATTGCCAATTAACTTCTGGATGGATTTGACGAATGTGAGGGACTAGTGAGGGAATTAAAAGGAAGGGAAAAGGGAGAATTCAGAGTATTTCTCCTGTTCTCTGCTCTGGGTATTTTTTGGCAATGTCTGAATCCCCTTTGGTGTTCCAGCTTCCTAGCTTCCTAATGGATACACCCTCCATCTGTTTCCGCAGGTCCAGCTAGAAAGTTCCCACCTGATTCTAACTCCCATCTGATGACCTTGACTCATGAAATCTAGTAATTTCACCTAGTGCTTAAACTCTCAGGCATGGAAGTGGGAGCAGCTTCCTCCTATTGCTAATTTCTAGGTGGTTTTATCATTTCTTTTTTGGCTTCTCAGGTCTTCCATTACTTATTTAACTAATTATCTCTATTGATCTCTCTCCTTGGAACTATTTAAAATAGTTTTCTTTATTATTATTATTACTCATTATTATTTGGTTTGGAACCAATTTTTTCTTCATGGCACTACTGTCCCTTAGGTGAGAAAAATCAAAATCAAAATCTTCTCTCCTTTCTATTCCCATTGCTCAGATAGTAGTTTGAAACACTATTGCCTCTTCTCAGAAATATTGCAATATCCTGTTAATTGGACCCTTTGCCTTGGCCCCTTTCTCATCTCTTTCACCAGCAACATGGACCCCAGAGCTTATTTGAGTTATAAATGAATAGAAAAATAGACAGGATTATTATAAGATTTTAAGTGAAATCATAAGAGGCGTATCAGGGGAGTTCAATAACAGCAGCTGTCATAAGACCGGCTATCACAGAAACTGGAGATGGAGGTAGTCCTGGATTCAAGGTATCAGTAGGAATCTTACCAGTAGATGTTCAGGCAATTTTACTGCAGCTCTCTACCATTATTGTGCAGCAGCTACTCCCTAGGTGTCTGTCTCATTTGGTTCTGCAACTATCTGGCTGCTTCAGCTTACTCAGTTTCTGCTCCCTCATAATTCTGACTTGTATATAGTTCTCATGGTTGCATTATATCATGTAATTGAAGCTACATAGCTTCTGCACCTTTTGTGAGATTCTTGGGTTTTCCATCTCTATCAAAAGATGGAAATCTAATTGGACAACTTAGCCCTTTTAAAAAATATATTAAAGTATAGTTGACATACAATATTGTATTAATTTCAGGTAGAAAACATCATGATTCTACATTTATATACCTTATGATGTGATCACCGCGTTAAGTCTATTAACAATCACCATGCAACTTATCTTTTGATGCCAAGCCTTGGGTCTCATCAGCCAAGGGGTGAGCAGAGTTATGTGGGACCTGAGCCCATTCTTTTACAGGGGCTGGACACAAGGCAGTTCCCTTAGAAATAGAGTGATCATTAAAGTTATCATCTAAACCAGGGCACTTTTGAGAATGAAAAATGACACAATAAATAATTACACAGGGAAACATGCATATGGTTCTGAGCAAATTGTAACTTATGTTCACCGTATTTATAAAGTACTAAGGACAGTCGGGCTTTGTAAACTGGGTCTATTTCCACTGGTTGGTTTTCCTACTACTCTATGCAGTGATGTTTCAATGTGACATGCCATTCACTCCTCCCCCAAATTGACTTGATCTGACTGGTACTTCACATGTGTGCTCAAATGCCTGTTTCTCCATGAAGCTTTCCATGATTTATACAGCAAAAAATTAATCTCTTTTTATAAACTTAAATAGCACTTAAATTGTACATTTTAGGGCCTTTGTTTTCTATCCTACAGTATCATTATCTTATCTAATACGTGCAGGCTCTTAGAGGGTATGAGCCATATTAATACATTTGTGTATACCCTGCATCGCCTTAATAGTATTTGCTCATAGTTGGTGGTCAATGAATATTCATTAAATCAATGATTGTTGAGTTCTGAAAACATCACTTTGCTACTGTTGTCTCAAGCTCATCCAATTATTCTGGGTCCTGATGCCTATGAAATGCAGAAAAGATAAGAGACTGATCATGTCTAGATTAGAATAGTGGTGAGATAAACAGAAATAAGAGGATTGGAAGTTACAGTATTTATATGGTCTTAAGAATGTTAAACTAGAAACTCATCAGACTGAAGACATTTTGTTTCTGAAGAGGTAGGCAAGAAATCACAGGTAATTGAAAGAAAAATAATAAATTCAGTTCTCAATAGGTGTTTGCTTGAACACACAATTTATCCTGACACCTAACTTGAATATATTTTGGTTTCTATATTTTATAAAATAATTTGTGAGTTCAATTTAATCTACATGGAAATCGCAGTGGATATCAGTCTTTCTATTTTTTTTAAACTGGGTCCTAATGAAAAGTTTTGATATTTTAGAGAACATTTTAATTGTTATAAAATAAAAAGCAGTCGAATCATAAACTTTCATTTTGACTTGAAGTTTCTGGCTGGGAACTTTCATTTGTATTTAGTTGAGAAGTTTTATATCCCTCTTTCACATTGGTCACTGAATGTTATCATGTTACATAACCAGTGAAGATAACGTGACATCTTATTTTCAATTGTACTTCACACAGGACTCTTTTCCCTTAAAAATAGACTTACCTTATATTTTAGGTAAATAGATTTTAGGATAAATAGATTTTAATTTTGTTTAGTATTTTCAAGATAACTATACATATCCACGAATTCAAGCATTAGAAATTGAGCCATTGGGCCTCATACAAATCAGAAACATAAGGCGAATATAGACCTTTCGGTACAATTATAGATTTGTTTTAATCCCAGAACTATGCCCCTTTCAGGTGACACATACTACGACCTTAGACAAGTTGCTTAACCTCTATATCAGAGGTCTCCAACCTTTTTGGCACCAGGGACTGGTGCTCCTATGAGACTCTAATACCTGATGATCTGAGGTGGAGCTGAGGCAGTGATGCTAGTGCTGGGAAGCAGCTGCAAACACAGATAAAACTTCGCTCACTCACTGCTCACCTCCTACTGCGTGGCCCAGTTCCTAACAGGCCAAGGAACAGTACCGGTCCAAGGCCCGGAGTTTGAGGACCCCTGCTCTATACAGCACAATTTTCTCATCTGCTAAGCAAGGAATATCCATACTTTCTACCTCCCAGGACTGATGTGATTAAAAGTCAGTTAGAATCTGATATATAGTAAGTATTCAATAAACAGTATTTATCATTGTTGTATATGTAGAAACTTGGGTGATTTCATAGATCTATCCCACTTCTATGGTGTTTTAATCCCAGATGTTCATTCATATTTAATAGTCAAGCCATGAACAATCCTTATTATTAAACAACTGTTAGTTACTACCTGTGATAGAAGAATGTGACAAGGCTTCAGCTCTTACAGAATTTAGATTGTGATTACAAATGAACACACTGAAACAATTAGCAAATTAAAAAAAAAGAAGTATACAATGGTAGCTAAATTGGATATGACTGACTGTTTACAATAGGGAATCAGAGTTGGGGCAATTTAAAAAGGCTGAAAGGAATTAATTTTAGAAGGAGGCAGAGTTTGAGTTTGCCCATAAAACAGTGGTTCTCACACTCACACTGGAAGACCTTTTAAAAATCCTTTGCCTTGACTTTATCACCAGAACTTCTGAAAACGGGCTTCAGGAATCAGTATTTTTCCAAGCTCCCTAGATAAGTCATTGTGTAATCAAGGCTGAGAACCACTGCCTTAAGGAAGAAGTAGGCTCTCCCTTAATGAGGAGGGGGTCAGGGATATCATTTCAGGGGAAGGAGCACCCTGAAGGAGAGGTTCATAGTGTGATAATGCACACATGTAGGGTGCAGAAAATCAGTAGCACAACTAAGGTTCAAGAGGCAAGGTGGAGAGTATTAACAAACTGGAAAGGCTCTAGCTGGGCCAGATATTAAAGAGTTCTAGAGGCTAGGAAGAGAAGTTTAGATCTACTTAATTGAAAGTCAAATTTTAACATGATAAATTAGTAATGAGACTCATAAACAATTCTCCTATGCATACTCAGAATAACTCAAGTAAGAATATTGAGATCATAGTAGAGGGTCCAGAATACCTGATTTATGTTTTCTTTTGGTGGAGGTAGTTGTTTCTCAAGCTCTTGTGGTTTGGCCAACCAAGGTCTTTACATACTCTCAAACACCTTAATCCTTTAAATTCCAGATTAACACGTCCAAGCTTTGGCTACTTTTAACAAGACTGATGCCTGAGTCCCTCCTCCAAAGACTGATTTAATTGGCCTGTTGTGTGACGTGGGCCTGGAATAGTTAAGAGGTATCCCCAAGTGATTCAAATATGCAATCAGTCTGAGAACCAATGATTCCATCAAGCCCCATTTTGACATGAATAAGAATCACTTAGAGATTTTGTTAAAGCAATTTCCTTGGCCTCACTGCCAAAGATCCTGACTTCATAGGCTTAGGGTAGGGGTCTAAGAATTTGTATTTCTAACAAGCTCTGGGGGTGATGCTTGCCCTTAAGTAGCAGTGCTCTGGTTCCGTGGTTCTCCAACTTGAGCTCTATCAGAATCCCCTGAGGGATGGTCAAAACAGAGACTTCTGGGCCACGCCTACCCTAGAAGTTTCCAATTCTCTAGAGGCTGGGAGGGTCCTATGCAAGTCAATCAACTTCCCAAGTGATGCTAATGTTGATGGGTTGTGCACCTTATTTTGAGAACCACTACTTTAGATACAAAGTAATCACTCTATATTTATTTACATTTTAAATACTTTCCTTTGATTTACTACTGGATTTCAAGACATTTTCACCTCTAAGTAGTTTAGTATAGTAGTTTACTACAGCATCCTTGCATTACAGAAACAAGTTCATAAAGTACAGAACACACATATTCTGTCTAATTGGATGCACAGCTGCCCTGAACCCAGAAACCATCAGATAACACTCCCAAAACTGATGGATTGTGTGTTGTCTGTTCAGCTCCTTACCTAATGTTTCTTTTATTTAACTAATGACTGCAATTCTCATTAGATGCTGATGGAACACTAAGATTTTGTTTGCGGAACCTGGCAAAACCTACTTGCGACAGAACATCAGTTGGTGAGCATTACCTGGGCAGCAACACCCGGCCTTCCAGCTAGCCCAAGTAGTAGGTGCTGGTGCTGTTAGTAATGTTGTCATAAGGAGGCATTGCAGATATTTTGTAATTTTCATGAATGCCTCAAGTTTAGAGATCCATTGAATGATCTTCCATTAAGCAATCCGCAGCAAATAAAATTTTAGATGAAGGAAAGCACCTTTGTTTTAGCCTAATTGGTAGCAATAACTCAAGGATCTGGGAATTCTACTATGTTCTGTCTTATAGAAATGTTTTTGTACCTGTTCTGAAAGCCTCTCCCTTCCACTCCTGCTTCTGGATTACCCTTACTCATCTATTTTAAGATCCAGATTAAATGTCACTACCTGAGTGAGGTCTTTCCCAAATGTCCTGCCTTCACTCACAGTACTTGCCTCCATACTTCCTAGTTCTTGGTGTATATTTCTATTATAGTGCTTATTACACTGTATGAGAACTGCTGATCATCCAGCTTTCCTCCCAAACAGCATGAGCCCTGAGGATGGAGGCAGGCTCTACCTCATGATTTTCTCTCCAGCACCTCAAGCAATGCTCAGCAGAGAAGAGGTACTGAGCATCTCCCATGAAAAATTCTTTAAATAACGTATCTTCATTCTCTGCTACATTGAGTGTTTCCTTTATGCTTCCCATTCCCTCTGTACTTCTCCCAAATGCAGAGTTATGACTTTCAGTGAACTTTCACATGTCCATGTGCTAGCCTTGACCGTGAGCACTATGACAATCTAGTTTGTTCTATCATCAGCACTTCTTTTACAGTATACAGCACACACAGGTGCTCAGTAAATATCTGTCAGATGAAATAAATAAGTTTCTACAAAATGGGCTGTTAAATGGGGTTATTAATATTATGCTACTTTTCTGAAGTTCAGATTCCATCTGTGTAGCTGAGTAATCTTGCTTATCCTTAAATTTGAAAAATTGAATATTTAACTTAGTGATATTAAATAATATGATCTGGCTATATTTTTCACTGTTTACCCTCTTAAAATCCCTCATAGACTCACTGCGTTATTTTCAAGTATATTAAGATGCACCTGGGACTTAGTCATAAATAACAGATATGATGCAGATAATACAGAAGGGGAGCTTGAAATCATATTCAGATGATTTAAATTAAAATTCTGGATCTCACACCATTTTGATGTGTGGCTTTAGGCAAGTAGATTTAACTCTTGGATCTCTCTTTTCCTCTGAAATGAGAGGCTGGATTATATGATTTTACATGTTTTTCTCAAGTTACTTAAAATTTCTGTCCCTTACATTCTAACTTGTACCATGAAAATAATAGTAACTATTATTTATGATTGGTATGAGGATTAAATGAGAGGAGAAGTAAAGCATTTGGGCCAGTGCCTGACATACAATGAACACTCAAGAAAGCCTCTGTGCTACTACTGTTATTGCTGTTGCTGCTATTGTTATTATTGTTATTCATACTTGTTTCCATATCTGATTTTATATCATTCTAAAATAGACAAATTGCAATTACTGACTTACATGGTAAAATATCAAAAGAAGTAAAAAAACTATAATGGTAGATATAAAAGATCATTTTACTTTGTATCCATTCATTCAGCAAATATTTATTGAGTTCTTAGATATGTTTTGGGGCTGGGAACATAGCAGTGAGTGAGTCCTGGTCCCTGCTCTATTACATTCACAATAAAAAAAAAATTGAGCATATTGCATTAGGTGGTGATAAATGCAGAGATGAAAATGATACTAAGAGGATAGAAAGTTAAGGGTGGAGGGAGTGAAGGAGTGGGCGAAGGGACTGTAACCCAGACATGTCATCCAGAAAATGTACTTTAAATCCTGAGATCACATATATCTTGGCATTTGAACAGGTGAATGTGTAAAACCTTTCAGGAAAATCAAATCTAAAAAGCTGTATCGAAAATGTACACAAATCAAAGTGCCTACAAGGTGCTGAAATACAATGAGGATTAAGGCAATAAAGACACAATGAGGAATCTCATAATGTATATAGTGATGTAAAAGCTGCTGGTTACCAATGACCTTGAATAAACAGCCAACTGCAAGATGCTTTTACTCCTTTCTAGAATAAGAATTAGAAAAACTAGATGAGTAAGATTGAGATGAGAGGACAATTGAATAAGCATTTGTGACTCATCTCCTACCTCCAGATTCTTAGGGCTGAAGATGGACATGTGTCCCTTCACTTATTTCATGAAAGAGAAGGCTACTGGCAGTTGTAGTGACTTGTGTGATGTTTTAGCCACTATATGGGACTTATCGACTGTATGTTATTTAATTTTCATGACAACCCTATGAGATGAGAGGTATTGTTTTCCTCATTTTACAGATGAGAATGTCAGAGCTAGAGAGAAGTGAGGAAACTTACCCAGCTAGTAAGTGACAGAGCCAAAGTTTGTATCTAATATTTTGTGACTTGGAAACTTGTATTCGGCTCTGTCGAGGTGCTCACAGACTTGCTCCATAAAAACAACACCTGCCCGAGAAAGAACTGTCTTGGAGAAGCAGACCAAGGCACTATGTATTCTTTCCTGCCATCTGCACCATGTGGCTATTGAGCGGCCAGAGTCCTCACCTCTGGACTCAGAAGATAATCAAATGCATTTTAAAGTTTTCCCTTAAATATAGATTTAAAAAAAGTAGTTGTAAAATTTAACTTAGAGCCTGCCAAATATGTCAACAGGGTGTCACCGAAAGCATTGTGTCAAAAACTTTGGTGAGAAATGAGACTGTTTTTGCACTTAGAGACTATTCAGTATTTCCTTTAGTATCTCCCTAGTTTGAAATCCCATGTCATTCATCTGTTTTCCGCAAAGAGTTTCTCCTCAGATTTATTGGGACTTCTCTTTGTATCTTTTGATTGTTATTGTTTGGATAAAAAAAAAAACAACAACTCATTGTTAATTAGCAACTGATGAGTAAAGGAAGAGAGAAAATCACTCATTTTTAAAGAATATGGAAGCATAACAAAATGGATTGAGAACATCGCATTGCCTTCAAAAAGGGATGTGTCAGGGAGATGTAAGAGTTAAATAAAAGAATTTGGAAGCCCTGCTCAAAGTATTACTAAAGCTTTATGACATATTTCAGGTCAAGAAACACTGCCGCTGTTATCACATTTTACAGAAAAGAATATAAACTGAGAGAAAAGTTTAGAGGCAAATTAAGATTTTAGAGACACCTGGGAGGAGACCAAGGGAAGGGGTCAAGAAACACTTTATCAAAATATCATTTACTTCCCTGTCACCCTTAAAACCTACTCTCTGTTGAAATGTGTTAACCACAGCAAAATGAGTAACTTGATGAGGATAGCACCCCTCATTTCGTGCCTTTCTCCTCTTTAATGAAGCATACCCATATGTGGTGCCAAAAAAGGTAGAGGGGACATCCTCATGAATTTAAAACACTGTAAAATTAAAAAGGAGCTCTCATTTCAACATGAATTGCCTACCACAGCACATCTTGGCTATCAACATCTCTCAGATCTCACAGTTTTACAGTTAGGTGAAGTCTAACACTGAGTGTGTCAGTATTTTAATTTTAACTCTTTCTTAAACAAGGGAGTTTCTAATAAATGAATTATACATGGATCTAATTTCTTAAACAGAATAATCAGGATGGCACTAAAATACTCCTTCATGATCTGGGATTAGCGTTATGAAAACATGTCACAAACAATGACAAATGTGCAAATATGAGAAGCAATTTGGATGTTCAACTAACTGGGAACCAGCCCAGAAGTGGTGCCAAAACCATATTCCAAGAGGATAGGCTGAAACAAAGGTAGATTAACTTCCTGGACTATGTCTTTCAGAAAAATTTCCTCTTTTGTGTTGCACGTGACTTCTCGATCTTGTTGATAAGGCAGAAGAAAGTGCACCCCTTGACATTATTAGAAAGTGGTTCAATGCTTCTTTGGGTGGGTGGCTTTGCAAAATGTTTAAAACTTTTTCATCCTTAATGTCAAATGACATTTCTGCTAACATAATACCATGTTTTTTCCCCTTCTAATATTACAGAATATATTTGATTATATACAGAAATTCATCCATCCATTCAACGAATATTTATTTAGTGCTTGTTTTGTGTGCTAAATACTAAGAATACAGCCACAAACATGAAAGATAGTCTATCTTCACAGAGTTTACACTCTAGTAAGAAGTGCAGCCTAGAATCTTTCTACCTTGTCCAAGATAGAGACCCTTTCCCCTGAATCCCCTCTCTAAGGATGCATAATTAAATAAATCAGCATGCGTATTACTGTGGATCTAATCTTTCTAAGAGTATCACTTTTCTTTCCCATCAGCCTTTTCAAAAGCAGTCAGTGGCTCCTTTTTGCCATTGACTCACATCCAAGTTCCTCATACCAGGAACTTGTCCATTGTAAATTTGTCTTAATCCTATTCTAATGGTCTTCGTTTATCTCTCCACATAGACCTGCCACTTTGGTCACTGGTTGGCCACTAAATATACCATCTATAGTCTTTGCATTGGAGCTCAAGTCATTTGGTTTCCTTTCAGCTGAAGGCACATTTGGATGCGGCCTGAGAAATGTTATTTTTAAGGCCCTAGGATGATTCTTATATAACACTCCTCTGTATCTATACACTCTGCTCACAATGCTAGGCCAAATAAGATCCTAGTCCTTCTAGAAAGCATTCCTCTACTATTCCTTCTCATCATTATTTCTTCACTCTTTAGATTATGATAACACCAAAACACTTTATGTCTCATTTATTTTTGCATGTGAAGCACCAAAACTTTGTAATATTATCTATTCCATGGTTGTAAAGCCTACCTCTACAATAAGAAGACAAACTCTATAGGAGAAGAATCTATTATTCTGGACCTGTTTGAACCTCTCAATTATACCTAGTATTGCTCTAAGTGTATTTTCAACACTCATTGCATATTTATTTTAATGTCACGGCTCTTCTAGGGACTTTGTGAGTTGTATTTAACTTTTTAAGTCTCTCTAGCAATCACTTTATAATGGTATCTTTAGGTCTGTATAAATGAATAAACCCTCAGAGTGATTCTTTTTATTCTAGGCGGCTTGCCTATTCTTGCAAGATATGGCTTCTAATGTGCTACCTTGAAAAATATTAATCTAAATGTAGGTCAAATAATTTTGAAATTGTATTAACATTGTTTTCAAAGAAATAATAAATGATTTAAGTCTTGTTTGTGGCACAATTAAAGAGAAGGATTTTTTTTCTTTTATAGAGTAAAAATGTTACAAAATCAAAATTTCTTTTGATAAAAAGTATGTTCATAATCTTATTGAAACAACTAAACAGACATCAGATTGTTCCCTTTGACAAAAGTAACACTAACTACTTTTTCTGAGCTCACTAGATTATGACGACACACTATATCACAGTACACGTATTTCTAAAGCCAAACATCTAAAAATTTGAGTATCTTGACCTATATAATTTATTTTCTTTTGTTTGTCTTGCATACTTTTATACTTTTCAATAGATATATTTAATATTTGTTAGGATTTAGAAGCTGATGTTTTGATTTAAAACAAATATTTATTAAAAGACAATTCCAATTCCAAAATGTTAAAATGCTCTTCTAAAGCATTATGGTCTAAAATATCTAAAATTATATATATATATATATATATACATATATATATATGTATATATATATATATGTATATATATATGTATATATGTCTCATTTAGATTATGTATATATGTATATATGTATACATATATATACATATATATACATATATATATATACATAATCTAAATGTCCTTCAATTCAAAAATATTTCTTTACATTTTAGTTAATTGTGATTACAATTACATTTATATTCTTCTTACATGTTTTAAAGCATATAAAATAATTGTTTTATTTGTTCTAAAACTTCTTTATGCAAAATACAGTAATTTGTCTCCTCTCAGTGAAATTTTATGCCACTGAGTTTTCCTGTCATATTTTCACTGCTAATTCCTGAGAATGTAATTTTACCTTTTAAAATTTTTATACTCATGTCTTGGTCACCACGCATAATGCTAAAATGGGTGTGGGGTATATATCTTTACTAAAGACATGGAAACAACTTATCCTTTGATAGATGATTGGATAAAGAAGATGTGTATATGCACATATATACAATGGAATACTACTCAGGGATAAGAAGAATAAAATGCTGCCATTTGTGACAACATTGATAGATCTTAAGCATATTATGCTAAGCAAAATAAGTCAGATGGAAAAAGTCGAGAAACTTATGATTTCACTCATTTGTGGGATATAAAACAGATAGCAACAAACAAACAAGACAAATGAAAACTCATAGACATAGACAACAGTTTAGTGGTTACCAGAGGGAAAGTTTAGGTGGAAGGGAGGTAGAAAAGGGTAAAGGGGGTCAAATATATGGTGACAGAAGGAAACTTGTCTTTGGGTGGTGAAAACACAATGCAATATATAGATGATGTAGTACAGAATTGTACACTTGAAACTTATATAATTTTATTAACCAATGTCACCCAATAAATTTAGTAAAATTTTAAAAATTTAAAAGACAAACACTAAAAATTTTTTAAAATAATTTGCATTCATATAGAATATTTCAACTCTTTCTATTTGTCTGCTTTCAGAAAACTTATATTAATTTGTTGAGTCTCAGAATTCTTGTCTGATACCTTGGGCCAATTTTTTTTTTTGGGAGGGGTGTTAAATGAACCAACCACTTTAATAAAATGTGCAGTTAGGAAGGACAGGTATAGAAAACCATGTGAAATGTTAAAAGACATTCATAATATGTCCTCAGTGTCAAAAGAGTATATCTTAAATTGTATCCCTTTTAAAAAGATATATTGCTTTAATGTGTTTTTGTTTATCTATTTCCAATATGCTGCAAAATGAACATGTTTTACTTTAAAACAGTTTTTAAAGCTAGCATTGAAAAAGTAATGCAGGCAGAGCTGCTCTTCAGGAGAAACTAATACATAAAAAAGTAAAATTCCTTCCATTAGAAAGCTGTGAGGACTTGGGAACATCATTATAGATATTAAGTGACTGGCACAAATTCTAAAACTTAGTGGCTTCTTTGCAAATGTTGGTTTCTCCTATTGACTCACCTGAAAGGTGGGCTAAGGGCTTGTGATTCTAATGAATAAGCCATTGAAATTTTTCAGTACATCATGATAATGGTGGATTGAGTCTGCTGCTTTACTATTAAAGCCAGTTATTTGTCTTGGTATGTCTACAAAGCATGGTTTTCTTTTAAAATTAAGAGTTGCAGTTACAATTTTTTTAAACCTTCCCTCATCGTGATTCGACCTACTTGTCCCCAAAGAGCATTTGACTGGAAATCATGCTGGGCCAGACCAATTTCATACTTCAAAGAAAATAACCCCTCTCATATCATTGGTTTATTCTCCCAAATAAAAGTCATCCTCTGTAATCTGGATTAAGACTATCTTCAGGATATAGACACGGTTATGGACTGAATTGTTTTGACTCCAAAATTCATATGATGAAGCCTTAACCCCCAATATTACTATATTTCTTGATAGGGCCTTTAAAGAGGTAATTAAGATTAATGAAGTCATAAAGATAGGGCCCTAATACAATGTGACTTGTATCTTTATAGGAAGAGGAAGAGATACTGGGTATTTTTGTGCACAGAAAAAAGGTCACATTCAAACACAGCAGTAACATAGTCATCTTCAAGCCATGCTGAGAGGTCTCAGGAGAAACCAAACCTGCCAACACCATGATCTTGGACTCCCCCTCACAGACTGTGATAACTAAATTTCTATTGTTTGAGCAACCCAGTCTGTGTTCTTTTGTTATGGCAGCCCACCAGACTAGTACAGATGCTCTTTCCTGTTCTGAAGAAGCTTACAATGTAACTAGATACATACACCCTCCAGACAAACACCTAAGCAACAGAGACAAATATTAAGGTTGAATAAAATATAATTAAAACCTACATAAAAAATGAGGTTACATAAGGAGTGAGTTATTAAAAAAGGGAACATGCCTTTGAGGGGATGAGAATTGATATATTATAACAAGTAAATAGGAGCTTCCTTTAAAACAAGCTTAGAAGAGACCCAGATTACATGCTCATCTCATCATCTCATGACATTTCAGAGTTTATACCAAAGGTCACCTTTTTTTTTTCCAAACCAGGATTTGCACACGTGACCTGACACATGAATGGACAGTGGAACAAAGTCTGTGGTATTGGCATTGTCCTTGAAGTTCCAGAACATGCGATCAACTTCACAATTCTATTTTTCTTCCTTTTATTTCATAGCCTCTATGTGATAATTGCCTAACTACCTCTTAAAAGAAATGTGGCTTGCTGAGCAAAATTTATAAAGTAATTAAGAAATAGCCTTTACTTTATAGAAAATGTATTTTATAATAACGACACTGAATTAATAACAACAACAACAACAACAACAACAACAACAACAACAGCTAGTAGTTAGTAATCAATCACTGAATCAGGCACTGGACTCAGAGCTTTCACGTTAATTATCTAATACAATCCTCATAACGACTCTATGAAATTGGTGCTATGCTCATCTGACTTCACAGGTGAGACAACTGAGCATTCCAGTAGCTAAAGGAACTTGCTTAAAGTGACACAACTGATACCTGATGTAGCTGTGATATAAAATGACCCAGACCAGCCCCAGGAATCTGAACCAAATTCTTCACCACCACTTAAAAATACATGTGTATGTATAATATGCATACATATACACAATACATAGTGTGTGTGTATATATAATATATATATATATATATATATATATTATAATATATATTTATAGAGAGAGAGAGAGAGAGAGAGAGAGAATATATTCTGATGTATTGTATGGATGCACATACTATTAAACCAGATATGAAATACTGGCATCAAGATAGACAGGTATCAATAGAATAGAGTTGAGACTGTTGAGAGAGAAATAAGATAAAAAAGATGACTGGTTGATTTTTGATAAGAGTTCTGAGACAATGCAATAGAGAAAATCATCTTTTCAACAGATGGTGCTGGGACAAGTGGATAATCACATACAGCAGAATGAAGCTGGACCCCTTTCTCACATAATATACAAAAATTAACTCGAAATGGATAGCAGAACTAAAAGAACACTACAACTTTTCAAAGTAAATCTTTTCAACCTTAGGTCAGGTAAAGCCTTCTTAGATATGACACAGAAAACACAAAAGGCAAAAGAAAAAATAGAGAAACTGAACTTCCTCAGAATTAAAAACTTTTATGTTTCAAAGGATTCTATCAAGAAGGTGAAAAGATAATTGACAGAAATGGGAGAAATTATTTACAAATTGTATATCTGCTAAGAGCTTGTATCCAGAATGTACAAAAAAAAATCTTACAGTAATAACTCAATTAAAAATGGACAAAAGATTGGAATAGATATTTCTCCAAAGACAATATATAAACAGCCAAAAAGAACATGAAAAAAATGGTCGACATCATTGATCATCAAGAAAATGAAAATTAAAACTGCAGTGAGGTACTACTTCACATCTACCAGGATGACTACAATAATTTTTTTTTTTAAAAGTAAAATAACACGTGTTGGTAAGGACGTGGCTAAATTAGAACTTTCACACATTATTGGTGGAAATGTAAAATTGTGCATCATTTTTTGAAAACAATTTGGTAAGTAATTCATCAGAAAGTTAAACAGAGTTGCTATATGACCCAACAATTCTATTCCTAGTAAATAAAAACATATGTATACACAAAAGCTTACACATGAATGTTCATAACAACATTATGCATAATAGCCAAAAAGTAAAAACTGCCAAATGGCCATCAACTGATAAATAGATAATCAATATGTGCCACGTCCACACAATATTATTTGGCCATAAAAAGGAATGAATATTGATATAAGCTATGATACATATGTACTTAATAAACATTATGCTAAGTTAAAGAAGCCAATCACAAAAGACCAAATATTGTATGATTGCATTTACATGAAATGCCCAGAATAGGCAAATCTATAAAGACATAAAGTAGATACATGTTTGTCTAAAGATGGGTAAATGAGTGATCATTAATGGGTTTAGGGTTTCTTTACAGGGAGATGAAAATATTCTAAAATTGACTATTGGTGATGGTTGCACAACTCTGAATAAACTAAAAACCATTGAGTTGTATACTTTAAATGGGTGAATTGTATGGTATGTGAAATATATTCCAACAAAACTGTGAAAAATATATGAAGGTAATTCTCAAATGTGTCAGTTACTTTGAATTTCTTGATTTCTCTAGTCTTTATAAACTGAAGCCAATACAAGGGGATGGATATTAGAACAGTAAGAGGGGTGGAGACAAAATTCTATTTCTTTTTTTAATCTAGAAATTGCTTGTGCCAAAGTCTATCAAGTTAAAATTGATTTAATTCTCCTGAATAAGTAATAACATTCCTTTTTGATGTGATTGAATTGAGAAATCAAAATGAATGTTCTGAATATTAACACTTGCTTTCCTTCACCTGTCATCTAAATAACCAAGCAGCCAACAAACAATTACTTTTTCTCCTTGACTCTCCTGCAGCTGGAAAGAGCCATGATAACAGTGCCAAGATACTCATGAATTCAACAGTAAGTTTCAACATACTACATGGTATGATGATTCACATCATAAGTTAAGGTCAATAAGATGTAAGTAGAAGTGTTATGTAGTACGTGCAGAACTACTTGAACGTACATGTAGAACTGATTTGATTCAGCTAGCAGATTCACCCTTTTGCCTTCCCTCATACATTTTTTGGTCTGCAGTGTAATATAGACCTGAGACTGGAACTCTGGAAGCTATCTTAGAACATGAGGTAAACTTCAAGAAGGAAGCTATGGAGCTATGGCCTAATATGGTAGAATAGAAAGATAATAATAATAAAATAATCCCATTCCATTAGCTGTCCACTTCTGACCTCTTTTGTTTCAGTAATACAAACTTCTTTCTTGTTTAAGGCATACATATTTTGAATTTTCTTTATAGAAAAAAGCTAATCCTAATTAATAACTATATTTAATGAGTAGCTTTAGATGTGTTTTTATACACCACTAAAAGCTTGCTCTAAAGTTAACCAACTGAATTGACCTAGTAAGCATAGAGTAATCTTGTTTGTGCCGTATTTAAAAATTACAAACTCTCAGCTCACTTTAATTGGCTCTAATAAAAGCATTTTTAAATTCAGCCCAAGTTTTAAATGTGGTTTACTTAAAATAGCAAATTGTGTGCACTACAAATTGTAGTAAATAAATTATTTTCATTTCTGTGTGCATCTTATGACCTGGCAATTCTACTAGCAAATAAATACCCTTGAGAAATTCTTATAAATACACCAGAAAACATGTACCAGAATGTACATGTAGTGTGGATTTTGATTAAAAAAAACTGAAAACAACCCAAATCTCTATCAACATATGAAATACATAAATTGTATTATATTCATACAATGGGATATATATACTGATCAACATAAATATATAAAATATAATATTGAGGAAAAAAGCCTCAGAGAAGAGCTATAGCCAGAGTGATTTTAGAAAGTTCAAATCCAGGCAAAAAAAAAACAATCTTTGTTTAAAGATACAACATAAGTTGCAAATATATATAAACACACAAACAAACACACATGAGAATGATTTACTTGAAATTCAAGATAGTGGTTACTTTTCACTGAGGAAGAAAAAGAGGTGATTAGAGAGGAGGGAAATGGGGCTTCCAAGATACTAATGCTGTTCTATTTTTTGAAGCCATGAGGTTGGAACACAGAGGTTTATATTATTCTTTAAAACTGTGTGGTCCAACATGGAAGCCATTGGCCACTTGTGGCTACTGAGCACTTGATATGTGACTACTGAAAATTGAAATGTGCTATAAGTATAAAATACACACCAGATTTCAATGATTTAATTTATAAAAATGTTAGAAATATAATTAATTTTTATATTGGTTACATGTTTAAATGATCACAATCTGGATATACTTGATTAAATAAAATATATTATTAAATTAATTTCTCTGTTACTTTTCTAATGCGGCTAAGAAAAAAATCTAAAATTACGTATAAGACTTACATTATGTTTCTATCGGACAGCACTGCTTTAAAACCTACCTATAATTTTTTTACATATTTTTTTTATTATATAAATCTCATAGTAAACATTTTAACTATGTATGTATTAATTATGTAATAAAATCACTTTTACCATTAAGGACACAAGAACAAGTAATTTTACTTTCCAAACATAATATGAACTAGTTCAATGTATCATATTCAATTATGGACATCCTCTAAGTCTTTGGAAGTGATAGTTATGCATGACTTCAAAAGTCTCAAAACAATGGCAAGCAAGTAAATTGAACACACATACACAATTTTTAGCAATATGGCCTAAAAATTCAGGAATATAACCTATATTTCCCAAAAGTACATTAGTGTGATTAGTTGATATATTGAATTATCAAGCAGTTACTGAGAAAGGAACTAAAATTCAGTAAAATCCTAATTCAGACTATATGGATGAGCATAAAAATATTTAATATGGTAACTATAAAACTTAAAGATTTTGTTCTAAACTAATTCGATTATTTGGGAAGCTATAGAATGCCAACGTTAAGAAGTGTCTCTCCTCAGTGGAACCTGATCTGACCATATATTTTCCAAAATGAAAAGATTATCTCATTTAGTATTTAATACAAATATTTCCTCTGAATAAATGAGGTGTGAGTTTCTAACAGCTATTCTGTTTTCTAAATTCTGCTAGAAGTAAATGTCATGTGTAAGCCATAGAGAATTTTTGAGAGGAAAGGGGAATTAAAAGGTTATTGGTATATTTAATTTAAAATGTATTTTAATTAGTTGCTACAAGAATAGGAACATGCACCCACATACACACACACATGTGGGTGAGTATCCTCTGTATTTGTATATTATATAGATTAGATGGAAAAAAGAGTTCAGAATCTGATAAGGAATTTTGATCAGTCCAGAGAATGGGTGATACGAACAGGGAAACGATGTGATATATTGTGAAAAATAACTGGGCTTGGAATCACAGACCTTGGTTTATACCTCTCCATTCCCTCTGTTTGCAACTTTGAGAAAATTCCTAACCTATGATCCTCAGTTTTCTCAACTACTATATAATGAGAATCCTACTACTTCAAAGGATTCCCAGGAACATTAAATACAGGGTGACAAGTGTCATAGACCTGGGAGGTATTGTCATCTTAGCCCATCACTGAAAATGCCAAAGAGGAAAACGAGCACTAGTTCTGCTATTTACCCTACTCATCAATAGTGTTTGATAATCTACATTTGAGTGGACCTCTAATTAATAGACTTTCATTCAGTAGTAATAATGATATGTGCATATCCCTCTCAGTTAATAAAACTTCACTGATCAAAACAGAGAAACAAACAAACAAACAAACAAAAAACCCATTTTATTCACAATGTTAAAGGGAGAGTATGGTACACCTAAAAAGAAAAAGAAAGCTAAATTAGAGTAAACCTGACATGAATATTTTCTCAAAAATCGTAAGAAGGGAACTATTATTCCTCTTTGAGTATATAGTTTTACTGTTTTAGAAAAGGAAAGGCATTTAAACTCTAGGTTAAGCTCTAGGATAGGAAGTATAGTATATGGTTAGAAGCAGAGACACTGGAAGCCTTGTTCTGGCTGTATTACCTTTGGCAATTAACTTAGTTGCCTTCATTTGCTAAATAAGTATTTAATAGAACCTACCTCATAGGATTGTTGGGATTGCTTAAGTTAATGCATAAAAAATGTGTAGTCTGGTGTCTGCAATATAAGAAGCATTACTATAACTCTTATGTAGCAATATCATCATCATCATCATCATCATCATCATCATCATCATCATCATCATTCCTGAAGAGAATGTGAACAGATACTAGGTATCTGAAATGCAGCAAGTCCCTCTTATTTAGTGATAATATGTCCAACGAGTGTAGTTGTTTTCAATCATCTTTTTGGTTGCAAAATGCTTCTTTTCTCTAATAAATGAATTAGGGGACCCCAATACTGAAATTAAATCAGAACTGATTTGGTTGAATCGGGTTGAGCCTCGAGTCCCCACCCATATGTTTCTTGTCACCATACTTAGTGGTCTCTGCAGTAGGGAAAGTCAAGTAGACTATAAGCATTTAAAGTGATTTTAAAAAAAGGTATAATAAGGCAACAAAGAACATGTATAGTTGAAGGCTATCTATGGGTTGAAAGTACTATTAACAACAGAAATCTTCTGCTTAATTTAAAGAATAGCAAATAAAAGCACTTTGAAAAATATCTTTATAGAAAAATACTGCCATTTGTGACAACATGGAGCGATCTTGAGGTAATCATGCTAAATGAAATAAGTCAGACAAAAAAAGTTGAAAACCATATGATTTCACTCATATGTGGTACATAAAACTGGAAGCAGCAAGCAAACATGATAAACAGAGACTCAGACTCATAGTCACGGACAGTGGATTAGTGGTTACCAGAAGGTAGAGGGATGAAGGGGAGGTAAATAGGTGGAAAAGTAGTCAAATACTTGGTGATGGAAGAAAATCTAGCTTTGGGTGGTAAACACACAGTGCAATGTATATGTGACATGTTGAATTGTATACTCAACACATTTAATTTTATTAATCAATGTCACCCCAATAATTTTAATAAAAACAATCTGGCAAAAATAGGTGTAACATTTAATTGGGTAAATTTCTATTTTTTATAACTATGCCATCCAGTATAGTAACTACTAGCCACATGTGGCTCATGAAATTTAGATGTTAATTAATTAGTATTAACTAAAAAAAAAAAAAGAATTCAGTAGTCTCCCTAGCCATATTACCGTTGCTCAATAACCATGTATGGCTAGTGGCTACTGTACTGGACAGCACAGAAATAGAACATTTTCCATCATTATATAAAGTTCTTTTGGATGGCATTGATTTAGAACATTTCACTATGTGGCAAATTACACTCCCAATATTAGGTGAGTAGAACAGTACTACAAGGGTTAGTAAAATACAGCATGGGTTAGGGAATACTTTTCCTTTTGTTAAATGCCCTACAGTTAATAAAACCATTTAAATTGAATCCTCTGGAGGAATTTATTTTCTTAAGTCCTTCTCTTAAATTGTCCATGATAGGATTTTTACGTGAGAAGTATAGCAGAGCAGGAAAAACCACTGTCTAAGTTAGCATGTGCATGACCTTGAGGAGGTCAAGTAGTGTCCTACGACCGGGGCCTCCAGGTAACACAGGTGGTAATGAAAGTTTTCTATCTAGTCAGTTTATGTGAGGAATGAGAGAGAAAGTGAATATAAAAGGCCTTTGTAAATGCTGAAACTCAAAACAAATGCTAGTTACTATTATAATAATTTCTAGATTTTCACTTGGCTGAATGCAAATAAAGTGTATAATGTCTGTAGAAATAGCTGAGCCAATCTGAAGGAAAATGTCACAGTTAAAATGTTTGAGGTAAAACATATTTATGGTCCAAAGACTCCAAGGCTACTTATTAGAGAAAAATGCTCTTCTGGGTGAAAACATTTGTGGGGGAATTATTAGATAATTTGCATTTTATAATTCTGAAACAGAGTATTTTGTTTAACTTGATAAAATATGCCTTATCTCCATTTTATCAACTGAAAGACATTGATTTTGACTTCAGCTTTAGCGCTAATAAGCTCAGAGCTGCCACTTAAAGCATATTAAAACTTCAGGAAGTTTTACAACATGCTAATTTAATGCTTTATTAGCTTACTTCATTTAAGGTTACAAAGAACTTAAATGATCTTTATGAAGTGTTGATCTAATCTCATTCCAGAATGAGACTTAATTCCTGCCCAGAAGGCAAACTTATACATTTAAATTTGGAAATTAAAAGAAACAAATAAACTGATATATATCACTGGTATTAAACATTGAAGACAATATATACTTGAAAATTAATGTAATTCAGCTTACCAAGATTTGAACATTCTTCCAAAACATCCAATTTCACTCTTTATGCACAGTTTTAAAATTAGAGAAAAAGAATATTTTCCTCCTAAATATGTTTTTCCCTTCTCTTTCCACTATTAAAGAATGTATATATTTCTCTTTGGATCACATAGAGGTATGTATATGTGTTAGTGAGGTTAATGCTAGGTGCTGTAACAAAAAGGTCCCACAATTTTAGAGGCTTAAGAAAAGAAAAGAAAGAAGCAAACTCCAAAGTGGGCATTCTTTCTGAGCACAGCTTTCGTCCACGTAGTGATCCAGGGACTTTGGGTCCTTCTGTCTTAGTTTCTTCATCTCCTAGAGCTTTAGAATCCTTTCCATAAGGTGAGCAGGTAGGCAAAAAAAGAAGGTGGAAAAGGCATGCCTGCATTGTAACTCCCATTTCAATTTCCATTGTTAAGAACTAGTCATGGAAGCTCAAAACTAGAAGCAAGGAGGTCCAGGAAATTTAATTGCTGGGGCCTTGGCAACAGCTGCATCCTAGCAACAACTCTATACTATGAAAGGGAAGTACACATTTTGATGGACAGTTAATGGACTGCCACGTATACATTTGAGAGAAAGCAAATGCGAAGAGTTGAATACTATTTTAAGAAGAAACCATTTTATATTTGTTTATATCTTTAATTCTGTTCTCTAGCTTCTGAGCGAAAATGGAAATGTTATACCTCCATTCTTCTTAACTCCTCCATTAAACAAGTAGGGATAGAATGGCTTCAGACAGAGAAAGAAGGCTTGGTGTAAAAAAAGGAAGTCAGTCCTTAAGATGGGGAAATGGGCAATCTTTATCAGTTCTTTTTATTTCAATCCATGTCAATCATGGATACTTTTTTAACACCCTTGGCTTGCAGTCATCATTCTCAGCATGAAATGAAGGAAGATGTCACTCAGGGTTATAGCCCCACTATAGAAACCCAAACTACAATCTGAGAAAAGACATTTCAAGACTGAACTCTTTAGCCTGTTGGCTAAGAAAAAACGTTTTGGAGTCTTTTGACCTTGGGATATCCTGTGACAACCCCTTATCTCACAAAAACTGAGCCCCTTCAAGTAGAGGATAGTTACATCCATCACCTCCTGAGGGAGGATACAAGGCTATCAAATACTATTAAAGGAACAAAGCAGCTTTCCCTGCCTGCAGAATATTCTGTTTGGTCCAAAAAGGAGCAGGGCAGACCTTCCAATATTTTCACAACTTGTCCATTCATTCAGCATGGATTTACTGAGCACCTGCTATGTGAAAGACCTGATTTTAAAGTTAGGGATACAGAGCCAAACATGAGTGAGTTTTTAAGCAAGAGACTGACAAGGTCATGTTATATTTATTAAAATCACTCTGCGGAGTGGAGAGTAGACTGGAGGGATGAATGTAGAAGCAGGAAGGACATCAGTGGGGGTAGGATGTGCATGCTACCCAGGTGAAAGAGTGACTGCAGATGAAAAGAAGTATATGAATCCAAAAGATAGTTGATTGTACATTTGACAGGATATGATAAATGGATGCTCCTGTCTGGGGGAAGGTGGTGCCACTGTTTGAAATAAGAAAGCGAAAAGAGAAACATTCTTGATGGTAGAGGGGAAATTATGAATTCAGTTTTTGAACATGTACAATTTAAAAGGTATATAAAATGTCTGAATGAAAGCAGCTGGACACACAAGTCTGGAAGGAAAAGGATTCCAGACTGGAGAGAGAAACCATGGAATGGATGAGAATGACCAAAGGAGGGTTTATAATATGAAGAGTCTGGGACAAACCCTAAGGAACACCGACATAGGAGAAATATCTGTAGGGAAAGTTTCTAGCAAATGGGATCAAGAAAGTGGGATTTCTAAGGCCAAGATGGTACAGGGACAACAAGGAGAATGCAGTGTCACAGAAGCTAAATTCCCTCAGGAAGGAGGACATTTTCATTTACAGAACCTGCTACAGAACACTCAAGTACAATGAGGACTAAAAAATGTTTTTCAGGTTTCGCA
Source organism: Eonycteris spelaea (assembly GCA_003508835.1). Classification (NCBI taxonomy): domain Eukaryota; kingdom Metazoa; phylum Chordata; class Mammalia; order Chiroptera; family Pteropodidae; genus Eonycteris; species Eonycteris spelaea. The sequence continues at coordinate 1,599,487 of PUFA01000228.1, forward strand.
ACAAGGAAACTGCTGACGGCCTCCTTGAACTGAACTTAAGGAAAGAAAGAAACTAAAATTTATCGAACACTAGGACGTCTCTGAGGAAGTATCTTATTAATGTGATGCCGAAGTTGCATTATAAGCAAGCGATGGTAGTCACTGTGCATACTAATTTCCTTGCTGTGCAGTGCTGTAATGCTGTGTTATCAGACAAGTTACTGTTTGTTTCTTTCCCTCGTATTCATGTATGCATTTTCCTTTCAGAAAGTCAACATGCTTTTTAGTTAGTAATTGTAAATGTGCCTTGCCAAAAAGCTAAGAAGATAGAATTAATCTCCAGAATATAATAATGTGAATAACTAATGCTTTTTATTGAACCCATTAAGATCCAGGATTTGCCTAATTTCTCCCAACAATCCTGCCTTTTTTTTTTTTTTTCAGAAGAGAAACCTGAGGTTCAAGAATTGTAAGTTATATGCCAGAAATCAAGTATGTGTGATTTTATAGGTGTGCATTTTATCCAGTTCCCCTGGCTATTTCCTCTTTGTTTTACACCCCACTTCCTTCTTCCTTTAAGCTCAAAAGGTACCAATCTACAAAATTTTATAATTATTTTCTAGTGTCTGATTAAACCTGACCTGTATCATACAAAATTCTCAGAGAATACTTATTGAATAAATCAATTCAAGAAACAGTTCAAAATGTAATTTGCTTAAAGATCAAACTTAAAAAAAAAGCCTAAAACAAATAATACATACTGCAGACATTAACATAGACAACTTCTTATGTCCATTCCTACCAGGAGGGAAACTAAAAAATACAGAAGATATTGGAAACAGAAATGAGGTAGAGAGGTAGAAATAAGAAATTAATCTAGAAGATACCAGTAAGTTCCTAGAAGAAAGCCCTCATCGCACTAGTAGTCATGCAATAGATGCTGCTTGGTTTGAAATGAACTCAGGGTATCAGAACAAGAACTTTGGCAGTGCTGACACAAAAAGTGAATTCTCTCATTATAAACAATTCTTCTACTGAATGAATTTAATTTCTTTTGATTCTGGCATAGCTTGGATAATTGTTCCTCATAACCATCTGCGTGTCTTCCTCTGATACTATGCTGCCAAAAAACTTCTGTTCTTTAATTTGTTTTGCTAAGTGACCTTAGTCATGGGGAAAAGGTTAGTCCATGTGGATGGCAATGTAATTTTCTCAGGTCACCTATCTCCCATTATAAATAACTATATTGACATTATTGACATTGTCCACCAGTCTGGTGGTCAATGTTCAGTTGATGAAATTAATTTCCATGTCTACATGGTTAACAGTCAGATCCTGGTTCCAGAGATATAAATGCCAGGAAAAACTACTTGACTATAAATTCAAGTCTCAGAATTCACTCAAATGCCTGAATAGATAATGGAATGCTAAACTACTAGAGGTTGAAATAGATGCTTACAGACTTCTTAATACTGGGGATTATAATGTAAAAACACAGAGGAAATCAAAGTCAAAGACACAGGGTATTGGGAAATCAAACACTTGACATTGAACTTTGAGAAATGCTTATGGTAAAAACCCATTTCACCTTCTCCCAACAAACTGTTAGCTAATTGCTATTTGTTGTGTGATTTCTTTTCCTTCCTTCCTTCCTTCCTTCCTCCCTTCCTCCCTCCCTCCCTCCCTCCCTCCCTCCCTCCCTCCCTCTCTCTCTCTCTCTCTCTCTCTCTTTCTTTCTTTCTTTCTTTCTTTCTTTCTATCTGTCTATATTCATTAAAATTATTGGTGACTTTGGTTAATAAAATCAAATAGGTTACAAGTGTACGATTCAATAATATGTCACATGTATGTTACATTATATATTCACCACTCAAAGTTAAATTTCCTTCCACCCCCAAATATTTGACCCCCTTTACTCTTATCTACACCACGCTTTCCTCTTCCCTCTGGTGACCATTAACCCACTGTTCATGTCCATGAGTGTCTGCTTGTCGTGTTTGTTTGTTGCTTTCACTTTCATGCCCCATTATACCTACCATTGTAATCAAAGCACGAGGAGGACTTGCTACAAAATCCATAGCACTGTTCTTAGGCAAACTTATTCATTCTCCACCTACCACCATACGTAATTCCGCTATAACATAATCTGCAAAATTTTGAATAGTTTTCTTATGTTTCTGTCTTCTTTACTAGATTCTGCAGTCTGTGGGGGAAAAACATTCAGTCTACGAATATTTATTCAACACTTAGTGTGGACCAGAGACTGCCCTATGTAATGAGGAGTAGGCAGTGTTCAAATACTCCTGCCCAAGTAAATCTCACATTTCAAGTGAAGAGGGATCAAAAGAATTTGGAATTGAAGAGGTTCAGCTTGAAACCTGGCACCATTAATTCCTAGCTGCGTGACCTTGGGAAAGTCATTCAAACAAAACTTCAGCTGTCTCATCCATAAATCGAGGATAAAACTTTACAGAATGGTTATAAGATTTGAATGAAATGACACAATGCAACCTAATAAAAAGAGTAGCTAAGCTCCACTGTGTACTTGTTTTATGGCGGCATTGTTGTGGTTTACTTGTTACAATGAATCTGCAAGGTAATTATCATTAAAGAAAAGTTAAATTACTTAAATAGTAATCAAGTTAAAAAGTGGTAGAGTTGGAATTCAAACCCAGGTAGTCTAACTGCAGAGCCTGCACTCTCATCCACTCTGCTCTCCCGTGTGCCCTGCTTTATCCTGCATCACACAGTTTCTGCCATTGAGAGGGCAGTTGTGACAATGAGGATGTGATGATATCAGTTTCTGACTATAGGAAACTGGATTCCAATGAACAAAGAACAAAGAGGATTTCCAGGTTCACTTCACTGAAGACTGCAGAGGTGGGCTCCAAGGGAAGTTCAATCAAGGATCCTGCGCACTATCCTGTTCTCTTTGATCACCCTCTAGTGTGTCAAAATTATTTTGGGTTACTGTTTCTCATCCTAGTGCAATGGTTACAGAAGCTCGAAGTAACACATCTGTGTACCACTTAGTCCAAAGCAAGAGAGAAAGAATTCCCCAGAAGCCTTTATAGCAGGCTTCCTTAAGTCTCATTCACTCCTTGTAGGTCATGGACTCATCCTTGAGCCTATTAACTTTGGATTACACTGGCTTGTCCAGGCCTGAGCTATATGCTTTATTTAAAGAGCAATAAAATTGGGATTCTATAAAAGCATTCTTACCAGAAAAATAATCAACATATTTACCAAAAGAATGTCTCCCACATGGTCAATACATTTTTGTTAAATTAATTAATTAACGTCTCAAAAGCAAATTAAGCAGTTCTCCCATATTTGTCCACCATAGTTTCTGCCTATGAAGTGAAGTAACAAAAGAACAAACACACAGTAAAAGAAGAAACGCTTTTTAAACAATCCGAAGTAGCGACATTCACTCACATAATTGTTCCTGGCATATTTCTCTTTGAAATTCTGTCATCTACATGGAAACAGCAGAAGGGGAGCTCAGGACAATATGCCATTAATATTTCATACACAATCTGTTTAACACTATACAATGTATTTTCATAAGAATCTTATTCATTTCCCCCAAATCAAATATTGTTTCTGGCTCTCTCATTTTTTTTTACACTTTAAAATTTATTTTTCAGCTAGCATTCATTCACCAGAAATCTTTATATATCTAATACTTAAAGTACAAGTTAGTACAGAATTACTTTATTATTTTCTAGTAGGAAGAACTGATATAGTTGAACATTTCATTGTCCAACTTGGCAGAGTTCTATTTTTAACCTCAATATGATCTATGATTAATGCATTTTCTCTTAAGAGTCACATTCCCTTTAGGGGAATTATATATTTTTTAAATGTATCTATCTAGTGTTCCAATAAGTTTAAAGTAGACTGAGAGATGTTATACAACTAAAATGAAAATATATTGATTTAGGATGTCTTTTATTCTTATTTTAAACAATACTTCCCAAGTTCCTCCATATCGCACACTTTGGTTTGGAATAGACACTCTCAGTTTTAGGTATTTTATTGTTATTTGGTCACTGAATATCTTCAATGTCCTTCATAGATTCAATCTGGAATATACATGCTATTTATTAAACATGTAAATTAAATAACTGATTTTTTCTAATCAGCAACAGAAATAGAAAAAGAATACATGGAAAATGCTTAGATAGAAATTACCTTGTTGATGCTGCCTTTAGGTTAGCCCAATTTAGGGTACCAGCACAGAAAAACTCAATGCCGTTATTCTGGGAAAAGTTTAGACCTGAGAAGAAGGGCCTCTGCCCTTGTGCCCACGCTTTAAAGGTTCAGTTCTGACCCTTCTCTAGACATAAAGAGTTTGCAGGGCCAAGCCAACATGCCCATCAGGAGCCCACCTTTTTATGTTCTGGGCACCCAGGATTCCTGAATTCCTCACCAAACGGCACCAAGTCATCTTCCAGGTATGGCCAAAGAGGCAAGTCTTTGCCTGGAGTTAGCAGTCAGAACTTGAACATATGGGGTGTGGGATGGGGTGGCCACATCTGTGTACACAAAGTTCCTTGCAGTGCATATGGAGTGAAAGGGGTGTGGAAAAAAGCCAGTGGTCCCTGGCTCAGGGCATGTGGTCGGGTCTTCTCAGGCTGTCTCATTCCATGTGGAACACCAAGGGATCTTGAAAATTCTAAGTTGAATTTAGACTTCCATATCATTGATGATAATATATTTCTCAAGAAGACAGACATAGTGTATTTATTTAATAGACCACTGACTTGACTGATGCCTTATAAATGTTAAAAAAAAAAAATGCGGTATACGGGCTGCCATTTGTACCCTTTGTCCATGGTATCAAAAGTAATAGGGCAGTTCTGACATCATATGACTACATCGAAGACTAAGTGACATAGAATATCAAAAGATATCAGTTTTTCCACTTTCTGGACCAAGTTGATATGAGAATGAAGGGGGTCCTTTAAAAATAGGACATAGCTTATATAGTTGGGAGCATCTCAGAGGCATTAAATTTTTTTTCGGGGTGGAAAGAAGCTAAATACTAGCCATAAGCAAGGCCATGAACACATTCAAAAGCACTTCCCTGGTATACATTCCTATTGTGTGAATCTTTTGGGATCCATTTGTTTATCTGTGGCTCTATAATTAAGATTCTAATTCTGAGCTCAATAATTAAATCAACAGTTAATTAGCATTTTAGAAAAAAGCTTCAAACAACAAATACAGCATTTTAAAAGGATAGGTAGGATTCATTAATTGTGTCATCTTTTCTAAATGAGTTATTTTAAATGTAATTTAAAAACCTCAAGTCCTATAAATATAACATAAATTTGACTGTTGGATTATAAATCTTAAAACATTGCACTTCATCACACATAAGCTACTAGGTTATATTTTCTACTGGTAAATTGAAAAATGTTATTTTATCTAAAATTTATCATTTCAAAACCAAAAATACAGATTGTACTTCTTATGTTCTTAAGATTGTTTGTCCTATGGAAGATGTATATGTTGAAAGTAGCCATTAAAATAATTATGGCTCTAAAACTGCTAAACATCTTTAGCATGCTAAGATTTAATACAGTTTTATGGTCCCAAAAATAGAATATTTGAAAGTAGACTTAAAATGAAAATGTAATACATTGAAAGAAACATTGAAATAAACTCAACCAATTTCACACTTATTTTGCTTTTTTAACACAAACCCAGTGTCAGTTCTCAAAATATAAATGTTCTGGTAAGGGAATATATGTATGCTATTTTTCACAGATTAATTTTCATGAATAGGAGCCATGTAAAGAGGACATTAAAAACACGACATTTTAAAGATAAAAAAGTAATTCTCTTCTGAAGAAACTGTGACAGAGAGAAAACTTTATTTCTTGTTTTGTAGGTAAATATTTTATTTTACTTAGTTTTCAATTCCATTCAACATATATTTACTGACTTGTTCTTATATGTCAAGCCGTATGTTAGAATTGGGTACACAAATGAACAAAGTGTCATTCCTACACATAAGCCACTTAATCTTAGGTAAGTTATAAAGTACTTCATCTGAAGACTAAAGCTATTATTTTAAGCTTGTTTATAATATCTTAATCAAGAATCCAAGATACAGCTGTTTTCCAGAAAATAAAAAGTGCACCTCTCTATTCAACCGATCCTTAGTTCTAAGGAACATTTAATTTAAAAATTGAAAAGAAAAAAAAAAGATTGAGGTAGGGAAAAAGAAAGCATAAAGTAGTATAAAAATCATTGAATTCTGACCCTAATAAAGGCTCATGAATTGCCAAAACACAGTTACTTCATTTTATTTAATCTTTTTAGTTTGTTAATACTATTGATTGAAAAATGTATTTATTGAACACCTGCTATGTGTCAGATATAGTGCCAGATCATGGAAATGAATTGTGATATGACTGTCACAGTTCTTACTCTTTCATACCTTAAATTTTTAATAGGCTATTGTATGACAGCAAAGTAATATCTGTGATAGCGGAAATATAGACTTCTAAAGAATACAAGAAAATACATCTAATCAGACATGGGGGTCAGGGAGTGGCATGATAAAGCCAGTAAAGGTCTCCTGGCAGAAAAAGAAAATATATTTAACTGAGCATTGCAGAAGATGAAATAGAAGTCAGTTGAAATAGATATGGAAGGATGGACAGCGGTGATGGTTAGGGCCACTGTGAATGAGTTCAGGTTCCCATAGGAAAAAAAAAATTAAATGTTAGCATCAATGGCCCTGGGAGTTTGTACATTCTTCCTTTTGTAAGCCTGAGTACTTATTAGGGTCACCAGGGAAAGATTTAAGAGACTAGAACCAGAATCATTTAGGAAGCTGAAAGGACTTGACTCTATCTATCTTAGAGGGAAAGGGCAGGGGGAGGGGAGGAATGGCAGAGATTATGGTAGAGTATGGTGGGGGAAAGGACAAGGGAGGAAATAATCTGTGGTTACATTAAAAAATGGGCTGATGCTCCATATCTCAAATTTGTTACTTTATCTATGGAAGAACAAAGGATTACTCAAGGCTTTCAGGCAGAAATGGGAATATTCAGATTTTTGTTTTAGAAATAGTTACTCTAGCTTCTGTGTGAAAACAGACTGGAGAGCAGCAAGAGTGAAATCCCATAACCTAGACAAGAGATAATGTTTTAAAATCTAAGCAAAAAAATCAGAATCATCTGACTTTCGGCACTGAGTTTGGAAATTGAGAATATAAGGTGTTCTAAAGATAATATAAAAAATAATCAACAGAACTTAGTGATTAATTAAATATATGGATGGTAACCAAGCTTCTGCTTCGTTCAACTAAGTAGATGATGATCATGTTAAATTAGTCAAGGAACCTGAGGATTTACCCTGGTGGCAATGAGCTCAGGTTTAAGTATTTTAAACTGAAGAATCCATGAGAAATCCAAGTAGAGAGATCCAGTAGACATTTGTTTATACTTATAGAGTATAAGTATGCTCTCAAAATTATCTGGGTTGGAATTACAGTTAAAGTGTTATCAACATAAGAATAGTAATTGCATTCACAGATAAAATTACTCAGAGAAAATGTTAAGTAAGAGGAAAAGAGGCCCTAGAACAAAATGCTGTAGGATATCATTATTTAAAGAAAGGATAGATGAGGGACTCACAACAGAAATGAGAGTATGAAATCATAAAAAGAGTGTTTAAGCAGGACAGAGTTGACAATGGTCCCTGATGAAGCGAAGTAAAATATAGACTTCAAAGGATCAACCACATTTAGCAGCAGAAGTACCTTCAGTGTCTCTGGCGAAGGTAGCTTTGCTGGCAGAAGTCAACATGCAGTGTGTTAAAGCATGGCTAGAAGCATGAATGGAGAGATAGCAATTACAATTAAGTTGTTCAGAGGAGAGTCAAGAGGGAAATAACTGGTGGGGGATATAGAATTGAAGGGTTTTTTAATGATGGAAAGTATGAGAGAATGTTAAATGCTCATAGAATATGTGATCTCTTTTTGAAAATGCTGTTAAGATGCCATTACATAGAAGAAATGTGTATATTATACGTCTTCATGTACAAGCAATATGGTGACAGAATGAATATATCCACTTAAATGTTAACACAAAATATTTAACAAATTAATAACCATCTCTAAAATTAAATTTGGAAAACTGGTGTGCTTCACTAAATCTCCATGGGCAAGATAGACTGATAGAGACAGAACATTTATTTGTACAAATGTGGAGTTAGGAATCGAGGAATAATTATATCTAATGATAGATTCTCAAAGCTCTTATTATTAAAGATATAATACACTAACGAAAATTTTTAGTTAGAGCATTTTTCCATTGATTCCAATAAGTGACATCAAAAATGTAACAGTTCATAAACAGTGCCAAGCTTAGATGATTATCGATATCTGGAAATGCTCTGCCTTATTGGTACTCTTAGATTCTCCATAGAATAACTCTTTAGACACCTCTCTTTGTAACTACCCACAATACCCTTAACAGTGCCATGCACATAGTCAATATCTAATAAATTAGGGAATAGCTGCAATAGATCCCACTTTTTTTTTTTTACTTATTTTGTTTCAATGATTTATTCTTCAATCTTCAGATTTCTAGAATTTTTCTGGCTTATGTCCACATATGGAATAAATGACTCACTATTTATTTTATATTACAATAATTTCATGAAGAACCTAATTATTCCAATAATTTTCCATGCTCTGTAGGCATTTCACAACTGAATTTCTTAGGCTACAGTTTTAGTTTGGCAATCATATATACGAACCAAAGTAGAACTAGAGTCATATAGTGGAATACTATAGCGGAGTACTGTGATTTGTTCAATCATTTATTTATCCAACAAATATTTTCCTATCAGTTATAATACGTGCCATGATCTAAACTAGACATGAGAGATAAAAAGAGGAATAAGCTATAAATAATCATTGGCCATTAGAGAAAGCCTATGGAAGAATTCAGATAGAAATAAAGCATAATATAGTAATGTTATAAAGCTCAACCGGGCCATGAGGGTAGATCTACTAATTGCTTGGGCTGTATAGCATAGATTTCCTAAGGCCATGATGTTGGATAGGGAGATCATACATTTGAGTTCTGGGAAAATTCTGGTTTACACCCATTGTTCCAGTATCTTTATTACCCCTTTCACTCTCTAAATAAATGTACCAATAAAGATCCTATAAGATAGAGCAAAAGTCTATAGGAAAACACAGCTGTTTGGGTGTGGGAAATGGTTATCTCACATGGACAACAAAGGAAACACCAGTGTTGGGTGTTCAGTATGGCTGGGATGAAGAGCACCTCTGAGTAGAGTGGTCATCAGGGACAAAATCAATTAGAGGGACAGATAGAGCTTCAAGCTTCAGGGCCCTTGTTGGCCAACCCAAGGAGCCTGAACTATTTGGAAAACAAAGATCCGCACTTGGAGGGTTCCTGAATTTCAACCTAAAACCACACACTACACATTTTCTTCAATTTTGTATGATGCCCTCAGAGAAATATGCCAATGGAAAATTCAAATTCAATCATTAAATCTCTACCTTGTCCAGTATTTGGGATATTTACTGCAAGTCAAACTAAGTTGTACTCATTGCATAGTTACAGGATTACTAGAATTTATCCCAAAATTTAGGCACTGATAGAGAGCTTCTGCCCTCAGCAGCTTTAAAATTTCCCTGTAACTGTGTCTCTTGGATTGATTTACATAGGAGAGGAGACAATACAGAGAATTTAATAGAGGAAATAAGTTAAGAATGAAAGGCATAGATGTGTGTATGTGTTTTATATAAGTTACTGAACCTCTCAGAGTTTCATATTTCTCAGTTGAAAATGAGAACTATAGAGCCTGCCTAGCAGAGTGAATAACTAATCCAGGGGAAAGGAAGGAGGGAAATTCATTCCAGGTAAAGCAAACAAAAGAAGCAGGAACAGCATACACAGTGTTGGGGAAGTATATAATAGACCTTCAAGAAGTGAGAGTTACTGTTGCTGTTGTTATTATAATGCATGTGAAGTCTATCCTCTGCCCTTCTATTTCTCTTGAGAGGAAGGCCCCTTTGCTTTTTTGTAGATTTTAGAGTGGAAAATCAGAAACAAGTGGCACATGCAAATTGGTATGTGTAAATTGAAATTTCCAAATCCATATTAATAGTGTATGTTACTGTTTTGAAACTTGTGCCACAGGCTTACCTCATTAGATATTCACAATAGCCTTATGAAAATGATGGGGAAATACACATTTCCTCATTTTATAGGTGGGGATCCAGAACCAGAGAGAAAAGTCAATTTCTTGCTCTAAGTCACAGATAGTAAAAAAAGGCTCAGACTCAAAAATATCCCCATTCCAAGTCTTTCCACTTTCTAAAATGCACACTGTATCCATGAAACATGTCAAACACATTATATCATCACTAAGATAAATTCAACAATAGATCTCTGTGTCTCAAGGTCTCACTCTCTCAACTCCTGGTTACTCCAAATCCAAGATCCCAGGGCATTTGTCTATGAGCAGGATATTTACAATAAGTAGAAAAAGAATACCATAAACCTAAACATGGTTTTTCAGAATTCAAATAAAGGATTTAGCAGGTCACAACTTATATTCAAATAGTAAGAGAAAGCAATGGTTACCTTTTACCTGGAATGAGGATCTCAAAATGTTTATGTACCTCATCAGTAAAAGTATTTTAAGTATGCCCCTATATAAATATGTATACACAAATATATACATTTTAAATTAAATTGACATAATTTAGTTACCTAGATAAAACTAATGTATGTATATGATTAAATATACAATCAAAACAGTAATTTTTAAAGAATAAGGGAAATATAAATTAAAATTTTATGATGTTTTTCTTGTCACAAACCAATTGTTTAGCATGCCATCCTTCTGGAGCATATCTACCCCAATTTGATGACAGTTGACCTAGAAAATCAAATCCAAGGTCATTGTAATGGCAAAGTCCTCCACAACCTGGTCTATGGATATGTGTGTGTAGGGGGGTCTTCCCCACTAGCTTTTAATCTCATGGGGGAACCAACAATGCTTTATTCCTGTTTTCTATCTCTCTCTAATCCTTGATCTATGAGACACCTCTCTAATGGGGTCACTAGACCTTTTGCTCCAAAGTTGTGTTTACTCTGCAGAAAAAGAAATTCATTTAATCATATTTTTGGCTTTTGCTTGTTTTTTTTTTTTTTTAAATGCCTCAGTTTAAGGACAAGCCAGAGGAAGATTTGAAAAAAAAATATCTCAAGAATGAGTTTTTGCCCATCACAGTAGAGATAAGAACTCTCAAGGCAAGGGTATAAAAAAGAGAGTTGGAGAGACAATAGAAAAATTAAATGCTAGTGGGTTTACGATGAGAGGCCCTGATGTGGCAGTATTTCATGAGCAGAAATAGCAAAAAGAGCCTCAAAATATCAAGGCTTTGCCCTGCAGCAAGACAGTGGCTAAAATTGTCCTGTCCCCAAAAAGTATGGGAGTTAGCTGAGAAAGAGATAACTCTGGCAGGAAGATACCTCAGCAAAATGGAGAATGGACCATGTGGCCTTAAACCAGACCCAAGGTACAGACAAGGTTGGGCATCTAGTAGATAGGAATGTATACAGACATATCCCCTTGGGGTCATGACTCATGAAAACTTGGGAATGTAGATGCCTGCATTGGAAGGAGAGGAACAACCCTAAACTGAAAACTGATGGGAAAACCTGGAATTGACATGGTTAAGTTATCTACCCTCAAGTGGAAATAGGGTAAATTCCATCTGTTAAAAAAAACATGACTAAGAAAAGAAGACTAAGTTTGCATTCCCTGGATGCATTTCCCCCAAATCAGTGTAAGTCAGTCCTTTTGAGCTTTAAAACAAGTATAATCTTCTCTTCCTTGCTGACATATGTTCTACTGAACATCTTTTCTCAAAATAGACCAGTTTCGCCCACATTGAAAATCTGTCAAGGCAAGTTTCTCCCCTTTCCCAGTGATCTCCACAAGTATTGGAAGGGATGTCCTGGCAGTCAGGGACCTCCCCACTTACTGCCAGGTGGTGCCAACTCAAATGGGTCCAGAGCCCATGAGACATCTGTGGCTTAAGACCTAAGTGACATCAGCCATACCATTCCCCATATTCTTGAAGTGGACACTCTCTGCCTTTCCCTGAGTTAATGTTAAGACTAATTGCATGGAGTCCTGCTGCTTTACATCTAGCTATATATTGAAATTTTTGAGTTTTTGACTTTCCATTTTTTTGGCACTGTCTCAGTTTTCCTCCTTTTCTGTGCATCCTCGTAAGTGCAGCACATTCTCCAAACCTTGATGCACCTTGTTTGTCCTTGAACATCATCTCTACTGTCAAATGATGAACCTCATATACATCTACCACATTCGTCATTATCTCACCATTTACATGTTTTTTCCTCTTTCATTATTATGATAGGTCTCTAGTTTCTAATACTTTTAAATTTATACTGTCTCTGCACCAGGCATGATTAGGTTATCAATCTTTATAAAATATTTTAAACCAAGGAAGAACACATCAGTCCAATGCAATGCCCAACTGCTACCATCATCTTTGGGGCAGTGGGGGGGGGGGACATCAATAGGAAAATGTTGAAGAGCCTATGTTTGGAGCCAGCCTTATTTCTATCCAGGAAAAAAAATCACATTAACAATAATTCAATAATAATAGCATAGGACCACTATTGGGTATTTGCTATACATGGCAAGCAGAAGGCTGAGTGCTTACATAATTATCTTGATTTTATAATAATTTTGTGGCATAGGTATGAATATTCCCTTTTTGAAAATCAGGAAATGGAGTGATAGAGAACTGAAATAATTGGCAAGACGTCACAATGACAGTAATTATCTGAGCCAGGGATTACCAAGTCTGCCTACCTCAATGTCCATGTTCTTAATTGCTGCATGCTACTTATTTTAAAAAGTCTGATTAAAGATTTAATTATTTTATAGCATAAAATATTTATAGTAGTAGTTTATTGGCACAAAACATTCTTTACTTCATCATAAATTATTTAATTATTTGCAAAGATTTTATATATCATAATATCTAATATCTAAATAGGTCATCATTTATATATAATACATACTAAATACATATAAACTAGAATTATATAACTAGAATTATATAAAAATATATGTAATTAGCATGCATCATATATATACACATAGTGTGTATATACATATATGTATATATATATATACATATAATGCGTGTAAGTGCTTATTTCTGATAGATTATCATATTCACCAAAACCAATTATATAATCTCAATATTAACTGAAATATGTGTCATTTAAGAAGTTTAAACATTTTAGAGGTTGCCTATGACTATGCAAGTGAATAAAAAGATATGGCACAATTTTTTAAATATAATATGAGAGGAAATGATCTCAATTACATTATTATATTTTTCCATAGATGTATATTAGTACATTCTAGGGGAAAAATTAATTTCTCATATGAAGACCAAAATAGGTATATTTAACATTCAGGTATTGTTTGTCCTTACAGATGGAAAGGACAGGTAATATATTTCTTAATGCATTTATGTGTTTACTTTTGTAAGAGACAGACATAACTATCAACCTCTGGATACAGCTCGGTGGATAGTGACTTTTACTAATGCTTAATGGTTTTCATATGTTCAATAAAAAATCATTATGAGAAAGTTCACTGAACATTAGCTATGCAATGACCCACTCTAAAAGGCACCTAGGAGGTAAATGAAAGACCTGTATATTTCCTTTTGAAATTAACAAATACAAAAGCATTTTATTTTAGTTGATTAAGTACATGATAGTTTCTCTTCCATAAACTATTATAATAGAAAAGAGAATAGTATATAAAGGGATTTATTAGATATCAGACGCTGTGTTAAGTGTGTTCCATACATTGAATTATCTAATTTTCAAAACGAGCCTATGAGGAATTATTTTTCAATTCATTTTAGAAGAAAAGAAACTGAGGCTTAAAGAGATTAACTTCTCCTAGGTCATACTAACAGTAATGTAATAATCTAAGATGTTCACCTAGGCAGTGTCCCCAAAGCCCATGCGTTTTAATCACTATATTAGACTTATATATCTATCTACCACGAATATGGATTTGGAGATTTTTTTTCTAGAAAATATTGCTCTATACTCTTGTTCTAATACAAATGTCAACAACTTATAATAAAAGTGTTAAGTTGGTAGGTAATAATAGGACATTCTCATAGGAGAGTATTTTAGTAGATGGAATGAGCAGGCTCCCCATGGTATGCCTACATTAAAGCCCTCACTAAGCAACATATGATTTAACTTTTGGCATTTGGAAAAGAATATTTGCCAGCTTCAGGAAACAAATAACAAAAATCTAAAAAATGATCAAAGGGGCTATTTTGCTTAATATTCAACTTTCAACACCGAAGAAGTACCTAAAGAAACATGGGTATAATTCCAAAGTTAGGTAAAGATTGAGATCAACAAACACTCAGGTTGTTATTATATACTGCAAATATAATCACAAAATTTTGGTCTGTAAAGTTGAATTTAAACCTTTCCTGTTCAGTAGTAGATGGTTGAAGGCCAGCTTGTTTAATAATGTGCCTGAGGTCAAACAGCACATTAGCAGCCTACTCAAAAAGAAAAATTCAGACCTCTTTTATTATTATCATTATTGTTGTTACTACTACTACTACTACTACTACTACTACTACTACTACTACTACTGCTACTACTGCTACTGCTGCTGTTGCTACTTTAATGTTAATAATATGTCATCTATTGGCTTTAAAGTAGAAATAGTATTCTTTAATTCTGTGTTCATATTTAATTTAAAAAAGTTATGAATGATATGAAAAGGCATGATTTGGCCAGGATGTTCTGACTGTAGGCATATCGATATATAATTGGAAATGGGCCAGCTCTCCCCATCTATCTTTGATATTCTTGTTTCTCCAGCTGTTTTATTCTGACTGCATCTACTCTCTGTTTTACTTTGATGTTAAAAAAAAAGGAATGATCTTTGCTTCAGAAATTTAAATTACAGTCCTGTAAGCTCTTTTGATATAAGTATTCAAGATAAATTTAAAAGAAAAAAAAGACTAGAAATAAGGAAATCATATTTTTGTCCTTCGTTACCAGAGCAATGTATATGAAAAATTTAAATAATTTCTAAAGAGTCAATTTTAAACTATAACATAGTTAATAAATTATGTTTAATCTTGGTTAATCTTACAGGAGTAGTAAAATTATTGGCAACTCACTAAACACTTGGATGAACTGACTTATAGCTAATTCTTATCATTCATTCATTCAATTCACTCACGGCTACTCACAAATCTATGTATCTCAACTTGTCTCTGTTCGTGCCACAAAAATGGCAAGAAAAATAAGGGGAAACTATCCACAAACAGTGAAAGCTGTATATTCCAAGGTGAATAATGGTAGGCCTGTTGGCCTGTGGGTTGTTTTCTTCCCTTAATGACAGAATAATTTACTTAAATAGAAATGAAAGGAATAGAATCATTTCCTGATAAATGGTAGTGTACGTAGGAGAACGTTTACCTACCTTTATGCCCTGGAAACCAGCATCAGATATGATGCTAGTTAGTCACTTAGTACTAATAAAATGGAAAGGCTAGAAAGTGATTATTTCCCTTTCACTTTAACCCTTGACATCACTAAAAAAGCATGGATTCCATCGGCGTTCTCACATTTATTATCCTTCTTCTCACACAGAAAGTTAAACATTGAAAAGACTTTTTGTGAAGGGTTATGTTTCATTTTGTTTTGCTCTTTTTTGCATTAAAAGTTTAATGCTATTTTACCAATTTATCAATCAGAATAAAGAAATGGCGGAATATAATTGTATTCTGAACTTTTGACCTTTAAATGTTAAATCTAGATTTTCAGAAAAAAAAATAAAAGAAAACAAAGGATAAAAGCTGTTAAATGCTTTGAAGAGTTTCATATTTATAACATTTCTACTTTAATTTTATTAGCACAAGAAGCCCCCTCAAAATCCCAATGCATAGGGTTTGATACAAGAGGCAAAAGGGAAGTGGATGTTGATAAGAGAGGCAAAGAATCTAAATTTAATGGTAGAAATTTTCCTCTTAAATAATGTTTAGATGAAGGAAGAAAATCATATTTATTATATTCAGTATCTTTCCCTGTGGAAACTAACTTTTTTCCTTTTCTCGGTCTGTAACTTGTGCTCTCTGCCACATTACCTGTGGGAAATTGACTTGAACAGATGTTTCGGTTTCATATTAAATTTACAAATTATTTTGCATAATTCCTTAGTGCCCATCCACTAACATTTTCATAATAGTTCCAATCTTTGTTTTTTACATGCTGAGAAAAAAGAGCCACAAGTTACTGTGGCTAGTGCTTGTTTAGTCAATAGCTGGCACATTGAAATGCTTAAAAATAAAGTTCACGTATTTGTAAGACCAAAACAGATATCAAATAAAACCTTTTAGTAATCACATTCTTCATTACCACTTTATTGGAACAGAGAGACTTTTCAAGCTATATTAGAGAAATAACTGACCTTATGCTTCAGGACATTTTTCTTCATAAATGTTCTTTCCCCTTAATATGGTTAATAATTCTTCTGCTACAAACATCTATTATGATTTGTTGAATGATAATCTACATAGATGAATGAGTTGATACATGTAGAAAGATGACAGATAGATAGGTGGATTTTTGCCTTAAGTGAAATTAATCATCTCTCTCATCCTAACAATCACTTTGCAAGATACATTTGTATCTTATAATTAGAGATGAGAAGATTTAGGCTTTGAAATAGTGTGTGAATGAGTTTAAAATATATGGAGGTGTAAGTACTAAGACATTCCTAAAATCTTTACAGATACTTAAAAATAGTCTAGCAAACATTATCCAGAATAAAAAATAAACGTATTTAATTTAGAATGTACTTTAGTTTTATAGTATTTTGTGGTCCACTCTGTTCCTTGTATGTGGTTAATGAATATAGATTGTTCACCTATTAAAACTTTTATCCACTTTCTCTGGAGGATAAATATGGGGTAGTCACCAAAACCATATATTAGGCAGTTCTGCAGACCTTTAAGACAGAAGTTTATAGATTATATTCTTTCGTGGAATATGACAATAACAAATTAGAAGGCCAAGGGCTAATTTTACATATAATTTTATATATCTATGGGTAAGACCGAGTATGCAATTTACTCATTTACACTCTGGTAGTTCATCAGTTTATAAAACCTAGTGAAATGGAAGAATATATTGAAATTTCATTACTGGTATCCTCACACGTTGGCTGATTATATTAAAACAAACATGTTGAACTGAGTGGTCCCAACTCCTCCTGATAATTCATGACATCTGACATCTTCAGTTTCTGCTACTAATACTTATTTTTTATCCTATGCACATGTCTATACACGTTAATAATAAAAAATAATAATGAATATGTCAATGTAACTATCATTTATTAAGTGTATAATAACCAACACCTTACCTATATGAACTTATTTATTTTTCACAACAAATCTATGAAGTAGCTGTCATTATGCTCATTTTCCAAGTGAGGAAGATGATGCTTAGAAAAATTTAACATCTTACCCAAGATGAAAAAGCAAACTATACACACAAGCAAGGATCTGAATCATGTCTTTTCATACTGAGGTATCTGCTCTCATGTATGGCTTTTTTCTTTCTCATATAGATATTTTATTATCATAAAGCTCATTCTAATTTATCATATCATACCAACAAATCTGTTTGCTATTCCTGGAACAGCATATTCCCATCCTAGTACCTTGGCACTTACTGCTCCTTCATACTGGTTTGCTTCTTCCAGATAGTAGCATGTTTCCTTCCTTTACTTCATTATATCTTAACTCAGATGTCACACCTTCAGCCTCCTCTAATCACTCTGTTTAAAATATCGTTTCCTTTCCTCTTTTATCCTGATTATTTTTATAGCACTTTTTTAATCTAAAATTTTATCTTGTACTTATTTGGTTATTGTTGGCCTTGATAAAATGTTAATTCAACAAGAAAGGGACATTGTTTTGCTCATGGCTGTATGCCTGGTACCTACAAAAAAAATCTAGTGTAGAGCTGGTCAACAAGTATTGGTTGAAAGAGACCAAAACTAAATGAGCACTGAGATTTATCCTAAAGATTTCAAACTCTTAAATACATAAAAGTAGTCTATGAATGTAGTGAAACCACGTGGAGAAAGGCTGACAGGGTCTCAGGTAGTGTTGTAAAACAATTTTATTTTATTTTATTTTTGGTGAAGAGTAGACATTTGTAGAGGCTACCTGAGTTGGATTTTGAAGTTCTGGAAGGACAGACTGATGAAGAAAAGAAAGAGTAATTAATGGGATAGTCAGGGTAAGAATAACAAGGACGGGAATGAAAGGTACAGACGATGCTTAGACTACAAAGTTGGGAAAGTGCATTTACTGTACAAGAAGGGATGTCCAAGGTAAGTAAGGAGAGCAGATAACTGGCAATGATGGGAACTTCAAGCTAGGTCTAACAAATCTGAGATAAATAGCATGCATTCATTTCTAGTTCTCACAGAGAAATACTATGTTCAAGTGACTCCTGCATTTGCCACATATCTTTTCAAAAATTTTATTGCTACTGGAAATAAGTATAGAAAGCTGTCAAAACTGAAGTTTTCTTTCTATTGTTGATGAAAGGTGACATAAATTGGTATTTGTGCATAACCATAATTTCAAGGAAATAGTGATAAAGTGATAAGTAGGATAAACGCTAGTACACATGTAATTATCAAATGGAAATAGTTTGACAAGCTTGACTGAAAATGACTTTCTGAATCCCAAGTTAAAATGAAGGAACTGAGTGGTACATAAATTCCTTATTCCTTTCGATTCTACATTTTCTAAAAGTGATACTCCTCCACAAATATATACTTTAAATATACACAATCCCTCATAGCAGTGGGAATATATACAGGATCTAGAAGTAGAAATTATGGGTCAAAGCAATTCACAGTTCAAATCAGATACCATTAAGTTTTCACACCTCTTTACATCTCTCAGCCCAAGGACTCAAAAATGTTGCTTGAATGAGCTGGGAAGTGGAAGGTGTTGGGCTTTAGTGACTGTTGAGAGTTAATCGGGTAAGTTTCTGCACTTGGGCAGCACTCAGGTTTTTAGAAAGAAATTTTTTTTCACCAATGTTTATTTTCTTATTGAGGAATTCTTCAATTCTTCACAATATATCCTATCACTAATGAGATACCATTCACTCACTCTGAGTGGCACTGATACTTGACATGACGTAACATACTAACTTCTCTATAAATTATCTCCTTTAAATACTTACTTTTCTAGTTAAATGAATTTACCCAAATCAGATTTTGCTAGTTTCTTAGTATAAGCATTTTGATTTTTAATGAAAATAATTACAGTATAAATAAAAATGCATCACAGAAAATTATGCATTTTAATAAAACAAATGTGCAAGCCTAGAAATGTATTTAGGATCTTGATTATATTTACCTTTACTATAATACCAAATGTGACTAATCATCTTCAAACTTTAACATGACATATGTATTTTTTTCTGCCTAAGAAAATATTATATGAGTCTAAAATAGGCTTCTAGGAAGTTACCTCGGTTTATAGACCAAATTATATTTTCTCTTTATGCCAAGGGAGAGGAAATCTGTTATAATAAGAAATCATAATTCAAAGCAGTCTATAGATTTAATGCAATTCTTATCAAAATATCAATGATATTTCAAAGAACTAGAACGAATAATCCTAAAATTTAAAATAAAACCACAAAAGATTTCAAATAGCCAAAGCAATCTTGAGAAAGAACAAGGTTGGAGGTATTACTCTTCCTGATTTCAAAAATACTATAAAGCTTTAGTAATCAAAAGAGTATGGTGCTGGCACAAAAGCAGACACATATCAGTGGAACAGAACAGAGCTTAGATTTCACCTCACACATATGATCAATTCATTTATGATAAAGGAGGCAAGTATGTACAATGGGGAAAAGACAGTCTCTTTAATAAATGATGTTGGAAAAACTGGCCAGAAACAGGCCAAAATTTGAAACTAGATCATTTTCTCACACATTATACAAAAACAAACTCAATATGGATTAAAGACATAAGTGAGACCAGAAATCATAAAACTCCTAGAAGAAAGCATAGGCAGTAAACTCTTTGACAATGGTTTTAGCAATATTTTTTTGGATATGTCTCATTGGGCAAAGGCAACATGGCAAAAGTAAATAAGTAGGACTACATCAAAATAAAAAGCTTTTGCACAGTGGAACCACCAACAATGCAAACAAGTAACCTACTGAATAGGAGAATATATTCGCAAATGATATATCCAATAAGGGGTTAATATTCAAAATATATAAAGAACTCACACAACTCACTATGAAAAAAACTGACAACCCAATTTAAAAAAATGGGCAGAGGACCTGAATAGACATTTCTCCAAAGAAGACATACATATTGTCAACAGACACATGAAAATATATTCAACACCAATCATCATGAAAAAGTAAATCAAAACCACAATGAGATATCACCTCACACCTGTCAGAATGGTTATTAGCAAACAGACAATAAATAACAAGTATCCGCAAGGAGGTAGAGAAAAGGAAACCCTTGTGCACTGTTGGTAGGATTGTAAATTAGTGCAGCCACTATGGAGAAACAGTATGAAGGTTCCTCCGAAAATTAAAAACCTAAGTACCTTATAATTCAGCAATTCTACCTCTGGATATTTCTCTGAAGGAATACAAAACATCAATTCAAAAAGTTAAATGCATCTCTATGTTCCTTGCCCAGATGGCCAACAAATATATGAAAAAAATTCTCAATATCACTAGGTATAAGGGAAATGCAAATCAAAACCAGAATGGGATATTACCTCACCCTTGTTAAAATGGCTATTGTCAATAAGAAAATAAATAACAAGTATTGGGAGAGGTTGTGGAGAAAAGGGAGCTCTCCTACACTGCTGGTGGAAATGTAAACTTGTACAGCCACTATGTAAAACACAATGGAGGTTCTTCAAAAAATGAAGAATAGAGCTCCCGTTGCACTCAGCAATTCCTGTTTTGAAAACACTTATTAATAAAGATACGTGTACCCTTATGTTTACTGCAGCATTATTTATAATAGCCAATACATGGGAATAACCTAAGTGTCCTTCAATGGATGACTGGATAAAGAAGAGGTAGCACAAATATACAATGGAATACTACTCAGCAATAAAAAAGACAAAATATTGCAATCTGCAACAACATGGATCAATCTGGAGAGTATTATGCTGAGTGAAATAAGTTAGATTTCAAAAACTATGTGATTTTAATCATACGTGGGATATAAAACAAAAAGCAACAGATGAACAAACAAACAAAAACTCATTGATATAGACAACAGAATGGTGGTTACCAGGTGGAAAGGGGGTCATGGGGAAAGGACAAAGAGGGTAAAGGTGGTCAAACAAAGAGATTGAAGTAGACTACACTTTGGGTGGTGATGACACAATGGCGTATACAGATGTTCTACTATAAAATTGTACACCTGAAATTTATATGATGTGAACCAATGTTGCCCCAATAAATTTAATTTAAAAATAAATAAGAAAATACATATCTTACAAACTATAGTGCCTATGTTCCAGAATTACTACATAATTAAAAATAAAATTTAACCACCATGTATGCCATTTATTTAAATCAGTTTCCTATGCTTAATTTAAAATCATTTTAACAATGTTAATAAATGAGACCTTTGAATAGTCTGCTATATTTAAATATACAATTAAACCTAAGTGTGCAGCTGTAACACTCATATGTGAATGTTATAGTAAGAATGTAAATTAACTATAAGTGCAAATTTTATATTCTATGAGAAATAATTTCTTAAAGAGAGAATCTCTTAGAATCAATAATATCACAAAATTAAAATGAATAATTAGGTGTTTTTAAGCCTGTTAAAAATGCTTCACCACCTGGTCTTTTTCAAACTATCTTTTAAAACCTTTGTGTCCATTAGGAGAAGTATAAATTAGGCAAGTTCTCTAAATTAGCTTAAGTAAAAAGTACTCTGAATTTTTTGGTATCCTGGTAAAATAGTGTAATAGAACATGCCAAGAGTTTTCTCTGACATGCCTCCATGTGAATAATATGAATCATGTGTACAGTTTTTTTCTACTTTGCCTTGGGCTGCCTCTTGATTACATAGGACAGATATTTATTTTTTAAATGGATAAATATTTTTAAAAGTAAAAAGTGAAGGTTAGACACATGCACACATAATGAAATATCTTAAAGTGGTAGTTTAAATTTCCTTCTATGTTTATAATCCATCTCTATCATCATGAAGATGCACAAGCTTGAAAATATGAAAACTTACAGAAACAAATACAGATGCCCCCCTTATCCATGGGGATATATTCCAAGACCCACAGTGGATGGCTGAAACCATGAATAGTACTGAACCCTATATATACTATGTTTTATACATTTACTTTATGGCTTCTCTTTGGCATATCTGAATTGCCAGCATTGATACTCTTGCATGAGGGTCATTATTAAATAAAATAAGGGTGACTTGAACACAAGCTCTGTGATATCATGACAGTCAATCTCATAACAGGTAGCACATAAATTATGGTTATGCTGGACAAAGAAATGACTTATGTCCTCGGCGGGATGATGCAGGACAGTGTGAGATTTCATCTCACTAATCAAAACAGTGTGCCACTCACGAATTGTTCCTAGAAATATACAATCTTCTAAGAGTAAATCAAGAAGAAATAGAAAATCTGAATAGACTGATTACTACTCATGAAATCAAATCAGTAATCATAAAACTCCCAACACACAAAAATCTTAGACTGGATGGCTTGACAGATGAATTTTATCAAACTTCCAAAAAATTAACACCTAGTTTTCTCAAACTATTCCAAAAAGTTCAAGAGAAGGGAATATACTCGATCTCATTTTATGAGGCCACTATTACCCTGATTCCAAAACTAGAAAAAGACATTACAAATCTCTCTCTCTCTCTCTCTCTCTCTCTCTCTCTCTCTCTCTTCTCTCTCTCTCTCTCTCTATCCCTGACAAACATAGATGCGAAATTCTCAAAGAAATATAAGCAAATTGAATTCAGCAGTACCTTAAAAAGATCATACACCATAATTAAGTAAGGTTTATTCCTGGGATATAAGTTTGGTTCAATATCCGCAAAACAATTCATGTAATAAAAATCATATGATTATATCAATAGATCCAGAAAAGGCATCCAATTATGAAAAAAAAAAACCTCTCAGCAAAGAGGAAATACAGGGAACATATCTCAACATAATAAAGACCATATATGACAAACCCATGGCTAATATCATACTGAATGGTGAAAAGCTAAAAGTGTTTTCCTTAAGATCAGGAACAATACAAGAATGTTCACTTTCACCATTTTTATTCAACGTAGTCCTAGCCACAGTGATCAGAAAAAAAAAAAAACATCCAAACTGGAAAGGAAGAAATGAAACTGTCATTACTCGCATATGACATGATAATCTATATAGAGAACCCTAAAGATTCCACCAAAAAAACTACTTGAACTGATAAATGAATTTAGTAAAGTAGCAGGATACAAAATTAATATTCAAAAAATGGTTGCATTTTTATATACCAATAATGAACTATCAGAAAGAGAAATTAAGAAAATAATCCCATTTATAATTTCATCAAAAGAATAAAACAAAACACCTAGAAATAAATGTAAACAAGGAAGTAAAAGAACTATACTTGGAAAATTATAAGACATTGAAGAAAGAAAATGAAGAAGATACAAATAAATGCAAGTACGTACCGTGCTCATGGATAAGAAGAGTTAACATCATTAAAATGGCCACACTACCCAAAGCAATCTATAGATTCAATGCAATCCCTATCAAACTATCAATGGCATTTTTCACAGAACTAGACCAAATAATCTCAAAATTTATATGGAACCACAAGACCTCAAAGAACTACAGAAATTTTGAGAAAGAACAAAGTTGGAGGTATCAAACTATACAACAAGGCTATAGTAATCAAAACAGCATGGTACTGGCAAAACAAACAAATAAACAAACAAACAAAAACCCAAACAACAACAACAAAACAGAAACAAAGATCAATGAAACAGAATAGAGAGCCATGAAATAAACCCACATCTCTGTGGTCAATTAATCTATGACAAAGGAGGCAAGAATATATAATGGGGTAAACAAATCAATAAATGGTGTTTGGAAAACTGAACAGATACATGCAAAAAATGAAACTAGACCACCTTCTTACACCATATATATGAATAAAGTCAAAATGGATTAAATACTTAAATGTAAGATCCAAACCCATAAAACTCCTAGAAGATAACAGACAGTAAACTCACTAACACTGATCTTAGTATTATTTCTGTGATATATCTCCTCAGGCAAGGGAAAACAGAAGAAAAATAAACAAATGGAACTCTATCAAACTAAAAAGTTTTTGCAAAATGAAGGAAACAATCAATAAAATGAAAAGACCAACTACTTAATGAGAGAATATATTTACCAATGATACATCCCACAAAGGGTTAAATATAAAATTTATAAATAACTCATATAGCTCACCAAAAAACCCCAAACAGTCCAATTAAAAAATGGGCAAAGGATGTGAATAGACATTTCTCCAAAGAGGACATATGAATGGCTAATAGACATATGAAAGGATGCTCAATATCACTAATCACCAGAGAAATGCAAATGAAAACCACAATGAGATATTCCCTCACAACCGTCAGAATAGCTATCATCAATAAATCAACAAAAATACAAATGTTGGCAAGGATGTGGAGAAAAGCGACCCTAGTGCATTGTTGGTGGGATTGCAAATTGGTGCAGCCACTATGTAAAACAGTATGGAGGATCCTCAAAAAATTAAAAATAGAACTATTATGACCTAGCAATTCTACTTGGGATATTTATCTCAAAAAACAAATTTGAAAAGATATATGCACCCTTGTGTTCACTGCAGTACTATTTACAAATGCCAAGATATGGAAGCAACCTAAGTGCCCATCAATAGGTGACTGGATAAAGAAGAGGTAGTACATATATACAATGGAATGTTACTTGGCCATAGAAAGAATAAAATCTTACTATTTGCAAAAACATAGATGTACCTAGGGGACATTATGTTGTGAAATAAGTTAGAAAGAGAAAGACAAATAATGTATAACCTCACTTATATTCGAAAACTAAAGAACAAAACAAATAAGCAAACAAAATAGAAACAGACTCATAAATAATGAGGACAAACAAGTGGTTACTAGATTGGAAAGGGGTGGGGGTGGGGGCTGAGTAAAAAAAGGGGAAGAAATTAAGAAGTAAAATTGGGAGTTACAAAATAGTCACAGGGGTATAAAGGACAGCATAGGGATTATAGTTGGTAATATTATAATAACTATGTACAGTGCCAGGTGGGTACTAGACTAATTGACTAATTGGGGGTATCACTTCATAAATTATATAAATGTCTAACCATTATACTATATATCTGAAACTAATATAAAAATAATATTGAATATCAATTGTAATTGAAAACATCTACTTTGTAGGAGAAAACATTTTTAATTTCATAGAAAAAATAAAAACAAATGAAACATGAATTTTTTATTTCTGGAATTTTCCATTTAGTATTTTCAGACCATGATTGACCAAAGGTAACTGAAATGGCAGAAAGCAAAACAGAATAATGGATGACTACTGTAATCCTATAATCTATGGATATGCATTCCTATAGCAAAAAATGCCTCTTGGAAGCTTAGATGTAAATTTTATTTTAATTATATATTTTATATAAAGAAAAAAATCACAAAACAGACTGCCTGCGATCAAATTAAAATATAGGTGTAATGATATTTCATTTTAGAGGACTTTTCAAATAAATCATTTAGAAAAGCAAAAGAAATGGCCTATTTTTATGACATCAAGTACACGGAGTACTGAATTTAGAGAGTAATTTTTTCTTGGCACACAGTAGATCCACAAGAATGGTGGGAATGAATGAACATAGAGAAGATCAGTTCTTCCCAAAGTGTTAAATAGTGATATTTAGATTCCAGTGATATTTAAATCCTAGTCTGTAAGTGAACTAGGATAATTAAAATCTATTTAAATATTTTCATGTGCTTGTTTTCATGATTCAGGGATCGGAACTAGGGATGTCATGTCTTGGGCAGTCCTGGCACAGTTGAGATAGGCAAGTATAAAAATTTTATTGACATTTGACATTTGGGGCACTAGACTGTGATCTTCTCCCCAAGCAATCAGACCTCCCTCTGCCATAAGGGAACCCTAGGTGGATGGTGCACGCTCTTTACACTCTGGGTCTTTGTATTCAGAGAACAAAATCCAATGTGGCTATTTGACCATTATAGTGGTAGTCATAAAAACCTATGTATACTTTCTGAAATGGTTTAGAAAAAGTAAAAATTAAAATTCTTGAGACTTTTAGTCTCAGCCAGCAATATTTTCTTTTCTGCAAGTGTAACACACAAGTATGAAACAGAGGATGGAGTTCCAGCAAAATAAGCTTTCTTACTTAGGTATAGAACTTGAGCAGGTAAATTCCCCCAATAACTAATCTTAAGGTACATTTTACTCACGGAAGTTAAATCACAGAAAGGTAAAATCTTCTCCCTATAGCTCTTAGACAGATAAACAAAGTCCATAATTTTCTTATTTTTAAATAAGATCCCAAACCCCAGGGTTATTCAATACTAATAAATGAATGGAACACTCCAAAAACTGTATCACTAGCCACTTGCCCAAATCACCTTATCTCTATATAATATGAAATTTAATAGTTTCTGATCCAGACCTTGAGTTGTCACTTTTTTCAGCCTTATTTTCCTTTTATTCTTCAGGCCATTGTATTGGTCTTTTCATTTAGATAGTCAGAGCCAAAAAGAAAGACCAAAAGAAGAATGTCCATTGTGGTATTTATATAAAAATGTGACATCGATATGACTTGACTAAAAAATCTATAGCGTTATGCTACTGTCTAGAGGTATTTTCATTTAGTTTTTCATTGGTTTAATCAGGTCATTGAAAAATGTGGTTAAAATTAAGTGGGACGGTGGGATCAACAACAATTTAGTTTTATAACGTAACATATTGAAATAAATATAAGAAGAACATTAATTTGGAATGGATGACAGAAGAGACCCAAATATCTGCAGTACCTTGAGTAGCAATGGATAAACTGTAATTGAAATGAATTTTTTAATTACACATTGAAGCATGTCTTCACCAACACATTATTGCTCCAGCATAAAAACAACCCCCAAAAGGGAAATTAAAAGCCTCTTTCTTGATGAAAGACTTTGGGAAGACTTAGACAATAACGAAGAGTCATATATTGTGAGTTTAGCTTCCTAGATTCTTTCTCCCTCCTGTTTTACCCATCTTCACACCCCTGCCAGAGTTACATGCATGTTTTAGGAACTTGCATAATTGAGAAGAAATGGAGAATCAAACTGTGAAAAAACATAATAGTTAGAAACATGGATTCATATATTTTAGAGTTAAAACGGAACAAAGTAGTCAATGAATCTTACAAGGTATCAAATGTAGAAACCCCAATCTAGGCAATCTTAATAGATTGCAAGTCGATTTTAGTTTGGAGGATTTCAGCTCACTGCTGAAAATAATAAGGAAAAAAACTATGAGCAAGTTATTCCATAGTATGTTCTGAAACATGACTGCCTCTAAATGTTATCATTTGGTTTTTCTGTAGTTTATTAAACCCGTAGTAAATAAATTTCCCCCTCAAAAAGATTGTGAGTAAAAGAAAGAAATGCATAAGAAAATGCACATTTCTTCCTCCTTTGGCATGCATGCCCCATATACTTTTGTCAAATTACAAAGGCATAGTTATTCTTCCTCTCTATCAAGCCATACAAATCATTCTCCAGTTCTGAACGTGACCTTTGGTCACTGTGCCTTCGTTCCTTCCCAAAGGTCCTACATTTTCTAAACTTCTTTAAATCCTTCTGATCCTTTGAATCATGGGTCTAATGGCATCTCCTTAGTGAAATCCTCCTGAAGTATGCCTTTGCTGGCATTCACACATATTTTTTATGTTTCTTTCATTACTTGCATTTTATTCTGTCTAAAATAGTTCTTTACATTTTTATGTATGTCCATCTCCCCAGATCTTTGAAGGCAGGATATATACCTTATTCTCCCCTAATTATTTTCTCTTCTTTTTTTTAAAAGTAAAGCTATATATCCAAGCCAAAGGGAGAAATATAATAAAAGACTTTTTGCATCAGACTTATAAACTCATGCATAACAATTTATCATTTATTCATACATATTAACATCATTATAATGAAATAGTGTGCGTGCACGAGAGAGAAGAGAACATGATGAGAGAAGAAATCACCACTGAGGGACAAAGAAAATGAACCAGAGGCACAAGGAAATAAGAATTCATAAAAAGTGTTCCCTAAAACTAGAATTAGCTGATTACTTGCTGCTTTGCTTACAGATCCTAAGGTCCCATGTAGGACATTGCTAATACTATGGAGATGGCCTATGGAAGGTTGGACATTTAGTGAGGAATATTTTTCATGTTGCCCATTCTTTTCTCTATGTAAAGGAAATGCAAAAGTGTAGTGTATGCTTTAATAGTCTACTCTGCAGTACCACAGAGTGTGTGTGGGGGGGGGGAGGGGTGAGGGGGGACATTGATTAGATGAGATCAAGGGACAAAGAAAACGATACAAGGAGATATTTCCTATGTCTACTTCTAAAATCTAGTTGCTCTGTGGAAATAATTGAGGAAGGACTGTGGAAGAAACTAAGCATGGTGAAAATGCTGCTATTTTAAAACCACACTAAAGGCAGCACTGCACAACAGAAAAATACTGGCCTGGGAGCCCACATGCCTGTGTTTTAGTCTCAGAGCTAATGTTAACAAGCTGCTCACTGGAGAAAAGCACTTAATTTATCTGACTCAATTTTCTCATCTGTAAATTGAGAAGTTGGGATTATATGATCACTAAAATTCCTTCTCACTCGAAAAAGGCTAGGGTTCCGCATTCTGGTAAATGAAGTAAAATAACATCTATTTAAATTTAAGATATTATCACAAGTCTGTGATTGTGCCTGCTCAGCAAAAAATTAAGGATATTGTCAAAACAATGGTGATACTCAGTTTTAACATATTGAAAAACTATTTAAAAGTAAATGCTGTAAAAACAGTCTGCCTTGAAAAACACTATAAGAAAACTTCCCGATCAATTTTGGAACATCAAATTTCATTTCTGAGACTTGAGGAAGAGCTTATTTTTTAAACGTTTTTATATTTTTTAAGTTGGAATGTAACATAACACAGTGATTACATTAACTTACAAAGTCATCACCCTGATAAATCTAGTATCCATCTGACACCATACACAATTATTACAATATTATTGACTATATTCCCTATGCTGTAATTTACATCCCCATGACTATTTTGTAACTACCAATTTGTACTTCCTAATCTTTTCACATTTTTCACCCAACCTTCAACCCTCCCCCATCTGGCAACCATGAAAATGTTCTCCGTGTCTATGAGTTTGTTTCTGTTTTGTTGTTTATTTATTTTCTTCTTTAGATTCCACTTGTAGGTGAAATAATATGGCATTTGTTTGTCTCTGTCTGACTTATTGCACTCAGCACAATACCCTCTGGATCCATCCATGCTGTTGCAAATGGTAAGGTTTCATTCTTTTTTTTATAGCTGAGTAACATTCCATTGTATAGATTTACCACCTCTTCTTTATCCACTCATCCATTGATGGACACCCAGGATGACTTCATATCTTGAACTATTGTAAATAATGCTGCAATGAACATATGGACTCACCTGTACCTTAGCGTTTTCGGTTTCTTTGGATAAATACCCAGAAATGAGAAAACTTGGTCCTGCATTGTCTCTTGTTATAACCTTTGTTTTCAAGTCTTTTTTGCCTGGTATAAGTATTGCTACCCCAGCTTCTTTTTGTTTCCATTTTCATGAAACATCTTTTTTTTTATTACCTTTTACTTTACTTCTATGTATCTTTTGATCCAAAGTGAGTCTCTTGTAGACAGCATAAGTAAGGGTCTTCCTATCAATTCAGCCACCCTATCTTTTGGCTGGAGCATTTAATTCATTTACATTTAAAGTAAACTGTTGCTAAATATGCAGTTATTGCAATTCTATTATTCATATTTTTGATACATATTTTTTTCTTCTTTCTTAAAGAAGTCTCTCCAACATTTCCTGTAATAGTGGTTTGGTGATGATGAACTCCTTTAGCTTTTTTTTGTGTCTGGGAAGCTCTTTATCTGTCTTTTGATTCTAAATGATAACTTTGCTGGGTAGAGTATCTTGTGGGTCCTTGCTTTTCCTCACTTTTTAAAAAAAATAATTAATATTTTTCATGGTGACATTGGTTAATGCTTTTTCTCACTTTGAGTATTTCCCGACAATCCCTTTTGGCCTGCAAAGTTTCTATTGAGAAATCAGCTGATAGTCTTATGAAAGCTCTCTTGTAGGTAACTGCTTTCATCTTGCTGCTTTTAAGATTCTCTCTTTGAAGAGCTTCATATTTTATAGGATTTCTTTGCCAGATGTTGGTGGACCCATGGTTTTTCTGAAGAATGCAAAAATCACTGAATCATGATTTTTGGAAATCTAGTAGGTCATCACACTGGGTTTTAGTCCTGTCTATAACTCTCCAAAAAGTCTTTTCTGGTTTCTGGGCGTCAGTTTCCCCATCTTGAAAAAAGAACATTGAGCATGACGATTGAGTGAATTCCATCAGCTCTTAACTCTCTTCTATGTGGCCCACGTTAAGAGCATGTTCTCTTTGTACGACGTGTCTTTTCAGTGACTTGCGAAGTCAAATAAGAAATTTATGTCTCCGAAAAAGTTTTTTATATATATTTTATTGTATTTATTTGCCACGAGGATAAAAATGATTAATGTAGATTGTTTACAACCTTACCTTTTCAAGAACTAAAAATAATCATATTCTTGCCATTTTTTTTTGTAAAGCAGAATTTGAGTGAGGGGCAAAGAATTAGAAATGGAGAAGTAAATGCACTTAGAAAAATTACAATTTTTGTTTGTAGAAAGAAGAAGAAATGGAGGCATAATTACAGGTGGAATGAAAAAGAGAAAGTAAAAGTCCAGACAAAATCTATGTGTGCTCAGAAAAAAATTAAAAATAAGAATCATATGATCATATAAATAGATGCAGAAAAAGCCTTCGACAAGATACAACATCCATTTAGGATCAAAACACTTAATAAAATCAGTATGAAGGAAAGTACCTTCTATAATAAAGGCATATATGACAAACCTCAGCCAACATTATACTTAATGGTGAAAAACTAAAATCCTTCCCTCTAAGATCAGGAACAATGCAAAGCTGTCCTTTACCACCATTGTAATTCGATATCACATTGGAAGTCCTAGCTAGTGCACTTAGACAAGAGAAAGATATAAAAGGCTTCCAAATAGGAAATGAAGAAATCAAACTGTCACTATTTGCAGATGATGTGATTCTCTATATAGAAAACCCTAAAGACTCCACTAGAACACTACTCGAAACAATAAGCAAATACAGTAAAGTCTCTGGATACAAATTCAACATTCAAAAATCCATAGTGTTCCTATATTCTAATAATAAGTGTCAGAAAAAGAAATGAAAAAAAAATAAAACATTTTTGCAATTGCAACAAAAAGAATAAAATACCGAGTAATCAATTTAACGAAACATGTGAAGGACCTGTATAATAAAAACTACAAGACCCTATTAAAGAAAATCAAAAGGATATGCAAAGAAATGGAAAGATATTCTATGTTCTTAGATTGGAAGAATCAACATAGTTAAAATGACCACATTATCTAAAGCATTATACAGATTTAATGCAATTTTCGTCAAAATCCCATCGGCTTTTATTAAAAAAAAAAAGAGATCATAAAATGATCAGATTTTTATGGAAGCATAAAAGATCCCGAATTGCCAAAGTCACCCTGAGAGAAAAAGAATGAGGCTGGAGGCATCACTCTGCCCGACTTCAAATTATACTACAAAGTAACCATAATCAAAATGGTATTGGCAGCAAAATAGGCACACAGACCAGGGAAACAGAATTGAGAGTCCAGAATTAAACCCATATTTACATGGACAAATAATTTTCAACAAAAAAGCCAAAAACATACAGTTAAGAAAAGAAAGCCACTTCAATAAATGGTGCTGGGAAAATTGGAAAGCCACCTGAAAAAAAATGAAACTAGACTGTTGTCTATCAACACCAAAATTAACTCAAAATGGATTAAGAACCTGAATGAATATAAGACCTGAAATGATAAAATGCATAGAAGAAAACATAGGAACTAAACTCAAGGACCCTGGACTTAAAGAGGATTTTCATGAATTTGACCTCAAAGGCAAGGGGAGTAAAAGTGAAAAAAAATAAATAGGACTAAATCAAATTAAAACCTGCTCAGCAAAAGAAATTGTCAACAAGGTAAAGAGACAACCATCTGAATGGGAAAATGTATTTGCAAGCAATGCCTCTGATAAGGACCCAATATCTAAAATATAAAATCATATATAACTCAATAACAACAAAAAAGCAAATAATTCAATCAACAATGGGCGGAAGATCTGAACAGACACTTCTCCCAAGAGGATATACAAATGGCAACAAATATTTGAAAAGATGCTCAACATCGCTAGCTATTAGAGAAACACAAATCAAAACCACAATGAGATACTATCTCACACCTGTTAGAATAGCTATACTCAACAGGACAAGTAATAACAAATGTTGGAGAGGATGTGGAGAAAAAGGAACCCTTAATACACTGCTGGTGGGACTGCAAATTGGTCCAGCCCACTATGGAATACATATGGAGGTTTCTCAAAAAACTAGAGTTGATTTACCCTATGATCCAGCAATCCCTCTATTGGGTATTTACCCCCAAAACTTGAAAACCCCATATCCGAAAAGATATTAGCACACCGATGTTCATAGCAACATTATTCACAGTGGCCATGACATGTAAGCACCCAAGTGTTTTACCGATAGAAGATTGGCCTAAAGAAAGCTGTGGTACATATATTCAATGGAATATTACTACTCAGCCATAAGAAGAGATGAAATGCTACCATTTGTTGACAATATGGATGGGACCTCAAGATAATCATGCTAAGCAAAATAAGCCAGACAGAAACAGTTGAAAATCACATAATATCACTTATATGGGATTATAAACCTGAAAGCAATAAATGAACAGGACAAACAAACAGAGACTCATGGACATGGACTATGACTAGTGGTTACCAAGGGTATGGGGATATGGGAGATGGAGAGGTAGACAGGTAAAGGGGATCAAATATAGGGGGGTTGAAGTAGACGAAGTAGATAAAGTGGATCAATATATTGGTAGCTAAAGGAACTGGACTTTCTGGAATATACAGATTTAAATTAATGTACATCTGAAATTATATAATTTATTAACTGATGTTATCCCAATAAACTTAATCTTTAAAAGTTTAAAAAATCAGTTTGTATTCATTTATACATATATAAACACAATCATTCATTCATGCTTTAGAATTCTGAATATAGAACATAAAGTTGCCTAGTTTAAATATATACTATTGTAATCTCTTATATATAATCTTGTTTAGCTTCAGTTTCCTTTCCTCCTGTAAGTGGTGACAAATATGGTGATCCTAGAATGTGTGAGGAATCTTAGACGTTAGGTATAAGGAAAAACATTGTGCATTCCCATCTCCAGGCTCTTTCTATTCTACATGGGCTAGTGACTCTGGTGTGTTTTTTATTCTCATGTTTGTATTTTTAGAAAAGGAAACACTGAATAAATTGCTTAAGTTGTACAACAATTAATCTGATACTCTTAAACGAACAAACAAATTATACAAGTAGGACTACATCAAACTAAAAAAGGGTTTGAATGGTAAAGAAAACAATCAACCAAATGAAACTGTAACCTACAATTATAAAATATATCTAATAAAGGCGTTAATATATAAGATATGTGAAAAATTTCAGAACTCAATATTTAAAAAATAAATAAAAACTGATTTTAAAATAGGCAAAGGAACTAATAGACATTTCTCCAAAGAAGACATACGAATGGACAGTAGGTATATGACAAGATGCTTTGACATCACTAAAATCAAATAAATGCAAATTGAAACCACGATGAGGATCACCTTACCACTATTAGGATGGCTATTTCAAAATAACAAGTTGTTGGGGGAGGAATGTAGAGAAAGGAACGCTTCTACGCTGTTGATGGGGAATGTAATTGGCAGCTACTATAAATATAGTAGAGAAGGTCCTTAAAAATTAAAAATAGAAATGCCATATGATATAGCATCCTTTCTCTTTATTATCAAAAGGTATTGAACTCAGGATCTTGAAGAGATATTTGACTCCTACATATTTATAGCATTCTTCATAAGAGCTAAGTTGTAAAAACAAACTAAATGTCCATAGATAGATAAATCATAAAGAAAATATGGTATACCACATTAGAATATTATTCAGTGATTTAGAAGAAAATTCTGTCATTAGGCTATAATACGGACGTGAATCTTGAGGACGGTATGCTAAGTAAAATAATCCAGTCACAAAAGAACGATATTGCATGATCCAGTTATATAAAGTGTCTAAAGTAGTCAAACCCATAGAAACAGAAAAGTAGAATGGTAGTTTCCAGGAGTTGCGGGGAGGAAAATTAAGGAATTCCTGTTCAGTGGGTATAGATTTTAGTTATGTAAGTAAACGTCTAGAGATCTGCTATACAACACTGTGCTTATTAGTTAGCAATATTGTAAAGTACACATAAAATATTAGCTAGGAGGGTAGTTCTCATGTGTTTTACAACAATAAAAGAATATTAATTAATAAGAAAATTATATTTTTTTCAGCATAGCCAATTCTTGTCAATGAGTTTAGTTCTGAATGCTAACTATGTAAGAGATGCTATGCCTGGTATCATAGAAGGCTACAAGAGGCTGAGATGATGGTAAAATCTTCCGTGAATGTAAGAACACCAGAAATACAATTCAAAGAAATAATAAAATCCAAGGCAACAATTTAAGATTGACCACATGTCATTTTGTCATTAACTGGAACAGACCACTAGGTTGATATTAAATGCTGTGTATTAAAATAGGATAAGATCATTGTTACCAAAATATTATAGCATATCTCTTTGAACTAAGATAGATGCTGGGCTTTAAATATCAAGACTACCTGAATAGTAAGATGGAAATAGAGAGGCCGTTCAGACAACAGTTGCAATGAAAGCAAAACTAGAGACAAGAAGAGCCAACATGCTATAGGGGCAAATCAGGAATTGCCCAGAGTCTAGGTTTCACTCGAGAAAGTTGAGTGATACAACTGGATAGATAAGGGTACAGAGTGGAAGAGACTTTAACTATAATCTGATGTTTAAATTTTCAGAGACTTCCCATAAATATTCTTTTTTAATGGCCATAAACATTCAAAAGTGAATCTAAGCAGTTATACCCCAAAGTAGGAAAACTCTTGATTGTGTTACATTATAAATTTATACACGATTCCATAAAGGTGATGCCATAGGAGCAGGAAATAAGTAGTTTGGAATTTGTCTTCAAATTATGCTATTGTCTTTGTTTTGAAAGAGTTGACGCTGCCTGCTCAAAAAGCCATATCTATCAGATCCAGTGATTACTTGCATGGTGATATAATTTGAGAGTCAATTAAATTCATGGGCTAATTTCTTCTCATTGGATTCACTGGTGACCCTAGAAAATTCAAATGGTGACACAGGAATGTAAATGCTTTGTACAGTTATAAAACTCCTTTAAGAAACTGAAATGCTTTAAGAAAAATTATAATATATTCAACTTCGGTGGTTACTCTATGCTTTTCAGTGATTACATTCTAGTAATAAGAGATCTAAAAAAATTGCTGAATTAATCTTTGACCTGTGGATATTATTGGAAACACAGTACCTTCTAAGGCTACTGAAATTTAGTGACTAGTTTACAGGAAACTTCACTTATATCTCTCCAAGCTTACCATCACTATTACTTATCCTCATTTGAAGCACAAGAGAGTAAAGGAGAAATTGCGAGAGAGGAATTCCAGTTTGCTAATGCCTTCTGTGTTATTTTATTCTTTGAGATATATTGTAAAAGTCCCAATTACCTGAAAGAAAGAAAACCCTTCCCAAATCACAGTATAATCAATGGCAAAGTTAATTGAAATTTAGTTCTTAACAATTCTATCTTAGCAATTCTGCAGTGTTCAGAGAGAGAGATGACTTTAATCAAAGCTTGGAGGTAGTATTTGAGAAAGAGACAAAAACAGGAGATGGAAGATAATTTGTAAGTGGCTGAAACCTTGTCTCTCCTTCAGGATTGCCTTTCTTTAAAGATGTAGATTAGGAACGGAAAACACTTTTTGAGTAGAGAAGAAATAGGAAGAGATGTTAAAGGAGTTGGTCTGGTCACAAATTTCGACTATAACATGTATTAGCTCAGACAGCCGGGCTTATTAGTCTCTTTGTGCTCCAGTTTCTTTACCTATATAAAATTAACAATGCACAACAACAACAACAACAACAAACAACAACAACAACAACAACAACACAACAGCCTAGCACTGGGCCTGGCACATAGGAAGCCTTCAAAGTCACTATTATTTTTATAAAGAAAGCCTAAGCATTATTTTTTGATACGTTTCTCTCCGTTTTTTCCCAAATGGTCTGGAGCTAATAGAAACCACAACCCCAGGCCAGAGGTAGAGTCGACAGATATATATATAATTCTCCAGATCTATTTGGTTGTTTTCTGGCATCATATATGAGTATCAAATTATTAAAATATCTTAGGAAAAAGGAGAGAGGTGATTCAGGCTACTACTTGTTTACTTCCTACACTGAAAGTTTTTTAACTAATGTATCTTGACTCTTACTTCCCAACATTTTAAAAGCTTTATCAAGGTTAATTTATATACAAAAATTATACATATTATCTATATACATTTTGCTCAATCTACACATATGCATATTACCCATGATAACATCACTAGAATGTAGATACTTGAATAGCCATCACCTCCAAAGTTCCTTGTGGTTTTTTTTGTGCTTTGTTGTGTGTTACATACACTTAACATGAGATTTATCCTCTTAGCACGTTTTAGTGCCATTAACATATTTTTACTATAAGTACTATGTTGTACAGCAGGTGCCTAGTATTTATTCTAAATTTTATGACTTCTGTTTATCAATTTCACTTGTATACTGGGTCCTAAGGACACTCATAGCATTTTATAAAGCAATGTTAAACACAAGTTTCAGTAAAGAAAAGAGGTGGGAGTCATTATATGATACATAAGCATGCAGGTTTTAACCCAGGGACCAGGGATATGCCCTTGAATTAGTTAAGTGACAAAAGATAGATGCCAAGTAAATATATAGTATAACTTCATTTCCATTTTAAAAAGAATATAAATGCATGTACTATTCCTATATGAAAGTATAGTGATACATTTTTAACTAGTCTTATACGTAACATGTATTATTCTATACAACACACACACATATATGCATGTTTACATAAGTAGAGATGTAAATATTGGTGTGAATGGATGATTCATACCAATGTTTAATAGAGTTAGATGTGGGTGAAGCAGTAATTTACCAGCTCTATAAGCAGATTTTTTTTATTTTTAATTTGTTGTAATAAGCAGGTGTTACTTTTATAACTTAGAAATTATTCCTTAAAATACAACAAAAAGAATTTTGGAATAAATGGATCTGTTTTAAACAAGCAGATTGTTTTTCAAAAAATTCATACTAATCCTTTCAGATGAATATTTTAATAGGTTAAAACATTCAGTGAAGTTTAACCTACTCGCTAATAGCTTAATCTTATAAAATAGGCTTGTAAGTGGAAAATGGGACCAAAAGAATACAAGAGTAAAAAAGAAATTGTAGAGCTGTGTCTGATATTTAATTTTGGATTAGAAAAAAGTAAATCAAATCTGTTGTTTTAGTAAACCTGGCCACTAAGGAGGTTTTTTTTTTTTTTTTTTAAATTTTAATTCCGACAAATCTTGAGATGGTTGTTTAATAGTGAGTAACTACTAAATAATTATACAGCATTCAACATTAGGTCAATTCAATTTTGACCTTTCAATTAGGTAAATGCTCAAACATGTATAAACACAGCACGTTATCTTCTCCATTAAACTTGTGGACAGGATTTTATTCAAATAATGTTTTTTAAAAATTATAGTTAGTTTACAATATTATATTAGCTATGTTAGTTTCAGATGTACAATATGGTGATTTGACTTTATTTGACCTTTTTATACCTTACAATGTGATTCCTCCCACTAATTCTAGGAATTGTCTGTTTTAATTGTGTTTAACATAATATACTCCATAGTTTATGTATTCTTACCTTTCAACAAATCTAAATATGCCTTCATTAGGCATATTGTTGAGATTAAAAAGATATAATCCATGTTTTGGAGTGACAAATACCTACAAGTTTAACTCCTTCAATAGCTGCTTTGTCAATAAACTGGACCTCAGAAGTTCTGCTGGAACCTAGAGTTGAGGCTCCTTCCATAATAAACTTATTGCCAAGACTTTAGGGCCAGTCATTGAGACAAATTGAAAATGTTATCTATGCTTTAGGTAGTAAAATGATAAACTGAAGATAAGACTGGGGTCTTGATTATTTGTGTCATTTGTCCTGTCCCTCTAAAAAGTCTAGACCACCAAAATGGAAACCCAAGATGCCATTCAAGAGAGGCTGCAACCACAAATGATTATTACTGTCACTTTTTTTCCAAAGCTAATCATTAATAGTTAATTACTATCAACTATTTTTAGATAAATGTTCATTTCTTTTCTTATTTAGAGCCCATTCAGGAGGGACGCAAACACTGTGGATATTAAAAACTGAAAGGAAGACAACCTGGAAGTTACAATGTTTGACATTAAGATTTACAAAATAACAAGTCTGCAAAACTTTACAAACTGTATTATGTAAATTCTTCTATAATGGATGTTTCTGATAGGAGAATAAAGAAATTAAATTCCTGAGTTTACATTTTAAATTGTGAGACGTTTGGCCTAACTGGAGATATAAATGAAAATGATTTAGAACATTTCACAAATAATTTGATACCAGCTCAAAGTAGATGTGAAAAGTTTTGATCCACCCAACTGCTCATTATAAACAAATGAATTATCTAACATGTCAATGTACATGAGATATACACTTATCTTTGTATCAGAATGATACCAATTCATTTTTGATAGTCAGTATAAATTATTTTTTAAATCATAAAAACCCTAAGGTTAGAAAAGGCCAATTTATTTACTTATACACTAAACATAAGAGGAAGATAAAATTTTAGAAATATTATGTATGAGTTTGCTATGTTTGAAGAAAATTACTGAAAAATGTGTGTGCATGCGTGGACTCATTCTTTTCTCTATCCACCTGACTACTTGTCATTTTCTCCTTATATGAGTGCAAAATGCACACATACCAGAATTTTTAAAATTAGACTTATTGATTGACATTGGTTAATAAAAATTATATAGGTTTCATGTGTACAGTTTAATAATACATCATATATATAGCGCATTGTGTGTTACCACCCAAAGTTAAATTTCCTTCTGTCACCATATATTGACCCCTTTTCCTTTCTCTACCCTCTCTCTTTTCCTTTTCCCTCTGGTTATTCACATGGCCAAGAAATGGAAATGACTGAAGTGCCTTTCGAAAGATGACTGAATAAAGAAGAATGTGGTACATATATGCAATGGAATATTACTCAGCATGAAAAAGCATGAAACACTGCCATTTGTGGCAACATGAATGGATTATGAAATTATTTCTAAGCAAAATAAGTGAGACAAAAAGTTGAGAACCATGTGATTTCACTCACATGTGGGATATAAAACCCAAAGCAACAAACAAATAAGAGAAACAAATATGCATAGACACATAATTTTTACATGCTGTGAGTTGTTGTGTTTTCTAGGTTCAGAATACTTTTTTTTTCAAATCTCCAAATAATTACAAATTGTTGGGTCATTAATTCTGGCCATAAAATCACCTACATTAACTTAAGCCTTGGCAAACATTAAACAAGTAAATCACTTAGGCATGGCCATCATGTCCTGCCCCTTTTCCACTTTTTCTTAGCATCTAAATGATTTTTTTAAAAAAAACTATTCCTCAAATAAATTTCTTCAGACTATCTCAAATTCCATATGCTTGTGTATATGTCTGTTTGTATATGTGTGTTTGTCCAAGTGTTGAGTGTATGGTGAACTACAGAGGCAAACAGAATTAGTATTTGCTAGACTACAAGTGTTCTACCAAATTTTCCAACAGTTCAGTCAACCATTTAAAAAATATCACTTAGGCATTCACTTTCTTTTTCAGGCTAAAAGGGGGAAAAGCTTATGCTTTTATTTGCTCTTTGTATATATTTTAAACTTTTATTATTCACACTAGCACACTATTGATACTTTGGCTGATCCTTTTAAACATCTGGCCTAAATATTTAAAATACATGGAGTGCCCTGATGTCAACCCATGCTGATAATCAGAGACCTTCAATTAAGTACCTACGAAACAACCAATAATAAACAAAAAAGAAAAAAGACGGTACAAATTTGCCAAGAATTCTTTCATAGTCTGATTCTCAAAGCAATTAGAATCACTTCTTTTGGCCTTTGGAATAATGAATTTTCATTAAAATTAAATTTCAAATGATTCTAAGAATATCAAACTTGAGAAGTTGAGCTTATTGTCTACATAATAAATCACACCCAGAACATGTCAAAAAGACTAATAATGCAAGTTCTTTGCCATCCAAAGCTGTGTTTCTCCTTGTCAGTGCTATGTGCATGTATATAATTGCTTTCTTTTTCTCCAAGCAGCTATAGAAAAAGACCCACTGTTATTAAATTCTTTTTCCTGTGTTTAGAATTTGTTCATTATAATTCCAAATCCACAACTGAAACTAGTTATAGTTTATTAAAAAAATTATTCTAATAATTGAATGTGATGTGGATTTTTTAAAAAATGTAGTTACTTTCTTTACACTAAGCTAATTTACTAAATGAGCAAATAAAATTAGGTGTAACATTCTAATATCAATGTCCCTAATGTTTTGGAAAATAATGTTAAACTTGATAACTCAGACATTTTATTTTCTTGATGGAAAACTAAACACATTGTATGTGTGTGCATGTGTGTGCACCTGTGCATTTGTGTGTGTGTCTGTGTGTGTGCGCGAGTGTGTATAAAGTATTTCATACGGAATACCCAAGAGCATAGCCATGAAAAGAACTAAAATTCATTGGGCATAGATAGAAATCAACATGAGTGTTTTTAAATGGTAATAAAATTGAGCAAGAGGTAAGTAGAAAAATAATACTCATATAAAAAATGGTCTAGTGTGAAAGTTGAACATTTTAATTTTAAACAGTGAAAGAAAAAACATGGCAAATTCTAGGCAGCCTTTGTTTACAGATTTTACTCATCCTCACAAAAAATTATTTTCTATATACAATTTTCATAGTATCTTTTTCTTTCTGCAACAGAGTGAATTCTCTTTGTTTAAAAATAATCCAGTCTGATGAAGAATTTCCCCAAATATGACATATACATATCAAGCATCCATGAAAGAATCCTTTTAATTTTCACTTATATTTT
This sequence comes from Eonycteris spelaea, assembly GCA_003508835.1. Classification (NCBI taxonomy): domain Eukaryota; kingdom Metazoa; phylum Chordata; class Mammalia; order Chiroptera; family Pteropodidae; genus Eonycteris; species Eonycteris spelaea. The sequence goes on from PUFA01000228.1 coordinate 1,641,364, forward strand.
TCTTGCTAAGTCCCTCTTTATATGTGTAGTTTGAATCAGACTAATGGAAATATCTAATGATTTATTTTCACTGTTCACTATTGTTTCATGTATTTACAGCTTGTACAGGATTCTGAACCTAGGAAATAACCACTGTACAAAGTTTCCCCAACAACCCATCTTTTCCAACCCAGCAATTCTATAGAACTTCTATCATGGGGGTATACAAGCTTATAAATAAATATATAACAATAAATAAAATAGAAGATTGTGATTTAGGATATGACAGAGACTGCAGGGAGCATCAGAAGTCCCAAACTGGCAATCCAACTGTTTCTAATGGACATTTATTTGCTCTACACAGTGTTTAAATAGTTTAGTACATGGACAGCTTAGTGCCTATTGCTTAATCCTTCACTACTTCATGCTTCCTGTTACCTGACTCATTCCTGTATACATTTCAGTTTGTAATACCTGTGTTACATGTTGACACAATAATTATATTCTGCTATACTGACACTGAAATGCCTAATCTCATCTCATCCATACTTTCATAACTGGAGCCAAGAGTCCAGCTGCAGAAATATTTTAACTTCCATAACTGTGAGCAGCTCTTCTTATCTCTATTTCTCTGGTGCATATCACCATGAGTCCCCTATATATCTCGGCATTTAATAGACACCTAATACTAATAAATATACTTATGAAATGAATATATTAGTTTATAATATGGTAACAGGAATTATTTTTGTGAGCACAAGGTAATGCAATCTCTCTTTTTTTTTTTGATCCATAATATATTCACACCAATGGTGGATAGTTAGCAACATAATCTTAGAAAGTTAGAGTTTAAAAACAAAAATGGATGGCAGAAGGGAACTTCCTGAATTCATACAAATTGCCTATGGTGGAAGTTGGGGCATGTAGTTCTAAAATAAATTAAATTTCATATTTAGTAAGATGATTAAATACAAATTATGGATTTGGATAATTTTTTAGAGTCCACTACTTACAATTGTCAGCATTAGCATGCTTTTCTCACTTGAAAAAATATAATAAAAAACAGGTAAATTTTTTTAGATAAATGGAGAATTCAGCAGGAATGCTTTTTTCTTTATGAAATATCAGAATACATAATTATCAGTTCAATGAATAGAGAAGTGACTTGAACTAATTATTTAATTCAGATCAACAAAAGAAATAAAATAACACTGTGATCGAACAGGAAATGATGGCTGACACGACCTTTATACAAACAAGTCTCTTCTCATTCAATTTTTATTTTTACCTATATTACATTTGATATTTTTAGTAATTGTAAGTATCATTCACATGACATCTTGGTAAATTTTTAAACTTGTTCAATGCCCTTATGAAATATGTTTTAAGAGATGTGAAAAAATTACTAAATCTAAATTGGATAACTGCCTATTTAATTTTTATGATTAGCAGAGTAAAGCTTAGCATAAACTTCAAAATAGGACTAACTCCAATCTAATTGAAAAGTAACTAGATTACAATATTATTAAGACTAACCACCATAATATGGAAATGAAGTAGGTGAGACTGGGTTGGTAGGCATAGAGTTACAATTTTTATAAACCCCAAATTAGGATACATTGACCTGAAAATCGGGTTTTAGAATATTTTAATCAGTACTGTTCAGAGAGATTTTAGTCATTTGGACCTCCTATAACAAAATCATGGTCCAATCCTTATCATGAAATAATTGAAAATTAAGTACCTGAATGTTGGAAGTTTGGTGGGATGTAATAATTTTGGTGACATCAGATCTAAGTACCTAAAATCATGATCGCCACTATATATTTAAATTGTATTTACTTAAATTTGACAAGATTGTTTAAAAAAGCATACTAGATTTTTTAAAATGGCAATTATTTTATATTTAAAAGCTTTTTCTCACAATATATGGTCATGGTAGAGTTGAGCATTTATGCATCAAAAACTTCTAATAGCAATATAGTTGTAGGCAAATACTTTCTAAAAACAGCCGAGAAAATTCTACAACTATCCAACCAAATTTTATCTATGTTATATATTGATTTGAACATTTTTCTATACATATTTTATCTTCTTTCATTTAAAACAGTAAAAACAATTTCAAAGAAGCATTTTAAGTAACAGTGTAGTGGATTAATTATTGCATACAATTTCACTCACTTAATTTTATTTCATCATATAGACCATCTGTGAAAACCTGGTTGACTTGTTAGGGTATATTTTGCCTGAGTTCAGGGGAGCTATGAATTTTTCACCCTGTCTTAAATTTAGGATCTCTAAGCACTGTTCCTCTGAATTTAACATCTGATGGGATGTCTTTAATAAGCAAAATAATAATAATAATAATTATCTGGATTTCATAAATTAACCCATCAGTAAAATGTTACTGTATTTTCACCCTAAATTGCCTAAAAGGAGAACATGCTAAAATAAAAAAAAAATATGTAAGTAAGTATGCTAATTAGGAGCTAAACAGGGTATCAGTCAGCAGGATAGCAGGTAACAACAGGGATACAGAAAAAGGAAGATAAGAGAAGACTGGAAAAATGACTGAAAGTCAAACATGGGACTGGAGATCTCATGGGTGGGAACAGAATTTGTTTCTTGAATGCAATTATAATTATCTAGGCCAATCAGATGTCTAGAAACCAGGCAATTTCCAAAACTGCTGAATACATTGGATGGCAGAGTTTATCAGAGGGCTATGAAGTGGGGTCAACAAGTTAGCATGCCATATGGGCATCTTGGACTCACAAAATCGAATAAATTCTGGGTATCAAAAATAGTATTGCAAGAAGACAACCTGGTGACTGCCAGAGTAGAGTGGGTTTGGGGGCTGGGAGAAGGGGTGGAGGATTAAAGAAGTACAAATTAGTAGCTGATAGATGGTCATGGAAATGGGGAGCATGGCACAGGGAATGCAGTCAGCAGTAATGTAATGGCTAGGTGGAGAGCCAGAGGAGAGAAAGAGTAATCAGGGGGATCATCTCATAAACTATATAAATGTCTAACCAATGTACTGTATACTTGAAACTAATTTTTAAAAAGGAGATTATTGTAGCCTCTCTGTAAACCTTAGCAGAAATTGCCAACTGTAAACTACCTACAGTGTTTAACCATGTGATACTAAGGTGGTAAGGACTGGGGTTGCCTAGAGCTCATTAAGTGTACAAATAAATGGATGCAGTCAAAAAGTAAATCTGTCATCTCTAAGTGATAATATTTCTCACTTAGAGGGAAGAATAAAACTTAACCTTGAAGACTGAAAAAATTCGATATGAGAAAGGAAATATATTATCTGATCTTCCTATTGTCTATCTCTTAAGTTAGAAAAGTAATCCAAAACTTGTTAGTGGTTGCCCTAAAATTGATTTTTCCATTCTCTTGGCATTTTACTAGCATTATTTAAATTTCCCAGCACAATCTAAGGACTCTATGAGATAGTTCACATTGTAAATAAATTATACTACCATGGGCTTGCCCATTATTTGTACAAGTGGCTCTATTTGCCTTGCTTGCTATTAAATATAGTTTATGGACAACTTGGCATTATTTTTTTCTCTCTACTTGATTTTTATAAATTTCTCTGCATCGTGAGGGTCGAGTCCTGATGTATGTGACATAATATGTAACATTAAAACCAATGACTTATTTTCCTTATTATTTTAAATTAAATTGGTTAACATATTTCTACAATACTTTAAAATTCTGCTCTTTTATTAGAGATTTTAAAATTGGTATTCCAGATAGCAGTATTTCATGTATAGTAGTTTCCCCTTTAGGAATAAATGTCTAGTGAATAAGATTTTTTCCTTTTATTTTTAATTAATGCCTTCTAATTAGAAAAGAATGTGTTTTAAGGAAGAATTTCCAAAACCCAGAAGGGCTGATATTCATTGTGATCTTTCTTGAAGAATAATTTCCTTGAATGTTATTTCAAATAAGTTCTAAGTAATTCTTAATTTCTTACCCTTTTATTTCTAAGTTAGTGTTTGAAATATATTTTAATCACTGTAAAATAATCTGGGTTGTGGACACTACATACACATTAAGAGAATTTGGCTCGAGACAAGCTATTTTCACATGAAGTTTCTCAGTGTTTTTGATCCTCTGATAATTGCCTACTAGAAACTTAAGAGCAATTTGCCATTTTTGAAAGTCTTAGCAGTCTGAAGAAAGAATCTCTCCCGATTTAGCTTCTCTTTGTAGCTTTTCCTTTTGCTTTAACATGCAGTTTTATCATCTTATAGTTTTGCCATTTCCTATTTTTTAGCATTTTATATTCTTATCAATACTTTTTTAAGTGTTTTATACTTTACAAAGTACAAGCATGATAATCTTTGACGCAAGTAGGGCTGCTATTATTGATGCTGTTTGCCAACAAAAGGTTCAGAACTAGCCCAAGATCAACCAACAAATAAATGCATGTTTGGGACTTAATCTGAGGTGATGACAGAAAAAGATCACAAGTCCTAGTTCTGAACCTTTTGTAACCTATTGGATAACAAAACTGAATAGGTTGTGAAAATTTATGCTAATTGAAATGACGAACTAATATTCTGAGTTGATACATATATAAAATTCTAATTGAGCCATATTTCCACATCTCTAAAGAGCATAACATTAACTATAAGCATTCATTCCAACCATAGACTGACATAATTATTATCTGATCTTATAACACAAAGTTACAAAATAGGAGAACATTTTTATAACCATTTTTGAGAATTAATTATGTAAAATAATTGTTCAATTATACTCCATAAGGATAGACAAAGGACACTTTAAGGTAAAATAGTAACTATTTTCCCCTTCAAACAAGGGACTAGATAAGCACATGAAAAATTCTTAAGCTTTCCCTTTTGATAAACCAGAAAAAAAATTTAATCCATCATATAAAAACCCTATCAAATGAAGGGTTAAAGACGTATAAATTAGTAGTTAATAGATGGTCAGGGATGGGGAGCACGGCATAGGGAATGCAGTTAGCAGTAAGGTGATGGCTAGGTGTAGAGCCAGGAGGATAGAGTAATCAAGGGGACCATTTCACATACTACATAAATGTCTAACCAATGAACTGTATACTTGAAATTAATAACAAAATAAAATGTTTAAAAAACATATCAATTAAATAGCCATAGATCTAAATAATAGTCATAAAATGCAATATTATTTTATGATGCTATTCATCTTTTCCTATACATGTCCTGCTCTCCAATGCAATTTTAGAATCAATAAAGAGTATATCTAAGCCATTCGCATTCTCCAGCACCTAGTACATTGTAACAGCATGTAATATATCCTCAAAAAAAATGTGGGATGATGAAGAAATAGTATTCACTACCTAAAGTATGAATCAAAAGGGGTATTAGTGGAATATTTTGAAAGGAGAATGATTACTGATATTTCCTTTAAGACAGGGTCAGCAGCAAACTACAGCCAGTGGCCACTCCTGTTTGCCACCTCTGTCTGTATGACAAACAAACTAAGAATGGTTTTTACATTTTAAATAGTTGGGAAAAAAATCAAAACAATATTTTATGACATGTAAACATTACATGAAATTCAAGTATCAGTGTCCGTAAATAAAGATTGATAGGAACCAAACTCGTGTATTGTCTGTGACCACTTTCACACTACCTCAGCACAATTGAGTAGCTGCAACAGAGACCGGATGGTCTGTGAAGTCTAAAATATCTCTCTGGTCCTTTATAGAACAAATCTGTTGGCTCCTGCTTTAGGAGAAAGCATGCGCCAGGAGGTAAAAACAAAACAGAAGCTATTATCTTCTAGTTGTACTCCAAGAGTGGAAATTAAAGCCTCCCTCCCCCAAACAAACAAACAACAGGCAAGCAAACAAATAAAAAACAGAGGTGAGGAGCAGAATTAAGTGGAAAGGGCTTTGGAAATTTCATCATAGAATTCATATTTACATCTTCTTGTTGTTATCCAATCATAGAAGGGGTAAAGTTTTGCTTTCAGAAAATTTCTGAAATGACTGTAGAGAGAAAAAGCAACAAAGAGAGAAGGGCGAGCAGGGGGCTAAAACTGCTCAGAGATAGCTCTAATATTGAACACATCATTCTATCCCATTTCTTTAAACTCTGAGTAAGTTTTAATTGTAAGTTAATATTTATTCTCTTGAATTCAAAAAAAGAGGGAGAGAAACCACCTATAAATTTAAACATAGCCTGTAAAAATAATAGTCATAATTAAAAGACAGACACACAAACACACACACACACTCACACATACACACACTTTCATGCTTTCACGAAAATCATTGCTGTGAAAAAATCAATTCAAAATAGGGCATTGGTGGGTAAAGAAAACATAAAATCCTTATTTTTTTTTTGGCAAAGACTTATTTATTTTGAGCTATTACAACCAGTCTGAAAAAATAAAATACTAATAAGTTCTTTCTTGTGAAACTGTTGTCCATTGTCCAAGTTCCTACAGATACTTAATTTTATACCCATAGTTTTTTCTTTCTCTAGCTACCATAATATTTCAATTGAAAAAGAGGTATCCTTTGAGATTCTACATTTAATTTCTCAATCATTCTAAGGAAATAATGTCTTCCCAGTGTTTATGGATATCATTTTTTAAAAAGTTATTTAGCACTCACTATATGCGAGACATGGTCCTAGGTACTATGGGAGATACAAAGGAATGTATGATCCAGAGGATCATAACCTTGATAGGAAGACAAACATATGTGCTAATAACTAAATGCTTTAATAGAGCTAGACAGTGAGAGAGATTGAGAGAAAGAGAGAGAGAGAGAGAGAGAGAGAGAGAGAGAGAGAGAGAGAGAGAGAGAGAGAGAGAAATGACCTCTGGTGAGAAATTAATGTTGGCTTCATAAAATTTAGATTTCTTTAAGAAGAGCTCCAGCAAAGAACATTCTAGAAAGATATTATTACATTACAGGGGCATAAAAGAGTAGGGTGTCATCTGACACTCCCAGGTACATAAGCCATGGTAGGGGCCAGGAACCACCATTATTAACAAGCTCCCTAGGTGATACTTGTGTAGGAGTTCTGTAAACTGTACTTTAAGATTAATCTAGGATATTTTTGTGTTTTTTTTTTTTTTTCAGTAGAGAACAGTAATAAATTTGGTATAGTGGAAGACAAGACAGAAATGTTCAATGATAAAGTATACAGTGAAAACCATAGATTTTACAATAATAAAGTGAAAAGGCAAGTTTAAGTTTGTGTTTTGAGGGAGAAGGCAAAGAGGTATTGTAATCAGTGTAAGACAATGAGTGCCTTACCATGTCAATTCTAAATATTTAAAATTAGGTTAAATTGATTCCATTTACATAAACTTCAAAAACTGGAAAGACTAATCTATGCTGCTAGAAGTCATGATAGTACTTATCCATGAAAGTAGCAATGAATGACTGGATGGGGGCATGATGGAGTCTCTGGGTATTGTTAAGGTTCTGTTTTTAATCAAAGGGTTGGTTACAAGAGTGTAATCAGCTTGTAAAAATTCATCAAGCATAGCTTCATATTATGCATGCTTTCCTACTGAAGTATACTGTACTTCAATAAGAAGTTTTAAAAATTAGACTGAGTGGCTATGTTTCAACTAAAGGAAAACATTTCAAGATTATTATTTTATTAATCTTATAAAGTTTAATAATAGTATCTTTCAATTCTCTGAAAGTTATATAAATTCAATACAGTGGAAGACAAGATAGAAATGTTCAAAAATATTTTCAGATCATTTTAGTGGAGAAAATAAGTTACTGAAGTTTCTTTGCTAATGCTTAAAAGTCATCAGATTGAGATTCATAATTCTAAATGCTATTATTTTCATTGCCGTATCCTGTTGTGACTCTTTATATAAAAATTAAAATAATTGTCTATAATCTTTGTTTCTATTTTTCCACCTCATATTATCTACTCAAAACCACTCTCTGGGCCTTCCAATCCCACCATTCCACTGAGACTACTTTTCTCCAGATCACCAAAAACTGCATGTTGTCAAATTCAGTGATTACTTCTCTCTTCATTGTATTGAGCTCCTCATAACATTTCATGTTGTCAGTCACTCCCTCCTCCCCTAGCACTTTCTTTTTGTGTCTTCCATGTTGTCACACTCTCTTGATTCTCCTCCTAATTTTCAATATTCTGTGCTGAATGCCCCTCTTCTATTCCACCTCTAAATATCTGATTGTCTCAGGGCTTGACTCTAAGATAATTTGTTTTCTTTATCTTTATACTTACTCTTGGAGATCTCTAGAGCAATGGCTTTAAAAGCTTCTTAATATATATCTCCAACCACAAGGTCTCCCCCAACATCCAAATTTTTGTTTAGTTGTCCATGCAACATCTACTGTAGGGTGTCTAATAAACATCCTCAAATGAACATGTCCAAATAAAAATTACTGATTTTTTTTTTTACCAAATCAGCTCACACTCAAATATCTCCAGCTCAATAAATGACATCATCACCACAATAGTTCAGGTTAAACATCAGCGAGTTATCCTTGGTTTCTCTCTTTCTCTTACCAATTAAGCACTGTCCACTTCAAATCTGAAATCCATCACGTCAGCCTCTCCACTATGACCATCCTTGTCCAAACCACCATTTTATCTCTCATGGATTACTAAATGTAATGCCTTTTCTCTTCACTCCATTCTCATCCTCAACATTTCATTTTCTATAAACAATTTACCACAACTAACAAGGCTTGATGTGAACTGACCATTGCCTACTTCCCTGATCCACTAATGCTTTAGTTGTAATGACTTTTCATTGTTGCCATTGTTCCAAGAATATGCCAACTCATCCTCAAACAAGATACCTTGCATTAGTGTTCCAACCCTATATAGCATGCTGTTCCTTTTGATTGTTGCCATCTATTATTTTACCCATTTCAAGCATTTTAAAGTTTAAATTTTTATTTTCTATCTTACACAGAACATAATCTCCAATGCAGCATGAACATTATCTTTATTGTTAAGTGCTGTATGCCTAGTGCTGTAAATTGTGCATCCTGTAATACGTGCTGAATTCTGAATTCTAATTCTTTTAACAACTGACCAGACACGATGAATGGAAAATTACAGGGTTTAAGGATAAAGAATATTTTCCATTCAGAATTGTTTACCTAATTCACAATGGTTAAGACTTGCTAGTGGCAGTAGAGGCCACCACAAACTAGAGAACCACTCCATCTGATCTCACAAGAGGAATCTACATTATTAACTGGCTGTCAGGCTGATTTTTAAAAATATGACTCAAATCTAGCACGAAAATGAGTCATGTCTAGTGCCAAGTATAACTTCTGTTTGGCTAATAATGGACGTTGTATTCTTATAAGCATATAGAATCATACGGTTGCAAACGACAAGGAGAGGTACCTCCTTCTGTAATTACAGTGTTGCTATAATTACAGATAAGGGTTTGTCAGCATTTTCATTAAAAGAACTTAACTCAGCTGTTAAATGTCCATTAGCCTAATATATGGCTTATAATATCTTAGCTTAACTGCCTATTAAAAACAGTTAATTAAAAATGAATTGATTTTTTTTATAAAATTATGTAAATACCCAGAAGAATCCAGCCCTTCCAGTGTGTGCATTTTTGTGACAATTAAAGAGCAAGTTTCTTTTCAACATTTGAAATTACTATTTATATGCATAATTTTTAAAACTTGACCTAAAAAGTTCTGGAAAATTATTATTTAGAAATAAACAAAAGTTGTCATGAGGAGGAACAATGGCTAACTACTACAGTGGATGCTGATGATCTATTTTGATTCCTTTTCAATGAAGAACATGTTACCTCAGCAGCTGGGAATATTGTTGGCAGACTGCTTTCAGTTGTCAGTCCCTATAAGGGGTGCCTCAGCTTTAGAGAGTCTTCTTGCCCAAGGTCATGACTCTTTATAAGAGGACTGATTAATGCAGGGATATAAAGAGCCAGTAATCTCAGCCTGACTCAGGACCATTCTGAAGGGCCATTCTAACTCCAGAAAAATCTCATGTGGTTGGCCAACGTTGGGAAGCAGCTCCATGAAGTGCCCAGTGACATTGCAAGTATCCACATAGGCAACATAAGCAAGGCTTAACTCCGGATTGAACTAAATTTTGGTGAATGGTCTGTGATCCTCCCAAAACATGGGAAGATACACAATCTTGAAAGAAGGTATAGCTTTCTTGAAGGAGGCTGCTATATGGCAGTTTCTTATCTACCTCTCTGGTTAGGGTAAGATGTGAAACTTACTACTTAATCCCCCTTTAAAGTACATCTGCAGGCTATAAAACTGTCCTAATAAGTATCCTGCGCACTAAACTCCATCTTAGAGACTACTTCCCAGGGTATCGAACCTGTCACACCTACCCAGTATTCAGTATTTCGAAGAAAGCAAGGAGAGCAATATTATGTTGTATTATTTCTGTTTTTGTTTGGCTACCAGAAGTTGTGTTTATTACTCCAGCTTAAGAGCCCTCAAAGCTATTTCACGTACATTATCTCTCTTTGAAATTGTATAATGCATGTTTTTAGATGCTTTATTAGGTGATAACTGGGAAGGCACCTAAGCCATTCCCATTAGATCATTCAGCCTCTTCCAAAACAACTCCAGGTATGGAAGTACTTTATTTGGTGAAATCTAAGAAATATGTCCCTTTATTACTTCCACTCATTTACTTTTCTTTCCCTTTTCTGATCAAAAATCATGTTTTAATCTCTTTTATAGAAGATAAGCCTTGAGGTTAATAGGCATCTTTCTCCATACTATTTCCCCAACTAGCTTTTTCTACCTCATAGAAAAACATTCTCAATCACAATTAATCCTGAAATCAGCTGATTTTAAGCTACTTTACTTTTCAAAAATGCTTAAGACTTGAAGACCCAAGGAAAGAAAAAAATCCCTCCCAGTCATATCTCCACCACATGTGTGATGAAAGTTTCAAGTGTGCTAGATGGCTCCTTAAATGGTGTTTTTAATAGTTAGGAGACCAGCCATTTAAAACCAACATTTCATTAATAACTTCTGCCTCCTCTTCTATTCTAGTCTTCATAGCAGCCATATCTGTAAGTTTATGTGTCTAGAAATGTTCACATATGGAATATATGCATAATTATTTGGTTATACTTCTTGTCAGACTTATAAAACTTTACTTTCTCTCTCTCCAGTGTTCTCCGTCGACTCTTCCACAAATAGGGTCACAACCTCTGATTGAAATTTTATGTATTCTGAATTTCCTTTTTGTCTATAATTGTATCTAGCCAAGATATTATTTTCTAATATTTAAACTTAACTATGAATGTCTCTGAGTTTAAATGCTTGGACGCCAAATATTTTGTACAATCACCTTAGGTTAACAGAAAGGCTTTGGAGCTCGATTTAAAAACAGGAAGGATATACTAAAGAGGAAAAGGGACAATACATTGTGTGAATATGTGTATGCATATTTCATATGAGCAGGGATGCCACATATGTTGGGTTCTTTGTGCATTGTATACACACACCCAGCCCAAAGCAGGATGGCAGATGTGAAAGCCAACACATACCTCCCTCTTTTGGTCATATGTCTTCATTCAGGGCTGCATCCCATCACCTTCACCCCACCCCCTAGGTTGGGGTCCCTTTTTCAAATGTGTCTGTCCAAAGAGTGAACATATTTTTTTTTATTAAATAATCAAGCTAAAACAAGTTATTCCAGCAAAGTCTCTGGAAATTCTAAAAACAGACCTTCAGATAGGCAAGGCCTATTTTCAAAGATTATTACTGAGATACTTATTTTGTTGTGACCGGAATAACCAGACTCAACCTGAATGCATTGATATTAGAGGCAGTTTATTAGCCGGCGGCTGTCCTTCCAAAGGAGCAGCCTCGACCCATTTCAGGTCTACAGTTTTATACCCCAAAATCCATTAATCATTATATCCCAATCACAATGGATCTATACATCATCTACTCATTACCCGTCACCAAATGGTGGTCTGATATGATGCATAAGCAGGGGCACGGAAGCAGAAAGCAAAACGTTAAAAGGTCAGATTCCCATGCCATGTTTCCCATAAATTCCTCCTACTCTTTCTTGTGGGAACAGAGTTAAACAATAGCCTACCGATGTAATCGCCAGGTATTCAATCAGGAAATGTGGCTGCTGTGGCGGTTGGCATAGAGGCTTCTAGTCTTAACCCCTTCTTTCATCTTTCTAGGGGCACATCATCACAATTTGAGATTAAAGTTAATAGACACAAGCAGTATCTGCTTTATAACTGAGGTATGGTCTCAAATTGAATTTGTAATAGGGAACCAATGAATAAACAGTAGCTCAGCTTCCAGTTCAATCAGTGGCTCTAATTTACACTATTTTAGTAAGTGAAGTTGACTTGATATAGGGAATATGGAATTTAGGGAGAAACAAATTTACTCATAAAACAATGGTGATCCTCCAAAATGGGGTCTCGGAAGTAGGGTTGGGAGGTAATAACAGGGCCATCAAATATGGTAACACAGGCTGTGAACTGATCCCAAAGACTCCCAGGTAAGAGGAATTGAGAGGCTGAAACATTCAAGCTGTGAAACCTGGTCCAGGGATCTACCTTCCAGTGGAAGGGCTGCTATGTTCTAGTTCTCAAAGGATCCATATGGGCTTGCAGCTGTCCTGAGTGCTTGGGTTCTCATGTTTACCACACACTCTAGAAAGTCAAGCCAAAATATTCTGAGAAGGGGTAACTGTCACAAGCTTGGATGGAAAAAAAAATACTCTGTAAACTAACCATTAGTTGCAGAATACATGCTTATTTGTAAGTGAAAGTTATTACATATGTATTTAAATAAGTAATATATAGACATATACATATATGTATATATAATAGCATTTACAACTGTGATTTTCTCTAGCATAGATCACTAAATTTACACAGGTGTATACTTATGATATCTGGAAATATTTACTAAAATTAAATGTATATAATATATGCTAAGACATGGAAAACTCACTACTAGGTATAGACTTATCAGAAATATTTACGTTTTTACACCAAAGACATTAGAATGTCTATAGAAACGCTATCTATAATAGTTAAATCAATGATGGAACCATTATAATCACCCAATAGAATATTATGCAGGTCTGAAAACGAATGTTCAACAACTACACAAGGAAATAGATGAATCATACAAATACAATGAATTAAAAAAACACAAAAGATCATAAATGACCTGACTCAATAAAACAAATAGTAGGGTAAAACCAATCCATGCTGTTATAAATTAGATTAGTGATCACCCTTGTGGGGATTTATGACTGGATGGGGAGCTATGAGGTTTCTGGGATGCTTTTTGTTATTTTTGCTTAAAGTAAGTGCTGTTGACATAGTTATGTTCAGTTTGTGAAAATGTGTGGAACTATATGCTCGTGATATATGTACTTGTATACATGTATATACACTTCAATAAAGGTTTTTAAAAGTATGAGTCCCTAAGATCTAGAATAACAGTTTCCATTTTTTAGCATTGCTATGAAATACATCTTGAGTCAGGTGTCTCACAAATATTATCTTTAATCTACACAATAAGCCTATTTACTCAATACAATTATCCCCACTGTACAGATGATTCTGGCTTTCACACAGATATTGAATGAATTCATTGGCATCCATTCTTTGTGGAGGAAAAAAGCGAGTATCACAAATGTGGATGTATTAATATGAATAATCACCTAGTTTCCTTAATTCTTTAGGAATATAGCAAAAAATGTACCTTTTTGAGACCAGTCTTCCTGGAAGCAGTCTAGAGAGACATGGGAATAGTGGCAGTACACTCTAATTTACATGCTTATTTGTCTGTGTCTACATGGTAGATTGGTCTGATTTTAATTCACAGTGCCATAAAAGAGAGGCTTCTGTAAGTAGAACAAAAAACAGCTTCAGGGAAAACCTTAGGTTGCCTATAGCTCCAATCACAGTTGGTTGACAAGGATTCCTTTGCACACATCAGACATTGTCTGCCAGGAATTCTCCAAAGTTCCTTACAATGATTTTGGTTTCTTGGATATTTTGTTTCATAACCTATTTACTCTTAAGATATTTGATTTTTAAGAATTGACAGGAGAGTAGTATTCTAAAACATTATTTTGTCATATAATGACCACCACTTCCTTTCTAAAGATCATAACATAAAATGAAAAAATAACATAAAATGAAAAAAAAAAGATTCTCAATTGTGAGCATGAAAGAATTAACATTACAGAATTTCCCCCCTTAATTTATCCATTGATATAAGAATGCATATGCTGTTCTTTAAGGGAAACAATAAAATGGATGTTGACAGTATTTCCCAGAAGAACTTAAAAATTGAGAAGTTGTCAAAGCTGTCACTGAGTCCTTTTTTCAGGGTCTTTTTTTCTGATATGAACCTCTGAATTACATTTGAAAAATACTACATATGCTCAAGAGTAGCATTTATTTCTGCAAGTTATTAACAAGTTATTAGCCCATAACTCAAGATCTTCTAGGATTATAAAGGACCCACACAGAGGCACCATCTTAATGAAATAGAAAAAAAAGTTAAATAAAACTAGAAATACAATCTGTACATGAAATACTAATGACGGGGAGCAACGGAAACTCCCATTCATTGCTGGTGTGAATGCGAAATGGTAAAGCCATTTTAGAAGACAGTTTGGTAGTTTCTAACAAAACTCCACATACCTTTACCATACAATCCAGCAATTGCAGTCCTTGGTATTTAACCAAAGGAGCTGAAAACTTATGTCCACACAAAAAATTGCGTGCAGATGTTTATACCAGCTCTATTCATTCTTGCCCCAAATTGGAAGCAACCAAGATAACTTGAGTAGGTTAATGAACAAGCTGTGATACATCCAGACAATAAAATCTTATTGTGTACCAAAAAAAATAATGAGCTATCAAGCCATGAAAAGACATTGAGGAAGTTAAATGCATATGACTAAGTGAAAAAAGGCAATTTGAAAAGGCCACATACTATATAATTACAACCGTATGACATTCTGGAAGAGGCAAAAAACTATGGAAACAATGAAAAAAAATCAGAGGTTGCCAGAGGTTGGAGGTAGCGGGAAGAATGAATATAGGTGGAACACAGAGGATTTTTAGGGCCGTGAAAATGCTTTGTATGATATTAAAATGATAGGTACATGTCATTACCCATTTGCCCAGATACATAGGATGTGCAACATCAAAAGTCAATCCTAAATACTACCCCCACCACAAATGATCACAACCAATCTCTTTGAAACCTTCTACTCTACTATACATTGTGCTTAAAGTGAGAGATGTTTAAATCCCTACCCTTCAGGAAAGTTTTCATTTAAAGCAGACAAGGACAACACACAAAACTTAGTGAAAGATTTGAAAAACAACTGGAACCTTATAGTTACCATCAGAAATATCGACCAGCATGTGGTGCTATGAAGTTCAAGGTTTTTCACCTGCATTATCATGTTTAATAACTCCACACCAAGAAACCATGAGCTAAATGAAGTCAATAAAAAGAGGTGGCATAGTAGGATCTTTAAGAATTTGAATCAAAGATTACCCTTATAGTTTATCTGTAAAAGTCAACACCAACCAACAGATTTAGAAAATTTGGGAAGTTGCTTGCAAGGGTGATTGGAATGACTTCAGAGTGAAAAAGAAAACAAACAAACAGGATTTAGATTTTCAAGGAAAATATGTGAAAAATACATTCAGATTCCCTGACACTAACAAAGCTGAAGGAAGGGTGTCTTTAGATTGGAGAGGGTTCCTATCTACACGAAAGCCTGAAAAATGAGCAAGCAAAGAGCACAAATTTGTCTCTCTGGGCAAGGAATCCTCCGACCTTACGGCCTCTATAATGGTGATGCCCTCCGTTGTGAGGTAATGACAATTCTTCAGGGTTTTCCACAGCCCCAAGGAAATGCTCCTCGAAACCACTTCAATTCATTCTAATGCAATAAATAATCATGAAATCATTTACTCAGTTACTCTGGAAGATTCAAGTACCCTGGTCTCTGAAAGGGTGGAACTAGTACTATAAATGAGAGAGTGCTCCTGTCTGGATACAAATTTTAATTTTAGCTTTCCTCTGGTAAGATAATCCAATCTATGTGAGCCTATGCGAAGGTGAGGAACAGACCCTGGTCAATGAAAATGCTTCCACACAGGCCATTCCATCAAGTACTACCTGAAAGGCCAGAAAGTTGCCCTCTCTGAAAGCAACGATCATGTGTTTTCTTTCCAGGAACAGCTATTCAAGAGGGAAGCATTCTCTGTCATTTGCCTGTGATGGAACAACCAATAAGTAGCCTATCTTTGGCCTAAATGCAGCTCTTCTAACCAGAGCTCATGTGCTTTCTTTCTATCACACATCTTCTCAGACACAGTGGGAACACATCTGGTGACCTAAGAGCAGAAGATTTTTTTTTTCAGACAAAGAAGAGAAGACACCTTTGAAAAAACAACACTGATTCAAGGCTAGCCAATGACCTTTGACAGATTATTTAGGAAAAGCTGATTCTTTTAGCTTTTCTATGCAACATATGTCATTCTTGAATTGAATTCATATTCTACAAATCAAAAACTGCATCAAAAGAACACCAAGGAGAATTCTTCCAGGGTCATAGAAATATGTATTTTTCAATAATAAGCCATTTGATTATAAAAGGTATAAAAATATGACCGATTAAAAAAAAAACATGGCTTAGATGTTGAATAAATATTGTAGCTAAATCTTGAAAGCTCAACATCAATAAATAATGGAAGTTTTAGAAACCAATGCTCTGGAAAATGTCCCTGTTTTAGAATACTCAAAGAGCGGCTTAAGTTATTTTTTTTCTGGCAGTTTGAATCTCCATAAGTGATCTATAGCCTGAGCTAAACTTAAAGACATCAGATTTCTCTGGTTTAAAACATTTCAAAATGGTCCTATCCACAGATTTAAAAAGTGACAGTTAATAATCATGTTATTGAAAGAGATAAAAAAATATACACTAGAATTAAAACTATATTATCCATATATTAGGGATATGAATTGATTAAAGAAAATGAAAGAAAGTAAAATGATTACAAAAACTTGTTAAGAATTTCTCATAGCTAGTAACAAACATATTGATGAGTATAAGGGCGTAGGGTTAATTAATACTTCTGAATAGTAACACTCTTCAAAAGAGCCAAAATTTAAATATGATAATTTATCACATTATCTGTGAAAATATTAATATCATCATAAAGTGACTAACTTTCCCTTGGGGCACAGAACTTTCAAGAGAATATCATTCATTATTTCAATATCTAAGGTTTGCCTAGGGAGCAGCAGCATCCTTGACAAATTGGCTTATACTATGATTTGGTGTCAAGATGAAAAGTTTGGCTTAGGGATGTGTTCTTGGTTCAATTTGCAGTGGTTTAAAGGATTCTTAGGGTTAGATTATGGATGATAATGTGCTTTGGTGCAGATGAGGCATGGGCAACTCCCGACATGCCAGCAAGGCTTCTAGCCAGTGTTTAAAAGTACTAGCCCACATGATAGCCTATTGGTTTATTTGACTTTTTTGAAACTTTTATTGCATTCTTCTATCTTTTACTCAAGAAGCAACAGCATAAAAGAAGCACACTTCAGATAAAGTCCCTTTTAGATCTCTCTCAGTTTTAGTCCTACATAGAAAAAGATACAGTAGCAGCAAAAACAATGAATGGGATTTGTTTTAACCACCACCAAACAGCTTTCTGATCATAAACAAACTTCCTTTAGTATATCTGTCTTAGTTTCAGGCGCTGGGCTGTGAGCTTTATACATGCTATCTTATTTTATATACCTGTATGTGTTTAATTTAGAATAACAATGCAATATTAGATATATGTAGAAACTGCAAAGCCAAAAACCAATCAGGTTAATATATTCTATTATACATTCATATTATTATACTGTAATATATCAGTAAAACAGTTGCAGAACTAGCTATGTGATTTTGTTTCCAATGTAGTATTTTGGCTTTATATTTTCTCAAAAGGTTCATCATATTCTTTTCATTCTATCTTCTTTAGAGAACATGAAACCGGCTTTAGAATTAGGGAGAAAGCTTCTTTGGTCTTTAGAAAGGCTTTCTGGCTCTCTTAACAAAATAATCAAGGTGTAATTATATAAGATAACTAAGTAATAATGACAACAACAGAACCATTCATTTTACCATATTTTGGCTTTTGTTGCACTAAGCCACCTTGTGCTCATTCTCTGTGTATCTACTGCTCCCTGCTTTTCCTCCTTTTCAGAACGATCTTCTTCTTTATATGCTGTACCACCACCACTAACCTTTTAGCTCCTGCATTCAACCTCACTGGTGCTAACTATAAAGTATATAAAGTTAAATATAATAAAAAATAATTTTTATGTTAACATTCACTTTAGTCTTCACAATTACTTAATTTTTGGCTCAACAGTTAACAGCTGAGAATAATGAGGATATCTACTATAAAGTACCAATTTATTTTTTATTAAGAAAGCATTTATAATACACATACTTAAGAACATTAAACTAGCTCTCTACAATGTCATTAAAAAATCTATTAGATTGTTATAAACAGTATGTAAATTATATTACCGAAAATTAAAAAAGCAAGAAAGGCCAACAAATACCAGATTAGAAATCACCATTAAAATATTAAATTTGTAAAATGCAATGAAATCTTTGGAATGTAATTTAACATATGGGATTTAGGACTTATCAACAGACATAATATATAGTGTATCACATTTGTGTTTTTAACATGGTACATAGTTTTATTCCCCTTTTTTGGTGAGAAAAAAAAGGTTTTGCCATTAGAATTAAGACAATGGTCTACGGTATTGAGTATGATACTGCATAAAATTATGTCTATATTTAACAGAAAATAAGACATGTAACTTTTTACAGCTATTCTGCAAAACAAAAATAGGTTTGAAATGTCATTTTGAGCCTTCCTTTTAAAAACAATTTATCTAAATTTATTGGAGATATCACTAAGGTTGTGAAGAATTTTTTTTAAGAAATATGAAAAAGGAACCACAATGGTTTTGTGCTTATTAATATAATGCTGCATAATTACAACTGATGAGGATAATTATGCCTTACAAGTTGTAATATTTACTCTCTTAGGAAATAATTTCAGAAGTCCTGCTGGTTGTTAGCAGGTAAAAAATTGCCTCAATGTTTGTTAACAGATTAAAAATTCTTTTTGCACTTTACCTTTACTGAAGTGGTTAGTAGTGACTATGGCCAACCATACTTTTAATAGTTTTTAGAGAAACTTATAACTGGTTCTTGAAATGGCACAAAAAATTAGTGATGATAGTAAATAAAATGTTTGTAAATATACTACGTCTGAACTGTATATATACTGGAATTTCATCAATATTGCGAAATTAAATAATTTGGCAAGATAATTATTGCTGCATATGTGCATTTCTGTATTTATGATTACTTATATTAAATACGTAATATTGTTAACCACCAAAATGTTTCATTATTTTTGTGAAACATCTCAATATACAAATGAAAGATATGAGAAATAGGAAGAAATGTTTATTAGAGTTAGTTTATTTTAGATAGATGGATCTTCCTTCAACAGCATTAAGAAATACACAATATACTCCAGTGTAGGACCTCCTTATAGAAAAACACTTTATCACTATGTAGAGTGTTATCCTGAGATGCAGGGTAGAATCAAAAAAATAGTTACTGAGCTCTTATTATACTGAAGATACCTGCCTAAAGGTTACAGCAAACAAGGATCTTTACTCAAGCTAAGGCTATAAGTCATGCATTCATAAAAGGATATTGGGTGGCTTATGTACATAATAAATACCAGATGAGCTGTATAGGATTTCAGGAAAGAAGTGTTTGTTAGGGGTAGGTAAGAGAGATCTTCATGGATGCTGTGAGACTTGAGCAGGGGTCCTGAAATGATGGATGCAATTCGTACACTGCAGGAGGGTAAATGGTGAACAGGAGAGCCAGGAGGTGGAAAAGTATGAGACAACTTCAGAGGACAATTAGTTGCAAGCTTTGAATGTTATAGCCAGAGATGTATCATCCAAAGAGTTCAAAAGAGCTTGAATATTCTTCCATTTTAGCGGTGAAGAAACAGGCCCAAAGAAGTTGTATGACTTGAACAAATAAATAGAGCCCTGACCTCCTGAATCATTGTCAAACTACTCCCATGTCTCCCTATTCTTTTACTACTTAAAAAATAAAATTATTTCATTTTATGAAAATAATGTTAGTGAGAGTAATGTAAAATATCTCCATTGGGAGGAAGTGCTCTGTTTTAGCTGGTGATGGTAGTAGCGGTGACTATACTAATGAAAGAAAGTGATGATGACAGAGACGTGGTAAAAGGAAATGATCTGCTGAGCAGTTACATAAGAGGCAAAAGCAAACGGGAATCTACAATGGCTCCGGAGATTTGAACCCAGATTTCGAAACGATATTTAACGGACAAGCAGAAATACGGAAGTCAGGATGACAGATTCATTTAATATAACAAGTTTTTGTCAAAAAGTTATTTTGAGGAAATTACTTCCTTATTCTTTATTGGTATAAAGTATTTATTTTCCCTCTCAAAGAAAATCCTAAATTCTTTGAGTACAGGTCTGTATATGAATCATCTGAAATCTTCCCACAGGGCAGGCAAAGAGGCTTTGGCAAAAAGTAGGTGTTTAGTAAATTATGGATAAAGCTGAATAGCAATAGCAATGATTATTTACATCAACGTGTACTTTATTTCCCTATATTGCACAAAATAAAAATCGTTTTTCCATAAATTCAGTAAATGTAAAGGAAAACTAATTTAGAAAAGAAGTGCCAATCTTCCATTTTAACTCTTGCTTCTTTCACATTATTCTTATAAAAATGTTTTCTGACTTGATTTTCTATGGGTTAAAACAACTTTTATGCAGTTGAAGCTCATGACAGTAATAATAGTAAAATACAGAATAACAGTAGTAGCTGCTAGTTTATATTAAGCACTTATTAGATATGTATAAGTTACGTGCCATTTAACGAAAGAGATACATTCTGAGAAATGTGTTGTTAGATGATTTCATTGTTGTGCAAACAGAGTGCACTTATACAAATGTAGGTGATATAGCTTGGTACACACCTAGACTATATGGTATAGCCTACTGCTGTGAGGCTACGAGCCTGTACGGCTTGTTACTATACAAGGCAACATGAGATTAAATCAAGCACAAGGGAAAAATGATGTGATCAAGAGACTTGGTAAACACAAGATGTATGAGGCCGCTGCAAGCATAACAGGGCATGCTTTTTTAAAAATAAGTATAAAGAGTATACTCTAAAATGACAATGAACAGTATAATAAATATCTCGATCATTACCAAGGATTATAAACTACATAATTGCATATGCTATACTTTTATACAACTGGCAGCACAGTAGATTTGTTTATACCAGCATAACTACAAACACATGAGTAATGTGCTGTGATACCATGTCACCAGGCCATGGGAATTTTTCAGCATCATTATAATCTTATGGGACGCCATCGTATATGCTGTCCATCATTGACCAAAACAGTTACGCAGTGCATGAACATACCATGTGCCTGCCAAAATGACAGTTTACATTCAGGTATGCTATGCTAGATTATAATTTTCTTAAAATCAGGGATGATATATTATTTGTCTTTGTATGCTAAGTGCATAGCATGATCCCAGACATGAATCATATGTAACCAATATTTTAAAAAATAAATACCTTAACTTTATGCCAAATGTTTCCCACATTATCTATTTAATCATCCCAACAACCTCACTTTACAAATGAAGAAGTCAAAGCTTCAAAAATATAACATGTCCAATGTCACACAGTTAAAATGTCAGGAATCAAACTCAGGTCTCTAACTTCAGAGCCCCTGCAATAAAACACAACTCTGTGCTGCTTTGGCATAGGTCCTAAATTAAAGCTCAACTAAATTATGCTCAGTGGTTTTCATGACAGTTTCCAAGGTTCTAGCCAGGAGAAAAATATGTGTTATTAACTTGGATAATTCAAGAATTATTATTACTAAGAAAAAAGTGGGTGTCCATGGTTAGGAGACATTAATAACAGTGGAAAGCTATCATAAATAATAAAAAATATATATATTCCATGAGCTCTATTCAAAGAATACATTGCAAGAGCTCTATTCAAATCATCTATTTCAAATACTCTATTAACAGTGAATGGCCTGAGCATAACATAGATTAAAGACTGTTACTGCCTTAGAAAAGAAAAAAAGTTATAGCTGTTTCCTTTGAAAGGTGAAGTTCAAGTTAGTTAGGTCCCAGTGACATTTAACAGAAGATTTATTAAGCACTTTCAATCACTTCAAGCAAAACTGTACATCCACTGTGTGAGCCGGTCAACCACCATTAAGACAAGCAGACTTTTCCAAGACGTTAGCATGTTTCCAGATAACTCACCCTCCCCAGTCTCCAGGTATACATAACATATATTCAAATATTTCTAATTTATTCAAGCATTACTATTTAAAATTTGCTAGAATACTGACAGCTTAAATGGAATTGAGTTTGGATGGCCTTAATAGCAAGCAAAAATTCTCAAAAACAAAAAGTATTCAAGTGTAGTTTACTTAGAAATAATAATTTAACCTCTACTAATGAATATTTATAAAGGTCAAACTTTCATATCCTAAGGACAATTAGATACTTTTATAATGGGACTAGAAATATAAAACGACTTAAATAATGAATGAAATCTAGGTTTAAAATTAGATAATTATATATAATAAATATATAATAATAATATAATTATTTAATTTAAATGGAAATACTATAATAACTAAATTTCTAATGTTGACCCAGCACTTAACAAGGTACAAATTCTTTTCTATATCATATCATTTAATCATGTTTTAAAAGCCTGTAAGTTAAGCATTTTGTACATTTCACAGTCCAGAATAAAATTTTTCCAAGTAAATTTCAACTAGAAAATGCTGGAGCTGGGGTTTCAACATTTGTCATATACCCATATTCAACATGGGGCATGTCATATTTTCACTCTCTTATTATAACCAATAAAGTTAATATAAAAGTCACTCTGGATTCAGGCTTTCTACTTCTTCCTCATACTGCTAGCAACTGGTTTCATGGCAGCCAGACCAAGAGCAAAAATACTCAAAGAACACAATTGTAAATTTAAAAAAACACATCTATTTCGATAGGATCTTTAAGGAAAAAATCTAAAGAGTACCTTGAAAGTAATGCATGTTTGTATAGTGCTTTTCCAGGGAAACAATAAAGCTTAATTACTGAAAAAAAATCAAAGTTAGCTATACTTCAAATATCAGTCCATTATGCAGAAAAATAATTCATTTGTTCAACCTTAGATTTTGGGAATTTGATAATGAAGCCACAAATGATCAAAATTACCAGTCTATGCCAGGTGCCATATTAATGGCATGGCTATTCTGCTTCACTGATAATCCAGTATTCTTAAACTACATTGTTTGACACACAACATTTTAAGTAAAGTCAAATGTCTACACTGAAAAATATTGAGTTTTCTAATTCATTCTAGACCTATTCATGTTCTTTTTCAGCTACATGGTAAATATTCACTGTGTCATTTTATTTACTTATTTATTTATTTTTGATTACAGTTGACATTCAACAGTATTTATATTAGTTTCAAGAACAGCATATTGGTTACATATTTATATAATTTACTAAGTGATCCACTCAATTAGTCTAGCATCCACCTGGCACTATACAAACCGTGTAATCTGAGCATCATTGGCTTCTAGCACAATATCTGGCACATAGTAGTTCCTTAATACAAGTTTTTTAAACCAACCAATATAATCCTCTTAGCAAATTCAATTTAATACTTGTACTTCACCTTCTCCAATTTTCCTTGGGCTAAATAGAATCACTTCAATCAGAACACCCATAAAACAGAATTGTTTGATTAATTTAACATGTTTTTTTATGAAGTTTAAATCAAAATAATTTTATTTGTTTCATCTCCACATTTTAAAACCCTTTTAAAATAGATTAGTCCACTTTATTGCCTTGGTAAATATAGAATGTTGAATATAGTTTTAATCTCTGCTAATGATTGGGGCCATTAAAAAGTTCCAGAATCATCATCTTTACAATTATTCTCTGAGTTTATTGCTATGCATGTAGAAGGTTTAGGTCTGGGAATTTGTGAGGCACGTCTGTGGCCTGTAGTGTGCCCTATGAAAGTGGCTTTTAGTAATAAATTGATGTTAAGAATGTGTTCTACAGTGAATGCCTTTTTCGTAGGATTTGCATAAAAGAACCCAAGCTGGCTAATAAACAATTTCAGTTTATCTACATTTTATCACTATCTGACTTCATGCATAACAAAATATAATCTAATTTTGTTACTTCTAAATTCAATGCATTTACTTTTCTCTAGGATCTATCCCTAATCAAATTTGTGACTTAATTCCAACCTGAAAATGAAAAGAAAGGGGAAAAAAAATCTTTAAATACTCCCTCCAGGAGAAATTACATTAAAGACATATTTTAACTGAATTAAAGACATGTTTTAAAAACCATACAAGAGATATATATTGTCTGGGCCATATAGTTATTTTAAAAATTAGCTAATGTTCTTTATCATTTAATTGAAAAGCTTCTGTCAGACGGCCTCCCTTTCCGCCCCCCCCCTGTGGAGTATATCAAAAAAAGAAAAAACGTCTGATATTTCTCAGATAGCCTTCTCTGGCTACTAAAGAAAATGTAAATGTATTTATTTTACAAGGAAGTTTGAAACCTTGGGGCCATCTTTCCTGTATTAACACATATTTTCCTCGACAATTGCATTTTTAGATTTATGCTTTTTAGCATAAATGACCCCAGTTTGTGCTCTCCTACAATGAGAAAACATAGCATGGTATATCTCTTTTGCTATCTGTCAATTTGCTTATTAAAATATTTTTCATCTTTTTTGCGAGGTTTTTTCTTTGCTTCCTTTTTTTCTCACTAAAGTTTCTTACCTCTTCTACATCCTTCAAATGTTTAGCCCTTCTGTAATGTTTGTTCAAGTTGTGCCTTTCAAGAGCGTGAAACCATCTTTGCTTCCCTCCTGCTATCATTTCCTTCTAAGAGTTCTGTTTTTAACTTTATGTCTCCCTTCACCAAGCTCCCTTTGCCTGGAGCAATAACGTAGGAACTAGGGCATCAATCGCTTTAGCAGGACCTTACCTTGTACCCAATTCTATGTTTCTATCCACACTTGTGTTTATTTTTTAAGTTTCTGGAGGCAAAGATTTAGTTTTCTGTATCTATTCCTGCAACTCAAAGCTTGGTTGCCAGAGTTTATCAAACATATGCACAACTCACTATAGATAATGTAATTAACACTTTTTCTCCATGAATTATGTAAAATGCTTGTATCGGAGTCTTTTCTAGAGTAAAGATACAGAGACATCATATATAAATGTTTACATACTTTTATATTTTGTTATATACTGTTGTATAACATTTTCTCTGTTTGTTTCTTCCTCCTTTTCACCTAGATTTTGAATTCTATATTGGAGAGTTGGTGGTCTCTAAAAGACCACAATGATGTCAGGCAGGCTAAATTGAAATCTAGGTTGTAATGTTTAATAGGCATGTGACACTGGGAAAACTACTTAATATCTCTAAACCTCAGGTTGAACAGATTGCTATGAGGAACTCTGCAAACCTCATAAATGGGAAAAGCATGTAGCAAGCTCAGAACAGTGCAGGAACACAATACGCCCTCAAATCTATGCTCACTGTTATTCTTGTTCTCATCTTCATCATTGCTATTGTTAATGAAATTGGTTCCCAGAATCCAGTTTGTACTTAATATTTATTGAGTCTCTTTCTTCTAAATATTTCCAATTTTCCTATTACTGAAAATACCTATTAAAAGATTCGGTCCATAATGAATTGTAAATTTATAGCTATTTTTAATAAGCTGAAATTTCATCACTATATTAAAGGACTTAATACTTTTACAGATATAATAATCAGTGAAAACATTGCCTTCATACAATATTTTTATTATAATTATTTCAAAGTATAAGATTTTATTGGCACATAGTGAGAATGAATAATAGGATGATTTTTGTTTCTGTTTATTAAATTAAGTTTATGTTAGCTTTCTATATTGTTACTAACATTCAAAAATCAGATGGATGAAGGACAGGAAAATGTAAATGTCTTTGTCATTAAAAGCTATATGTTTAAATGAATACATGCATTTAAAAAAAATAAAGTGAAATTGTATTGTATAACAGTTTAGTTTAGTTTAGACTATTATATCTGTAATATTTTTAATAATAAAACCATAGACTATGAAATGGAACACGACAAAAAGTTAGAATTTAGATGCATACTTTATCCATATTTATTTCCATATTTATTTAAATTAGCAATCTAATATAAAATATTAGGATAAGAAAGAAAAAAATCAATCCATTTTACTAGAATTGATGAGGCATTAATAAAAATAAAAAATGATTTTGAGTTATGTAAATTGTCCTCTGCATTGAACAACTGCTTAGCTTTTTATGAAAAGCTCATTATTCTCAGATTTATAAATAAGACTGAATCTTCTTATTTCAATCATAACTGTAAGTGTCTTAAAATATATTGAAAAAACATTGAGGTTCTTAAACACATGATTTATCTCTGATAACTTACAAAAGCACTTTATCACTTGATATAAATTAATCTCAAAATCATAGAACATATAATTTAGAGAAACTATTTTTAGCCCAATAAATTCATTTAGGTTAATCTTTGTGATTATTTTTAAACTTGGTACCAGTCTTCTATGGTGGCACTGGTGTTTTGAGACAATATTGCATAAGCTTATCTTATTGGACATGTCCAGTAATTTCTCTGACAGTATTCAAATTATTAAGAATTAATTACTATTCCAGCAAATGTACAATGCACTTTCAAAAGATTACTATTTTATGGATGGGTATACATGCACATATGTATGCTAATAAATGAGAAATAATTGCGGATATTACAAGAACTATAATGTAGGAATAAAGTTTCATAGATGCCTCACACTACTTAGTACTTGAATAAATGTGTATAGAAAGTAGAATGAGAGAAGAGATTACATATCAAGTGGCAATCCACCATTAAGTGATTTTTACTAAGAAAAAAATCTTCTTATGATGTCTCTATAAGTTAGCTGAAAACAGCACATAAGTACCTCTCTTGACGGTATGTCTTACACTCCTGTTGACATTTTCACTATAATGTGAAGCTCCATAAAACTATTTCTGAGGTTCTAATAATCAGTGCATTGTGAAGTGGTATTAAGGACTACTGTTTGTAAATATTTTGCTTTAAAAAATAAAACACATTTTTAATAAATACTTTTACTGAAATAGAACAAACACACTTTTTCAACATATGTCTCAAGTGACTACTGCCCCTGACTTAGATTGGCTTCAGCTATACATTATGAGAAATAGCTCACTGTGTACATACCAACACTGCAATGTGGAGGAACTTGTTTCTAGGCTGCAGTAAATGGTTAAGGGCAATTCAGCTAGTTCATCTGCCTGGATCAATTTTTCACTGGGCACAAATTTGTATAACCATTACTTTTTTTCTGATGCCTGTTCATTTAGGTTACCCTTTATAACAAAAGAATAGGACTGAGTGTCATTTATATTACCAACGGAAAGAAGGCAGCTAAGATGACAGGCCAAGCGTTCTGTTAAAGTATTTTGTGTTTTCATCATTGAAGAGCAATTTTGGCAGAACTGGCCATGGCAGCATGGTCCTCAGAATTTGGGGCGGGATAGGGTGAACAACGACTGAGGAGCCCAGAGACCAATTTAGCAAAAAGGGAGGAGAAATTAATAATGTTTATCCTAATTGGACTATTGCAAGTCTATTAATTTAGGCATGATTTTCATTCTACATACTTTTTGATGTAAAATAAATGCATTTTGATCTATTGGGGAGACAGTACAATAGACTATTGATAAGTGATATTTATTGATCATTTTATTTGCTGTAATCACGTTAGCTGCTTTAGTACCACCTCACTCACCCCATGATAAAGGCACTGTTAATAGCTTCATCTTACAAATGAAGAAACTAAAACCTGGGAAGATAAAGCAACTTGCCAACATTAAATATATAGTTAAGTAAACAGCCTGGACTGGAAGCTAGATTTGTCCGAAAGCACAAACTACTAAAAGCAAACAGGGCTTAAAGCTGCTGTTCGGAACTGTATAACGCCCAATGCCCACCTTTATAGGACAAATATTTTTCCTAAATATGGGTAACGCCCATGTTTACTAATCTGAAATAGAATGGACAGATCATATAATCTAGTTTGCATAGTACTTTACCTATAACATAAAGGAGAAATAAAATAATTTTAATAAACAATATTTATTTAATTTTAAAATACTTTTGAATGTGTACATGTTTGCTTGGTCACACTAGAAGATTTAGTGAAGAAGTCATATATCTCAACAACAAAGAAACAAACAATCCAATTAAAAAATGGGCAGAAGACCTGAACAGATATTTCTCCAAAGAGAAAATACAGATGGCCAATAGATATGTGAAAAGATGCTCAAGATCACTAACCATCAGAGAAACGAAAATTAAAACCACCATGAGATATCACCTCACACCTGTCAGAATGGCTATCATCAATAAATCAATAAACCCCAAGTGTTGGTGAGGATGTGGAGAAACGGGAACCCTCGTAAAATGTACAGTCACTATGGAAAACAGTCTAGAGTTTCCTCAAAAAGTTACAAATATAACTACACCTTTTGATACAGATTGCATTTCTGGGTATTTATCTCCCCCAAAGCCAAAACACTAATTGGTAAAGATCTATGTATCCATATGTTCACAGTAGCACTAATCACAATTGACAAGATATGGAAGCCAACTAAGTGCCCATCAGCAGATTATAGGATAAAGAAGTTATAGTCCAGATATACAATGGAATATTACTCAGACATAAAAAATGATATCCTACCATTTGCAATGACATGGATGGACTTAGAGTGTATTATGCTGAGTGAAATAATTCAGACAAAGATAAATATCATACGATTTCACTTCAGTGAGATATCTAAAGGAACAAAAGGAACAAACTAAATGAAAACAGACTCCCAGATACAGAGGACAATCTGGTAATTTTCAGAGGGGACTGGGGTTGGCGGGCTGGCTGAAAAAGGTGAAGAGATGAAGTACAAATTAGTAGTTACAAAATAGTTGTGGGAATGTAGAGTACAACACGGGGAATATAGTCAATAGCATTGTGATAGCTATGTGTAGAGCGAGAAGGGAGATAAATCAGAGGGATCACTTCATAAACTATATAAATGTCTAACCAATGTAGTGTACACCTGAAACTAACTAATTAACTAACTAACTAAATAACTAACTAAATAAAAAGAAGTCAGACACTTGCACCTTTGTGTAGAATCCCTCTGAATGTGGACATTTCCAAATGCCAACTGAATACAGATGACTCGTGTGAAACACAAGTACCAGGAGTGGCACCACTATCCAAGAGATAAGTTATCTGACATGGGAGACAGCTCCTAGTGAAGTTCTGAACATTGTTGTTTCATTCAGGAAAAATTCAGCAACTATTAAAACTGTGTTTACCTTCCCTCAAAAAACAAACAAAACAAAACAAAACAAAACACCAACCCATACAAAACCCACTGTGTTTATACGTAAAATAGATTTAGGTTCTAGGTGCATTGAACTACAAACAGGGTTTTCACCTGTTTGGATGTCCAGGAGTATTGGCAGGGACTGTTTATGCATCTCAGAATGTCTAGGCCCTCACCCACAGCCATTGGTTTGAGCAGTGTCTGCCTCTCATGACCACAACCAAATATCTGCGCAGTTCAAGTCAGAGAGACTGACTGAAACTACAGACAGAATGATGGCAGCTGAGAATTTGAAGATTAAATGAGAAAATACATGCAAAGATAGTGCAGCATATCTGCACACACAAGAAAAACTGAATAAAAGGTAACTAGTATCAGATAATGAAAATTCAACATTTAAACAGAATCACTCGAAGAGGGCTTATATGAAAAGCTTAAACAAAATAGTAACATCTATAGCTTAAAATTCATAAGCACACTGATGACACTTTAAGTGATTGAAACTTTTTTTGAAATGTAAGAATTAATGTAAAAAAACTAGTTTTTATTTTCATTATTTAGCACAATACAAATGTTTGCATTCATACACATCTTACCTGCCACATAAGAGATATAGACTTTTTTTCTAAAGCATGCATATTAATGACTTAACTAAAAGTTTGAGTTTAAAATGCTTCATTATTCATGTTTCATAACATAACACTAACCTGATCTATTCAAATTTAGCTGTCACTCAAAGCTCAGGCTTTTTCATGGTTATAAATTGCATTTCAGAACTTTATGCCTTTGTGCTGCCAATAAGTCATATTTTATAAACCAGCATATAATGAAAGGATAGTGTACAACATTAATTACAAGGTCAGTTTGGTGTCAAAGCAGAAACTCATTGAAGAGTATTTTCATGGAAGTAGCTAGACTCTATTATGTTTAAACTTCACTATAATGAATATTCTGTATCACATTCAATTCATGAGAGAAAAATATAAGTTCTATGGCAAAGTGACTTTTCCCCTTGAAAAAATGTTAATAATTGAAGGCTTTCAAAATTTTATGCTGCAAACTTCATATATGATTAAATGTGGACTTTTTAAGGGCTGGAAACCTCAAATACTTTAAAGTAACTTTACATTTTCATCTTAATTTAATGATGAATACACACTCATGGTATCTAAAAGATCTAACCAAGAATTTCGTGTCCATCCAATTGTTCTACCTGAAAAGTAATAAATTTAACAAAGGATCTTGAGATAATCAGGCCAAGAAAAAGAAATCAGATGGAAAGGGTTGAGAACCATATGATTTTACTCATATGTGGGATATAAAACTGAAAGCAACAAATGAATAAGACAAACAAACAAAAACCCATGAACACAGACAACAGTTTAGGGGTTACAAGAGGGAAAGGGGGTAGAGGGAGGAGGTAGATAAGGGTAAAGGAAGTCAAATATATGGTGATGGAAGATTTGACTTTAAGTGGTGAACATGCAATGCAATATACATATGATACATTATTGAATTATACACTTGAAATCTAAATAATTTTAATAACCAATGCCACCCCAATAAATTTGAGGAAAAATACTATAACACCGAAAAAAGAAGAGTGTAAAAAAGTACATTTTATAGAACTTAAATGACATTTTCTTTAAAATGCCAATTTTAAGAATATTTTCAAAATAAAGTAATTTGAAAATTTGTATTAGAGTCAATAGATGCCAGAAGAGAGATACAAAATTACCTTCTATCTAAACCATAATTCCACAGTCTTTAATGCATTCAACCCAAGGAAAGGATATGAGAATAATCAGGAAAAGGATAAATGATGTTTTTAAAGTGAAAGTTTAAAATAAATGATTTCTCTCATTTTTAGTAGCAGGTTATGAAAATAGACTTGAATGGGGTTTTCAAAATAAACACTAGGGTTATTTGACCTTTCTGCCTCAGTTTCTCTAAAGGAGAGGGTGTTTAGATAAAACCATGAGGATTTTTTTGCTACCTGAATTTCCCTCAACTGACTTATTTTTATTCCTATATAGAAGGCATGCTTTGCCGTCTTCCCTGAGACAACCAGGGACTCGAAATGGTATTGGTGTCTCCAATTAATTTTGCTTCTTTTAATCTCAGCCATTTCTTTGCATATCTGTATATTTTCCCACCATACTTTCTTATATTCCGGGGATTTTTTTTTTTTGTTCCAATTCTTCACTTCAAAGCTGCCCCTTGAGTAATGCCATCAAATAGCTGCTAAAAATACCATGAAGTAGAGGGAACTATTCTTCAGAATTAGGCAAAGCTAATACCTTTTCCTTTGTGTCAAATCTTATATCTACTTTTTCACCAAAATGGACCTGCTCAGGCAACGGGAGAACGCATCTTTCTTCAACTCTGCAGAGATACTTGAGAAGGCAGGACAATCAACTGAAACTGTTTTTATGGTACATATCTCATTTGAGGAAATTGGTGAGAGGTTAAAAATATATATTTGATAAGTACTTTCTGGTTTGATCTCAAAATGATAGCTCCATGTTCCTTATTGGATGAAACTATAAAGCTTTATGAACAGAATTATTTATAGGTGACATAAATAACTATCTGACCATTAAAGATTAACAAAAGAGCTGATATAACCAGGAATGTAGGGTTATACCCTTGGCTTTGGAGATCTCTAAACAACAGAAATGGCTATACAGAGTGTATTAGTCAGGGTTCTTCAGAGAAACAAACCCAATGGGATAAAAAAAAAGCTTTATTATAAGGAATTGGCTCATGCAATTATGGAGGCCGACAAGTCCCAAGATCTGGAGGGTGAGTCAGCAAGCCAGAGACCCAGGAGAGCCAATGGTATAGTTCCACTCTGAAGGCTAGCAGGTTTGAGATACAGGAAGAGTTGATATTTCAGTTCAATTTCAAAGACAAGAAAAAGCCAATGTCTGAGTTTGATAGCAATTCAAGCAGAAGGAATTCTCCCATACTGAGGGTATGGTCAGCCTCTTTGCTCTATTTAGGCCTTCAAATTATTGGACGAGGCTCACTCACATCATAGGAGCATAATCTTCTTTACTCAGTCTACCTATTCAATTGTTAACCTCATCTAGGAACAGTATCACAGACACACACTCAGAAACATGTTTAACCAAATCTCTGGACATTCCCTGGCCAAGTTGACACATAAAATTAACCATTACAGGAAGTAATGACAAATTACAAAAGCAGTAATAATAAGTACAAACTAAGCAACAGTATCATGAGAATGGGGGGTGTCCAAGGCCCCTTTAAATTCCAGAAACAATACTGACCAGGTTTGACGCCCCATAACAATACAAATAATATCTACTCCAGATGACACTCAATGCCCATATGACTTGCCTTGGAGGAAAAATGGACACCCTGCTCTCCCATCTCCAACTCAAAAAATATTTTTTATACTGAAATGATGAAGGATGAACTGTGACCAGAAACACGGCAATAGCAGCTCATGGGGTCCAAGCAAGATAATAGCGAACTTTTTGTTGTTTTGTTTTATTTTAAATTCTTAACGCTTTAGTGATCTTGACTCTGCATTTCCATAAAATGCAAAAAATTGGAAATGACTTGTATGTCCAACAAGGTAAGATTGATACAATAAATAATGACACAAATACAACAAAATACTATCCAGCCATTTACAAATGTGAAAGAAGGAAATTTAAGAGCAAAAAAAGAGTCATTATGCTGTTAGAATTCCTCTTACAGTGAAAGTACTCTAAATTCTCATAAATACGATACAATTAATTAATTAAGAAACAGAATTTATAAAAATTGGATTGCTACTGGTTACAATCGTATAACATCAGAACAAGAACAAACAGACTGAAAAAAAGTATCAAGTTCAATTTACAATTGATAAATGTAATAAAGTGATGACATTCATTAATAAATGGGTTAATAAGACTAATGGAATAACAGGGAGAGGAAGGAGGGCCACTGCCATGGGATAAAAGCAAGATATATTCAAAGGTTAGAATTTTTTTCTCTACAAAAGGTTTTATAATCATATACCCACGGTTATTTTTTTAAATGGAAATATTTATAGGAAATGTAATTTTATGTATTGATATCTGAAACTCTCTACCCATAACCTCTTTTCTCTTTTGATAATTACTTTAAGACAGTTTTTGATAACATAAGGTTTTTAGTTATTTTTTTAGAACACAAGCAGCATGTTAGGACAGACTGCATATTGTAAATTAAAGAAAGCATTTTACAAAACAGCCAGTATCCTACCATTCCATTTTCATAAAATATGAAGGTTAAATCTATATGTACATAACAGGAAAAAATACTACTAGGAAATGTTTCAAAATGGAAATGCACTAAGATGTTAAAAGTGATTTTCTCTAGAAAATGATATTAAAGGAAAGATTTATTTCTGCTCTATGCTCTCCTACATTCCTCAAAAACTTCCATAATGAATCAATATAACCACTGAAAAAGTGATGTTTACTTGTTAGGTAAAGCTTCATGTTATCTGATTCAGCCTGGTTCTCTTCTACTCAGTTTTTGGGCTTCTACTCTAAACTCAATTTGCCTGAGAAAAATTAACAGCCAAAACACATGTTTTTGCATTTAGAGACTCTACACTCAGTATTATCCTTTGATAAGCATTTTTTTTAATCTAAAAGTTTATATAGACACGGAGCACTGATACATGATCTCTTCCTTAAACTCTTGTTGAATATGCAGTATGAGAGTGAACCATGGAGATACCCAGCAGTGATGGGTATCAATAACTTACAAAAATGGGAAATTCATTTGATACTTTTATTTCCTAGGGTGAGAAAGAAATTAGAGCAAGGTAATATCTGTTATAAAAATAGCTAATGTCATGCAAAATTTATTAAAGAAAATGTGATTGCGGAAATTATCAAATCACAGAATATTAGAGCTGAAAGAGTCATTTTATAGATTCAAAAATTCAAAAAAAATAGAAAAATTGATTTGTCTGCTGTCACAAGGATGAGCAGTCCACACAGAAATGTCTGTTCCTTTTTTTTTCTTCTTTTAAGTGTTTTTAGAGTGAGTAGTTTGTGCCAGGCACTGTGACTACGCTGGGGTAGAGAGGTGAATAAATGGACAACAATCTTGACCTCATCCAGTTTGTAGTCTAGTGGACATTAGAGATAAATTGGAAGGCAATTACAAGGCTTTGTGTTAAGGGCAAATGCATCCAAATAACAACCATAGCATCAACATTTAACCAGACATATTCATCAGATAAAGAAAAAGACTGTGCCTCAGAATAATTATTTTTCAATGGCTACTACTTTTTCAATATTATAACTTCAGTCTTATCCGGCTTCATTTATTCTGAGATCAAGCCTTAGACTTTTTCAAAAATCATTTTGCCAATAAAAATTTCATTTGCTCTTCCCTGATTAGCTGAGGCTTACCTATTTGGTGCCACCCTCAAGTCATCCTTACATTCTGAGGAGACAAACTGAAACACCATGTTGTGGAATAATATCTTCCTAGAATTGTCCCTTAAAAGTTTCCTCTGCCAATGCAAATGGGGAGCTGGTGCAAAAGGTGATTTTGAAATCAACTAGTACCCATATTAAAAAAGAAATGAGAGACATACTGCTTACTTAAACCTAACAGAAGTAGTTTTCTTTCTGTCATCATGCAAACAGGATATGGTGATAGCTGTTTTGGAAGTCATAAAAGCTAGGTATTTTGTTCTACTAATATCTGGTAAATGCAATTACGCATGTTCTCTTCCTTTCATCCCTAACAGAAGAGTGTACATTCTGTCCCTCTTTTCCCAGGCAATAGTATTTATCCACTGAAGAACTCGCTAATGGCTTCAGTTCCACACGGCTAACTCCCCCCTAGGAGAAAAAGCACAATGATGCATATAATATTCCAGTGTAGTTACAAAAAGAACATTCTATTTCCTGTGTAAAAATTTCTTTCAAGGTTCTTGGGGAAATCTGGTGGTAGAATATTTACCACCTATAATTCTGTAAAGTGATCATAATTTATAAAATTGCTATTACTAATGGCAAGAAAAGAGAAGGCAAATGGCACCATGTCAGAGGTTAAAGAAAACGAGCATCCTCTTGAGTATTCCAGTGGAAGTATACAAAATAGAAGGCAGATCACTCAAATTCAACTTCAGAAGTAAAGAAAATGGACACACAATGGCCAAGCTGCCTAGACTGTAAAATCATTTCTCCATGTTTATATGAGAAATAATGCTGATTATGTTGAATAGCTAGTATATATACCAAACCAACAAATATACTTTAAAGATCCATCAAACAGCCCAATAAGATGTCACTTCTACACACACATGCACCATTTTATGACAATTCTGGGACATGTATACATACAGAGGGATAGAGAAAGTACATTTGTAAAGCAGAAACTCATCCATATTTTATTGCTATCTGAGCAGAAACACATGTTCCAATATTTTATTTTCTCCTTGCCTTTTTCCAATGACAAATGGGCCTGTTCCTTTAAACAATCTGTTTGAAAGAGCTATAGCTTCTTAAAGTTGAGTAAAGCAAACCAACTAATATTTCTAAAATATCTTTAGTAAAGACAACTATAGAATAATGAACAGTGAACCACTGTGTTAAGGAGATAAGCCATGCCTTTTTTGGGTTCATACAGAAACTAATGCTTGCAACCCAAAATTATTTTTGTGGCAAAGTGATAGCTGCATAGCTTATCTATAGCTTTACTATGTGTGTTATGCCAGTTCAATCAAACTCCAGTTATCTGGATTTATATTGCTCTTGGAATAAGCCTAGGATATTGTTTAAATGCAGAACTTGCTATCACCCCAGACAGTTTTTCTTTTTTGGTTATCATACAATGCCCATCTGTGTAATCTGGAATCCAGCGTTAACTACTGCTTATACTTCTCCGCACAAACCTGCGCCTCCGTCAGCTCAGATCTCTTCATAACAGTTTATTATGCTTTTTAAAACCCCATTACTGCAGAAAAACTTTCTCCAGTTGACTTAATCACCAATAATCTTTCTTTTATCTGAAACTCTGATTCAATTTTGCCCATTGACAGTATGTAGCATTATAGAATCTCGCATTTTATGACAGAAGGCAATAAATCATTTTCTTGTTAATCTATAAGGTTATACTTTTTCTTCTGCAAACAAATTTCAGATCCTCAAGGGCAGAAACAATATATTTGATTAGCTGACTTATTGGCACAGAAAACATTTGTTGAGCTTTAGTTATGGGCCAAATAGTGTACTATGTCCTGAAGACAGAGAGATGGCAGAGAAATGTTCTTGGCTTTCAAGGAGATCCTATTCCTGTAATTCAATCCAATAATTTCTAGAAGAGAGCTATACAAGAATGCTCTAGGCCAGTGGTTCTCAAACTTTAATATGCACTGAATCACCTAGAGGAGGCTTGTTCAAATACAGCCTGCTGGGCTCCACTCCCTGTCTTTCTAATGTAGCAGATCTAAGAAGGGGCCTGAGCATCTGTATTTCTAACAAATTCACAGATGATGTTGACGCTGCTGGTCTAAGAAGAGTAATTTAAAGAAGAGAAAGGTAATCATATAGAAGATACACATGCAGAGCACAATGGAGCAGAGTGCCTGCTGTACTCAGAGAGCAGTGAGAAGGTTATGTGGAGGGTTTAGAGGGTGTGCCGAAAGTTACTGTGATATGGTATTTGGGGATAGACACATTATAATAGGTTTTAGATGTCATGCTTTAGAATATGAATTTTAGAAGCATGAAACACCATCAGAAATTTGTAAATAGTGCAGGAATGTAATCAAGCCTGGGCTATAGTTTTCCGAAAGAAAACAGGATAAAGGATGCATAGAGGTTTGTATCACATTGATATTCAGACCCAAATGATGAATATTATTTAGTTCCTTCAGTTTTGAGGGTTACACATTGCACTTCTCATGCACAGTCTGTCTCAGCTCTCCACAGCTGGACAATTTTAGCAATCTCCTTGGGAAAGTTCAGCCTGCAGTCAAGCTCTCCTCTCCCTCGCCCAGTGGCAAGTGGATCCCTGATGTCCCACTTCAAATAATAACATTTGTATTCATATGTTTCAGGGACATCTCAGACGATTATTGCAGGAGGAACTCTTGTAATTTTATTGATCAAGAATTCGAATGCCAGGTTAGGTAAATTAGGTTAAACTAGCTAGTCAGTAACAAAGTCAAGGCTAGAATTCGACTCTCCAAATATTTTGTTTATTACCATAATAATGCAAATAAACCAATCTCATTATTTAATTGACTACAACATGAATAGTTATGATGAAGATTGCACCTGTGCAGGCAATATAACTAAGTCACAATTGCAACAACAGCAACTACAGCACGTCCCCGTTTTCAGAGACGTTTAAAAAAGCATGCTTCCTAGGAGCAATGAAATACAGTGATTGCAAGATGGCTTTCTAGGACCTCTCTTGTGTTCATGGGATGGATGGAAAGTGACTTGACTTTGATGAGTCATTTTTTCCATGTAACAAAGCATCCTGCAGTCTAAGAAACCATCTTAGTACCAGAGGAACTCAGCCACAACACAGTAAGAGCCAGTCTCTTAGAGTGTTGGCTGTTCTCTATTTCTGTGTATTTCCTGACCTTCCTCAAGTTCATAAGCATATCCAGGAAAACCTTAAGAATTTATTAAGTACAATTTTAATTTTGTGATCATAGTTACAGCTTTAAGGCTTATTATCACACTTTAACTTCATATCCTCATTCTTACCTGTCAGAAAAAAAAAAATCACTTTACTGCATGGACATATGTTTCAACACATTTTTCTTTACTAAATCCAAATAGAACTATTTTTTTCATTAAATTATTACTATTAAACTATTATTGCTTCTAATAATTTAGTGTCTTGATTTTAACTGAAAATGTGGATATTAAAGATATCACCTCTTTTTGATTGTGCAAGCATAAATGTCAATGTTCTGCTGCTAAATTATAACAGAAATTAATACAGATCACATATTTTTATTTAGCTGGGAAACAGCTTTAACTTTCAGCTACAACATTTTAACACAGAATAAAAAATACAATGTTTTTATTTATTTTTAGCTTCAACAGGCGTTGCACTTATGAAATGTTAATATCATGGGCATAACAATTGAAAATGTGCTTAATTGTTTAACCTTGGGGACTGGATAATTTGCATCTGACTTCTATGGGTTTTTTTTGTGTCTCTGAATCATTATTAGAAATATCTAATTGGACTCTGTCTCTATAGTCTCTTTTTCATCTATCCTATGTAACCCTTCTGAAATGAATCTTTGCATATATATCTTTACCCACTAAACTTGCTGGTTTCTCCAGGTTGCTTGTCTTTGACCTCATCTCTGCATTCACCTTATGCCTCTCCTTCTATATCTTATGATGTGAGATTTCTTGATATTTCCAGGACAGGCCATGCTATTTTGTGCTTTCATGGTTACTCAAGCTGTTGTCATCACTTCTGATCTTCTTCTTGCTCTGTATTGGCAAGATTCTACCTCAACTCCCAGATGAGCTTATCTGCCACCTTCTCTATAAAACTGGATCTCAGACTTCTCTGATTGTTTCACAGATTTTACTGTACCTATCTTAAAACAGTATGATTTTAATGTTGTCCTTCCTCACTAGAACAATCACATCCCATTTGTAACACATAAAACAGTAAATATTCAACAAGTGTTGTTTAATTAGTATATGAATAACAATATCTGTACAGTGACAATCACTGCCTTTACATCCTCACCTCTCATTATCTTTGCAATACAGTACAAAGAGGTTTTGATGCATGCTTCCAAAGAAAATGTCTTTTGTCAAAGTCAACTATGAAGCCCATGGTGTTAAATCTGGTGGGCAGTTCTTTTTGTGCTTGTGCGATTGTGTTTTTCAGTAGCATTTCACACCATCATTTATTCTATCTTGAAGTACTTTCTTCATTTGGTTTCAGGGATATCACATTTATCTTGTTTTCCTTATATAGCAGAGCAATTGCTTCCTAGTCTCTTGGATGTTTCTTTTTCTCTTCCTCTCTTTGAAATGTGTGGTCAATTCTCAACCTCCTTTCCCAAACTCTCTTCCTAGAAGCCTCCATTCAGCCCCATGTCTTTAAAAAAAAACATCTATAAGCCTGTGATTTTCACATTAATATATCCAGCCCCAATTTCTCTTTTGGACTTCATATTCATATATTCAACTCCTTTCCCAGCATCTCCACTTGCATATCTAATGAGTCCCTGAAAATGAACATGGGCAAAATAAAACTCTTGATTTCACACCTTGCTGTACCCTATTGTACCTCCTCTACTTTTCTCCATTTCCCCTAGCCAAGAACTTAGACATCATTCTCAATTTTTCTCTCCCTGCACGTCAGATCTATCGCAACAAATCGTATCATCTATGCCTGTGAAATGGATCCTGAATCCAAGCTCTCTAACCCTACCTATCCATCCAAATCTAAACCACCACCACCTTTCATGTGGACTATTACCATAGCTTCCAGTGTCATCTCCCTGCATCACCATTGTCTCATTTCAGTTTAATCTCTACTCAGCAACAAGAAAGCTTTTTGAAGAAAATAGATCAGATTGCTTCATTCCCCTGCTCCAAATTCTCCAATAATGTCCCATGAAACTTAGAGACATAATTAAATTATTTATCATGGACTATATGTTCCTGCATGATCTGGCTCTTGCCCACTCTCCCACCCCATTCTCCTCTTATATTGGGATCCATGATATTTCTTGTATAAGTCAAATTCTTTTGATCTCACTGTCTTTGCCCTTTCTGTTTCTTCTGTCTGGAATACTTTTCTCCCAAATATTTACCAGACTTTCAGCTTTAAATAACCCTCATTTTCTCTCAAACACTGTTTCCCAAAGGAACCAAGTATTCCCACTTGATCTAAACTAGTCCATTTTCAAGATCTTTTTCTATCCCCTAAACCGAATTTTTCCCAGCATGTATCACTATCTGAAATCATATGTGTATGTATGTCATAAATATAATAAAGAATACCACTTATTTATTGTCTGCTCTCTACTAGAATGAAAGTTTCATGAGGGTAGGGACTTAATTTTGTATCCCCAGTACCTGGCATATAATGTGTGCTCAGTAAATATATATTGAATGAATAAACACATTGAAGGGATCCAAATTAAGCCACCATGGCAAATGGATAATTTTGAGCTGATGGCATTTGCAAATCAGTACGTACAGAAAGATGCTTTATCCTCACTCTCCTAAAACAGAGCCTTCCAAAAGGCTTGGACTGAACTATAAATCCCCCTTTAAGGGAGGCATCTCATACAAATGTGGAGGAATGACTCTTATCACCAGAGATGAGAAGCTGGCACCGGGATGAGAAATTGCATAAATGGACCTTATTAAAATAAGCCTTACTTTCCATTAGTTTCCCCCACATGTTTCTCATTTTCCACAATGTATTGTTCCTTGAACTCCTAACCCACTACCCTTG
Organism: Eonycteris spelaea; assembly: GCA_003508835.1. Classification (NCBI taxonomy): domain Eukaryota; kingdom Metazoa; phylum Chordata; class Mammalia; order Chiroptera; family Pteropodidae; genus Eonycteris; species Eonycteris spelaea. The sequence goes on from PUFA01000228.1 coordinate 1,682,545, forward strand.
TTAAGATGGTATATAAGCTCTAAATTCTAACGGCTCCTTTGAGATACATTTCTGTGTGTTCCTGTGTACATACATGAATAAATTTTGTCTTTTCTCTTGCTAATCTGTCATTTGTCAGTTTAGTTCATAGGCCTCCAAATACTGAACTTAAGAGGGCAGAGGAAAAGTTTTTCTTTTCTGACAACATAAATGAATACATCAATAAATGGATAGCTTGAGTAACTTTCTTCATCCTTCTAAGCCTCACTTCATTATCTTTTTTATTGATCACATCGCCAATGCCAGGTAAGAAACAGAATTTCTTAAGAGCGTGAACATTAGAAATATTAAAAGGCTACCATAGAGAGCTGCCACATTGAGAAATGGCTCACATGGTCTTCATTTAATCTCACTCAAGCTAAATAGTTGGGAGGATTAGGAGAGAGAGTGGAGATACCCCTCTGCAAAGAGGTCCCAGGGATTGATTAATAAAAAGATGCCTAAATACACTTTAAAAGGATAGAGATTCCTTTGATAAAGGTTATTTCTTACTCCAGGTTGATGGTTCCACAGGTCCAGCACCCAGCAGTGCTCCCTCATAGAAAGATAAGCCTCCTTGAACTTCACGTCTTCACAAGGTGACCAGCAGCCAAATACTATCTGATCAGGTGAGGATATTCTCAGATCCTTCATAAATCCTATTACTTCTGTTTGCATGCTTTTTTTTCACCCATCAGACTTTTCCAAGCGACATTAAGCAGCTTCTAGACAATTCTAACAGGGTGTCCTGAATGCATACCAAGAGATGTTTGAATCTTAGCTCAGTTTCCCAGATCTATCAGGTTATGATCTACTCATATCCCAATTCTTACTCTCCCAAATCAGAGCATAAGGTTGCCTGTAGACCATTTTAATTCAAACCCAAGAAGGTGCCTTTGGCAGAGAAGATATTTAATCAAGAAGTTTGCTTGGGGGACGATTTGGTTAGGAGTCCTCCATATGAACCTGGAAGGATTATTACTAAAGAAAAAGTGGGTAGGAACTTCTTGTTTCTGGCTAGAGACCAGACAAGCAGAGAGGCTGGCAGAAACAGAATCTCAGAAGGTGTGGTAGTTCCATGCCAAATGTAGCCATCAATGCCCAAATGTATTTTTCGAGCCTTGGAATGGGCACTTCTTAAAGTCATCAGAGGTTTATCTTTGGCATAGACCCCTGAGCCCTGAGGTGTGGGGCAATCTAAAGGACTATCAGGGCATTGCATTTCCTCACCCCAATCTCACTTAAGTGTTTATAACTGTAAAATAGTCTATTTATGAATTATCCATGGTACTTTTAATCTTAGGTTAGTAGTTTTCTGTCACTGAAAAGCCTGTGCCACTCTTACTTTTAGAGGCTTCCACCAACAATATCCAGAAACAACAATAATAACACAATATTATTTTACTGGCCTGGAAAAGACAGGTATGGGGCAAATTTATACAGTAAAGCTTACTGTTTTACCTTTTTTAAATAGTGATTGTTGGGATCGATGATCTGTTTTATAGCTTTCCTTAAAACCTGTTATTGTTTTTTTTAATTATATAAAAGGTATAGTTAAAGCCTAAGCTGGCAGTCTTAGGTGACAGGGAGCATCAGGCTATGGAGTGAATAGAACATAACTCTCTGAATCTTGGTAATGTTTTAGGGACTCTGGCGATTCCAGTAAATAGTGGGCTAGGCCCAAGGAACTTCTCTCAGTCCCTGTGCCCCTACAAGAGTGGTTCTCAAAGAGTGGCTCCTTGACCAGCATCATCAGTGTCACTTGGGAACTTGTTATAAATGTAAATTCTCAGGTCTCACCTCACATCTATCATACCAGAAACTCTAGGAGTGGGGCCCAGCAATCAGTGTTTTAATAAGCCCTCCAGGTAATTCTGATGCAGGCCAAAATGTAAAATACATTCCCTTCGAGTGTTGAAAGCCAAAGGGATTCGAATAGGTACTAAGTTCCGTGACCTCTAGTGTGAGGATTGCCAAAGCAGTCCTGAGAACGAAGGCCAACACATTCGTATGGCAATAATATGTATATTGAACTGTATCAGGCCCAGAGGGCAGCCTTTCCTATAGCTAGTGCTCCTAGTGCTGCCTTAGGCTAATCCTGGTCCTAAAACCGAAATTGGGTAAAAGCAGACTAGATTTCCTTGAGTAAAGTTCCCATGACTCTATCTCTCTGCATTATGAACACCAAACACCATGTTCATGTAATAATATCTCCCTCATCCCCTCATCTTCTGATACTACCTCCTTCTCATCTGTCCTATCCACAGTAATGTGGAATTCTCCTACTTTCATCCTATATTCACAAAGCCCTGTACCAAGCACTGAAGGTACACAGCTGAGAAGGCGCTTGCTCTCTGAAGCTTAGTCTTCCCTTAACCATACCTGACACACCTTTATCTATGGGTCTTTATGAAAACTCGTCCTTCTCCATGAATTACTTGTTATTTCTCTGATTCTTCATTCTTAGACTGATTCTGCAGCCCTGAGCAGTCATCACATTCTGTGTTCACCCTTTTCAGAGCACAATACTGAATTATGTGATTACACACCTGATTCCTCGTAACTATGAGCTCCTGGAAGGCTATCTTTCATTTCTCTATCACCAGCATTTTGCACAGGTCCTATCTACAGTACATACTTGATAACATTTTGATAAATGAATGAATGAAAGCCAGACAATGGATTCTAAGAAGAAAAAAAAAGTATCCCACAATAGATGTGTCTTTTGAATCTCAACACATTTGTGAGCATACAAAGGGAAATAATTTTAAAATAAATTTACCTGGGGTTTTGTGATTTCCTTCATTCTTGATTTCACTTTGTAATCAAGGCCCTAAGCTGCTTGTTTCCACTTAACCTTACCAAACACATACAAATTCAGTTGGCAATGTCTACAATTGCCAGTGTTGTTTGGAATTGTATACTGATTCTCTGAGGTGTTTAATGAGCCATCCTGGCTGATTAACAACCACCTACAAGATTGATGGGCATGAAAAGCATTTTAATAGCAACAAAATCTTTGTTTCCCTGATTCACAGACTTATTACTGCTATGGACCAAACCAAATTTCTGAAATTCTGGCTGCTCAGATCCAAGTTGCAGTCTGATTGTGGCATTATTAATATTGGAGTTTGAGGTTGATATTACAAATGCATCTAGCAACCTGGGTAGAGAACTAGCCTGGAAGTGGAAATATTAGTTAGAAGTTAATGATTTGTGCAGAATGATCTGTGGATTGGGCAGTCTGTTCTCTTTGTCAGGTGTGTATACGAAACCATTGCTCCATCCCTGATTACAATATGTATCCATGGTAGTTATGTGCAATGCATTTGAAAATAATAACTTGAGATAGGGAGACAAATAATGAATAAGCCAAGGGAGTGTGACATTCACAAAGAGGCATTTTGTCTGCTGGTTCTTAATCAGGGCAGATCTGAATATTCACATTTATAGCACAACAACTGAAAGAGAGGGCTGGAATTTAATAGGCCCTTCATCTTGGTTAGGCTCTGTGGGGTGGTGTTCTCCCTGCAGCTGGTGGGCCCCTTCCTATGTCTGATGTCTCCACCTGCAGGTGGTGGCAGTGGCCCCTGACCTCATGAAATAAGTCTCTCGCTCTTCTCCACATTATTCCTGCTCCCTGTAGACTAAAGACAGGAAGTTAGGGATGACAAAAGGTCTCTCACCAAAAGACTTGATTAATCAGCTCAATAATGTTTGTTCCACAAGCCTTCTTTTTCAAATAAGGTTTTCAAAAAATATGCTAATACATCTCGTTTTATTCAATATTCAATAGAAGTATAATTGTAAAAAGAGGGAGAACATAGGATAGAGTGTAAAAGGAAAAAAATATAATCAATATAGGCTAAAGAGAAGAGATAAAATTGAGAAAAATGTGTTGATACATTGAACGTGTACAGACAACAGGAAGGCATTTGAGGGGGAAAGGAAACTAGTGGCTTGAATTTTAGAATCTATCAAACATTTTTGTCCAACCACTGCAAAGAAAAGAATTCATGTGAATATAAGGGAACAAGAGAAAAGAGTTGATTTCATGGTGGACTAGAGAGCAGAAGCCCAGTCTGCATTTGCTCTGTGACCCAGATCTTGAGCCTCTTTCCTTGGCAAGACAGGCTGATTTTAACTATTCCCAAACTACCTTGCTTGTCTTTGTTCTATTTTCCACTAATCTATTGGCCAAGCTGCAAAAAGGGCTTTTTGCAAATATTGGTCTACTCAAGTCATTTGCCAGTATAAAAGTGAATAGCCTATTTACTGATATATAAATGTAGCCAAGGTGATACGTAAGTAAAGCAGAGTTGTCAAAGCAAGATGAGATGAAGGCCAGCATCATCAGCATCACTGAGGAACAGGAACATCTTAAAAATGCAAATTCCAGCCCTACCTTAGACCAACTGGATCAGCAGCTCTGAAGGTGTGACCCAGCAGCCTGGGGTATAACAAACCCTCTAGGTGATTCCAAAGCTGCTGAAGTGTGAGAACCATTGGCCTAGAGGTCTTAAGCTTTGGTATGACTATCCATCAGCCAGGGACTCTGATTTTTAAAAAAGTATATAGACTCCAGGTCTCACCCACTGACACTGATTCAATAGGTTTGGGATGAAGGTAAGGAGTCTACAGCTTTTATCAAGCCACCCAGACAATTCTGAAAGGGAGTGTATGGATTACACTTAGAGAAATGCTGGACACAGAGTAGACAGTATCTGAACAGCAAAGTGTAAAATGTACTAGCAGAGCCTTCTCCCCAATGCCTCCTCCTTACCCCTCTTTCCTTTAATCTTTTTTCATAAACATGCAATGCACTCTCACACCTCTCTGCCTTTGCAGGGACTCCTCTACCTGAATCACTGCCAAGCTTTTTCCTTGCCCATCCAACTTGTATTCCTGTTCATATTTTATGAAAAGCTTTCTTCAGTTCCCTCAGGCAAAGTACATTTTCTCTTTTTTACTCCTCTAACACACTGTTCATAGTAGTCTGTCTGAATACGTAAGGTCTTTGAAAAGGCCCAGACTTATTCGTGCATTCATTTAATAATTATTTATGTCATCTATTTTGTTTAATGGACTATGTTAGTCCCTGTGAATGTAACAGTAAACGAAATGGACACAGTTCCTAAAGGAGCTTCAAGGCTAGATTCAAATCGTAACTGCACCACTTAGCTGTGTGATCTTGGACAAGTTATTTAACTTCTTTGCCTCTCAGTGTTATCAGCTATACATTGATAATGATAATTTCAACCTTAGAGAGCTGTGGCAAAGATGAATTAGCAAGAGTGAGAAATGTATGACAGAATGACTCATATAGTAGGCCTTCAATATATGGTAGTTATTATTAGATTCTTTATCTCACCCTATTGTAATGGTTTTATGTATCTATCCTCCACTGGTCTACGAAGTTCCTTGACACTTATCCTATTCAATTTTTGAATTCCCCGTCCTTATCACAGTGCCTGCATCATAACTGACATTATAATTCCTCTGTAAACTCTTTGAATAAATAAATTGCACTTTGTCGGCGAAGTTACATAACTTAGTCGTAACCATTTTTGCTTTTCCCTAGAAAAATGAGTCAAAATTTCAATGGTGATTTTTGTATTGTTGCTATTTAAGGAATATACTAATAATAGCTTTCCTTCTTACATTGAACAGTATAATTGTATCTAAGTTAATGTCATGTCACTACATGTAACCAGATTTCACCCCTTCACGTGGTCTTTAAAACACAAAAAGGAGAAAGGACATCAATTTTAAAATTTAATTTTCAAAAGCACTGAAGGAACGCAGTGAAGACACACTGAGCTTGAGAAAGAGTATAGTTGCTGACCCTCAAATGGAACACACCTAGCCTTATAATGTCTCAGGTAAAATGTGAGTTCATTTTGTGTATATGGACACCACATGCAATACAAGAAAGGAGAAAACTTAAAGCTAGTCAGGTAAATTTGGAGTGAGCATCTGTACATTTAAGATCTGAATTGATGCTAATGAGAAAAATCTATTATATTACAAAATGATCCTTTATGTCTGTGGTTCTTTAACTCGAGTGCATCAAATTAGCCTAGAGAGCTTTTAGACAGATTGCTGGGCCCCACTGCCAGAGTTTCTGATTCAGTCTCTCTCCAGTAGGGTCAAAGAATTTTCATTTCTAACAATTTCCAGTTGATTCTGATCTGGGAATCACATTTTGGGATCTAGTGCTCTACTCTGTGAGGGAGAAGGTCTGAATATGTCACAAAGAAGAATGTTCTGCTTCTGAAGAAATAAAGAAAAGCATGAAAGGTTAAAGAAAAAAAAAGGATAAAATTCTCAGGTAATGGAAGTCCTCCAGTAAAATTAAATGTAACTCTTATATACACCTATAATACCTTGTTTCAAAGGCCAGCCTAAATTTACCACTTTATCTTACATGGTTATTTGGTGAATTTAATTTCTTATGAGACAGTAGACTCCTTAAAAATGGTGGCATGGCTTATTCTCATTGTGGCTTGTATAAAGTAAATACTCAATAAATGTTTGTTGAATTAAAAGAATTGTAAAGAAAATAGATCATTCATTTTAATCTCTAGATTGGTAGAAATTTTATGAAGTAATCTGTAACATAAGGTACGCTATTGATTTCATTGTTTAGATTCTCAATTTTCTTTTTCATCTGAAATGATTCACATAGGTGAATAACAGGACAATTTCTGTGAGGTGATACATAAATAATACTTAGATATATTTAAAGAATTTGAATGCTATAAAGATACTATATATGAAATCTACACAATTTAATAAAACTTTCCATTATGCTCCTACTACACAGATGGAAGGTACTGAATGCTTCAATTTATTGAACATTTAGGATGCAACAGACACCTCACAAAAAGCTTACCATATTTATGCTTACTTTTTTGTCACAGCACCCCAAGAAGTTGGCATTATCAATATCTCCATATTAAGGAAGGAGAAATCAAAGCTTTAGAAGATTAATTTACCCAAAGCCACAAAGATAACAAAAAGCAGAACCATGACATGAACTAAGGTTTTCTGAAGGGAGAGTTTGCTCTTAATGGCTTTACTGAATTGACTCACTCTGAAGAGGGGCTCACCTCTCAGGAGAGTCATGGACAAAAGAGACCAAATTATTTTCTAAGATTTAAATCTGAGGAAAGCTATCGGTTCAGTTTATATCCATCTAAAGTTCTAAAAGATAGGCCTCAAAGAAAAGTCTATAGAGTTTTGAATCTATACTAGGAACATTTTAAGGTGTAGTTTTTCATTCATCAATTTGATGAATTTCTCTTGAATGTCTGTGGTGTGCAAACACTGTGGTTCTGTGGTTTCAGTGATGAGCAAAGCATGCCCGCTGTCTAGTGGGTGAGAGATAATAATCAAACGCTCATGGAAATAATATGCAACTACAAACTGAAATGAGGACTGTGAGGGAAAAAGAACAAGAAGACCTAATTTAATTTAGGAGTGGAGAGACCCAAGGAAATCCTTCTGAGAGGATGACACCAAAATGAGTCCCATAAGGTGGGCAGGAAGAGGTAAGTGGGTGTATAGGTATGGGAGTCATGATGGAGATGGTGAACAGAGTTTATGACAGAAGGAAAATATGTGCAAAGTCAGAAGAGATAACTGTATTTAAAAGGAATTTTAAAAGTTTCATTTTTTCTTTGGTTGGGGATTGTTTTATGAACTTAATAGGTATCTAACCAATGTACTATATACTTGAAACTAATTGAAATAAATAAATTAAAGGAAAAGTGTTGTTAGAGTACAACGAATAATGAAAAAAAAAGTAGAGAAAGATAATACTGTAAACATATCAGAGGCTAAACCATACTGGGCCTTGAAGTCCATGTTAAGGCCAAGAGTAATTAGAGTTCTTTGAAGTAGGAAAGTGACAAGGCAAGGTAAACATTTTTAAAATGTCACTTTGGCCATAGAAAGAACAGTCTGGTGAGGAGGGCCAAAGTCATTTTAATTCAACCAGTTCCAAGGTTATTGTGGTGGTCCCAATGAGAGGTGATGGCAACTTGCCTTAGGATAGTGATGGGCATACAGGAAAAATGCAGAGATACTGAGAAGTTTAAATTGGTAGGATTTGGTGACAAATTTGATACAGTGGTTGAGGAGAGTGAGGAGAAATCAAGACTAAATCTCAGACTTTTAGCCTATTCAACTGGGTAGTATCGTTTACTGGGATGAAGCAAAGTGGTTGTATATCAGGTCTGAAGGAAAGGGTCATAAATTCAATTTGGTGTTTTGTTGAATTTGAGCTACCTTTGAGAGTAGAGATATCAACTAGACAGATGGGTATATAAGAGCAACATTGGAGGGTGAGTTCAGGGTTGGAGATGTAAATTTTAGAGGCTTTATAGGAAAGTTAATCATTTAAACCAAGAGCATGAGTGAGATCACCGAGAAACAGGAGACAGAGTGAAAAAATGTCATCCTTCGTTGGTATATTGTGTAGTGACTCAGAATCATATCCTATTTAATTTTAAATTAAAAACCCAATCTCAACCACCCATGGTATAGCTGAAGAGAACAGAAACCTTGAAAGTTTGATCCATTTGCTAGATCTCAAAAGTAAACCTAGGGCAGGAATAGAGGTCATCAGGACTATAGTTTTATTCTCCAACTTTTCCATCAGCGTTTCTCAAAATGTTGTCCTGAGACCAAGAAGATCAGCATCACATACACATTCGTTAAAAAAATGCAAGTATTAGGCCCCATCCCAGATCTACTGCATCAGAAGCTGAGTTAGCACTCAGCCTTCCTGGTGAATCTAATGCATGCTTTTTTTTTCCTGAGAACTCTTGCCTATTTTGTGCAATCTCTTGCTTGAGCAGCAATCAGCAAAGTGGTGTGCTTACACTCATGGATAAAGAGGGAGTAGGGGCAATGTGAGGCTGTTCTTGACTCTGCGCCAGAGAAGATTATATAAGTTAGACCCTCTTGAACTCAGCAAAATCTGTAAAGAGCATTGATACGTGTGTTTTATAACCTAACAATTATGCATGCCATTTCTGTGCTTTGCAAAAAGGACAGACAGTGGTGCCAGGGAAAATGACATTATCAATCTAAGTTAAATAGGTAAAATGGTCTAAGACACAAGGAGGCAAAGGCTGATTTGGTACAACTTGACAGCAAAGGCACTTTCATCTGTCAATCTCAGCTTGATAGATATAAACAGCTATTTTCAAGGCTCAAACTCCCACACACCCATCTTTAGAACAATGTTAGCAATTCTGTATGCTTGACAGATAAACCTCTGTTGCAAATTATCCTCCAGTCATGAGATTTAAAATCAACAGTTTCTGGTGTTTTATTGCTTTGAAATATGTAACCTTAACCAAATGTTTATACCTGGTCTTGACCAGTTCACTTGATATGTTAGCACAGTTAAAAAGCTCTTCCTTAATAGGGGATGTGGGGTAAAATGATATGTTTAATATTCAAAAACACAGATTATTTCCTGCTCTATAAGTCTATCAGCTAGAAATTTCTATTAATTCTCTCTTCTCTACCTCATGGGTACAAAGATAAGTTTTGGTTTTAATGATCATTTTGAAACATTCTAGGATCTTAAGGTAGATACTGAATCAAAGAGTTTGACTTGTATTCAAATCAGTTTTAGCTTTTTTATACTTACTATCATCCGACTTTTAAAAATAATTATATTTAATGATAACTCATCTAATTGAAATATCTAATTAATAAGGGCACACCCATTTCTGGACCAATATACATACATCTACATGTACACACTTATTTTTTATGGATATAATTAATATATTCTATTATACTGAATGAAAACAAATGGTATCCTCAGCTTCTATTTAATAATTTTAAAAATTCATGTTTTGTGAGATATGTGCTCACAATACCATTCTGTTAAATACCTTTTCTTCAATGACTTCACAAAATACTTTGGCTTTGTTAAATCACCTGAATACTGAGACACCTATAGCATTAGTATTTGAAGCACCTTTGAAAATATTTCAAATTTCTCTTCCTCTTCCAGTATGCTACACAGAGGGGTAAGGAATTTATTTGGACCACCAATTACATGCTTTCATAGTAAGAAGATAATTGGACCATAAATGAAAAGATATGTTTTCACAATCATATTGCTCGAGTCCTAGTTATGTACATTATCTATCCCTTCAGTAGAAACAAAGATCATCCATTTTCTTTTAGATGTAATCACTACTATCCAAGGCAAAATATACATTAAAAATAGGCAATTCACAAGGAGAGAAACTACATGGCAATTTGCTTTGAACTTTCTACATGGATATCATTTTCCATAAGTATTAATTTCACTGCAAAACAAATAATATTGTATGACTGAAAAGAAAACTAGCTGTTAAAATTGTGAAGATACTTTACATGCCACAGTCAATGTTACTCTGGTCAAAAAGGAAATGTTTAATAATAAAATGTTTGTTTATAAAATTTGTAAAAGTACTCCTTGTAAATATGTCTTGTAAATGGCTAGAGATGGGCTGAGAGAAAAATATAATAAAAAGGCATTAAATTTTGTTTCATATTTTCTTCCACATGCCTCTAATTTCAAATAAATATACACTCTTTTTAATAGATTCAGTTTTCTGAACAAAATCATGAATTAAATACTAATGAGTTGAAATGTAATTTAAGAAATTAAAGTATATTCCAAATAACAAGCAAATCAATTGACTTTTATGTTCTCCTGATAAATGCAAAGTGCCAATTCTCTGAACATAGCTTTTTATGGTTACTTTTTCAAAATAACTACATCATTCAAAACTACTGATTTGCCTGTAAAACCCAAATTGCTTGAACATTAGTTCTGGAGAAATTTTCATGATGCTTTTAAACTCTGAGTGTCAAATCCAACATCTAGGCTCTAAAGTCCATGGGTGGTATTTATCACCCTTCAACACTCACATTCATCATTCAGGGAAAATATGTTTAAGAAAGAAAAAATAAATAAAATAGGAACTCAGGTTTAAAATATTCCTTTTATAACCTGGGTAGTTCCTCTTTATGTAAAATCTTTTCACTCGCCAATTGGAAAGACATCGGATAGTTAGAAGAATTGAAAATGCCAAATCTTTTAATAAATCATCAAGCATGGGGTCTGGAAGGAAACGGTAAAACAGAAAGTCAATGTAATATCTAGCTTAATCACACGTAAGGTTCCTAAACCTCAACAACTTAACCAAAAATTAAATACAGAAGAGTTATAGTTTGCTGTGGATATCCAGGACAGGCTCATCTTTCTTATTTTTCCTCTACTAAAAATTTATATTTCTTCTTTCAAATTAGTGCATCATCTATGAATTTAGTTATCAGATCTTTTTTCCAGTGAAACATTTTTCACTACAAATAAAGGTATACATATTGATAAGTCTCAAATTATTTTCCTGTACACTATTTGATTAGGTTATTAGAAAGAGGCAAAGTGTCATGCATTCATTCAAGAAAAACTTGTAGTCATCCAATAAAAGCACATTTTATGATGAAGTCGTAACACCAAAAATAGAGTTGCCAATGTTTGATAGCTCTTAAGATGTGAAAATATTAGTGGCCAATTTGACAGGCATAAAAATGAGTGATATTTCTCAAATGCTTCATGAGTTTAAAATTACAACCCTACCATCTAAGGCCAACCCTCTGCCCTTACTTAAAATGGATCATAACTATTGATTCAGGATTAAATTCAAAGGAATCAATGACAAAAGTGAACTTGAAGAGTTATAATCACTAACCACTTTATCCTGAAAGCAGATGAAAGCTTGCTGTAAAGAACTTCTCAATCAGCTTTCTTGATGAATGTAGAGTTAAATTCTTAAAACTTAGATGGGAAGTTGATAGTCCCTACAGGAAATGTTATATTCAAGTTTATTTCTTTAGCTTCAGATTTTGATGCCAATAGGTTCGCACCATTTTAAAGGTTAGTCATCAGCAAGTGGCTACAGTGACAAAGAGTTATTAAGCTATAACACAAGACTTTTATTTTCAAAGATTCACTAAATTTTGAATAGGAGTATCCCTTTTATGCTCTCTTCCTCATTTTTCAAAAGGATGTTTTTTTAGTCCCAGAACCCTTTTAGTCTTTTTAAGCGTTTTCCACCCCTTCCATTCTGCTTTAGCTTTGCTCTTCTTTGAGGTCTCAGTGACATCTTTACCAGAGAAGTCTTTACCATTGTAATCTTAGTAGAGAGTTCTCACAAGGGAGTGAGGACACTGAAGGCTGACACAGACATGGGAGCAATTTGCCATATCCAATATTGTTCCAAGTTGTTCAGAAATAAGAGCAGATCATGGGTCTTGCTCCATATACATTTAAATTTTCTGGTTAAATGTGGATTCTTAGAAGGTTAAACACAATAGCCATCATCCTCACCACCATCCTTACCAACACTCATAATTATCATCAATGCCATAATTACTATCAACGGATATATTTTGTTTTTTAACATTTTATATATTCCGGGTACTACACTAAGTATTTTATGTATAATCTCTTTTATGTTTACAAACATTCCCATAATGCGGGCTCCACCCAAAAAGAGATACGTTTAAACATAAGTCGCGTTACAATCCTTATTAAAAGCCCTAATTGCTTGCAATTTAATTTATGAAAAAAGTCCAAACTACTTATCGTGTCCTAGAAGACTGCATATCATCCAACCACTATTAACATTTTTCCTCATTTCCTGGCACTCATCTCTTCTGATACCAAACATCATTCCTGCTAGTCCTCTGCTGGCCAAGATGATTCTTGCTATGGAGCTCCACTTTTTGCTCCCTTTGTTTGGATATTCTTTAGATGTCTTCCTCCTTTTTCAGTGTTCAGGTACTTTCTCACATGTCATTTTCTCAAGAGTCATTTGTCTGACTTCTCTCGCATTACCTCAACTCACATTCCAGTCACACTCTACCCACACTGCCCACTTTTATTTTCTGAATAGGACTTACCAGTATCCAAAATTTATATCATTTTTACATCCCCTTCATTAGAATGTAATATCCTTGAGAACAATAACTTTTTCTTTATGATTCACTTCTGTAATCAATCACCTAGAACAACATCTGACACTCAATCAGTATTTGATGGTTGATTGAAAAATATCCCTTTGAAATGGGTACTAATCATCTTATTATTGTTATTTTAAGGCTAAAGAAACTGAGATTTTGAAAGGGTGACAGGTACAAGATCATATAGTGACCAGCAGTGTCAGACTTTGAAGTCAAGACTGCATGCCTACCAAACCAAATAAAAATGAATTTATCCATATCATGATGGATGCAGGCATTTTTAAGATCATGCACAAAATACTGTACCTTGACTGCCACATTTGGAAACAAAGATGTCATCATGTATTTCTAGAATGATTTCTCAATTAGAGGAGGTCTATACCAACAAAAAGAAAACCCTCTAAAAATAAGATACTTTCAAGAAAGTTGATCATTTAATCTTCTGTTTTATTGTTCCTGTTTTCAGACCATATTCTCCTCTAGATTTATTTATTTTTATAGAAAATACCTAGTGCTCATAACAAAGTCAGCCGAAGGCCATGCTATGCAGCACAGCACCCTACATGAGGTGTTGGAAGACCTCGGTACCAGACCTGGCTTTTTCACAGATTAGTTGGAGGTTGCAGGACTCTAAGAGTCACAATTCCCTCTTTGTAAAATAGGGAAGGTTTTTTGAGATGATGTCACCAAAATGATGAAATAGGATATGCTAGCTTCCATCTTCCCATAAAGGTCAATACGTAGCTATCCACAAATAAGAACAGTTCTGGGGAAGCTCAGAAGTCTAATTCAGATATTTCAGCAACACAGTGGAACAAACAAAAAGCTGAAAATAATCACGAAAATTAAAGAAAGAATTGTTTCATTTTTCCTGCATCATCCCATCCTTCAGGCTAGCATTGGTCATCACCAAGAAGAATTCCACATCCAGGACGTGTTCCTGCCACTGGAAAAAGAAGTGCAAGGTGAGCAACCAGCTTCCCCCAGCCTTTCAGGGCACTACACGAAAGGCTACTTCAGTTTCGTCCAACTCAGAGTCTGGCAAATCTGAGGTATACACAGAGGCAGCTAGAAACAAAGATGTAGAGAAGAGATATCAATATCAGCCATACAGCAGGAGTGACCACAATACCCAGTGACCTGCTCTGCACATGACCCAGCAAGCCTTTGCCACTGAAGAAACAAAGTCAGTACAGCCACTGAGAATGTCCAGCAGATTTCACTACCTTCACCCAATAGGTACTCATTTTTGCTAATGGGAGTCACCAGCATCCCTCCCTGCTCTCCTCTGCTTCACCCTCAACCAGAACCTAGGGTCCACAACTGCAGTGAGCCTATGCCTCTGCGTTTGAGCAAGTGCAAGATGCCAGCCTAGTCCCCCATAGCTTCCTCCCACTGATGTGTGTACACTTGGGGGATAGCCCCTCAAGTGTGAATTTGCACACCATGGGCCTGACATACACCACTGGCCTCCACTTCACTATGAACACCTGGGGCAAGATCCAGTAGCCAAGGAAGTACATTCTGACAGCCCAAGTCCCTAAACCTGCGTATGCACCTAAATTTGGCCTTACCTACGATGACTGGCCTGTACCACTGTGCTTATCTGTAACTAGCTCCCTAATTCTGTACCTGCACACTCCTAGAATAATCCTTATCACCAGCCTCCACTGCAGTGTGCACGTCTATGGGAAGACTCTGCAACGCAGGCATGCACATTGATAGTCAGGGCCTCCACAGCTACCAACATGCTCGCAGATTGCCCAAGCCTTTGCTGATGGTCCTGGCCCCCACTAATATGTGTGTGTCTGCAACTGGCCCATGGCATGCACAGGCACCTGCAGCTCGCTCCTGTAGCCAAGGTGTGCACACCACCACATTTTGACCACCAATACTGCCTGCCCTGGTTTCTACCTGCTAGACTTAGAGTTGTAGTTGAGGACCCCAACAGCCCTTACCACCACTAAAGAGCTCCCACAGTGTTGCTAAGAACTGCACAGCTGTCAATGCTCTGGATTCAAGAGGCCTATGCTGATGAAACATCATACCCTCCTGGATCCAAAACCACCACATGCCCTTGTATTTGTCCCTCTGCAACACTAGACCTATGGTCACAGCAAGCTCCAGTAAGCCCCCACATGCATGTGAAGTCTTTACTTTAGAAATCAATCCTTGAGTGGGTAGTATAGTGGTGAGAATAACTCCTTTCCAAGAAGTCAGTCTATAAAGTCTGGAAGAGATGACTACTTCTTAAAAAATACGCAGACACCTATGCAAGGCAAGAGGAATCTAGAAAGGCCTGGGAAACATTGACATCACCAAAGGAACACATTTAACTTTCAGTAACTGAACCCGAAGAAATGGAGATACAAAAATTCCCTGACAATTCATTAAAAATATTTGTTCTAAAGATGCTCAGGGAGCTAAAAGAGAGCACAGAGAGATGATTTAACAAAATCAGGAAAACAGTACAAGGATAAAATGAGTTCCACAAGAGAAAGAAAACACAATAAAGAACTGAACAAAGTTGCGAAGCTAAAGAATATAATGACTGAATTGAAGAATTCAAGAGAGTTCAACAACAGCCTGGACAAAGTGGAAGAAGAATCAGTAAGCTCAAAGACAGAACATTTGAAATTAACTAGTCAGAGGAGCAAACAGAAAAAAAGAATGAAAAAGACTATCAGAATTATGGGATACCTTAAGAGAAACAATCGATATATCATTGAAGTCTCAGCAGAAAGCTTATTTAAAGAAATAATGACTGGAATCTTCCCAAACCTGGGAGAGATTTGGACAATCAAATTCATGAAGCTAATAGCTAATAGATAACTCCATAATTTCAATCCAAAATTATCTTCTTCAAGGCACATTATAATAGCTGTCTAAATCACAGGCAAAGAGAGAATTTTATAAGCAGCAAGAGGAAAAAAATCATAAATAAAAGGGAATCCCATAAGGCTATCAGTGAATTTCTCTGCATAAACCATGAAGGTCAGAAGAGAATAGAATTTTATATTTATATTGCAGAAAGGGAAAAAAACCCTGCCAATCAAGAATACACAACAAAGTCTGCCTTTGAAAATGAGGGTAAGATAAAGAATTTCCCAAACAAAAGTTGAGTGGGTCCATTACTGTTTGACCTGTCTATAAGAAATTATGAAAGGAATTCTTCAAGCTGAATCAAAAGGATACTAATTAGTAACATGAAAACATGAAATATAAAAATACACTGGTAAAAGTAAACATATAGACAGATTTAGAATCCTCTAATACTATGAGATGGCAGTGTGTTAAACACGTAACTCCGATATAAAATTTAAAGAACAAAAGTATTAAAAATAGTCATAGCTACAATTATTTGTTAATAGATACATAATATAAAAAGATGTAAATTGTGACATCAAAAATATAAAAAGAGGGGGTGTACATTAAAGGGTAGAGTTTCTGTATGTAATCAAAGTCAAGTTGTCAGCATGAAATAGACTGTTATATCAATAAGATGTTTCAAATAATCCTCAGGTACCAAAAAACAAAAACTGCACGTAGATACACACAAGGTAAAGAGAGGGGAATCAAACTACATTACTACAAAAAATAATTGATTCACAAGGGAAGACAGCAAGAGAGGAAGAAAGAAACAAAGGGATTACAAAATAATCAGAAAACAATTAACAAGAAACAAGATGGAAATAGTAAGTCCTTACCTAGCAATAATTTCTCTAAATATAAATGGTAAATTTGCTTATCCAAAGGTATAGAGAATCAACTATATGCTGACCATAAGAGACTAACTTCAACTCCAAGAACACACAGAGTCTCAAAGTAAAAAAAAAAAGAAAAAGTCATTCTATGCAGGGGAAATCAAAAGCGAGTGGGGTAGGTATATTTATACCAGACAAAATAGACTGATTTAAAAAACTGTAATGAGACAAAGCTAAAAAAAGAGAGAGAAGACTCAAACAAATAAAATCAGAAATGAAAGAGGAGACTTTACAACTGATACTACACAAATAAAAAGGATCATATGAGGCTACTATGAATGTTATATAGCAACAAATTGCATAACCTAGAAGAAATGGATAAATTCCTAAAAAAAATACAATTTACCAAGACTAAATCATGAAGGAATGGGAAATCTGGACAGACCAATAACAAGTGAGGCAATTAAATTTCCTAACAAATAAAAGCTCAAGACCAGATCGTTTACTTGGTGAATTCTACCAAACATTTAAAGAAGAATTAATGTCAATCTTTTTTGAAACCTTTCCAAAAAATTGAAGAGAAAGAAATACTGTCAAAATCAGGAGGATAGCATTACCCTGATACCAAAGTTAGATAAGGAAACAACAAGAAAAATAAATTACATATACCAATGTAACTAATAAATTTGGATGTAAAAATTCTCAACTAAGTACTAGCATACTGAATTCAACAGCATATTATAAGGATCATACATAATGGTCAAGTGGGATTTATCCCTAGAATGCAAGGATGGTTCAACATATGCAAATCAATAAATGCGGCATACCAAATTATTAGAATGAAAGACAAAAATCATATGATTATTTCAGTATATGAAGAAAAAGCATTTGGTAAAATTCAACATCCATTGATGATAAAAAAAAAAAACCTTTAAAAATTAGTTACAGAAGGAACATACCTCAACATAATAAAGATCATATATGACAAACACAGCAGCTAATATTCATTACTCAATGGTGAACGGTTGAAAGCTTTCCCTCTAAGATCATAAACAAGACAAGTATGCCCACTCTCACCTATACTATTCAGCATAGTACTGGAAGTCTTAGACAGAGCAATTAGGCAGAAAAAGCAATGAAAAGCATCTAAATTGGGAAAGGTAGAAGTAAAATTATCTTTGCTGATGACATGATCTATGTATAGAAAATCCTAACAACACCACCCAAAAACTGTTAAATCTACTAAACAAATTCAGTAAGTACCAGAAATACACATTGAACATGCAAAAATACTTTCATTTATATGCACTAACAGTGAATCATCTGAAAAGAAATAAAGAAAACAATCCCATTGAATCAAAAACAATAAAATACTTAAGAATAAAATTTAACCAAGGAAGTAAAAGATCTATAGACTGAAACTACATGAAACTAATGAATGTAATGGAAAGATATCCATGTTCTTTCGATCCCAAGAATTAATATTGTTAAAATGTCCACACTACTCAAATCCGTCTATAGAGTCAATGCAAACCCTATCAAAATCTCAATGGCATTTTTCACAGAAATAGTAAAAACATTCTTAAAATTTGTAATGGAACTTCAAAAGATCCCAAAGAGCCAAAACAATCTTGAGAAGAAGAAAGTTTGAGGCATCACACTTCCTGATTTCAAACTATATCACAAAGCTATTAGTAATCAGAACAATAAAAAAGACACATAGACCAACTGAACAAAACTGAGAACTAATGCATAAACGCACAAATTATATGGTCAACTAATATTTACCACAGGAGTCAAGCATGCTCAATGGAAAAGGATCATCTTTTCAATAAAAGGTATTTTGAAAAACTGGATATTCAAATGCAAAGGAAAAAATTGGACTGCTATCTTACAACACTCACGAAAATTAAAAATGTATTAAAGGCTTAAATATAAGACCTGTAACCATGGACTCCTTAAAGAAAACATAGGAAAAACACTCCTTTACATAGGTCTTGCCAATTTTTTTTTGATATGATACCCAAAGTATAAGCAACAAAAGCAAAAATCAACAAGGGGAACTGACTACACCAAACTAAAAAAGATTTAGTACAGCAAAAGAAACAATACATAAAATGAAAAAAAAATTATAGAATGGGAGAAAACATTTACAAACCATATATTTGGTAAAGGTGTTAATATAAAAGAATATAAACTCGATAAACTCGATAGTAAAACAACAAATAATCCTATTTGAAAAGGACACAAAACTGAATACTCATTTCTCCAAAGAGGGCATACAAATGGCCAACAAATACATGAAAAGGTGCTTAACACCTCTAATCATTAGGGAAATGCAAACCTACTTACAACAAAATAGCCCCTCACAACTCTTAAAATGGCTACTGTCAACAAGATAAGATATAACAAATGCTAATGAGATGTGGAGGAAAGGGAACCCTTGTGCACTGTTGATGCAAACGTAAATTAGTTTAGCTGCTATAGAGTATAGCATGGAGAGCTCTCAAAAAATTAAAATAGAACTACCATATGATCCAGCAATCTTACCCTGAATATATATACAAGGAAATAAATAAGATGCTGAAGTATATCTGCACTTCCATGTTCATTGCAGTATTAGTCACAATAGTTAAGTCACAGAAACAAAGTGTCCATTGATGGGTAAATGGATAAAGAAAATGTGATACCCATACACACACATAACAAATATTATTCGACCTAAACAGAAGGAAATTCTGCCATTTGCAATAGCATGAACAGACCTGGAGGGCAGTATGCTGTTAAGTAAATAAGATAAAGACAAATACTGCATGATCTCACTTATATGTGAATTTCAAAAAAAAACATATTTCATTTAGGGAAATAGATAGTAGAACAGTAGTTTCCCGGGGCTGAGGGTTTGAACAAATGCAAGAGATGTTGGTCAAAGGGTACAAAGTTTCAGTTATAAAATGACTAAGTTCTGGGGATCTAATGTACAGCAAGGTGACTATAATTAACAACACTGCGGTATATACTTGAAAGTTACTAGGAGAGTTGAGTTTTAATGTTCTCTACTCTCTACTATGTTCTCTACTATAACAATAAAAACAAAATGGTAATTGTGCGAGGTAAAAGATTGTTAAGTAATATTATTGTGGCAAACATTTCTCAATATATTTGTATAACAAATAATCAAATTTTATACCTTAAACTTACACAATGCTATATGTTAATTATGTCTCAATAAACCTGGAAAAAGTAAGTAAATAAATAAAAGTCAATAAATAAAAATAGGAAAAAGTGTATCTGTCTTTTCAACCCCATGGAATTGAGAGTGCAATGGAGATCGTGGTTTTTAAGCATATTCTAAATGCCAAAAAAATATAAAAATGGAAGGCTCCACCGTTACTTAGGAATTGAGGCTTTACATGTCTTCAAAAACACATATTGAATTAGTAAATAGGTGAATGATGGACATCATGGAATAATATAATATAAATAAATGCAGAGAAAAGGGAACACTCATATATTGTTGGTGGGATTGCAAATTGGTACAGCTGCTATGGAAGACAGTCTGGAGGTTTCTCAAAAAATTAAAAATGGATATGCCTTTTAACCCAGCAATTTCACTTCTGGGTATTTATCCAAATAAAACTAAAACAATATTTTGTAAAGGTCTATGCATCCCTATGTTCATGGCAGCACAATTTATGATAGTCAAGATATGGAAGCAACCTAAGTGCCCATCAACAGATAACTGGATAAAGAAGTGATGGTCCATATATACAATGGAATATTACTCAGCCATTAAAAAGTTGAAATCCTACCATTTGCAACAACATAGACTGACCTAGAGGTTAAAATGGTGAGTGAAAAAAGTCAGACAGAGAAAGATAAATACAATATGATTTCACTTATATGCGAAATCTAAAGAACAAAAAGAATAAACTTTTCAAAAACATACAAATATAGTGGACAATTTGATGACTGACAGAGGGGAAGGGTGAATGGGGGCTGGGAGAATGGGGTGAAGAGTTAAATAAGTACAAATTAGTAGTTGATAGATGGTCATGGTGAAGGGGGGATGGGGGAGCACAGCATAGGGAATGCAGTTAGCATTAATATATTGGCTAGGTGGAAAACCAGAGGAGAGAAGGAGCAATTAGGGGGATCATTTTATAAACTATATAAATGTCTAACCAATGTACTATATACCTAAAACTAATTTAAATAAGTAAACAAACAAACAAACAAACAAACAAATGTGATGCTTATCCATAAGGATGATTTGTGTTTGTTTTACAGTTTGGAGTAAGTAATATGCTGCATAAATGTGTGGGTCAGTAACAGAAATGTCATTTAAAAAAAAAATGTGCAAGGAAGCAACTTTCTATCATGGTCAAATTACTTCAGATGTCTTGAATTCATGAATAAAACACTCCATCAAATTTTATGCATCTCAAGCACTTCTCACACATTTAAATTCCCAACATTCAAGTGAGGTAGGAAAGGAGGAATATTTCATTTTTCTTATTTGGTGAAATGAGTATAATGAGGCACAAGGAGGTTAATGATAGATTTGAAGTTAATGCAATCAGTCAGCTGCAGAACCATAGTCAAAATCCAGGTTCCCTGAATTCCACTTAGGGTTCTTTTTGAGTTACTGTGTTAACTATATTTCATTGTTGGAGGGATTTAATTTGGCCATGTAAAAATAAATACTCACAACAATATTTTTCCCTACTAAGGAACCTTGCCATGAAATCAATCACAGTGATGTCAAATAGGCAGCCTACACTGGAAATGTTAATTCAAGTCATTTTCTATGCTAACTTCTGTTCCTTTCCCTATGAATTCTATATTTTTCAACATTATACTAAAGAATTGTTCAGATTCATTGAATACTCCTTGGAATTATTAAAATGCTATAGTTCAAAAAATACTAATTTTTCCTTTTGCTTTTATAGGTAGAAAGTCAGGATATAGTGCTTAGAAGAGCAGGGCAAGGTGAAATGCGTATACCCAAATGTAGGTTTTATTGGTAGAAGGTTAAGTTTTCAGAATACCACATTCTCTAGTTTGATCCTCCCTGCTTATCGGTTACTACTTTCCATTCTCCTTTGCTGTTTTCTTTTGATTTACCTCTTAATGTTTGAATCTTTAATCCTTTCCTTTTTTTCTATCTATATTTTTCTTTGGTGAGATCATCCAATCTCATGGCTCTTAATATTACCTTAGGCCAACAACTCCCAAATTAAACGTCCAACGTAGACCTTTTCCCTGAATTCTAAAATCATATATTCAATTGACTTCTCATGTTAACAGATATCTCAAACTTAATTCGTTCTCCTCCAAATAAATCACCCACACTACCGGCAGTTTACCATCTCAGTTGAAGGCACTTTATTCCTTCAGTTCATCAGAGCAAAAACCTTGGAGTCATTCGTGATTCTACTTTTCTCCCACAGTTCTTTCTAATCCATCAGGAAATCCTTGGTGGTTCCATCTTCAAATATATTCAGAATTTGGCACTTTCTTATCACCCTAGTCTCAGACACTATTACCTTTGCCCAAGTAACCATAATAGTCTTCTAACTTTCTTCTTGATTTAAGCTCCCACCCCAGGATTCAGAGTAATCCTTTTAATGTATCAGATCTTCTCCATGAAATCTTTCATTGCTTCCCATCTCACTGATAAAAAAAGAGAATGTCCTTGCAATGCTCTCAAGGTCCTTGATCACCTCGCTAATAGTCTTTCCTATACATCTTTAGCCACATGCAGATAATGTACCAGAAACATCAGATAAACTGATAACTTAGGAATTCTGCATTGACTGTTCCTTCAGGCCAAAATGATTTCCCTCAGATATCAAAAGTGATGTACTCCCTTACCTCATTCTTGTATTGGCTCAAATATTATGTTCTCAGTGAGTCCTACCTTGATACCTTTAAAACTAGAAGGCACCCCAGAATTTCTACCTCTTCTTTTCCATAGCACCATCATCTCATAACATACTATAAAATTTACCTATTTATTATGTCTGTGATTTGCTGGCTGAGCCACTTGAGATTTCAGAGGCCTGCATATTTTGTTTTTGTTCATTGATGTATCTCAAATATCTAAAGTAGTGCCTGACACATAGTAGGTCCTCAGTAAATATGTGTTGAATTAACCTCATGTTAAATCAAAGGCTTTTGATTGTCCGATGCCAGAACTAGTTTCAGAGTACTGAAATAACTGAGCGGATGATGGAAATGTGTGCATCTGCATTAGGTTAAAAATTAATGGGAGAGAAAAACGTGAGATAACAAAAGGGGAGCAAAGATAAATATGTCAGCTTTTTTTCTCCTGAATGCAAAGCATAGAGGCAAGAATGGAGATAAAGGGGGCATCTATGAAGCTAGAGATTTAGCCATTTTTAAAAAGCTAAAAGAAATTATATGTTTAATTGTGATATGGTTTTAAAGGCTGACAATTATCATTGTCTTTTTCTTTTTCTTTTTCCAAGATTACATTATTTCAAAAGGTCACTGGTTATTTCATAGGGATCAGGAATGGTTATTGTTACTTACTTATAGGAGTCTGATTAATACAAAAAAGAAAAAATACTTGAAAATGCAATATTTTTTGGGTAAAATATTCAGAAATAAAAGGTTTTTGTGAGAATGAGAGGCTAAAAAACTTCATAGATGAAACTGTCCATCACTGACGTAAGTTGCCTGTGTACAAAGACTGAGTTATAAACTGACTGCAAAAGGATAGAAATTAATCTTATTGGTTTATTTATGAAATATATTATTGAAGTGGAATCTATTTTTATGTATGACCATTTCTGGCCTCGACATTACAAAAGAGTTATGAAGGAAAGATACTCTACCAAAATGCCAAAAACCACATATATTTTTTTCATTTTTGAAAGATATTGCTAAGATTGTTTAGATTTAAAAATTAACAAGGAATCTAAAATTACTTAACTTGAATCTACATTTCCAAAACCAAAAATGTATCCTTGGTCATTTAAGATGCAGATTTTTTTTTTTGTATAATGTTCCAAATTAATAATCCACTAGCTTTGTCAGTTATAGCAGTAATAAAAAAGTTTATTGAAAATTCTTAGAGATTCAAAGTGATCTGCATGCAAATATATGGAAATGATTTCTTTCTTAAACCAATAATAAAAGGCATGTTTGAAAAATTCATGTTTTGGAAGAATAAATGATATTTGCATAATCATTCTGGTAAATTGCTTTTTTTATTTATTACATGCATGCTTTATTGGCTACATAAAAGTAGTTCAAACAAAATATAAATTTAAAGTTTTGAAGATTTTATGTTATTTCAAAAATCTAACTTTAACTTTGTATTAAAATATACTCCTTATTTAATATGAATGAATATGTAATTTACAGTTATCATTACTGTATACATAAATTATGCAAATCAAGATACAGAATACCAAGTGTTAATAATAAAATTTAGTGATGAACTTCATGGACGACATGTTATAATAAGACATTAATTGAAATTGGCATAATAAAACTTTAGAATTCATGGTGATAGAAACATCTGATTATATAAATCATTAAGAATGCTCTATTTTTATGAACCAAACATTAAACCTATAGCAAATTATGAACTTTATAGTATTTTATTGGAATTTTCTGGTATTTAATTTTTCATAGTTGGTGATATCTGGAAACCACACAGTTTTTGTTTTAGTAACATTTATCTCAGATAGCTATGTTCTATATAAATCAACTCTTAAAACACAAATGACTGTTTTTGAGTGTATCTCTTCAATATTTGGTTCCCTCTCGTTGGGAAGACATTGGCATTCAATTCCCTTTCAATCTGTCTCATCTGGTGTGTCCCAGCCAGGCCTTCAGATATGATACCCACTGTGCAAAAAAACTTAATGCATTTATACTAGAATAATATCTCTGTTGTCACTACCTATTACTTAGGCAATAGGTCACACTCTCCTCTCTGCTTAGGTTACTTTCCATAAGGCATATGTTTCCTTACAGAGAACATTCCATTTCTGGAAACCAAGGTCAATCTACGAAAAATCCAAGGAGCAAATTAATGCAGATCACAAGAAAAAGTGAACAAGCAGCAGGACAAGAAACTCCTAAAGGTGAGAGATGAATTGTGACTTGAACATGGCATAGTCTGGTACTTGGTTCTGACTTGTTCTTCAAAAAACAGGATCAGCATTTTGTGTGATCCAAACTGATTTTGAAACTAACCATCCTGTGATATACACACTCCAATTCTCTGATGGACAAAGTAAAGTTCTTCAAGTTTATTTTATTGTAATCTAGAAAGGAACACTCCATTGTCTAAAACATGCATCATTAGCACAGATAGCATAAATTCCAAACATGGGCTATTCTGGCCTCAAATATGTCAAACTCATTTCAACACTGAATTAAGCTATAGAGATTAATCTTGGAGATCTAAATCTTGGAATTGTTGCCCTCATTAGTTTATCCCACTTCATTTGTGTATTCCTTTGCTATCACATCAAGTATCTGATGCCCAATTACACACACACACACACACACACACACACACACATACACTGGGGAAAAAGTATCAGTTACAAGGTCAGTGGAACTCCTAAGAACCATAAACCCATCTGAAGTACAGAACTCTAAGGATGGGAAAAACTCTAATGAAAGAAAATTTCATGAACAATGTGGGTAAGAAAACGTCAATTGCAAAGGAAACCCTAATCCATCCACCAGGCATGTAATGATACACAGGTAGAGTAATTAATAAAGATAAGTTTGACATGCATGAGTGGGGGGGGTGTGGCCCTTTAAAAAATAAAAGGCTTCCCTTCTAAGGTAGAGCTGGCAAAGCCAAAGAGAAAGTTGCCTGCAGATGAGAACACAGTGTTTAACTTCAGGTTCTTAGAGAAACAAGACTACTTCTGAACTGTCCACGGTGCTGAATTAGACCAGGACTTTAGCCTGAGGAATACCTGAGTCTTGAAAACACTCTAGGCCCTGGCTTACAACCTAGCTTGCATATGATAAAGCTGTAAACCCTCTTGTGACCCCTATATGTAATCATTTAACATAATTTCTACTCTTGGCCCTGCCGATTGCATGATCAGTTATGACAGTTGACATCACCAGGTATTCTTTGGTAGGGGCCCAGGCATCTGTATATTAACAAACATCCTCATATGATTCTGAGGACAGGCTAAGGTCCTGATTAGACTCTAGTTTCACCAAGGTTACCCACCTGAATCTCCAGCCAACCTGTCCCCAAGGTTTATAACACAACAGCAGTTCAGATACCACTGAGCTGTTTGATTAGATCTCTCATATGGTATTTGGACTCATACCGCTGAAGGTTCACTTATGTCACTGTTCCAGCTTATAATAACCTTCCCTCTATTTTTCCATTTTCAAGTCATATTTAACCTTCAAGTCATCCTCTTCACGAACTCATCCTTCACTACTGCAAACCTCAAAAACACCATTTTGGAGTCACACAGACTTTGATTCAAACCAATAACTGTGCCAAAATAACTCAACATTATGATTAAGTCTCTGTTTACTTACTTGTAAAATGCAAATAAGAACATCCACCACATTGCAGATTGCTTGTGAGGGAAACACAAGATAAGACTTCCAAGACAACTGGCATAGTATCTGATACAGTGGGCATATTAGTTCTCTTTTCCTTCTTCCTCTAAATACCCTTTAAATATATGCACCCTTTATTACTCTATTTCATCTAATTGACTCTTATTTCTATCATTTGTCTCATCAACCAGCCTCTAAAATCCTTGACTAATAATAGCCATTGCATACTGAGTGCATTATGGGTAGATGCCAGGAACTGTGCAGAGCACTGTACATATCTTGGCCAAGAAGATTTAGCTATTGAGTGTCAGAGCTGGCATTCTGAACCTCAAGCCCCAGCGCCTAGCCACTGTGCCATATTAAAGTCAAGGACCATATGGTTTCCCCCATCATGCCTGATCCAAGTGTGTGGCATATAATTGCCATTAGGGTCTTTTTCACTGTAAGGGAGAAAATGCATTGTCTATATCCTACTCTGCTGATTCGGCATCATCATCATCAATCCATTCAAAGAAGACAGCCAACTGCCCTACCAGTTAGTAAATGGCTGACTTAGGACACTAAAAGAAACTTTTTTGGAAACCGAAAGAGATAACACAGCTCCTGAATTGCTTTACCTGCTCTCTTTAGAATGCAAGTACTGGAAAATCTAAGAATATCATTCATTTTAAAACTTTTCACATTTTCCAGAGGGATAATTAAGTAAATGTCTGTTCCCTGTTGGGTCAATGGTTGACCTGGATATAGAAGATTTACATCCTCTTTGCTAACCAAGGCTGCTCTTACTATCCTCACCATGTTCAAATCATCGTAATAAAACAAATGGCTCATAAGAAAAAACCAAAATATTATCATCACAGTCAATGTATTTATAGAGCCAAGAAGAGTTGAATGTTCTCACATTCATCAATAATTCATTAGAATTACCATGGTTAAGGAGAGAAACCCGGCATTATCACTGAAAGACATGATCACTAAACTTTAATAACTTAAACCATACTTGCTACATAATACAGTAATGGCTTTGAGACACTTGTGGTTAGTTTATAAAAATCATCCTGTAAATTCATTTGTGGTGATGAAACAGTTCTGTTTCTTGCTTGATTGTGGTGGTGATTCTGTAAATCTATACATATGATTAAATGTTATAGAACCACACATAAAATATACAATAAAAAAGCTTGTGTGAAAACTGATGATATTCAAGTAAGGCATGAAGTCTAGTTAACTGTATTGTGCCAATGTCAATTTTCTAGGTTTTATACTGTGATATATTTATTTAAGATGTTCATTGGGAAAAACTGGGTAATTTGTACATAGGAACTCTTTGTACTATTTTTCAACTCCTTGTGAGCCTATGATTACTGCACAATAAAAAATAAAAATAAATTAGAATCCTGCAGAAAATTCATGTGCCTTTTAAGAGAAATTAAGAGATAATTATTAGAGAAAAAAGAGAGAAAGGGAAGAATTTGGCTAATTCACAGTAGTAAGTTTTTCTTTGTTAATACTGGAGACAAAGAAAGAAAATATAAGTTGCTCTGTTAATAAATTTGAGACTTCTCTTTTCTTTAAAAGGCCTAAGAAGATATGAATAAATTTTCTCTGTGCAAGTGAATGACACACTAAAATTTCTTATTCCAATCTTGTTTTAGTCTTCTGTTTACCCACAAGTTCTGTAAACACAACAATATTTAATCACTAATTTTAAGTTCTGACTAAATTTGCAATAGATTTAAAGATGTGATTTGAATTTACCTTTTACGAGATGTTGTAAGGTGATTTGGTACTATGACACATATGTAGAAAACTGTCTCCTCTTAAAATGGAACTGAGTTGTCCCTAAGATATTTAACTGAAGTGATTAAATGGGCTGAATTATAACATATTGATTTTTAAATGGTCTAGCCACATTGACACTGTTAATTTTTTTTTACAAGATTACACAATGGGACTAAATCACCAACAATGTTTTTTTAAAGCAGCATAAGAAGATCATCAAAACTGATGTAAAATTTAAGTCCCAACAGTAAAATTATATTAGAAAATTTAGTTATAAAAAGGCATTTAGGCACTTTCCAAAGTTTATATTGATATAGTATCTGTTATCAAAGTGTAGTTGACAAATATTTTTCATTGATTGTTACAAGAAAATGGAAAATAGGCACTTTCTCCACTAAATTTTACTCATACAAGGCACATGTAACCTATACTGCAAGCACAATTGGGGATACATTCTTGACAAGTTTGCAGTAGTCAAAAGCTTAGGGATACTCACACCTCTGCATGGAACACAGGACTTCTGATCACCTCATCGCTAAGCCCATTACTGCCTTAGGCAGTAACATTCAGCATTTCAAAATTAACAACAACAACAACAACAAAAACCATAGTTAACTCTCCACTTCTGGATAGCCTCAGTGAATAACCTTAAGACTGAAATGGTTCATTTCCTTTGTTCTCTAGGTTTCCTAAAACACTTTATTCCTATTTATAAGAATCATTTGTTAAAGAGTATTTATAAGAAAAAATCCAGAACTCAATATAGAAAAGAGTTCAATACACACACGAGATCTTGCATAGTTTTTCAAATGATTAATAAAGAGATACTCTTGTAGAAGCCTTAATTTTAATTGAATTTAAAAATAATACTCTATTGCTGCTTCAGATAAAATAAAGGGCTTTGAGGTCTCTTTTGAGGATAGTAAGCGGTGGCTGCAAACTTTTCTGGCAAATCAAACCCTTTCGGCCAAGTTGCATAGACTGGAATGGCAGGATGATGATAACGCAGGAAAAGAGAGAGGACAAAAGATCCAGTGAATGTGGGACAGACTTCCCTGATTAATTCATTCTCTCCACAAATACACATTGAAGGCTGACTGTATGTTTAGTGCTGCAAGATTTGGGATATACTAATGAAAGAACTGACAAGGTACCTTCCTTCATGGCGCTAACGTGATTGGAGACAAACAGAAACAACGAAGTAGAAAAATAAGTGCTGTGGAGAATAGAGATGAGGAGCTGAGTCATACAATAATGGTAGTGGGTGGCAGAGGTGTAGGGTGTGGCCCTAGATTATGTGGAAGGACCTTTCCTTGATGCACTGAGACTGTATTGAAGAGGGGCAACTGCAGAGGGGAATGTCTGCTCCAGAGAGACACCCTGCAGACTGTGTTAAAGCTTCCCACACCAAGGGAGATTTGCTGACTTTCCTTTTGTTTGGATATTCTCAGAAGACACAGGAAATAATAGTCCATCCTATATCATCCACATTCACTGCCCTTCTGTCCTCTGAGAAAAAGAGGTTTTGACAAAAGGCTTTAAAATTTGGTTCTTCTGCTTGCACTTGCTGAGTTCCCGTGGGTTTTCTTGGATGTTATCTACAGCATCCACCTCACAGAAAATTTGGGAAGATTAAGAAAAAATCATGGTTAAGAATAATGAACAGAATATCGTATGTTCTTCATTAATGTAAGGCATTAAGTTAAAAGAAAATCTGATTCATTCCATGATGATATGAAACCTTCACAGAAAAGAGGAGAAATAGTTGTACAAATCTTTGAAGTCAGACAGATATGATTCTAAATTTCAGATCTTTCACTTCTTGCTGTGTGACCTTGAAAAAAATACTTAATTTCTGAGCGTCAGTATTCTCAAAGATATATTAAAGCTAAAGCTCTGTTCTTGATTGTTAGACTAATACTATGCATATTAACCACCTTGCTTAAGGAATAATAGTTATATTCATCACCACCATTACCACCACTATTATTATTTAAGAATCTACTGTCAATGTGATCTAGTCTATTATCGAGTCTTAGTTCAGTATTCAAGCATAATATTTTATCTGACATTCCCCAAAACACCCTTCACTCAACATGTTTTTTTTTTCTCATTATACTGTAGATATAGCACCCTCCATCCTGCCTCTGGATTTGCCCACACTGCCTGGAGCATCTTTTCCATTTTCTCTTCATTACACTTAGGCAGCTTTTATAAGTCTACCAGACCATGAATCAAAGTCTGTGTTCATGTTTTTATTTAATTGTAGCCTCAGTACCTAACACAATCCTGTATTAGGACCTTAATACAAATATACTGAATATGATTACATGTCATAGCTGAAGTTTCCTCTCCCCACATGAATCTTTTCCTAACTACTGTACACAGCTGCACAAGAATGTATTACCCTGAATTCCAAAAAAAAAAAAAAAAAAGTATATAACATTTTTTCCAGAACAGCTTATTCTCATAGAGCAAGGAGAGTTATAGGCTGCCAGGTTCTCTTACTATGATAAAAAACACAAATAAATCGTTATATTTTAAGTGTCTACTAGATATTGAAGACCAATGTTCACTAATTATTACTGTGTGTAACTCAAGCCTTGTATTTATAACACAATTGTAAGACACAGGAAAATATCTTTGTGTTGGACATCTAATAAACTTTGAACACTTGCTTATGTCCTATAGGTTGTAGGTAAATGATTCTCTAAATTTACTTCTATTCTCTACTAAGATATAATACTTGAGGTCATGATGCTTTCTGGAAATCCAGAAATTCCTAAGGTAGAATCTAGGTGACACAATTATAGAAGATGCTGCAACCGATTTGCCTCCGGCACAGTTTTGTTGTCATAGAATCATCTCAAATCTGCCACCTTTAAAGCTGAACTCTTCTCCATTCCACTCATGTGGATCCTCGCTCAGGTTTTAATAGAAACGTGTAAACTATTAGAGCATGGGCTGATTCTCTCTGGATGCCATCATGAAAACAGTCTGAATTCCCCATTAATTTCCTATTAAACTAGTACCAAAAGTAAAGGCATACCAAACCTTAACATGCTTATTATACAGAAGTTGTGATATAGACATTCCCAAACTAACATTTCTGATAAAATAATTTAAACTCCAACTTAAATAAAAGTCACTTTTAATTCATTTATATTACTAATACTTAGTAATATATGTGGATGCTATTTGAAAGTTGGGATTCATCTTATTGATACCATATTATAATAAACTTATAGGCAAAATCAAAAGAGTACACACTCTAGAATCTTTGGTGAAAAAAACGGAAACAGAATGATAAATAAAATCGTGATGGCTAAAGAGCACATTTAATCTTCATTATATTAAATTTATATGCAATCAGGTAATGATATACTTGTCTTTCAAAAATAAAATTCCCATTTTGAAATTTATCTTCTTTCAAAAGTATAAAATTATAAATGAAAAAGCAAACAAAATCCTCACTGGCTCAAACAACATGATGGATATATAAAAAATAACAAAGGTTTCTGATTGGATATATATTCAAACCCATGCTACATGTGTGTAAGTTATTTGAAAATCAGTCACTGTTAGAATTTTGCTGAAAGTGGGTTTATTACTGTGAATAATACTACCATTTCCACAAAATATAAGGTATAATAAATAACTTACGCTAAATTTAGTGGCATTTAAAGTCTCTTAGAAGAAACACAGTTCCAAAGAGGTGGAACGAAAAGGTGTTTTAAGTTCAGCACAGCATGCTCTTTGCAGTAGCGAATGGCTCTGAGGGCTCCCTGCTCAGCTGCACTCTGAGAGAACTATATTAAAATGTGTTGGTATTCTAGAAAGAATAAGTTCACTTCAAATACTGTATTTCGTTCACTAAGACAAAAGTGATTTCCTGCACATTAAAAATCACAAAGAGCACAATACAGCTATTTCTCATTCTGTTATATTATCTCCATGTTTAGATAATATATAGATTACTTCATAATTATAATGCCTAAATGAATTCAAACATATGTCAGGGAAGCCCCCACATTATACCTTCTTAAAATTCACAAATTGAAAGGAATGATATGATTACAATTTAATACTAATATTCAAAAGTATTATTTTTCTATTACTTTCTTTCATCAATTGTTGTGACTTATTGGTAGGGTTACAACAGCATATTTATTAACCACAGTATACTTAATATATTTTTAGTTGAAGCCACATTAAATCTAACCTAAAAAATGGGAAAAAATAATAATAGTATCCCCATAGATTGTCGTAAGAGTCAAAAGAGATAATGTACATAAAATTGCTTTGTAAATTTTAGGGACCTGCCATGTTACTGACATCTTGTACTGTGTGCCTCCATTATGTAGGACATCCTTCCATATGTGCATAGAACAATGTGCATTGCTTTTTTTTATTTTCGGTGTGGTCTTTTATCAAGAGAAAGTTCACTTGAAGATTCTTTTTTAGTCCTATAATTCAGATAGATAAAAAGATGAGAGGGAGAGGAAGAGAAGAGTAACTGGGTAGAAGACTGGATGTTAGAAGAGACAAATAGATAGCCAGCCGTCAGAAGGACAGATACATGACACATATAATCTTTATCAAATTACTTAACTTCCTTCAGTTTTATGATGTATAAAATGAGATAATAGTATCTGTTATGAGCATTGAGTTAGTTAATCCTGGCACACAGTAAGAGTTCCAGAAGTGATGATTATTTTTCATTGTAGTCGTTATTTGGCTCTTTAACAGTCTGTCACATACTGACATGTAGTTTTTAATTCACAGATTAGATATTGCCTAATTATGAGAGTTATCAGTTATTGAGTACTCTCTTTGTGTCTAGGCATAGACATTTCACCTGTACACAAATAATCATGAAAATAATCCTTTAAGGCAGGGGTCCCCAACCCTCGGAGCACAGACCAATACTGGTCCGTGGCCTGTTAAGAACTGGGTCTCACAGCAGGAGATGAATGGCAGATGAGCAAGAAAAGTTTCATCTGTATTTGCAGCCACTCCCCAGTGATAGCATCACTGCCTCCGCTCCACCTCAGATCATCAGGCATTTAGATTTTCATAGGAGAACCGGTCTCTGGTGTCAAAAAGATTGGGACCACTGCTTTAAGGTATTTGTTTTAGGTACCATTTTAGAAATGAGAAGACCAACAATTAACACATATGTTTTAATCGTACAAGTTCTTAGAGCTGGTAAGTAGCCAAAGCAAGAATGGAAACCAAAAATAATGACAGCAGGTTGTCTCCTCCAGCTCCAACATTTACTTGCTGCACAAACTCTGTGGGCCTCAGTTTGCCCATCAAGGGGGTACTTATACCTGAGTATTGTTGTGAAGATTAAAGAGACAATGCATAAAAGTGCTAAGCAGAGTTTCTGGCACAATATAATGCAATATAAAGTAGTTGACATTATTTTTAGTATTACTACTAGGACTACTAGGGCAACTGCCACTACTACTATTATGTTCTTTATCATCAATACGATCATCATCTTGATCTATCAAGGTCTATAACAGAAGATCTTTCCATTACACTATATTATTTTAACTGAACACACATATCTATTGTATTTTTATGTAGCGAGAATGATACAACAAATTGGAAAATTTGGTAGTGAACTCACAGCGATGGTTGTTGGACCAAGTATGCAATGTTTACTTTCCTTCTCTCGCTATGTGCAACTTAAATTTCCTCTGTGTAACATAACCTATCAAACTCATCTTATTTTCAGTATAAAAATCAAAATATGTAATTTTCAAATAACATCTTAGTTGTACTGATAAGGTTTTTTTGAGCTTTAAAATAAGTTATTTAATTTTTCCATAAGTCTATGAAATAAGTCAAAAACTATTACCCTTAACTTTTTATTATGTGAGTTTTTAGACATATACAAAAGTAGACAGAAAAGTACAATAAATGTCCATATACTCACCACCACCCAGCTCTAGCAATTATTAACTCAGGGCCAGTCTTGTTTCATCTATATTCACCAAGCTCAATCTACTCACAAACCTAGCTTTGTATTATTTTGCAGTAGGTCTTAGATAATCCTTCTTTTGATGTTTGAGATACTGAGTTAATGAGTTATCTTAGGTAACATAGCTAATAAATGACAAAGTTATTGCTTGAAAATAAATCTCTAAATATTTCTGTTTCATTATCATTCTATTAGAGGTATATTTTTGATACATTTAATTTGCAATGAATCAACTATATACTTGACTAAACAATTAAGATATTTGAGTGTTTGGTTATATGTATAAATAAGGATTCACCTCATATTCCCACTTAAGCAGATAAGCTGATAATTGGCAAACATGAATTTGTAGAAGAATAAGTAATATAAAATAATACGGCTGCATATAGACCAGATTATAAAATTAACAGGAAAAAATAAGTAGTAAATAGGGATTATTTTAGTTTGTGTGTATATATGGCTTATGTGTCAGCATAAAGAAAAGGCCAGAAAGCTATACACCAAAATGTTAATTATGCTTTCCAATTGGTGCTCAAATTTTCATAGCACGCTTAGATTTTCATAGTAGCATACTGATAACACAGCTAGCCCTATAATCTTACTGTGTGGGTTTGAATTCTCACTTCGCCATTTGCTAACAGTTTGGATTTAAAAAAAATTAGTTAATTTACTTGTATATCTATTTCTTCATTTTTAACATGGAAATAATAGTGATATTTACTTTACGGGTTTATTAAGAAGATTAAGTAAATAAATCCAGGTAAATGATTCAAATTTATGCATGTTAGATGATATTACTTCTCCTACTATACTAGACTGTAATTACTTTAGTAACAAGAAAACAACAATTTTTTAAGCTGAGAATGAAGAGAATAAAGTTTAAGATATTTTGAAAATTTTAAGTTAATTTTTACTTTATTAGTTGACAGTATCGTGAAATTGTTCAAATCACTTCCAATGAGCGTGTCAGGAATAAATAAGAGCCTACCTATCTAAATTCAAGGCTGACTTGTGAGGTGGTTTTTCAACACTGCAGAATGAAGTTTTATTTTATTTTATTTTTTTCCAGGATGCCCTCCTTTTGATTAAAAAAAAAAGTATTGTAAAAGATGGTATGATAATTTTTCTTTATGCTGGTAGTCTATAGACATTCATAAATACAAAATAAATTCCTGCAAAATGAAGTAGGAATTAATCTTTATAGAAATACCATCGCTAAATATATTTTCTAGCAGTGTATTTTTAAATGAACTTCATGTGTACTAGTAGTGTGTTAAATTGTACTCATTTGAATGCTTCTGAAGATTTCTCTTCAGAAGTTAATAACTTTTCTAAAATAAGTCAAATCATGCAATTTGATGAATATAAATTGCAGCAATTTTACCACTGCTAAAATAGTTTCTGAGTATTACAAGAAGAGTTCACTTGGCTACTGTCTTCACGCTGAATACTTGCTCTGATGTGGTTAAAAAATAAAGTGACAAATTGATACATTTAATTATACTCTACTTTTTAAAAAGAGTGCTTAATTCTTACTAAAAACTACAAATTATGAAATTAATAAAAAGGTAGCTATGGTGAAATACATTTCAAGCAAAATGCCATTCCTCTTTGTTGAATTGACCTGCTGAGTCCAGCAGAAATGTCTCCAAGGTTTCTCTTGATGAGCCAAGGCTAAAGGGATACATAGAGCCAGCAGTCAGGCATCTAGTGAGGCTTCAGTCGATCACCTTTTTTTCTGTGGTGCCAGTTGCATTGCCTATAGCAATACTTCTCGTTCTTTGCATAGAAATTATACCTTTTAATTTAACAGTAATAAAAATTATATAGTTGATATTAGACACCCGAAAAGTGTCAATAATGATAAAGCAGGTAATATTTAATGAGCATGGGTATTTGCCAAATGTGATTCTCAACAGTTTACATGTATCATTTTATTAGTTTTCATATTTATTCTCTGACATAGGCAGCATTATCGTGTGCTCATTTTACAGATGAAGGAACTGTGGCCCAGAGAAGTCAATAGCATCTCGGGTATACAAATAAATTCACTAACTATAATAATTGTGATTATGTTATAATATAATATGCCATAAAACAGGTGTAGCACAGATAGGCATTTATTGGCTAAAGGATGAAAAATAAATTGCAATACTTAAAAACAAAAAAAAAATATGGACCTGGAAAGACTTGGCTAAGTCTCATATTGGCCACTTACTAAGAGAGTTTGGACATTTTAACAAATAAATTTCACATTTAGAGAATATTTTATCAGGTTTCTTAAAGGGGTATTCTGAGATAGGATTCCATGGAAAAGTGATATAACAGGACACGTTTCCAGGAAACAATGGTCAGGGAATAGAAAAGTGGGGCTGGTGAAGGAAGGAGTCCAATCCTGTTTGTGGCACAAAAGTTCCGGATGACCCTATAGGTCACACTTCTGAACTTCTTAATTTGAGGCAAGAATGCGCAAGTATTTATGTCTCTGCAACCAGCAGTCATTAAGGGTTTTCCACACACAGGGACATAAATTCTGATCTCCCTTTGCACAGACCAATGGGCTCTGGCAGTCAGAGGGCAGCCCTCCAACAAACAGATGCAGGTGCTGTCTTTTGGGAGTGAAAGCACCCCATGAAAATATCAAACAGATGTGAAAGGATAAAAGTGGAGCAGTAACATCATCACCTACAGACTTATTTCTTCATCTGAGAATAAAAATAATATCGAGTGCTGTCATGAGGATGAAATGGGTGATTGTGTGCACGGCACTTAGCTGGGGCACTGACAGGCAGCAACGCTCAATTGATGATGGCAATTATATATGGTGCTCTGTTGTTGGGAGGATGGAAAGTAATACAGTGAGGGACTAATACAGTGCACAGCACGTGAAAAGTTAAACGCTGCATTACCAACTGTTTTCGATTGCTGTCACTAGTGCTGTTGGTGGTTCAAAACCTAAATTAGGATATCACTGCTATATTTCACTCCAAAGCCTATGAAATAGTTGGACACCTAGCACCATTTGTGGAGGTGGAGGATGCTATCTCAGGATTTAAGCAGCATAGAAGAGGCAACATTCTCACCAACTTTACTGCTACGCTAGTACTAGGCAAGAATCTCAAAAGACAGAAACGAAGGGCAGCATTAAACGTGAGATGCTATAATTCTTGATAACACTAGTAAGAATAACGGCAACGGAAAGGATGTTTGTTTCTGACTTCTTTCATAATCCCTTACATACTGATATCCCTTTCAAAGTTGTTGATGTGAGCAGTCAGTGAGTGTCTTCTGCTACCATGCATGTGGGCACTTGTTCTAAACATCTTTAGATGAGTACGGTGAACTCCAAGAAAAGCAGCTAAGAAGAAGTGTAAACGAAACAAGCTTTGCTGGGTCTCGACAACCTTGCTGCACCTCCTCACCCTTGGATGAAAATTTAGACTTGCATGAAAACGAATGGAGACGCACGTATTACTTAGATGTTAACATTAGGGGAGGGGATGGAGAGAATCTTAAATCTTTATGGAACCCTATCTTGTTTAACTTGTTCCAGTCAAACAAATATAATAGTAATACAACTATTGTACTTTTTTAAGCTAGAAAAATTATAAAATAAAAAAAAATGAGGTTAATTTAGAATAGATAAAACAGCAGAAGAGAGGCTGGACTCCTTAAAACAATATTTTGATTATGCTGGAAGTTAAACAAACAAACAAACAAACAAACAAAAAACTCTCTCCATTCATCCAAATTAGGTGTATACAAGGAATAGCTAAGAAAGTGAAGAAAGTGATACAATGACTCTCATTTCTCGGGGGTAAGAGTGGGTTTAGGGGCTGCTCTGGGTCTCTAGCTATACCAACTAATGAGACTAACTCCTCCTCCTTTTGTCTCTGGAGGTGAGAGGTGTAGTCAGAGTTCAGTGACAAAGTAACAATCATCAATGGGGTTACCTGGGCCGTCCTTTTGTAGTTTAAGTCTCCTGTAGGCACATAGTCAGGCCATGAAACAATACTGCTTGCTCCTTCTAAGGATACCTCTCTATTATCTACACTTCTATAAGCACAAGCTGCAGGAGTTAGCAATCGGAGTCCTCACTCCATGGTTACTTCCAGTCGAAGTAGTTCTTGAATATCACTCGAAATCCAATAAGGAGACACTTATTAATAGATATTACAGATATTACAGAGACACTCATCAACAGGACAATGTTGTTGTTTATGAGCTAGTATGGTTTTTACCTTTCCTCCTCTATTTTATTAGGGATACACTGAGTTTTCATTACTGTGAGCATACCAATATTTCTAGTCTCCAGAAAGAAAATTTCTTAAGGTTAGAAACTGTGTACAATTAATTCATTTTCTTTGCCATCTTAAAAGGGTGGCTGTTAATTTGGCACTGTCAGACTGCGCTGATCTTTCCCTATATGTTCAAGAGAGCTGCTTAAACAGCCCTAGCCTATGACCATACGTGCTGTTGTGAACACAAATGGATGTGTGTATGTGCAAACACACAAAATGTTAATCACAATGTTAAATTCAGATTGTTAAAGTACTTTAACTTACTCAACAGAGAAAAGAAAGCAGAAGGATTTTCCCTATGATTTCATTAAAGTTTTCTTTAAGATGCATACCACATATGGACACATTGCAATGTTCCTTCAAGGTTCTGAATACATTCAATATGGAAGTTAAGTAACTGTTAGAAAAATGATTTTTTTTAAAGACAGAGATGTGTAAATGTGTATAGCACTCCTATTTGAAAAAGTTTTAACTATTATTTTTAAAAAAAAGACTTGGCTTTCACTAATAAGTTTTATCCTTCTTATGACTATAATGATCTTTAATTTGATAATGGCACTGGACAGTTCTTAAAGTACCTTGAGCAAGGAGATACTCAGTGGCTTCACTGAGTTTTTAGAGTAAAAGCCACAAGCAAAAGTTCCTAGATCCTATATTTGTCTCTTCACTTATCTTTTAAAATAACACACCCACAATACACACACCCACATATACACACATTTTTGTACTCAAATTCACATAGAAGTATGACCTAACCTTTCTTTTACTAACTATAAATGTGTGGCTACTATATTCTCCAGAGAACAAAAGTGTTCTTGGACATCTGTTTTAAGGTCATATTAATTAATGTAATTTTAAAAGTTAAAAAAAAAATCCACAGATTTTGAAATGGCAGCATCATGGAGAAAAGAATATATTCAAATAAATATTCTAGATGAAATTTTTTACAAATAATTTCCAATGACTCTATCACATTCAAACATAAAAGAGAATTAGAAAATGATTTTAATAACATTTTGGGGCCTTTAAAGTAAACTAGTAAAATGTAAACATATTCTGTACACTCCCTTTAAATATGCGTTAGTTCTCCTTTATTTTAGAGCACACAAAGGAAACAATATGAGTTTTAAAATATATATATATATATATTTGTGCGTGTGTACATTAAATGTTATCTTTCCGATGAAAAGAGTCACTCTCAAGGTATTCTTATTAGATGAGTTCCTAGGTGTATTTTGCAGAAATAACAGGTTCTTGATGATGTTCCTATTAGTTTAGTTATTTCAATTGAGAGCAAGGGAATATATAAGAAGAAAGATATTACTGGAGTGTATTGCTATACTTTTTATTTGTTTTAATTTATATTTCTCTTGTTTGTGCATAGAAAAATATCTTTTTGGAATTATTTTATGAAATAATACTTAAAACTATTTAACCACTCTTAAGGAATACAGTAAAATATTATTTTAGACCAAATCTTATATAGCCTCCACATGCAATACAGACATTCCACTACTGAAGATAATATATACAAGGGTACTCAGGTTTGAAGTAATATGGAGATTGTTGGACCATAAGCCATAAATCCTTTTTAAAAATCTCCAAAATCTTAGCTATAATCTTGATTAGACAAAATAAAAAAAG
Organism: Eonycteris spelaea; assembly: GCA_003508835.1. Classification (NCBI taxonomy): domain Eukaryota; kingdom Metazoa; phylum Chordata; class Mammalia; order Chiroptera; family Pteropodidae; genus Eonycteris; species Eonycteris spelaea. The sequence continues at coordinate 1,722,618 of PUFA01000228.1, forward strand.
GGAGCTCTAAAAAAAAAGGAGCTAAAATATTTTATGATCCACATTACTGCAATCACAGGTGTGTATTTTAAATTAAATCCTCAATGATTTGATATTTGGTTTTTGGAACTTTATGAACAAGACTATCCAAAGGAATTCAGAGCTTTCCTCGCAAGACCAAGGCAACAGTGCATGAAATCGAACTCAAAAAGAGCCACCATTCTGTGTGACTTCTTGGCTGACACAATTTAGATATTTATAGCTTTACGGAGGGGCCACTGGAGAAGAACTTGAAGCTTTCTCTAGCCAGGAAGGATTAATGAACGTGTGCACCTGGTAATTACACCACTCCATCTTCCTGAAAGCCCTCACGCTGCCTCCATGGCAGAAACTATAATGAAAATGCATTGAAAAATATCAATCTGCAATTCTACAATTTCATCTAAATAATAAACTTGGTATCTTTTCTCCCCACACATTCCAGATGTGATAACAACATTGACAGCATTTAAATTTAAAACACAGAAGCTGAATGTTAGCCTATTATTGAGTATGTCTCATTTTCAAAGTAAACCTCATGAGAGAAAAGGTTATAAATATAGCAAAAATAATTTACAACATTCAAATGTTCAACAGAGAGCCCATAACTGTTTCCTTTTTATTAAAACACAGCATACATGGTAAATAACGCATTTACTCCAGGGCAGAGGCATTTGCAATGATTAAATCACAACCCAAGTGAATAAAGGTAAAATTTAGAAGTGTAACGATATCTTCCAAATCTAGTTACTTGTTTTCACTATCTTTTGTAACTCTTACTGGACTGGAAGTAAAACCTCCCTTAATAACTTTTTCAACTATAAATAAAAGATAAATCATCCAACTTTATCATGTAACCATGTTAATTGGAAAAGTACTTGAAATAAAAAGGTATACACAATGACATAGTGTCCAACTGAAATGATTTGTTACAAAAAAAATGACATCTTAAAACTTGAACAAATCAAACTTTTGACAACAGTATTTTTGCTCAAATAAAACACAATATAAAGGTTCAACCTAGTGCTTCTTACTGTTGTGGCACACACAAAAATTAATATTCTAAGAAAGGCAGAATGTATATATAAAGTGAGAAGGTAGGTTCAAAAAAAATCAAGGTGCTCCAAACAAAGCAGATTTTTATGATAAAGTTTGATGCTACTCATACTGAATTTTAATGACTGCTTTCGTAAAGCCAAAAGAGAAATTTTAACGTAAGCACTAGTACTAAAAGTTAATTGCTGCCGTAATGCACAGGCACCAAAATTCCCTTAGCAGGAGTCCCATAAAAACACCTTTAAAAGCAGAAGAGGGCACAAGCATCAAATAAAATAATAATAATAATAATAATAATAATAATAGCCTGTTACTGTTAAATTCTACTGATCTCCATTGTAGTATAGAAGAAGGAAATGCTCCAGGAGAGGGGAATGAATATGATTTGTCCCCTACAGAGGAGCCAAACAAATTGGCTGTAAGGAGACTAAGAGCTGGGCAACCAGAGCTGCTCAAAGAACCTTACATTTGGGCTACTTGCCCTCACTGCTGATTTTTTTTTTTTTTAATTTCCCCTACCATGATGTGGTTTAACTTGAGAGCAGAGAAATAATGGAAAGATTTAATTTTGAATGCTTTGTTCTCTAGCCCTTTATTCTGGCTCTAACTAGCTAGTGCAATATCACTTAATCCGGACCTCAGCATTCCAAATACAAAAGCATCTCCTCCCACCTACTGCTCACACACTCCTGCATCAGAATAGACTTACATAGAGGCAGCCAGACCCACAGAAGAGCACTTTCCTTTCAACAGATGTCTTCCGGCTTTTAGGCACGCATGTGTGTGTGTATGCGCGCGCGCACGCACACACATACACACACACACAGAGACACACACACACACACACACACACACACACTTTTTGCCTACCTTAATAAGGTGTACAGAAAAACCTCTTATGTTCCCCACGGATGGTTTTAGTTCAGAGCAGCCAGCAATGCCTCCGCACAAAGCTTTGCCATTGCTAGTGTGAAGAGAAAGAGCTGCTGGGATGCTGAATGGCACATCAGCCAACTTTGTGTGTAGCAACGGCTCTAAAGAAAACCTGGGCTGAAGCTCTGCTGGATCACGGATTGGACTCAATTCCACTCCATGCACATCGTGCATTCCCCAGCGGAGATTGTTTCTGGAAGCACTTAGAGCATGTTTGCCTAGACAAAGACGGGCCCCTTTTTTCTTTCCGTAACAATTTTTAAATCACTGTGGTAAACTACAGACCTGTTACCTTGAGGTAGATCATTCATTGTGAGCCACATGAGAGGTGTCAAGGGTCTTATTTGAAACTGTAGCTCCAGCATCTAGAGCATAATCGACACTCGATAAATATTTGGCTAAATATTGAATGTTGAATTGATAATAGGTTCAAATGAAAAGTTTGCTGAATTATTCCCAAACAGTAATGAAAGCAAAAATGATTTAAGTGAATCATTGACGTATTTAAAAAGTGCGTTGAAAATCATATGTATTATTTGCTTATTGTCACAGCAGTTTCTAATATCCTTAGTCCATTATAATGGTCCACTCATCAAGGGATGAATAACAGACTTTATTTTAACTCATATTTAACTAATATAAGCTATACATGTACCACAAAATGTTACTTAACTAATGCTCTAGAGTTGTTTATCAAAGCCTTATATTAAACTTGCATACTGGGTTAAATAAAGGAATATCATTTCTAGAGTTTTACTTCTACTACAGCAATCCCTCAATAACCCTGAGTTTACAGGTACATTCGTTCCCATGTTACAGTCCTCCAATACAACCCACACTAGCGAGAAGCCCTCAGGTTAATTCCTGAAGCCAGAGGGAAAGGTTCCAAAGTGCTAGGCATCACAGGGTCTTCGCACAGACACACACCTGGAAGCAGTCTCTGGCAAGCACCTGTCTATAGACACAGGTGTGTGCATGTCGGGACAGTTGAGAAACAAACCAAATTTGGTGGATGATATCCCTAATGTGGTGGGCTTTATTGTGCTGTTTATGACAAAAGCTACACATTATGATGAGCTCGTTTAATAAATAGAGTAATTAAGTACACCCAATACAAAACGAGAAGTTAATAACCTAAGTAAGCTGAAGTGTTTATGTACCACAAGAGACTAGTGTATTCTTTAGTTCCTGTTACTCCATTTCTAAATATCCACTGAAGAAATCCTCAGCTTATGTACACACTTCTCCCAGTTCTGAGTCTCGATGCTATGCATATTCTCAGGAACACCTACTTACACCTGCAGCTTCACTGCATATATCTACACTCATAACAGGTGTTCAATAAATACTTGTCAAATGACCAGATAAATGATAAATGAAGAAGAAACACACTTGAAATTTATACCCTCAAGACAGCTATAATAGGCATATGATTTTACAGGAGTTGCTACTTGGATTGTCTATCTTTTCAATCACATTTTCTTCTCGAAAATATCATCGGCAGTTGCCTTATGGACAGATTAAATTTGATAGAGCCTGATACTTGTGGTGCTATTTCAGTGCCATCTATATAATGCTGGGAATAGTTATCCAGCTTGGCAGATGCAAATGTATGCAGTTTTGATCCTCTTCCTGACTCCCTAACTATAGATTTTACAATAGAAGAAAGAATGGGGCCTTTTATTTACAAAATAATCAATATAATATGTAAATAGACATCCTTTCCCTTTGAGCAGCTCACAGCCAGCCAGCTCTCCAATGAAAGTGGATTAGCCCTTTCTTGGCTAATGGCATGGTCTGCATCACAGAGGTTATCAGAGACTCCTTTGCAGAATGCAAATCAAACGTCTTGAATGGCAAAAGGATCAAAGCACACCTAAGCATTGTTCAGACCTGCTCTTCATATTTTTATGCTTCAGAAAACTTGAAAGGAAAGAAAAATTAGAATTGAAAAGAAATGTGCTTTCTAAAGTGTATATCATTATTTAGATTTTCGAGTGTGTTTATCACTCCTGGATTACTATGTTGCATCCCATGCTGGGGCAGTAGCTGAGATGTGTGTGGTGTAGGCAAAAAACTCGAGAGTTCTGGCTCAGTTCCCCACAAGCTGTTTGACCCTGTACAAGTAATTTAAACTTTCTGACTTCCACTTTTACATCTGAGAATGAGACTAATAATACCTCATCAGGAGGTGAGGATTAAATAGATATTAGAGCACTGTGCCTCAAACTTTAATGTAATACAAATCTCCTAGGGATATTTTTAATAATGCAAAGTCTGCATCATTAGTCACTAGGTCTGGGGTGGCTACTGAGAATCTGCATTTCTAATCAGCTCTCAAGTAGAACTGATGCTGTTGGTCTGTAAAGCCCACAATGAGTAGCAAATATCAATGGAAAATATTTATTCTTCCAAATGCTGGTGAGTACGTATCCTGTTGCTGTTTTTATTTACTGCGTGCCTTTCCTCAGTATCTACTCAACCAACAATTTTCAGATGCTTATTCTATGGCAGATGCTGTGCAGTGCATAGAGATTTCAGAAATGAGAAAAACACTGTCCCATCCTCAGGAAGCTCTTAATCTATTGGAGAAGCAAAATCATCTACGACCACAAACAGCTTGGACACTCACAACCAAAGTGACCTATCCCTTATATTCACACAGCTGACTGTCTACATTAACATGACTTACCATTGTACTGTCTTCATTAATGCGACTTTCCTATTTCAGGACTCTTGTCCAGGCAAATAACTTGAGTATTCATTACACCACCTTCCCCCAAAGTCCCCTCAACTCTTTGATAGAAGACATCAATAGAGAGTTCATACCCTAAAACTTTCTAAACTTCTTGTCTCAAAATTTTTGCTGTCCTTGTTCCACCAAACCTAAGTTGAAATGTCACGATCTCCATCCAATCCTGACTGTGCCCCCACACCGAAACACCGATTTTGAACCAAACTGCAAATCCTCAATAAAATCCAACCTCACCTTTCCGCCTATGAAACACTCCAAAACTCTCTCAAGGTGGTAAGAAATAAACTCAACTCTGTCTTACAAATGAGTTGTATTGGTGATAATAGGAGAGCCGGTGTTCCACATGTAGAAGAAACACGCATATGGATCAAACGCATGTTACAAGGAGATAAGCAGTGGTGTCAAGAGGTAGATTGAGGGACTTTAGTCCCTCTTTTGGTCATCCCAAATAAATATACAGTTTAAGTATAATCCAAACCTATGTCCACAACAAGTCCCCTAGCCCCTTTCATCTTGCCCAGGCATTTTGATGGCATCACTTATACTGCCACTGACTGCGATAAGGTATATGATAGGTGTATGTCCCAAAACTGAACTGGAAGCACATGAGCGTGATATTAACCCAGACCACGGGACAAGAGAAAATCTTTTGGTGGATGTGATGCCTGAGCTAAAACTTGAGGAAGGGAGATCCAGAATTGGGGAAAGCCCAGCATCCCAGAGAGATACCACAAAGACAATAGCGTTTTCAGTGAAATATGCAATTGGAGCAAAAGCCCATTTGGGGGCAATAGTGAGACCTGGGGTCCAATTGTTGAAAAAACAGGCTTTCGTGTCATGTTAAGCAGCTCACGTCATGGCTACTCAAAGTGTGGTCTGCAGATCAGCTATAACCTGGCATTTGTTGGAAATGCAGAATCTCAGACCCCACCCCAGATCTATTGAATAAGAATCTGCTTATTAAAAGGCTCCCTGGGTGATTTTTATACACATAAAAATCTGAGAAGTGTTTCTCAAAATAATATTGTGGAGACTATGGGAAACTATTGAATTATTTTAAGCAGGAAAGTGGCATGATTGAATTTGCATTTCAGAAAATAAATTTACTCTGTGTCCATTTATCCTTTCAATATCTGTATGCCAGGCGTTGACCTAGGAACTGGGAATTCAACACTGCTTAGGGTAGATGAGATGAACCTCCCCATTCAAGATTCACTCAATAAACATTTATTGCATACCAACTTTGATTTGGCCTCCCAAGCTTCATTTAAAAACAACCCTATACTGATCACTATGTTTTTAAAGCAGTCAAGTTTTGTTGGCCAAGACAATAATTGTTGAGAATCTCCTAGTGTGTTTTACTCAGAATTACTTTACACACTATCAGGCTGGTGACTCAAATATGAAAGGTTTTGTTGATATACTTTTATAGAATTTTCATTGCAATGATATTTGCTGTATTGGAACTTGACCAATGGTACAAGTTGTACTACAAGATACCAATCAATATTGGTTTTTAAAATGAATAATATGAGATGTACAGCTTGCAAATTTAAACTTTAATATTAGAGATGATAAGATCAGTACTATTTTTTGCTAACATATGCAGAGGATTGTCCTTTGGTGATTGAAAAGGAAAACAATAAATTCTAAGTATGTGGAATCTCTGTCTTTTTAATAATAGTCTGTGCCTTATCAGAACTCACACAGACTTTATGTTAAGAGCTCTGCAAATCTAGTGAGCCTGTTTCATGCATGTTTTATTCTCGCTTCCTATGTGCACAGTGCACATAGTGAAGGTCAGTGGGCAAGGAGTTTTCAGTTTTACTTTAACTATTCTTTGTTGCTTTGACTGCTTGTGATATACTAGGCTGGGGTCATTATAGAAAAAAGTGACCATTGTGTCTAAATATAAAGCCATCATGTCCCTGGCTCTGTTCCTTTGTAGCTGCAGAAACACTGAATTTAGTTCAGAAGGAGTCTGACTTCCAAATGGCTGGGTGTCACTCCAAGACTCTTTAATGGTATTCTCAGAGCCTCATATCATTTGGGGGAGACCCTATACTATGGGCTCTGGAAGAGTCCCTGAAGAAACAGAGATTCAGGAAGACTTCCTCAAGAGAAGCCAGCCTTGCACTGAGGTGGAACGAGGTTGTACCATTCAGCCTTTTTGCTAATATATGACTTCTTCCACCACAGGACATTATGTCTAGGAGGCCCACATTACTCATTTGGATGATAGGATGTTTTAATGGGGGAATTGTGGCTTTAGAAGAACCAGACAAAGGTTCAGATCCCACCTTCAATACTCATTAGTTGTGGGACTTGTTTTTTTTTTTTTAATTTTTTAAAAATAGGTTCCTTTATTTACATAACAGCAATGATAATAATAATGACATCTGCTTTGCAGAGTTATTTGGAGGATTAAATACAATAAAATGTATACAATACCTGGCACTTACTTGTCTCAATAAATATAAGTTTCTTTCAGGTTATTAAAAACCTTATATAAAAGTACAAATTTACCTGTCACAATAGTCATTGATATTTTTGAACAGATGAGTTAATCAAATTGAGAAGCCCATTATATTCTCTCAAGTAAGTAAAAGGCAGACCAAAAAGAAAAGAGAGGGTTATAAAGATAACACAGAAAGTGGGTCCTAGTTCTCAGAACTATTGAATGTTAGGACTACAGATGTCATCAAACTATCCATTTAAAGATGAGGGCACTGAGGCCAAATGAAGTAAATAACTTGCCAAGGTCATAGAGTTAGAACATTATCAAGTCAGGGTCAAAAACCCAATCGAATGAGAGCCTTCAAAAAGATATACAAAATGTAAAAAGAGAGATAAGCAAGGAATGGAGGAGAACTTTAGTCCGTGGCACAGGGTTGTGATCCCATTGCCTCTATTTTCCTAACAGGAGACATTGCTCAATGTAAATCAGTGATATTCCTCAGCTTCCACATGGAAGTGTGGGGTTGTGACCAGAGTTTTCTGCCATTAAGCACTCAAGCTTCCTTATAATCATGAACATAGAGAAAGAGTGGTGCATCTTAATGTTCTTGCTATATCAAGAACCCTCAGAGATGTGCCTTTTCCATACCGATCAATGAAGTTGGATCACTAGAAACAGCACAGCCAAGTGACAGCTTTTATACTACAGTTCCAAATCATTTTAAAGACTGCCATGTATATGAAGCAACAAGTCCTGTCACAAAGATCCTGCCTAAACAGCCATGCACTCCAAGGGAGCATGCTTTTGAATAGTATCCCCATATAGATGACTCCAAAACATGTATCTCCAATCCGTATTTCTTCCCTGAATCCCAGACTTATGTCCAATGGCACTTGTCTTTTTCTTTTTATTTTTACTTCAATGTGATGTCTAACAAGCTTTCAAACAAGTACAAAAACAAACTCTTGCTTCTACTTCCACCCCTCTATCATCTAACCTGATCCTTCCATCATTTTCTCCATTCTTTCTACCCTGTCCAACTTAGAGTCATCATGGACTCCTCTCTTTCACACTTGACATCACATTTATCAGAAAAACCTGGCAGTGCTACCTTCCAAAGATATCCAGAGTTCACCCACTTTTCATTACCTCCACTACAAACATCGTGGTTTAAAAAAACTACCATTATTTTTCACTTGAATTATTGCAATGCCCCACGCCCTGCTTCCCCATTCGCTGTCTGTTCTCCACTCAGCAGCTAGAGTGATCTATCAACGTCTGAGTCAATTTGTTTCATTTTTTTCCCTAAATGATGATTCCACTTCTATAAATTTATGGAAGGGACAAAATTATATAGATGGACAACTGATTAGTGTTTGCTGGGGATTAGGAATGCGGATGAGGTGTCTGGATGTATGTGACTATAAGGGATTGGATTGGTCCTCTGTGATGATGGAACCATTCTATACCATGAGAGTGGTGGTGGTGGTTACATGATTCTATACATGGTATAAAGTTACATAGACTATACACTAATGAGTGCATGTAGAAGCTGGAGAGATGTGAATAAGGCCTGTAAACTGCACCAATGGCGATTTTCAGGTTTTGATATTATATATTGTTATGTGAGATGTAACCAGTAAGGGAAGCTGAGTGACCTCTCTATTTTTGCAACATCCTATGAGTCCCATTTATTTCAAAATGAAAAGATTAAAAAATATCACACACACACACACACACACACACACACACACACACACACACACACACACACTATTCCTTAAGGCTTTGCATTTGGTGTTTCCTCATAGAGATCTTCCCATTCTGCTATCTATAAAACAGCAATTTCCTGTTATATTTTCTCTATCCCCCTTAACTGCTTTCGCTTTCTTGTTAATACTAGCATTTGGTATGTTACCAGTTTATTTCATACTTTTTTAACTTTCCCATAATATATGAGATCCTTAAATAGAGGAGCTTTGTCTGTTTTTTCTTTTATGTCATCTCTGTACCTAAAGCAGTACCTGGCACATAGTAGATAGTAAATAAATATTTGATAAGTGAATAAATTGGTGGAAAGGTAAAACTACCAGAAGAAACAGTCATAAAGAATGGTTTAACAGGAAAGTGTTGGTCTTCACTTTCCACTCTAACAAAATTACTCACATCCCTTGACACTATTAAAAAAAAATACCTGGGAAAAGAGAAAGAAACATATTCTTACTGCCTCCATGATACAAACAAAAACAAATAGCATTATTAGCAGCAGCTGTTTTCCTTTTTCTAATGCACTTGAGTGTTACCATGTCGAACTGTATTATGGATAGAACACAGCACACATGTATAAAAATAAGTAACTTCCCTGGGAAGAATCAATACAGGCAGTCCCCAGCTTACAAAAAGATTGTGTTCTGCACATTTAAAAGGCAGCTGTTTAATGATCTGCTAGATGGTCTCTAACCTTTCTGGCTTGGTTTACTTCACCCCTACCTGTGCATTCAGGCATACCCTATTCCTTGGAATCAAGCCTGTTTCTTACCAGAGGAATCCAACATGGTCAGATTTCATAGGTTAGTTTACAAAATAATGCTGCATCTATAAATGAGCTGAAATTTTATACAAATAATGCTGGTCTGATTCTGCATGCTGGGAGAAGTTCAAGTGTTTAAATTTGAAGGGAGTTTGATACATTTACACATGAAAAGCAATGCCCTGTGTGGATAAGTGTGGGCAGTAAAACCTAGCACACCATAGAATCAAACTCTCACTCCGACACTTACTGCCTTTGTGACCTTGGTCCAGTTTCTTAACCTCTTGAAGCCTTAGTTTCTCAACTGTAACTTGGAAATAATAATGAAGACTACCTTCCAGGATTGTTTTGAATATTAAAGGAGATAAGCATTTATCACATAGCTAGAGTTCCGTAACATTATATCCTATTGTGGCTCTTTTAATTAGTCTGAGCTCTGTAAGTTATGAATGATGTTTTATACATCTTGATAAGCCAACAGCCTAAGAGTCTCTGGTATGCTGTTAGTGCTCAGTCTATGTCTGGTAAGTGAATATTAAGTAAGTATATTGATTCAAAACTGAAGAGGGATTTCTTAAAGGACAGGCAAGAGGCCTTTAATACCTGAGAATCTATCTCTCTAAGATGTTTTCTTTTCATCTTCTCCTTTTTCCCTTCTCATTCTCCAATCACAGGATTGCTAAAAGATCTCTCATCTCCCTCCCCTCCTCACTCACTAGTGGGAGGAGCATTTGTGAAATTTAAAAATATAATTCGTCTTGCATATTTTTCTTTTGGTTGAAATTTTTGAGTCAATATTTAGTAAAAGACATTTTACTAAATAGATATTTTCATTAAAGGGAAGGAAAACTCATTTGTACAAGATAAGCATGGGCTGCCCACCGCAGCATTGTTTGACTTTAGTAAGTGGGTCCTACCTGCAGGCTGGTACCTGTATCACTGAAGATCCTGCTGGCCCAATGATGAAGATATGAGGAGCCCTACAAAAGCTGTTCATTAGCATGATCTCCTGGTCTAGCCTGATGAACCACTTCTCTCAAGGAGCCATTGGCTCATTTCCGGCCAAGATGCCTTTCTTGATTCCCAGGCTCTCAAGCTATATTGCTGATGTCTGCTATAAGTCCTCCCCAACCCTATATTAACACGACATTTTGATCTCTGAAATTCTGGGCAATGACCCTAACTATTTGTGCCCTACCTCCCCCAGCCCCATATACACTGATATACTGCTTTTAACCCTACCATTGGATTCTTATCTTCCTCATCTAGCACTGAATGTTGAGAATCACCAACCTTCCCTTCAAGAGTTTAGGAAGTTTTATTAATCTCTGAAATAACTTTAACAGACTGACATCAAATCAAGCCTTGACCACTTACAGTTAAAAAAAAAAAAAGCTTAAATCCCCTGAGGGAAAATAGGAAAGTATGGAAATGACTTTCAGAAAGCAGTTGAAATATATAACAAACTGTTGCTTAATATTTAACCTAAATTTTCTCTGTGAGGCTCAAGTTGATTATTTTTCTCTTCTAATGGCTAGTGCAAATAATTGGTCTCTCTCCCCTTTATCACCTCCTTGAACTATTAAGTCTTCCCTTGATGTTTTCTCATGTGTGAACATGCCAGTGCCACTTACCCTGGTCTTACAAACAACTTTCAAAAATTATCAAGCCCACATAAACTACACAAAATATACTCAGTCCTTGCCAAATTTCCCCAAGCTATAGCTCTTCTGCCTGTATAACCCCACTCTCTTCCTTCCTTCCTTCCTTCCTTCCTTCCTTCCTTCCTTCCTTCCTTCCTTCCTTCCTTCCTTCCTTTCTTTCTTTCTTTCTTTCTTTTTCTTTCTTTCTTTCTTTCTTTCTTTCTTTCTTTCTTTCTTTCTTTCTTTCTTTCTTTTTTTTTTTTCAACTCTGCTTTACCTAGCTCGTGACTCAAATAGACTTCCTACACAAAATTTACCCCTGCTTTGAGTTGATTGGTCCTTGGTTATACCGGATGAATTTATCTTCTTTTAGCCCTATATATGAATTGTGCAGAATGAAGTATACTAATGCTCTAAAATGTACTAGACTAGTGAACAAATTCATAACTGGTCATGGTACCAAGAATTACAGAATCTTTATCAAGGCAGTACAGACTGTGAGATGACCATGCCTCTAAAGATGACACGGATTTTTTAAAAATGAAGGGTATGAATGGGCTCCAGTACAGTTCAAGATTTTAGGGCCTTGTTTAGAAATCCCTTCCTACACAAGGACAGTTAATTGATCTATATAAGCTTGTATCATAAATATTGCTCATCACCACATGTACTTTGTATTATGGAATTGTCCCTTGAGTTCTGGAAGAACAAAGAGTTCTTTTAGTCTCCCAATAAATAGCTTACCGTGAGAACCAAAGAAAGGCAATAAAGGCAGTTTTTTTTCTTAATTCATCACCTATTCACATCACTTCTATCTTGACTCTTTAACACCTTAAGCGCATGGGTTTCATAGCTTCATGGAGCCAATTAGTTTCTTTATTAGATATTTTTACTTATCTTCTGTTAATAACTGTGCTGTATGTTAATGAGACTCAGGGATTCCCAAGGTAACTTTGCTTAATTAACAACCATTATTTTAAAAAATGAATACTGGCCTGCTAGTAAGAGAATAAGCACACTGCACTGTTTAACCATTAGCTGTGATAATTTTCTTGGAACCATTCTCATTCTTGCCACTGATTTCTGTAAGACATGTAGACTGGGATAAGGGACATGGACCCCGTTCTCCATATGACGAGTCATATAGAGTTAAGGTCTTAACCGTGATTTACATAACAATATATTGCTCTAATCAAGCTGGCTTGATTAAGTCAAACATCTATAATGGTTTCCTAAAGTAATGACTGAGAAGTGTAAATTCGTAACAGAAGTTTCTATGCATCCATATATAAGGTGATGCTGGTGAACCAAGGAAATATTGACAATCTGAAAACAAAATGCTGTAGGATGTTTGGGTGACACTGGAAGTAAATTTTTAACAATAACTATAAATGTGGCCTCTCCATGTGTCCATCTGTCCACAATCTCATGCCATCTGCCCCTTCTCTACAGTTGCCATGGAAGAGAAAGTTCCACTACTTCAGTTACCTAATTTTAATTTGGAGGAAAAATATGTGTCATTTTCATTTTTAATTGAGATAAGAGTGTTATAATACTTATTCATATCTTTGTTTTTTTTTTTGTTTGTTTCCACTCATCTTTTTTTCCCCCCTTAGAATGTGTACGTTCATGGTTTTTGACATCAATATAATGAGAATAAAGAAAACATTTACATATTCTCAACTTTAAAAGAAACATAGGAAGGAAAAGTTATTAATCAAGGATTTAATTTCAATATGTGTGATATGTTTTTTTCTTAATGATTTTCCCCACAATGTCTGCTTTAGCAAGTACTTCCTCTTTTTCCCTAGTTTCTACCTGAGAATTGGTAGTGGGCTGTATCCTCTGGTATGTGTATTATAATTCTCCTATACCTGTTACTTTTGATATATTTTCATATTCTCCCAAGAGAAAAAATAAGGGTGTGAGAACACCATGGATGCTAGGATAATAAAATTAGAAATTTTATGTCTCCTATTTCTTGTGCTGGTAATTTTCCTGTTTGCTCTCAGATCCATTCCTCCTATGTCTCTTGCAACCTACATTTCCCCAGATTCTCATAAGTGGCTTCCTACTGGGTTTGGCCAACGGGAAACACTGATGAGAGGATGATAAGTGGAAGGAGGAGAAAACATGAACATTTATTTCCATTTCTCTCTGCTTCTGGTGGTGACTCCAACAGGGGTTGCATATTTCCGGGTAGTTCCAGTGTGCACTGGAAAGAGTCTCCCTCCTTGGTTCCAACGCCCAAACAGCAGACTCTGTCCTGAATCCAGCTATAGCTCAGCTGGTTTGGCTCATGAGCCCTGGTAACACCACCCCCTCCCTCCACACCCTTGTTCCTAAAATCCTAGAGGTAGTAGTTGCTTCCCACAAATCCTAATCCCTGGGCTGCTTCACTATCCTTGGACCTTTTAACTGTGTCCACATTTTTGTAACTAATACCTCATGTTAAATTTCTCGTGCCAGACCAGGGTCCTCAACCTCATCACAATTGATATTTTGACACAGACAATCATTTGCTGGGCGAGACTGTTCTGTGCTTGGACAGTGTTTAGCAACATCTCTGCTTCTACCTATTAAATGCAAGTAGCACCTCTGCCATTGTGACAACCAAAAATGTCTCCAGACATCGCCAACTATCTCCTGAGTGACAGAATCACCCGTAGCTGGCAATCACTATATTATACTAGAGCAGCTCTTTTCCTTATTGAACCCTAACTGATATACTCCGTCAAACTGTATTTACACCTATTATCCTTTCAAATAAGATTAGAATAAGATCAAGTGGCGATTTACATCTATATCTACCTATACAGAAAACTAGTCATATTGGTAAACAGTCAAAGCTCATTTGATAAATAAATATAGTAATATAATAATAACTATGAAACCTTGATCTACTTTTCCCAAAATTAATAAATATTTTATAATGACCAGCTAATCTGAGATATAGTTTCATTTGATTAACCATCATAGAGCCTTTTAAATACTTCAATATTGTGATGACATATATTGATGTTAGTAAAATTAAAACATAATCAGAGAAGCAAAGTTTTAGGGAAAAGAAATAACACAATAATAGTTTTTTTTTTTTATTGCTACCATACACTATGATAAGGCATTTTTTTCTGGAGCACTAATGTCTTCTCAACAATAAATAAAAGTATCATATCTTTTATTTTGAACTTGCTAATCCGTCTTCTTTTAATGCCTCTGTTCTAATTTTATTTTTATTGTCTTTGTCTAATGCTAGTGGCGAGAATTAAAAGGATCATTAAGTCACACACTTGGTTGAAAGAATATAATAGTGAGTTTCAGTGAAATTGCACTAAGAATTCTTTTTGTGAGCTTTGTTGCATTTATAGAAAAGCAATAAGCAATTTTATCTAAGAGATGAAAAGGAAAGAAAATATGTGAAGATAACTCATATTCAATAGTTGCTATATATGATATTATCTATAAATGGACAAATAAGTGTGTATATATTTGCTTGAAATACATATACATAGACTTATATTTAAGATGTTTGTTACATATTTTTAAATTTATTTTTATCATTCATACATTTGATAATCACCTAATAATAATATGACCAAATGCTGCTTTAAGTATAATATTCATGTTATCAATGTTACTTCATCAAAATTAAAAGTGGCTAATTAAAGAACATCTAACTCTTTTTAATGTCATGAAAAGCATTCTTCCCCCTTAAAATAGGGAATGACTTAATCAGTCTAATATGTCTATAGCTCATATAAAGACATATAGATGTGATGAGTAAAATAGGAGAAAATGAAATTCCAATAGATTGTTAGTGTTTGAGACTTAATTTAGGAGGTTATTAAATATTATTATTGATTATATTATATTATATAATACATATATTATGTATTATATTTATTATATTATATATTATTATATTATATCATTATATTATATTATATTATTGGTTATTTATCTCAGAGAATTGTGTGCTTTCCAAAATAAGACAAGTTAGAACAAAAGAGCTGAATTTTCCAGAATGATTTATAGACTTTGTTTGTGCTAACACAATAATCTTTTACTAATCTGGAGAAGCTTTTTAAATAATTTTTCAGATCACTGTTCATAATGATATGAGAGAAAAAAATGGCAATATATCACAGGTCATATGATGGAAATCATTCAGTTTTATAAGGCATTTGGTGTAAATATGTACATCATTCATACTAAATTGAAATATATAATTTAAGTAGACTATAACAATCACACTTTTTTAAACCTGTCGATTTCTGAATATGCCATGGACGGCCCTCCCTCTCCCTTCTCTAGCTAGTGAAGTCTTCACGGCCAGATGAGTGTTCCAGCACTCGAAACTGTTCTCAAGTCCTACAGTCAGGATTATTCCCATCCCCTGTGCTCCCCCTCTTCATTTTTCATTACATAGTATTTACATCTTGGATTTATAATCTACAGTAAATCGTGACTTTATCTATATATCTATATGCCTAAATTACATATGATCTTACTGAAGTCAGAGACCCTAAGTCTATTTATGGGGCAAATTCCTTACAAACTTGTTTGTATGTAGAGGCTATTCAAAATATGTTTATGAGATCGAATTGAAATAACTATTCTTAATTAACTTACATTAAGAAATGAGGTGAAACTTGAAGATTTGGCATGATAATTGCAAAGCCATGGATCAAAACATACATCACAATGTATCTTGAATGCACTATTATTTAGAGACATCAGAATTATCTCGATAAGCATTTATTAGAGTACAGAATTTTGTTTTAAGGACATTAAATGTCCAAGAATATTTTTTTCTTAATTCTGACCCAATTTCTTTCTTTTTCAGGACGAGACACATGATATGTGTGTGTATTTCTGTGTGTGTGTGTGTGTGTGTGTATGTATGTAGGTGCATGACACATTCACATTTTCAGTAACATGTGCTTTCAGGGTACACTATTATGATGACTTATTGACAACAACAAAAACAATCACTGGAGAAAAAAGATATTCCTTGTGAGGTCAGTAGTATCCCAGAAGATGCAGGTCGCATTCATACATAAACTAATAATCAAGTATTCCTGAAAAATCATAGAGGTGTTTTTAGTAAAGCAACAGTTGCTAAGCAAATAATCTTCTGTCTGTATATTTGTTTCCTGCAAAATTGTTTTATATGCTAATTAATTAAAATATTTTAATTCTAAGGGCATTTTTCCTTCTAATACAATTCTGAATGTTTCCCTGCATGCTTTAGGACATTGATTTTTTAAAAGATTGAAGACTTGTCTTCCGTAATTTGATTAATGTGCCTTTAAAATGCTGCTCAACTATTTTGTTTCATTTTTTATGAAGTACCATAAGACACTATATGAGAATAAGGGAAGACACATGTTATAGTACTGCTTTGCATTCATATTTTCAAGTGAATAGAAATAAAAACAGATGGTACAGAGCTAAATAAATTCATTGTTAATTGTTATAGAAAAAGTGGATAAAAGGCTACAAGGCTATATTTAGATAAAAGATCTTTCTACACATTACAAAATTAGTAAGTTGATAAAGCACCATTAAAGTCATAAATAAAAAGGGACCCTGCATAATTATAATTTATAATTGCCCTGCCAGAAAAAAAGACGTTGCAAACATGATTTTTTTTTTTCTGTGAAATTGAAGTTGCTAGAGACTAAATAAGACAAGCTAACAGGCTGCCGACTGTTTCTAACCACTGTAATTGCACTGATTGGACCTTATCATTAACTACTCTTCAAGTCTTTATCACTTATAACCAGAAAAGGAGAGAGAAAAGGAAGAGATAAATCTTTTAGGTCTTATAGCCCCTAATTACAGGCTTCCCCAAACAATTGATGCCTGTTGACAAATTGTTAGCTCTAAGCTATAGCCCACAAGCCAAATGTGGTCCCTGCCTCTCTCTGTAAATACAGTTTTATTAGAACACAGCCACACACCTTCAACATTGTTGATGGTGGGCCTCCACGTTACAATGGTGGAACTGAGTTGGGGCAAAAGAGACCTCATGGTTTACAAAATCTAAATTATTTGTTATCTGATATTTTACAGAAAAAGTTTACTAATCCCAGCTCTAAAGCAATGGTGCCTTTTGAAACTGTGGTAAATTAAAAACAAAACAAAGCTATGGCTCACATGCATCTTATCTTAAAATTCAAATTTAAAAGTAAAATTACTTTTTCTCTTTCATAATTTTTTTCTTCCTGTAAGGAATTTAGCTCCCAGTTTCACGGAGCAACCAAAGCAGAAGCACACTAGTAAGTATGTAACTTGTCAAGGTTTAAATATACTTCATGGCAACAGGCAATATGTTAGGAACCTAGAAATATGTCTGCCAGCTACTTGTAAGGGGGCTATATAGACAGCCTCTTTTGAACTTTGAAAAGATTTATTTTCTATTCTGGAGGCACTTTAGTATGAGGAGTTGAAAGTTGCATAAAAATATAGCAACTGGCATAGTAGGAGTGGTTATTCTCTAGGGAAACATTTGGCCCTAAGACAAGACATGTTAGAAACAAATAAACAAGCAAATAAAATTGACCAATATCAACTTAAACTCATACAGACTCATGAAGATATATGTTGAAACCTAGCACCTCAAGCAAATCTAACTTCATGGATCCTAGGCTATTTTCCAGCCTTTAAATCTTCCTTAAAGGTTACTCTCAGGTGCTTATGAATTTGAAGTTGCTATGACCACTTGTACCGCCCTTACCATTTATAAATAAAATTCTTTATTGATTACCATTGAGGTCTTAAAACAATTGTGTACTTCCATTAGATGGCTGTATGATGTGAACAGATGTCTTCCTTAGATAAATTGCTGTGACAAGTGGGCATTACTATAACAGAAAGGTTCACGTTAATTAAGACATTTATCTCAAACACTATCCCCAGGAGATGAAGCTAAGAATAAACTCAGAGGTATGAAATGATATGCTTCAAAAATAAGAGGGAATATATACCTCATCACCTCATTAAAAACTTTATAGTCATCCTTGTTCTTTTGATCCTCTCTCAACATACAAAGTTAGTTCATTTTTAGGGCCTTTGTATCAGCTACCCCCTATGCCTGGAATGTTTTGCCCCCAGACCATTGCCTGGCTGGCTCTTTTTTTATAAATCATGTCTTAAAAATCAATACCTCAGTGAGCTCTTAAAAAAATGGTCAAGCCTTTCTAACTTTCTTTTAATTCCCTGCATAGCATTTCTCACTTTCTGACATTTTTTTCCCCCTTCTCACTTTCTCTCCTAACTCAGTTTACTAGAATCTGAGCTTATGAGAACATTGACCTATTCTGTCTTGCATACAGTGTGCAGAACATTGCTTGGAATAGAGTGGCCCCTCAATACATTAATCAATACATTCAACTGAGAAAGCTTGATCCACAGTGGTCCAAATGTAGTGCTAAGCATGGACATAAAAGAAGAGAATATTTATCTGCCCTCCAGGTGGTCCTAATCTGGTTGGGGAAATTATCACATACAAATCACACAATCATGCCACTTGAGGAACTATCCATCAGGTTAATAAAACAAGTATTTTGGGAACACAGTAAAAATCTCACAGCAAATCAGAGGATGGTGGAGACAGGGAAGAATTATTGTAGGTGATATTTTAGCTGAATATAGAAAGAGAGGTTAGGGATGAAGGTTCCAGGCAAATGCTTGTCATAAGTGCACTGATGTGAAGCATTATGACATGCTTAGGGGCAGACATGTAGTTCATGGTGACCACCTCTCTTCCTGACATCCAGATTCATTTCTCCGTCTACTTAATATTTCACTTAGAAGTTTTACAGATATCTCAAAATTAACACATCCAAAACAAACCCCTTCTTTCTCTCCAAATTTTTTTATCCCTTGCTATGCATTTAATCACTAATTGTTTCAACCAACATAATAACACTTATTATTTTAACATTTTCACAAATGGTAGTGTGATCTCCCAAGGAAAATCAAGAAGCTGGAAATCATACATGACTGTTTCCTCAGACTTTATACCCTATGTCCATTCAATCTAACAACAACTTCTGTCAGTTCTACCTCCTGCATTTTTTTTTAGATTTGTCCACTTCCTTGCACCCTCACTAGTACATTCTTTGTCAAAATGGCCATTATTTCTTGCCAAGCTAAGAGTAAAATACCTTTTTTCATTCCTTCAGACTTGTTTCTCTCTGAATCATTATCTACTCTTCAATAAAACAAGTCTGAGTCACCGCTCTCATTATGACTCCTGTTGACCACCTCTCAGTGACTTGTTAAAACCCAGAGGGCAAACACACACACGCACACACACACCACACACCCTTACCTACCTACCTATCTTCCTACCTAACAGGAGCCAAAGGCTCTCCAGGGTCTGGCTCCATCTCCTCCTGAGCTTGGTATCATGGCCCTCCTCCTTCCAAGCATACTCTTGTCACACCCCTTCAGTCCCTTTTATTTGTGACATTTTCTCTCCTAGAGTTTTTCCATGTGGCATGCTCTCGGCATAGAAAATTCTCCCCACCTCCACAACATTTTTATGTGATCAATTCTTCTTTGTTGAAATATCCTTCAATTTTCTGTTTAAATATCACTTCTTGAGATGTTTTCTCTGACTCGGATTCTAATTCAGATTCCTTACTCTATCCCAAATGGTTCTCAACTCTTTCTAAAGGAAAAATATGGATAGCAGGTCCATATTGGAGTTATAGAACCACAAATTGTAGGGTCAGTAGCTCCTTAGAAATGACTATTTGGTTATAATATCATCCTTAAATATCACCTTCAGCCAGGTTTTTAATAGGAGTTAGATAGCAGACAAGTTGAAGCTCTCATTTATGATGAAAGCATGGTGAGCTCTAACTGAGAAAGACAGACATGCTTTGGATACTGAATGAGTGGATGGTTATTAATATACTGTTAGGAAAATTGAGAAGCCTGACATGTGTTAGTGTCCAGATAAAGACCTTCTGAGTCTCACAGAGAAGTGGACTGTGAGGCTACCTTTAGATTGAGCTAGAACCTTCCTCAAGAAGTAGCTCTGGATCTGTTCAAGTGTAACTTAGACTTTTGAGAGACATGTCTCAGGATGATGGTTCTTCATTGCCACGAGGTGCACTGTATATCATGTGTCTTTTGTTACTCATAATAGCTAAATACAGATACTTGAAAAGGGTTTCATCTTCTATAAATGAGAACAGATTCAAACAATAACATCAGTTTCATTTGTATTACGCTTTTATGAGAGTGAGCAGTGTGCTTGAAATTGTCTCTGACCTCTACCTTTCACATAAGCCATAACCCATGGTGCATAGGTTAACTCAGGGAAATTTATCTGGCATGCAAAGGGCAGATATTTTATGTGCTGGAAGGAAAATGTGACCAAGTAATGCAGCTATTTAATAAGAAAGAACTCATCCTTATCTGGACCATTTTTGTAGCAGGCATTAAGAGTTACCCAATGAGACCACATGAAAAATGTAACAGAGCTTCCACGGTATTTTGATTGGATGCAGCCTTGCCTCCTGCTCAGCCTAAGATAATGAACTTGAAAACAGAAAATCCTATTGTCTTTAGTTGTATCTTACAAATCAAATTTTAAATGTATTTGTTGAGTTGCTTAAGTGGACAGATTTAATATTACTTGAGTACAGTTTTTTTCTTTTTAACAACCTGGAATATTACTGATTCTAAATGGTTGATAGTTCAATATTTAAACCTAAAAATAATTGCTTTTACATCTATGGAATATTGTGTAGCTTATTTTTTCCTGATAACTTTAGAAGCGGTAATGTAATAAGAAGTAGATCTCAAATGGAAAAGAATTCGGAATTTATGTTAAAAAACAGTAAAATGACAAAAATTGCTAAAAAATATGGTGTATTTTCTATGTGAAAATATATTCCTAGACTAATTTCAAAATAATAATAGCTTAGGCTCTTCTCTTGTCCAATAATGTAGATCACCCATCTCATACATTTCGCTTTTTTTCAGAATTACTTTTCCAACATAATTGTAATTACATAACTCTTTTAATCTTTTACTTTCAAAAATAACAGAAATTCAAATTGGGAATTAAGTTGCAATTATTTCTATTTTAGCATTTTAATCTTTGAATATAACCTAGCCATGGGCAAGGTGCTCCTGAAAGCTTCAACGACAGTAAATCAAAAAGGGCAAACCTGTCAGCTCTGAAATATAAACTGGTTGGTTTAACTTCCAGCAAAGCTTTGTCTATAATACTTTTCCTCTTATTATTTTCCTCTAGTTTTCTTCCATTGCCAGAACTTAAAGTGCTAATAATTCTACATCAGGAAATATATTTCATATCATTTCTACAAAACCAAATGATAGGCAGAAGACCTGAACAGATATTTCTCCAAAGAGGAAATACAGATGGCCAAGAGACATGAAAAGATGCTCAAGGTCACTAAACATCAGAGAAATGCAAATTAAAACCACAATGAGATATCACCTCACACCTGTCAGAATAGCTATCATCAATAAATCAAAGAACAACAAGTGCTGGCGAGGATGTGGAGAAAAGGGAATCCTCATACGTTGTTGGTAGGATTGAAAATTGGTACAGCCACTATGGAAAAGTCTGGAGGTTCCTCAAAAAATGAAAAATGGATATACCCTTTGTCCTAACAATTGCACATTTGAGTGTTTATCCAAAGAAAACCAAACCAATATTTTGTAAAGATCTATGCACCCTTATGTTCATGTCAGCACAATTTACAATAGCCAAGATATGTAAGCAACCTAAGTGCCCATCAATATACAACTGGATAAAGAACTTATGGTTCATATATACAATGGAATATTACTCAGCCATAAAAAATGAAATGCTACCATTTGCAATGACATGAATGGACCTAGAGGTTATTATTCTGAGTTAAATAATTCAGAGAAAGATAAATACCATATGATTTAACTTATATGTGGAATATAAGGAGCAAAAGAACAAACTAATCAAAAACAGACTCACAAATATAGAGGACAATCTGGTTACAGTCAGAGAAGAGAGAGGTAGGAGACTGGGAGAAAGGGATGAAGAGTTAAAGAAGGACAAATCAGTAGTTGATAGGTGGTCACAGGATGAGGGGCATGGCATAGGGAATGCAGTCAGCATTAATGTATTGGCTAGGTAGAGAGCCAGAGGAGAGAAAGAGCAATCAGGGGGATCGTTTAATAATCTATATAAATGTCTAAACAATGTACTATATACTTGAAACTAATAATAAAATAAAATAAAATACAAATGAAAAGTCTGAATATATAGTGGAATATTTCATTTCTATTTAACCCAAGATTTTATTTACTATTTAATTTTTACATATTACATAGATAGACACACGCTCTAGAAAAACTTTACAACCTTGTTATGTGCAATAGAAATCCAATGTATATTCATGCTGAATTGTTGTTTGTAGTGTTATTTGCATGGTGTATTATAAATTAACTTCAAAACGAGAGGTGGATGTGAGCAAATGTCTCTGGTTCTGGTGAGACTTATACAGGGTTCTTGAATAATACACACACACACACACACACACACATAGATACATATATATGGCATTGATTGCAATAATACGAAGTAAAAATTATATATACATATGTACATGTATATTTATTTGTACTAAAAAGATTTTCAACATACTCACTACCTAACATGGTGTCTGGCATATTATGCGTTCTTAATATTAGGCCAATGAATGAATAAGGTAAAGAAAAAAATTAGTATGGTGACAGAGGAAATATAACTTTGGCTTATAAACACACGATTAAATATATATGATACACTGTTAAACTGTACACTTGAAATTCATTTGATTTTATTAATCAATGTCACCTCAATAATTTTTAATAATAAGGTAAGTAAAAAAATGGGAAAAAACCAAATATTCCACTTATTTTACTTTAATCAAAACAAAAATAAAATAAATAAAATTAGCATTTATGTAAAAAAAAGAAAGAAAGGCAAGAAAATTTATGATACAAAGGGGAGATTCTGGAAAGGGAAAAAATGAGGGAAATCTGAGTATACTTAATCTTGCTTACACTATTTGAGAATTAAACTAATTCTTTAGCAGATAGTAAAGAATTCAGATTGGGCATTCTCTCTTGGGAACAGAGTTATAATGTGGTTATAATATCTGACATACATTACTCATTTCTAATATTTTAAAATCATTTAATAGGTCGTTTTTTCCCTGTAATGATCTTTTGATATTCTCTGTCAGTTATAATTTGTTCGTTCTTTTGTATAGCTTTCTTCCCATCTTATAAGTCTAATTGGAAAAAGAATAGAATTAACACTTACCAGTGCCTATTTTTTTCTAAACATTCATATCTTTGAATCTTCATGAGGATCCTGGAAAAGAAGATCCTTTTGCAGAAGCAACAGTCTATTCTCTGAACAACGTGCCCAAAAGGAAAAGCCAGAGTTTGAATCCAACTCAGTTTAATTCCAAAACATGTCTTTTCCTCAAACCACATCACCTCCAAGAACAGCATTTTCTTATTTCTCACTAACCTTGCCTATTTATTCAAAAGGTTATCAGTAGCCTAGACATTCAATAAATGCCAACTGTAAACAAATGATGCATTTAGAATGTGGTGGTCTCAAAGTGCTCTGGTGGGATTTTTTTGAGTTTACTCAATACTCACCTGAAATAGATGTTTTGAGGAAAATAAACTAGTGAAGTTTAATCAGCTGAGTAACTGGATAAGAGATGACACTTGCCTCAATAAGTGAAAGCCCTTATTCTTTTGATCCATTAAAGTAAAAAATTATCATATTGCTAATTCTCAAAATTATAATTATGTTTCATTTAATTAATTATTGTATTAGGTTAATACTGCTTTTTGACCTATTGGTCCAAGTATATTTTATATATGTATATGTGTATATGTACACACACACACACACAGAGGGAGAGAGAGAGAGAGACTTCTCCAAATATACCCTTACTGACAAGATGGAGATGATATGAATTTATGTGTACATCAGTGCAATTTAAATTTCTGCATTTTAATAGCTTACCCCTGATATTTGAAAACTAAGAGCTTCATTTACATCCATGAATGATGCTGGGTTCACAAACTACAAATGTTTAAATATACTTTAAAAATGAGTGTGTATGAATGGTTTTTATCTGAAGCACTCTTAAAAACAGTTACTATTGTTTTTTAAGTAGCCGGATGAACTGCTGGAATTTTCCAGGAGCTACTAATGAACACTTTCTCTCAGAGACACTGATCAAGGTTCTCCAAACGTTCTTGCTTATAAAACTTCTAAAGAAGAATTTTGAAAACCTTGTTATCCTTTGTAGAGTTTTAAAACTTCATCTATGGTTTTCATTCTTAGTTTAAATGATTGAAAAGGATATAATTTGATGCAAATTGTAATTATAGGTAATTTAAAATAAAAGATGTATTTATGCTGGAAAGATTTTATTGATCATTTCTTAAATTTCTAAAACAATATGGATATACATTGATTATTTTTTCTGTCACTACAGCCTGTAATGTGCAAAAAAACAGTTCTCTCTACAATTATTGATAGTGTATAATTGATTTAAACAATATACATATATTCTAAAACTTGATAAATAAAAAACATTAAAACAAAGTTTTATTGAAAACCCTTCTCTTAATAAGATAGATGGGTGTTTAACAACTAATCTACATACCTATAGAAGAACACACATTATTTCTAGAATTAGAAAAGTTTCAGCATTGAGTATATTCCTATTTTTCACTTTTATAGATGTAAGTGCTAATAAATCTTACTCAACTAAGTAGAAAGGAAAGGAAGGAATTTTATTATAGTAATGTTGCTTAATTCTTTGAGCTCCTTCTGTATCAAATGCTAAAAGTACATAGTGATCCATCATCAAAACTTATTTTTAATGATTAGCTGACAACTCACCAGGTTTTCTCATAGAAACCACCCTCTATGAAGAAGCTATATTGTCCAATCATTCAAGTCATTTACTCTCCTATTTTATTTTTAGAAGGAGCCCTAGTAAGATTCTAGGTAGATGAAAGGTAAGCTTTTTATTTTTAAAATAGAAGCAGTTTAGAGAGGGGAAGTGGGAAAGAACTAACCCGAGGTCTTGATTGAAGTCTTTTTTTTTTCCAGGCAATTCAGTTTCAGTGAAAATTAGAAAAGACAGTTGAAGATATAGAAATAAATTCCTTAAAACTATCTGTTTTATTTGCCTATTCCTTGGAAGGTCTTCACGTACCTCCAGGTTATATGTAGGCCATCATGAGGACATCTGTTTTTAAAAATTCAGTCACTATCTTTGACAAGAATTAAAAATTGGCATATCGAAATCACCTGATAACTTGTGCATGTACCTTTTCAGTGGTATATCACAGCTAAATGGTTGTGTGCTAAAGTAAAGGAAGCTGCAGTTCTGGAGGAAACAGCCTTATTAGGATTTGTGTTTAAATAGTATTCATAACTCCCACTCTACTACCCACTAGCCTCTGAATTGGTTTCTTTCAGTAGTAAAAACAAAACAAAACAACAAACAAACAAACAAACAAACAAAAAACAGTGCTAAGAGGCAGCCTCACATAGTGGAGAGTCATAGAAAAAGGAAGCAGAGCTGTAATCTAGACCAGCATTGCTAATAACTGCCTGCACAGTCTCAGGCAGGTTTCTCAGCCTTTCTGAGTGGCAGTGGCTTCTCAAGGGTTCTCAGCTTCTGCCACCCAAAGAGCTCTAAAGAAATGATGATGCCCAAGAGCCACCCTCAGTAATTTGGTTTTGATTGATCTGGGCTGGGGCCTGGACTTGTGTTTCTTTACAGGTTTCTGGTTTGTTCTAATGTGTAGGCAAGGTTGAAATTATCCATAGTCTTTCAACCAAAATCTAATAAGTGCCTATCATAAGTAATGTTACAAGTTTTCTATGTTCAGGTATTTACATGCTATTAGAAAAAAAAATTGACTGCTACTTGAGAAAATAAATGTTATATCTGGGCTTATCAGTCTTAAGAATTCTTTATACAAAATGATGCAAAATACAGGAGATTTAATCTAAAATGGCTTTTTAAAAAACTAAATGTATTGTACAGAGGGGTCCAAAATTTTTGTTTTTAGTCGTGTGGCATCATGCTCTTGACACCTCATATATCTGAATGTATACCTACATTTAGAGATTTCTAAGTCCAGTAGAATCTTACTGTTCTACTCTTTCTGCCTCTTAGAGATCTTCAAATTTAGTAATAAACAATTAGTTCTACTCAGGATACACATCGAAACCTATTTCTTTTTTCTTAGCGAAGAAAAACCTCAGAAGCAAAGTAAATCAACCATTTAAATTAACAAGGTTGAAATAATTGAACTAACCCAAGAAAGAAAATCTCCTCTTGAGGTGAATAATTTTTTAAATTGAAAGGTGAAATCTAGCATCCATACTGCTTTTGTCATAGTTGTTTTCTTGCATTACTTTAGCACACATAATGAATAATTATGGATGTATTTTATATGACTGTATTTTATAGATATATACATTTGATTTTACTCTTTTCAGTCCATCATTCCTTACTGTATCTGTCCTGGAACTTTAAATATGTTTAACTCAAATCCACCAGGCAGTTTAACTCACTGTCATACTTTATATATTTTATCTGATGCAATATGGACTGAGATTTTGCATTTTTAGTTCATTTTTCAATTTGCAACATTAATAATTAACATTCAACACTGAGCTCAAAAAAAATCTTAGCCAGAAAGGCTGATCACTATAAATTATTTATAACTTTTTATTTTTTCTTAAAGATGATAAAGTACCCTGAAGAAGAATAATCAATAATTTTTATTCTAGTTTTACCACTTGATTTGATCATTTTGCCATGATCTCCTTAGATGTGATGGATGTTGAGTACACATCTATGGCTTGGGATGTGTGAATTGGAAAGATTGTGTTGAATGTTAGACTTGTTTTGCTAAGTTTTCATTTATTTATACAAGTTATTAGCTTGATATTGTAAAGTGGCTCTAATTCAAATACCCAGTATTTTTGCTCCTGAAATAAATATATAATAATTGAAAATGGACCTTTTACAAATGTTTCATTAAGACAATTTCTGGGAAAGAGGGAGGTAGGAAAGGTTCATATAGACGCAAAGCAAACAAAAACCAAATGTGTAATATTAGAGAAAATATCAGATTTGGATTCACAGAATAACTCTTACTTTTTCAGCAGTGGCTATCTAAAAGTAGTTAGACACCAATATAAAATACTTTAAAAAATAAATTGAAACATAAAGAGATTCAAATTTTAGCACCAACTGACTCAAAGCACAAGAGACTATCCAGGGGAAAAACAAAACAAAACAAAACAAAAAAACTAATCTCAAGCATTTTTGTAAAACTATGCCACAAATCAATATTTTAGATGCTTTGAAGATCATCCCCCTGCTTTTCAACCTTCACACTTCAGAAATAGGAGATATATATGTTTATATCCTCTCCATTTCTAAAATAAATTGTTTCTGAATTGGATACTGAAGGGCCCACTCCAAATGTCAATTTTTATAATTGACCAGAGCCATACTTGTGGGAAAAATGAGAAGATAGGAGTACAGATGTCATTCAGGGTCATTTCATATATTTGTATCACAGAAAAGCATTTCATTTTCTTCTACTTCATTTCTTAAAGCCATTACCCTCCATCTCCATACCTTCCCGGGAAGTTTAAGTCAGAAGTGATCCAACTGGGAAAACTTTCTTTGTGAAAAGATTTACACAGATCTTAAAAAGAGATATGTATTTATATGAAAAAAAAATCCAGACACTGTTCTCTAACTGGCAGTAAATGCATCTAACTTCGTTTCTGCTATGAAAACAGAGATATGAATATCAGGAGAAAATTTAGTTGCAATGTGCTATCAATGATTCAGAAATCCAATTAGTATAAAGCCTTTAAGAAAGAAAACCTACTTGTTTATAAAAGTCAACCTAAAACTTTTTACCCTCTAAAATAAAACTTTTAAAATTTCAGAAACAGACTTTTGTTTTTGTTTTTATTTTTTTGTTGTTGTTGTTTGTTTTACCTTTCAATTAAGCATAATATAGTTCCTGGGAGAAAGGGGAGTAAATTGGATATGAAAACACAATGTTTAAATCTAAGTCTGCCATCAAATGTAAACACTTTTCAGTAATGTTCTACAGGAGTTGGAAAAAAAAACTGAAAAAAAAAGTTATTTCTTTGACAAATGCAACATGATGCAGGGCATCTATTGGAAATGCATTTCTGGTAGTGCTAAATTAGAATCTGTTACTTGGTGGTACAGGGTTCCATCAAAAGCCAGAAAAAGTAAACCAAATGGAGGTATACTATTTGTATTACTTCAATGTGCTGTATAGTTAATACTAGTAGAGATTGATATTATTTCATAAACTTATAGTCTATTTGTTTGACTTTTAGTGAAAAGACTTTTCATATCCTCTTTGCATCTTAGTATTATGACCAATCCCATTGGCCATAGATTTTGTAAGTACTTTCTCTAAGTCTATTCTTTATTTTTTACTCTGTGCTTTCTTTGCTATGTGGAAGCTTTAAACTTTCAGTTAATTCAGTCTGCCAATTTTATGTTTTCCAGTTTCTTGTCTTACTATAATTCCCTCTTTCATCAGAAATTTACAATGTCTTATATTTCCTTTGATCACTTTTATGAGTTTATATATCTAGTTAGCTCCTTAAGATACTTGAATTTTTAAAAATTCAGTTTCCTAGGTTTGTTCAGTATGCATATAATCATCCTACTTAACAATAATTTTTATTTTTCAAAAAATTGTGCTTAATAATTGTTTCTTTCTTTCTTTTTCTTTTTTTTTTTTGGCTTATATTATGAGCAAGAGCCAATAAAGCAAATATGAAAACTCTGAAAAATAAAAAAGTTTGATGATTTTCAATATTGACAATGGTGTGTGCTTATCAGGGGTTGATAAACTACAGGAAACTCTGTTTTGCAAAATCTATTTTTATAAAACTAATTTTACTGGATATGCAGCCACACTTATTAATTTTACTATTGTCCATGGCTGCTTTCACACTACGACTTCAGAACTGAGTAGCTGTGACAGAGACTGCTTGGCCCACAATGCTTAAAATATCTACTATCGGACCCATTACAGGAAAAAAAAATTGTAGATTCTTTTTTATCCTCCTCCTTTCTTTGACCATGCACCAGGAATATTTTTAAAGGAATATTTTTCTACTTGAACTCTTGGTAACCTCAAAAATAGTTTAGAAAATGGGTGGCCTTCCTATCCCCATTTTACAGATGATAAAACTGAGGCATGAAGACGCTAAGTTGGCTGGTAAGTGACCAGGATTTCAAACCAGAAAAGCCTAAATCTGAGCTTACATTTGTGGGTTAGGAGCCATTCATCAATGTTCCCATATGACTTATCACACTGTATTAATAGTTTGGTTACCTGTTTTCTTTATTAGACTTGTATCCTTATGAAGGCAGGGGCATATTCCATTGCTTTATCAAGACCAACACCTAGCACATACTACCAGCTTCCTTAGAGGTCACCTTCTTAGAAAGATCTCCCCCTAGACTAGTGATTCTCATTCAGAAATGGCTTTGCCTCCTGAGGGACATTTAGCAGTATCTGGGACATTTCTTAGTCACAATAAGAAAGGGTGCTATTTGCAGTCTGGTGGGCAGAGGTCAGAGATATTGATAAACAGCCTATAATGCACAGGGCAGCCCACCACAAAAAAGAATTATCTGGCTTAAAATATCAACAGTGCAGAGGTTGAGAAACATTACCCTAGACAAATTGGCTTCTTCCAAATTTCAGAGCCACTGTGCAGCTAATTGTAGTTATTTAATGTCTGTATCCCTCATTCACTCCATTATTTTTTACCACTGGACTGAAAATTCCATCAGAGACCACATCTATTTTTTCATTGTTATATCCCCTCTGCCTTACACAAAAAGTGACACATAGTAAGGAATAACCAAGTGTGAGTTAAATAAGTGAATAATAGACAACTCTTTTAAGGTTCTATAGTGAATACATGGTGTTGTCAGGAGTATCTAAGCATTTAGTAAATATTGTCATCTTCCAGCTAGACATATTTAAAATATTTGATGTGCACTTTACCTTGGGATTTTTATAAGTGATTTTATTCACAGAGTCACAATATATTTAAAAGATATCATTTATATCATTAAAAAAAACATTTACGCCATTTATGTGGATATACTGTAAGGTATTTTTGGCAAAAAAATCAACTAAGATATAGGTTACAATACTCTGAAACTTTAGTTTTTATAAGTTTTGTTTTGTGTTAATGTTGTTAAAGAGTTTTGACTAGCTCATGAAGGTTCTCTAAATATGTAGGGCCGGCTCTAGGCAAATGCCTGAAATTGACACTTGTCCTCTGCCTTATGTCCTCTTCTTACCATTTATGATTTCCTGATATCTTTATCCTATTTCTCTCAGTCCTATCTTCTGCCCTGCCTCTCTTTTGTTGGGAGAATAAGGTTCACAGAATTACAAACTTATAGTTCCATAGGAAATTTAAGGTACAACTCTCTTAATCACCCAACTGATTCATAAAACCCCTTTTATAACTCCCAGGTTCCAACCTCCCATCATCTTGCCTATCTTCAGAGCTCTTAAGTGCTGGAAAACACTATTTCTTAAGGTACCTGATTCCTTCTTTTGGAATTTCTGACTATCAGAAGGCTTTTTACTGAGTCAAAATTCTGCCTCCCTCTAGCTTCGACACAGAAGCTTTGGATCTTTGTATCTCTTGAGGTTATTCAGAATAATATTAAATTTTTATCTGCATAATAATACTTTAAATATTTGAAGACAGCTATCACATCTCCTCTTCTCTGTTTTAAACTTCCCTGATCCCTAATTTTCTAAATGACACAACTTCAGGTCCTCTCAGTCTATGAACAACCGCCATCTTTCCTCTGACTGGCTTAAAATCTCACATAGGATTTGACTAATCATTCGTTCATCCAGGTAAAGGAACAAGAAAAACCTGAGTGAGAATAATTAAACATAGTTCCCTCCAATTTTTTCTCTAACAAATATGTATTGTACAATTGTTTTTTATAAGGCACCATACTAGGTCCTAGAAACACAATTTTGGGCAAAATAGAACATTTTTCCTCTTGGAGCATATAAAATACTAGGTATGAAAGGCACTGATTAAAACAATGGGTTACAAGTGAGATTACAAAGGTGACAAGTGTTACCTGAAATGATAAAAACATATAATAAGGGGATCTGACCTCAAAAGTTATAACTCACATAATCCTTACCATGACCCAAGTGATTATTTTCACTTTAATAAATCAGGAAATAAAATCACAGAGGGGTTCTTCATGTGAATGTAGGATCTGGGCCTAAAGAAAAGTCCCTGGATCATTCACTATGTGAGGTAGGTATTATCTCCAATATTCAAAACAAGATCTGTATGGTCCTAACTCATGGTACATTTTGACACTATGTTTCCTACCACAAGCCAGACATGAGAGTCAGACAGGAAGATCCAGAAATGAAGGAAATAAACGTCTCATAAAGGATAAAGCTTAATGATTCTTTAAATCATCAATATGAAAGAAAAAAAAACAAGAAAGAATACATCTTTCAGCATTGTAAAAACAGACATAGCCCACAGAGAAGATATGAAGAACCTCCCGCACAAAACAACACAGAATGCATTCATACTCATGTAGAATTGCAATATCCAACAAACTGGGTAAATTTTAGTTAAATTTAAGAGCTGTAGCTAGCTACCTTTAAACATACAAAGTATCCTCCCATGTGAATCTTCATTTCACATATAAAAGGATTTTAGTGATATAGAGCAAAGATTGCTATATTTCTTTTAGTTTTGTTGTCAAGAGGCTTTTAGACTCCAGATGTGTGTTAAGTGACATGGCTACATTGGAAAGTTTCACTAGTATATGTGGACCATAATGCCTTTAACAATTACAGATAAACTTTCTCTTGTTTCTATTAAACAGCTATCTTTCAAAATGCATACACCAGGCTTTTCTGTGAATAAAGCTGGATTTGAGCCATTAGTATAAGTTAACAAAGTAAAAACACTGTTATTATAAATTTTTAGGGATTTCTCCCCCGATTATATACCCACATCCCCAAATATACGTTCAAACAATAAGTATCTAATACATTAAATTAAAACACCATTTCTGAACATTTCAAAAAACCTGCCAACATAACTTTATGAATTTCTTTTTCATATCCTTTTATAAATGCAAGTTCTAATACGCCCTTTATATTTTGTGTATTAATTTAAAAATAAACACTTATGGCTTGACCTGTGTATGTGCATTGATGATGCTTTTAGTGCTTTACTTTTGCTGTTCTTCTGCTAACATGTCCTCAATAAATCAATCCCAACTGTCAGAAAGCAAGTAACCATTTTATTTCCTTTTTTTTCAAGTACAGAATGCTTCATAAGGAAAAGAAAGAAGACAGAAAGCGGGTTCTACAGAGTGCTTACTCTGTGGTGGTCAACCACAACAGGCCCCTTTGAACAAATACGCTTTCACCCTAACATCTCAACTTATTTCTAGTCCATGATAAGGTTCTTTAACCTGGCATATGTGGATGAAATTTGGGAGGTACCCAAAACTCAGGAATTATCATTTTTAATTTAAGAATCTTTGCTTTGTAAGCCAGACTTTATTCTCCTTTTATAGCTGAAGCTATTTAGATCTGGCAACAGGCCCATGTTGCAGATAATTGGTAGACATGAGACTCTATACCAAGCCTATCTTACTCTAAAACACATTCTTGCTCCACCAGGACACATCACCTCCTCCAAAAACTGTTAAGAAGTTGAAATCTCAAAAGCTATTAAAGAGAAATGGAGATAAACTTTATACTATGTAGTCATCATAAATAATTTTTATTGTGATTATAATTTTCAATGATCTAAGGTAGACTCGATAACATGCAAAATTATCACACTTTGATGATGGCTATAAAATTAATCTCAGTTGAACTGAATCTTTAAAAGAACTTCAACTACTGACATAACTTAGGGAATAAAAATATTGCTATTTTTCCAAATGAGGCATAATTTACATACAATAAAATGCATGAATCCAAGTTTTCATATTGGTGTGTTTTGACAATTGAATACAGCCATGTAACTGCCAGGCAAACATAATACAAAACATTTCTATTACCCCAGAAGCTCCTTATGCTTCTGTCCAGTCAAATCTAACCTTCTTCTGGAGGCAACGACTTTTTTTTTTTACTTCTATTACCACAGATTAATTTTGCTATTATTTAAGTTCAAATAAATGCTTATATTTGCATCTGTGCCATTTTGTTCAGCATAATGTTTTAAAGATTTATCATATTGTTGCTTCCATCAAAAGCTTGTTCTTATTTTTTTTTCAACTGCATAGTAAAATTCTATTAATTGTTTAATATAGACATAAACTTTTTGTGAGCTAATAGGGGTAGGAACAGAAGGTGGTGGCATGTCATGTGATACCTAAATAGAAAGAAGCACCTAGCAACATAAAGAAAAAGGAAAGTACTGTCTAGAAAGCAGAAAAAAAATGTACGTGCAAAGGCTCTGAGGTGTTCCAGAAAGGGAACAAACACTGGTATGACTAGAATACATTAAAAGAAAAAAGTGGCTGGAGGAGGTCATGCCAAAGATAGGAATTCAGCATATTCAGTACATTCAGTAATTCAGTACAGTCTAAGCCATGATGAGGAGTTTGAAGTTCATCCTAAGTGCAAGAAAAGCCCATTTGCAATGAAGGGATTTAGGCGTGGAAATGTCCTTATCTGTCTGCCATTTTGAGATCAGTTTTGTTGCTATGTAGGACCGGATAGAAACAGACCAACAGGAGCAATAGTAAGAGGTTGAGGCCTAATCTGGCAAGAAGTTAGAGGCGCCTGGCCTAAGGTGGTGTAAAGCAGAGAAAGAAAAGGCAAATTCAAGATCAGTTTTGAAGATGGAAATTGCAGGGTATTACATGCCTATGAATTAGGTATAAAAAGAGAAGGAAATTCATGAATCATTTTGACCCTGACTCTTTAATAACCTAGTAGATGATAATATCCAAAGAAAACCTAAGCACTAATTTGAAAAGATACATGCACCCCTATATTCACTGCAGCCTTATTTACAATACCCAAGATATGGAAGCAACCTAAGTGCCCATCAACGGCCAACTGGATAAAGGAGTCATGGTACATATATACAATGGAATATTACTCAGCCATAAAAAATAATACACTCTTACCATTTGCAATGACATTGACAGACCTAGAGGGTATCATGCTAAGTGAAATAAATCAGAAGAAAACGAATACCATATGATCTCATTTATATGTGGAATCTAAAAAACAAATAAATGAACAAACAGAACAGAAACAGACTCATAGATACAGAGAACAAGCTGGTATTGCCAGATGGGAGGGGGTCAGGAGGTGGATGAAAAAGGAGAAGGGGTGAAGAAGTACAAATTGTTATCAAATAGTCACAGGGATGTGAAGTACAGCACAGAGAATACAGTCATTGATATTGTAATAACTATGTATGGTGTCAGATGGGTACTGTATTTATTGGGTGGTCACTTTGTAAGTTATATAATGTCTAATCACTATGTTGTACACCTGAAACT
Organism: Eonycteris spelaea; assembly: GCA_003508835.1. Taxonomy (NCBI): domain Eukaryota; kingdom Metazoa; phylum Chordata; class Mammalia; order Chiroptera; family Pteropodidae; genus Eonycteris; species Eonycteris spelaea. The sequence goes on from PUFA01000228.1 coordinate 1,757,710, forward strand.
AATATAAACTAATATTGAATGCCAACTCTAATTGAAAAATAAAAACTAAAAAAGATGTTGATGTAGGGTAGATGTGGGCTAGGGTAAAAGAGACATTTTAATGGAAATGTCAAAGCTGCATGTATAGAGGCCAAGGAATGGTATCCAATAGTCAGATGGATGTGCAGGATTGGAGTTCAGAGAAACCTGAGCTTTAGAGAGAAATTGAGTCGTTATCAAACTAATGTGGTATTTAAGTCCATGTAAACGGATGATGTCACCTGAGAGGTGAGAGTATAGTTCTAGGAACCTGAGGATTTTGATTTGGTCTCAAATTATGTGGTACACATTCCCGAGAAATAGCACATTTCAATGGAGTGTGAAAGGGAAATATATTTATTGATATTTATTGATTTATATCACTGCACATTTTAGGTATTTATTTAAATATAGTCACATGAAATGTGTAAGTAAATGTTCATTTATGAAAAGAAATGTGGTTAAATTTTGGTTCTGATAGGAAAGCATAGTCAACATGTGCAAACCACTGCCTTAATGTTCAGAGGGAGAAGAGGAGTTAGCAGAAGAAACTGAGAAGGAACAGCCGATGAGGTAGAGAAAAAGCTAGGAGAGTTATAGCATGGAAGCCAGGAAGGTGGTCCATTGTCCCTTCTCCCTATCTGTGTAGTTGTGGCAAACATAAATCCATAGCTAGACCTCTGCAGGCCCTGTTCCAAATGCTAGACTTTCTGGAAATGGGTTGGGAAGCATCAAAAAGATTGCCTATAAGGTTAAAATAAACATCTGTAAAGTCACCATAGGAGTCATTTGTAATTTTCTATTGCCCCATTCATCCACTCAAGTCTAATTCCTCTAATTTATGGTTAAGGTGTTTATTCTGAATATTCATCTGTGCCTTTAACAACTTCACGTTTACATTTGAGTGTATGCCATAAAATTGTTAGGTTACTTGTCAGATTTCAAATATTATATAAGCTGTTTGGGAAAGAAATGCACATTTCAGGCACATTTCCAGTCCTAAACAATACAGAGTATTGCTAAGTATTGCATTTAGCCATTAACGCTGCCTTTTGGTTCTGTAATATAAAGAAATAATAGACTTGTGACATTTGTATAACACTTGTAAGCTTCTACATTATTGTTCCAGGTATGAAAGAAATTTCACTCCACAGTGGTTCTCCATTTTTGGTAAGCTGTATAAAAACAGCCTTGGCCTCGCAGAAACAACAACAACAACAACAACAACAACGACAACAACAACAACAACAACAACAACAACAACCTGGGTCCAGGTGTCAGCCCTAAAGCTTTCTGAGTTTTTGACTTTTGCAAGCCATATAACTACAGTAAATAAAAAAACTGTAAAGACGTATGCAAATGGAAGGCATTAGTATTATATATTAAAATGGCTATAATATGAACAACTATCTATCCTCAATATTTAGTTCATAGCAGGTTTCACAATAATTAGATTTCACAATTGAAGTGCATGTGCTGATTAAGTTCTCTCTATTATTTCTGATACAATATATCCACCGCTCAAGCTACCGATCACGTTGAAAAGAGAAGAGTTTAAATAAGCCACACCATATTTATGTACTGTTAGGATCACAAATTAAAAAAAAAAAACAATAAGGCAGAGGATTCTGAATGTTAATGAACAAGTTGTAGCCCTCCCTTTCTCACTTAATCATGTTGTCATTCTCTCCCACATGGGTTGAAGTATTATCACTTTTGGTTGACAAATATAGTGTTAGCTTAGACTGGGGTCTCTCTCTCTCTCTCTCTCTCTCTCTCTCTCTCTCTCTCTCTCTCTCTCCCCCTCCCTCCCTTCCTCCCTCCCTCCCTCCCTCTCAAAAGAAATATTTTCCCTATAGAAATATTTGGAAATTTTCTGTTTCTGTTTTCATGAATTTGGGGGTTTATGGGTGATTTGGGGTATAGCTGCTTCTCTTAAACCAGCAGTGAACTGCAGGGGGTCAATAGGTTGCAAATTTGTATTTAAATATACATTTTTATTTCTTTCTGTAAAATTAATCATTCATCTGTCGCTTCTTCCTTTGAAAGAGACTACCTCATGGTTTCCCATACAAAGTGGCTAGTCTTTTTATTAATACTATTGAGTGTCCTTGGCTTATTTTTAGAGTGGCAAGGGAGAAAAGGTTCAGCATGTTGAATTAACAAGAACCAATTTTTAAATTATGTTTAAAAAAATCTTTACCATTTTAGACTAAGAGGAAAACAGAAGGAACTTGCATGATTAGATTGAAAGGCTGAAAAAGTGAAAAATGGAAGAGGGAGTATTTCTTTTAAAATATAAAAAAACACCTTATTTTACAGAAATTTTAATCCATACATAGGTACATATTTGTTTTGTGTCTTTAATCATCTATTATAATTGGAAGGCCAGTTTAGAAAGATTCCAAAAAAAGAATGAGAGAATCTGGAATCAACACACCACTGAGGAGAGTCACTATTAAAGAAGAAACCCATCCTCCTGAAGACCCATTTTGTTCTAATAAGAGTGATCTTAAGCTAAGTTCCAGAAGGAATGACAGTAATATCTCTCTAAAGTGGGAGAAAAGACTAGTCAGCTTGATGGGAACCCACATGGAAAGTGTATCTTAATAGAAGGAACCTAGCCTGGGTCAGAAGAAAGAAAGCCTGAGGACACCTACTGCAATTAGCCAACTTGCTTTATTGTAAACTGGGGTATGTGGGGTTGAATAGTGTCTCTCACCCCAAAACACGTCCACCTGGAACCTCAGAATATGATCTTAATCAGAAATAAGGTCCTGTAATTAGTTACGAGATCTTGTAATGTAATTAGTTAAGACCAGGTCATACTAAATTAGGATGGGCCATCATAAAATGTCCTTAAAAGAAATCAGACATGCAGGGATATACACACACACAGAGAACACTATATGAAGATGGAGGCAGAGATTGAAGTGATGTGTCTATAAGCCAATAAGCTTCAAGGATTTCTGGCAACCACCAGAAGCTAGGAATGCACAAGAACATATCCTCCCTCAGAGACTTCAGAGAGAGTGTGGCTCCACTGACAACTTGATTTCAGACCTCTTCCAGCCAGAATTGTGAGGCAATAAATTTCTGTTGTCTTAAGCCACCTAGTTTGTGATATTTTGTTATAGTAACCTTAGAAAACTAATTCAAAGGTGTTCTTCACTTGGGTTTCAAGGACTTTCACTGGAGAGTAAACATATATAAAGAGAGAAATATTGTCTTTATTTGCATCAAACTTTACCTGAAAGTTAAGAATTTCTTTTGGTTTTTAATGTAGTTGATGAACCACATACAATAGCATTAACTACAGAAGTGACTTTTACGAATAGAAACGAAAAATGTTTTTATATGTCATAGGTATTATAGAGTTCTTGAAACATTGTTTATTTTTAACATATGGAAAAATGAATTCAAAATAAAGATTTAAATGTAAGGTCTGAAACTATAAAACTCCTAGAAGAAAACACAGGGGAAATTTTATGACACTGGTCACTGGTCTTGGCAATGATTTCTTAGATATGACACCAAACGCGTAGGCAGCAGAAGCAACATTAGACAAGTTGCACTACAACAAACTAAAAAGCTTCTGCGTAGCAACATAGTGAAAAGACAACCTACAAAATGGGAGAAAATGTTTGCAAAACATTATCTGATAAGACGTTAGATGGTTGTCAGGTGGGAGAGGTTTGCGGCGGGGAGGTGAAAAACAGGGAGGGATTAAGAAGTATAACTTGGTAGTTACAAAACAGTCATGGGGATGTAACACAGCATGGGGAATATAGTCAATAATATTGTTAATAACTGTATATGGTCAGATGGGTACTGGATTTATTGGGGTGATCACTTTGTAAGTTATGTAAATGACTAATCACTGTGTTGTACAGCTGAAACCAATATAATACTATGTCAGCTGTAACTGAAAAAAAAACTATCAAATTTTTTTTAAAAGAGGGTATCTCTCAGGTTACATGTTCTTACCATAACAAAAAGAAAACTTCGGTGTCGATCAGAACTGTTTCTAGGTCTTATTGCTTAATGTATTAATAATGAGGCACATATACTATCACATAATAACAGTGAAACTTATTTTTGCAATGATATTTAATTGGTATACTTTGTGATTCTATGTATTTATATCTGTATTTAAATCATTATTCTAAGGTGTTCATAGGATTCACCACAGTGCTAAAGGTGTCCATAGTAGCATACACAGTTAAGAAGCCTTTCTCTTGTCCCTATATATTGCTGATTCCCTGACATTTACCAGTCACATAGTAGGGACTCCAAAATCTTTGATGATCTAAATTGATAGTGAGATGATTCAAGTTCCTTGCAGCTCTAAAATACCACAAATCTATAGATATTCTTCTTGAGTTAAAATCCCATATTAAAGTATGTACTGTTAAAGAAACTTACTGGCATTTGTATGTTAACCATGCAACCCACATTTTACACAACAGATCTTAGTCCTGACTTCTGGATCTGAACATAGGAAACACATATGCATATGCTTCTAACTTTCAATATTCCTCTTGATTTGCACTTAGTTTACTTTATGTTTTTCATGTGGATTATAATAAGCAAATAGACTATTTTAGAGTATTAAGTATTACTTTTAAATGTATGCTTTCATATAGCCTTTTGGATGAGACTCCCATGTAATATGTATGTTGAAATCCTAGCCTTATTCCTGTAATTTATTTAGCTGAACTATGTAATATTTTGTTTCATACCAAAAGATATCTTTCCCAAAAAGGTTTTGTAATTATATGGAGTGATGAAATTATGTAGAAAGAAATTTCAAAGCACCAGATCAACTGTTTTCCATTAATCACCATAGTAGTAAAAGAAGTGAGAGAATCAACTTGATTTAATTTTTAGAGGTAGACATATCTGTTCTTTTTGACAAACATAGCTTTTTTTATGGCTGTAATCACAAAAGTCATTTTATGTGACTATTGGAAGCACCTAATTGTCATGCTTTTTATACAAGAAAAAAGGTACTATTTAATTTTAAGTGCCAAGATATTTAGTAATACCATGTTCTGAAAGTGTAAGCCTGTGTTGCTATATTTTCTTTTAACACTGAAGTAGTGAATATTTGAGATATATTAATTGATGAACATCTTTAAGCTATTCCAGTAGAACTGAAAATCAATGATAAAAATACAGCACATTTTGACCATATTCCAAAAATCCACAGGAAAAGACTAAAAGGGGAAATGTTTTAAAAGTTGACAGTATTTATTTTTAGTTTAAGAAAAAAAAATTATCCAAAACTTGAAGGTGAGACCAAAGGATGATTATATTTGTTTCAAAATAACAGTGGAGTGTTATTTGTAGAAAACTGATATGATTCAAATGACTTTTTACCCAGTAGAGAATAGAACCCCAAGGGCTGTAGGATTTAACAAGTTTTGAATCTAATTTACCAATCTTATTCTCAATTTTTTTTTTAACTTAATGATTAAAGAAGCATTGGTTTCATATATCCTTTTTTGAACCTGTTTTGTCTTACTACTGGCACCCTCAATGTGTGAAATAGAATCCAACATGTATTCACTATTATTTACATGACCTATCATACATTTATAATCTGAAAACAAACATTTATTTGAAAACATATATCATATATAAAAATCTATCTAGCTTCATGATGCCAAATGCGTATAAGATCATTAATACCATACAAAGGAATCTAAGTGACAAAAAAAAAAAAAACAGTTATGCAATCAATAGAGTATTTTCTTTTTCTTTTTGGTCAGTAACAAAGTGATGTAAAATAAACGTTAGAAATATGAAATGTGTATGTGTATTGACATGTGCTTACTGTGAATGTGTTGAATAAAGCAAGTCAAGGCAGTGAGAGTTAGGTTCATTACACTGCTTTCTCATACTATAGAGGAAAGAATAGCAAATATTGGCTAAAAATCAATAACTTCCATGGGCAAGATGCATACTATAATTTAGACATTGATTCCCTTTGATAGCCTTTCTCCTCAGGCACCATCAAGACAGATATCAATAATTAGTAGTTCAGCTAGGAGTTGGACCAGTAATTTTCACTTGAGTAAACAACAGGGAACACACCACATTCACTTAAGCTTTGACAGTTGCAAATACTCCCTGTGGTCAAGCACAGATGTTTTCCCCTTTGAAATGAGTGAGTCTTCACTGAGCCATGAGCAGTGCCCAGCCACTAGCAGTGGTGAGGATGTTCAGGCAGAGAGCTACTAAATAATGCTGATTCCACACATTTTATTCCTGTGTGAACATTTGGAAAGAGGGAGCGGTGCTAACAGCTGCATATCAGAAAACTCTGCAGCTCCTACTCAAAAATATATCCCACTACACCTACCTATTCCATAAATTATACAGTTACCCCAATATTGAGCTTCTTTTTTAAATAGAAAAGCCTAGAGGAGAGTTAAGGCAGTTTTTTACTCTTTTAAGTCTTTTCCTAGGTCAGAACACCGTCATCTGCAAATTCTGCAGTTTTGACTTAGAATGAAAGAAAGAAAAAAAACTGGGAATGGGGTGATCCTAGGAAAGAGAGGCGAGTCCCTAATCCTTTCTCCCCTCCTCCACACCCAATCAGCTTTTCCGATAAGTTGCTATAATGAGAATCACTTATTTATTCCCCTACAATATGTTTCCTGATTATAAAATCACCTGGGGCCTTAATAAGTAAGGACTTCATTCAAACTAAGCAAATTAGACTTTCCAGAGCAGCACTAATAGAATCTGAACCACATAAATAATTTTGAATTTTCAAATAGCCACATTCAAAAAAGAAAAAAAGAACAGTTTGATTTACTTTAAATAATATATTTTATTTAATCCAATATAACAAAATGCTACCATTTTAACATGTAATGAGATAGTTTACTTCCTTTTTTGTTCTTACTAATTCTGCAAAACCCAGTGTATGTTTTATACTCACAGTTCATCTCGATTTGGACGGTACACATTTCAAGAGATCAGTATCTATTCCATGGAGCTACTGAAATGGGCATTGCAGCTCTGAGAGAGACCTGATATTGTGATTTTTTATGATTAGGCCACTTTGGAAAATACTTCTCTGCTTGGAGGAGACCCCGGAACCCAACCCTGAATATCTCTCTCCTACTAACAAAGCTTGGATTAATGCAGTGTTGATGTAACGCTGTTAGAATTTAGAAGATACACAAGAACTTTAGCATTCGTATAAATGGGATACTCAAAGTGAGGCAGATCACAGGAATTTTAAAAATATTGTTCATGGTAAAATACTCTATTCTATTATTGCGCAGATGTACCATCAGTGACTATATCACTGCCTCAGTCTGGGGTTTCCTTTTAAGGGTGGAACTATTTGCAAATTCTAAAAACCCGTACCAAGAAGGTGGTATTTGGTTTATCTCCTGAAAAATTCCTTAACTCTCTAGAATTTGGATTTAAATAAAAAATAATGTGGAGAGCCAGAGGAGAGAAAGAACAATCAGGGGGATCATTTTATAAACTATATAAGTGTCTAACTAGTGTACTATATACTCAAAACTAATAATAATAAAAAAAAAAAACTTATGTAAAACAAACAAAAAAACAATTCTTATTTCATTGGGTTATTTGAGAACTAAATGAGAATAAATGAAATGGTGCCCATGCAAACAAAGCCAGGTTGTTTAGGGAAGATGCTAAATGTAACTTTCTAACTCCCATTACAGTTCCAATGTATTACTTAAGGGGATAACCCTTCATCTTCCACACTCTTTATTCTTCCCTCTCCTCCTCCATCCTCCTGATGGGCTGCCCTGCCTCCTAGCCCTTGGCATCTTGTTTGTAGCCCTTTCTGATTGCGAGTTGACAGTCATTTATTTATTTATTTTTATTTCATTAACAGTTCTGTGTGATGAGAGGTTTGGACTTCACAGTTACCATCAGCCTAAAGGTAGAAATCTCTAAGAATTGCTAAATGATCATTGAAGTGTTGACAGTTATAGCTTATGAGGAACTATATTTCTCAAAGAGGAATCTTTATTTTAAAAGAGGACATTAAAAGACTGGGATATCACTATACAGACCTCCTTTATTTCTTTTTTGAGAACGGACACTTGTTTTCTTTCAACACTGAATCCTTAGATCCTGGAATGGTATATATCACACAGTAGGTCCTCTATAAAAACTTATTTAATTTCTATATTGAGAGGAGTGCCTGGCAAAATTCAACCAGCTAAGAACCTATGCTGGTAAGCACTCTACCGTGCTATCTCCTTTGGCAGCAAGAGCTTAATATATGATTCAGGGAAAGCTGAGAATGATACGCAAAATAACATTAGTGTCCTCCTTATATTTTTAATTAGAATAATGCTGTCTTTTAAAGTAAGACTGCTGAGTACTTTATGGCCACATTAAGTCGTTCTTATTCACATTTGCTACTTTATTTTCAAACAGAGAACACACACACAAAACACCTTCAGACAGATACTGAAGGAGAAATAAACCAGTTAAAATTCATTTACATTTGAAATATCTGGAAAGAAAATAAACATAACAAGATCAAAAAACCTGTCGACTATGTACCTCGGATAATGACTTGAAGCGGTACTTTTTCATGCATGCTGAACCGCAGTTTTCCTTTAAAATTTCTCAACAAAATTATAATGTAAAGACCTGGGAGGTACATGAGAAGCTATAAGTATCTTAAACAAGCTTATCTTAAAAATTGCAAGTCTTGTCCAGACACTCCTCAGTTTAAATATTTCAGTAACTCTGTTATTTACAGGCTAAAACACAGACTCGTACGAGTATCATATAATATTCTTCACAAGGTGTTCCAAACCAGCCTATGTTATCACTCTCCACCTGGGATCCTGAGCTCCCTAAGCTATTACCAATTAAACATGTTTCCATTCTCCTAACAACCTACGTTTCATGAGGCCACCTGGCCTTTTAACATGTGTTCTCATGGTCAAGGACACTCTTCCCTCTCCCTGATAAAGCTGCCTGCCTGCTCATAATGAGGACTTTGGCCTTCCCAAAGCTCAACATCCCCTCCTCTCTAACCCCATAGGACTTCGTAAGTATAATGAATCCAGAATTTGAAAAGAATTGTGTTACACCAACTTTGAGGTTCATGCATCTCTCTCTCTTTACACAAGACTAACGTCCTTGAGTGTTGGACCTGCCACTGATTCCTCGCCCCCTCACACAAAGGCAGATACCTGCCTCCCCTGCTGCTATAAGACCACTGTGCAAAGCACTGTTGACTCCAGGTTGAGACTTTGGTATACAGCACTATCCTGATGATTGACAAAATATGTTGAATGAACAAAAGCTTGCTGATATCCACAGCTGTGCAGTGTTAAGGGAAAAAAATTCTGCTTTGAAGGGACCGTATGTGTCATGGTGGCTTTTCTTCTAAAGGTATACTGTAAAGGAGGCAACTATTAAATAATAGGCCTTTCACTGTCAAGGTTTCCTTAGAGAACATCAGCCTTCACTCCATACAGCCTAATGCTCGTGTCCTCCATATATGGCAGATGCAAACCAAATTCTGCTCTCTTGTCAAAACCTTACTTTATTCTGAATCAGGGCAAAATAAATGAGTGGCCCTACATCTTCTGCTCCCTCTGGAACATGTATCTTGCAGCAATAAAGGACCCCCCTCCAAAAAAAAATCTCTATCTCAATAGGAGATGAATATGACAATGATAATATAATTTGATATGCTTCATAAATTATCAAGTGCCTTGTTATATTATGACTGTTATTGTCATTATTAGCAATCCTAACATTATCTCTCATAAAAAATAACCCCTTCTAATACTCTGATTATAATATACTATGACTCAAATTATAACCCATAGTAATAAAGATATCTCATCCTTACTGATAATAACATAAGATGGGTTTAATTAGGATTATACTCATCACTAAATAGCATTTTATGAATTATAGAAGTTTTATCTTTATCACGTAATATCCTTAAGGCCTCTTAAGAGGGCTTTGTCTTGTGGAGAGCAGCAAGTATTATTCTCTTTATTAATGTCATCGATACTTATTAGGCAGAGCTACTATCTATCTATCTATCTATCATCTATCATCTATCATCTTTCTACTAACTTAAATACTTAACATCTTTAACTTCTAGCTAACAACTGGTAAACAACATGATATTCAGATCCCAAGGCCTTATTTATTAGCCTTGCGATTTTTGGTAAAATATTTAACCTTTCTGAGTCTTTGTAATAGAGTTATAGGAATGCCTTTTCTACTTATCTTGCTGAGATTTTTTTTGACAATCACATCAGGTAATATCCCTTGTAACCTTTGAAATAGCAAAATACTAAAATCAGCTTTATAAGCTGCTGCAATTAAGTAAATCTATTACATCTTTCTGGGCATGTTTTTGCAAAATTGATTTTATACCATCTTCCCAAATGACATATTTCCTAAACTGGCTTTGCAATTTTTAAACTAAATTCTTCACATATTACTACCTTGCAACACTCAATCAGAAATACCCCCCACAACACACACAATTAAAACAAAACATCTATGATATAATATTTCAGTATGTGTCATGAGCCCTGATATATTCTATTTTACTGCACCCAAAACAAATGTTGGTGGTGATCCACAAATTGATTTCATGACACAGTTTGGAAAATACTAGTCCACTAGATTAAAAAAAACAAAACAAAAACAAAACAAAACTAAAGTATAACCAATAAAAGAAGGAAATGATATCCTCAACATCATTTCTTGCTGTTTCTTTTTATAACAACCATAATCTGACCAAGAGCACCTCTTATCACATCCTAAGCATATCACAATTTTTCATAAAGCTATCATTTTTCAAATGTTACTTTTTAAAACATTTTTTTTGGATGTAACCTTGTCTCACTTATTTCCCTTATCACCTCTTCTTTGAAGCTCTTTCAAATGTTCTAGCTAGTTGTTTATTGCTTTTGTTGTTCCTTTTCTGACTTCCCTGATGTTGAACTACTTATCTCTTTTATGTCAGATCAGGGGTCCTGAACCCCCACGCTTCCTACTGGTAATGTTTGTGGCCTGTTAGGAAGCTGACCACACTGCAGGAGGTAAGCGGTGGGAGAGGAAGTAAAACTTTATCTTTATTTGCAGCCGCTCACCAGCACTAACATCACTGCCTCAGCTCTACCTCAGACCATCAGGCATTAGATTCTCATAGGAGCACTAGTCCTCAGTGCCAAAAAGCTTGGATATTACTGTCTTAGATGTTTATGTATGGGTTAAAATGGCCCTGGACACTTTTCTAGGGACAGCCCTGGTTAAGAGAGAAAATTTGCAAATTCCTATGAACTACAGATTGGTAGAGTTTGCTCATTATAGCATATCTCTTAAATAAATGTTCATAAGCCTCCATTAAACCACACTATACGGCTTATTATTTTTTTTAACAATTGTGTAGTTTTAAAGTTAAGGTTATTTCAGCAAGCCAATACAAAAGCCATATATTATTAAAAACAAATAGAAATTTAAGGATAACATGTCCAGAAAATATATTATCTAAAAAGAGTAGCAAAATGGGATTTTCAAAAGAAATCCACATTAATTAGGATTTAGAATACAGTATAAGCCTGTACTATGAGTTGTAATGCTAGGATTTGCTGGCACATTCAATTTATTCATTTTCGCAGCCTGCAGACATTTTAATGTCTGAGTAGCAATAAGAACAAATTACTTAAAACTTTTAATAGAGTGTAATAAATTAAGACTGAATGGTAACGCAAAAGTGGGCACAACAGGACAAACTTATGAATCTCATATAATGATCCAACGACACTTAAAGTGTGTAAACAACATTGGTATTCTGGAATGTACGACCACAGTTGATCCTAATTGTCTCCCTCTTGTCAAACAGAAATGGCACATCAATCTCCGAGTATTGCAAACTGTTCATTATATATGCAAATGGTTGTTTTGTAGGCTCTCCAAGGGGACTCAACCTTCTTTACAGAAGAAGCCCAGCTAGAAGAGTTTCTCTGATGACACTAGTTTCCCAGTAGAGTTCTCCATTTAGGGACAACACAAACACCGCCTCTGCCAATGAAGGGATTCATGGTAAGGAAGTGGAGAGGTTCACAGGACTGAAGGCAAAATCAAAGAATCAGGCTTGGAACAGGCAGGATTCCATAAGGTTGCTATAGCAGGAGTAGCTTGCTGGTCTTGATCAGTAAATCTCATTAGAGTGGATGGACTCTAACCTTATCATTGACTACAAGATTAAAAGTCTCAGGAAAGAATACGATTGGCCAAGCTTAGAACCTATGCTTAGGACCACTGATACAGTGAGAGAAAGGCTCTGGCAGAATGACCTCTAGAACTCTCTTGGACAGAATTCTTGATTTATTGTTCTACTAAGACTGCTCAGGCACTTAAGAGGAACTGGTGGTACTGTCAGTAAGGAGAAGCGTTGTTATATACTTTTCAAAATGACTAAATCCGCCATGCATTATTTAAATCCTTTTAAAATATGTGACACTTTGTTCATTAAAACAAAAAACAAAACCAAAACAAAACAAAAAAACCCTCTTTTTTAAAAAAAATTTTACTCAAACCCCTTCTTATAATGCATGGAGTTGAATGTTGGCTTAAATCACAAGTCTATTTTAATTTCCTTTTTTTGTTACCATAACTTCCAATTTGTTTTATGAGCATGGCTCTAATCCGTCTCTCTGTTATATTAAGTTACAAAGAATGTTTAAAGATAGCAAAAAGGACACTTGCACTTTTATTGTAACTGTTTATTACTCTATCTTCTAAAGCAAGAGTTAGCAAACATTTTTCTGTTAAGAGCTACGCAGTGTTTTGGGCTTTGCAGGCCATGCAGTTTTTGTGGTAACTATTTAACTCTGCCTCTGAAGCAAGAGACCAACTATGGACTATTAAATGTGGATGAGTTCAGATATAACTTATACACAAAAACAGGCAGCTGGCAGGATTTGACCCCATAAGTTTGCTCTTCTAAAGAATTTAATATTCACAGGATCAATGTATACTATGTATTCTATTAAAATGTATTTCATTTCATTGCCAGTACTCTGCGGGATGTCATAGGTGAGATATTCGCTCCTAATAATAACCAGCTCAATGTTCCACAAGAAATCCTAGATTCTATGGCAGCACTTCAGTTTGTCATTTCGGTTTCTCTGAAATACTCCTCAAAATGAATATGAGTAAGTTAAATGAATTAAGTTAAATAAGCTGCATCCAGGACAATGAGGGAAGTTAAAAGTTGAAGGACTATGAAGCTATACTAACATTATCTATTGACAAATAAAAAGTAATAGTGACGCAATAAAGTTTCAAGGGAAAATATGCCACCATATAGGTGTACATTCACATCAAATAAAGCTACTATTTTTCTTTTAGTTATCCATGTCCCTGAATCTTTCCTCCTTGTTCGTTTTGATTAGAATGTCTTAACACAAATTTATTGCCAGTAAACTTCTGTTAATTATAGCCTCACAAAAGAGCAGGAATTTTCAAATTTGTTAACAATGTTTGCAAACAATCCCAGTCTCTGGTTTATACCTATAATTTGGTTATGTAGTGGAAGATTTACCATCCTTATAACTGGGTACTTCCTATTCGAATTGATGAATAGTACATCCTTAACCAATTTGTCTGTGCACAGGCCTCTTGCACTATAATTTGTCAATTTTATCATCATTCAGAATTTACAACTTATGTCAGAACATTTTCTCTCTCTTTGTATGACTTGTTCATAGCTAGCTCTTTCCTTATGCTGCCTTTCACAATACTGCTGTCTCCTAGTTCCCAAAGTCATTTTTTCTGATTGGTTTTGGGAATCCCAGAGGTGTAATCGAGGACTATCGAGAAGGACTAGGGGATACAAATAAGTGCTGCGAAAAAAACACTCCCACTTCCCTAGGCTGGTTCCAGAACTTTTCTGGACTATTAACATATTGTCATGTGTTTCTACCTTAATATGCTGAACTCATGAGGCTTTGAGCTTATTAAAAGATATGAGGTTCTTTGCCAACTCTGTATCTCTAGTAGCAAGCAGTGTCTGCCTTGCACACAGCAGGCTCACACTAAATGTTTGCTGAATGGATTCTGATATTTATGATACACTCAAAGGGCAAGAGAATGAAGCCAAAAAATATGAGAATTTCAAATACTCTGTACAAAGAAGTGGAAAAGGCAGCTCAATGTAAGGGAGACTTTCTTGGACATGAGGTGGGGTAAAAATGGAAGGAATGACAAGTTGGGGATAGTGTGTCAAAGGAAATAATACAAGGAAAAGATAATTCTTTCATTTAATTCAAGTTTTCATTATAATGAGTTATATGTTTTCTATATGAAGAGACTGTTCTAAGTATTGAAGATATATTGGCTACCAAGAAAGATGAGGTTCCTGCAAGGTTGACAATTCTAGTGGCACATATAGATAATGCACATGCAAACGTATATTACAATTTTAGCAATTGACAATGTTATGAAGAAAGTAAAAAGTAAAGCAAGATAATTTGTAGATAAAAAAGTAAGACTGTGTGTGTGTGTGTGTGTGTGATTTCTTTAAGATACGAGGTATTAAAAGGCATGTCTAAAAGATAAACATTAGAGCATGGACACATATATAAATAAAGAGAAGTGTACAAAATCCTGAGAAGGAGAGGACCGGGGACAGGATAAAATCCTCAGGCAAAGAGAAATAAATAGTTAATGGTAGGAACAGCATTAGAAGAGATATTAAAATGTTTGTGAGAAGAAACAAGATCAGTGTGGCTGAAACATCCTCTCTGCAAAATATTGTACTTCAAGAAAATTACCTATGTTAACTTAAATCTTATGTTTTATTAAATAATAATTTCTGCCTCACATTGCTTCTCTGTTGATGTGAGCACTTTTTTTTTTCAATTTGGAATTTGTAATTAGCATGCTTCACTTTTTTGAGGTTAGATTCTTACTCCTCTTGTTAATCTTATACTAGAATGAGGATCCCTTAGGAATGACATGTTTTTCATGAATTTTAAGTAGTTCTTTATTGCTGTGGGTATTACAGTAAGTTATTGTTTTGGTTCTTAGTTCTTTTCAATAATGTATGGCAATCTGTCATCTTCTTAAACTTGCCATGCTGGACAACAGGACATTTAGAATGAGCCAGTGGAATTATCCAATATTATAATATACTTATGCTATGAAAAACACATTTGATGGGCAACAATTTAAAGCCCCTTTCTGAATATTTGCACTGTGCCAAACTCCCAATAAATCTGTTATTTATTACTTCTGAAAAGACGCATAGGAGCCAAGAAGTTGTAGAGGAGTTTCTAAGCAGCAATAACAGGCTAACAATATTTACAAAAGAATGAAGTGCCCAAAATGTTTAACTGTATTAAGAGACTGAATTCTCATGCCACTATCAATTAAAACATTGAAAAGCTCACTTGAAGATGTATTTCCATATTTATACATTGCTATAACCCTAAAGCTAATGACTAGAGACAAATTCTCTTAGCAGTAAATTTTCATGCTGATTTTCTTATGTGAGTACATGTCCTCTAGTTCCAAAAACCAGGAGAGCTCTGTGACCACCAAATGAAATCTTATGGAATTTTATTACTGCTGGGGAAATATAAAGAGCCAGCAATAGCACAAATTATTCTTAACATTGGGGTCCCAAGGAAGGGCAACAGATGGCAGAAATGTTTACTCAAGTGATTTTTCTATCAAAGTTTCTATCAGTATTTGAGTACCAGCAGTGTGACTGTTGAGAAGCCGTCAAACTCACCAGCCAGCTGGTTAAATCAGCATTGTAAAAACTGACTATATAGAAAACATATTTGTATTCAATTTGGTCTTTTACACCATATGCCTTTTTTTTTACATAGCCTTAGGTTTAATCAGTTATCTTCTATAGCGTCCTTTGATGGAGTAGATTACCAATGAGGCATAAAAGCATATCCAAATCAAAACACAAAAACTTACTCTGAAGCAGATAGTGTCAGGGACCTATGCACATCCATTCAACCAAGCCAGTGGTTTTTGAATGGTGGCACCTGCTGCTTGAGGGCTTTCTGAGCTGCAAGCTCAGAAAGTGGAATGAGAAGAATTAAAACCCTGGATATTTCCATTAAGAGGAAGGGAGCTTTTTCATGGACTCACTTATCTCAAACATTCGGGCAGTAGTTACCCAACTTGAATGTACTCTATGAATCTAAACTTGTAAGAACTGGGTCCTTTACAAAGTGCTTTAGAATTTTCTTCTATAACAAATAGCTATGGTAAAGCAGAGCTGGAGAACAGCTAAAATTGTCTTTGATACCCTTAGACTCTACTTTCTTTGCCTTCTCCCCAACTCCAAGACACTGGTGTCTCTTTTCCCCAATTATTTCCTCATCTGAGAGATCACAGTAATATTCTCATGCTATATCTATACATTATATGTAATATTCCATTCTTCATGTAAATTTACAATTTAAGAAAAGGAAAGGTGTATTTTGCTTAATTAGAACATGAATCTAAACTATAAGTTTTTAAAGAGTTGATGGTGAACATGGAAATTGCAATATTACATATTTAAGTCATGTTGACTTAAGTATTCTTAATCACAATGAATTAAGATTTATCATTATTATCATTGCAAAATAAAGTTTTTAATTACATTTAATTATAGCAATACATAAATTTATAATGCACATTCACCATGTAATATATATTATGGAGAAATGAAACACAGTAACATGAAAAGATAAAGTAGAAAACTAGTTAACATTAAGAAGGTATTATGCATAAAAACAGCAGTTAATGTGTCAAGATAACACGTAGCTGCTTCACTCCCTAGGTTTGCCAAAAATTCTTGATTTAAAGCCTAAAACGTTTCATCTAAATAATCTCACTTCATTTATTTCTTAAGGTTGATTTCAAATGGCCTTTCTTAATATTGCAAGATCTCGTGCTTGCTCATGGCAACATTCTTCTGGAAAGTACTGGCAAGTTTTAATATGGTTCACTAAACAGCATTATCCTATAATATAAACAGGCTCCATTTCCATTAATAGCAAGAATATTCCACTCTTAAACACTCAAACTGATGGCGATTTTTTTTATCATTCCCACTGTCAACTTCAAGAATTTTGAACCTCATTAAATAACCCATATTTTAAAACTTACTTCTTTCTACTCTAGGAGAACATGTAGACCTAAACATTAGGGCTTTATGATTTCCACTTTTCTGTTTTCTTCTCAATGTACTTTTTGGCACACCATTTCACTCTATCAGTATATAAGTTAAAATTATTTTCATAACTTTCCTTCATGGTGCTCAGCTTTCCCTTTGAAAACTACCATTAACATTTCTTGTTAGTTATAAAATAAGTAGGCAGAAGAGTCGCTATCTGAGAAGGATGTGTTTAGCTGAATTGGAATTTTCCTCAATTCCTAATCCAAGAGCTATGCTTTGATAAAGTCATAATTCATAAAAAGAAAGTTTATGAAATTTCCAGTTTGTTCAATCTGCATTTCAGTTGTTTGGGGACAGTAATCCTGTAGATTTTTGCTGTTGTTTTTATAGATAAAGGCTAACACTTACAAAGTGTGTTTAGCTATATTTTACATTTAATGAGTATTTTGTGGAAAATGCAGTTCTAAATTCTTTATGCACATCTCATTTTTATTCTTATTTAAGAGAAGAGAAAGCAGAGACTGGAGAGACTTAAGATATTTTCCCAATATTTTGCAAGTATTAAGCCAAAGGAGCCAGATTTGAACTCACACTTCCTGAATGTGACTTCTAACCATTTAGCAAATCTTCTACACTCTATTGGAGCCTAATGTGGCATGTCAATATTTTTATGGGTGATAAAACTTTGCATATGCACTCAATCACTGCTGGTTAAATTACGGTATAAAGAGTTGTATAAATAATTGAATGAATTTATTAACAAATCAATTTTTACTAAAATATATTTTATCATGTAAAAATACATTTTAAAAGGGTTCATCATGGTGGCAAGACATTTTTTGACATATCTTGAAAAATATTAATTGGTATATTTAATTTTATCATTTGCTTGTGACAGAGAAAAAAAATTGAATTGCATAGAATCAGACAATCTTTCTGGTACTCGTAATCAGTTTATTTTGAACGATAAGACCAAGTGTAAGCAGGACACTGATTTGTCCTATCTAAAGTTAAAAAGATAAAATGTAGTTTGATAAAAATATATATAGATGAGCTGACAACATGTACATTTAAAAAGTGCCATTTCATACCTCAGTTCTTTGCTGATAATTGAACATATCAGGCTTTAAACTCCAGTATAACCCTGCATGTATTTTTTTAGTACATTAGTTGCTTGGTTGATTTTCCTCAAAGTAACTATTTCTGGTTCATGCCAACAAATAGGTCAGGTGCTAGCAGGCACCATCTACACTCTGTTTCCTATAATAATTTTCTAGCAAAAAATTTAAACTTTCTCTTATTTGTTATTAGTCAACAATCAACGATGTTGATGGTTAACAAAGTTGAAATTACCAACGATTCCATTTGTCTTAGCAACAGAAGTGACTTAAAATGCCTTTATGGACTTTTTTCTGAGACTGACCAGAATGAAAAGATAATCTCAGGCAGCTTATGTGCATGTATATGCATGCATGTATGCACATATGCATGTGCCTGATTTTAGACATTCCTAATCACTAGGAAAAATACCTTAACTTTTTAGAGCACTTGTGATAACATTCAAAGTTCCTTAGTTAGAAGAATTTCCCTGGACATCCATGATTCTCTTTATTATTCCATGTATAAGTTGAGTAAAAAATAAACTAAATAAGGGAGTCCTCTTACAAATTCTCTAATTAGAGGAAAAAGTTTTAACAGTGTTCAGCAATTTCAATTAAACATTGTCAAGAAGCAGGGATCTTTAGACACACTTAAGGCATTTAAAATTATTATGTAGTTGAAAAAATATATAGAAATAAATGTACTAAAAGATTAAATGGCATCAAAATCATTTATTTTGAACTCCTGCTTCTGGCCAAGTTTAAGTAACAGGGAACAAATTTAACCTTTTGGCTAGAAACTTTAAAAAATGAACACAATATATAAAACAATGGTTTTGAAAACATTAGACATCAGGCAATGAAAGACAGCGATGTCTGAGAAATTAGAAAAAAAAATGAGGTGAGCCCTACAATTGCCCCAAGCTTACTGTCTGGAGAGAGTTTTAGGCTATGACAAAAGATGAAGGAACCCTCACAAAGCCAGGAGGTCTCCTTGAGTTGAGAGGATGGAGCTGAGACTTCAAGGAAGCCAAGGTGACTAGAGTTCACAGGGAAGGGTAGCAGAGGGGAGATCATACAGTGAGAACTCTGGAGACCTGCAGAGCTCCCAGTTTTCAGCCTTTACCAGAGTCCTAATCAGCTCATCATTGTGAGGAAACTACACACGATGAGGGAAAGAACTAGAAAAAAGAAATGAAGGTAACAATCTCCAGAGCTTATAGATAGCTAGTAATAGTGCCTGTTCCTGCCAGCCATAGTGGAAAACCTCATAATTCATAGGGCATTAGAGAGGATATCCAGAGGGTTTTGCCTCAGTAGTGGGACAAAATTAGCCCTGGACTTGTGTTGTTCTGCTCAAAACTCACAAAGTATAAAAGAAAGATGCTTAAAATATCCAATCGTTTTCAAGTAAATTAACTCTGTCCCCAAAGGTCAAGAATATTTATCTGCAAAAAACTATTAAGTATTCAATAAGTGAAACGTCACAATGTCTGATATTCAATCAAAATTACCAGTCATCTAAAGAAGCTGGAAAATAGTATGCACAATGAAGAGGAAAATTAATTGAGATTGACCCAAAATAGAGATGCTAAAAGTAATAGACAAGAATATTATAACGGCTATTATAACTATATTCCATATGTTCAAGATGGTAGAAGAAAGACTGATACATTGAATAGAGAAATGGAAAGTGTAAAAAGACTCAAATCACATTGCAACGATACATTGAATCACACAAAACAAAATCTGAGGTTAAAAATAAACACTAAAGATGACTTAACCACAGAGCAGATATTGCAAAAGTTAGATTATTCAATTTTACAATAGAAATTATGTAAAATGATTTATTGAGAAAAAGACTGAAAATAAAGAGAACAGAACATCAATGAGCAGTGGGACTGCTTTAAACAGCCTAATATATGTGTAATTGGAGTCCATGAAAAGAGAGAACAGAAAATATTTTTTAAAATAGTATCTTAAAATTTCTAAATTTGATGAAAACTATAAACACACAGATCCAAGAAGCTTAACAGACCTCAAAAACAAGAAACATGAAGAAAACCACACAAAGACACATCATAGACCATTGTTTGATCCCAAAAAAAGTTCCCTAATAAATTTTGTGTATGCTAATCTCCACCTCAGAGTTCCCAAGGATGCCAACCTAAAATATGTACCAAAATCCATATCAAAACCACCACCCTCTGTGGAGAAGAATGGATGTATATCTTCTACATCACTTTATTCTTTTTTATAATGAGTATATATTATTTTTATAATACAAATATTAAAGTACTTAAGTACTTTGTGTCAGAAATCTTTGGAAATGGCAAGGGATTTATACATTTATACCCCGAAAAACCTTATATGACACTAATATTCCTGCCTTTAAGTCAGAGACCTAGTGATGTTGCATTAGCTCAAAATTTACTTTAGTGCTATTATAAAATATATTTTCTGTATGATGGCATATTTGAAGTCCATGAATTTCCTCTATCTCCCATGCCAATGCTAATGTGTATATAATTTTGATCGACATACACATAATTACACAAGATTTTTAAATTATTCATTTTCTATATTTACATACCTTACATATACTTAGGTGTTTAAATGCTTACTTTCTTAATATTGAAATGTATATTTGCTATGTAAAATATTTGAAAATGGAGAATTATAAAGTTGAATATGATATTGCTTGTATGAATCCACCAGTCTTGAAAAGTCTGAACTATTTAATTACTATTTTCTTTGTTTTTATCTCTCTTAATCAGTATTTTCTAGCATTAAAAATTGGCCACAATTCAAATCTACTTGATTGAAAATTGCTACCTGAACAAGTCAAGCTAAAAAATTTGCAAAAATACTTAAGACTTGGTGTAAATAACACAATATTTCTTAGAACTAAATTGTATATTTTATAAGCTAAATTACAACCTTCGCAATCCAATTTATCTTTATCTACATATTCAAAAGACAGCAAGATGAAATTAAACTATACACTGGTTATAATCCATATGTTTCATTTTCATTAACAGAAACTATAAAAAAGTCAATAAGTACCACAAATTAACTCTATATTGTTTTGGCCTCTGGACTATTCCAGAAGTCATTTTGTCAATAGAATATATAGAAATATTGCTACATCACCACAAATTGTCTTTTCCGAAAAGATTTGCAATTTTATCCTGATGGATATTTCTAACAACTACGTTACTGCTAAGCATACCACAAGTTCTCCTTTTGGACATGATCCAACAAAAAGCAAAAATACACAGTGCCCTAAAGCCACAGGACACCCTGCTTTAAGATGCTTCCCAGGTTCAATTACACTTTGCAGTTCATCAGCGAAACCAGTTATATCTAGGCTTACTCTCATCCTGTCACAAAAAATTCACAGCACAGTCTTTCAAAATGATCATTATGATGATGTTCTCCTACGTGCAGTAATGACAACAGAAGTCAGGAATTAGAAATTTCTATCATCCTTTAAAATCTAAACTTAAAGAAGTTAAACAGTTGTGATATTGTGGTGAAGATAAACACAATTTGAAAAAAGAGATCTCAAAATCTTACCTTAAGATACCACTTGTATTTGGCATGTTCCCAATTCTCAGGAATTTGTGTTTTTTTGAGAAATTGTTCAGCTTCTGTTAGCCATTGATTAAATATCTTCATATCATAATGAAACCGCCGCCATTTTTCAACAGATCTGTCAAATCGCCTAGAGGTAAAAAATATGGATCAAGAAAGACAAATGGATTATATAAGTCATGTTATATGGACATAGCATATATGTTTGATTACATCAACAAAATATTATTTTGAGAGTTTTGCATATTTGTAGATTTCAATTTCAATTAACAAAAATAATATTGAATAGAAAGGATGAATTAAAATAAAAGTCTGTGATATTTCTCTTCAAAATTGAATACATTTTTTGATTGAAACAAAGATAAAGACAACTATCATAGAGTATTAACATTTTCTTCCCTGTGAGCATATTTATTTTTCTAATTTCAGGAATTTAAAATTCTTAAATACATTAACATATAATAAATTATTTTGAAGTTATTCTATTTTGAAATACTTTTGGTTCAAAATCAATATACCTCATAAAGTCTATCCATTTCACTATTACTCTTGATCCAAAAGAATCTATTCATTAAGATCTTCAAGCATCCAGGATGTCTGCTGTAACTTATATTGTAGGCTTAGATATAAGCAATCAACCAACTAACTGACATAATAGTCTAAAACCAGGGGACAAGTGTTGTCTTCCTTTATCTTTCTTGTTATATGGTATCCACTAGCATTTTAAATTGGAATGCTGAAGGAACTTTATATAAGTCAGGGCTTTACATTTACCTTAGACAGTTGCACATTAGAATCACATGAAGTGTTAAAAATAAAAACAAAAACAAAACACTGATTCCTGGCCCCACTCTAGACGAATTAAATCAGCATCTTTGGAGGTGGGATACTGACACTGGTACATTTAAAAGTACCCAGGTGAGTCCAATGTACAGTCAAGGTGAAAAACACTGTAAAATATGTTTTAAAGTCTTATGGGGCGTCTGATCTGCTGGATCTCCTGGGAACTCTCCCAAAAACATTTGCTAGGACTAAAACAAAAGCCATCCTGAAGATTCCTGGCTGTGGAGCTGCCTCAGGGTTTAGTAGTCTGCCCAAGTTCTGAGTTCTACTCTTGAGATGCAATGGACTATAGTTTTGAATATCTTTTCAGAGCTGTACCTCCATTTAGAAACTTTAAATAATTTAAAAACTTAAATAATGCCACAATTCCCTACTGTTTTATTGGGAAAGGAATGGAATTCATATTTATTAAACAGTTACTATGAACCAGGCACTGGGCTCTGTGATTTTACATATCTGATTTCACTGACACCTATGACACCCGCTGCAATATATCAATTATTATTTCTATTTTCCCCTGGACAAAAATGAGAGGGTGAACAACTTGCCAAAATCTAAATAGGTATTAAATGGCTGAGAGGTGTTTCTAACGGATCTCTCTGGTTTCAATGGTGCCTTTCACCGTCTTATATAGTCTTAGCTGGGATTTCTTTTTTTCAAGATGACGTCTCACCTTACCAGATAAACAATTCAAAGTGATAGCTGTAGGGTTTTTTCCTTATTTTTCTTCATTATTACTTCTTCCAAATATTTAATTATGTACATTGCATTCTATCAGACATTGCATTTAATGACTAACTATATTTATTACTGTAAAAATATTTCAAAGACTTTTGTTAGCATAAAAAAGGTAAGCAATGGTAACAGAAGGAGGTAATCTCTAATTATAGCTAGTTTAAAAACAAGAATTTTGCCTTTAATAATTAATGGCACTCGAGTTAATCAAATATTCATCAGCCACAAAATGATCTTAGAAATACTTTATATGTTTAATAATAATTTTGTTTTCATATATTTTTTAGTTGTATCTAATACACAATGACTTCCAGGTACATCTTAAGAATTTATTCCCTTTAAAAAATTAAATATTGCCTATGTCTTACAGGCACTTCAGTCATTGGAGTAAAAGAATTGTTAAATGAGAATCTAAAAAACAATGAGGCATAGCTGGCATTGTTCTATCTTGGTGAGACTACAGTTGATTTTAATTTTTATTATATATTTTTCTATGTTGTTAGGTTTTTTTTACAATGTACTATTCATACTTTGATATTTAGAAAAACACAGTAATTTAAAAATAATTTTAAAAGGCAGTTTCTCATGATAACGACTACCACCTCCAACCCTCTTCTCTCTACCATAGTTTGAGAAAAAGGCAGAAGCTTGCCAGATCATATAGAAGCTGTCATTTGGTCACAATTTACCACTCCACCTTTACAGCAATCCCCTTCTTACTTTGATTTTTTTTTCCTGCCCAATCTCTAGAATTGTCCTATCGCCGACTCTTTCAGCTACTGGGAGGTGATTATTTTTCCACCATTTGTTCTATAAGTACTCACTCTTCCTTCCAGGCTGCTGCACAGCCGTATCCCTCCACCACTCACCAGCACTGCCAATGACCATCTTCCACGAGATTCCACAAAGACTCCTGCCCCCACCCCCATCCCGTCCTATTCCTCTTTACAGATTATTTTCTCTCTAAACTCTCCAGAGAAGAAATCCATAAAGGCCCAAACGATTGATGATGGTACCCCTACGTCTGCGAGATAGAGCTAGAGAGAGGGGGAAAAGGGAAATAGGCTGAAGCCAGGGTTTCCTATTTACATCCTTGTTTCAGGCACGCAAAAGTGAGACAGGATGGACTTGCCAGCCAGGAAAGACTACCTGCCATTCCCCCACACCTTGCTACTTCCTCAGAAATTTGTGACTTTGCCCATTAGTCTCATATTCCTGAAATGCTCACTGTCACTTTTGCTCCCTTTCTCCTACTCCTGCAATTCAAACAAACCTTTGCATACTTAAAGACTTGATCGGTTGCTCTCAGTTTTATATCCCATTAAAGCAACAAATGAATAAGACAGACAAAAAACTCATAGACAGACAACAACAGTTCAGTGATTACCAGAGGGAAAGGGGGTTGGAAGTGGTAGATATCACTTTGGGGGGTGGACACACAATGCAATATACACGACATATTATTAAATTTTACATGTGAAACCTATATAATTTTATTAACCAATGGCACCCCAATAAATCTAATAAAAAAAGACTTGATCTGAACGACTTGCACTGTCACTTTAGAAATATCTAAATGCAGAGTATTCAGTATTCAGTTTGTAATTGCTAAAACTTTCAAAACTATAAAGTTGATTCAATTTTATTAAAATATTTTAAAATGAGTAACTCTACTCAAAATATTAAAAAATAAAATCGTGCACTTTTACACGTGGTGACATTGATGTGAATAATATTTTAAACTCCCCTACAAGCATTACATAAAAATTTAAAATACACTTTTCAGTTTTAATATGCATGGTTAACAGCAAAGGTCTAAGTCTATTTTTGAATTTACTATGTAAAATTTCATATTTTATCATGATTATTTATAAACTTAAACTCTTTTCCACCAATGAAAACAATTAATAGATATAAATTTTGCTAGTTTTACAATGTTACATTTAAATTTAATCTTTGCTAAATCACTAAGCTCCCTAAATCCCTCTTATGCCATTAATTGGACTGTCCATGATTGAGGAAAAAGGAAGCAATAATTAGAAACACATAGAGATATTAAAAATGGCATTCAAAGAAATAAATATATAAGGTTTACCCTCTATATTATTACGAGGGGAAAAAATGTTGTTGCTTTTATTCTCTGGCAATGAGGAAATATAGACCTAAGTAAATAAAGGACAAAAAATGTCAGCATAAACATATGGATAATAATAAATGAAGTGATTTTAAAATTTTGCAAATATTAAAATTCTCATTCACTATGCAAGCAGTATTTAAAATTACACTGCAGCTTCATTTATGTGCAGCATAACTTATTTCCTGCTGTTCTAAATCAAGTTAGATTATTCTTGAGCATAAATTACATTTAGAGGGTAATTTAGGTACTTTGGGACATACTTTAACACTTTCAGGCTGTTAAGGTGCTGCTCAATTCCACAGAATAAATTTAAATAAATAACACCCTAGTAGCCTTCTGATATATCCATTGCGGCTTTATACTTAGGTCTGCAAACTCAGCATTGGGTTGCTGGTTATTTCCTCCTAGATATTTCATCTTTGATGTGGTGAATGGGAGGGATCTTGGCTAAAGTGTCTTGGTCCAAACTGTGGGTGCTGGTAAACAAAAGGTAAATTAGTTATTTACCCCACACCATAGAACCTTGCTCCCTTCCCCAACCACCCCTGATCTCTGTTTCTCTAGTAATAACATTATTTCATAAAACCTAAGTAAACTAGCTGTTATGAAGTATTCTCTACAGAATCTCATTAACCCTAGAGCTTTCCCATGGTTCCAATCCTCCTCACTTCTCTCCTACCCCATTTAGTTTTTATTCCTAAAACACTGCTTCAGATTTCCAGGCTAAAGTCTTTAATCTCATACACATACCAAGCTCAGATCCACACATGCATACTTAGACTCCACTCCAGCTGTCTGACTTATTGCAACCACTCCCTGGACACAGGCTTGTACCTGAACTCACGACTTTGCCTCTTCAGGCCAGCAGAGCACAGTGGTCAGACAGCCTGGATTGGAATCCTGCCTCCATTTATTGTGTGGCCTTGGGTGATAAGTGACCAATCTGAACAGTGATTATAAAAGTAGTACCTACCTCCTTCGATAATATGTGAGAGTTACATGAATAAATATACCTAAATTTCTTAGAATACTGTCTGTCAGTGTTCAACAAATACAGGTACTAGTTTTTGGTATTATTCTACCTCTATTTGGCTTACATTTTCAAATGCAAATAAAGCACCAATGTAGCAGCCAAGCCACATCAATGCCACGCTGGTGGAGATCATACAATTAAAAAATGATTTTGGGAAACATGATGGAGTAAGAGATGTCCCCAGATCCCTCCCCTTGAAACAACAATAAGCTGAACATCTAAAACTCAACAAAAAACACCCAAACTGCACAACGGTACATCTGAGTGTGGGATCTGTGCATAAGAGCTGCCACAGGTCAGAAGCCCAGGTGTTGGGAGGAGAACTGGGAGAAATAAAGAAGCTGCATCTCACAGCCACCAGAGCTACCTGTAGGAGGAGAGGAAGGGAAGAAGGAGCAGGAAGTTCCTTGAACAACCCTGCCTGGGAAAGCTGTGAGCTCCTCGTGGCCAGCCGGTTGCAGGTCCCAGTCATCAGAGTGGAAAGCAGAGAAGTGAGAAAGCAGAAAAATAAGTTGATTTTTACCAGCTGCAGTTGCAAAGTTGAGGCTGAGCTGCAGCCCCTAAGCCCCAACCCAGAGGGCCTCTTCTCCTATACCCTCTAAGACCCATCACCACGGAGCCCCAGGGGGAGGATCTGTGCAAACACTACCAAAACTGTTGCTAACACTGACAGGGGTTGAAACTGAGGGAAATGAGCATGATTAAACATCTATCAGAAAATGAAAAGGCATTTTTAAGGCTTTATGTAAAGAAGGGTTCCAAGAGTCTTAGATGCCATCTACCAGAATCCAAAAGAAAAGTGCCTTCTTTGCAACAGGCTAAAGAGAGATCTTTATATAATAAATCTTATTTCTGGAAAAACAGAGGAATACACTTCCATTAATGCTCAGGCAAAAAAAAAAATAGTCCATTAAACACCATGAACAACCAAAGAGACAAGGCATCTCAGAAAGAAAGAGAAAACATCCAGAAAATAAGCTTACAGACATAGAAATATGGAATTTAAATGACAGAGAATTCAGGATGGTTCTTCTGAAAAAATCAGTGAGTTCTGAAATAAGTCATAACAAAAATTTCAAGAATTGAAAACACACCTAGATAAGCAGAGTAAAGAGATTGAAACCCTCAAAAAGAACCAAATAGAACTTCTGAAGATGAAGAACACACTGCAAGAGTTGAAAAATGAAATAGCAAGCTTGAGAAACAGAGTCGACCAAATGGATGGAAAGATCAGTGATATCGAAGATAGAAATCTAGAAATAAATCAGAAGGAAGAAGAGAGAAACTAAAGAATGAAAAATAATGAAAGAGAAATTCAAGAAGTAGCTGATACCATCCGGAGAGGAAACAAAAGAATAATGGACATTATTGAGGGGGAGGAAGAGGAGCAGGGACTAGAAAGTACTTTCAGACAAATAGGGGATGAGAATTACTCAAATTTAAGGAATGAGCTGGAGTTTGTATTTCAAGAAGTCAACAGAACACCCAATTATCTCAACCCTAAAAGGCCTTCACCAAGACACATTCTATTAAATGATCAAAAATCAACAACAAAGACAGAATTCTCAGGGCAGCCAGGGAGAAAAAAAGATAACTTATAAGGGAAAACCCATTAGATTATCCTCAGACTTCTCAGTGCAGACCTTACAAGCCAGAAAGGAATGGAATCAAGTATCTAAACCATTAAGTGAAAAGAACTGCCAGCCTAGAATAATGTATCCAACTAAGCTTTCCTTTAGATATGAAGGAGAAATTAGAACCTTTCCAGACATACAAAAATTCAGAAATTCTCCAATATGAGGCTTGCACTACAGGAAATACTGAAAGAGGTCAGCTTATGTAATAAAATGACACAAAAAATACATAATTAGGAATAAAGTAACTATCAGGAAAATAGAAGCAGAGGAGTGCAACCTTTACAAAGAACAGGGCATTATAAGCTTAAATAACAAGAAGAGAATTGCTATGTAGATAGTAATGAATGTCCAGCATACACATGGACAAATTGAGATAACAATGACTGAAAGGGGAAGATTGAAAGATCCAAATTCACAAAGGGGAATGGAGATAAGGCATGCGCAGAAGAAAATAGACCGACTATATATATATATAAACTATCTGTTACATATTCATAATAGTAAGCAAGTAACCACACACGGAAGATTCAGAACTGAAGTATAAAACATAAAACAAGAAGAACCAGAGGGAAAACCCACAAAAGCCAAAAGAAAGAAAACAGAAACACAAGAACAAGGAAGCAATGGAAACACCGAGCTACCAGAAAGCAAAAGATAAAATGGCTATAAGAAGACCTCATATTTCAATAATCACCCTAAATGTAAATGGACTGAACTCACCAATAAAAAGGCACAGGGTTGCAGAATGGATCAAAAAACAAAACCCAACCATATGCTGCCTCCAAGACACATCTCAGCTCCAAAGACAAATATAGACTCAAAGTGAAAGGGTGGAAAATGATATTTCAAGCAAATAGCATTCAGAGAAAGCAGGAGTACCAGTACTAATACCAGAAAAATAGACTTAAAAAAGGTAAGAAAGATACTGAGGACACTTCATAATGATAAAGGGAATCATGCACCAAGAAGACATAATATTAATATCTATGCTCCCAATCAGGGAGCCCCAAAATATATAAAGCAATTACTAACAGAATAAAGGGAGAAACAGACCAAAACACTATCATAGTAGGGGACCTAAATACCCCACTGTCGGATATGGACAGATCATCCAAACAGAAAATCAATAAGGAAAAACATCCTTAAATGACACATTAGACCAACTGGACTAATTGACATTTACAGAGCCTTCCATCCCAAAACAGCTGCTTTTACATTCTTTCTAGTGCACATGGAACATCTCAAGAATTGACCACATACTGGGACACAGAGAGATAGCCTCAACAATATAAGAGGGTTGAAATCATACCAACATATTCTCTGATCATAATGCTTTAAACTAGAGATCAACTGCAAAAAGAAAGCAGAAGAACCACAAATACATGGAGATTAAACAACATGCTACTGAAGAATAACTGGGTCAGAGAGAAATAAAAAGAGAGATCAAGAGATACATAGAAATGATATAATGATAGTACAACATATCAAAACTTTTGGGACAGGCAAAAGCGGTCATAAGAGGAAAGTTCATATCATTACAGGCCTACTCCAAAAACAAGAATGAGCCCAAATAAACAACCTAATGCTTCATCTTAAAAACTAAAAAGAAGAACAAATGAAGCCTAAAGTCAGCAGAAGGAAAGAAATCATCAAAATTAGAGCAGAAATAAATGAAATTGAAAACAAAAAAAAATAGAAAAATAAATGCAACAAGAGCTGGTTCTTTGAGAAGGTTAATAAAATTGACAAAACCCTGGCTAGACTCACTAAAGAAAAAAGAGAAAGGACACAAATAAACAAAATCAGGGAATGAAAGAGGGAAATTACAACTGATATCACAGAAATACAAAGGATCATACAAGAATACTATGAAAAAGTATATAACACCAAATTTAATAACTAGAAGAAATGGACCAGTACTTAGAAAAATACAACCTTCCTAGACTGAATCAAGAAACTGGAAAATTAAATAGACCAAGCAGCATATGGAAATTGAAACAATCATCAAAAACCTACCAAAAAGTAAAAGTCCAGGCAGATGGCTTCACCAGTGAATTCTACCAACATTCAAAGAAGATTTAATACCTATTCTCCTCAAACTTTCCAAAAAATAAGAGGAGGCAATACTTCCCAACTCATTTTTTGAGGCCAATATTACTCTGATACCAAAACCTGGTAAAGATAACACACAAAAAGAAAACTACAAGACCAATATTTCTCATGAACACAGATGCAAAAATCCTAAATAAGATACTAGCGAACTGAATACAGCAACATGTTAAAAGATACCACGATCAAGTGGGCTTCATGCCAGAGGCAGAGGATTGTACAACATATGCAAATTGATTAATGTGATAAACCACATAAACAAATTAAAAAATAAGAATCATATAATCATATCAATAGATACATAAAAAACCTTTAACAAGATACAGCATCCATTTATGATCAAGACACTTAAAAAATTGGTATAGAAAGAAAGCACCTTAACATGATAAAGGTCATAGATCACAAACCTCAGC
This sequence comes from Eonycteris spelaea, assembly GCA_003508835.1. Taxonomy (NCBI): domain Eukaryota; kingdom Metazoa; phylum Chordata; class Mammalia; order Chiroptera; family Pteropodidae; genus Eonycteris; species Eonycteris spelaea. The sequence continues at coordinate 1,788,517 of PUFA01000228.1, forward strand.
TAACATTATACTTAATGGTGAAAACTAAAAACGTCCTCTCTAAGATCAGGAATAAGGCACGGCTGTCTACTATCGCCATTGTTATTCAATATTTACATTGGATGCAATCAGACAAGAGAAAGATATAAAAGGCGTCCAAATAGAACACAAAGAAGTCAAACTGTCACTATTTGCAGATGACATGATTCTCTATATAGAAAATCCTAAAGACTCCACAGAACACTACTAAAACAATAAACAAATACAGTTGTATCTAGATACAAAATCAATGTTCCAAAATCCATAGCTTTCCTATACTCTAATAATGAAGTGTCAGAGAAAAGAAGTGGAAAAAATAAATTCCTTTTGCAATCGCAACAAATGAAATAAATACCTAGGAATGAATTTAATGAAACATAGGAAGGACCTATATAATGAAAACTACAAGACCCTATTAAAAAATCAAAGAAGATACAAAGAAATGGAAAGATTATTCTATGTTCTCGGATTGGAAGAATCAACATATTTAAAAATGACATCTTACCTAAAGCATTATACAGATTTAATGCAATCCCCGCAAAATCCCATTGGCATTTTTTAAGAAATAGAACAAAAAAATCATCAGATTTGTATGGAAGCACAAAGACCTAAAATTGACAAAGCATTCTGAGAAAAAGAACGAGGCTGGAGGCATCACTCTGCTCGACTTCAAATTACTACAAAGTGACAGTAACCAAAACAGCATGGTTTGGAAGTAAAACAGATATATGGACTAGTGAAAGAATAAGTCTAGAAATAAACCCTTATTTTATATAGGCAAAAATTTTTGATAAAAAAGCCAAAAATATACAGTAGAGGAAACCTCTTCAATAAATGGTGCTGGGAAAACTGGAAAGTCACCTGCAAAAGAATGATACTGGACTATTGTCTATCATCAAACACCAAAAATGTACTAAAATGGATCATGGAACTGAATATAAGACCTGAAACAATAAAATGCATAGAATAAAAACATAGGAACTAAATCAAAGACCTTGAACTTAAGAGGATTTTTAAATTTGGCTTCAAAGGCAAGGGAAGTAAAAGCTAAATAAATGAATGAGACTAGATCAAACTAAAAAGCTTCTGCTAAGCAAAAGAACTTATCAACAAGGTAAAGAGACAACTATCCTAATGGGAAAATCTATTTGCAAGGAACACCTCTGATAAAGGCCTGATATCCAAAATATACAAAGAACTCATACAATTCAATAACAACCAAAAAATGATTCAATAATAAAAAAATAGGCAGAGGACCTGAACAGACACTTTTCCCCAGCGGACATACAAATGGACAACAAATATTTGAAAAGATGCTCAACATTGCTAGCTATTAGGGAAATGCAAATCAAAACCACAATGAGATGCCATCTTATACCTGTTAGAATAGCTATATCAACAGGGCAAGTAATAACAAGTGTTGGAGAGGATGCGGAGAAAAAGGAACCTCATACATTTCTAGTGGGACTGAAATTGGTACAGCCACTATGGAAACAGTATGGAAATTCCTCAAAAACTAAGAATTAATCTACCCTATGACCCAGCAATCCCGCTACTGGATATTTACCCCCAAAGACTTGAAAATTCCTATCCAAAAAGATATTTGCACACCAATGTTCATAGCGCATTATTCACAGTGGCCAGGACATGGAAGCACCCAAAGTGGCCTATGATAGATGATTGGCTCAAGAAGTGGTGGTACATATATAGAATGGAATATTACTCAGCCATAAGAAGAGTGATGAATATTGCCATTTGCAATAACATGAATGGACTTCAGGATAATCATGCTAAGTGAAATAAGCCAGACAGAAACAGTTGAAAATCACACAATATCACTTATTTGTGGAATATAACCCTAAAAGCAACACATGAACAGGATAAACAAACAGGGAATCATGGACATGGGCTATAGAGTAGTGGTTACCAGAGGGTAGAGGGTCAGGGATGAAGGGGAGGTAGACTGGGTAAAGGAGGTCAAATACAGGGCAGTAGGGGTAGGGTGTAGTGGGTAAAGGGGATCAATATATGGTAGCTGAAGGAAAACTGGACTTTGGTGGTAAACACACAAAAAATATACAGATGTGAAATTAATAATGTACACCTGAAAAATTATATAATTGTATTAAACAATGTTACCCAAATAAATTTAATAACAAATGATTTTATCTTTATTTTCAAGATTTAAAACAATTAAATAGACAATGTCATTAGCCGGCTTATAGAAGCTGAATCATTACTCCAGCATAGAATCCATGGCTACGCCTAACTCTCACTAATGCTATAATATATGTGTTTACTTTTTAAACACCTTTTATTGTGAAACACACTAATATATGGAAGAATGTGTTCAATCCCATATTACCATAACTCAATCCAGGAAATTTTAAAAAGAAGGTAATTCCAGCAATCAGAACCCTCTTGAGCACCCTCCCAATCACTAGTCTTCCAGCCACCACAATATAACCTTCCCCCCTAACTTTCTATGTTCCTTAGAGCTGTTGTAACTTAAATATGCTTTAATGATATAGAGTTTTTGTTGCTGAATGTTTTTGAACATTTTATAAATGCGACCATATAATATATTTGTGTGAGGGTTCATTTGCTCAGTATTTACACTTTGAGAATAATCCATGATGTTGCTTATTCAGTGATTATAATATTTCAATTGTGTGTGTGTGTGGTGTGTGTTTTTACTGTAAATAAATATTTAGTTTGTTTTAGTTTGAAGTTATTATAATGCTGCTATGGACATACTTGTACCTGTGTCCTAGAATGTGTGCACAAGCATTTCTGTGGAGTATTACCTAGGAGTGAAACTGATGGGTCATAGGTTATACATATCTTTAACATTACTATATGGTGGCAAATGGTTTTCCCTCCTAGCAGTAGTAGTGTATGAAAGTTTACACTCCTATTACATTTTACCATTCAAATAGCAGTGTATGATAATTTCAATTGCTCCATATTTTACCACCAAATGGCACCCTCGACTTTTAACTTTTCAACCATTCTAGTCAGTATATAGTGATTTTATTTTAGTTTTAATTTGCAACTCTTTGACTCCTAATGGGGCTGGCAAACTATGTTTATTGGTCACGTGAATTTCTCATTTAGAGAAGACAAAAGTCTTAGTGCTATTGTGAAACATAAACTACATTTTTTATTTACTACAAAGTGATCACTCTATAAACACCATCCATGAATGTAAGTAGCCAACAAGCACTCTTTGTTCCGCTCCTCACTTTCAAAACTCTCTGTATTTTATCAGATTGTCTGCTCCTTTCTTAAACACTGGTAGAAATGCATAATTACAATGCACACACTTCATCAGTTATATGTGTATTCCAAGTATCATTTCCTACCCTACGACTTTCATTTTCACACTCAATATTGTCTTTTCATGTACAGAAGTTATTAATATACAATATAGCCCATTTTATTATTTTTTATTTATGATTCTGCTTTATACATATACTTAAATCTTTCTTTACCCAACACTCATTCAATACTTCCTGTATTTTGTCGTAAAAGTTTTATTATTTTGCTTTTTCCCCATTTAGATGTGTAATCTCCTGTGTTTTATTTTTGTGTATAGTGTGAAAAAGGATATATATACTTTTTTTCTAATTAGGAGATTCAATTTTAATTTTTAAAGTATTTGTGCATACAAAAAAATAATAAGTGTACAGTAGAAAATAGAAGTATGTATAATGAAAAGTAAGTCTCTGTCCCACTTCAGAACACCCCCTAACTCTGCTAGTTATACTCTCATTGTAAATAAACCATTTAAAATTTGAAATATTTGTAGAGTAAGGCAAAGAAATACAAACACAGTGGTATACAGTGCTATCTTTCTCTTCAGTTTTATAGTGTTCAATATATCTCTGCTAGCACTTTTACAGCTCTGGATTGACATTTTACTTGTAATACCCTATTTATTTTATCCTTAATCTTCCCTAGGTTGTGAATCTGGTTTTGAGGTTGCAAACCAGTTGAAGTGGCACTTTGGTTTTAAGTTTCTCCCAGTGGTTATAATAGTTGAGTTTAGGAACTCATTTTCATGCCTTTATTCCTTTTCACAATTGAATATCTACAAATTTTGTTCCTTTGTTTCTCATAATAACTTCATTTGCATATAAGCAAACAGAAAAGATAGACTTTATCTGAACTGGGTCACCAACATCAACACTTAATGTAACCTCTTTCCAATTACAGAGGAGAATGGGATATTTACCCTAAAAACAACAAAAAAAAAAACCTAGTTTGCATACGTGCTATGGGCGAACCTCTTGGATTTCCTGTCTGGATTTTTTTCCTATACAATCTCATTTACTTTTAAAGTTTCAAAAACCATCTACAGCAGGGGTTGGGAAACTTTATAGTCTTGAGAATAAATATTTTAGGCCTTGCTGTCTATGCAGTCTTTGTTATAACTACACAACTCTGCCACTGTAGCTCAAAATTAGTCATAGATTGAAAATAAGCAACGGGTTTGGCTGGGTCCCAATACAACGTTATTTAAAACAAAACAAACAAAACAAAACAACAACAACAACAACAAACAGGTGTTAGGCCAGATTCCGTCCACGGCTGTACTTTAACTACCCTTCATCTATAAATTGATTACCACAAAGCCCCAGGTTTTGGCCCTTACCTGAGCTGTTTTTTGGACTATCCTCCCTAAACATTTGTGAAACCTCAAACACATTTTAACAGTTCCTTATTTTTTCCTCTAAATCTTTGCTTGTAATTTTAGTTAATGATTTCCAAGCTAGAAATCTTTTAGGTCATTCTTTACTCCTCCTTCTTTCTCACCATGTTTGTCTCTATATCCCATCAATTCTAAATCAAAAATTGCTTTAATTTGGCCTCTTCCTTCTAGCCTCATTACCATGGACTTTCTTGAAATCCCCTAACACATTTTTTCTTGTTATATTTCAACTCATCTCTATCATCATGGTCTTACCACCCTATAACCTGTGTCTACACTGTCATCCTGTCTTCTTTTTGCTTTCTACACATTCACATAGTCCACAATGTATCATACTGTGAAACATTGAATATCTCAAAACTTACATATAATAATCCAAAAAAAAAAATCTTAAAACTCTTTAGATTTCTAAAGTGTTTTTTTTCCCTAATTTTTCTGGTCTCTCATTGATGCATCTCTGGATAGGATATGCACACAAAAGTGTATATGTATATAATGCATAAATATGTATTTATATGTTAATATGTATAATGTATCCATATGAAGAAATTGATCTAAAGGGATATTAGGAGTTTTGGGGGGACTTTGATTAAGCAGATTATTTTGGTTTAAGGAGACACCATAAACATCCCTGAGATAAATTTTTTTAAGTATTCACGTAGGTAGGGATCCATATCTTCACTTACTCTAGATATCTGATTATTTAAGTAGCTAATAATAAAAAGAAAAGCAAATGTGCCTCTGATATTACTAATGTCTCTGTATTCCACAAATCTTTCATTCCTCTTTTATAAACATCTTTACCACAGTCGAAAGTCCCAGCAGGCCAATGACTGTGTAAAGGGTGCAATATTTGACAGTTCTGTCATATTGAAAAAATATTCAGGGTATGCTATTCCTGCACTCTTTCTGGGAAAAAAATGTAGGTTTATGCTAATATTAACCTAAAAATTATGCAATTTCAATGTCTTGATTTGGCAAAATTAACACCCTGTAAAAAATACCAAAGTAGCAAAAATAGTTTGTTATCAGTGGGCTATAATGTTATCTTTAATAGGAAGATCTTTTGGAGAAATTAACTACAAAAATTATTCAGCAGTCTAAATAATTTAAATTCTTAAAAAAGTTTAAGTAGTATTCCTTCTGAAGACGTGATATGTGCCTAGATCTCCTTTACAAAATCTGAGCATTTCATTCAGTCTTAATTTATATATCTTTAGTATATTGTCTAAATGAAGATAATACAGTGTTTGACAAAATAGCTTCCAAATGTTATCTTAATTCATTGGCTAGTGGGGATATATGAAATAAGGATGTCTTTCTCTTCATTCAAACAAACACATATACAATTGATATAGGAACTTTTACCTAAGAAATAGCAGCAAAAGCAGGGGTGGGGGGAATAAAAAGCAATAGCTATGTGCTAAGCATTCTACTGCACACTTCCCATTCAACACAGTGTTTAATATTTTCGAAAACATCTTAGGGTAGGTACCATTAGTATATTCATTTTACAAATGAGAAAACTGAGACTTTGGAAGGCTAAGTAACTTGTATACGTCTAAGCAGGAATGCAGGGCAACACTATAGTGGAATCAGACTAGTTGATAGTACTATAGGTTTTTCTTTAGCATCATTAGAATCAGTAAGCACCATATTATCTCACAGAAGACAAGAAATCTTACTTCTGTAGCATACTGTCCTCTTGGGCGTAAATCATGGTGTTATTGTCCAGTTCCACTCCTATATATTTGAGCATCATAAATCTTATATTAAAAAAGAAAGGGTTAATAAATGATCTCCTTTGTAGCCTCATTTCTCAGACCAATATCTCTTCTTTATAGCTACCTCTCATTATACATTGTGATGAGTACATACACTCTCAAATCAAATGCAATTTATCTTGTTTTTCCATGAACTTCCTTGAGGTTTCTCATCTTGTTGTTGTTGTTTGTTTCTTTTGTTTATATTATTTCTTGTCTTAAAATGTTATTTCTTCTGGATTTTCTGTTTAGATATAACTTCTTCTTTGAGAACTTTTCTGATGCTTTCAACTAGAAGTAATCTATCGTTTCTTTGGACTTCCCTAACACTTTGTTCTGCTTTAAAGAACTTATTCCATTCTAATTTATATTGGTGTCATTATACCCAAACTACAGTAAAATGCTAAGAGCAAAAATTCTGTTGAATCACCATTTTTACCTTTTATAACAGGTTCTTATATCATACTGTTGTACTTAATTTTTGCAGGTTCAAAATTAATTAATTTTAACATACAATTGGTATCCATTTTGAATTATTAAATTTTTAATAGGAAAATGTCATGTAGATTAGAAATCCCAAACTGTCACCTTTCGAAATGAAGACATACTTTTCAATTTAAAGCAGGTCATAAAAGAAAGTTATGCAGTATATGTACGAAATTTGAGTACAGGCGAACATAGGTTTGAAATTCTGCTTATTACTGAATCATGCTTTATAAACTTAAGGAAGTAATTTAATTTGCTGATTTCAGAATCCTCATTTGTAAAGTAGGCATAATAATATCTACTTCACGGTGTTGTTATGCAGATTAGGAATAATACGACATCAACCAACTGGACAACGTAGGAGAAATGGATACATTCCTAGAAACATACAATCGATCTTCTCAAAACTTTTAAGACTGAGTCAAGAAAAAACAGAAAATCTGAACTGACTGATTACCACCATTGAAATAGAATCAGCAATCAAAAACCTCCCCCAAAACAAAATTCCTGGACCAGATGGCTTCATAGGTAAATTTTACCAAACATTCAAGGAAGAATTATCACCTATTCTTCTCAAACTATTCCAAAAATTCAAGAAGAGGGAAGGCTCCCTAATTCACTTTATGAGGCCACCATTACCTTGATTCCAAAACCAGACAAAGATGTTACAAAAAAGAAAACTATAGGCCAATATCTCTTATGAACATTAATGCAAAAATCCTCAACAAAATATTGCAAACTGAATTCAGCAATACATTAAAAATATCATACACCATGATCAAGTTGGATTTATTCCTGGGATGCAAGATTGGTTCAATATCTGCAAATCAATTAATGTAATACACCACATTAACAAATCGAAACGTAAAAAAAACATATGATCATATCAATAGATGCAGAAAAAGCATTTGACAATATCCAGCATCCATTTATGATAAAAACTCTCAGCAAAGTAGAAATAGAGGAAATAGATTTCAACATAATTAGGGCGATATATAAAAAACCTACAGCTAACATTATATTCAATGGGGAAAGGCTAAAAGTATTTTCCTTAAGATCAAGAACAAGACAAGATGCGCACTTTTCCACTCCTCTTCATCACTGTATTGGAAGTCTTAGCCACAGCAATAAGACAAAAAGAGAAATAAAAGGCATCTGGAAAGGAATAAGTAAAACTCTCATTATTTGCTAATGACATGATACTATATAGAGAGAATCCTAAGGGATCCACTCAAAAACTCTTAGAACTGGTCAATGAATTCAGTGAAATAGCAGGTTACAAAACAAATATTCAGAAGTCAGTGGCATTTTTATACACCAGTGGTGAACTTTCAGAAAGAGAAATTAAGAAAAATCCCATTTATAATTGCATTGAAAACTACAAAATACCTGGAAATCAAATTAATCAAGAATGTAGAAGACCTGTTTTCAGAAAATTATGTCACTGAAAAAAGAAATTGAAGAAGATAAAAATAAATGGAAGCATATACCTGTTCATGGATAGGAAGAATCAACATTGATAAAATGGCAGTACTACCCAAAGCAATCTATAGATTCAATGCAATCTCTATCAAAATATACCAATGACAATTTTTAGAGAGCCAGGACAAATAATCCTAAAATTTATATGGACCCATAAAAACCCCGAATAGCCATGGCAATCTTGAGAAAGAACAAATTTGGAGGTATCACACTACCTGATATCAAACTATACTACAAGGTAATAGTAATTAAAAAGCATGGTACTGGCATAAAAACAGATTCATTGATCAATGGAACAGAATAGAGAGCCCAGAAATAAGTCCACACTTATATGCCACTTACTATATGAAAAAGGAGGCAAGAATATACAACGGGACAAAGGCAATCTCTTCAATAAATGGTGCTGGGAAAACTGGACAGATACATGTAAAAAAAAAAGCTGGACCATCTTCTGACACTGTATACAAGAACAGACTCAAAATGGATTAAAGATTTAAATGTAATACCAAAACCATAAACTGTTAGAAGAAAACATAGGCAGTAAACCTTCTGATACTACTAGCAGGAATTTTCTTTTCAGATATATCTCTTCGGGCAAAGGAAACAAAAGAAAAAATAAACAAATGGGACTACATCAAACTAAAAAAAAATTATACATTAAAGGAACCATCAATAAACAAAAAGACAACCAACTGATAGGAGAAGATATTCACTAATAATACATCTGATAAGGAGTTAATATCCAAAATGTATAAAGAACTTATACAACTCAACAACAACAACAAAAATAAGCAATCCAATTAAAATGGGCGGAAGACCTGAACAGATACTTCCCAAAGAGGAAATACAGATGTCTAACAGACATATGAGAAGATGCTCAAGGTTACTAATCATCAGAGAAATGCAAATTAAAACCACAAGGAGATATCTCCTCACACCTGTCAAAATGGCTATCATCATAAATAATAATTTAAAAAACCCAGCAAGCATTGGTGCGGAGAAAAGGGAACCCTCATACATTGCTAGTGGGATTGCAAATTGGTACAGCCACTGTGGAAAAACAGTCTGGAGGTTCCTCAAAAAACTGAAAATGGATATACCTTTTGACCCAGCAATTGCACTTCTGGGTATTTATCCAAAGAAAACCAAAACAATAATTTCATAAAGCTCTATGCATTCCAATATTCATGGCATCACAATTTGAAATAGCCGAGATATAGAAGCAACCTAACTGCCATCAACAGATGATTGAATAAAGAAATTTTGGTTCATATATACAATGGAATATTACTCAGCCATTAAAAGAAATTAAATCCTACCATTTGCAATGACATGGATGGACCTAGGTTATTATGCTGAGTGAAATAAGTCAGACAGAGAAAGATAAATACCATTTGATTTCACTTATATGCGGTATCTAAGGAATGAAAAGAACAAACTAATCAAATCAGACTCACAAATATATAAAGATCAATCTGGTGATGGACAGAGGGGTGGGGGGTTGAGAGGCTGGGAGAATAGGGTGAAGGGTTAAAGATGTACAAATCAGTAGCTGATAGTTGGGCACAGGGAGTATGATAGAGGGAATGCAGTTAGCATTAATATGATGCCTAAGTGCAGGGCCAGGGGAGAGAGGGAGCGATTGAGGGGATCATTTTATGAACGTTATAGATGTCTAACCAATGCATTGTACACTTGAAACTAATTTAAATAAATAAATAAATAGGTAGATAGATAGATAGATAAATAAAATAAAGATTAGGAATAATGTGGTAAAGTTTGTGAAGCACATAGTAAAGTGCTCAATGTTAACAATAATAATAATCATAATATCTATTTGATATATAAATTATCATCTATTTAACTATCAATCAATCATCTTCCCACACAAAAGAACTGTATCTTAGTAAATCTAGTCTTTGTCCCTTAAGATTCATTCATTTCGGTATGTGTAAGTGAGCAAACTAAAACTATTACAGCAAATGTAGTCCATATCTTTCTTTGTTTCTTTGTGGATGAAGAGGAGACAGTACACTTGATTTGGCTACAAGACATTTAATTTCATTTTTTTCTGTTAAAGAAGAATGAGAGGAGAAAATCATTTTATTTAAAAGTGGAGGGTGAATATATTTTGATCTTCAGGGCAAGTAAGACATTTAGGTTTTGTTATCTTCTCAAAAGTATTATTAAAACACAAATTCCAAATATGCAGAGTAAGATTAAAAAATAGAAAAGTTGTGATATTCTGCTTTTAGGCTGCCAAAATGTTTATTTCCGCCACAGGCTGTCGCAGCAATTCAAATTCACCACTTGAATCAGCTTATCAAAGTGTCCCTTTTTTATATGGAGACTAATTTCTTTTGATCCATGATTAAAGGGAAAGATTAAGATCACTGTGTGTCTTAGAATATATTTGGTATGAGAATAATACAAATATAAAATTGAAACAATCAACTTTTTACTTAGTATTATTTCCACATGGATAATTCTATTTTCTTTCTTACACAGTTTCACTGGGGCCATTAACCTTCCATAAGACTGCTTTTCCTATTAAGGCAGTCATAATTAACAAGAGCCTACACATATAACAGTTATCATCTACTGCATTAATGAACATATATGAGCTATTATTTTTCTTAGTGTTTACTATATTTGTATATTTTATTTTTTTGGAAACAATCTCAAAGGTGGCAGCTTTAAAAAATAGTGACTTTTATAATTGTCTATTAATTCTAAAATAATTTTCCAAAGAAAGAAAAACTATTAACATTGTAGTATTATTAAGTTTGCTCTTGGAACGTGCAGAAATAGTATTATAGAAAGAAGAACAAATTTAGAAGCACCTAGTGGAATTAACAGAGAATTGGTGCTGAAATCACACCAGAGTAGCATTTCAATTAGAAATAGCAAGAAGATATTTGGGCTATGAGAGACTGTTAAGTAGTAAAGAAAACAAGAATCATTTTCAGTGGACATGTCCCTTTTTGCTTGGAGTTGTACCCATACATCAAAGAGAAAGTGTCCAAAGGACTTAAAAAGATTAGATAGTAGTAATTAAGTCAAGGCAGATTTCTGGTTATATATTTCTGACAAACATATGATAAACGACTTAAATATACCAGAGGTCCCTTATTAGTATGTGATGTTCATTTTAGTTAAGTCCCACTGATCCCATGAACTTTTGGAAGATTCCCCCACCCCACTTCCCAGAATGGACATGGGAGCAGGCTGGGTTTAGCATGACACCATGTAGGTAAGAAACCTTCACTTCAAATTCACTGAACTAAAATCTGCCCCAACTCTACCAAGTATTACTGAACGAAGCTTTCAACATATTTGATTTACTACTTATGAATAAATATCATCATGAAAATCAAGTCCCTTTTACTGTTTCACATTTCATATATTAAAACACAAGTACATGAGGGAAATATTCTTGTCATAAAACTACCATATTCATTAAAATTTTCCTTTCCTATGCCTGAAGGCACATGTCTAAACCTGTTGGGTTACTTTATTATTTAATTAAAGCAGATTCTTTTCTATCAGTTTAGGTGTTTCATCTGAAGTTTGATTAACATCAGTATATGCTGAGCTCTCAAGCAAGTAATATAGCTTGTGAAGAAAGAGGAATGAGTGAAAGCAAAACGTAAAAAAAAAAAAATAACAGAAAAACATGAAATGTGTATAGAAATGGAATATCTAAGAAATAAAAAGCTACTAGAAATACTTCACAAATGTATATAAAGTATAGTATTTGGACATTTTACTTAACCATTCATTCATTCCTTGAATAAACACTTATTGAGTGCTTAGTATTGGAGCAGTCAGTATGTGAAATTTAAGGGGTATAAAGGTGAAAATGATACTGTTCCTGCCAATGAGAAACTCACGGTCTAATGTGTTGCATTTAGTGTTCCCATGAGAGTATGTACCAAAATTGTAGCATCTGCTGCATTTGCCCAGTGTGCATCTATTCCCTTGCCTTTCCACTTCATAGTACTCTGGCTCAACTTCCAAGTGCCAACAGTTAGATTTCTTTATCTGAGGACTCCCTCTGGCTGCAGAGGTCTGCTTTGCTCACCTATACGGCAAGCCAAACCACTCAGGAATTAACACCTATGGGAGCTACTCCTTCACCAATGATTGATGAGAGTCGATGTATAAATACCCCGGTTCACCATGCACTCTCAAGTGGGATTACTCGGAGGTATGTGTTTTACAACACTGTCTCCCATAGTTTCATCATGAGAACCAGATTCTAAATAACCAAATTGTCATGTGGGTTGAAAATGCACTTTTTTAAATCAGCTTCCTTCTGTTCCCTGTCTCACTTCTCTAAGATTTTCCCTGTACCTTCCAAATAACCTACTTGGACTTTAAATTCTTGCCTCATGGTGTTCCACTGGGGGAATCCAAATGAAAACAAAGACAATCCCAGTATAACAGGAGATTGGATTAAGTCTACTACTAATAGGATCATAAGAGTAAGAAAGGGAGGAAGTTAGGCAAGGCATCACAGTAGATCAGGGCCTAGATGGGCGAGCAGAGGTATCTGAGGCAAAGAGAGGAAGGGCATATGAAGCAGAGTCAGCATGTATGGTTCTAATGAATTAACATTCGTCACTAGGAAGGCTTGCTAAAACACAGATTGCTGAGCTCTACCTTCAGAGTTTCTAATATTGTAGAACAAAATTTTTTATTTCTAAGAAGTCCTCAGGTAATGCTGATGCTGCTGGCATGAGGACCACACTTTGAGAGCCACTAGCATGGAGGAAATAGTCAAATCACAGGTGGAAAGAGGATCGAGATTATAAACGTTTGTGAATATCCTGTGACCTGAAACTTGTTTTTATTTTAGTCCATATGGTAAAATTGTTTATTTGCAAAAAGCTACCAAAGAAAATTTATTAAATAGTTTGTAGATTTACATAATATAGAGTGGCAAACCTTGGAGAGAGAAATATAGAATATTTCTTAACACTTTCTGGCATGATTTTCAGGCTCTATCATCCATATTTCACACTAACTCCATTGACAGTCAGTTTTGGTAACTTCATGCTTCTCACAGGCTATGGGCATAGACCACAGCATGACTGGCTGGTCCAACAATTGACGAGCAGGGCAGCAGTGCTGAAGACATTCATGAACCACAAGAAAAAAGAAGCATTAGTTGTCTATAACTGCTCTCAACTACGAGAAAACATTGCCTTTTGTTCTTGAAAGAGAGGTTTAGTTATATAGGGTAGGAGAAGAAATAGGAGTTTATTACTAGTTCTTCTTCCTGTTTAACATGTGTAATTGTATCATACACAAGATAGGACCATAACAGAACTAGAATTACAGAGTTTGTTTGTTTGTTTGTTGGGGAAAGATGTCCCTCTACTATTCAATAATGTTACATCACTTCACATATTTAATAATTTGGGTTTTTTTTTGTGGGAACATTGAGTTCTACTGCTGCAAATTTCAATTACACAATACAGTATATTAACTATAGTATAAACCATGTTATACATTAGATTCTCAGACCTTAATCTCTTATCTCTGAAAGTTGGTAAAAGTTTATAGCCTTTACCAAGCTCTCCGGACTAACTCCTACTCGCTCAGCCCCTGCAACTCCTTTTCTAATCTCTGTTTCTAGGAGTTTCCTTTTTTTTTTTTATTACATATATGTATATAAGTGAAGCCATGTAGTGTTTGTCTTAGCGTAGGTGACCCTCGAGGTCTATCCATGTGTCGCAATGGTAGGATTTCCTTCTTTTTCATCAATACCATTCATCTGTCTGTCTGTCTGTCTGTCTGTGTATGCATATGTGTGTATCTCACAGCACCTCACATTTTCTTTTCTATTTTTCCATTGATGGACATTTTGGTTTGTTTCCATATCTTGGCTACTATGAAAAAATGCTGCAGTGAATATGGGAATGTAGATATATCTTTTGATCTCTCTTTTCATTTCTTTGAATATATACCCAGAAGTGGATTGCTAGATAATATGATAGTTCTATTTTAAATTTTTTGAGAAACCTCCATACTGTTTTCCATAGTGGCTGTACCAATTTACTTTCCCATCAACAGTGCACAAGGCTTCCTTTTTCTTCACATCCCTCTCCAACACTTACTTATCTCTGGTCTCTTAGATGATAGTCACTCTAACCGGTGTGAAGGTGAATCTCATTGTGGTTTACGTTTGCATTTCCATGTGATTAGTGATGTTGAGTCATTTACATATACCTCTTGGCTATTTGTATGTCTACTTTAGAAAATGTCTATTCAGTTCCCCTGCTCATTTTTTAATCAGATTTTTTTTGTATTGAGTTGTATAGATTCCTTATATAGCTTTGGATATTAACCCTTATCAGATATATATATTTGCAAATATGTTCTCATATTACGACTAGGTGCATTTTCATTTTGTTTCCTTTGCTTAGTTTCCTTTGTTTCCTTTGTTTCCTTTGCTTAGTTTGATGTGGCTCACACTTGTTTTTCTCTTGTCTTTGCTTTTGGTGTCAAATCCAAAAAAAAAAAAAAAACCTCCACCAAATTTCTGTCAAGGAGCTTAAACCCTATGTTTTCTTCTTAGGAGTTTATGGTTTCCAGCTTTAAATAGAAGTCTTTAATCATTTTGAGTTGATTTTTTATGAATGAGAAACAGTTTATTTTTTGGTTGTAAATATCTAGTTTTCCCAACACCATTTATGATATACTATCCTTTCCTCATTGTAATCCTTGGTTCCTTTGTCAAAAACTTCATTGACCATATATGCATGGGTTTATTTCTGGGTTCTCTACTCTATTCAATTGATCTACATGTCTCTTTTATGCAATACGATGCTGTTTTGACTACTATCACTTTGCAATATGGTTTGAATTCAGGAAGTGTGATGCCTAACGCTTGCTATTTCTCAAGACTGCTTTGGCTTTTCAGAATCTCTTTTAGTTCCTTACAAATTTTAGGATTGTTTGTTCTATTTCTATGAATAATGTTTTGATAGGGATGCACTGAATCTGTAGATGAACATTGGGCAGTATGGACATTTTAACAACATTAATTCTTCCAAGAACATGAACATGAAATACCTTTTTTAATTTATGTGTCTTCTTTGATTTCTTTCAATCAAATGTCATAGTTTTTAGTGTACAGTTCTTTCCCCTCCTTAGTTAAATTAGTCCTAAGTATTTTATTCTTTTTGTGTGTAAATGGGATTGTTTTTTAATTGCTCTTTTTGATAGTTTGCTGTTGGTGCATAAGAAACAACTGATTTTGCATATTAGCTTTGTATCCTGCAACTTTTACTGAATTTGTTTATTATCCTAACAGTTTTTGATGTAGGGCCCTAGATTTTCTATATATACTATCATGTAGAGTGCAAAACAGATATAATTTTATTTCTTTCCTTTCTGATTTGGAATGTCTTTTATTTCTTTTCCTTGCCTAATTGCTCTAGCTAGGACCTCTGGTACTATGGTTGAAAGAAGTGTGTAAGTGGGAATCCTTCTCTTGCTCCTGATCTTAGAGGTAAATCTTTCAGCTTTTCACTATTGAGTAGATGTTAGCTGTGGGCTTCACAATGACTTTTATGATGTTGAGGTATATTTAATCTATAAACAGTTTATTGGGAATTTTTTTCATGAATGGATGTTAAATTTGTTGTCAAGTGTTTTTTTTTTTCCTGCATGTATTGAGGTGATATGATTTTTATCCTTCATTTTTAATGTGATGTATCATAATTGATTAATTGGTGGATACTGAACCATCTTTGCATCCCTGAATAAAACCCCTTTCATCATGGATAGGAACCATTTAATGTAATACTGAATTTGGCTTGCTAATACTTTTCTTGAAAATTTTGCATCTATGTTTGCTAGGATATTGGACTATAATTTCTTTTTTTTTTTTTTTGTCATGTCCTTATGTAGTTTTGGTATTGGGGTAATGCAGGCTCATAAAATGAGCCTGAAAGTAATTCCTTCCTCTTCATTTTTTTGTAAGATTGGTATGAATTCTTTCAATATCTGGCTGAATTCACCAGTGAAGCCATCTGGTCATGAGCCTTTGTTTGATGGTGAGTTTTTAATTACTGATTGAATCATCATAGTAGTAATTATCTGTTTAGATTTTTTATTTCTTCATCATTCAGCCTCAGTAGGTTTGTATGTTCCCAGAAATTTATCCCTTTCTTCTAGGTTGTCTAATTTGTTGGCATATACTTATTCCTAGTAGTCTCTTACGGTCCTTTGTGTTTGTGTGATATCAGTTGTAATGTCTCCTCTTTCATTTCTAATTATATTTGAGACCTATCTCTATGCTTGTTAGATAATGCTAGTGCTCAGCTCTATTTCTAATTCTCTTTCTCCTCTTGGACTTATTGGTGACTATAATTTCCTGTTCCCTTAAAGTTAGTTGTGGCCTTGTGGACTTGCTTTAGACAATAAAATACAATAAAAATGACATGTATAACTCTGGGTAAAAAGCATTTAAGCATCAGGGTGATACTTTCCATGCCCTTGTTCCTTGTTATGGTTTCTTGTGATGATGAAATGATAGAACACTAGTGCTTCAATCAGCTGAGGTCATTGCATGACTATAATGATCAGAACCTTTGATTGACCTATGTAATATATATAGCAAAATAATAAATGAACCTTTGCTATTTCTGGACAATGATATTTTAAGGGTTGTTTGTTACCAATGCATAACATAGTCAATCGTGACGAATACACTGTATTCTTCTCAGTGAAGCACTTTCTCTTATTAGATTTCTAGGGGGAAAGAAACCTTAAGAGAGGTAAATTTTTGAGACTTTGTCTGAAAATGGCTTCATTCTCTCCACACACTAATTTTTAGTTTGTCAAAGTGTATAATTTGTCTCTTATTGAATAATAAACTACCCCCAAATTTAGCATTTTATAACCAAAAACATTTACTATCTAACACAGTTTCCGAGGGTCAAGAATCCAGGAGGTGGAATCCAAGAATTGGAATCAAGAATCCAATATTATCTCCAGACATCACTAAAATTTCCTCTGGAAGCAAAATCACCTACAGTTAAGAGCAATTGACCTAATACATCCTCTAAGAGTCTTATATTTTCCTTTCTCATTTTACTTTTCTTTGTGTGTTTATACTACTTTATGAAAGACTTCTTTCAAAATTTATCTTCTACCCCTGTTTGAACGTTATTTTCTGTGACTCACTTTTTATTAGACTTTATTTCTTATGAAAGTTTTAGGTTCATGGCAAAATTGAGCAGAAAGTACAGTGAATTCCCATATACATCCTACATTCCCCACCAACACAAAGCCTCTTCCATTATCAACATCCAGTACTGGAGTGGTGCATTTCTTACAACTGATGAACCTACATTGACAGATAATAATTACCCAAAGTCCCATAATTTATTTAGATTTCACTCTTGGTGCTTATACATTCTATGGTTTTGCACAAATATAACATGACATGTATTCACCATTATAGTATTATACAGAATATTTTCATTGTTTTAAGATTGCTGTTAAACTTTTCATTTAAATAACCTTTCTCTTTTTCAGAAACATTATTTTCTATAATCTCTTCTACTTTTTTTTGTATTATGGATACAGTAAGTAGTCTCACTCTGAGATAATAATTATAGTTAAGTTTAACATGTTTTTAGATCTATGCCTCGTATTTATTTTCTCGGAGTTTCTTGATTTGTTTATATTGTTATGGTGTTTCTATAATATGACTGTTTGCTTGTTCTTTTATACGGTTTCTTTTATGTTAGAGACTTTTTTCAAAAATCTGGAAATCCTTATCTGTCTGTAAAATTGAGGCACTTAAATGCTTATTGTAAGCTCTCTGTGTAATGTGGGGCTTATCAATTAGCAGGCTTCAATATAGGGTCATCAGGCAAGATCTGACTATTTCATTGGTGGATCATAACATACTCTTAACTGTAGATCTTTTTTCTTATGACAATTCAATTCTCTAGAGAAAATTTTTCGATCTCCTTTCCAGAGCATAGAAACTTAAGAGCCGGGTGGGGAGGAGCAACTGGTGGTTTTACCATTAAATATATCAACCTTAACTTAACCCCCTGTTATCAGCATGATGACTTACACCTTCTTTCATCAACTGATTCTATTGTTTTGCATGTTAAGAGCTTTTCTCTTTCAGCCCTCATGAGAAGTAAAACTACTCACTTAGGTGTGCTGGGATGGGACAGAAGGAGTGTCTAACTATTCTGAGCTGGAAACTTGAAACCTAATTGCTCCTTTTAATGGCTTCAAACAAGCCTAATATTTTCTAGCCTCTGCGGCCTCTGAAATATCTGGTGCCGTCAGTTGAGCAGTCTTTGGGGTCCTGCAAAACAAGTTGGCTTCCTTGACTTCATTTCCTTTCTTATAAACTTAAATGCCTTTGCAGATGTCTCACCTTTAATTTTCTGTGCCATTGTGCAACTGCATCTCTTTTATTCCTTTATGTAATCTCAGAATTTGGAATAGAGAAGAGATGGATGTTGGTTTTCCATTGTCGTGTTTAACTGGTCCATGGTGAAGTGTGGTGTCCTATTCTCTCTCTTCGTGTATCCCTATCTAGCATTGTATAGTAGCCTCTACCTTGCCTTCTGTGCTCCATCTAGCTCTTTCAGACTTAAAGTTCCTATACTGCATTGTTACTGGGGATAATCCAATTCATTCATCAAACAAGAAAAGTCTCGATATAGTTCCTAGTTGCAAGGGCTACATCATTATTTTTAGGCCTCCACTGGCCCATAATTTATGTAAGCTATAACCCCGAGGGGAGCCTGAAAATAGCACTTTTTCCCCCCAGGTCTGTTTCATGAGTGGAAGAGGCACAAATCATACCCTGGGTTGGGACACTGTGTTTTTAGTTCCCCACTTTGCTTAAAGCAATGTTAGTCCGACTTATCCACAGGATCCAAATTCCTGGTTGCCACTGTTGCTTTGTGGTTTAAAAGCAAGCCTGGCTGCAACTTCTGACCCATTTTAAGATTTACATTTATGTTCCTGCAGGAATTTGCATTTCATGTGTGTGAGTGTATAGAATATATCCTTTTCACTTTATATTTTTTTAAATGCTATATTTCTGGAGCAGATGAGGATGCCACTTAGATCAGAAATCTCTAATTATAGTTTTGCATTAATTTTTTTACAATAAACTCCAACACAATACATACTTTATCATAAGTATTTGCCAATATAGGGGCCACTATATCATAGCTTTAAGCGGGAGCTCTGTTGTAAGACATATGTCCCAACATAGCTTGTTTTATACAGTTCATTAGAAGTTGGTATGCCATCATGCCCCATTCTGAGAGATCGAAGATCATTGGGGTAATGTTATTTTCCAACACATGAGGTTATTTTCCATCACATATTGCTCCAATTCCACCTTAAATCCAGTTCTCTAGCGAATAGTGTCTGGTATGTGACCTATGTAACAATCCACAGACTGTCGGGACTCCACAGTTCTGCAGACATAATAATCAAAGTAAAAGTTCCATAGTAATCAATACAAGGAGCAGCTTGGGCCATCTAATTTCTTTTACAGAAGACAAGGTAACAACTGGACTCATTACTCCCTTCCCTCCAACTTCAATGGCCTTGTTACTCATAACACTCAGACTGGAAATAAGGCCAATGTGATCATGCTGCACATGCTTTATAACCTGAAATGTCACCTTTAACATTACCTCTCTTATGACCTTTTAACATTTAACTTTGATGTCTAAGAAGTTGTTACGTACCTTTTTTCCCCCACCAAAATGGAAGCTCTAGAAGGGAAATAAAATCATTTTCTAATAAGGAATTATATACGAAGAGTATGTTACCTATTGGTCATTACTCTGGGCTTCTTTGCAATTTTTTTCCAAATAATTAAATGTAAAACACACCTTTATGTACCTTATAACATTCCATGAAACGCCTTGACTAAATCTTTTCCTCAGTGTACTGACATCTTATTATTTACTTCATTTCTTGGGGTTGGATTATCGCATGTCAATAATAATCTTATTCCATTAAAATGCATTGATATCTATCTATCTATCTATCTATCTATTCATCATCATCATCATATCATCATCATCATCATCTATCATCTATCTATCATCTATCTATCTATAATGTGTCCTTAAAGTGAGAATACAGTTACAAGAAAATATTTTTTTGTAATGATGCTCCCTTTTGGTACTGAACAGGTAAAAACATAGATATTACCAAAAACAAAGCAATCTACTGAAATGATATTAGAATAGGAATCATAGGAATTGGATGATTATCTTGGCTTTGTTGCCAAATTAACACTGGGAACTTGTGCAAACCTTTATCTTATTTATCTTTAAGCCCCATTTTCTTCATTTTTTAAAATTATGAAACACATATATATCAATGTCCTAATTTTGAAATGCTTATATTATGCTTTATAATTTTTTTGAAATTTGTTTGTGCTGATCTGTAACAAATTATTTGATCTCAAAAACACCTTGCAGTTGGTAACAAGCAGTTTTTAAAACTATTGACATCAATAGGGATTTTAAATTATTGAATTTAGCTAGAAAGAAATATGTTATGGAAGTTTGTTAAGTAAGATCTTAGTTAACCAAAGAAACACATGCCATAAAATTATATGATCTTTGGGTTAGGTTAAAGAGTATATAGATGATTGGATAAAGAAGCTGTAGTACATATATACAATGGAATATTACTCAACCATAAGAAGAGATGAAATAGTCATTGGCAACAACATGGATGGACCTCGAGATAGTCATGCTAAGTGGAATAAGCCAGACAGAAAAAGTTGAAAATCACATGTTGTCACATTATATTCCACATGTTATATGTGTGTGGGATATAAACCTAAAGTAACAAATGAAAAGGATAAACAGACTCATGGACATGTACTATAGACTGACTAATGGTTACCAGAGGGTAGTGGGAAGGGGGAAGCAGGGAAAGTAAATGGGGTAAATGGGGTCATATATGTGGTAACAGAAAGAAATCTAACTATGGGAGGTGAACACACAATGTAAGCATATATATATATTATATGCTTATATATATATGCTTATATATATACATATATATATTTACATATGCCTTATATTTATAAGGCATATATATATATGCCTTACTGTTAAAATGTACAGTTGAAACTTACCGGATTTCGTTAACCAATGTCACCATTAAAAAAATTAATTACTTCAAAAATAAATAAGTAAAGAGTAAAATGTCCACAAAATTGTTTTCTTTTTGCAGCGTAATATGAAAATAACCCTCAAGTGCTTGTGTGGATGGATGATGCCCGCAAGGATTAACTTTGTTAAACTGTCAACTGAAAACAATTAGTCCAGAAGCTGGTTTTACATAATGCTACTATAAACTGGTAAATAAATCAGGTATTAAAACATAAGGCATATATTTACTGGTTCAAAATCTTATGCAC
Source organism: Eonycteris spelaea (assembly GCA_003508835.1). Classification (NCBI taxonomy): domain Eukaryota; kingdom Metazoa; phylum Chordata; class Mammalia; order Chiroptera; family Pteropodidae; genus Eonycteris; species Eonycteris spelaea. The sequence continues at coordinate 1,810,433 of PUFA01000228.1, forward strand.
AAGAGAAAATCATAAGATGTTAAGTCAATGTTGTGCTAATAAATATCTAACATCCAGATTTCCTGTGGAGGGGACTTCATTGCATACACACATTTAATTTTAAACTATCAACATAGCATCATTAAATGCGGAGTTTGTAGTATACCATTATGCAGTCATTCCACCATTTATATATAACAGAGATACATAATATATGACCACAGATAATAGTGAAATACAGTAAAATAATTAGGCAGTGATGAGATTAGATCATCTATTAACTTTATTTAAACATTAGTATATGTCAGTATGTAAGAAAGAGATGGTTCTTACCAGAGCCTACACCCTGATTTACTAATATTGCTTATTCTTTGAAGACATTAGTTTATATAGTATTTTGCTTTTTGAAGATGAGTCCTGTGTTTATAGAAAATCATAACATGAGAGATCAAGTTCTGTTAATGTCCAACAAGGCAAACCTGAAATTATGGCTCACAACATCACTTATTGGCAAGTGCTGGAAATGCAGATGCAAAACCCACAACTTTTTCTATGTACTATTCTATTCTATTCTATCCTATTCTGTTCTGTTCTCTTCTGTTCTATTTTACTGGTAATGTATAGTCCTCCCTCTCTTTTTCTCAAGAAAATTATTTTATAATATAACAAGTATTGGCTTGATATTGTTTTTAAATTTCGTTCAATGTTAATCTCTTTTTCTATTAATGTATTGGGGTGACTGGTTAATAAACTCATATAGGTTTCAAAATGTACAATTCAATAATACAGCATATGTATTGTATTTTTGTGTTCACTACTCAAAGTCAAATCTTCTTCCGTCACCATATACTTGACTCCCTTTACCTTTACCTACTGCACCACCTCTCCGATTTCTCTCTGGTAACCACTAAATTGTTATCTGTGTCTATGAGTTTTCATTTGTTTGCCTAATTTGTTTTGTTGCTTTCAGTTTTATTACTCACATATGAGTGAAATAATATGGTTCTCAACATTTTCTATCTGACTTATTTCATTTAGCATGATAATCTCGAGATCTATCCATGTTTTGTTGCAAATGGCAGTATTTCATCTCTTCTTATGGCTGAGTAATATTCCATTGTTATATGTACCATACCTTCATGTACTTTAGAACCAATGAGGGAGCTAAAGATGCACTAAATGCACACATACACATACACACAAACACATACTATACAGATATGTCCTGGTCCCACCCAAAACAACTAAATCACACTATCTGATTCACTTTTTATAGAGTCTTTCAGCTAATTTAAATTCAGTTGTTGAGTCAAGTTTAAAAACTATTAGAAAAAATGTTATGTCCCGTAGTTTTTTTTAAAATTTTACTCCACATAATTAAAAATTTCAAAGATATGTAACAGTAAGAGAATAATATGACAAATCCCATGTATCTGTCATCAGCTTCAACGATTATCAACATTTTGCCAACATTGTTTCCATCTTCTCCCATTGCTCCTTTTTCTAAAAAAAAAATTTTGGAAGTTTGTCAAAAGAAAAATCCCCACATCACATTATTGCACCTGAAAATACTTCAGCATGTGCCTAGAATTGCTCTTTGAAAATACAATCTAGAATAGTAACAATGAATGCAAAAATGTATTCATTCTTTCATTTAGTAATTATTAAATCAGATATGGTGGTAAGATGCTGGAGATGTGAAAATCTTAGAGTCAATTATATGACTTGATTTTAACATGAAGCCAAAAAAACATAATGGAATAAGTTTGGTCATGCTTTGTCCTTATATATAAACAGTGCTTCTTTCCTAACCTTTCTGTTAGCTGATTAATCCCTCCTCATTTTCATAACCAGTTCAAGGATTGCTTCATGCATTTCTTTCCTGACTTTGGCCCTGAGACTGGGTTAGGTGACTGACTGCCCTTGTATGCTCACAGCTCCCAATGCAGACCCGACTCCAAGTATCACTTATCACTCTGTATTCAAATTGTGAGTTGATCATTCTTCCTCCTTCTCTAAAAATTTTGAGATCAGGGTTGATATTTTATTCAGCTTTGTATTTCTAGCCCTTAAACACAGTATTAGAATCATAGTGGGGTCACACAAATATTTGTTGAGTGAATGAATCTACAAATGATCAATTCTGGAAGATTTTAAGTGTGAATGTCAAAGACAGAAGGAAAAAATAGTCGAGTCTGCAAATATAAGGATGTTAATTTAAGAGCAAGGATCTTATAATTCTCCACTTCCATAATCATTGCCACACTGATTTGTGGGTTTTAGGACAAGAAAGATACCATACTAATTATTTTAACTATTTCATTTCAGGAGTGATTATGGCAAGGAAAATGAACCAATTATACCATAAATAGTAGTCAAGGAAGGATATTATCTGTATAAAAGAAACCCAAACCTGCAGATCCTTTATGGCTTCCCTAAAAATGCTCATACACAGACTATATATACATATACACTTATATAATATAATTATATAATATATATATTTAAATAATTGATATTTAATTAGAATATTTTTAAAAACTTTGTCTTATATTTGTGGTGAAAATTCACAAATGTACTATTAACATTAGTTAAGAATACATTTCATAACTTTAGTTAAGTAAATTTTTAAGTCATACAGTAATTTAAATTATTTAATCTTATAAACTATATTAGAATATTCTTTTATTGAATTGTTCACTTATCTACTTTAATCTCTGGACTGAGAAATTAAAAGTTTTATTTGACAATAATTAGCAACTCAAATTATAATTAAAATATCACTTATTACACATCTAGGCAAACAAGCACCCAGATGCCCACTTTATAGTCTGCTCCTATTAGGATACTAATTAATTGTGGCACTATTCCAAAAATATAAGAGCAGAAAGTAAGTAAAGAGCTCATTACAAATAGAATACTAATAACTGCAACTTCCTGGTTTCTTAATAACATTTGAGTGAGTAACCACATGATTAATTATTAATTAAACTGCTTGATGCATTCCACTGTGCCAAATGAATTATCAAGAATAGTTTACTGTGACTTTTATTATGAATGAGTAATTATAACATTGTTATTCTGGAGCTGTCAGACTGGAATTTAAACATGAAAACAATAATTAAGATAAAGATATAGGCATTGCTCTAAAATATGCTGATATGCTAATCACTACAAAAATAAGATGTTTGATTTCATAATAGCAGAATTCTCATGTATAGGGATGAAGGCAGTAGGGTAGAAAAAGCACTTAGTACTGTTTATAAATAAGTTTTTATAGTCACGGGATATAAAGTACATCATAGGGAACGTAGTCAATAATATTGGAATAACTGTATTTGGTTCCAGATTTATCAGGGGATCACTTTATAAGTTATGTAAATATCTAACCACTATGCTGTACATCTGAAACTAATATTGAATGTCAACTGTAATTGAAAATTTTAAAAATTAAAATTCTGAAAAATACAAGTTTTTGAAAAAATTCAGACATATCTATTATATGTAGAAAAATCTATCTGTGAAATATTTGAAAATTATTTTTATTCTAACCCAGGAGAATTTCCAGTCATTCTCATGCTCACATAACACAGAAATTACAGGTATCAAAGTATATATATATATATATGTAAAAATTTACAAATCCTGCTTCTGGCAAGCAAGATTTAACAGACTATTCAAGCCTTTAAAGTTGAACACAATGGTAAAAAATATGATTTGTTGTCCTCAATCTGATTTCCTTTTAAGACTCAGAATTGTTCACCTCAATATAATAGGCTATAATAGATTTATATTGCCAAAAATCTAAATCTACTCATATTTTTAAAGTACAAAAATAACATCAGAAGCTAATCAAGTATCTCACTAAAAAGTTCATGTGAATCAAGGTTCTCCATATGAGTATGAGGTGCTGATCATAATTTCAAAGAAGTTGAAATAACCAGAGAGGAAAGATGCCTGAGAAGAAGCCAAAAAGTACTGACAAGAATCTGGGAATACTGATAGGGAGGGTTAAATTCATAGCCTTATTATCCCTATTTTACAAGTGAGAGAAATAAGGTTCATATGAAACTTGACAAAAATCCACACAGTCAGGGAGCTAAGATTGGTGGAGCTAAGATTCAAATTCAGGTCAATCTAATTCCAAAGCTGAGTTCTTTTATTCTTTTCTTCTCTTTTCTTTTCCTTTTCTTTTCTTTTCTTTCTTTTCTTTCTTTTCTTTTCTTTCTTTTTTTTTTTTTTTTTGATATTGGGTTTAATTTTTTTAGTTTCAAATATACAGTACATTGGTTAGACATTTATAGCTGAGTTCTTAAACTATGTCTGAGATTCACTTCCCTGGTAAAGCTACAAATATGGCTTGGTTCTGTTAATATTCCACACAAACTGACAGCTACTTTTAGTAAGATGATTTTCTTTTGTTCTTGCCTTTGGTCCACAGATCAAACACTCAAAGAGACCTAAATATTTTGGAATGGGAGCCAGGATATCCCAATAGGGTCCTATATTCAGAGATGCTGGCATGGCTGCTATCACCTAGCCATGAGTACTGTTTCTTAAAGCTTGTAATCCTGGAGGAATGCCAAGCTTTAGTTTTCTTCATAAACTATTGTTATATAATGTCTCGCTTTTTTTTTTTTTTTGCATCCAGAGTGTTTTAAACCATTCAGTAACAAAGCATTTTCCTAGAAAGATGAATTAAGCTGTTCATGTTCCTAGAAAACATGTATTTGTTTTTCTGATAACAGCAATAATAATTATAGCATTTTATAGATCCATAGAATCTTTTAGCTGGAGAATTTACAGAAGCTTCATAAATATATTACTCATTGTAGAGTGTTTTTTATTGACTATATCTCAGTTAGAATATTAGAAATGGTGTTTTAAACATTTAAACATATGCTATTTTTTAAAAAATTCCACTTTTTCTTCTACTTACAATCTATCATTCCTCTTCAAAATGAGTATATTTTATATCTACTTTACAAATACATAATAAAAATGTTAAACGTGGATTTTTCTCACTCTCTTCTGAGCTAATATTGTTGCAAATTTCTTCTTACTTCCCTTAGTAAGTAATGTTATCTCTCATTCCTATTCAGTTTTACTTGCCTAGTTTAACTGGTACTATTTTTCTTCTGCTTATTGTATTTCCATTTGTGTAGATCAAAAGGAATTTCTTAAATTCTTGTTTCCTCTGACCAAAAACATCTCTCTTAGTACGTAGTTCTAATTCTCCTATATTGAAATGTAGGACAAGACTATAACATTAAAATAGTACCAGTTAAATTAGGAGAAATGAGAGGACATTGCACTCACAATCAACATATGGTCATCTACTTCCATTGGTTCCTAATATTGATGAGAAATATCATCGCTGTCTTAAACTTATACTGTGGGCCATTATTGAACACTGGCTTCTCTGTGAAACTCCATCTCCTGGTTTTCTTTCTTCCTCAATAGCTATGTGTTTTCTTGTTGGAGTTCTTCAAGGCTTTGTCCTGATTCATCTTCTCTTCTGTCTACCCTCTCTATTTAGGTTCTGGAATTCATTCACATTCATTTTAAGTAGGATTTCTATGTCTATGACTTCCACATTAATATATTAATCACAGATATCTCTTCCATGTTCCATGTGGATATCCTATAAGTATCTCAAGTTTAACGTTTAAAAATCTGGAAATACCTTAATGTCCGAATCTGCTCCTCCTTTTCTGTTCTCCATTTCTGTGTTATGTAATATGATCAGAGGTCATCTTTAATACTTCCTTTTCTCCCAACTCTACTATTTAATCCATCACAAATTGCTGGTAATTCTTCCATCAAAATACATATACCCACAGTGTTATTTCTATTTCTATCATCATATCAGGCCAGACCTCACTTGGTCTGTTCCACTGGTGTCATAAATGGTCGCTCTATAAAAACTCTATTTTCATGGAGTTTTTAGCAAGAAGAATGATTATGTCACTGCCCTGTTTAAAATCTTCGATGATTTTCTGTTGCACTAGAGTAAGATCTATAATCCCTTTTGTGGCCTACAAGGACCCATACAACCTAATTTTGCCACGTGCTGCCTTTCTTTCAGTTCTTTGAACATCCTAAGCTCTTTCCCAATGTCCCAAGACTTTTGTTCATGTGATTCCCTCACACCATGTTCTCAGTTGCAGGTCCCTGCTTAAATAAGTTCCCTTGTTGATATCTGCTCTCATCCCTTAGACCACAGCATATCTTTTTGTTAAAATCTCTCATAGCTCCTTGTAATATTCAATAATAGCAATTACTGAAACTTTTAAATATACATCCATGTGTATGACTATTGCCTTAAAACCTCTTCCCTATAAACTATACACTCAAAGAAAGCAGAAGCAATGTGTACTCTGTTAGTTTCTAGAGTTCTTGGGAATCAGAGGTTAACTCCAATGTGTTGAATAAACAAATGAGTAGATGGATAAAAAGGTGATTACATCTTTACTTATTGGTGAATATTACAGTGCTTAGCATATGCCTAATAAATAGTACATGATTTATAAAACATTCTTGATGGATTAATTACTAATGAAGTCTCAGGGAAGTGAAAAAAAAAACAGTTTATCCACTATCTTTCAGATACCATGGTAGTTTCGAGGATACAGAAATGAAATGCATTGTCTAGGTCTTAAGGAACCTGCAGACAAGTTTAAGAGATTATGTGTGACTCAAAAAAAAAAAAAGGTATATAAAGAGAAAATAATTAATCACTAACTTTGAACTTAATTTAAATGGAAAATTCAGGAGGCTAAAATTTTCCAGAGCTTATGACACCTTCCTGAGCTCTGTCAAGTCTAAGAGAATAGAAGTCGCTAACTAGTCACTTAACTAATTGAGACGGCTCCTCTTTTAGCAGGAGGTTTAAGTCAAGTCCCACAATTACGCAATGCCAAAAATCATATGATATGTTATTCAAATTTCTCGAGGACAGAAAGGTATGTAGGGCAGGTGGCAGAACTAAGTCAGGTTGCAGAATGTGCTGAGTTGAAGATAGTCCTGGAGCATTCAGGAAAGATATACTTGATGAGAATCACATTCACTTTATATTGTCAACTCTTCGTTTTATCATCCTTACTCATCTGTGTCTGTTCCTTCTTTTAATTGTACCTGGGGAATTATTCATCTTTAAATAAATCTAAAATTGATTTTATCTCATACAATTTTCTTTCTTCAATGTTATTATCGTTCATCTCCTTTTACCTCTATATTTAAAACTGAACATTTTTCTGCAAATAATTTTTGAAAGCTAATTTATTCATTCTTATTTTACATAAGATGTTGGGATGTGAGACGGTGTGGTGGTGTGGTAGAGATGAAAAGTGGTTGTTGAAAGGAAAATGAGGACAAATATGTCCATTCACTTGCTAATTACATTTACTGAGTACTGCCAAACAATGAGTCAAGTAATGAAGATATAGTCATCATTCTTGAGGAGTTGACAACGTGTGTGTGTGTGTGTGTGTGTGTGTGTGTGTGTGTAGTCTGGGAGGAGTGTGAGAAGGAGGACAGGGAGTTGTATAAACAAATAAGTACAAAATAATGTGATTCATAATACAGAGGGTGTGTGTGTACCCACAATGGAAATGGAAACTAGAGGGTATTCACAAATGATACCCACTATTGCACTGTAGCAATTATTACATCTTAGCAATATCAACTGTACTAAGAGTAGCTATACTTATTGCTCATTAATACGATTAGAGATGAGGGTTGGTAATTTAGGCCTAAGGGTTTTTTTTTAATTGTGGGAAAACACACATACTATAAAAATTTACCATTTTAACCATTTTTAAGTGTACAATTCAGTAGCACTAAGTACATTCATATTATTATGCAACAATCACCGCTATCCATTTCCAGAACGTTTTCATCTTCTCAAACTAAAATTCCATATCCATTAAAAAATTCCTCATTCCTCCCTACCCCACCCCCTCCAGCTTCTAGAAACTACCATTCTATTTTCATTCTCTATGAATTAACTACCCTAGGGACCTCATGTAAATGGAGTCATACAATAATTTTCCTTTTGTTTTTGGCTTATTTCACTGAACTAATGTCTTCAAGCTTCATTCATGCATATTGTAGTTGTGTCGAAATTTCATCCCTTTAAAAGCTGAATAATGTTGCATTGTATGAATTTACCACACGTTTATGCATTCATCTGTCAATGGACATTGGGTTTTTACCTTTTGCTTATTGTGAATAATGCTGCTATGAACATAGGTGTAAAATATGTGTTCGAGTTCCTGCTTTCAATTCTTTTGGGTATATACCCAGGAGTAGAATTACTGGATCACAAGGTAATCCTATGTTTGTTTCGGGAGCTGAATTACTTTTATAAAATAAAGTTTTATTAGAATACAATCATGTCTATTCACTTATGTATTGTCTAAGGTAGCTTTTGTACAAAAATGACAGAGTCGAATAGTTTTGACAGAGACCATACCACCCACAAAGCCTAAAATATTTACTATTTGGCTCTTTAAAATGTTTTTGATTTGTGTTACAGAAAACTGTGCTACCAATTATCCAAAGAGAGCATATATCTTTAAACAGTTAAAATAACTTCACTGAAAGAGACAGGAAGAGGATAATGTTATTTTCAGCTTATAGATGAGGATCCAGGGGCAGAATGCTGTACAGAAGTCATAATTTCCAGTGAAGTTAATATTAATATCTAGATTTGATTTTTACACCTAAATCTTGCTTTCTCATCACAGAATTATTAAGTCATATCCCTACTTTATATATTAGGTGGAAAATTCAGTCATAAGTTTTCCATACCAATGCTATATTGCATGTTTTTTTCCTCTCTTATTGAAGATGATAGTAGCAATGCTGCTTCAAGTGAAAGTACCTGAGCCTTGGAGAGGCTCAGCTGGATAGTCCCTTTTCACTGTTTTGAACATAGTCAGAGGTAAGATCATAAAAGGCCACAATTTACATAAATAGAAAAAGAAATGATTCAAAAATAGGTCTCAGGTACCAGACAGCCAAAATAATTCAAAAGAATTATTTCACTGGACTACAAATTGTATATTCACATGATATCATAGTAAATATAAATAACAGCTTATTTTAAATTATTATAGGTAGAAGTGACTGGAAACCAAAAGCATATATATCTTATCTACAATATTAAAGTGGATTTAGGATACGCTTAAGATAACATAGTATATCTTATAAGTTTTGCCAATGTAGCTTCTGCTTAGCTTTGAAATTCCTATTACTTAATAGCAAATTTCATTGGGGGCCCCTAAAAGATCATAGAAAATCCTACATTAAAATTGTAACTATTCCAATTCTACCCAGCCATATCATATAATGACTGATATTTTCAGATCTCACCCAAGAGTGTGAAATATTTTTATTTTGAGGATTTTTTAAAAATTCAATACATATCCACATTAATTTTTCAAATTTAAAAGTTTCTATAGCATAATTCCAATGTGAATAGAATATTTTGTATAATTTATAGCAATGTTGTAACCTTTCTATGACTGTTTATCATTAACAATATAAATTATAAAATTTTATTTAAATACATACAAGATTGTTATATTTTATTTACTTTAAAATAATTTTAATAGGATTTTATATCATTACATTAAATTTATACTCATGATGAATACAATGTAAATAAAACATAGAGTAACATGAAATGTTGGAAAAATTTTTCTATCTGTCTGAAAAACTAATAAACATGTTTTTAGGGAGCATCCCTCATGCACTTTGTGTTAGACACAGTTTTAAAGAAAATAATACTACTCTGGCCTCAAAGATTATTATATATTGAAAGTCTACTATGCCTTGAATGCTATGAGGAGACAAAATAATAAATTAAAACTCTTGATTGTTGTCTCATAAGAGTTTAGAAGCTGTATAATATGGAAGCATTATAAATCATTATAATGGGAATGTAATAACTGGAATGCAATGCTACTGATGTGCAGAGGAGGTGGAGATCATCTCCTGATGGGCTGATCAAGAAAGGCTTGATGGAAAAGGTAGCACGTGAGCAGGACATTCAAGAATCATTTAATAGATGTATATGTGTGTGTGTACACACACACACACACACACACACACACATAATCTCCATCCATCCAATATCCCTTCTCTGGTGGAGAAAATTGGATGCATTATTTCTGGTGTGAAGCACTTCATAGTCATTGTCCATTATTCAGGTCCCCTTTGGCAATGCTTCTCAAGTTCATATGGTGAGATGGAAGCTAACTAGGTCCTTGAGTCACTGTATGGAAAAAAGCTGTTTATTTCACATCAACTTTATATGAGCGAAAAATAAGCATTTAATCATTGAGACTTAACGGTTAGTTTTTTTGTGGTGGGCTATCATTAATTGTTCTAACTATTCAACTTTTTGTTTAGTGGTATCCTGCTTTTCCTTTGGAATTAATTTTTCCTTATTCTACTTGATTTTGGGAGGACGTTTAATCATAGTACTCTGTAAACTCTATTAAGGGTGCAACAATGACTCAGTTGGGCCAATTAGATATAGGAATTTGAATCTGGAGTTGAGAGGAAGAGGGACAGGAGAATTTAGAGCTAAGCCATTTTGATGGCAGCACCCATAAAAGCAACTTTCCTTGAACTCTGAGTTCTCAGTACTGTCTTTCCTGTGCCATGGCTGCCTTTTTCTCTTATTCCTGTGAACTATACAATATCTCCCCCCAATAGATCCCATTTTACTTAAGGTGCAGAAAATTATTTCTGGTTTTAATAACCAAAGCTTCTTAATGGTTATAGGTGGAGAGGATTTGTATGTGAAATTGTGATATATGAAATTATATTCCAAGAAGTGTAGAATAAGGGCATTTTAGATAAAATAAGTCCAGTTGCCTGTAGAGTTGCATGGAATTGCAAGTCAGAGAAGCTAAATAGGGTTGTGAATGCCAGGCTATGAATTTTAGATGTCAGCCTCTGGGCTAAGAGGTTATAAAAACCAAATGCCTTCAGGGGACATGTGGAAGACATAGAATTGTAAAGCTGTACAAGGTATAAGGCAATAAGTGCTAAACTGATTGTGTTGACCAGTCCAACCCCTGCCCTGTTTCAGTGCCTTTCAAAGCTCCCTGAAAGTCAAAGAAACAACAAGCAAAGCATATCCTCCAGCTTTCCTGCCTCTAGGGCCCACGAGTTTGAACCAAGGCTATCAATAGAGAACCACTGAAGGTTTCTGTGCTGGGAAATGTGAAACAGGAAGTGCTACTTTAGAAAAACTAACCTGTCAAAATAGACAGGAGTTTCAGTGGAGAGAGAATACTTACAAGGAATCTATTGACTTGAGATTTATGTCAAGAAGAAAAGAATGTAAGGACATGGAGACAGTTGTAAAGGAAGAGTCTTTAGGAGTTCTGCTGAAATGTGGAATCAAAGTGGAGGGAGGAATAAAGGAGGACAATAAATGTTTTCACCTGAGGGCTTTATAAGAAACAATAGCAGTATGTTCATGTGTTCAAGAGCCCTAATTAAGGCATAGGGTTTTTTTTTTATTATTAAATTGGTGGTACTACTGATTTAGTAAATTTAAGATGATTTTATTTGTGTTTGCAATTCGTTATCTTATACTTAATTGTACTAACACCTCAAAACAACAACCTACAAACATCTCCCTAAGGAGTTATGCAGACTATATATACGTGTGTGTGTGTGTGTGTGTGTGTGTGTGTCTGTGTATTTAAATAAATGGCTAACCCAGGAAAATGAGCTCAAGAAAGCAATAAGATGCTCTTGTGTGATATGGGCAGTAGAACAGAATATTGGGGAGTATAACTCAATTTCAGGACTAAATACCTTAAATAATTATAAATTAATAAAAACTATAAAACTTGAACATTATAATTTCTGGAGGAATTATGTTCCATTTCTATAACCAGATATTAGATCAAATAGTTTTTTTTTAAAAATGTAATTGGTGGAAGGTGAGCTTATAAAAAAGGGTTGATTATAAATAAAGCAATAACTGACTAAATGCCAGGAGTCATTTGAGACCCGAGTACGAATCTTAACTTAAAGGCATATTTCCATATCTAATGCAGATCCATGAGATAGTATCAGACTCACACTGTAATTTTTTTATTGCCTATTTAATGTGTACACTCACTTACACAGCAACCACATTAACCACACAATGAAAGTCAATAGCTTGTGAAAGGAGATATATCAGAAAAAGTACATATTTTATGATTCTACTTTTATAAAATTCTAGAAAATGCAAACTGATCTGTAGTGTCAGACAGCAGATCAATGGTTGCCTAGGGGTGGGGTGGGAGGGATTACCAAGAGGAGACTTGTGAGGGTGATGAATGTGTTCATTGTCTTCATTGTGGTAATGATGTCACTGGTGTATACATATGTCAAAGCTTATTAAATTGTAATATTTAAATATGTGAAGTTTATTGTATGTCAACTTACCTCAATGAAGCTATTAAAAAGGTTATTCGTTTGGCTCTAACACTACCTAAATGCATTACTAGGTAAAAAATATTTACTTTAAAACAATATATGCTTCCTCAATAAGGATAAATTCCTACTGCAGTGTGCCACTCAACTTTATTAATTACAAATGAAGCATTCATTCTTCCAGTTTCTGGAAGTATTACCTTCTAACAAATCATAGTTTAGCCCGTCTCAGAAATTTTGCTCAGGAGATAGAAGCTCCTTGCCCAAGATTATAGTGCCTGGAAGAGGGTAAGAGGGAAACTCATATTTGAATGACTGATAGATATATTTAAGGCTCCAAAGGTTCAACCTCTTTGCCTCACTCAGAGATACTCCAAATGGCAACCCAACTCCACATAAGACTAGATGATATCTCTCTTGTAACTACAACACCATTTTAACTCCTCTCTCTGCTCAATCCTGCTCTCTTTATTCCCTCCCATGTGTTATTCTTAAGAACACTCCACAGTAAAACTTCCGCATGCAAATCTTCATCTCAGAGTCTGTTTCTTTGAGAATCCAATATATGACCACAACGTAATCTGCCAAAAATTTTAAATGAAGAAAACAGAAGTACATACCTAAAAATATCATATAAATAAAATAATATCATGAAAATTCCTATCAGTATTCAGAAATATTCATTATATAAAACAACAGCCATTTTGTTCATTGCTTATTCACCTTGTTATCGGATTTCTGGAACAAAATGTAGAATACAAGTCTTGGAAAAAACTCAAGAAACAGATTTGGTGAAAACTTGGCATGTGATAACAGAATCTTTTGCTGAATGTCAGCTATTAGGGACACTGTCATGCTTTGGAAGAATAACTGTCATTAAATTTTAGTATATGGAGGCACTACATGTTACCAATCTTACCAGATCTACCTACCATGTCAAAATATGAGCACATGCCAATAGAAATTACATTTTACTACAGTTACTGTCAGGAACTTGGCTATTATTTTGCAACTTTATTAAAGCCTGAATGTTTATTTTGTAACTTTATTAAAATGACAACATTAACATATGTGGAATTAACTAGAAGCTAACTGTTGGGCGGTTGCTTCTCACCAAGTGAAATTATCATGAGAATTTTTTTCTTAGGATGAAGAGAGAGCATTTTCCATGAAAATCTCAACTGATTTTTACTACCTAGCCACATGAAACACATCTCTTAGTTCTGAGACAAATGAAAAATGAGAAAAATTCCCCCTACAGGAAGCCCATCCAGGATGTTGAGTGGTAATATATACCTTTCACCTGATGAGAGACACCTGAAAACATGGCCTGTTAACTGAAATAATTCTTCCTTTACTTCTACCCATTTTCATCTATCTTTTAGATATTAGTTTCAAAAATCATTTCATATGTTTGACATCCAGAGGAAAAAAAAAGTAAATAAAGTCTTTCAAACTATTTTCATATAGTCCAAGAGACTATGTCTGTCAGCAGAATTAAAACCAAGTGTCCATAGGTTTCTTCAATGTAAAAAACAAAAAAAAAAAACAAACAAAAAAAACAACAACTCACGTATGTAAAAGAGGTGGTATAATCAGTACATTTTACTTTCTGAGTTGACTTACTGAAGCTAAACTATTTATTTCTTTTGCCTTTTTGCTTTCAAATTCTATTATCTTATTTATAATAGAATGTCTATGAGTTAGGTATTTTAAGTTCTGTCCACTTGCAGTATTTTATATTAAGAGTAGACTTCACAGACAGAAATGCTATCATGAAAATAATTTAGACAGCTATTTATGGAAAACATTTCATGTGTATTATATTTTCTAATATTCATAGTTATTCCCTAGGATACATTTTTTGGAAAATATCATTGAAAAAATATCACTTATGACTAAGATGTTTTGAAGCAAAAGCAGAAATATTGAAGTGCTATACAGATAAGGAATCTAATTTTATGCCCATTGATGAGACTGATAAGGGCAGGCTTCACATAAGATATATTTCTTACTGCCTTTCCATTATAACTTCAAAAAGACACATGGTCTTGTCCAGCCAATAAGAGGTTGTTTAATAATAATAAATTGTTATAGTAATCGGTTATACCTTTAATGATCGATATGTCACCAAAACAAAAGGGCCTTGAAACAGACCATGCCAAAACTAGTGAAAATCTCAATGTTCCCCTTTAGCTATGCTGCAATCTATTTTATTGCTATGTACAGAATTCTGAAAAAAAATGGGACTGGAAATAATTCAGTGCTTTAAAACCCAATCTACAATTTAATTTCCTTTGTGACCTTTGAAACATCACAGTTATAAAAGTCTCACTTTTCTAATTCCCCATATTTGCCACAGGTATTTCCTTATTAAGAAACAAAACAAAACCTTCACACAATTTCAATCCTCTCTCTTCTCAGGAAGGAAGGATTTTCACTTAGCTTCACTTATCTCATCTACCCGTGTTCTTCAAGCTTAAAATACTTCAAGCCTTGTTTATGTGTCCCTTAAACTTCCCTCTTTATACATTTCAAAAGCCTTGCTTGCTCTTCCTTTTGTTGTCATTTAGTCCAGTCTTATAGATCTCTAATCATTCTCATTATTCTTCATGTTACCACTCATAAACCAAATGATTTTCATGTGCCAAAGAATTCTGATCATGAGGCAAGATTAACTAATGAGTAAAATTTGTCTTCATCGTTCCCTAGTGAGAACTAATTTATTTCAGCTTCTCTGGAAAAAGATATACGAAAAATGAAGTTTTTGATCTTCCAAGACTTTAACTTTGAAATGTTAGAATGAGTAATGAATGTCTAACTAATACCATGCATGTAGTCTACTGATCCAAAAGAGTAACAGAGGCCTTTGTGGATGATGTGACCATAACAAAGTTATTATAATTTTAACTTGTCCTTTGATGCTAGAAACAATACTGCTGGATAACTTGCAGAAGACTTGAAATAAAGTTTGCAAACAAATAAAATTAAATTAATCCTTTGACTAATCTCCCAAATAATTTATTTATTAGTGAAAGAAAAATACAATTTCCAGTTTTTGTGCCATTCAAGAATCGACCTAAGTAGACTGTGTCTACACATGAGCTTTAATTTCTAGTTTTAATTGTGTCACTAGTGTGACTCCCACCTTAAAAAAAAAAAAAAACAACTAAGTCCTGTTAAAATTGTTAAGCAAGATTCAAACATTCAAATAACTAACCACAGTTAAGAACATACAAATAACAAAGGTAAACGTCAATAAAAGAGTAAACAAACAAGTCAATGTGAAAGAATGAGATAGCCGTGCAAGCATCAGAATATGAATGCTTAGGATAAGGCAACATCCAAAGAAAATAGGAATCAGAAAAGTAGCACAACTAAGCAAAAGAGTGAACAGCTGGGTAAGGAAGGACAGTCAGCCTTATTTAGTGGAATAAAGCTCCCCTCCTCCATTCTGTAACAGACCCTATTGGAGCTTCACCCATTCTCTTGGCGTTTGACACTCTAGTGTGCCCTGGTTGATGTCCAAAAGCCATTAACTCTATGCCTTAATCTGAGGGGTTTCTTTATAACAGAAAATGCATTACAGCACATTGCGGGACATGCTGGAAGTGCTTGCAAAAGAGAATTGATACCCTCACACTCTGAGCAACCTTTAAAAATGACATAAGACTTGGAGTACAAACATTGTAGCTCTCTTTGCCTAAAGTAATTCCAAGACACCTGTTTTAAGATTTCCCAGACTTTCTCCATGGAATTAAGCTCCAGTCCTCCACAGCAAAGCTGCCTTGATAATACTCTTGACAGGCTAATTTCTCTTCCCTTTATCACAACCCCACTACTTTACCACAGCTTCCTGGGGTCACCTCCCAAATAAACAACCTGAACTCAAATCCTTGTCTCAGGATTAGCTTTGGGAGAAAAAACTAAACTAAAACATTCTTAATCTCCAAAATTTTATTAAGACCAAAATCAATTCTTAACCATAGCTAGTCTGAGCCTGTAGATAGAGTTAAGGGAAAGCAGTTAACAAGACTGGAAATTCCATTCGTTCTTTCAAAAAATGTAACATGTACTCTTTTTTGAGATAAAGTGTAACAGGATACACAGAGACCTAGTAGGAGAGAGTGTGTGTTCAGTGAATCATTAAATTCCAACTAACGTTAGGATTCAAAGGGTAGATTTTTAAGAAATTTGAATTCTAATGTAAGTAATTAAAACATATCAATTTCCAAGTATTGGATTCTATATAAGTATACAAAACAGTTATTACCAGAAGGTTGTATCTAATCACAAATCCACCTTTATTTTGTTAATTTTTCTCACAATATTAAGCTGCTAAAATATAAATTTGATGTAGTCCCTTGCTTGTCTCATTGCATTCTGTGTATTTTTCATCTATCTATGAGAAAAGAATGTTTCCCTTTTAGAAATGTTAGCTTAGATTGGAAAATGCTTATTATGTGCATTGCAAACCTACTTATTTACCACAGCTAGACAGAGACTCCTTCTTACTTTGTCATGCAGCTGCTTGTTTTTAAACAAATTTGCCAGAGAGACATAAACCAGATGGCCTTCTTTAAGGGTATACTATGAGCCGCAATAGTCTGCTTATGGTATTTCCATCAGCAGACAGCTGGGTATAGAAAGTCATGATGCTGTTCAGAAATGTAACTTCCACAAGTGTGCCGAAGCACAAGGAGACTCTCAAGTTGGTAAATAACACTGCATTTTCAAGTTTGCTTCCGTATTCTATTTTTTCAGGAGACTTTAAATTTCTGCTTAATAACATTATAGTTTTAAAAAAATAAAAATAAAATGACACCTAAAACAATAGATTAGAGATACATTTGTGGAAAAATGGATTCAGGATAGATTTCCAAGTGGAATCAACAAATTGAAGGTTAGGCTGACTCAGAAAGTTATAAGTGTTTCATCAGAAATGTTAAACAATGCTATAATATTTACTAGGGTAGAATAGTATTTTAAATTGTTATTCCCAATTCTATTCTATAGTAGTATTATTTATCCTCACTCTTGACATGACTTCGCAATGAGCACAGTATGTACTTCTGCTCTGGGACTTTGGACTTGCCATATGAATTGTTTCAGACCTGGGTCCCTGAGTAAAACACATCAGGCCTATTCATTCAACCTACCATCCCACAGGGTGTTATACAGTTGGCTTACAGTATCCCTGTAAGCATGAGAATAATAGCTTACTCTTATTTTGGGGTATGCATGTTATATAGAATTATTGTGACAGCAGCTGACCAATACTGACAGATCCAATGGGGACCAACATAGCTACCTTGGGTCATTCCTATGTTACTGGAAGATAAGGGAAAAGGGATAAGACAAAAAAGAGAGTTGGCATCTATGTTCTAATCATGGTACTAGCACTTTAAGGAAGGTACCCATACAGATTACAAAACTACATTTCTGATTTCCTCAGAATTCCTTCAAAACAAGGTCACAGAATAACCATTCTTAGTTTAAATGGTGGAATACGTCTTTGAACATTAGAGAAAGGCAGAAAGAGAGAGAGGCAGAGAGAGAACTTTAAGAGAAACTAAACAGACAAAATTCCCTTTTGTGAAAAAAAAATATACAGTTTACATTTCTTCAAATATACAAATTATCCAAATGTTTAGAATTTCTAAAATGTCCATCTAAACTGTTATTTATTTTTCTGAGTATCTAACCATTTTATGAAACCACATAGAATGTTTTAAAATGTGTTCTTTCAAGCTGGAATCTCTCAAAAACCACATTTTAGCTTGTAATGGGCACTCTTCCCTTGAGGAAAGTGATGTTTTCAAGAGGAATTTGAGATGGTCCATGGATAAAATAAAAGTAATAAGAAAATAATTCTTGTGAAATTGCCTCATAGGCAAGAATTTGCAATTCTTACTGAGTAAACAAATTGTTTAAAGTGTTAGCATTTTTTAAATGGCAACAAATTCCCCACCCCCACGCCCAGAATAGCAGAAATTAAAACGAGCAAGTAAGCAAACAAACAAAAAAAAAGTTTGTTGACTTCTACCTGAAGGTTATATTTACTTTAGAGGCAAATGGGTATATATTTCTTTTTGAGAGAATATTTATTTCTCTCAATCACCATAATTAGAATATATCAAGATATCAGATTATTCATACATTGCTATAACCATACTTCAAAGTCATAATTCAGTCTTATTATGGAAAAGTGAAAGCAAACATGAAGAAAATTATCTTTCATAAATATTTTGTTGAATAAAGTATAATAGAAATAGAATTCTTGTTAACCAAAGAAACAAGAACCTTATTCATTCCAAAATATTAACTTTTGAGTGAGCAGTTTATCACTCAAACATTTAATGACCCAGTGATTTAAAAAAAAAAAGTTAATATGTATTGAGTGGCTACTGTGAAATTATATTGTTTGGCTGTAGGGTGACAAAAGGTATATGGCACAGTTTTTGCCCTACAGAGACAAAATCTCTAATGGTACAGAGTTGCACGCAGCTGTGCAAGACATAAATTCATGATAAGCACTTATAAGAGAAGTACATGAACAAAGAGTTCTAGGAACACAGAAAATGGAATAATTGATCGAGACCAGTGAAGGATTTTAAATGGTAATATTTGCACTGGGTCCTGAATAGTGAGTAGGACTCGGGCTGCCAAAGAACAAGTCAGGGTTCCTCAAGCATTTGAGAAGTTCCTTCACCATTTGGCTATGCCAAGCATCTTATAGAATCACAATCTATTTTTTCTACAGATATTGAACATGAAGACACCATCTTGTAAATTTAAACACCTATTTAAAACACTGTACTGTCAGATACTAGATTTAAAATAACAAAAAAACAAAAAAACTTTTTATATGTTTCCTGTTGCCACTACTGAAGAATGACATCTGGAAGAAAGAACATAATCCTTGAACATTAGAAACCTTATGTGAAATGCACAGGAAGCAAGGGGTTATAGCAGACAAGAGCTCATAACCAGGGTCCAAATACAGGCAATAGCATACTCTTCAAGCATGAGTCATTATTTATTCTCTCTAAACCTCAAGTCCCTCATATGTAAAATACAGATCTCTTGAGGGTGAAATCATATATGTAAAACACTGAAAGCATGTCTGGCATGTGTGTGTTCCTAAAAAAGAAACAGCTCTTTAATCTCATGAAAGGTTATTTTATATGTCCAGAAAAAGAGATGTCCTGAAGTTTTATACATTGCCATAATTGTAGCTTTATGCTTAGATCCTTATTTAATAGTGGAGTACTTGGAGTTAGCAATCTAATCTGCAAAAATTTACCAACCTTCAGCAAAGTAAGTAAGTAGGTGATATGTAACCAAGCAATACTATGATAATCAAGTTCTCTCTCTCTCTCCTTAGCTAAACAGTGGATTTCTTGTAAATGGGGGAGTCAGACAAAATTCGATTAATGAGAAATTGTTTTGAGGATGTGGAGAGAAAGAACAGTGGATATTGAGCAATGATGAAAAATTTCCACTTTTATATTAGCAGAATTCAGGAAGCCAGAGTAAAATGTTAGCTGAAACAGAGTTCAAAAATTATGTAAGAAAGTAGGGAAAGTAGGGAAGTAACCCTAGACTTAGCTACCCTTTGTACATATTTCTTAAGGCTGTTTAAAAAAAAAAACACGTTTTCTATATATATACTGAAGACTATTAGTGCTCTTCCAATAACCAATCTCCCATTTTTCCATACATGTATACTTTTTGGCAGAGCATATAACATCCAGGCATAAATGTCACATTTCCCATCTTCCCTTGAAGCTTAGGTGTAGTCATGTGACTGACTTCTGGCCAATGAAGTATAAGTAAAACATGGCTTCTTCCAGGAAATGTCTCTAAAATATAATTGGTAATCATTCTTTACTCCTCTCATCATTCTTGGAATGTGGATGCCATGGGAACTCCATCTTATAACATGTTCATGAGGACCCACTATATAAAGATAGCTGTATAGAAAGCAGAAATGAACAAAGCCATCATACCTGCTTTAACTGTAAAATCCTAGGTTTTTAAGAAGTGAGAAATATGTTCCTGTCTTAGTGAAGGTTTTGCTACCTTAAGCCTCTTTTTTCTCTGCAAAAAACCAAAAACAAACAAATAAAAAAATTGATAAAGTAAAGAAAGCTTCTGGAAAAATTACATTTAATGCAGTTTTGCTTTCTTCTAAAATTCATCTCTTCCCTGTAGAGGGAAAAATATATATTTAGAGAAGAAAATCTGTGACTTGACAAAGTCAGGAAACATACAGTGAGTGAAGCCAAATAGTGGCATTATTTCCAAAATGAAGCTCTAGTTCTATAGGCATAAAATTGGTTTCTATATTACATCATTTTCCTTTTGGCAATAATGAAAATACAAGTTTATGTAGATAACAAACAAGCAAAATATAGCTGCCTGAACACTGAAGAAGCAGAATCATCTATGGTGAAGAATGGAAATGTGTGTCTACAGCTATCCTGGGAAACAAAAATGTTCAATTACTTTGAGAAAAAGATTCAGGATATTGATCTATGGTTAACTCTGAGATTATGTGAATTCTATGTCTAGTCAATTTCTTATCTGAAGGAAGTTTTAAGCTAACCTCTATGTGAACTGTAAAGATTTATAAGAATTTGAAAATGTTGAAGATATAAGGCAAATGATTCTGTATGAAATGGCTCTCATAAAAAGCAAATCATTCTGCAACTCTTGAGTGCTTTGAACTAGCAATAGAAACATACAGAAGATAAGCTGATGGGCTGAATCAAACATATTATATGCATCTCAAATGCCCTTTTATTAAATAAACACAATAGATCCCTTTAATTCAGTTCCTTCACTAACTGTTCTCAACAACTAAGAATTCAGAAGAAATTATAAGTAAAGCAGGAAATATAAATCAAGGGATAGTTTAGGGATCTAATTCAAATGGTGTGCTGTACGGAATAGTTTATGTTTTAAATAGAGTTTCAAAAATCAGAATTATGGGTAAGAATATTTTCATTGATGATTGGTTTGTTTTAATGAGACTGTTTGATAATCAATACATTAACATTAAATACCTCCTAACACCAACTATAAGGGACTAATCTTTTGCATTTTAAAGCTTTGCATCTCGTGGTAAAAACCTCCATGTAATTGAAATCAGCAGTCAAATCATACACTTCATTTTGGGCTTCTAAGTGAAAACAAAGACTCCTCTATTTGGCCCACAGTCGCTCTCTCAGTGGTGTTCAAAGAGCAGCAACTAGCCACTGAAATATATTCATAATTGGTATGGATTGGTTTAGATACTACAGATCCTGGGAAGAAATATAAGCACTTGAACAGAGCAGCATGAAATAGAAGACAGTGTGCAGGAGAGGCAAACCCTTAAACAGAGGAAACAGGTATGGCAGAGTAGATGATGTAGAGGCTAAACTTAGTGAATGAAGGGAGATTATAGAGAATGACAGGTAACTAAAAGATTTGCCTTTCTTAAAGATCTGATGATCTATTTTTGACATATATGACAGGATGCTTTAATATTATAGTTTTCATCATCATCATTATCACCAAATAGTATTAACCATATGCTCTGTACTGGCATTGTGCAAAGAAGCAAAATTGATGTGGTTTCTGACATCCAGAAGCAAATAAAATAAATCAGACCAATCAATATAGATGAAGGTAGAAGAGCAGATAGTGAACAAGATGCTTACCTGGGGAAAAGTTGAAGGTTAACAATAAACTTTTCAATATTTTCAACATTTAGGTGAGTTAGTGAGTATGTCTATGTATAAGAATGTTTCCTGATATATCTATGGAGGTAAATTCTGTATTATTTTCTTAAACAAGCTTTAAAAGTGATTTCTATCAAATCAGTGACACTAAATAATGATTTAAAAATATATTGATACTGAGAACTGAAACAGAAGCCTTCCCCCATATACTATGGTACCAATAGCACCTTAAAGTAGAACATAGAAAACTTTACTTCTTCTGCTATTTAACACATCTGCCCCTACATCGTCCCCATGAATAAATACATGAGAGTTCATTACCCTGGTCAGTACAAAGAGATGTACTGAAATAAGATGTAAAAAACTTATCCAGGATACTTTTTTTTTAACCTCTTAATTCTACGAGTTTCAAAAACCAATAGTAGAATTATGTATTAGCACATATACATATACTTGGGGAGAGAATATGAAGATCCAATCCTGCGTGAAAACCTTTACATTGAGTAGAGCCTCATTCTAAGATCACAATGTTAATCTTTCCTGAGTTTTCAGGATACTATATGTGCTTATCATGTATTTCCCCAACTACATATGGCATTGTGACAAATAGAAAAGGCTAATAATGCTGCTGTAGCTGAACGTCTCATTTGGGAATGAACAATTCTGGAAAAGCTCCCCAAGTATGCATCTGTCCAACTTCCACTTTAAAGGACAAAACTGTATAGTGATGGCATGAGAATTAGTATATTATTCTTTACATCTGTGTGTAGTGTCGGGTTACAGTCCTCACCTTTACATGAGAGAAAAACACGTATTGAATGTCTCTATAGAAAAGTTACAAGTGAGATAGCAAATGCTTATGAGAAAGTTGCATGAGGAGTAAACTCGCAGCATCACAAGCTTATTCCCTAGAGTCTGAATACAGCGATGATTAAGGCACTTTCTCTTGAAATCAGATTTCTTTGGCTTCTATTCCTGTTTTCTCTCCTTCCATTGTCTCATTTTCCTTCATGCAGTATAAATGGCAGCAAGAGTCTGAGTGCCTTAGTACTGTGGGCCTGGCACTAAGGGAACTAAACAAAAGAGAAATCCCTGGGGAAGCAGCTTCCAGCTCTACCACCCTCAGCGTCTTGTTGACATGAGGCACTGTGCTTTCAGCACGATGGTCGTAAATTCAGGAAACTTTCTTTAGAGCAATGGTGCCCACATACTTATCTTAGGGTCTGTACTGGTGAATTACAAAGTGTTCAGAGGTCCATGGTGAAATGTCAAAACTAGAACAATGAAATATGCTTTTCTTAAGCTGCACCTTTTGAAAAAATTCTGAGATCTTTCCTATACTTGAAAAAAGTACATATTTATTATTATTTTTTTAATTTTAAGTGTAAATTTCATTCAAGTACAGCATACATATAGGAAGTGTAGGATTCACAAGTGTACAGTTCCATAAACTTTCTTAAAGGAAATATATTATTCAATCAGCATCCAGATAAAGATATAAATGTTACTCAGAACCCTGAACCTGATCCTGAATTACTCTTCCCAACAAAGGCAACCATACCTGACCTTTAAGCCCCGATATGCCTCTTTTTGAGTTTTATGTATATAGAGTCACACAATATGTATCATTTTGTGTCTGGCTCCTTTTATACAACACTGTTTTCTTATTTATTATTCTATGAAATATCATTGGTAATCAATCTGATTTTCAAAATGCCTTCATATTCATTTCCCAATATTTTTTGATATTTTTTTCTCAAGAAATTCAATATTATAAAAATTATTATATTTGGTCTCATGTCTTCTTTACATCAGGTCTAAAGCTCAGAATCACCTTGAATTTAACCACTTAAATATATGGGTGAGTCATCCAAAATACCTGACTAAATGCAATTCTAAGGAGGAATACCAACTTAAAAAAAATCACTTGCTTGATGCCAGACTAGAACCTTGTTGTTAAGCAATAATGCCATCTTATGGCTACATAGCAATTTGTAGTCTAGAAATTTCTTTCGTTTTTATTATTTTATTTGGACTGTGCTATCCCCTTAGGCTTGGGAGTCATTTACTAAACATGAGGCAAAGTTATTAATGGTTTAAGGGATAGCAAAAATGGTATGAGAAAGAAAAGACAAAAGAGTACTTGACACTTAGTAGGCCCTCGAGTGTTTTTCTGAAAGAAGAAAAGGACGTTTTTCTAATACTAAGGACATATTATACGAATTTTCTCTTTATTTTCACGTGATTCCTGTAGATATAATTTATAAGCATTGAGTAACCCACGAAGAAATAGATGAAAACAGAATTTAGTGACAATGTCCCATACACTTAAATATTAATCATATATATATATATATATATGTATATATGTATGAATATATATGTATGTATATACCCATATACATGGTACATGGGATGCAAGGATTTAATGTTTGCTGTATTCACTATTTGTGTTTCCATGGACAGGAGCCACTTTTAGTATTTTGATAATGTGTAATTTTCCTGAAACACATGTTGAAATTCTATATGCTAGAAGACAATATTGGAAGCAGGTCTCTTAGAGCAGACAGTGAGTGAGCAGCAGTCACAAATCAATCTGGATTTTAATTCTCTACTTGCCCTCTCCTAAAGAGTAATGTCTGTTGTACATTATGAAATTAATATAGGTGAGTTTTGTCATTATGGCATTCATGAATTTGTTGATTAATGATGGTCTCAGAACCGATGTCTTAGGAATGCCAAGAGTCTAACATATGCAAACATATTAGAACTTGATATTTTGGTAAAATAGAAATACTCCATGTAGGATGAGCTTGAGCAAGTCATTTAACATCTTTGAGACTTAGTCTCTCCTGTGAAATAAAGCAGGACAAAATCACTAATTTAGTTTCTAGCTATAAAAAATCATTTATTATTAATTATTAAGTATCTATAATAGTTTGGGTTATTGTTAACCAAATATTCACCCTTCTTCCCCATCTACTAATGGATGGGATGACTTTCCCAAATTCTATGGATGTCAGGCTTGCTCTGGTGAATTGACGGTGAGTAGACTTGACATAAGCATAAATGCTCTTGGGAGGTTAGGCTTGTTTTATATTCTGGTGATCCATCATGAGCAGATCATGCCACTGACCCTTCATCTTAGTCCCAGAGTAAAGACACATGTAGCAGACCTCAACCCAACATGTATCCTGGAGCCTAGCTCAGCTAACCTACAGCTTGAAATATCTGCCCAGCCAAGCATAGCCTAGGTCAGCCAAGCCATAGGCAAACTAAAGATCCATAAGCAAGAAAATAAATACTCATTGTTTTAAGTCATCGAGGTTGGGGGATTTGAATCACTGTATGACGGCAATAGCTAAATAATATACTATCATACATGGATCATATATGAAGAAATACCAATACTTTCTTACTGGCTCAAAAAATATTTTGATTTAACCTCGAGATGGCTTATTTAAAAATTTATTAAATTTTTGTTGAGAACCCAACATGAAGGCTATACTGGCCATTTGTCTATTTATGAATGTATAACTTCTAATCTCTCTAAGGATTCAAGAATCTACCATTGTATGGGCCTTGGTGGGAGACAAGTCCCTAACTCCACACAACGAAGAAGCCCAAATTCCAGCTCTTTATTTTCCCTGACCCCTGGCAGTTAGAACCTAGTTATATGACCTCAGCTTGCCTTAAAATAGGACTCTGCAATTTATCAATTTATGACCCACCAGCAAAATCTGGCCCACCACCTGTCTTTGTAAAAAAAGTTTTATTAGAATAAGCCATGCCCATTCATTTATATATTACCTATGGTTTCTTTTACCCTACAACAGCAAAATTGAATAGTTTCAACAGAGGATATATGGCATACAAAGACTAAAATATTTACTAACTGAACCTTTAGAGAAAAACATCCAATCCCTGCTTACTAATGATTCTGTCAGAAACCTTAATTCTGAAATTCGTGATACAAAAAGAAGTAATAATTCAGATACTTTTTGGCAGTGATTGTAGCAACATTATTCAGTGACAAAGACAATTCTGGGTACACCATCATATCATGGCCTTGATAGCAATTTATTACTTAGAGTCATTTTGTGACTTGATGCTGGATGTGTTTCTGAATGCCTAGCCTGGTCTTCCTTGATGGGTTCTGCCCATTTGTAAAGCTGGCTTTCAGATTTTTCCATTGATTCTATGAACTACCTGATATCCTTCTAATAAACGGTGTAATTCTACCTAAGGTAAGCAAAGTCACTTTCTGTTAACTGTAACTTAGAATCTCGAATGGTTCATAGACCTTGCTTTACTTACTGACCCTGTGTAAAATATTCTTTTTCCACTCCCCAGAATCTTGCTCTTGCCATCTAGCACAGCTTACATCTATTAAACCATGTTTTACTGACTGCCCATTTTCTCTCTAGGACTGGGAGATTCTTCAGAGCAGGGACTGAATTTAATTCATTTTTCAATGTTGCTCAGAAAAATGTGAAAGAATATCAAAATAAATTAACAGGCATGAAGACCATCCGAGCCATAAGACATCATTTTTATCAACAATATTGCCAAGCTTAATTGAGTCATCATCATGTATAAGCAATCCTCTAGGCACTCTGCATGCACTGTCATTCAGTCCTCAAAACAACCTTATGACTTAGAAAATGTTTTTATCCCATTTTATAGATAAGGGAATTGTGTAGCATAAAAGTTAAGGAACTTGCTGAAGGACACAAAGCTAATCAGTGGCAAAGCCAGGATTCCAAAACAATTTGAACTGTATATGATTTAAACCAGTTTTATCTGAGAGTAGGCGAAAAGACAGGATATTTAATAGTTCCTCACCTGTTACTACAGAAGTTCAATTAGAATAAAATTAAAATACTCTTCCAGTCTCTAGATATGAAAAGAGCATGCCTAAGGCTGTAAGAGATGCTCTATCCTTCGCCAGACATATGAAAGGCCCCAGGTTTGGGGTGAGATTTCAATTTACTCTCTTATGGAATGACATTGGTGTTTCTGCTTCTTTTAAAGTCTACACTTAAAGGTGAACTGAAAGGAAAGCATCTATATGACTTGGTGAGAAGGGAATATCTAGCTCACTGGACAAAGGTGACATAAATAAAGTATGGGAGCGGCCTCAGAAAGCAGAACGTGTCACCACTGCTTTTCACTACACAGTGGTAGATGCCTATAGAAGAAGCACAGTGATCACCGGTTACCCATGACCACCTCCCGCCCCCAAAGTTCTTAGGCGATGGTGTTAGTGGCCTGGATGGCTAGGAGAAAACACTGTCTGAGAGAAGATGACAGAGACGAGAATATTCCAACATGGGAATAAGCACCCCAAAAGAGGGTGATGAAACTGACCTCACTGCAGTAGCTTACATAAGAGGCTCATAATGACTCAGTGTGGGATATTGAGAGAAGGTACACCATGGTGGCATTACAAGTTTGTCTTTTACGGTATATACACAGGGTTGTTGAGTTTGTTTTATCAATATTGGCTTTGGATACCCTGGGAATAGCTGTTTTCCAGCAAGTTGAGATAAAACGACGAAGAGGAGGCTTCAGTCCAGACATGCTAAACATTCACTTTGTACTCAGTACTATATTAGTACCAAGCATATTGCACAAAATAAAAGATAGCTCTTGTCTTTAAGGAGCTTGTACAGGAGGTACAAAAGTAAACACATTGATTACTATGTGGTAAATTCTAGAAGTAGGTCACTTTGGAGCCACAGAGTCTGGCAACATTTACAACTACATAACGGGTATATTGATATTATATTACATTAAATGTTAAAATAATATCTAAGTTTCCAGACTTTATAGTAGACTTTAACATAGAAATAACATCTCAGGTAAGATCTGAAGGACAGATGGGCTAGAGGGAGAGCAAAACATATGAAAATATTCAAATTGAATTAATACTGCTAGAGCAGAACTTGGAGGGCACTAATGTAGGCAGGAATTAAAAGGCAGTGAGGCTGATCAGATAAACAGGGGACATGTGAAGGCTTTATAGGCTCAATTAGTGAGTATGGACTTTATTCTAAGGAAAATGAAATTATAGTACTGAGGTTCTTACACTTTGGAAAACAACCCTGGATAAAAGATAATTAGGAGCAAAGTAGGGATTCTCATTAGAGATAACCAAGATTTCTGCTAGAAGTACTGGTTTAAGAACCTAATGTAGTAAATTAAGAACTACAATAGAGGGAAGGTTAAAAATAGACAGAGATGAGAGATATTTAGGAAGTTCTCTATAGCTATTAAAATTATTGGATTTTCTCTGAGAATAATGAAGGAGACTGTCTTAAGACTACAAATCATTGAAACAAATTGTTTTAAAGCCATTAGAACTTTATAACTTTTAACCTAAAATTAAAAGAAAAAACAATACCTTCTTGAGGCTAAAGAATGTATATAAATTCAAAAAATTTGGTCAAAAATTAGATACCTTTAATTAAGGTAAGCACTAAAATGCTGTTTTAAATCAAGCTAGTACATTCTTCATAGCAAAATAAATAAATAAATAAATAAGTGGAGGGACTTCAAAATGTAAAGTAATGCCTTCAAAATAGAAACAATTAAATGAAAATAAACTTTTTGTTCATAGCTTATATTTTAAACATATTAATCCAAGTATCAAACTGATATAAATATATAGAACACAGGTTTGACCAAAGATATACATTTTATATTATACAGGCATTTACATCAACTACATTAAATAACCAAACCTTTTTATGACATTATCTGAATTTTAGCAGAAAATATAGTGCTCCAAGATAATGCTAACTTTAGTACAAAATAATTTGTTCTCACTCCACTTACCTTTTTCCAGTGATATTGATACCGCTCTCTCTCTTCCTCTCCACCTCTTTTTTTTTTCCCCACAGATAACGTTGAAATAAACTCTAGAGTTCCCTGAAAACATTTATACTAATTTAGTAAAACAGAAGTGTTACCTACCCTTGGCGGTCCTTGTACATTTTGTTAACTCTTTCCCATTGGAAATCGAGTCGTGAGAGAGCTTCCTGGAGCTTCGCTCTTTCCATAGGTGTAGCACTTTGCAGTGCTGCTGTCTTCTTAGTCTGAATAATGTCCATCCGCCCTGCGATTTGTTGTAGGTTGTCTTTTATATTCTGTAATGTTAAAATTTTAAAACAAGTCAGAAAAGAATGAATCAGTTGTTTAGGGAAAGAGAAAAAAAAATGTATCAGTTCCAGAAGTTACAGTCTTGCAATTCTTAATTATTGACTTTGAAAAATCATCAGCCCTGAAGCCCACTGGTTTCAACATGCCCAAATTCAATGCATGAACTACACTCATCTTGATTCAGTCGATCCCTCCCTCCATTTTAAGACCCTATCTTCATTTAGCTTCTGTAACTTGGACACTTCTTTCTGGTTTTCCTTCCACTTTCATGACTACTGCCTCTAAGGCCACTTTGCTGAATCCTTCTCCTCTTATTAATTGTTAATATTGGAGTGTAATAGCTTAGTTTTGACACTACTTTCCTTGGTCCTATTGATGTAAATACACACTATACAACAATGACTTCTAAACTTATATCTTCAGCCCTGACCTCAACTTACCTCCAGACTCAAAAAACCCAGCTACTTCCTTGACACTTGGACATCTCATGAGCATCTCAATACAGCCCTAACCAAATTCTGAACTGCATCCTCTTATCTTTCTCTTCCCATGGTTTTCCCAATTTCTATAAATGACATATCAATTAATAGTTATTCAGGCTGATAACCTTGGAATCATTCTTGAGCTTTCTTTTTTAATGTCCAGAATTCAAATCATTGGACAGTCCTGTTGGCTCTACTTCCAGAACATATCCAGATTTTGAACCTTTCTCATTACCTCCCCTGCTATAGTTCTGTTATAAGCTATCATTATATCTCAGCTGGATTATTGCAATAGCTACATAAATGATCCTCCTGCTTCATCTTGACCCTCTTCCAGTCAATTCTCCAGACAACAACTAGATTCTTTTAAAACATAAAATCAGATCAAATCACTCCTCTGGTCAAAACCCTCCAATGGCTCTTCATCAAACCCGTAATCCTTACCATGGCCTACAAAGCTCTATATGATGTGGCTTGTGCTATCTATAGTTCTAATCTTATCTTTTCCTGGTCTCTTCCAAGAACACAATAATTCAGCCTCATTAGCCAATTTGTGTCCCTTGAGTAAACCAAGCATAGTCTTGCTTCAAGGTTTCTACACTGTTTCCTCTGCCAAAATATTCTTTCCCTCCAAGAAATTTATGTCTGGTTTCCTTACTTCTTTCTCAGTGCAAAGGAGCCTTCTCTACTACTCTACGTTAAGTAGCAGCACTGATCATCCTGTATCTCCTGTATTCTTCATTTTTCTTTCTGTCACTTATGACTGACATTAAATTATATATCTAGTGGTCTCTCTACACCACTAGGCTAAACCGTGTTAGTGCAGGGATGTTATTTTCCAGAGCTCAAACCTATCCTGGCACATGGTAGGTACAAACACATATTTGTTGAATAAATGAAGAAACAAATATATCCCATAAATTAACTCCATCATTTTTTTATCTAGACTATATTTATGGGAAAAAAATTAAAAACCAAAAATTCATCATGTAATAAAAATATTTTAAAATACTGATTTTCAAAAAAAAATTGCTGAAAATTACATATTTGGCTGATCTTGTTAGTATGAATTTATTTTGTTCATCTGAATTATTACAAAGTCAATTCAGCAAATGTTTATTGAGCTTATCAATGTAAAAGGATCAATACAGAGAAAGCAAAGTTAGGTGAAGCACAGTTTTATTTGTTTGTTTTTGAGAAGTTTTAAATTGATATTATTCTGGTAGTAAGGGGAGGGTGTGGTTTGGAGAACTGAGGGGAAAAAAAATAAAATTGTAGAAGCCCCAGCTGGCTTGTAAGAAAGAATATGATGTGTGGTTTAAGTGGTACCAAATATTTTCTGGAAGTTCAAAGAAGGAATGATCATATACCATATTTGGTTACAAGCTCAGGAAAGAGTTCATGAAGGAAGTAAAATTTAGGGCTGACAGAGATGAGTAGTTGAGGTGGGTAGAACATTATAGTTAATAAATTACACACATACTAAGACAGGGAACGTGAGCAGGCATATTTGGCTAACTTTTTGGAAATGCAGAGAATTAAAGGAAGATGGGTCAGGAAACAGAGGCTGGAGGTATTTAATGATATGCTTTGAAAATTCTGCACATAATTCAGTACCAAGTGGGAAACCATAATTTCTAAAAAAAAAAAATATATTACAGAAAAATTTAAATATATACAAATGCAGGAAAATAGTACAGACGGTCCCCATGAACCGATTGTCCAGTGCCACCTCTTAGGAAGCCTCAGTCAACCTTGCTTCATTACACTCTCACATATTCACCTCCTCAACTGGATTATTTTGAAATAAACTGATATAATATTTTATCCATAAATACTTCAGCATGTGTTTTCAATATACACCAACTCTTTATAAGAAAAGTATATATAACTCCATTATTACACCTAAAAAATTAACAGAAATTCATTAATCAAATATCTACTTGGTACTCATTATAGCATTGAATTAAAAAAGGAGTTTAAAAATAAGAAGACTTGGCAGAACTGATTGTTAGGTAAAAAGGAAAAAAAGGCTTGAATAACTCCCAGGTTTTTGGCTTGGATATACAGATGAATAGTGGTGTCACCAAATAAAAAGATTTCCAACAGGTGATCAGGTTTCATGTGTGCATGTATGCTTGTGTGTGTGTGTGTGTGTGTGTGTGTGTGTGTGTGTGTGTGTGTAAGCGATGAGTTCAGATTTGGATGTAATCATTTTGCAAAGCATTTGGGCATCAGAGTGTACAGATCCAACAGGCATTTGGCATCAGATTTTTGAGAAGAGGAATAAGATGACAACTACTCTTAGAACATACATATTTTCATATTTCCACATGGTCTGGGCTTTCGGAGCAAAGAAATTCAATACTAGGTTAAAGAATGAATGAATAGCAAACACACCTTGGAGTTTAGACTAGTGTGCTGCTCCAGAAAGTAATCTCTCTAGAGAATTTTGCTTACTTACATTCTAACTTACCTTCCAAGAATAAAGAACCTCTACCTTCCTTTCCACCTGAAGAGGATCTGTTTACATTCCAGAAAAGGCCTATGCTGTCTGCCTGTCTCTTTCTCTCTCTGTCCCCACCTCTTGCCCCTCAGATATAAGAGTTTCCTTATATAAGCTCTTATGTTTATAATTTGGGGATTTCTTTCTTGCACTACAACACTCACATGATAAATATCTGGCCATCATTACATTTTCCTGTGGGGATTTGGTGCATGGGAGCTGGTGTAAAGATGCTGTTGAGTAATTAATGATGTGTTCTCTGATTCAGAGATCTTGTGTTTCCTGCCAGGGTAAATAAATATCGATATACAAACTTAAAAAATATCAATAAAATAAATACTTTTGCCTACTTCTAGTCAAGATTGAAGAAGACTTTAATCATGTATGAGATGGAGACAAGGCTAGATAGAAAGTGTCTCTTGCTGAACCTGCAGCATCCCAAGCATCCCAGAAGGCAGGCTCTGAAAGCAAACTCGAATTGAATTGGGCAGCAGTAGAGACGTTATAAGTAGACGTAGATCTTAGAGGATTTTCCTGCCTCATTCTAAGACTTGTATCTGTAGTGCATGAAAGCTTGTCCTGGAGGAGAACTAAGCTGTAGAAACAGAGTAGAGTATAATATAACGCCAGTTGTAAGGGGTAAAAGTCAACCTTATAGTGAGAACATAAAAAAAGAAAAAAGAAAAGAAAAGAAAACAGAGCAGTGTGTTCCCAGGTCTTTCAAATCAGCTAGAAACAAGGTAAGATACAATGGTTATGCTGATGTGAATTAATTTGACAGAGAAAGAGAGAGAGGTTGTTTATAAAATTCCAAGTTGTTCTCTTCAAGTCCATGTACACCTTGTGACTAGAAGGCTTTATTCTTTTTGTTAAGCAACTCAATTTAGCTCTGTGATAAGAGTACTTATCCAACAGGTCAAGTATTATCATACGACAGAACAGAGGCCATGTCAACACAGAAATACCCCATGAGAGTACTTATCTGGAGAAATTCAGGTTAAAACTGTCATCTATGAGTGTTACATACGAAATTGCTAGTCATTGGAATATAGGCATTGTTTAATTGCACAACGGATGGTTAAGTTACACAGAAAAATATTTTCAGAGTGAAAAGTGTGAGAAAAAAGATTGCCTAAGGATGAACCTCTGTGGAAAGCAGAGACTGAGGAAAGATATAAATATGCCTAGAAAGTAACTCTCATCAGACCTCGAAGGAGACCTAAAAGAGTAAAATGTTTCAAAATCAAGGGAAGAAAGAATATCAGGAAGGAGGGAAGGAGTTGTCATCAAGTCAAATGCAGCTAGAAATAGGAGGAGAAAGTCAACTTTGGCAATTTAAGAAGTCATTGGTGATTTTACCCAGAGCAAATTTAGCATTTTGAAAGTGTGAAAATATAAATCTGGACAGGGCAGATTGTCTTCCACTGTCATTTTCTTTCACTACAAAATTGAAAATAGCATACTACGACATTGCAGTTTGCATTATTTGACACAAGACACATCTTTAGTGAAGAAATGTTTACTACTAATAAAAAAAAAAACTTATAACAAAAAAACACCTTTTTTTAGAGAATGGATGAGGTATATGTTAGCAATGCCCTAGAAGTCACTTCAATGAAGTTTACCTCTTATAGTCTTTTTCTTTTTATTCACCCGGCAAAATTTCATGAACATCTTCTGATGACTTTGCTGTCTAGAGATTTGGGTGGAATCTTTGGGGCTATCCCACGAACTTGATTAGGTCAAGTGCTAGAAGCATGTGCCAACATGACTTCTTTGCTATTTCTGTTAACTCGACTGACCTGGGCAGCCTGATTTCACCACGACTTGCACTGGATCAACTCTTGATGATGTGAGTCATGGATTCCATTTTATGGCTGCTAGCCTAAGCGTGAAGATCCAGAAATTTTCCAGATGCTCCACTCAATACCAAACAGACTGACAAAGCTGATTACTTAAATTCACATTGGGGCAACCAGCCACATTTGTCTGTACATTGGGAGCCCAAATATTTAAAATGAATGGCTGTAATCTCATATGGGAGTACTATTTTTAAAAAAAGAGAGAGAAGGAGGATCTCTGCCACTAGAATAAAAGTAATCCATTTATGGTTTTAATGGGAGGTGTATCTGTGCATGTGGTTTCTTCCTGAGGATTTGAGGTTGCAAAGCTTCCTGATTTTAACCTGAATCTCTCTTCAGAGCTCCCAATTATCTGGAAAGTGGTAGAGTTGTTCAGAATCGAGTTATGAATGGTTTTAGCAATGCTGGGCATGTTGCAAAGGCAAGAAAACTTTCTATCTTAAATGAGAAAGGCAAAAAGCAAAAACTGAGGCAGGGATGTCATACTCTTTGGTTATCTAGATAATAGCTCCTTAGTGCATTCTCAGAGAATGCTTTCAAAATTGGCTGGAGTCCAGGGAATCCTTTTGTCCCTGAGGCATTGCAAACAGAAAAATGGTATATGCACCAAAAAAATCTGTAGCAGTTTCCATAGTTTAAAGTCAGAGATGAGATCTTTTCTAGTTTTTACTATTTTAGTTTATCTAGAAATAAGTGATCTTTACAGTTTCTGACCCTCTAAAAATGAAACCATAGTCCTGTAGTTGCTATGGGGCTAGAAAAATCCCTAGGATCACTATAGAATCTATTATTTCCATTTCTACCCCTAAATATTTCCTTATCTTACCTGAAAACGTGATGGAAAAATGATAAAGTACCAATTTTTTTAGTCAAGTTCTTTTTTAATTTTGACATGCCCCATGAATTGACCTCACCAACACCCATTTCCATTCTGTAAGATGTTTATTTGTTAACCACTCTTCCTGTGAAAAGAAATGTTAATTTTGGAAGGCATTTGTACATGAGTTTATATAATTTATGTTCTTATTTTAGAATAGCATCCTTGCAACTATGATTCACAAAATAAAATAAAATCAATAAGACCCGTATTTATGCACTGTTACTAGAGAAAAATTAGTGAAGTAACTTTTACAACTAAAAGATGAAGTCCGGATATGAAAAATAAGGAAAAACAGAAGATTATGTACTATGCTGATTTAATTTACATTTCTAGTTGAAACATTTATCATTTAAAAAAGATCACATTGATAATACAGACAATAATATAGGTGTCAACTTTGAGATAAATAATATTTTAAGACATGAGTCTCCCTTTAACAAGAGATTCAGTTTTTAAAGGAGATAAATAGCACAAACAATTTGAACCTAAAAGTACTTTTTTTTAATTAAAGTATTGTGTAATAAGTAACTTCAATGAGCAAAAAAAAAAAAAAAAAAACTAGAGACTATAATTTAACTAGGGCAGTGGTTCCCAAACTTTTTGGCACAAGGGACCAGTGCTCCTATGAGAACCTAATGCCTGATGATATGAGGTGGGCTGAGGTGGTGATGCTAGTGCTGGGGAGCAGCTTCAGATACAGATGAAGCTTCGTTTGCTTGCCTGCTGCTCATCTCCTGCTTTGCGGCCTGGTTCCTAGCAGGTCATGGACTGGTACGCAGTCCAGGGTTTGGGGACCCATTATCTACGGAACCAAACAAGGGGCCTATTTGCCAACTAATCAAGTTGAGATAAAGGTCTCAAGAAATTAATTTGACTATGCTCTGTTCTCTGTCATAATGGGCAGATTTCTGCTGTTAAGTTTTTCTTCCATTTAATGTAAAGCAACAACTATTCCCTTGCTGTCAATGTTTCATTACAAGGCATGTCTTTACCACCTAAATGGTAAACTTATTTGTATGAAAGTCAAAACAGACACAGTA
Organism: Eonycteris spelaea; assembly: GCA_003508835.1. Taxonomy (NCBI): domain Eukaryota; kingdom Metazoa; phylum Chordata; class Mammalia; order Chiroptera; family Pteropodidae; genus Eonycteris; species Eonycteris spelaea. Next base: position 1,846,530 of record PUFA01000228.1, read on the forward strand.
GAAATTGAACGGGGCTGGAGTAGGGGACAGAAATATCTGATAAATTGAACTTAGTGTTAATCACTTCTATAATAAGCTTTAAAATGATCTTATTGAATTTTTAATGTCATTTCTTACCCACAGTTACTAAGTTCTTTATTTCAAAAACACTAAGAAAAGTATAAGTATGATTTCTAGTGTTTAAAATAGCATCATTTCTGTTGGAGCTTCTCTGTAATCATGAAAATAATGGCCATCTCACAAACACAAAACATAAAATTCAGTTCAGCATGTGTTAAGCTTCAGCACACAATTGAAAAATGAGGATGTCTATAATTTTTAGGTGTCTTTAGTGCTGTTTTATACCAAGAAGTAAGCTCATACACTTTCATGACTCTTACCAAGGCAGGATTTGAAATAATATGTCAATTGTAGGATGTGTATACAAATATTAATCTCAAATGTTATCTTCTATGTTAAAGTTTGCAATAAAATATTTAGAAATTATTTACAAAATATTTATATCAAATTTGGCAATGTTCCCTTAGTAAAAATGTTTCAGTAAGGGTAAAAAAAGCTATCTTAAAATTGAAACAATATAGTTGCAGAGATATAAAAATGTAAGCCAAAATATAATATGAAATTGATTGTTTAGTATATTTTCACTAAAAGTTACTTCCATATTTCAATAATACTCTGGTTTGAAGTATATTGAACTTTATTCAAAAAACATATATAAATTGCTTTCTAGTGACTCTTCAGTTTTCATTTCTCAAAATGACTCATGAGAGCAGATAGCTATAAACACCTGTAAATCACATTTTTTTTTTTTTTACCATATACACTTCTTGAAGGAGATTGGTATTTATTGCTTCACTAAAACCTTCTTCATTGCATCTTACTCCTCTGCAGCATTCAGTACTGTTAGGCACAACCATCGTCACACAGCCATGGCCTCCCTAGTATTGCCTAGTTCTGCTATGTCACAGGTTTCTCTCTACTTCTCTGAGAGCTGTATCTTTGCCTTTATTCATTAACTTGACTAATATCTGTTGACAAACCTACCCTGTGCGAAACACTTTCTATGTACTAGGGATATAATAGTGTGCCAGAAAAATAAAGTCTTCCTACTTTTGTTAGCCCACAAACACTTTGCTGTGGCCTTAAGCAGAACTAGTCATTCAATGTCTCAGTCCTTACAACTGCTGGATGCCTCCTTCTCTTGGGCACTATATCAGTGATGACTCTATGCTTATCTTGCTTATCTTGTTTTCCGACTCATCAATAGGATCCATTTGTGTCAAAGTGATGTTTTAGGTCATGGAGTGACTAAAATTGTCAACAGAGGCCAGGGTAGAGTAAGAAGGCTGAGAAAGGAACACAGAAATAGACCAATATTTTGTGAGCAAGTTTGGAAGAAGAGCTAACAAATTACCACCAATAATTCCCAAATTTATATCTCTAATCGAGATTCTCTCCCAAATTCTGATTAATATACATCGAACTGTCTCTTTGATATCCACATGGTTGTCTAATAAATATCTTAAACTTAACATGTCAAAACTGAACTTACACTAAACCTTGTACTCTAACCTGATCCTCTTGCAATTTTTCACATTCTATAGTTAACATATCAGCTTCATTCTTCTAGTTATTCATGCCAAAATTCTTAGTGTTATCCTTGACCCCTCTTTCTACCAACCCATATACAACTGGCCATCAAATCCCGAGGGCTCTACCTTAAGAATATGCAGAATCTGACTCCACCACTAATCTGATCCAAACTACCATTTTCATCTTGGATAATTTTGAATATGGGTCTAATGTCAGTGCTTTCTTTAAAGGGTTGTGATTACCATATGAGTTAACACAAGTATTTTAGAATATGTCCTGGCACATAATAAATAAGTGGTAGTTATTAGTATCATCCAAAATTCCAATTATATTCAAAGCACAAATATTCAAAAACTTTTTCCTCTATAAAATTATTGTTTCTGCTTTTTACATTGCTTTCTCCTCTTCATGAATTCAGTTATACTTGTGTCTTATACTATACATTTTGGCTATATTATGTCTTACCTACCTTTATTACTTTCTAACTTATCTGTATAACTATGAAATGTGTTTTCAATTAATATTACAAATTATCAGTGTAGAAATCACATTGTATATTTTTCTTTTAGCATGTTAAGCACAGTATTCCGACTTTAATAAATATTTGTTGATGTGAAGTGAAAACTGTGTTGAAGCTCTGAATATTAACTTGCTTATGAAAATCCAATGCGAATTGAATCGCCAAACCTTTAAGATTTATTACATTGTTCGTGACTCATTGCAATATGCATTCAGGCCACAATGGATGTTGTAAGCTATTCAGATATCTCCCTGTTTCTTTTATTTTACTGATCATTTAACTGTTAGAGTAAATAGTTCAATAGCAGTCCATCTGCATTTCCTGGCTGAGTTTCTCCATGGTTTCCTCTTGGCACCTCAAATACCTAACAGCAGCCACAGTCCTTCATTCGGAATTATGTCTGTCCAAGTTTTCCAGATGCCACAGAACGTCATCAAAAACAAAAAGAACAATGCAAACCTATATGTCACCTGCTCTGAGTGTTCCTCAAACACAATCCTAGTGCACTGGCACCAACTAAATTGAAAATAATTTCACAAGTCCTTTTGTGATAGCTACATTTGTGGACAGTTCAACACATTGTCTAAATCATTTTACAGAAAATCTTGATAGAAAAATTGGCTCTTGCACATAGTAATAGAGACTTGTGTCAAAGCAAACGCTTTTTCCTTCATTAAAATTAGACGTGTGGCGTTGCATGTCTCCAATTTTTTTTTAGAACCAGAGCATGCTTTCGGACCTTGTGTAACTGAGCAGAGAGGAGCAGATAGGTTTCACAGAGAAAAATCCTAAGTCAATACAGTAATCCAGGGAAACCTAAAATACTTATTGCCGCCAAGGAATGGGACTGAAAAATATGGACAGGATGGGTTTCGTTCTTTTTTTGTATTTTATACTCCTTTTTCCTGTTTAAACATGTAATCATGAGCTCCTTATTATTTTGATAAGGAACTGAAAATCCAGTATGAGGTCAAGCAAGTTCATAGATAACTACTATACAAGATAGAATGTAATTAAATCTGCACAAATTAATACACATGTGAGTACATTCATTTGGGAAAATAAGAAACATATTTGGTAATATTTTGCCCATTTTATAAATGATTAATGCTGGTGATGTTGGAAGAACATACTTTACATCACTGTGTTTTACAAAGGGAAAGGAAAGCAAAACTACTGTTTTATATAATTATTCTGAACTTAAATGAATAATTTAAAACAAAACAAAACAAAATTTATGATATAGGAGCAGGACCCTAATACTCTACCTCACTTCCTTACCTTTTTGGAAGTACCTAGATTTCCTCAATGATGAGAACATCCTTTTAATCTTTTCTGTAAGGTATGGCAAATTCAATTTGGCAATTGATAGTAATTGAAGTCCATTAATTATACGTGATTTACAGTACAGAGTTCTTGATTTTTTCTTTGAATATTTAAAGATATGCATTAGGATTCAGAAATAAGCCAACTTGGGTAAAAGTCATTGTACTAGATCGAACCATATGCGAGTGCCAATATTTGAATATTTTGACTTACATAATATCAATTCATAAAGTTCAATTGTTATTTTAGTATTAAAAAGCTTATGATTACCAATTTAAACAGGAAAATGAATACAGACCAGCTTTCCTAAACGTCAAAAGAAAAACAACAAAATAGGTAACAAAAATCAATCTCAAAACTCAAAAGAAAAAAGAGAAAACAAAACACTTCTAATTGGAGAAGATGTGAGGAAACATGGCAGGGTGAAGACGTCCCCAGGTCTCTCCCCTTGAAACAACAACAAGCTGAGCATCTAAAACTCAACAAAAAGCACCCAAACTGCACACCAGCACGTCTGAGTGTGGGATCTGTGCATAAGAGCTAACACAGGTCAGAACCCCCAGGTGTTGGATGCTGGACTGGGAGAAATAAAGAAGCTGCCTCTTGCAGCTGCCAGAGCTCCTATAAGCAGGAGGGGGAGGGAAGAAGGTGTGGCATCTTCCCTAAACAGCCTTGCCTGAGAGAGTTTGGGAGTTCCACACAGCCAGAGCAGGGCCCAGTCATCAGGACAGAAACAGAGAAGCAGATGACAGAGAAACAACAGCTGATTTTTACCAACTGCAGTTGCAAAACTGAACCTGAGCTGCAGACCCCAACCCCCAGCCCAAAGGGCCCCTCCTCCCATACCATCTGAGATCGATCACCACGGAGCCCAGGAGAATCTTAGCGACCACTCCAAAACTGTTGCCAATACTGACAGGAACTGAAACTGAGGATAGCAAACATGATTAAATATCTACAAGAAAATAAAGGCATTATATAAAGGCATTTATTAAGGCTTTATGTAATGCAGAGATCCAAGAGGCTTAGATGCCACCTGCTAGAAACCATAAGAAAAGCGCCTTCTTTGCAGCAGGCTAAAGAGAGACCTTTATATAAATATTCTTTCTGGAAAAAAAGCAAAATTCATTTCCATTAATGCCCAGGTGGAGAAATAGTCCATTAAATACCATGAACAACCAAGGGGACAAGGCATCTCAGAAAAATCAATAGATGCAGAAAAGCCTTCAACAACATACGGCATCCATTTATTAACAAAACACTTAACAAAATCGGTATAGAAGTAAAGTTGCCTTATCATAATAAAGGCCATATATGACAAACCCTCAGCCAACATTTTACTTCAATGGTGAAAAACTTAAAAACCTTCCCTCTAAGATCAGGAACAAGGCAAAATGTCCCAATATCGCCACTGTTATTCAATATAACATTGGAGGTCCTAATGAGTGCAATCAGACAAGAGAAAGATATAAAAGACATCCAAATAGGAAACAAAGAAGTCAAACTGTCCACTATTTGCAGATGACATGATTCTCTATATAGAAAACCCTAAAGACTCCACAAGAACACTACTAGAAACAATAAGCAAATACAGTAAAGTTTCTGGATACAAAATCAACATTCAAAAATCCATAGCATTCCTATACTCTAATAATGAAATGTCAGAAAAAGAAGTGAAAAAATAATCCTTTTGCAATTGCAACAAAAAGAATAAAATACCTAGGAATAAATCTAACAAAACGTGAAGGAACCTATATAATGAAAACTATAAAACTCCTATTAAAAGAAATTAAGAAGATACAAAGAAATGGAAATATTCCATGTTCTTGGATTGGAAGAATCAACATAGTTAAAATGACCATATTACCTAAAGCATTATACAGATTTAATGCAATCCCATCAAAATCCTCGGCATTTTTTAAAGAAAGAGAACAAAAAATCATGATTTGTATGGAAGCACAAAAGACCAAATGCCAAAGCCATCCTGAGAAAAAAGAATGAGGCTGGAGGCATCACTCTGCCTGACTTCAAATTATACTACAAAATGACAGTAATCAAAACAGCATGGTATTGGCAGAAAAACAGACACATGGACCAGTGGAACAGAATCGAGAGTCCAGAAGTAAACCCATATTTATATGGGCAAATAATTTTTGACAAAAAAAAACAAAAACATACAGTGGAGAAAGGAAAAGCCTCTTCAATAAATGGTGCTGGGAAAACTGGAAAGCCACCTGCAAAAGAATGAAACTAGACTGTTGTCTATCACCACACACCAAAATTAACTCAAAATGGATTAAGGACCTGAATATAAGACCTGAAACAATAAAATGCATAGAAGAAAACATAGGAACTAAACTCAAGGACCTTGGACTTAAAGAGGATTTTATGAATTTGACCTCAAAACAAGGGAAGTAAAAGTAAAAATAAATGAATGGGACTACATCAAACTAAAAAGCTGCTCAGCAAAAGAAATTCAACAAGGTAAAGAGAGAACCATCTGAATGGGAAAATATATTTGCAAGCAATGCCTATAAGGGCCTAATATCCAAATATACAAAGAACTCATACAACTCAATAAAACAACAAAAAAACAAATGATCCAATCAAAAAATGGGCAGAGGACCTGAACAGACACTTCTCCCTAGAGGACATACAAATGGCCAACAAATATGAAAAGATGCTCAACATCACTAGCTATTAGGGAAATGCAAATCAAAACCACAATGAGATACCATCTCACACCTGTTAGAATAGCTATAATCAACAGGACAAGTAATAACAAATGTTGGAGAGGATGCAGAGAAAAAGGAACCCTCATACACTGCTGGTGGGACTGCAAATTGGTACAGCCACTATGGAAAACAGTATGGAGTTCCTCAAAAATAAGAATTGATCTACCATATGATCCAGCAATCCTTCTACTGGGTATTTACCCCAAAGACTTGAAAACCCATATCCGAAAAGATATTTGCACACCGATGTTCATAGCAGCATTATTCACAGTGGCCAGGACATGGAAGCAACCAAGTGTCCTACAATAGATGATTGGCTAAAGAAGTACTTATATACAATGGAATATTACTCAGCCATAAGAAGGATGAAATACTGTCATTTGCAACAACAAAGATGGACCTCAAGATAATCATGTAAGCGAAATAAGCCAGACAGAAAAAGTTGAAAACACATGATATCAACTTATATGGGGGATATTAACCTAAAAGCAACAAACGAAAAGAACAAACAAACAGAAACTCGTGGACATGGACTATAGGCTAATGGTTACCAGAGGGTAGGGGGAGGGGAAAGGAGGGGTAGGTAGATGGTTAAAGGGGTCAGATATGGGGGTAGGGGGAGGGTGAAGTGGGTAAAGTGAATAAAATATATGGTAGCTGAAGGAAACTGGACTTTGGCTGGTAAACGCACAACAGAATATACAGATGTCAAATGATAATGTATACATGAAAATTATATAATTGTATTAACCAATAAACTTAATTACTCCAATAAACTTAATTAAAAATAAATAAAATAAAAATACTTTTAATTAAATCATTCTTCACTTAGAGCTTTGATGCTTTTAAATCTTTAATCATGGTTCTGAACTCAAAACAAAAAAAAAATTAATTACTGACATAAAATTGGAAAATAATTCTACGTTATCTTATTAAAAAATAAATTCCAAACAAATGAACAAAAAACAAACTAGAAAACATCATCCTATTCTTGGTAAAAGGCATGGTGCATGGAAACTTGAAATGATTTAGAGTTGGTATTCCTATACCTAAGAAATCTATATAAAAGTGAGTTATTTGGCACCTGAAATCAACAGAAAAATGGAAAATTTACCCCTGAAGTAATATGTAGCTTTTGAAAAATATGTAAAGGAATATGGTTGAAAGTATTAAAGGCTTTTTAACAAAAATTTTGATGTAAAACTATTTGTTTTAGGCTATGTGCATTTTTAAATTTTACACTTCTTTTTACCTTTAGGCTATTTGCTAAACTGAAAATAATTTATGTATATTTTAATGCTGTTGTTAACATTTTTTTTTAAAGTTTCAAAGATATAAATATGAAAATTTATAAGGTTATCACATTCTTAAAGTCGATTTGTTTTTAAGGATTATTTACATGTAAATTTAATTTATAATATATTTTTAAGATTTTGAATATTTGATGACTGAGTTTACACATCTTAAAATCTATATAATTATATAATTTTTAAAGAATTTTTCTACATAATCCAACATAATTTCACTCTTTCTTTACAACAGTACTGCTTAGTAGGCTGGGATAGGTATTATCATTGATCTAATTTCAAAGCTAATAAAACCCCTGAGACTTAGAAATTTTATGTGACTTATGAGTCAGACTCCAGTGTCTAAATCAAAGTCTTTTAAGTTCAAATCCAGTGCTTTGCCAAATCTCTCTAGCCTACTGCTTTTCACAACTACATAATACAGGCTCAGTGACTAGAAAAATTTACTAATATTTTAATTATATGTGTTTCTTGCCACACCACTTTATACATGACTGATTTAAAATTCAGTATGCACATTCTTTTCTATGACCAAGTAATATTCCACTGTAATACATGTACCCATCTTCTTTATCCAATCATCTATTTGGCACTTAGGTTCCTTCCATATTTTTGGCTATTTTTAAATAGTGCTGCAATGAAATAAACAAAGGGTACATATATCTTTTTGAGTTAGTGACCATTTTGTGACACGGATGGACCTAGAGGGTATTATGCTAAGTGAAATAAGTCAGACAGAGAAAGACAAATACCATACAATCTCACTAATATGTGGAAACTAAAGAACAAAATAAATGAACGAAACAAAACAGAAACAGACTCACAGATACAGAGAACTGAGTATTGACAGATTGGGGGGAGGGGTTGGGGTCAGTGAAAAAGGGGACAGGATTAAAGAAGTATAAATCAGAAAAAAAAAAGTATAAATCAGTAGTTACAAAAGGTCACAGGATTGTAAAGTACAGCATAAGGAATATAGTCAATAATATTGTAATAACTGTGTATAGTTCAAGGTGGGTAGTAGACTAAACGGGGGATCATTTTGTAAATTATATGAATGTCATAACCACTATTCTGCACACCTGAAATTAATATAAAATAACATAGAATGTCAAATATAACTAAAAAATTTAAAAAATGGCAAAAAAATAGATAAGACTAGCCTAAAAAATTCAGCATGCACAAATCTAGATCAAATATCTTTTAAGCTAAAAAATATATCTTTATGCTATTATATATGCATAGATTGGCAGAATTTACATGTCTTGATTTAACTCAATGAATCAGGATATAATGTAAAGAAGGCTACCTTTGCTTCCTTTTTCAGCCTGGCACTGACAGATTAACATTGCTCTGTGTTATTCAATCACAGGAGTTCACATCTGGATTTACCAGATGTACACTGAGTGCCTACTAAGTGCTAGACATTATCTCGGGTTATATGATACAGTAGTAAAACAAGGAAAACAAGATACTATTTTTTTTCTTCTAGCAGTCATATGTATAATGGGTATTGGTCTCCACAGGGACAGGTCAGAAGGAAAAGATGGCTTTATTTACCAACCACTGCAAATAGTGAAATTGTATCTTTTGCTGTTGCTGACTCAGTGTCACCATCTTAATAATAATAGCACCGCATTGAAATGCATGTGTATGTGTTTGTAGATTTACAAAACCTGCACCTATTATTTTCATATTTTGGGAAGGCAAAAATAACAGCTTTGAGCAGTTTTAACTAACACAAATGACCTTCAAGTCTCAACTCATCGTATTTGGTTCACAGAAGAGCATGCATTTCATTTTAAGAATAAAAAGAATCATAGAAATCCATTAGTAGCTGTTGTGACAGAAGCTGTTTGTGGAGCAGAATATCTTAAATATTGAAAGAGAGAAATTGGAGTACCAAAGATACAAACTCTAGGTCATTTTCAGTCTCTTGGTAATTGTGTCTTTATCTGATAGATGAAGGCAACACCCTATATAAAGTCTAATTCTTATCCTCTTTATGCCCCATCCGGCTACGAGGAACTACGTTAATGACACATCAAATTGGGAAGAGTGTTCGATCAAAAGCATTAAAAGTAGTTATTAATTCGATTTTCTGAGCTTCTAAAAACATATTTAAAGTTGTTTTTGTGGCTCTAGGTAGTGGCCCTTTTTGTTTTTTCTTCATGGCTTTACAGTCCACATGGGAAAAACACTTCCTAAATACAACTATTTATTTGAGCGAAACATTCTCCATGGGACGATGCATTGTCTTTGAATAAATAACAAATCAGTAATTATAGATCACAGATCAAAAAGTGACATAACAATTGGTCAAAGAATAACTTGAATAGTTCATGAATAGAAGAAAAAACTCCCCACAACTTAATTGCATCCTCGAAATTTCTACCAGCCTCATTAAATTGTAAGTTGTATTGTGGAAAGTTTCTGACTTCCACAATTTATACCATGGGATTATCAAAATAGCCTTGCTGGAGAATGGAAAGAGTAGGAGTGAGTTCTTTAAGTACATTTTAGCAGAGATGGGAGTAAATTGCAGTATGGGGGTCCAAGTAGGACCAACTGCCGGGCCTGATAAAATAATGGCAGAGAGGAGAGAATAAATAATTCCTATAAAAGAGAGACATGTATAAAATAAATTAACTGTACCAAAATATATATAAATATGAACTGTGCATAACTGTAATACGTAAATACCTATAATCTGTTCACTATGAGAGAGATGAAAATGAAGTAATATAGAAATGATTTAAGTAGGATTTAAATTACAGTGAATAGATTAATATTTGTAAAGTAATTCACAAATATAAATAGCAAACCAAACAAATAAATCCCAAATCATCAAAGCAAATTGGAGAAATTTTATTTATCACTGAATAAATGTATTAGTTTGAAAAAACTTGAATTTTCCTTAGAGAAATCACTAAATGATCACATTATTCAAATCATTATATATCTGAAAGATCACATCTTACAATGTTAATATTAATAAAAGTCATACTTTCATTGCAACAAACTATTCTATTAGAAAATGTATGTAGAATTTAAAAATTATGTATAATCAAATTTTGCTCTGACATTTATATGATCCATGATCATTTAATTTAGAATAATTGCAATATCTCTTTGTAGAAATATTAATCTGTGAAAAATCTAACCCTTTATCTAGCATTTCCCTGTATTGCAATGTGCATGGGAAATCATTGTTTTATTTTCCTTTGGGTTTGTACATATAGTGCCTTCTTCCATTATCTAATTCCCCTCATACCAGAATAGATGAATTCAGTTTGCACAGTTTTGTCCTCACTCAAGTGATTGACATTATTAAATTTGTGCTTAAATTGGAGTAAAATAGATTCCAAAAGAGAAAATTTTTGGCCAGGGTGATATGATTTCCATTGCCGTTTACTTGTTCCCCTGCTTCAAGGCAAGACATGAGGATGGGAGACAAAAATAGCAGTGAGAAGAAATCTTACATCTCTAAAGAGACCATCTGCCAACTTCACAGGACCTCTAAATTCTCCTAAACTGAGCCCCAAACCTGCAGAGAATGGGTCTTTATACACCAATGCTCAAGTTTCCATGTGAATACAGAAATAAATCTATTCTCCACTTCGAAAACATTTCCAGAAATCTAAAAATCTCTCCTTACCACCCTAGTCAAGCCACTGGCATCTCTTCTCCAACTGTTCTCCTTGCTTTTATTCTTGATTCACTACAGTTCTACTCTTGACCAGTGTATACTTTAAAAATACAATCAGATCTGCCACTTATCTCCTTAAAAACCTCCAATGTCTCCTATCTCACTCACAGTGAAAGGCAGTCTTTACTACAGTCCACCAGGCCCTCCAAAAACTGGGCCCCCACAGCCCCTTTGATCTCATTGCCTACTACCTTCCCCAACTCATTCTGTTCCAGCCACACTGGCTTTCCTGCTGTTCGCTGATCACGTTAAGCATGCTCACAACATGCGCACCTTTGCATTGAGTATTACTATGTCCAGAAAGCAAGGCTGACTCTCTTACCTTCTTCACATCTTTTTTCCAATGTCCTTTCCACTGTATTTAAAATTGCAACCCCACCTCTTGGCATTCCGAATACTCCTGGCTCTTTAGTAGTCCTATTTCCCTTTCCCACTCTGTGTTTTCTTTTTAGAAGATGTTTCTTTTTTAAATATATAAATTTACTTATTTATTGTTTATTGGCTTATATTTTGTGTCCTATTACTATAATAAAAACTGTATGAGGAGAGTCCAATGGTTTTGCTTACAGTTTTTTAAGCACTTACAGCAATGTCTGGTATGTAGTAAGAGCTTAAGAAATATTTTTAAATGAATGAGTCCTTACTCTTTAGATTAGCAGTTTACCCTAACAATTCCTTTTCGGTCTCAAGGGCCATGCATAAAAGCTGAACCAAAGACTGAACTTCCTTGCCTTAAAATTTCTGTCTTTATGAGCTCACAGAAAGCTCTTCCCAGTGCCACTGAGGCTGAACAATGGCCGCTTTTATTTTTTGATCCTATCTAAACTCCATATTGAGCCCAAGTATCCTGTCAACATCTGAGCTGTCTTCATATGTTCACACTTGTTACCACCTGCTTGGCTACCAAAAATACAAAACATTTTAACCACCTTAACCAGAGCATTTGTATTATCATTTAGATAAGACAACTGAAATGATACATGTCCGATTTCTTTCCTTTTCTTTGCTTCTTTAACCTTTTTTCCTCTTCCTTTTCTTCCCTCCCTGTTTCCTTCTCTTTCTTCTTTCTTTATTCCTTCCTTTTATGAAATTCTTCTTCTTTTTTAATCTGGCCTGGCTTAAGTAGAATTAGAATGCAGGGCATTATCCTATGAGCTGGGCATGACAGATCTCAGTATTCTACCATGGTCTGCCAAAATTCACCCTTGCTATGCTCAACATAGTACCCAAGAAACAGCCTCATGACAGGGTAGTATAGTATAGTGGTTGACAGCACAGATCATGAGCTACTTTGCTTGGGTTCAAATCCTTGCTTCCCCAATACTAGTTGTGTCAACTTTGTTAAGTTACTTTCTATTTCTTCAGTTTCTTCATCTACAAAAATGGAGATAATAACTTTAGATACTTTATAGAGCTGTGGGAAAGATTAAGTGAATTCATAGAGGTACATTATTGAAGAAGGTCTAAACACTGCATAAAAGTTGGTTCTCAATACCTTTAGGTAAAATCTAGTTGTCATCCTTAATTTAAGTCATACTCTTATTTTTGCCCTAGAAGTTTATCTTTATCAATGCCACAGCCTAATTGAACAAATAAGACGCCCCTTAGCGAGGGAGCAGCACTGTCACTGGGGAATTCCACACCAAGTTGCATGGAGTATTTCCCAGGATTTATGTTGGCAAATGTTGAATAAACAGTACGATGTCATTATTTCTTTCAAAATTCTCCTAGGTTGGGTTCTCCTAGAAAGAGTTCCTAAGAGTAGAATGTGCATAGAAGTCATTTACTTGGCAATGATGCTAAGAAGCACTGGTAAGGGAGTGGGAAGGTTAAGAAGGAAGCTAGGAAAGAGTATAATATGAGGAAGGTGTACTGTGTACAATAGGGTCTCAATCCTGAGTTCCCAGTCCTTGACGGGCATGTTGCATACACTTTGACTGGAACTTCTGGTCAGAGTATACAACATGCTTCAAATTTACCCCAAATGAAGATGTGAATGAGCACTGGCATTTACCCACTGAGAGCCATCTGGCATTGGTTGACATTTGTTGGGAGATGTGAGGAGATAGAGCCTTAATCCCCTGAAATTCATGTTTCTTTGGGGACTAGAGAGCCCTAAGGCAGAGTCCCAGGAACTTGCAGATAGTAGATGCTAGTCAGAATACAGGGAATGCACCCTGAAGAAGGAGTGTGGGTGATGTCCCAAGAGCATCTCACATACTAGTGAACTGAAGCTTTCAGTAAAATCAAGAATATGGGAGCATTATGATAAAACCTTTCTATGGGGCCTCTAATGAATCATTTCTACTTTCATGGCAAAAGTTGAAATATTTAAAGCTCTCAGGGGCACAACTTTTGGAAATGTGAAACTTCTGCTGCTAAAACTGTCAATGTTTATACATTATTATTTTTATTTTTTTAATTTAATTCTGATAAGCACATTTGACATGAGATCTACCCTCTTAAATAAATCTCGACTGTACAACACATTCCTGTTACTAGAGACACAATGATGTCCAGCGGATCTCTAGAACATATTTGCCTTGCGTAGTTTAAATTTTATAACATTGAACAGCTACTACCCATTTCCTCCTATCTTCATCTCCTGGAAACAGTCATATTACTCTGCTTTATGTTTATAATTTTGTATGAAATACTCTAAAGCAAGATTTGGTGATTTAACATAGCAACTACATTTTATCAAATTATATTGACTTTTTTCTTCAAAATAAAGTGCAAGTAAGCTTTTCCTAATATCGACCAAAACTTTCAAAAAAATTAATTCTTTCAAAATTACGATACTGTCATTTATGTAATGAATGTTTTTAACTTTTTACATATAGAGAATTACAATTAATTGATTCACAACGCTAGTACTGGCTTTGATCTAAGAATACATGTTACTTAGGTATATGCTTCTCATTCATCACTAGTTGTGCCTTTGCTATTGTATTAGCTATTTCGTGCAGATTTCCATGTGTAAATGGGTGTTTATCTGCTTAGTCCTTGTCAAAATGATTAGGCAGCCTTCCGATTCAATAGATCTATGAAAATCATATGTGCTATATTAGTTATAGTTTGTTCAGGAAATAGTTATTTTGCTTACCACGTTATTTGTGTTGCATTGCGCTTGTAAGGAATATGTATGCCAAACCACAGTAATATCTATTATACTTTTATAATTTGATTCATGCAAATCTGTCAGGAATAAAATCAACCACAATTTAATTTCAAACCTTCCCAACCAGCAGCAGCTGTACAATTTATGCACTCCTTTTCTATTTTTACTACCAGATAATGACAAGATGAATGCCTTTAAAAGGAAATACATATTCATTAAAAAGACTGAGATCAAAACTATCCCCCCTTCAAAAAGCCCATGAAGTTAGGAAGCCCTTTGGCCTGCTACAGGAGATTCGTTGAGAGTGAGATGGAATAATGCTCAAAACTACATCTAATGAGGACCCAATAATCCAGGTAAATTTAAACCTGCAATACCTTTTTACAAACCATAATAATCAATGCCATCACAATTGCTGTCACTATATTATTATTAAATAGATTTTGAAGAACAAATTATTAGCTATGAGCATAGCCAGGGGTCCATCATTCTGAGTGTGCCAGGTTAAAATTATGAAGACAAAAATAGTCAATTGGCAACTTAATGAGTTTTAGGGTCACTACTTCGCCTGACCCATATATCCGTGAACATGAAAAGAAATGAATATTAGCTCATTAGCAGTGATTTACATGTTGAATGACAATGATGAACTTACAAACAGCACTGTTATGAGAAACTAGCTAATGTGAATAATGATAAAAATACTGGCATGTCTCCTTTATCAATTGATTGGATTTCTTTTCCTCGCTGTACTCACCAGCAATTTGATTCTTACTTCAAAGAAAATAAGAAACAGCACCATAGTGAAATTGATGAAGGAGTTCCAAAGAGCCATGCATCTCTTATTCTACTTTAGTAATTTTATAAGCTTATTTGATATAATGTAAGACATAAAACTCAAGTCACTCAAGATATTGCAACTTTGATTTCCAAAAGAAACAAATGCCTTTATCTATTTGTATACTTATGTAGATAAATGTGTGATTCAGAATGAGCTTTCAAGAGATAATTTAGAGTTAAAATATTTTGGCTAATAGGTGCTGCTGAGAGCAAACTTATCTTTGTATATAATTTTATGCCACTTTCATTAGAAGAAATACCAGCTCTGGCTATAATATTTTGAGTGTAAAATGTGATGATCAGAAAATTATCTTGAGACACACACTATTATAATACAATTTTTTTGATGCTACAGTCATCTATCTTCAGACACTTTTCTCTAAATTTCAAAGCTATTTTCTGCATCATGTTTGTCTTAGTTTGAAATTCAGAACTGGTAGTTGGTTGATTTGAAAACAAATAGATTTGGTTGGTAGCCTTTGCCTGGTAATTTTAAAGAAAATATTTTATTGTTTCTATTCAATTAGATTTCATATAATGTTGAATTGATACTGACATTTGAAATTGAATATGCAAGAGTGGAAAATAAAAAAAAAACTAAAACAATATATAATAGATATAATATAAAACCTCCTCTAATTTCCCTTTTTTTGGGAGAAGAAAAAAATAATATATCAGTTGGAACAAAATCATACCTCTATTAAAGCTTGTTTTATGGAGACTCCTACCTAAATATATGTTGAACCATTATTTTTGGGTATTCTTTGTTTTAGGGTCTCTCAACATTAAATATTATAAAATACCTTCTCTAAATTATGTCTCTCTTTCTACCCGAGATTTCTAAAAGCTAACCATCCTATAAAGTATTTTAAGAATTCATGTGTAAGTGAAATTGCCTTCACTTTATACATTTAAGTCATTGTTATAATAACACCAATGAGCAATGTGATCATCTTGTAAAATCTAAATGAAAGTGCATTGCTTTTACCTTCAGAGACTCCTCTTGTTTAAAGAGATCTCAAATCTTTAGCACAGAGGTCAGGAGCATTAAGAAGTTGTTCCACTTCTGATAGAGCTTGTGAGACCATGATTGATCTCAGTCAGATAAGTAGAAGGCACATAAGAAATTTCCAAAGGCATGTTTCAGTCATCACCATCACCGATTCTTCATGGACAGTGTGCTGGTATAAATATACAAAAAGACAATTCTTTAGCTTCCTAATAATGCAAATACCTCTACTGACTTTATATAGATTCCAGTTTATAGCTGACAGAGGGCTGAAAGTAAATAAAAATACATGATAAAGTCTAGTAAAAAGGTTATTATTTATATCCCTCATCTTCCAAAAAGTATTAGACACTTTTATAATAAGAGATACATACAAATTAGCACCATAAATATAAGAATGAAAAGCCAAGAGTTATAGGTCATGAGAGGGGTAGTTTTAACCTAAAAAAAGAAAACTGTTACAACTGGTTTTTATAAATGTAATTTTAACCTTCCTGGAATACTTGGTATGCAGTAGGAATGAGGAGGTCTACATCTGTGGTGTTCATACCAAAAGAATATTTCCTATACTTTTTTTTCCCATTAATCCTGATTGAGGTACAAGAGAGGTAAAGGTTTGTTTTTTTTGTTTTTTTTGCTGATATGAACCTTACTATTAAGCACCCCTCTCCTCCAAATTCCAGCATCAGGTCCTCTCTTTGATGCTAAGTTCTTGCTAGGTTAAGCTGCCTAATTAAGGTACTAGATGATCATGCTGAGGGTGGAATTCACATTTTGGTAAGAACTCTAGAAAGCCCTAGAGTCTAAGACACATCAGTCTCTCCTGCTGTGTCTCTGTACTTACCTACCTGGCATTCAAGTGATAGACCTGATGGCATTTAAAGCTCAGAATCTTTTAGACCTGGCCGGTAGTGCCTTCTTCCCTATTCTTTGTAAGACCAAGAAATAGATACTATTTGACACACGAATTCAGAAAGATAGATGATCTTTGCTCCCTCCTGTCTACACTATAAGCCAGCAAACTCTTGTATTTGAAATTAGTTTCCCAGTAACTTTGTTTTGAATTGATCAACTGCCACCTGCCTGTTGATGGGGTCAGCTGAGGGTTTCAGTAGCAGGGTCTCTAGGGGATGTGACTATAAGCATACTAACAAAGCCGTTTATTATACTGCGAACTTTGATGACAAGACCATCTTAATTTTTGCAGTAATATAATTGTGGGCAGTTTAGGAACCCAGACGGAAGCCACACAAAGATGGGTAAAATTATAAGTTGGTCCATTTATGCTTTCCTTTTAAATTTCTCAGGCCCAAGATTCTTGTGCTCAATTCTTATATAATATAAAATATAAAGTGAAATAATTCTAACTCAGATGTCTCATCTACTCACGGCACTGTAAATTCATAGGATTACACAAATTAGCTTAAATTACACAATGATACTTATTACAAAGTTTGATTTAATGTGCATATCTTGACCAAATACATGATACATGTTCCTTTGTGATCAATGTAACAATGATAATCTACATGCACTTCTAATTTTCCACTTAAAATAATATTAGAAATTTGGGCTACAGTTTGATAATCATAGATTAACCATAGATTATTAAATAAAAATTCTCGATCTCTTCATCTCAAACCAATCATTTCACCAATTTAAAATAAAGAAATAAATTAGCAGGCTATTTGAATTTGCAATTTCTACTGACACATTAGGTTTCACACTAACCAGCAGAGTAAACAACATAAGTCAAGCAAATTAACTGTGACTTTCCCATGTTCCTTTAGACTGGTAATATCGTTCTTAGTTAAAATTTCCAAGTTAATAAGTTTGTTATTTGCATCAGTTGATTCAATTCCAGAAGGAAAGATAGGTCTACAATTATCTGAAACAAGGTTATTTCCTATGTTATTTTTATAACATAATTATCTTTCTTTTTAATTACATATATTTTATACCTGTATGTTTTTATAGAAGTGTTTTTTGTTATTAGGGACAGAATTGAGTAGAAGACAAATAGTAGTTTCTCTTTCTCATATGTATGTGTGTGTATGTGTGTGTGTGTGTTTTGTTTAACAAAAAGGATTGTTTTAAAATGGGACATATCTTCAAAATATTTAGAAAATATATGAGTTTCATTTAAAAAAATCAGTGAGTTCCAAAAGGTTCTGACATCTGTTATCATCCTCTTAAAAGGAAAATGATTCTAAGTTCTTTATATCTTCTTTCTGTTTCCTTTTGACATGTAGTTTTCTAGATCTTCATTACCTACATTTGGGACGTTCTCAGCTGTCTTAAATTCATAACAGTGCCATATAGATATAATTATGGATTATAGATGGCAAGGAACTTAATTGAACAGTTAAATACAATAAAGAGGTATTAAAATAAACTCATATTGGACTACTGCCTTGGACTTCATTTCCTGAAGTACAAATTAAAACCCAAATTTCCAATTCTTTGGAATTTGTGGCTAATGATATTTCACTTTGCATAGAGGAACTTTATATAAAACTGAGATTTTTAAAAAATAATAAGTAACTCTAGAGTACTGTGCCTGAGAATTAAGATTCGGCATCAGCTACAAGACTGTAAGATCTAGAGCACATTGTCCTCTGGATTCTCATTTGTGAGTTTTTACACTACTTGATTATATATGTCATTAATGACATTTATTTTTAATTAAATTTATTGGGGTGACACTGGTTAATAACATTATATAGGTTTCAAGTGTACAGTTCTGTAATACATCATTTGTATATTGCATTGGGTGTTTACCACCTCGTGTCAAATCTCTTTCTGTCACCGTATATTTGACCTCCTTTACCTTTACCTACCTCCTCCCCTTTCTCTCTGGTAGCCACTAACCTATTGTCTGTGTCTATGAGTTTTTGTTTGTCTTGTTCACTTTTTGCTTTCAGTTTTATATCCCACATAATTGATAAAACAGATAAAGAGTGAAATAGTGAGCTTAGGAAATACACCTGACCAGATGGAGGACAGAATTAGTGATGTCGAAAGCAGAAATCTTGACATGATGCAGAGAAAGAGAAAGATTAGAGTGGTATCTACTCAAATCCAGAATTTTTCAAATAATTAAAATTTTGTACCTTGTTCTAGAAACCATTTTTGCTTTTCATTTTCTTAAAGATAAAGTGTTTACTAACCGGATGGTAATACCTTCCAAAGAATCATTAGCCAGTGTTTTGCAGGTAAGGCATACTTTATTTATATGCACATTGTGATCATTTTCAGGACTATGATAGCTAGAGCGATGGGTGTCAATTCAAGGAACTACATAGACTAATTATGTCATATTCTATTAACTTCATGCTCAGACATGGCATGATGAGATTCCCCAACCCATTTAGAAATATTAATACTTACTGGTTAATGAAAGCAAACAAAGAGATAGAAAGGTATATTCTATTACTTTAGAGAATATCTTGAGACACATTGTAATATTTGCTGTCCTAAACTATTAATAAATGAATTACCTTCTATTTTCTCTTTTGCACAATAAGTTAAATTAGAATGCCTATAATTCCTAAATGACTTCTGGTTACCATTACCTGTGGGTATGGATTCAGCTATATTTTCTAAGTTAAAAGGTTAATATCACATATACTATACATTTAATAAAGACTTATCTATTGGAAGATTTAGCTCCTCCTATCATTATGATATTTAGTATCCAGTCATCATAGATAAGAAAAATTGAGTGGTACATATCAGCTGAATAGAAAAACCTAAGGAATAATTCTATGAATCTTTATGAAAAATAGAAATATTGCAAAATAACTTTTTGACATCATTGGGAAACTGTCATTTTCTAGAAAACTCAGTTTCATAAATTTTGAATATTCTCATTATAAAATTCTAATAGATTTTTATATACAGATATATACAAATAGATTTTTATATTGAGAGCTATATCAAAATTTTCACATAGAATATACTGCTAAAAATTAATTAAGAGAGTCAGACAATTGGAGATCCACTCCTAAAAATATATCATTCCTTTTGGCATAGTCATGCAGGTCATTAATAAATAAACTATATCCAAACTTGTAGTTTGGTTTAATAAAAATTTCAGACAGCTATTTAAAAATCAGTGTAATTGGAATTATCATGTTCATTTTCTCTTCTTTATGCAAAATCCATGCACTCATATTCAGATTTTGACTTTTCATTTGAATTTCATTTACTCTGCCTTGAATAATTATATCCTTCTGAATTCTGATGTGTACAAATGCTGTCTAACCTTTTGAAAATCAACTTGCTTTTGTTAATGTTCTTTACCACCTTATATCATTATAGATATTCATGCATCATTAGCAAGGAAGTGTTGTAGCCATACTAATTTACTTTATTCTCTGTTCATATTCCTTTCTAATGACATATGTCCAAAAGAATACACTATCCTCGTTGTCTGGGAATGAAAATCAAAAGATGTGGAAGAAAGCCTCAAAGTATCTATTTATATTAAGAAATAAAAAGCTCAATTGATGCTTAAAAAGGATTATTATAGGACAAAACTACTATTTGTAATACCTAAAGTTAAGATAAAAACAATTTTGAGATTTTGAACTATGTAAATAGAGATAGGTATCAGTCATAAAGTTTTTCTAAAATAATTTTGTGTTTTTTTTGGAAACTTTAGTTATCACACTCTTTTTATTACTTAAAATTTGTTTCTTGAAGGGCCACATAACCGTATGAGATGAAAGTGATCCCGTTTTGAAATAAATGGTGCATTATATCTAAGTTTTAAAAACAAAATGTTTTTCTCCATGATTGAAAGGACTTCTCTCTCCTCAATATAAAAGTTTCAGATGGGTTGTGATTACTGGCACATTTATGAGTTATGAGAAGAAAGAAATTGAAGAAGGAAAATATGCTTTATGCCATATTATTATGATATATTCCTTAAAACTACCTATATATCTAGTATAAATATGGTATATAAAGATATGTCAACGCCTTCGAAGTCTAACTGACAAAAGCAGACTAGTATCCAGACAAAAAAGTAACATAGTGATGGGGTCTTTTTTTTCTTATTTTACTCTGTGTTACTAATAGAAAAGATGTGCCAAACCTTCAAAATAAAACAATTATTTATTAATGATTTAAAGTAAGCCATGTTATGAAAATCTGTTAATTTATATCAGATTATCTTTCCTTGGAAGGACATTCTTAAACATTATAGATTATTTAAAAATAACAATACAATGGCATGTAAATCCTAAATAGGATTATACGCTTTATATAGCTTCTGATGGGTCATAAGTGACATGGAAAAGGCTTAAGTTATCTTACACGTGTATATCTCTCTCCTAGTCATACAAGTCTTCAGAGAGAGACAATTAAGTTTCCTTCTAGAAACCATTGCAGTAAGGACAGTTTAGGCTATTTTTATTTATTTCTTGATCATGTCTAGTAATATAAACCTAAAAAGACAAATCAAATAAAAACATTTGGCAAAAAATACACACACACACACACACACACACACACACACACACACACACTGCATTAATCCATAGAGAGAATAAAAGACCCAAATAACAACGCATATAAAAAGAATATGACCCATGTGAGGTAGATATGGGTTACTCTTTCTTGTTCACTGTTTTGCATATACATAAATGACATGGCAATACTAGCATTCTGACAGTACATGGCCTTGAATAATTTTAATTAAGTCGCTGGTCAGAAAGACCTTGAATAATAAGCCCAATAAGCCCGAATGGGTTGGTTATGACCTTACATAGAGAAAATAGCAACGTGACAGTGTTTGCTCTCAGATGTCCCCACCCCATATAAACTCATCCAGAAAACTACCTTGGTCAAACAAGGGAAGGACACATCCTGGAATGTTCATTAAGTGATTGATTAACAAACTGTATTGAGTTTATAATTTACCTCTTTTGTTTTATTTTTAAAGATGAAAACACATGAAATACACAAAATAATCATGGTAAAATACTGCAGAAAATCATCCTTTATAGTTATCTTAGTTATTTTCTAAAATTTGAATAAATTTTTAGAGCAGGGCAGGCTGTCAGTGAGAGATATGCTGGTGAAACTGGATTTGATAGTTTTTAAGTACATCTTACTTCTATGAAGCCAGGTGTAAATAGTGTCCTGTATAAAGAGTTTGGCTGGACCTGCTTATTGATCTGTCTCCACACAATCAAATTTACCTAATTCCTCAAGGCCACACTAAATTACCATCTAATTAAACTGATAAACTGAATCTCAATAATGTGTTAATGGCTTATAGTAGTTTAAAGTATTATCCTTTATATGATAACATCTGCATTTTAATAAGAATTTTCAATGAATTAACATAAATTAGTAACTTGGTAGAATTATAGTCACTAAGTATGGTCTATTGAAGAAGTGAAAGGGCTTTGGTTTCCATCCAGGTAAGCACCAACACGGAAGTACCAGCATATATAGCCTACCTTCTAAGAAGTCACCAAATAACGTGATAATTTAATAAATGAGGTTATATATCCTAGGTACCTTATGATGTAAAATAAATGCAGCAAAGACTATACATAGTATCTGGCATATAGCAGTATATCAAAAATATTTGTTGAATAAATTAATGCAGAAACTATCAGCTTAAAAGGATAGTTTTTAAAAATAGATATTTAGCTAGAATTACTGGGGTCTACAGTAGTGATATAATTTCCATTTTGGAACTCCCAGAACCCAAACAGAAATAGTGTCTTCATTTCTGATATAATCTTCATTGGTATATATTTAAAAGGTATTTGTGATTTAACTATGTCACATTTCTCCAATTATTTGAACATTAGCTAAATGCTATTACACATACATATTTTGAGTCTTCAGTTGCCTCTCAGATATTAATGTAATTCATTATATGTGAAAAAAGAGATAATTATTGGCATATTTTTATACAGATAATTTTAGGAGATATTAATTTTAGTCCCTTCATGGAGGTCCACAATGCCTATTAGCAAATTGAAATGTCTGTGAAGACTTGCAGTCAAGAAATCTTTTCAATTCTTGCTAACTCTTCCTAAACTCATCATATAAAACTTTTACTTTGTATAACCAGTTTATATATTTTTGATAGCAAGCTATCCCTATATATCAATTTGGGAATATAGAAGGATTTAAAAAATATGTTTACATATTAAAATTAACACACATATACGTGTATACATGTATTTAATTTAATAAGAAAATTAACACAAAAAAGTCTCAGAAAATCTAGCCATCATTTATGTAGATGATTTAATGTGGCAACTAAGTATTTATGTCTAAATATGCATGTTCCATAATTCTGCTTTTGAATGAGATTTTTTTTCTTTATTAGAAATTTGATAGTACAGATGCCTATAACTGCATTGTCCAATATGGTAGTCCTTAGCCACATGTAACTATTTAAATTTAAAGTATTTAAAAGAAAATAAAACTAAAATTTTAGTTGCTGATAAGATTAAAATATAGCACAATGTTCAATTTTTAATAATAAAGTCAGTGAAAAAGATAAGATCTTCATTTTCATATGAAAAATATCAACACTAGCACTACATCAGAAACAATTGTAGAATATCGAGATTGATAGTTTTCATCACAAAGGTGATTTAAACCGGCTACTAAATCCAATTTAAAATGTCAAAAGCTTAAGATTCAATCTATTTTTCATGTTTCATGCTAATATATATTGTTTTCAGATACACATAACCTCAATATCTAAGTACACTTAACTCTGATGAAGCTGACTAATAAAAGCACCTATTGGGAACTATATGGTACACATGATTATCTGTTAAAAGTTTCATTTGTGCATATATGTATATGTGTATGTGTGCATGTGTGTGTACACACGAACGAAATGGAAATATTGAGATGATGGGACGACTACCTCATATATAAAGGTTTTTTCTTCCTTACAGCTAAGTAGACACAACGTCCAAAATAGCTGTGCCTAACTACTAGAATCTAGAAGAGTATGTGCATCAGGGACTCAAATTATAGAAAAAGAGGTACAAGTGGAGACAGATCATGAACTGGTGGTCTTAAAAGAATATGTGAATCTGTGGCACAATCTAGGATAGAAATTGTGGATATCATGATTACCAGGTATATATGTGGAGTGATTCGTGGGAGGCAATTGATTTAAGGTCTACTTGACCCAGGAACCTCCTGGTTTGCTTTATTCAGGCCTTACTAGATCGTGGATGTACCAATGGCTAAGTGCAGTCTTAACCCCTACCTCTTCTTCATGAAATCAAGGTACTTCACCATACATACTTATTCTGGGAGGTTCTGGGTTGGTAACCTATTTTCACCAGAAAAAACAACAACAACAGCAACAACTCTCGTTATCTTTGTTGCTTTGTTGCTTCTCAATAGTAGAATACCCAAACTTGACTTGCATTTATGCTAAGAAATTTTGCAACCTTTAATTAAGCATGACAAAAAGAACACAGACTGTTTCAAAAGACACACAGGATTGAAAAAGGGAAGCAAAGCTGAGTCCTTATAAGTAATAACAAGAGAGTTTAATAAAGATGAAATGAGGAGCATTAAAAAGATAACACTAGAGTACAAAAAGCTTGATATCTGAGGATATAATGAAAAGCCACATCAAGACCAGTAGAAGGCGGAGACACCAGGAGGACCGGTCCTGCTCCCACAGGTGATGGTGGAGCACCCGGAGGAAGAGCGCAGCTGCAGAGTTCCCCTTGAAGGAACAAGGGGTCCTAGTCCACACAGGGCCTCCACAGCCCAGGGTTCTAGTCCTGGGAAAAAGCGTTCCCACAAAATCTGACTGTAAAAATCAGTGGGGATTCTGGTGCTCCGGGTGAGATGAAAGGAACCTAAAAACTCAGGCATTCCCCTTAAAGGCCTGCACATAGACTTGCTCGCTTGCACCCTGGACTCCAGAGGAGGGTAAGCAACTCGAGAGGCGCAAGAGACATACAGGCAGGAACTGAGTTGCGTGGTGCCAGGGCAAGGGCTGGAGGAACAGCTACCATCGGTCTATTTGTCAGGGCACCATCTTGGCTTATCGAACCCTCCCCCCATATGGCCAATTCTGAAGCTGCACTGGCTCAGTGAGATAGGCTGGCTCCACTCCATGTCTCACTGAGACCTCAGCCAACCCAACCCACAAATTACCCATGGTGGGCCTGTTGCCAAGCAGCCAACTCCACTCTGGGCTTTCCCTGGTCCAAGAATTCAATAGCAAACAGTATCCCTCAGCTCAAAAAGACTGTGAATCCATGGAGAGACTTTCAGTGGCAGGCAACAAACCCCACCCTGAGCTACAGTATTTCATGAACAGATCTCAGGTATCGGTGGACCCAAGGTAGCCAGCGGCTGGCTTAGCTGTGATCTGAGACATTAACAGGAAGCTGAGGATTCAGCACTGACACAAGATCTGATTCTGTATCGGTCAGAAAAATTTGCCCGCTTTAGCCCGGTGACTCCCTGGGTCCTCATATCACACAAACCACAAATCACCCAAAGGCTTTTTCCAGCTGTGGAGTCTTAGGGGAGGCTGGCAGGCAGTCTCATGCCTTAACATGCACTGGTCCTTTTGCTAAACCACCCCAGGCTCGGAACTGGGGGTAACTGGACCTCAGCTTACAGCGTGGTCTCTCCCACTTGCCTCCACATCCAGCATAGATAGTGACCATCTACAGATTTCTTTGTAACTCCTACCAGGTAGGCCGAACAATCAGAGGCAGTGGCTGACCTTGACCTACATGGGAGTCCAAGGAGCCTCAGAACGAACACACCCCGAGGCTGGTGTCAGACTACAACAGAGCACCACCTGAATAGTCCCATTAGTGGCACACACAAAAGGTGGCCTCAACAGGTACACTAGCCTGTTGGGCAAATTCCACTCCCTGGGTCATGCCCCACATGGCAATTCATACCCTGTAGGCATGACCAGTCCCCACAGCCAGTCAGCTCAAGAGTCAATGCCATCCACTGATGTGCTAACAGCAATCAAGGCTTAGCTACAACAGAAGAACACACACGACCCACACAAGGAACACACCCAGAGCCCCTGGAACAGGGTGATCAGGTGATCAGGAAGGCCGTACCACTAGGCCACATAGGACACCTACTATGTAAGGCTGAGAAATATAACAAATCTTTCTAACACATAGAAACAAACAGAGAGGCAACTAAAAGGAGAAAATGAAGAAATTTGACACAAATGAAACAAAGGAGAGAATTCCAGAAAAAAAAAATGAAATGGAGGGAAGTAACCTATCAGAGACAGGTTACAAGGATGGTTATAAGGATGTTTAATGAACCTGGGAGAGAATAGATGATCTCAGTGACGACTTCAACATAGAGATAGTAAGCATAAAAAAGGACACAGAAATCATAAAAAAGGAACCAGTCAGAAATTAAGAAGATAATAACCGAAATAAAGGATACGCTAGAAGGAATCAACAGTATATTACATGAAGCAGAGGACTGAATCAGTGAGTTGGAAGACAAGGTGGCAGAAAAGACCTGATTAGAACTGTGAAAAAAAAAAACAAATAAAAATGAGACAAGCTCAACAGACCTCTGGGACAATATCAAGGATACCAACATTGGCATCGTAGGGGTACCAGAAGGAGAAGAGAGAGAACAAGGGATTGAGAAATGATTTGAAGAAATAATGACAGAAAACTTCCTACTCTGGCAAAGAAAATAGACATACAAGTCCAGGAAGTGCAAAGAGTTCCAAACAAGATGAACCCAAAGAGGCCCACGCCAAGACACATCATAATTAAAATGGCAAGGGTTAAAGACAAAGAAAGGATCTTAAAAGCAGCAAGAGAAAGGCAGCTACTTCTCAGGGAGCTCCCATAAAAATGTCGACAGATTTTTTAATAGAAAATTTTCAGGCCAGAAGGAATTGGCATGAAATATTCAAAGTGATAAAAAACAAAAAATTATAGCCAAGGCTACTGTACTTAGCAAGGCTATCGATTAAAACAGAAGGTGAGGTAAAGAGTTTCCCAAACAGGAAAAAGCTAAAGAAATTCATCACAAACAAGCCAGTATTACACGAAATGTTAAGGGGACTTCTGCAAAAAGAAAGGGGAAATAACCACATAAATATGAATAATAATAAAATGGTGATAACTATGTACCTATCAATAATCACTTTAAATATAAATGGATTAAATGCTCCATGGGGTAGCTGAATGGATTCATATGCTGCTTACAAGAGACCTACTTCAGATCAAATGACACATATAAACTGAAAGTAAAGGGGTGGAAAAAGACATTTTATGCAAACAGAATGAAAAAGAAGCTAGGGTAGCAATCCTTACATCAGACAAAATAGACGTTAAGACAAAGGCTATATAGTAAGAGAAAAATAAGAGCATTACATAATGATAAAGAGATCAGTACAAGAATACATAACTCTAGTAAACATATACACACCCAACATAGGAGCACCTACGTATATGAAGCAATTATTAACCAACATAGAGGGAGAGATCAACAATTATACACTCATAATTTAAGACTTTAATATCCCATTGATACCAATGGGCAGATTTTCCAGAAAGAAAATCAACAAGGAAATAGCAACCTTAAATGGCATACTAGACCAGATGAATTTAATTGACATTTTGAGCATTTCACCACAAAGCACCAGAATATATATTCTTCTCTAGTGTACATGAAACATTTTCTAGGATAGATCACATGTTAGGCCACAAATAAAGTCTTAATAAATTTAAGAACATTGAAATCATATCAGATGTCTTCTCTGACCGCAATGGTATAAAACTAGAAATCAACTACAAGAAAAAAAAAACTGAAAAAAAAAATACGAACGCATAGAGGTTAATAACATGCTACCAAACAATGAATGGGTTAACAATGACATCAAGGAAGAAATCAAAAGATACCTAGAGACAAATGAAAGTGAAAATACAACTCAAAATCTATGGGCACAGCAAAAGCGTTCCTAAGAGGGAAATTCATAGCAATGCAAACTTACCTCAAGAAACACGAATAATTTCAAATAAACAATTTAACCTTACACTTAAAAGAATTAGAAAAAGAACAGCAAGCACTTCCTAAAGTGAATAAAATAAATAATAAAGATCAGAGCAGAAATAAATGAGAGTCTAGAAAAACAATACAAAAGATCACTGAAACCGAGAGCTGATTTTTTGAAAGGTTAAAAAATGTAGTAAACCTTTAACCAAACTCATCAATGAAAAAGAGAGAAAACGCAAATAAATAAAATCAGAAATGAAAGAGGAGAATGGACTCCACAGAAATACAAAGGATTTTAAGAAAACACTACAAGCAATTACGTGCTAACAAACTGTAGAATCCGAAAAAAAAAAAAAAAATAGATACATTCCTAGAAACATACAATCTCCCAACACTGAGTCAAGAAGAAATGGAAAATTTAAACCAACTAATTACCATGAACAAAATCGAATCAGTAATTTAAAAACTCCCCAAAACAAAAGTCCTGGATCAGATGGTTTCATAGATGAATTGTACCTAACATTCAAAAAAGAATTAACACCTATTTTTCTCACACTATTCCAAAAAATTCAAGTGTAGAGAAGACTCTCCTTTTTTATGAGGCTGACATTACCCTGGTTCCAAAAGCTGACAAAGACATTACAAAAAAAAAAAAAAGCTAGGCCTATATCCCTGATATAGACACTGATGCAAAAATCCTCAACAAAATATTAGCCAATCGAATGCAGCAATACATATAAAGATCATACACCATGATCAAGTTGGATTTATTCCTTTGGCTTAATATCAGCAAAACTATTAATGTCATACACCACATTAACAAATTGAAAGATAAAAATTATATGATCATATCAATACATGCAGAAAAAGCATTCTACAAAATCTAGCATCCATTTATGCTTAAAACTTAGCAAAGTGGGAACAGAGGAACAGATCTCAATATAATAAGGCCATATATGACAAACCTACAGCCAACATCATACTCAATGGGGAAAAGTTACAAATGTTTTCCTTAAGATCAGGGACAAGACAAAGATGCCCACTTCTACAATTTCTATAGAACATAGTATTGGTAGTACTAACTATAGTAATCAGACAAGAAAAAAAATAAAAGCACCCAAATTAGAAAGGAAGAAGTAAATCTGTCATTGTTTACAGATAACATGATACTATATACAGAGAACCATAAATATTCCACCAAAAAACTGTTAGAACTGATCAATGAATTCAGTAACATAGCAGGATATAAAGTTAATATTCAGAAGTTGGTTGCATTTCTATACACCGTTGATGAACTATCAGAAAGGGAAATTAAAAAAAAAAAACAATCCCATTTATAATGGCATCAAAAACAATAAAATAACTAGGAATCAAGTTAACCAAGGAGGTAAAAGACCTGTTCTTGAAAAATAAGCCGTTGAAAAGTGAAATTGAAGAAGATACAAATAAATGGAAGCATATACTATGTTCATGGGTAGCAAGAATCAACATCATTAAAATTATCATACTACCCAAAGCAATTTATAGATTCAGTGCAATCCTTATTAAAATACCAATGACATTTTTCAGAGAACCAGAACAAGTGATCGAAAAATGTATATGGAACTATAAAAGAACCTGAATAGCCATGGCAATCTTGAGAAAGAAGAACAAAGTTGTCAATATCATACACCTGATTTCAAACTATACTACAAGGCTATAGCAATCAAAACATCATGCTACTTGTGTAAAAACAGACATGTGGATCACTGGAATAAAACAGAGAGTGCAGAAATAAATCCATGCTTATGTGGTCTTTCAATCTATGGCAAAGGAGGTAGACTATACAATGGTGTAAACACAGTCTCTTCAACAAATGGTGCTGGGGAAACTGAACAGATACGTGCAAATAAATGAAACTGAACCACTTTCTTACATTATATAGAAGAATAAACTCAAATGAATTAAAGACTTAAATTTAAGACTCAAAACCATAAAATTTCTAGAAGAAATCATAGGCAGTAAACTCTGATATAGAGCTATTAGTAATTTTTTTCTGATGTACCTCCTCAGGCAGGGGAACTAAAAGAAAAAAATAAACAAATGGGACTACAACAAAATGAAAAGTTTATGCACAGCAGAGGAAACCATCAACAAAACGAAGACAAATCCTACTGAATGGGAGAAAATATTTGCTTATGATACATCTGACAAGGGGTTAATATCCAAAATTTATAAAGAACCCATAGAACTCAACAACAACAAAACAAACAATCCAATCAAAAAATAGGTTGAAGATGTGAATAGGTATTTCTCCAAAGAGGAAATACAGATGGTTAATAGACATATGAAAAGATGCTCACGGTCACTGTTCATCAGAGAAATGCAAATTAAAACCACAATGAGAATTCACCTGACCCCTGTCAGAATGGCTATCATCAATAAATCAAAGAACAACAAGTGTTGGCCGGGATGCAGAGAAAAGAGAACCCTCATACACTGTTGGTGGGATTACCTATTGATACAGCCCCTATAGAATAGAGTCAGGAGGTTCCTTGAAAAATTCAAATATAACTACCTTCTGACCCAGCAATTGTACTTCTGAGAATTTATCCAGAGAAAACCAAAACACTAATTTGTAAACATCTATGCATCCCTATGGTCACAGCAGTATTATTCACAATAGTCAAGATATGGAAGGAACTAAAGTGCCCATCAGTAGACAACTGGATAAAGAAGTCATGGTACAGATAAACAATGGAATATTACTTAGCCAGAGAAAATGAAGTCCAACCATTCGCAACAACATGGATGCGCCTAGAGGATATTATTCTGAGTGAAATAAGTCAGAGAAGGATAAATACTGTATGATTTCACTTATATACAGAATCTAAGGAACAAAATAAATGAGCAAACTAAATGAAAACACGCTTACAGGTACAGAGAACGAAGTAGTGATTGCCATAGGGGAGGGGGCTTGAGGGCTGGGTTAAAATGTCGAAGGGATGAAGAAGTACAAATTAGTAGTTACAAAACTGTCACTGGGATGTAGGGTACAGCATAGGGAATACAGTCAATAGTATTGTAATGGCTATGTGCATTGCCGTAATCGAGGGTATCACTTCATAAATTATATAAATGTCTAACCATTATACTGTATACCTGAAATTAATATAAAATGAAAAAAATAAAGACCTAAATACTTAAAAAGAAGTTTCAAGAATACTATTATTATCCAAAGAATCCATCACTATGAGCACAAAAGATCATTTTGAAAATACAAGTATTAAAAAATATGCATCCTATGTACTTCTTATGAGAGAATTTCTCAAGTATCCCAACTGAATGAAAGATAAAGTATGATAAAGATTTCTAGACAGGGAAATAAAGAGTAAAAAGAAACTGATGAACAATATACTCTGTCAGGTTTTCATTAAATTTAATGGAACAATGATAATTTAAGTGTAATCTGAGTGATAATATGACTGAACTAGATACGTTAACACTGTAAGGGAAAACTATAAATTTGAAACTAAAATTATAAATCATGGGTCTTTAAAAGATTTCATCTTGTCTTGGAAAGAATGAAGAGTTGCTGGGTAAATCACATTGGAAGGAGAGAAAAATGTTCTTATTTAATTTGGTATGAAGCTACAGAAATATAGAGTTAAAATTGTTAAAAATTAAAAAAAATAAGCAGAGTGTAACTTCTAAATTACTTACAGTAAGGTGAGGGATACAGTAGAGTTCAAAAAAATAATAATGAATTGCAAAATGATGGACAAGGGGACAGGAGGAAATAAAATAATAAAATTTGATGGAAAGAGTCACCATAACAATAGTAATGGTAAAATTTCCCCATTCAAGATGAAATACTGTCAGAATGGATTAAAATACACAACCCATCTATACTTTGCTTATGAGAAAAGAAACATCAAAAAACAAGGTCATAATGGTGTATAATGTCATGATAGGTAATGCTACACCAGGAAAATATGTTAAAAAATAGAATCAAAATAATATCAAATGAAGTATAATTCCAGGTCAAATGGGTCTAAGAGAAGTATTGCAATAATAGAGAGAGAGTCATTTTTTATCCAAAAAAGTAAAGTCATTAATTTTTTATGCCCCAAACATTTGGCTGCATTTGACATAGGGTAAAAATTACTAGAAATAAAAGGAGAATATAATAAAAATTACAGCTGTAATTGGTTGCTTCCATATGCCTCTTCCAGAATTTGTTGGAAGACCAAAAACAAAACAAAAAACACGAAAACAAAAAACAAAAAGGACAGAAATTTTTTTAAATTAACAGGTTAAATTTAATCCATATTTTGAATAAAATAAAAATTTACTTTCTTCTTTTATATTATAGGGACATTAAAAAAAGGTCAATCAACCAATGTTACCCCAATAAATTTAATAAAAAGATCACATAGTCACAAATAAAACTTTTTAAAAATGTAAAAATAGAGATTTTACAGGTCACCTTTTCTTATCATGATCTAATAATCCAGAAATGCAGAGAAATGATGGAAATTTTGACTCCTAAGTCTTTTAAAAAGGATGCATCAGATATGTATGCACTTCTTGGAAAAATGTCCCTGATGGACTGTTTCTTTAATAATCATATAGAGAATGAGGCAAAATCTTTAAAAAGAGGGAAGTACCTCTATATTTATATAATAATTATAATTATTATAATAATTATATTATAATTATTATAATATTTATAGTTAAGAAGCATAGAATATAGTATAAAAAGGTAATACTAAATTTTAATATTTATTATTTCAGGAGTGGAATTAGCAGTGGGAAGAAATGGAGAACACTAATGTCTTCTTAATATATTTTTGTATTGATTTAACTGCTAAACTAATATTTAAAATAATTACACAGAGCCCTGAACTAGCATTAAATAGAAGCAAAAAGATAAAGTTTGCAGTGGTAAATAAAATCTTTATATAACCTATTTATGAGTCGTCATGGCTTCTCCCAGTTGGCTTTACTATAACAGCCTGTTTTCACTTCAAAGCTTTAAGGAAGCATATATTATTCATTGACTCTGAACTTTTGGAAGCATAGACCAAGACGAAATGCTTAAGAAAGCAGAATGAATATATTTTGAAGGAATTTGACATTATAATCTAAAACAACATGATGGCCTTTACTACACATCTAATTGACAAGAGTCCTGGCAGTGACTGGTGGCTGCTTTTGCACATGGAGAAAAGATTTTTTTTTTTAGGTGCTTGAAGATGAGTGAGGAACCTCGACAGTGCATGTAAAATTGTGCTCTTATATAAGAGCACTCAATGTTAGATCTATTTTGAATAATCTTAAGAGTTCAACTGATAAAAATCTAATTAAAATAAAAAGACCTAATGAGAAAAATGCTTGTGACAAAGCAGATATTTAGCTAAGGTACGAATGAATCAATAAAATGGCAGATTTTTTTTGTTTTTGTTTTTTTTTTTTTTACAATTTTGAAATGACTAATTCTTCTAATGCATTCTAAATTGTTTTGGTTGAGCTGAAAAGTTTTCCTATTTCTTCTCCTGACAAATGAGGCTATCTTTATTTAAATGCTCCTAATTTGAAGAGACACTAATAACTTCGAACTACTGAAAGAGAGATAGTAGACTATTAAAACTGACATCAAGATGAGCAAGTTTAGCAGGCTTTTTTCAAAGGCAAAGTATATATTTTACAAAGTAAACTTATATATGCAAATATTTATAATTATATAAAAATAAGTTTATATGTATATATAATTATATATACCTATACATAAAAGATCCCAAAGGAATGATAACATTATAGATTACTGTATCTGTTAAATTATTCATTGATTTATATTTTGTCACCCAGACATTCCATTAGTTAACAATTTACAAACCATTATGGAAAATTATTTGCATAGATATCCTGGAAACTTTCCCAGTTAATTTAGCCTGGCAATAAACACCCATGCTATGCTATCTAGCTAAACAGCTAATAATACCTCTAAGTTATAAATTAATCTAAACATCTTAAATTTGTACAGATATGGAGTCTTCGTTTTCATTTTACAGCTATGAACCTTTTATCCATGGATAGGCACCACAAAATATAGCTTTCCTTTGTTGTACATGTGTTAAAGTATCTATTTAAATTTTTAAAAATTGCTCAAGTATAGCACATAGTATTGAATTTGATAATGGAATCATCTTGAACTTTCATTTAGTTCTCTATTAGATAGCTTTCTATTACTTATTGAGTACTACACTCAGAAGATTAAATAAATAAAAGTATAAATTATGGAACTTTTTAAACAAAATTAGGTTATATGTTAAAACTCCATGATTAAGTGAATTCATACTATCAAAAGTAAAACCAAATACATTTT
This sequence comes from Eonycteris spelaea, assembly GCA_003508835.1. Classification (NCBI taxonomy): domain Eukaryota; kingdom Metazoa; phylum Chordata; class Mammalia; order Chiroptera; family Pteropodidae; genus Eonycteris; species Eonycteris spelaea. The sequence continues at coordinate 1,881,078 of PUFA01000228.1, forward strand.
AAGGTTGCAAAAGCCATTGGCTCATTAAGGAAGGTAGAAGAAATATCAGATAACTTAGCAAATTTGAAAACACTGAAACCCTTTTTTGTCTCATGAAAATCAAAGATAGAAAAGCTATACACTTGAATTAATTTTATTCATCTGTTCTAAGAATATGTTCCATACAATGAGAGTCTTAAGTAATCATTGAAGAATCAGAATGATTCACAGATGGTGCCAGTGATTTAATTATTTTGAACCAGTTGTTCTGGGCATGCTCAGAAGGATATTTCCAACCCCACTGCAGAAGCCATCTGAGCTTCCTTCCAGCTGGTGTTCCATATTTTGAAAGCAAATTTAGATTGAAGAAAATTACACTTTTATTGTTGTGTGCAAACGGAGGTCAAATTGCTGTGTATAAATTCTTGTACTTTTTTCCTCCTCATTGTATGAGCTATATTTATCCTACATCACATCTTTTGTGTGATTGCTATGGATTCTCACCAATGTTATTCTACGTTTTGTGTTGTCTGGCACATAGAACGCACTAGATAAATTTTTATTGAATAAAAGAAGTACCAATTCAATGTATCCAAAATAAAACTTGAATTTCTTTATAGATTCCCAGTAAGTGTATGGAATTTCAATTTCATTGTACCCTTATTATTATTATTAGGAAGTTTTCATTAAAAACAAATTTAAAAAGGAAGATACAAATATAATAAAACAATGCCACCACCATCACCAAAGAAACAACATCAACAAATTTGTTGATTTAATCATTAAAACGGTATTCTGATGTTAAAATCCTTGCTCTTGATTTTATGGGAGCTCAGACAAGTTGCTTGACAAATTTTAGTCTGTTTAGGTTGTTATAAGCATTAGAGATACTCTTTGTAAAAGTCTAATCAGTGGCCTCAGAAAAACCATTATTTCACAACAAAATATATCATATTCATAATTCTTTCCATTAGACTAAGATAAACTTTATTTAATGTCCTTATTTACAATGAGAAGCAATAAATTGTTCCAAAGTATATCAAATGTAATTATTTTTCAAGTATTGTCTTTCCAACATTAATTTAGTGAAACAAGTTACTTTATGCCAAAATGAGCTATATTTTTCTAATTTTACTAATAAAATTACTTAATAAAACTGCACATATCATAATGCATCAGACTCAGTTTTGTGTTTATATCTATATTTATGAAACACATATCATTAATATGTTTACCATGAATATTTCCTGAACATTGTGCTAAATTTCCACTTGCTAGAAAAATTTTATATTGCTATAAGAAAAGTAACCTTATTTTATGATTACTTATATATGGCACCAAATTGAATTGTGACTGCAGTCCTTTACTGTATCTTTAATTCGAAGAAGAAAAAACAGAATTAACCTGTGAACCTAACAAACAATACCTGTGAATTTAATATAACCAGTGAATCTAGTTTAACATATTTATATTAACATCTTTAATTTATTGTGCTATTTAGAGCCAGTCATTAGAGTTAATATTTCTGTGGAAACATTGATAAATCATTATAAAATAGTGAATTCGTTTAAACTTAAAATACTACTAATATAGCAATTGATTCTTATTTCATAAAACAGAAAACAGAGTCTTGTGTTATATATAGTTAATTTACTATTTTCAGCCAATTCATTAATGTTCTTAAACCTCTGTTTCCACTTTGAATTATTTTTCAATAGTTTATATATTTTTTCTGCTCTAATACAAAAATTCATACTCTATTATTAATCCGGTTAGTGGCTACTCTAAAATTATCATACTAAATGAATTCTGCATGCTCTTCTGAACATTAAAAGTATCTTTAAATGATTTTATTCATCACTGATTAATCTATTCATTTATTCAACAAATATATATTATCTACCTACTGCTTGCTAATTGCTGTTTTTGGTTTTGAGGACACAGCAACAAAAAAAAAACATGAAAATTCCTGCATATTTGGATCTTTCATCATAGGGAAGGAAATAATCAAATAAGAGTGTAAATATTTATAACTTTTCTGATAGTGCATCTTATGCAGAAAAATAAATGGGGAAGAGCCAACGAACGAACGAACATAGGTATATGCGTGTGTGCATGCATGCATGCGTGTGTGTGTGTGTGTGTGTGTGTTTCACTGAGAACACTTTCCAGAAAAGAATTGAAGGCAGAAATGGTGGGGGCCATATGGAGGTTGGGGAAGAGGATTTTAGACACAGGGAACACATAATGCAAAATGGGCATGCCAGCCGTGTTCATGGAAGATTAAAGAGGTCAATGTAGGTGGAACAGAGTGAACAAGAGCTAAAGTGTTAAGAGATAAGGCCGAAGTTGTAAGGGCCTGAATTATATATCCTTTGAAATTCATATGAGGATTTTGGATTTCATGTAAAACTGGATAGGTATCCATGTGAATTTTTTGATCAGATTAAGATACACCCGATTTATATTTTCAAATGATGTTTCTGCTTATTGTTTGACAACAGGTAAAGGAAAGCAAGGGTAGATTTTTACTGGTAACTTTGAAAGGGCAGTGTCACCACTGTAGATCAGGGGAGGACAGTGGTTTTATTATGAAAATGTAGTGCTTATGAGTGCATACCTGGTATCAAATTCAGGGGACTGGATAAACACTGCAAGTTAGGGCGTATAGATAGAAAATGGAAAATGTCCAAGGATTAAGTACTGAGGCATTTCAATATTAGAAGAGAGGAGGAGATACCAGTAGTAGAGGCTGCGAAGGAACATCCAGAAAGGTAGGAGGTAAGTGAGGTGAGGAACTCCAAGCAACCTTCTTTTCTATTCTGCCATTGATGCCCAGTATTTCAGTTTTGCTGTTTTTGAATACATGAAATAGGTAATTTCATGTATGTGACAAATATTTCTTCATGCTTTTTCACTTTTTTAAACATTTTCTTTGCTCATCATTCTTCTTTGGATCTTAAATCTTCCATCGGGGGTCATTCTCTTTTTCTGCTTAGAAACCATCCCTGAGGTGTATACATGCCATGGAATATTATGAAGGCTTTTAATTAAAAATGTTTGCAGAACTTATTTTTACTAACATAGAAAAGACATATAATGCCTGATAACTGAATAAACACCAATAGTGGCTAATTCTAAAGCAAAACAAAACAAGAAACAACCCTGAGGGCTCTGCTAAGAATCCCCTACTAGTAAACTCTGTTTTTGTTTGTAGTAAGAGATCTCTATTTCAATGTTATTCCTAAAAGAGAGCTTTTGTATCATTCTAGGTTCATCGGTGGTTCTTCTGTCATCATTTTTGAAGACATTATTCTACCACTTTCTAGCTTTTATCACTGCTTTAACAGCAGCTGTCATTATACTTATCATTACTTTCCAGGTAATCTGTCACTTCAGCTGCATTTAAATTTCTTCTCTTTGTATTTGGAATGCTTTATATTTGGCCATCTCATTCCCTATCTTTCTTACCCTTTCTTTCACACTTTTTAAATTCTGGTCACTATTCATTTTAGGTAATTGATTTTATCTATCTTCCAATTTTCTAATTCTCATTTCTGTTATATCTAATTTGACTCTTCACTTGTCCACTGAATTATTTTCAGTTATTACATTTTTCAATTTCTAGGTCTATGTGATTCCTTTCAAATCTTCTTGATCGTTAATTTTAATTCTCTTGTCCCTAATTGGTTTTTTTAATGCAAAACTTTAAAAAATATTAAACATTTATTTTACATTTTGTATCAGATTCATTATTGTCTGTCTTGGGGGGTTGGATTCCACTGCCATATTTCTCATGAATTGCTATTTTAATGTTCTTAGAACTTTATTTCAATGCTACACTCATGTTCTTAAAACTTTAAAGTCTAGATTTAAGCAGTGTTAATCTAGAACACATTTTCTTTGCTTTTTTTTAAGGTATGTAGAGCACTACCAATTCATAAAAGCTTACATGTTTGGCTTTTGGTTTGTCAGCACACGTAGCAGTGTGAACTCTGGACACCAGAGCATGCACATCTTGTCCTTCAAATAAGTGACCATAAAAAAGTTATTCTGGAACTGCTTCATCAGTCATTTTTGGTGTTTCATTATCTTTCTTAATTCTATAAGAAAAGAATTATTTACTTTATCCTGAGGCTTAATATTTAGTCAGTGTTCTGGTTAAGGAGAGAAGCAAGATATAAACTAAGGCTTTCTTAATCAGTTTAAAAGTTATTACAGAGTATCAAAGGTTTTCTAGTATGGGTGAGATCCACTTTATAAATAGTGGCCTAATCTTGATTGTGCATTGGTAATACAAAAGAATTTCGGGAATTTTTTATTGACTTATTATTAGAACTTTCCATTAAATAAGCCATTCCTGTTGACACATCTTGTTTCCTTTATAAGGTGTTTATATATTCTCTATGTTTTGTAGATTTATTTTAACTCATCCTGGTTGGGATAGCAAAGCATTTATTCAATTTGTAGGCTCATATCTTTTTTAAGTTCTGGGAAATTTTAGCCATTATTCTTTAAATATTATCTTATGTATTCTGCCCTCTGCTTTTAAAATTATATTAGACATAAAGTTTCTTATTCTGTTCTCTCAGTCTTTCATATTTTCCATATTTTTATGTGGTATATTTTGAAAATTTCACCAGAATGATCTTCTAATTTTCTATTTTCTATTTATTTAGGCGTTAATGTATATACTTACTTTTTTATTACTCGCTTTTGGTATCTAAAGGTTTTTTTTTTTTGATGTGTTTTCATCATAAATACCTGTGCATTTTCATAGTGTTTATATAAATGTAATATTTATTTTATTCCTTTATCTTCATAATTATTTACAACATATTTACTTCAGAATATCCAATATTTTTTCATTATTTTAAGTTCATGAGGTACTAATTCTCTTGATCATTATGTTAGATGACTCTAAGTCTCAATATATAATTTCTTCATGTGGGTTGTAATATTTTGCTGTGAACTAATCTTCAGTGTTTGTATGTCTGTGGGACTCTCCTGAAAGTTTAATTTATTGCATTTTCCTATGGGAGGGCTCTTAGGATTTCATCAATCTGGGTCCAATTTCATGTTAATCTCAGTTCAGGAATCTTGAGCCTTATGGTTAGTGTAAAAATTCAGATCCTATACATTTAGTTTTAATTTTCATTTAAGATATTTTTTCTCCAGCTAGAATGCTTGGCAGATGAATTGAACTTGTAAGTAGGATTTACATACTTGCCTCCTACATGCCAAGGGAAGAACTTGAAGGTTTTGTTTGAGGGGTTTAATTTACATCTCTACACAATATGTTCTGTAAGGTCACAAATTTTCTACTAGAAAGTCTTTAAAAGTTTCTCCTAATCATTAGACCTTCAGTGCAGGTTCAATATCAGCATTGATGTGCTCATTTATGGCACCTAGGGGGAAGAAAGGTCCCATGATATATTTTGAGCTCAGCTATGTGTTTAAAACTTGTTTTTAAAAATTACAACTTATTCAGAATTTCTATTCATTTGAAATGAAGGGTGAGGGAATAAGTCAGTCCATCAATTTCTTATAAATTTATTCTAGCTGAACATACCATGTTTACTAAGCAACCATTAAATTAATTCTATTACAAAACTAGAGACTGGAAAAATTGCTATAGAAATGGCAATAAAATATTATGATCACAAACAATCTAGAAAAACATAAAATATTGATTTGTCTAATTTCTTTCTTAACTCTTGTGACATGTTAATTACAAAATTGAAGCTGGGAGGAAGAAAATTCTATAAGCAGCTATCTCCTTGGTTCATTTCCTTAGCAACCATTATTACTCTTTTATATTCACAACTCTGTTTACTAAAAAACATTCTGTCTCTAAATAAGAAAATTATTTATGTGCCCAAATTCTCCAAGGATCTTGCATTGGCAGCTGACAATCTTTATTGTTATTTCAAGGCAAAGAAAAAATTCTGTGTGGCAATTATGCAAAGAATATGTTTCTCCCTCATTTTAGTCTCAAAATTAATTGGTTACCATTATATAATAGGAGATAATACACACCAAGAATGAATAACTGGCTATCAAATCTAGGTTCAGTCATTATTTTACACAGGTGATGGCAGTCAGCTCTGTGATTACTTTTCTTGTACAACTCTGATTCATTTAACAAAATCCAAAATAACAAAAGTATAATGGTACAGTGATGTTCTTCCCAATTATTTTTTCTGAAGAATAATAGTTCTTCACAACCACTCAAATAGGAATCCTATCATGAAAATGAAGTTTCTCCCTTTGCACAGCAACTATCCAGATGTGAAAGTTTATAGGATCTATTCCCCTCATAGATATTCATAAATACACTTGCATATCAAAAGCCCTGAGAAGTTCTAGAGTAAAGAGAACTAATCCAATTAAGTTTCTGAGACTTAATTGGACACTGGATACTCCATACAGTATTTTGGGAAGCACTGAGTTCAAGTCTGATGTCATCCATTTCTTACATTTACCATTGGACAAATAGCATTAATTTAATTTAAATTAATTTTCTTACTATAAAATGGCCATGAAATGAATACTTCCTTGAGGAGTTTATTAGTGGGACCAAACTAAATGTATGTGAAAGCTCTTTGTAGATGTAAAGCTCTATTAAAATTCAAACAATTTTTAAAAGTGAGTGGCAGGCTGTTCACACTATAAAAACATTTTCATTTTACAGAATAATTCACTTAAGGACTAATTTATGTAATACGTTTCTTGGGACATTTAAAGTGAATCTACTAACAAAATCCATTTTCTATAAACTATTCAAGAACTTGCATATTTTGAAATATGTACTTTTAATATTGTTAAAACACCTTTTGTAATTTACTCTGATATAGTAAAAGGTATCCTTTGCAGCACATTATTGAACACCCTTTACTATCTCGATGTTAAGTTTCAAGAACTTTGTCTTTTCTCAATATACACACTTCCAAAAGTAACTAATAAAACCTGATGTTCTGAACAGTCATATTAAACTCCCAATCGGTATGTGCAATTACAAGGAGTATAAAATTATTTTTAAACAGAAAAAAAACCCTATTAAGTGTTAATTGTGCAGCAAAGTTCTACTAAATGTTTATTGTTCTTAAATGGCAGGATGACTAAATTATGTTACAACACCTATGTAAAATCTAGGCGGAAAATATTCCTTGAAGAAACAATATGTGCAAAGGTCCTGAGATGAAAATTATGTTGTGCATTTAAGTACAGAGGAGAACCTTTTATGCCTCTTTGATGGGCAAAAGGCAAACAAGGGAGATGAAGTTGGAGTAGTAGGAGTGATAAGCAGGGACCAGGTCACATAGAAGCTCAGAGGATTTCATGAAAAGGGTATGGAGCACCAGGGACTTGATAGAATTTCAGTTATGCTTTAGGAGTTCTAGGGCTCTATCATCAGAGAGAATATAGTGTAGGTGAGAAAAAAATTGAAAGCCAGAATCAGAGTCTATTGAAGTAACTCAGGTGAGAGATGATCGTGCTGTGCACCAAGGTTGCTACAATGCAGATACTGAGGAGTGGTCCACTCAAAGATGTATTTTTCAGGCAGAGTCACAGGATTTGAAATGAATGACATGGATAATACAAAAGAGTAATCATGGGTGATGTTGACATTTTTGACCTAAGTGAAAGAGCAATTTACTAACACTCAGAGAGCTTGGTAGGAACCAATATTAAGAAGGGGAGGAAATCCATTATTCTTGACTTGGCTATGTTATGTTTGAGATACTAGTTAGGCATCCAAAATAAGGAGCTGAATAAGAAGTAAATTGCTTGAACCACCAGCATTATTTACTTGGTAATTGAAACTATGGCATATCCAGAGCAAGTGGAGTTGTTGTAATTAGAGAAGGGACATTTCATTTCCTCTTCTACTGAGATGTTTATATTTTTTGGCTCCCTTTCCTCAGACAGATCATATATGCATGCCTATTTCAAAGGTTTACTACGTATTTTGCTTCCTGGAAGCGTGATAATCAGAACTAATTCACACCGAACACATTAGGTACAAACCTTGTATTTCTTGCTACCTTCTAGAGAAAAGCCTTTCCTTTACGTGGGATCAAATCTCTTCTACATTCTCACAGCACTCTATGCTTGCCTTTACAGAACTTGCCACAATTTCAATAGTCAATTATAAGAGTTGAAAACAATTTTTTCTTCTTTATACATAGAAAAAAAAAGTTATATAGCTTTACATAGCTTGCTCCTTTCTGGCTTCATTTTCTTTTCTATGCTAGTATATTATTTAGTAATTCTTTCAGCAAAAATCTGTATGTAATTAATTTTCTTTGTTTTTATTTATCTGAAAGTAATTGTATGTCTGAAAATATTTTGTCTTAATTCTCAAATGACAGTTTATGGGGTATTTGAAAATTTGGCTGGCACACTGAAGGTATTATTTCAGTCCCTTCTAACGTCTATTGTTGATGAAAAGTCTGTCATCAATTTTATCATCCTGTAAGTGTTCTGTCTTTGCTAGTACTCAGTAGCTTTTACGAAACCTTCCTGATCACTGAGTTTCATTCAGATCTAGCTGGGTGTAAACTAGTTTTTATTTATTCCAGATTGATTGAGTTTTATTCAGTTGGAGGACTCATATAAATTAAAATTTATTCAATTTTGTTAAATGTTGGTCACTTATGTAAAATATTGTCTCTTCCTTAGGCACTCTGCTTTCAATCAATCGATATATATTTGAACTATTTATTCTGTTCTCTATATTTCCCATTCTTTAGCAAATCAAAATTTTCCTCAGCATCTTTCAATCATCTTTTTTCTATAATGAACCCACTATTTAAAAAGTTGTTTGAGTTATTAATTTCTAGAATTTTTTCAAATCTTCCTATTCACTATTTAAAATGGCCTGCTTTTATTATAAGAATACCATTCCATCCTTTAAAATTTTTTGAACATTAAAATACAATGTTTTTTTTTTCTGACTCTTATCTTGAAATTCTTCAAGGGTACATTCTCCTTTAATTTTTTTGTCCTATGTTAATATCACCCATGAAAATAATCCTTTTCATATCTATTGTAATTTGAGTCTGTAAGTTTATTTTGCTTAGGAGTTCCACACGAACCCTGGGTTGTGGTGGGACCTTAATTGTGCAATCTTGTGGTTACATTTACTTGAGCTCTCAGGGGTTAACTGTCAAATGCTAGAATTAAGCTTAATAAAAATTATGTATAATTTTCTATTAAGGAATTTTCAAAACTTTTAAATTTGTTTTCTATTTTTTACTTTCCTATAGAAGATAAGAATTTAGATAGAGCTCTATTGACAAGTTTATGGAAAATTATCCCTTCAGTGGTAGAATTGCAAGCTTTACAAGAAATTTCTTGCAAATATTTTTGACTCTAGACAAATTATCTGTCCAAGGATTATGAAATCTAACTTGTAATTTACACGGAACAAAATATATCTATGTGTTGTTAATAGCATGCTAAGCCTATGGTACATACTGAGCCTAATTCTCTTATTGGCTTATAAAGATATATATTTTTAAATAATGTGTCTCTTTTCCTATATTTACTTATACATAGGACAAGGAAGAAAAAAATTGATTCACTGAGCCCCCATAATGCAGCAGGTGTTTTACAAATATTACCATATTTCATTACCAAAAAACAACCTTATCCCTATTGTAGTCATGAGGGAAATCAAGCTGAAGACGATTTCCCTATGATCATATAGCCAGCAGATGGTCACTGGGGTTCATACTCAGCACTGTTCATCCCAGGACGTGGTCTCTTTACTAGACTATACTGCTGCTAGAAAAACATCCTGCAGAAAAATTCCTTGTGTTCAGTTTACTTGGTCTTGAGTGAGCAGCCAGGTTTCTAAAACCAACTGGAACTATATTAGAAATGTCTTGTATTTCTAAGTAGGACAGAGGGGTCAACATTCTGAAAACTGGGAAAAATTTTTACCTGTTTTCTCTCAGTCTGTTTTCCCTTCTCTATGGTCTCTGAATTTGTTCTGAGAACCATCATTTTCAGATACTCCCTACTCTGCTAGGCTCTGCTCTTCTTTCTGGCCCAGGGTGTCTCATGGCTCCCTCACACTAAGTGCTAGACCTTTTCTGAGATTTACTATTGCCATATATATCTCTGACATGAATTTAAGCCCCAAAGTACACTAAGTTTTACTACTTAGCCCATTTCTGAGTATCTCTGAAATAAGAAAAAAATAAGTCCATATTTTAAACTCAGCCCTCAGATGTTAAACACTTTACAGTCATTCCTACAATCTTGAATTGCCACTGCTAAGATATGAAAGACTAACTGAAAATCAAGAAGTCCAAATAAAGTCTAAAGTTTATATCTAAAGAGAACAGAAAGTGATATTTGAGAGAAAGAAGGATGAAAGAAATAGAGAAAGGAAATGCAGAGGAAGGTAAAAAATTTTGAAGCTACGACTACCTGTCCTACTTCATGGCCACTGTAGAATTATTTCAAATGTAACTTTTCGTTAGCCTGTTTGCTTGTAGGTATCTCAAATGGCCTCACTGCAAAATAATTAGGCAAGATGACTCTAACTAGTGGACATGTGAAAGCTGTTTTTTAAATATATGTTAGTAATTGGTGGTATATAAAGATACATCTTGGATCTATCTATCCTATCTATCAATTATTCATCTATCATTTTTAGGGCTAATTAAAATCCAAAGTCAAATGTAATTGTAACATTAAATTAATTATTCTTCCTGCATATGGTTATTGCTTCTGTTATCACGGAAAATCAAGAGTTAAGATAAAAATATTTCCCCCACCCTGCCACCTTCAGAATTTTTAATCTTTCAGTTATAAAAGAAAGAAGAAATGGTTTGTGGGAAAAATATTAAGAGTAAAAAATTAGTATTTTACTATAAGTTATTTAAAAATTTTATACTAGTTTACATATCTTAATTCGCCAATCATTATTTTATTATGTTTTACAAATATTGTTGAGACTCCATTATGTGTAGTTACATAATGGTATTTAAAGTGGGTGTTTTATGGAGATTTTTGATCCGGTGTCTATTTAACTATAAAGTGTTAATAACCTACCTTGACCAGGCTGTAAAGAATTATAATTCTGCATATAGAGTGTGTTGAGATTTGGGGGAAATTAGAATGGAAAAATTAGTTACTAGTTAGATAATTCAAAGAAAGGACTTCTCCCTGAATGACCTATGAAATCAAAGCAAAAATATTTTACTTGAATTTTCAACTCATTTTGTATCTACAGACACAGGCTTTCTGTTATTGTAAGGTTGAGTAACTTATGATATATTATGTTCATAACATCTAAAATGAAGAATAGGCTGAAACATGCAATCAGCTAGAATCAAACTTCAAAAGTAATATAGTTTAAATATATCTTATATTCTAATTTCTCAGAATATTCAGATGCTATTAAATTTTAGGGTATTGGATTTTATGGAAAACAGTGTATTCATGGAATTTTCTAACATGTAAAAGAAGTCACGATAATATATTTTTCCCTTAGTTATTAAGAGTATTAACAAAATTATATGCTTATAAAAGTTATGTTAACTGTCCTAGAAATATTTTAAAATATATTTCGTGTTAAATGGGATCAACAATATCACACAAGAAATTCCCCCAAACGTCTCATCTAAGGATTGAAACAAATGAAAAGGTCATTTACATAGGTCAGAAACGGTTGGCTACCTGTTGGTTTCATGTGATTCAACCTAACATCATTACAAAGCCTCACTTTCCAGACTCTGACATGCTGATTCTGTGAGGAGCACTGTCTTTGCATAATTACAGAGTGGTGACCATTCCTCTTCACTTTACAATTTCTCAGAATAGAAACAAATATGTATCCCTTAGAAAATTCCTATGATTTATACCCTATTACAGAGCTAAGAAGACCAAGCTTATGATCATTAATCATTTTTTTTTTTGAAGAGAGAATCACAAAATTTCCAGCCAGTTGTTAGAGTAGCCGTTCCTTTTCCTTCAGGTGTGCGATATTTCAGTAGTCACAATGATTGGTATTTTTCTCAATCTGCTATCAATTATCAACCGTCTTACTAGGCATCCAGTTCTTCTAATAAAGCTTTTAAAGCCATTTAGTAGCTAAGCCAGGTATGAGGACTAAACTATTGTTTTTAAAATCAATGATATAAGGGCTTATGCTAGTTGATATAAGAAGATGATTCACAAAAGATTTATTATTTACCAATATACATTTAAAAAGTAAAAGTAGCATGAGATGATCTCAGGAAAGTGATACATATTTTTGGATTAGACATTGAAATAAAGTAAATGTATGATAAATTGACAAATTCACATTGCCAATGTTATGAAAAAATGATGTGGCAAAAAATTAAGATGTACTTTTCATTTTTGGCAAGGGGGCTGCTTTCTATGACCTGTCAATTTATTATAGTTTTAATCTGAAAAATGAACCGCTAGTGTTACAGAAGCCCAAAGTGAGGGGAAACTACTCACTTTCAGAATGCATATTAGAAGTTTGAAATTGCACCCAGATTTGTTTTCTTGTTGTTAGTAGGCCTCTGTTATTAGAGTAGTAGTTGCAAACACATACGTGGGTTTGCCCGTAACAACTCACAATTTGTGCAAAGTTGAGTCTTCGAAACTGAGCAAATTTGCTCTCAATTTCCCGCCAGCGATTGCTGAGCTGGATCTGAGTTGGCTCCACTGCCATTGCGGCCCCATCCTCTGACAAGCCCTCAGCTTGCCTACGCACTGCATTCAGCTCCTCTTTCTTCTTCTGCAATTCACGATCAATTTCCTATTGAGCAAAACCAATACAGGGCCCAGGGCAGTTAGCTAACCACATCAACCAACCAGCAAGCAGCACATACTTCTCTCAGAAATTTCATAGGCTGTTGTCATTTTATTTTAATTTTTTTTTCAAGATTTACAAATATGGAAGCCATCACTGTCATCTTCACCCAAGAATCCAAATATTATTTCAGTTATCCTCTGAATGCTCAGTTTTGGATATTCTAATTCAGAAAATATTTAAATTGATCTAACGTGTTTCCTTTTTCTCAATTCCTCTGGTGTTTAGAAGGCTGACCCAAATTGGGGTGATTACTTATTATTTATTAGGGACCATCCATATAGAATATAATTTAGAGGGTAAATAAGTTATTTATTTCTTTTTTAAAAAGCCTTGAGGAACTCAACAGACAATGAAGCAAAATAAAAAGTATAAAATAAAAACAAACAAAAATCTTCAGACAATATGCAAATAAATCTATAGAGATTTGACACTGATGTGTGAAGATGCTCTGATGAAATGAATGTGCTAACATGAGAGAGAAGCCGTCCATATACCGATAAGTCATTTGTTCATCTGGAACAAAGATACACAGAGTCAATTACAGTTTTGCCAGAAAACACATGACATTTCTTAATTCATTTTACATTGTCTAAAAATAAAACAGTTTATTCATTCAACATTATGTCCATTGAAAAACACAATACATTTACTAAAACAAAACACAGGAAAATACATCATAAAAGAACGCTAATAGAGGAAACAACCACATCAATATTTTAAATATGATCCACACAGGTTAAGTTAAATAAATTAAATGGTAGCAAAAAAATCTAGAATTGACATTCTAAAACAACATTACCTTTAATTTTCTTTCATCTCTGGGTTCAGGTAGGCTGGCTAATTTTTTTTCAATGTCATCCAAGCATTTCAGGAGATCATCAGCCTGCCTCTTGTATTGATACCACTGATGAGAAATTTCTAGAGCCTTTTTTCTTCTTTGAGACCTCAAATCCTGTTCATGGTGCAGATATTATTAAAATATCAATATATATGTATAGCACACTTTCGGTTGTAGTTATTTAAAAATAATTCGAGTCCTTCATCTTGTACAACTTTGGTTAAGTTTATATTTAAATGCTAAACATACAAATAGATGATCAAATTATGTATTTATGTGGCAGGACCTATGTATATAAAGCTAAGAAAACTGTAAAACCCACTTAAAATATTTATTTTCTCTTGGCATGTTCAAACCTTGCTCGAAAATTCTGTTATATTTAATTGACCTAATGAATTATCTAATTATCATGTAGCCTATTTGAAATAGCTTAATATATTAATATAATTGAGCTCACTAAATACTTGTATGAACTTAATGAGTTTGTATTTGACTTTTAAAGGAGGTAAAAAAAATTCTACAATTTATATCTTAAGCCCTGAGTTCATAAAAAATATATATATATTAGGTTTATATAGTCAAGTAACTACATTCATGGTTTTAGAAATCCATTTAAAAAAGTTTCATGGAACATTAATGGTTTATGATTAGAAATATGAAGTCATCTTATTTATATAAATTGTTTCAAGCTATATATGTAGAAGTGTGAAAATTATATTTCTGTGAGTGTACATAAAAATGACAATTTAAATGTTATAAAAATGGTTTTTCTCTTCTTACTATATCAAATCATGTTCCAAATGCAAAATAATGCACTGTTTTTGAAAGAGAAGTATATGGTTTCCAATCAACCTGATGAGATAAATAAAGGTGACTGATTTAATAAATCAGCAAATGGAGGAAGGGGGAAATCACCTTGCTCCTTACAAGCATATCCAATGTCTTCTCTGATTAACAGAATTTGTTGAAATGCCATTTTATGCTAACACAAGGAAACATAAGAGCTCAGAATACAGCTTTCATTTTCTCAGAACAGTACCAATTAGAGTTTCATGTACAGATTTAACTGGAGCAAAAGAAAAATAATGAATATCAAAGACCTCTTGAAATATTCCCTGCATTAGAAACTTTTGACTTTCTTTGGACTAGAGTTGGAGCCACTGGGGAGGGTTAACATAGTTACTGAATTTGGTGGTGTAGATTGGTTTGGCAAGGGGAGTAGATTTTCATTAATTGCTTTTAGCATATACTTGCAATAATGATTTTATCCTTCATTTTGTGGAGAATTGGAAATGTAAAATTTACTGCAAATCACATTTTTAGTTGAATTTATAAACCTCCTGTGGAAGTAATAAATGCCTGGGATGAACCAGATAGAATGCTGCTTTTTTCAAAGGTACTAAGGTACAGATGAGTGAGAGTTGAGCAGTGCCTTATGCATCACACAACTCGTATCTTTGCCAAGAGAAAGAGCTTGTGGTCATAAAATCTGAAACTCTTTTCATTTCTTAAGCACAAGGTTATGTGTACTGGGGAAAGATATTTAGAGACACTATATAAATTTCTTTACAGGTATGCCAGATAACCATTAAACACTGCTTGCTATTCAGTAGGACACATATCATCATATGACTAGTATAGATGCTTCCGAAAGCTTGGTCACAGCTGGAAGCGTGTGAATTACACTGCTTTCTGACTTTCTGAGCACATTTTGGCTTGCTCTTGCATTCCCTCGAGGAACAGACCTTTTACATTAACTGTATTTATCAGCAGTTACCTTCAGAACACCTGCTGGCCAATTAGACTTTCCGTGTGGATTCTTTGCAGGCACAATATTGTGTAATTACATTCTCAGCAGTGTTTATTTGGTTGTCTGGCTATATGGGAAAAGGCTTTATACTCTTATTTGCATATAGAAAGCAGACTCCGTTCACCTATTAGGTGGATCCACCTACATAGCTAAACAGCTCTAAGAGACTGATTTACAATGAAAAGCTCAGCCATTAACAATATCAGAAAATCAGCCATGCATGCAAATAGTGAGTACTGCAAAGCACATAAAAATAGGTTACTCCACAAAACTCTTCACATGTCCATTCTTAGCTCAAGAACTTCCTAGATATTACTATAGAAAAATCAATACTCTATCTGGCCTTCTTTCACAAATGCAGATGAATCACATAGGTACTTGAAGCAATACACTATCACTGGTTAATGAGAGTACCAGTTCCTCTTCAAGGATATTAAAATTATTTTTGAGGATTCCTATCTAAATGAACGTAGACTGTTGTAGTTGCTTAGTTAGTTGCAAAGAGCGACTCTCTTAAAGGCAAAATGAAATTAATTGAAAAAAATCAAGTTGAATCCCAGGCCTTATTAAACAAATATTAGATTACTAAAAAAATTGGATCTCCTCTAAATAAAATCACCAAAATAAGAAAGAAGAAAGTCTAAAAAATATACATTGGTTATTTTAGCAGTTAAGCAGATTTTCAAGAAAAATGTAAAAATAACTTATAAGAAACTATATTCGAAATTAAATGTATAACTATTATAAACAATGAATTATACTATCTTTTGATTAGTATTCAGAAAAAAAATTGTCTAAGCAATTCAAAAATTTTAAGCAACACATCTTTCAAAAACAAAGACATCACTCGAAAAAGTTAAATACAGCCCACATATTGAACAGAAAAAAAAATGTATTTCTGACTAAGATTCTTAAGCAGATTTTATTTATGCACAATATATTTTACCCTACATAGGAAAATAAACCACAGGCAAGGTATATTATAATTTTAGCTCTAATACCTTGAGAGCATTATGTTTTGTCTGTAACAGCTGCTGTTTTATCTTTATTTCCTCTCGCTTTCTTCATCTGTGATTCTTTGTTGTAAGTTGTCTCCTCTTTGCAACAATTTTTACAGTACCCTCATTGTCTTCACTCTGATTAAAAACAACAAGTACAGTCTTCATTTTGGTTTTTTAAAAAGCTGTACATCGTTAACAGAGATAATAAAACATGTTATTTAAACGCACACAAAAAAATCCAATTTAAAACTTTCTGGGGATGTTATTACAAGGTACTTTGCCTGTTAATTTTTCTTTTATATGTTGCATGTTAACTTTTAAAAAGAAGTGAGTTTCCCCCTGTCTAGTTGAAAGGGACACACTTGATAAGGAGCATATATAGGAAGGTGGAGGAGTAAGGTACTTCATCATTTCACTCAAGACCTGATGATGCTGAAAGCATTCTTTTGGCTTTGATTTTCAGTATATTTCTAGACATTAAAAAAAATGTGGAGAAGTATATTAAACTTGTCATTTATAATGTTATAGAAATATAGATGTGGGTGTGTGAGTGTGAGATGGTGACTTTACTCACTCCTAAGTGAAAATATTTTGTTTCATATGTACACTAATTTCTATCTAAGAATCTCTGCTTTAAATAACCTAAATGCCCAAATTTAGGACAAATATTAGGGCATTAACAGAAAAAAAAAAGTGCTTAATTGCTGTCAAGTACCACAAATAATTTTTAAAAACCCGTCATATATGCAAGTTATTTTAAAATAAAGTCCAATAATCATTAAAACATGGATTAGAAAAATGGCTTTAAATATTTTAAATATGCATTTTTATTTTTTTAGACTCTAAAATATATATTTTTATGTACTTTGGATTAAAATTATTTAAATAAGAGCTGGTCTAATATACCAGCGTATGTGACCATGTGATTTTTCATGTCTAGTTTCTTATCTTTGTTTCAACTCATTATATAAAAACTTTCTATCAAGGAGATTTTACCTTTCAATGTTACTCAAGGTACTCTGATGAGCTAAGAATAATAAATGTAAGATAAATTCTAAAAACTTATATGTATAACTATTCATGATACTAGAGGTTACATATTTAAATCTATAATGCCTATTGAAACTTCCACACAAAACTGAGGGACTGTTCTTTTCTTTTAGAATAAATAGGATTTTAATCAGAGATTTGTCAGTTACTAGACTAATGAAATAATATAGTATAAATATATTTATAGTAGGTAAAAAACTTAATTTAATATATGTCTTTTAAAAGTCTGCAACATTTCCTAGGGCTGAGAAAAAAAATAAACTAACAAAAATATGCCATTTCACTTCTTTCCCTGCACCAGGTGTGAGCTATTGGGCAGAAGTCGCCATCAGCCCAGGAGGTAAGAAGCCCTTTTTCACCTCGGTGCCCTCTGGTTTCTTCTTTTACATGAGTAGAAGGCGTTGTAACTCAGCATCTTGGAAAACCTCTTATTTTTCTTTCCAGGAGCTGAGTTGGCAAGGCCACCAAACCCCATACATGGGAATTATTGATTCAGGCTCCAAGAAGTCAGAATTGATACCAGTGGGAACTAAGATTGAAGGAAATAGTATTCCTATAGCTTCACATGCCTATTATTTTAAATTTATGTATTGCCTTTTGATGTCATTTTCAAGCGTCGTCGACTGAGAAATATCTAGCATAATGTATGTAAAGCTTAAGAATGCCATTTACTGATGGCTGCAGAGAAGGGAAAGGAAATTGTGAAAAGGAGGTGAATAGAGAAAAAAAGGGCAGTGAAAAGGGATGTGATGCAGAAATTTTCAAGCTAGAGAAAAATATAAAAGACATTTAGGAATTAATCATGGTTGAATGAAAACATTATGAGCTTGGGAATAGTCCACATGGTTACAGTTCTTTTCTCCCCATGAAATAAGCAGCATAAGTTTATACGTATTTTAGACGTACACTATGTATTTATTCAACTTTTTGGTGAAACCACTTGTGGTAAACTTTAATAAACGTTGTTTATATTGTGTGTAATTGCCCCTTCTCTGAAACAAATGCCATATTATCAAAAGCATGACTGGAAACAAAAGAAGCCATCTATGATAGTTGAGTTTCTTATTAAACTTCTAGTTTATATTCTGATTTGACTCCTTTTCCCCCACTACATTCAATCCTCTGAGTTCGAAAAGAGTATAGGTCAAAGCAAAATTGCTGAGCTATTTATTAGACTCTGTAAGTGCTCCTATATACCCCATACCACAGTACTTTGGCATTCATAAGAAAAGCTTAACATGAATACTTTGCATTTGTAATAAATCATTAGAATCACAAAATGTGCAAGGTTTGCCCTGAGAATTTGTTTGGAGACTTGTTATCTAATTCCTTTCCAAATATGTAGTCATTTTCACTCCTAGTTCATTCACACTTTTATCACAACCAATTTACCATATCTTTATTGAAGTCTTCCTCTTTCAGATTCACCCCCTGCTGAATTTCAGCCTCCAGTGGTTCAAGCAATTTTTGTATATCTGAGTTAAACTGCTCCAATTCCTTCAAAGGAATGGAGGCCTAAAAAAAAAGATAGTGCTAATTTAAATCAAAATTACTTTTTATTAGAAGCATAAACTAACAAATACATTTGTTCAACCTCCTGTTGCTAAAATAATGACATGCATTATGTTTCCATATTATATTTTATGAAAGTTTTGAAATGCAAATGGAAAGTACCTGAGGATGCAAATAAAGACAAGCATTTAACACCAGAGCCGAACACACATGCAAGACAATGCAATTCATCATTGTTTTTTTTTTTTCAACCAAAGTCAATTTTCATATATTTAGGTTAATTGCTAATATTCTAAAGTTGAACTTGATTTTATTTGAAATATCCTGATATAAATACCATGTGTATAAATATGTCTTATCAGAAATTGCCTCATTCATCAAATAACAGTAACCTTAGGTGGAAATGCAGGATTGTCCCCTTATCCTCAGGAAAACTACATGACAATCTGCTCAGATATTTTAAAATGACATTTTTAGCATGGAGAAACTGACAAGCATGTTCTCATAAGACAGACAATGCCATTAGCTTGCCTTAGAAATGCTTTCTTTGGTAGCACAAAACATTCAAATGAATGAAACCAGAATATTTCACATAAAAGATACATATTTTCCAACCTTATACACATCACAGTTTCTTTAATTTTCAAATTCATAATGACCAGAGTCTCAGAAAAATTTAAAATACCTTATTTTTCTAAAGAAACCACTTAGAGGAGTGATGAATTATAATGTGTCAAAAATCAAATACATATTCAAAAGTGTAGTCAATGTTTAATTACTGAAGTTCGAACAGTTAATAAAATAAGTATTCTATTGATCTTTACTCTGTGCTCAATTGCTTTACACTAAAACACTAGAGGATATTTTATACCTGATAGCTTTTGAAAACTCATACATGGCATACATAACTCTTATTTTCTTATCGCACTAAACATTTTTCATTTGTAAAACCAATTCAGGAACAATCCCCAGTGTTATATGCCAGGATGACTGTATTCATCAAGTTTTGTTCCCACCTACTCTTTCCCATCACATTCCCAGTCATAGTCTTATTCTTTATTAGACAGCATCTCCTAGACAGAAATAAGGATAAGCTTTCAAGGAAAAACACAAACAAACAAATATCCAAACATATTTAGTTACTAATGAAAAAGGGAATAATCAAATGCTATTTACCAGGCCATGATTATCACATGCAATATGAATAAATGCTTCTCTTCTACGCATGTATACAAATTCTAGAAAGGTTTTATGAGCTCTTTTTTCAAGGGACTTATTTTAAGTACTAGCCTTTAAGTCCTAATGATCATTTGCAACTTGAAATATCGTATTAGGGTTTGAGCCAGTACAGATTAGTAGAATTTTAAATATGCTTAAAGGACGTTTCAATGTCTATATTATAAATGTACTTTATACTTTAAAATCATATCTTGTTCAAAGTATTGTAAAAGTAAAAAGATTAACAGCTTTTAGAATCATAACTACACAAGATGAATGTGGTAATATTTTGTTTATTGAATCATTATTCACATTTGCTAATATTTAATGAGAACTGCATTGTTCTACACGGTTTTGTGAATACATGGTTATAAATATTTAAAATAACTTTTATTGAGTACTAGGATGTCAAAATAACATGGATTCATTTGCTTGTTTTTTGTTTTACTCCAATACCTGCTTCTTTTCTCACCTCAGCCTCTCTTCACATCTTTAAATATAGTGGTTTCTAAGGCTCAGAACTTGGGCCTCTATACTTCTTTCTCAATTCTCTTTTCCTAATAAATTGCATGGTCTTCCAAAATTTAACCATAATTTTCATAATATCTGACAAATATTAATCTGTAGCTGTGACCTCGCTTTCAAATTCCAATCTAGATTCTCCAATAGCCAGCTGATTTCTCACTTGAGATTCAACATGTCTAGAAATTAGCTCATGATCGTTTCACCGAACTGTTTGCAACATCAACATCTCATGTTCTGTTAATAGATGACCATTCTTCTCAATCACTCAGGCTTAAAACACAAGTTGTGTTATTTTTCAACAATTCACCCTAATGTCTAATCAATATCAAATAACTGTCAATTCATTCACCATGATTCACTTGCTTTCTGTTTCCAGAGATACCATCTCTCCTATAACCCTCACACAGGAGTTAAGACAATAACATCCTTACAGGGCTTTAATCTCCTTCATACCTCATCCTTTCTATCCTGTGCACTGGGATCAGGGCAATATATTCCCCAAACATGGATTTCATTATGTTATTTCTCTGATTAAAAAGTACAAGTAGAATAAAGTCCAAACTCCAGCATGAAAGTCAAGGTTTCCCCTAATCTTGCCCCAAGGACCTTTCTAATCTTTTATGAGCACTCCTAATATTAACCTTTCTTGCAGGTCTGTCAGTGAGTTCCTGTTATCCTCCCTCAAAGACCTTAGGATGCTTCCAATCTTCTAGTGTACAACCTAAACTCCTAAAAGAGAATACATAGATTACATCTGAGTTCCATCATTTACTAGCTGAGGGACCCAGAACAAGTTATTTGTCCTCTTTGAGCCTCAGTTTCTTTATTTGTAACATAAGAATAAGAAGGATATTTACCTCATAGGGTTGTTACAAGGATAAAATATGTTAGAATGTTGTCTGATGTATCATAAATGCTCAAATATTGGCTTTTATTGTTTCCTCTCAAAATCTGACCCATTCTTTGGTTTAGTTCAAGACTTTCCTCTTTTGAAAACACAGTTGGTAAAAGATAAAATAAATGTTTGTTGACATGGTGTTATTATTTTACCAAGGTATTTGACAAGCTCACGAAATTCTAACAATGAACACAGAGAAATTGAGAATAGTTTGGTAAAGTCATATCATTCTGAACAACAAAGATTGTTGATTAATTAATCTGTACCAATGTAGATGCTGGTCTCAAGAAAGGTGCCAAAGGGCTTTGTATTTGTTATGCCCTGTGTAGTATTTTCATCAGAAATTATTTGGAGACAAAAAAAAAAATGCATGCAAAATACACACACGCACACACACACACACACACAGAGAAATGAATTCCATTAATACCCCATGAAAATGAGGAGTTTGCCTGTCTTTTTCAATCTGGAGTCATTCCAAGTACAAATTTTGTACTCATTAATTAAATATAGTTGGTATACAATGTTACATTAATTATATTAGTTTCAAGTGTACAATATAGTGATTTCCTGAAAAACTAAGTGAAAAAAAGAAATATTTCAAGTAGCTCCTGAAAAATCTGGAATCTGAAATAACACAATTTCTATAGTATAAAATTGAAAAATTAACTCATAAGGATGTATATTGATTTCTGGCCAAATGCTAGCAATGTAATACCAGCAGGTACAAAAATAATGTAAGCAGATATGAATAGACTTTAGGAAACACTACTACAACATGAATAATTATTCAAGCAAGATAATGCAAACTTAGATTTCATTAGTAGTATGTGTAGAGTCCAGAATTCCTCATCAAAGAATGCTCTGCATTGTTAAAAAGGTCACTATACAGATTAGGAATTAGAATTATTTTGTGGGGCTCCAAAGTGAACAACTAGAATCAATGAATAAAAATTATTTGGAACCTGAGTTTTCATTAAATAGTGGAACAATTAATTAGTGCAGCAAATGTTATTTTTCTTTTTAAAAGCATTAATTTTAAAGTAGTGAGTTTCTCACTACTGAAAGTATACAAGCAGAAGCAGAATGATGATGTGTTAGGATACATGTTAGAAGTGAGACACTTCATTTGAACAATCCCCTAAAATTTTGACTTTCAGTTAATTCTCTCTTCTGAATTCAAAGGGTTTTGTTTATTATAGTAGTGAAGCTAAATAGAAATATAATACAAGTCATATATGTAATATTAAGTGTTCTATTTGCTATATTAAAAAATAAAAATATGAAATTATATCTTATATATGATATATCTAACTTATAAAATGTCAAATATCATATAAAACTATAACCAATATAAAATTATTAATAAAATATTTTACATTTACTTTTTCATATTAACACTTTAAAACCCAATGTGTGTTTTATACTCACAGCAATTTTCAGAAAGCAGTCTGGGGACACAAAAACTTATTGGAATGAATTAGATATGTTATATCAGAAGTCTATTTCTCATTTACGTGTAATCCTAGGTTGTGTTGCAGTATCTCTACATATTTGAATATAATGTTATTTGACTTTCACAGGCTTATGCTTTGTTGCACTAGTAATTTTTAATCCTTGAAGTTGGGAATATATCTTATAATACTCTGCATTTTCAATAACAAATGAAACTCTTTTGTACAAAAAAAAAGCTTATTACATCAATTACTAGTTTATAACATCTAATATGTTAATTGAATTAACCAGTGACTAATTTTTAACGAAAAATAACTGTGACTACTCAATCCAATTATTTTGGCTATGCTACTGGCTTATCATGCAAGACATGTGACATCCATGTGAGTTGGGAAAATTTAATGCCTTCCTTAAGAGTCATGGGTTCACCATTATTAGGTCATGACATTTCTAATATAGAAGGCACTTTAATGACCAATCACATTTTACAGGTCATTCCTTGGTCTTCATCGTCTTTCTAATCCGGAATTATTATGAAACTTTATAAAACAAATGCATATAAATAAGAATCTATAATTTAATTGTTCACTCTCGAGTCACTGAAGTTTAAAACATATAAAGTATATAATGCTTGCTCTTTCAATTCCGAATTACCGTAAATTATTTAAAGAAGTTGAAAGCAATGGTGGATAAATCATCTTAATTATTGTGTGAATTACCTCTACTGACTTTAAAGAAAATATATGACCATAGAAGAACTAGAATCAATCATAGTGTTAGTGCACACAAGGTAGGTTTTAGAATACATAGAAATAGTCAAAAAAGATTATAATATCACAGGAGGAGGTATAAACCAGGAATAAGTTTTACACAATTTAATTTTTACTTACCTTTTCCTCTTAAGAGCGTTAGCATGACTGTGTAGTCATGCAAAATACAAATAGAGTAAAACATAGGGATATGTTTTATAAAGATATAGATAAACGGACACAAAAGAAGAGACAGAGAAACTGAGAAAGACAACATTTTGTTTTCCTTGATTTTTAATGTTGTTTCAGATTGCTGAATGCAGCTATTAATTGTGCTTTGCTATATGATTTAGGATTAATGAAATTTAAGGCTTTGTTAAAATTTTAGCATTAAAAGATGACGTATATAACAAGTTAACAAACAATAACAGACTGATAAAAGGAAAATCAATTACAAATTGATTCATCGTAAATTGGAAGCATTCAAAAATTACTCAGATACACTTTATCATTTTTAAAATGTAAGCTTTCTTTTGGTTAAATATTACTTCCAACGTGCATAGATACACTAACATAATAATGACTGTGTTTACACAGACAGTAAACATTTGTTAATATAGAGAATATATAATCTCAGTAATCATGATAAATGGCCACACCATTCAAATTACACTAAAATCTAAAATTAAAATAAATAATCCAAGTGCTAGATTGTTTTAAAATAGTTTCAATCATCAGCCTCCTCTTTTCATTCTGTAGCTTTGAAAATGTATTTATCATTACAATATTAGTATTGAAAAAATTAAAATAATTCATGGAAATGGAAATGAATAAAGTTTCAAGGACCAGTGACATCCTGTAATACAAAGAAGACATACCACTGATATGATATGGAGAGTTATTAAAATCAAAATATATGGAGAGGAAAGAAAACTTACATAGAGAAATAGGCATATTGAAAGCATCTATCTAGAACAAAGATAATCAAAAAAAGTAATTTATAGATTTCTTCATTTACTTATTTTAAATTCTTATGAGCAACTCCAAGAAATATAAGAAATAAAACTTAAAATAAATTTAACTCACAATAGTGACATTTTATTGGTTGCATTATTTTGATATTAGGTAAGATATTGGTTTATCTTTGATGCTTTAAGGATGAAATGTAAAAATACGGTAATTTCCCAAATTTGTGAGGCTAATTAAAGGACATTACAAACTGCATGTCTATTGGTTTTGCATTGATGAGATTGATTTCATGCTCATACATTTCAGAACTGGATACAAAATATTGATTGGCTAAAATATGTTGGTGGTTCAAGTATCAGACCACTTTTTGCCAAGTACAACTTGAATATTTTTCTACCTCATGATTACGAGTTTAGTAGTAGTGATTACAATAGGAGAGGAAAGAATTTAACTATAAAATACATAAGGAGAAAGATGAATTATAAAGCAAAAACATAACATTTTGGACAATTGTGTCTTGGTTTTCTTTTTCCTTTCTTTCTCCCTCTTTTTTCTCTTCCTCTCTCACTTCTGATTTTTGATCAATTCTTTTTGTTTTAATACAAGGAAGGATACTGAAATCACTGTGTTTTAAGTGAAATATTATGACATGTTGTATACTATAACATATATGCTAGATCAACAAATATCTGATGATCTATTATAAGAGGTACTTATGTACTGCAGACAATCAGCATGTTGAATAAACAAAGCAATGGACGGGATCTAACTTTCTACCAGGCTATCTAACTGTGAGAACTTGGGCAACTCACTGCTTTCTCACAGCCCGCCTATAAATATTTGAAAGTCCCTAGTTCAAAGAATGATTATTTTTGAAATCTGTTGACTGATTAGAAGAATAACTTTCCTTTTTCAGGATCACAATCAAGAATCACCGAATAGCTTTATTTTAAAATGGCATGCTAATAAGACCCAGAGTAGTTCTAGCATCTGACATTGCTCTCCCCAAACTCAATATCTACTTTTGAAATATTTTAGATTATTACAAAAGGGAATTGTTAACAAATTTTCAACAGAATTATAACCTTGTTACAGGTGAATAGCAAATTCAAATGTGGGAAAATGTTATATAGAAATTCTGTCGCTAAATTTATTTTCATATTTATTTCAGTGAAATAAAATTAGCAGGTATGATATAGCATAGTTTGGGTATTAATCTGTTACCATTATGTGATTTTTAGCCATAACTATACACAATTAATACCTGAGAGATCTTTACCTAAGTTTCATTTAAATTTTTGTTATAATTTTTTGTGTAGAAAATCTTACTAAAAAGTATATTTATATAACAAGAAATAACTGTATCAATTAACAGATCTTGTTCTCTTCTATCAGAGAAGATATTAAATTATAAATAGACTACAAAGAGAAAAAAGATCAACAATTTTATATTGATAAAGCTAGATTACTGAAAATTTGGTTTATAATTAAAAAATTTTAAAATCCAATAATCTTATTTTTACATTCTAGGACATTTATAAGATGCATTGTTCTATTTCTCACTGATGTTTAGGAAAGCCAAAATATTTGTCGTAAACTACTGTTAATATATTTATACATTACTTTTCACAATATAAAGCCACTATTTAATACAGATTAGATGCAATCAGATGTTTTTTCCCCCTGATATATTCTTCATTAAATGGGAAACTCAACTGGATCTTCATAGCCATATAAATGATCTGGAGTATCTGGTACAAAGGACAATTATTTTTAATCTGCTAACACTAATTGGAGGTCAAAAACGTGACAATAAAACTATGAATATTTACATATATGATGCTACATTGTCCAAATCTCAACAATTTTAAAGCTCATAGGGAAATTAAAATATTGTATATAATATCCAATGACACATAAATCTTAATAAAGAATTGAAGAGAAAGAAAACAAGTTCACCTTTTTTCTGATTAGTACCAAGTGAAGGGCCAGTAATTTAATATTTCAGTTTCACAGAAAAGAAAAGATTTCTAAATCTATAGAAGAGAACACAATCTAAGCAAATTATGTATATAAGTTTCACAGTATCTTATAACAAAGATACTATATTGCCTATATTAATAGGATATAGCTAGAAAAAGTCTCTTTAGTCAACATTCTCCTAAAACTATTATGACATGACAAATATACTTTGATGTGTATTTTATTCTTGAAACTCATATGCAGACTTTCATAATCAGTCTTGAGTTCAGCCATTTTTCAGTTTATTGTCTTCTTGGCCCTCATATGTAATAATTTAACTCTAGGATGGTTCTTAAAGTACAGTCGCAAGATCATTAGCATCAATATCACCTGGAAACTTGCTAGAAATGCAAACTATCAGGCCCACAGGCCTACCAAGTCCTAATCTCAGAGTGGGGGTCCACGATTTGTGTTTTAACAATTCTTCCAAGTATACAAAGGTTTGAGAGTCACTGCTATAGATTATCACTTATTTTCTATTCCCATAGATACCTCTTTATTTGAGGTACTCAGTGTTTCTCATGTAGACTATTGCTATGGCTTCTAAATTGGTTTCCCTACATCCTATCATTATATAGTTGAATTCTTTTCACAACTACTGTTGGGACTAATCTTTCAATAGTGCATGAAAAAAAAATCATCATGAACTCCTCATTGCCTACTGAGTTAAGCATAAACTATTAGACTCTAGATCATGACCTCTCTGCATGGTGTCTAATCATCCTTTTCAGTCTTACCATGCACAACTAAAGCCTCATGCTTCGTGCTCCATATTCTGTAAGCAAACTGAACTTACTCTGCATTGAACCATTTGAGCTTTTTATAGGCTTATCCTGAATTGTTATCTCTCTATATTGCTAGAGTGGCTGCTGAATTCATTCAGCACACATTCTAAGTCCATTATCCATGATCATATTTTGTTCTACCATTAAACAGTAAGCTCCTTGAATACATCACATCTTACCTAGTGATACAGATACCATGGTAGAAACATTGTGATTTGGAATAGCACATGGATGGTTACATGGGTAACATGGGTAACAGTTCATTCAGGTTGCTACCTTTCCTTAATCCTTCCTTTATTAATTCCTTAAGATCCACCTCAAATATCATTTCTCCCAAATTGCTGACCTCTCTATCTTGGCTTCTGAGAAGATGGAAAAGGTTAGAACTACCATAAGGAACAGGACTAAGTAGCCAGTTTATTTTTTTTCCTTCTCATTTTCCCTTCTACACTTTTGTCTATCACCTTCTTTTCCTGATAGTATCCCTCCTCACCACCCTGCTATGCCACCATGTTCAGATGCCATAAAGCAGAAAGAGTTGAGATACGGTGTCATTTCCCATTGATTCCATTGACTTTCTCTAGGGTTCTGAAATTATCACTGATTAATTTTTATAATTCTCACTATCCTCATTAAAACTGCCATTTCTCAAACTGATTTCACATAGGTTACAAGAGATTAATCTTTCTCATAACGATCAGGTACTACTTATTAACCTAAATAAAATGGGAAGAGGCAGTGTTTTAAGAGCAGTATTTGGAGCAAGTAGGACTTCCTAGTACTTCTTAAATTGGTCCATTTGATAATCTATAAAGTTGGTCCTTGCAATGCAAATGGCAAATATATGTATTCTTGGTTTTAGCTGATCCAGCAGAGGCCAGAATGAGAATTCCGTCATTCCTCTATTTCTTTTTCCCATCAATTTCTATTTCAACCTTCAAAATTTGGCCAATCAAGTCTAATATCTATACTAATGGAAAAATATTATTGATAGTAATAATTTATCATTTTATATCTATATAAAACCATACAGATTTTATAATGTATGCTTGTACATATCTTAATTCATTTGATTCTCACCACAATCCTGAGGTTAAGATATGATAGGCATCATCTTATTACTTTTCTAGATCGAAAAGAGGCTCTGAGAAGTGAAGGCTCATATCCAAAAACACACTCAAAGCTAGTTTAGTGCCTTAAAGTTAAAAACTTTTTCCTCATGCCATATTGCTTCTCATTGATAGCTAAAACTACCACTGCAGAGAGTTGTATCTGATGGACAAGTTCTCAGCCAATCAAAACCAAGGATCCCAATGCTCACTACTTTCTGGACTTTGGAATTTCTTGTCATAGACAGTCTTTGCAGGAGACAGACTTTGTATTCTTCACTAAATAGTGACTGCAGTCATTGTTAGTGAGTTTTCAGGATAAATTTTTGTTCTTTTCAAACTACCCTCTCTAGTTGACCTTTAAAAGGGTCTTTAAATTAGTTCTTATACTGAGTCTATATTCATTCCCATATTATCCCCAACTTATGTTTATCACCACATGTTTTCTCCTAGGTTATTCTCCTAAGTGAAATCTACCCATAGACTCAACCATAAGGCCATATTCCAACCTAATCTTATCTAGTAGAAGCCCTAACAGCAACTTGGCTTTTTGATCAAAGAGGCCACCCCTGAGAATTCCAGCACTTTCAGGAGCACCCTATTCCATAAGCAAACACACGTACAAGTCATTACTTAAATTCCTTATGGCATCAACAAAACATCATTGGCATGTTCAATTTTAGAACTATCAAGGACTAATCTAGTAATTAGTCCTAATTTTAACTAACCTAACCCAGAAATTTTACACCATGTTCTATAGACATAACTTCTACCTCCTGAAACCCATCATAGGAAGGAGAAAGTTAAAAGGGGTAGAAATCTTGCCATCCAGTTACTCTGCTGTTATCGATTTTATACATTCTGTTCTAAAAAATAACTAATTTGGGGAAAGGAGAGATATTTCTCCGTTTAAAGGTACTACTCTAGTTCAACTCTCCTATCTTACAAACACTCAAATGAAATTGCAGAGAAATCAATCACATGCTCTGCTTAATGCCAACCAAGCATCCAGTCCTCCATGTCCACTGTTCTTTCTATTATACTGTGTGATTGCTGGGACCACCTCATCATTAACTGAACATCTCCATGAAGGTGTACTAGTATTAAGCATATTTCATAATTGCAATAAATGTCTAAGTTTGTATTTGTAAACAGACTTTTTTTAAGCAAGTATCATTTACATCTCTGTATATTCCCACACTCAGTAGCATAATGAATAGTCAATATCATTAGTTGATAAAATTAATAAATAAGCAAAATGTCAAATATGCTTTATCTTCATGTTTCTGATTTCATCAAGATGATAGAGCATAATTATCTGCTCGAAACTTCCAAACGGGGTCACTACTACATCTCATCATGTTTATTAATTTAGAGAAAAAAAAAAACGTTTTAAAAAGTAAAACTGTGATTGTCTTGTCAATTAATATATAATCAAAAGTACTGATTTGAAATCTTATGCCTTTGTAAGAAAAACAAAAGAAATGAATCAAGTGGCTCGCCTGAGGCATAATTTCTGAAAGTACACTGACAAATTTGTGCAGAATATAGAATGAAAATTCACAAACTTCACTCGGCCATGCTAAGCCTGTCAGCTTCTATGGTGCAGAAAGAATTCTACTCATTTTTCAATATCTATAGGCCACAATCTTGTGACATAATTTATCTCAATCTACTGTTGAAAGAATAAAGAATAAAATACCTTGCTTTCTCTTCTTCATATTCTATAGCTTGGTGACATGAATATATAAATGGAAGAAAACAGAACTTAACAGTGAAGTATTAGCATTTATTTTTTAGATGACTGAAATAAACTTTGCTTATTTAGATATTATATATTCTAAAGTTATCTCCAGAAGTATAAACAATTTTCTTCCTAAACAGCAGAGAAATACTAACAAAGAACAACTATGCTCTGAAAATAAAATTTCAGAGCCTGTCAGATATTTTTTAGGCAAAGGTCACTTAAAACAATATATAAATGTGTACAACTAACTAGTTAACTTAAATACTACAAAGAAGCAGCAATGAAATAAGGTAAGCTAATACCTTTTTGTTTTGGGAAGTTAAGTTTTGAAGGGTAACTATGTTTCATGTGCATAAAGTATTTAAAATTCATATCACATTTCTATATATTTTAGAAACTCCTTTAAATATGCACTATTATATATAACAGTAATACATTGTAATGCCTTAGGAAATGCAGCAATTATAAATCATGCTATTATTGGGTATCCATATTTATCAAAATAATTTTTCAGACATATTCTCCTGTTTTTCCGGGAATCAATACTTACCTGACATATTACATATTTTCTCACAAATATTTCAGTGTTTTTCTCATTTAAGATTTGTAGAAATTATCCGTATATGTAAGTACATGTTTCTTTTACATACATTTTGTATTTGAAAGCATATCATATATATTGAAAAATGTGTCAAACTACATTTTATAAATTTGGGGGTAATGCTTTGCATTCTGACATTCTCCCAAAGAGTTAGAATTCTATAATATTGCATTTATATATTTTTGCATGCTACCTATAAGAATCTGTCTTCATTAAATGTTACATAAATATAAAGGGTCATCATGCAAAAATTCCATATCCCTTGGGTCTTCATTAAATTGAATAAATATGAATAGACATATAAAATTACAAAAATTAGGATATATAAACTTTGCAATTATTTGCTTTTATGGCTTGAGCATGTTATTATAACTTAATGGATTTTGTCATAGTAAGTATCAGTAACTAGAAAGAGCAAGTTCAATATACACACATACACACATGTGCATAGCCATTAAGAAGGTACAAACACCCTAGATCATGCAGGAGATGTACAAGGTTTCATTTGAGAGATTTGTTCCATATTACACACAAACAATATTCTATTGGGTAAAATATGTCAATAATATTTTCTTTAGAGAGATGTCTTTTGTGCTTTTTGTTGTTGTCGGCCTGCAGCATGCTATTTGTTACTTTGCTGTAAGTTAGCCCTGAAAGTACATATGTAAACCAGCGTAGAATGCAGTTCTAGAATAGCTGTGGCATGACAAAAAATGACAGAGAAAGCAGGAGACAGGAAGAGAAAGAGTTAGCGAGAAAGAGTGGGGGGAGGGGACTTGGAGAGAGAGAGAGGGCTCGTGTGAGATTCAGTGGTAAAATTTCCTGAAATACATTTTGGCCTTCATTTTCCTTTTGCAAACCTTGCTGTGGGGATCATGTGCCCCCTTCAAAGTAGTACGCAACCTTCGCAAGAGATCATTTATCACTAGTTTCCACCTTGGAGCAGGTCTTCCTACCTTTCCAGTCTTAATTCTGTGAGAAATGGCTGCAAACCGATGGTTGAGCTCTGAGATTTTGGGCTCTACTACTTTCCTGCAGTGATTGCCGCGGTTGGCCATCAAGTTTGCTGCTTGGTCACGCGTGGAGTCCACCTTTGGGCGCATGTCATTCATTTCAGCCTTTAAACGCTATATTCCGTGAGCAAGAGACAGGGCTTGAAGTTAGTAATTACATGGAAGTTGAGAGACAGTGAGAGAGACAGAGAAGAAGAGATAGCACATGCAGAGGAATACAGAGGGAGGAAAAATGCCAACTTCCATAAAATAGAGTAAGAACGTATGTGATCTCAGGAAAATAATTGGCTGTCCTTCCTTAAGTTTGATCTACGTTTATTTAAAGTATCTACTTAGTCTGAGAAAGGACAAAGGATATTTTCCTGATTCTCCGTGTCAGCTGTGGCATCCATAATATTTTATATTTACTTTTATTTTATCTTTACAAAATTTAATATTAGTGAGATAACACTGATATATGCTCAAGAAGGGAAGAAACTGAAGAACAATTTTCTATTCATTCTTGGTAATTTTGAGTTCTTTTTTGATTTGATTATATTGAATGCTATGGGAGAAAATGGCTCTTCTGACACATTCTGTGTCACAGAGGGATTATGGAAGGGGTCAGAGAGACTATCAGTTAAATAGCTCAGCTTCTATTATTCTAAAGACCTTAAAGGAATGTCATCATAAGTTGACATTACTTAACTATACATCAAGGTCAAAGGGCAAGCAAAACGAGGTACAGACAATATGGTAAACATGTTTTGGGGAGAGCTTGAAATACATCTACATTTTTTTTTAATTAAAAATTGTAATTCTTGGAAAATATCCATTGCACAAAAACAAAATAAAATGAATTATATAGACAGACAGAAACTATAAATTTTAAGTGAACTTTAAAGAGCAACCCGCTAGTCAAATAAAATTATGAAAATTTCAGCAAAACAAAATTAGAAATCATTAATTTAAATGAGATTTTGTAAAATTTAATTCTTCCTATTTAATTGCGAAAGATGCCATCAAATAGAGATAATATGGCATCAATAAAATATATTTGCACATTATATTTCTCATACTCTTTTCCCGAATCATTTTTTAAAGTAAAGATTAAGTTGCCTTTCCTTTGAGAAAAATGCCTTAGGATGTCCTAATAATTTGTTTCAATACAAAAAGAGAGAACAAAAAGCCATCTTTACTTTATGTACTGCTAAAAATGAAAAATCAGTTTTATATAAGCTCAGTGTTGTTACTGGTTACTAAGATTTGAGCATTGTGTAGGCAAAATGTCCAGATGACCAGATTTCACATGTTTATTCAGATGGACTGTGAATGATGCCAGAAAACTAATCTTTGTGTTAAAACACAGGAACATAGTAGTATTAAAAAAAAATGGGCAGGAATTTGCAACATGACACCAGAATAAATCCTTAAATCCTTTTCTCTTCAGAGTTTAAGGGGCATGTAATTAGCTGACAGGTGGAATAGACAGATATCCAGGTTACAGAACTTTTCAAAGTCATTAACTCCCATTTGATTTACGGAAGTAGAGAGGGAGGGAAGGAAGGGGAGAAGGAGAAAAGGGAAGGAGTGAGAAAGGAATGGAAGATGAAAGAGAAGATACACTTTTCACTCTTATTAAGAAGTCCTTAGTATCTTTTTGGACAAACATGATTGACATAACTGTTGTGCATTCTAAAAATTACTTTTGATAATATTTTATTTGCTACCTTAAGCACGTCTTCTTTTTGCTGGGGTTTCTTTTTCTCAGATTCATCCAAAAGTGTATCAGCATGAATGATCCAGTTTGTGATGTGGTCCACATTCTGGTCAAAGGTTTCCATGTGTTTCTGGTATTCCTTAATTTTATAAGACATACCATGACATATTATTGGTTAAACGATATTCTTAAAAGATTTGTCCTACTTTCTACAAGTTTAAAAGACAAAAATTAGTATCATTCAAATTACTTTTGGTGTGCTCTCCATATGGAATAAAGTACAAACATGGAAAATATAAAACATAGCTATAGATATTGAAGTAAGAGTCAGCATTTATGTAAAGTAGAGGAATTTACAAACATGAATATTATTATTGAATGCTTATATATTTCCTTTCACATGATGGAGAGGGGTCGAAAATCTTCCAGCCTCTTTTCTTACCAACAAAAGGTTTAACCATTCTTCTGCTCGGGAAGTGACAGCTATCCAGTTACTGTTCAGAAGACTCAGTTTATCTTCCACCAGGGTTTCCTTCTTGCCCAAAACTGTTTTCAAGGCTTCTCCTAACTCCGTGACACTCTTTAGGTGAACCTTCTGTTTCTCAATCTCTTTCTGAGTAGCCTGTGAAAAGGACAGTATTTGAACTTTGATTTATATATTGTAGTCTTAAGATTTAATGCTTTTAAAATGGCTGAAATCTTCAACTATGTCTTTATGAATGATGAAACCACATCATATACATTGTAGTTTCCTTATTGAGTATATATAAACAAACATACATACATAAATGATAAATTTCATATTTATTTATGATTGTACATATTTCATAGATAAACATATTGTCCATCCAGATATATTTTTGTTAGTTAATCTGTAAATGTATCAGCTAAAGCCAGACTTTAGAAAACTCATCCAAAAATAAACAACTGCTTTTAGAAAATTCAGAGATTATTACACTCTTGTATTTCTACAGCAGGAAATTTTAACTTTTTGGTGCCACAAACCTGTCTGGCATCTGGTGAAACTTAAGAACACTTTCTCATAATAATGTTTTTTTTAAGCATAAAATTAAATCCACCAGATTTTAAATGAAACCAGTACTGAAATACAATATGCAAAATATCTTTTTAAAATTTATCAGACAGTAATACATGTTTTCTTTCCTAATGGGCGAAACTACAATGATCTTGCATCAGATCTTTAACTAGGATTAAAGTATTGATGAGAATAACTCATGTTTTGAAGTATATGCAATGACTAGAATGTGATATAAATTTATGTGTCATTTCTACTGTTGGCAAAGTCAAAGAAACTGCCGATATTACTAGGGTTTGTAGCTCACATTTAGAATTGAGAAAATGCTTAACTTCAGTTAGAGGTTAACGAAAATAAAGAAGTAATACTAAAATCCACCTAAGCGAACACTACCACTTCCTAACATTTGATTTACAAAGGATAAAGACAAGTATACTTAATATAGAAGTTACATAGTTGATTGGAAAAGTGATGTTAGTACTAATGGTTACTGTCAGCTCTACCTACAGCCCCTTTCTTATGACATGTTATGCTGACCACATAACCATCGTGCACTTCCTTACCTACGCCCTCAATCCCACCTTGCCATATTAGCTGTAGGACATTCACTGGGAGGTAAGTCAGAGCCAAAAAGATCTTCTCAAGAAGCTGAACTAAGATATATAGAGACTATGAAAACACACCAACTGAGAAGTCACTTCGAAATAGAACTGATGAGTTCACCACAGCAAGACAAATACATAGTAAGACAACATCACTGGGGAGCAGCAGCAATAAGAGTGGAGGGAGCCCACTTGGAAAGAGGTATATGAAACATGCCCAGAGAGTAACAGAGGTGGTCCAAGTGTCTTTTCTAACGTTAAGATATATCTAAATAGTTTTTGCAGCTGTCTTTCCCCAACACCATCAGATTCCAGCACACTCGAAATTACTCTACATACATTTTGTTTTCACCTTTGATATAAAATAAGAAGGGAGAATAAATGAGGTAAAAAGACTAAAATAATTTCTATACAAAAGACTGCTTCTCCAAATCTAAGATATCCTTTTGCATTTGTGTTTTTTTTTTCTCTTTCAATATAAAAACTCTGAAACTAAAGTAATTAATGCCAAATAAACTTATCAGCTACCATGCAGAGTTATTAGTAATATAGGTGTCGTCTGCTGCACGTGGGTGAGCTTAGCAATTCATGGAAAGAATTCAGATATCAATGATAAATGTTGTTGAGCTCCTACTAAATGTATCACTACTGTGGCAGGGACATAGGTGATTCTAATTAATACAAATTGTGAGAAATTCCTTTTTCAGATGAAAACAGCCCCTCTGGAGTTTGACTTGGGAGTGGTCATGGACTATATTTCAGCCCTTTCACTCCCTTCATCTGTACCGCGTAGTACACAACCTTGATAACTATATGTGACAGCCATTATTCTAGGCACTGTGGATGAAATGATAGATAAATAAGTCCCTATCCTTATAAAACTTATATTCAACTATGACTTTGTCAAAGAAATGGAAATATATGCATATGAGCATACCCTACTTGCTATATTTCAGACTAGTGATTTATTACTAGAGTTGATTTATTTGCAAAGGTAACACCACACAAAGTTGAATCTTAATTTGTATTTGTATCACTAATTATTCCCTAAAATGTCTTCATAATGGTGGCATTATATTTTAGCTTTGGTAATAAAACGATGTTATAAACATAGACATTTGTCTTTTCCATGCCAGGCAACACAATGAAAGGCAATGGAAATTTCCAAATCTCAGAAGACATGGAAGATGTTTTGAATTTAGGAAATATTTCTGCAAATAACTCATGAATATTTAATGTCCAGAGATTCATTCACTTAGTGAGTACAATAAAATAGAAAATATAGACTAATATCTGGTATCATTTTAGGTTCCTCAATATTACAAGATAAAGTTCAAACCTGTTAAAGTTATCACCATCATAAATATGAGCTAAAAAAAAAAATCAGTGATCATCATGGTGGTTTATAACTATGTTGGCCAAAAGTGATTCACGAGAAAATTTGCACTCTCACTGTAAAAAGACCTAGAGTTGAATCTTTACATGTGGTATATAAAGAAAAAAACAGG
Source organism: Eonycteris spelaea (assembly GCA_003508835.1). Lineage (NCBI taxonomy): Eukaryota > Metazoa > Chordata > Mammalia > Chiroptera > Pteropodidae > Eonycteris > Eonycteris spelaea. The sequence goes on from PUFA01000228.1 coordinate 1,918,051, forward strand.
TACTTGATCATTTGTATAAACACCCTTTTGGGTTAGGAAAAATATTGGGCTCATTTAATGGATTATTTATTTTCCCCACAAAAGTATTTTAATTAAAGATGTGACTTATATTTAAATCTTAGCCTTCAAACAATATACTGATCTTGCTTTTTGAAGATATTACATAAATTTTAATTTGTCAATGTGCATCAGGTGCTTAATATCTACTCTGTAGTGTGCCATTCACTGCCAGAGATAAGGAAGGAGGTAGTCTTTGCATACCCTGCTCTAATCTTACCTAAAATGCAGTTGCAAAGATGAAATGTAATCAAAGTTAATATCATATCAGAAAGAACATAATCTTTGGGGAAAAAATAAGTCATGCCTGGAACAAGAAAGAATAGCTTCAAAAGAGAGGCAATACTTAAACCTGGAGTTTACTGTAAATGATTGGATGGTTTAGCTTGACAAAAGACAAAGTACAAAAGGATGGATTAGAGAGTGTGAAGGTTGTAATCAAAAGCCACCAAAAGTGGAATACAGGTTACTTATTGGAAACTAAAAACAAATTTTTATGATATCAAGGAATCATTTACCCTGGCTCTAATATTTTGCCACAATACTTGTTCATGTATTGAGAACTGAATTACTGGATAGAACTATACACACTGCTTTGGCCATTCTCTCTGTACCCTTAGTCATTCCTCACTAAGGGAGGTAAAGTTATTTCTGGGGTTGAAAACACATTTTCTACTCTTAAACAGCATCCAGTTGTCAGCACACTTGCCTTCTGCTGCCTTGTGGAGTGAGGAGTGGAGAGGGTGCTGGAATGGGCAAGTTCAAATTCAATAATTAAATTGACTAAATTTTAATAGCTCTTTTAGTTTTTTTTCAATCACGTAGTAATGTGACAGCTTCTAGGGTTGATTTTAAAGCTGAGTAAAAAGCAAACTTATGCACACTCAGTTTTATTTTGACCTATGACATGGTCATTAATCTAATCTCAGGAGTTTCAATAGCAGTTTAATGTAGACTATATACCTGGTGTTCAGGGTTTTTATGACATAGATAAACACGTCCAATAAGAGTAGAACTCAATTGAGGTATTAATCTAACACTTCTTTAATCTTTCATATTTTTAATTTAGAACATGCGAAAGCTTCAAAATCTGAAACACTAACTTTCATGAGTTTAAAGAAATGGATTTGATGTCTACTTCATTCTAGCAATTTTAGCGATTTTTAAATGCTACTCCATTTTCATTTAAAAATGGGTAGCATAGGTTAATTTCTCCTAATAAAGACACTGAAGTGTTCATGGGAAGGATGGAAAATACCTTGTGATCTATTCCTCATATCTATGAGTTAGACACTTGAGTCTAATTGTAAATGACATGTGAGGTTCAGGATTCAGCCATCGGCTCATCATCTCACTTCAGTGATGTGACAGCAGGATGGGAAAATCTGTTCTGTTGTCTCTGCTGATCATAGCACCATGTGATGAAAAATTTTTCTTTAATTTTATTTAAAGATAAAATAGTAAAGAAAAAAAGTGTTGGATTGTTTATCTGGTCCTACAGGAATATAGTCACAGATTTTTTTTTTCCATTGGGGGCAGAGAAACACAATCCACTTGGTCTTGACCCTCTCTCCCACCCATTTCACATTTTCAGAGGTCCAATGACTTCCACAAGTTTTCCTGGAATGTTCCAGAGACTCACAGTCTTAGGATCTAACTTTTTTTGATTTCTTATTATTCCTACTCCTCCCTTTCCCTTTTTCTTATCTCTTAAATGCCTCCCATCTCATAGAGTCTACCTTCACTCAACTCCACATTTGGTCAAACATGTGCCATAATGTTGTTTCCACATACCTTCCTCTCTTCATTAGGATGCCACTCAATTCCCACTCGTTTAAGCTCTTTCTTGATCTCTTGTGCAAGTTCCCTCTAATATGGATGCACGGTTAACTAATACATCCATAAAAGATATTTTAAAAGGTTTCCCTCCCCAGTGAATGCTGCCTTTAGTCAGTCTACATAAATATTATACCATTCCTGGTCATCAGCAATGGGAGAGAGTTCTTTCACGTTTAGCTGCAAAATATATTCATGGGGGAAAAATGGACAAATTACCACATTAATGCAATTCTAAGATGTGCATTTGTCACATCTTAAGGTTTCTAAAATTGAAATAAAACACAATTTATATTTACATTTAAGGTGGTGGTGTTGTGATCCACAACAGCTGTAATTAAATCGGTGGTGCATCATATAATTAATATGTCTTAAATGTGATAAAATATGATATTAATTATTTTTTCAGGTCCTTACATTACTCTTGTCATGGCTAGAGGTTTAGAACATACTTTATTATTAGGCTAATGTGACGGAATAATAAAATGATAAATTCAAAAAGAACATAAAACATTAAATAGTGGATTTTATCACAATGTATACTGACTTTTTATTAATAATGTATTATCTATTAAAGAAGAATTTCATGAAAGCAGAATGTGTTGAACAGAAATTATAGCTATAACTATAATGACAGTGAATAGTGACTCCAATGGCATTTAACAGATGTTCTATTTTCTAAGTAACAGCTGCTTGATGCATTCATTGTACCAAGTTAATGATCTGCTAGTGTTATTTCACTTCACAGATAAATTACTGTGCTCTCTTTAAAAAAAGATATGTAATTTTTCATGGGAATGATAGTGTAACAGACTTTAGAAATAAGTAATAGTTCTCATGCTTTTATAGCTAAGCAGAGTGATGAGTTGAGGCAATTATCCAGATAATCTAGGACCAGAGGCCAGATTTCTTTAAACTGTGAAAGGTGACTGTTTAAAAACATATAGGACATGGTTGGCTGAACTGAATGTAGATCTTTTAAGACTTTTTGTATTGAATTATCTAGTGATTCTCAAACTTTGATGAATATTAGAGAAACTGGCCACACTCAGACCAATTAAATCAGTATCCCTGGGTTGAGCCCCAGGCACTGGTAGTCTTTTAAAGTTCCCCAGATGATTTCAAGGAACAGCCAATGCTAAGAACTACTGGCAAGCAGAATGATGCATTCTGTCACAGATTTTATTGGGTGATTGTCACTACATTTAGGCCTGAAGTGACAGCAAGATTGTGTGAGGAAACTTATAATTGCTCTTCCTAATGTTGAATATTATAAAATTAGTCCCTGAAATAAATGGGAAAAATCACAATGACTTGTCACACAAGTGGCTAGATATCAATTATTTTGCATTATGTAATACCCTGAATTAATCCAACATCTTCTGTGTGTGTGATTCTTTCACGTGACTCCTGGTATCCCAAGATTACTGTTAATAAAATCTAATGGTCAATTTATAAAAACTGGCAGATATAAGCTACCCAAAAAGCTGATGGATGTAAAGTATTATAGGACTAAAATTATTTTTCCAGGGATTATATTTGTCCATTTTATTTTTTAGATAACACTGTGGATATTAAAGGGTTTTAATGTAGCTGAATTATTTAACTGGCTTTGAGTTTTTGACCCCTAAAACTAAATTGGGAATTAATAAAATCTGTTAGAGGTTAAATCAGAAAACTGCGTAGATAAAACTTTGTTGAAATTTATATTGGGTAAACATAATGATCACTGGATATATAAACTTCTACTTAATTATGTAAATATTTCCTTTCTTATGGTTATGGTTATATTTTTGTGGTCAATCCATATGTGTAACAATTGTGGCCAGTAATGAGATATTAAGAATTGATTTACTTATATCCAAATAATCAGGGTGATTTTAAGACATGAAAAACTGTTTAAAATCTAAAATCACAGCAGTGGCAATTGACTACGGACTATAGTGGATGATAAACACATACAGGATTTTCATTAACTACTTCCATGAGGATTTATAGATGCCGTACTTTAAATTTAGCCATTGTGTGTTTTATTCTCATTGTGGATGATAAACACCCTTTCGTTACTTTGAAGTTAGGTTACCTTAAAATCACCAGAAAATGAGATTTCTAACAACAATTATAGTGGAAAAAACCTACTGATATTGTAGCATTGGTTCTAGTTGCAGATTTGCGATGTACAGAACTTCTATTTTCTCATCTATAAAATGAGAGCATTTGATCACATGGTTTGCTCCTGTCTCCATTTGTTCTAAAACTTACCATAATTTCAATGGTACGTCATTATTTTCTCAAGAAATGCTTTGTTATTATATTTTAATTTTTATCTCTAAAATTGCAACTTATCGAATGAATGGGTGTGTGTTGGGCATGTACTATGTGCATGGGAAAAACCAAGGAATAAAACAGATACTTTCCTTGTCCTTTCAGCAAATTAAATTGTCAATGTTTACTTAGTAGTCCAAGAGACCAGTAGTTATCATGACAACTCCGGGATCTTGTGCAGTGCTGATACACAAATTCCCCAGATGCTGGTGATCTTCCCTAGTTTTATCATTTCTTTCCATTGCTTATATCTCTGCTCTACAGACATCAGTTTCTGATTTCAATCTGGCAAACTCCATTAACAGAGATTTATAAGGTATTAAGGGAAGAATGTCTGATCATTTATTTGGTGATGAATGTCACAATCGCTGTTCCCTTATGGCATCTCTGTTGTCCAGACCATGCAGCTAGGAGTGAACTCTCTTTTACAATCTTAATATTATTATTATTTTTTTCCTTTCTAGTACTACTCTGATGGAGGCAAATTGTTTGAATTTACAAGTTCAATGGAAGGACTATTGGACTTTAGAAATTTCAAATGGGCATTAATAGTTTAACTTTTCAATTCCCAGTATTAAACTTTTATCTCATTTCTGTTGTCATTATTCTAAAATGTCTGCTTGCTATTATTTTATTTTTTTCTACTTATGACATTTGTCTTTTATTTTTATTTTTTATTAAATTTAGTGGGGTGACATTGGTTAAAATTATATAGGTTTCAAGTGTACAATTCAATAATATATCATATGTGCATTGCATTGTCTGTTCACCACCCATGAGTCCAGATTGCAGTTAGAGGAGAAAAAAATGAATTTAAAATGTAGCCATATGTGAGAACTAACAGTTTTATTGCCTCTGGCTATGCCTCTAGCTGACCAATCTTGCCACTCTTCTAGCTACTTCTGGAAGTTTTTCCACATTTTCTCATGTAGAACATTAAAACTCTGATCTGGGATACCTAAGAGATTCTCAGTTTTATAGTCCTCAGCAAGTATGTGGTACCTGTAAACATCTGGAGTCGTGTCATGCACCATTCAGTATCTTTTGGAAGAGCTATGCATTCTAACATCTCTGTGTTTGAACACGTGATGCTAGAATTTGGAGGAGAAAAACTTAGATGAGAGTATTTTGGAAAGTCCACTTCTACAACACCACTGGCCTATCGAAACGATCCAGCAGTGCTAAACTACTGATGATCATTCATGAAGAAGACACAGTGAAAGTCCAGGTTTGGGCCCATGCCTCTGTTTCTGCATGGAGTCATGTTGATAGAAAAATGGCAACATAAACCTTTTTATTATGTTCATTAACAGAATATTAATAAGCGTTCTGTCTCATTCATCATCTCTCTAATTTTTTATTCTTTACCTAAATTCAAAAAAAACTTGTTTATGGCTAGCACGTTAAAAAAGATTTCAATGATTGCTTTGATAATTTGGACACTTTGAATATCATAACTATTTCTTCTGTTTCAGTTATGAGAAATGAATAAATCCTAGAGATATGCAGTACAACAGTGTCTATCATTAACAGTATTGTATTATACACTTAAAAAATTTTTAAGTGGGTAGATCTCATGTGAAGTGTTATGATCATAATAAAAACATATATTTAGTTTTTGGTTTTGCCTGGTAGGAAACTTGGTGCCAAATTTTGAGGCTTTGGGGCTTTAGTCTTCCTTGCATATTCTACCATTCAAGGGATATTGTGAGCATATTTCTGTAAAAAAGCATCTATTATTTTCCTACTGTAATTTTCTCTTTCTCTACTCTTCTAATCTATTTATCCTTTTCAGTTATATTATACATTTCTCTTTAAGCCATCCTAATCAATCATTTTTCTGGAATTAGATATGTAATAATTAAAGTTTAATATAGTGAAAATAAAATGAGAAGATATCATTGTAGACAACATATTTGATTGTATACTCTGGATAAACTAAAAGTCAAAGAGACATTGCATCAGTAAGTTAATCTTATTCATAAAATATTTTTATCTAGACATTGAAATATTTTCATATAAACAATATAATTTCTTAAATCAAGAGAATTGAGAGAAATTCAGTAGAAATAAATGAAACAGTTTAAAAATAAATTGAGTCTACATTCAAATTTTCTCCAAGTCGAAGATACTTGGAATGATTGGCAAATAGCTTTAATGTATTGCATTTAAATGAATACTCTGTTTTGAAAAAAAATGTGACATTTTACCTTTGAAATGGCAGATGAGACTAATATTTTAAGTCACGTTGTTCTCTATCTACCAAAAAGCATGTGAAATGATAATGTGCTAAGGAGTCACAGGGTTTCATGTATGAGTTTGATTTTTTTTTTCATTTTAGGAAATTAGAATCATTATCATAAATGTAACTGCTTTAGATCTGTATATCACATTTTTACTACATAATTGTGATTTTTGAAAAAGCTTTGGAACCTTGCAAATGAGTTTATTAAAATATTATGTAATTTAGATCCAAACGTGTACACTTTTCTTTGACCACTAAGAGGCTTTAGAGTATATCTCTAATAGCTTGGTGTTTCAAAAGATTCACAAAGAACAGTTAATTATTATATAAATAAAGAACAGAAATTCAAGTTTTCTATGATTTTTTCATGGTGGATATCAAATTAGTATTGCTTCTTGCTTTTATAGTACATATTTCCAAACAGACTCAATTAACTGACATGTCTCTATATCACTCAAGCCTTCTAATACAAAGAAAATCTAGAAATCTTTGCCAAGTTCATTACCTCATAATATCTTTTTATGATTTTATGGTGAAGCTAATGCAAAAATATCTCCTTAGGTGACTTATTCAATGACCTTTGGGGACTCTGGAATTCAGAGTTCATATGTGGCATACTTTTATAGTTTCACCTCAGTTTTAAATTGTAGTTAGAATTTTTCAAATTCCCTTCATGTCTAGCTCTACCCCTCTGTACCATTATGTTAGCTTTTTACATTATAATTATAAAACTACTCCACTGTTATGGGCTGAATTGTGTCCCTCAACATTCATATGATGAAGTCCTCTTTGACACAGTTCCTTGTTACAGTCTGAATTGTGTTCCCCACAATTATATGTTGTGAAGTCCTAACCCCAACACCTCAGAATGTGACCATATTTGGAGATAGGGCATTTAAAAAGATTAAGTTAAAATAAGATCATTAAGGTGAGCCCTAACCCGATATGACTGGTGTCATAAGATGAGAAATTTGAACACAGGAAAGTAACAGAGAGAAGATTATGTGAAGATAGGAGAGAAGGCAGTGGTTTACAAGCTAAAGGGAGAGGCCACAGAAGAAACTGACCCTGCCCAAAATCTTGACCTTGGACTTCCAGCCTCCAAAACTGTGAGAAAATTAATTTTTGTTGTTTAAGCCACCCAGTTGGTGATACTTTAGTACAGCAGACCTAGCAAACTAATACACTCATTACATTGGATATGAACAATCAAATATATTGTCTGTAGTTTTAAGGGGAGGAAGACTGAGAATAAAGTCCAGACCATTTCCATGAATCCTCTACATGTACTACTTGTCCCGTGCATGTTTTACTATATTTCATACTTCAGTAGATCATCTTTTCTGTTTTTGTTTGTTTTGTTTTGCTATTTATGAGTACTTCCGGTGGAAATTTCCATCAGTCATGTGTACTTGTAAAGAGAGAGACATATCATGCAGGCCTTTCTCTGCCTTTGTCTTAGGTAAAAGGCAGAGGAGACAGCACTCTGGTCAAAACTGATACCTGTCCTTCAGGAAGGCATTCTCTCTTTCTTCATTTCAGTACAAGATCCACTCATCATTTCAATAGGACACATTGGCCACTCAGTTTTTTGCTACCCTCCTGGAGGCTTGACTAAATTCTGGCAAAATGAATACGAGCAGAAATAATGCATGGAGCTTTCATAATACATCTTTAAGAGGGAGCTGGTTGTCCCCTAATTTCCTCTTCTCCCCTCCTTTTGTGGGCTGGGATGGAGGAGTGATGGCGGTGTGAGCAAGTTTTACCATGAGAATATAAATACCCAGAAGACTACGGAGTAATGGAATGAAAGGATCCTACATCTTAGGAGAATTTCATGGAAAAAAGTTACTTCCCTTTTCAGAACTTCCATGAGACAGACCTCTATCTTCTTGGAGCCAAGGTATTTTAGACTTCTTTCTTACAGAGGCCCAGCCTGCACCTAAGTATATCATTGTCATCGATTCAAGCTAAATCATCACATAGAAATATAATATTTGTTTAGGTAATAAGAAAAAAAAGCCCATGTAACTTTAAGCCTTACCATCTGCATACTTGCTACTATAATTTAACTCTCATAACATATATAGTCCTGAACTAATAAATTCAATTCAGTATCTAAACTCTAACAATAAATCTATTCAGTGTGGGGGAAAAAAAAAGAAATTCACTACTGCTTACTTTTAAAATCCCTATAAAACAAAAAATTATATCTAGTTATACTCAATCTACATAAAGAAAATCAGTTATCAGTTCTGATTTCATTGCATGATTATGTTTTAAATAAAAAAAATTAAAAATTTCTAACTTTGGATAATGTAGACAGCCTTATTGAATTCAAAATAAAGTGCATAGCTCTTAAACATCTACTTACTTAATACAGGCAAGTGTTTATTAATTTAAAAAAAAAAAAAACTAAGGGGTAGGGTGTTTCTAAATGCCCAATAACAGTTTGCAAAGTTTGAGGTGAAAACAAATTATTAATATCCGTCATTTCCTTTATATCAACACACTTTCAAGAATCTAGTAATTAATCAACTGAAAAAAAAAATTAAGCTGTGAGTACCTTGACCTTAAATTTCGGGAGCAATAATGTCTGACTGACTGTCAGAGAAATAGCAAGAATTTACCAGCTGAGGATTAAATGAAACTGTGCCCTCTGGTGACGGAAATAACAGCAGCCGCACAGACCTCTGGAGATTTTATTTTTTGATCCTGACATTGGCAATCTACTGATTTCCTAGTCCTGTCCATCCCAACTATCTGCAGTTTCTGTATCCTTGCCTTCTTCACGGTAGGGTGGTCCATCTGGTCAGTCTGTCTTAGGCAATTAGGGAACATAGGATCTCACCTTTGAACCGACTTTTTAATTATACACACATACACACACACACACATTTTTTATTTTTTATATATATTTAAGGACATATTCAGAATTAGAATTAGACCTAATTTTAAATAAGCTTTGGGGACACTCTTGCTAAAGCTTCCTCTTGGTTTTATCATGATGCTGAAATATACAGATTGAAACTACCGATGAATTTTTGAGAAAAGTAGAAATGAACCTAGATAATATGCGTAAATAGATTATTGTAGCACATTAGCAGTTCCTTCTAAACTTATGCTTTCATGCATGTGGAAAATAACCTTCAGTGATATAGGTTTTACCTTTCCCCAGGCAACTTCAGAATCCAAATTACTAGGCATCCCTTCAACTACTGATCTCCTTGTCAGCTCCGTATCCGTAGCTGCCAGCCATTCTGTCAAGGCATTCATTTCCTTTCGCATCTTCCGGGACAACTTCAAGCATTTCTCTAACTGTTGCTTTCTTTCTGTTACCTGAAAAAAAAAATGATAAAATGTAATTTCATTTACTTTTTCAATTCAACTTTAAGTATAGCCCCTTAATTAAAATTTTCATTTTTTTTTCATTTTAAAATCACCTTTTTCTTACTTTAAAATGTGTTAGAAAAAAAATCATATATTCTGAATATTAGTAGCGAATAAACACAATCTAGAAAAGATGAGATTCTGTCTCTAAAAGATAGTGTCCTGTATCAGGTAGAAAGAAAAGCTATAATGATTTTCTCCAATGTGAATAATTCAGGGCCATTTTTTAAAAATAAATAGAATGAGGTAAGTTAAACTGGAGATAGGACACATTTCTTTTAGAAAACTTTCAATCACTAGTCAAATAGATGGGCAAGCAGGTTGACAATTCTCTGTATACAAATTAGGCTTGCTCTTGCAGGTAAAGAATCAAAATGAAGAAAGAATATTATGTCTCTAGAAGCAAAGGTATTTCTATAATGCTTAGAATGGTCAATGTTATTATCATTGCATCTGTAAAGTGCCTAACTTTTGCACAAAAACCAGACAAAAAATTGATCACTTATTCCTTAAACATACTTTTGCCATCTGATGGGGGAGAACAAAACATTAATTCCAAAACAAAATTTTCACTCTCATTAACAGAGAAAATCATGATTTGATTGTGTGTTCCAGTTCTCAGTGTTTAAAACTAAGACCCTCCATTTATTTGAAGAAATCCAAAACACTAATTCGAAAAGATATATGCATCCTTATGTTCACTGCAGCATTATTTACGATAGCCAAGACATGAAAGCAACTTAAATGTCCATCAGTATATGACTGGATAAAGAAGAGCTGATACACACACACACCCAATGGGATATTACTCAGCCATAAAAAAGAATGAAATGTGACCATTTACAACAACATGGATGGACCTAAAGGGTGTTACGATAAGTGAAATAAGTCAGAGAAAGACAAATACCATATGATTTCATTTATATGTGAAATCTGAAAACAAAATAAGCAAAACAGAAATGAACTTGGGTACAGAGAACAAATTGATAGTTGCTAGATAAGAGAGGGGTTGGGTAGCTGAGTGAAAAAAGGAGAGGGATTATGAAGTACAGATTGGCAATTACAAAATAGTCTTAGGGATGGAAAGACAGCATAGGGAATATAGTCAGTAATATTGTAATAAATAGGTATGGTGGCAGGTTGGTACTAGACTTGGAGAAAGGAAGTACTTCATAAATGATGTAAATGTCTAATCATTATGCTGTATGCCTGAGGTTAATATAATATGGAATGGCAATTGTAATGGAAAAATAAAAATAAATAAAAATAAAAAACAAGACCCTCAAAATCAAATTCTTCCTCATTCTCATACAAAGAATGAACAAATTTGCATTTTTCCCACCACATTTCCAGATGTGTCTACATTTTTTAAGTGTATAAGTTGCTTAATTGGTCAAATGAAAAGTCCAGAATCTCTTCCTGATACATTATATATATAAAAAAGTGAAAATATTTTTAAAGAATTTAAAATGCTACAGTCAAATACCAAACCCATAAACAACAAACTAAATACTCAACAGAATTTATTAGTTTCTTTAATGGAGGTGTGTATACATTTTTTTAAAAAATGTGTACTCTCATCTCTTTTTCCCTTCTTGGAAATAAAAGCATCTGCCGTTTTGACTACAAGGATTTTATTCACGTGTGGGAGATAAAAAAAACACCTTATGATGTGTTTCTATGCATACTTATTTTTTTCTATGCACTACTGATAGAAAAGAATTCTAGATTTAATATTTCAAAGAAATTCTATCTTCCCAGAGCTAATGCATTATTGATTTTCATTTATTCTATTTTGTTTATATCTAGCTAAATAGTATTTAATAAAACAGGAGACACTGCCATCTTAAGGAAAACTGAGTTTTACACTTTTCTATGTGCGTTGGAGAAAGGATACATTTAAAAGAGTGCCACCTGCAGTAGAATGTTTTAAGTCATTGTTTCATTAATACTTAAAAATATGAGGCTGATCAGTATTGAGTATTTGAGTCTGAATATTTGAGGCAGATATGAATATTACTGTTTATGTATATTTCCATAAATATCAAAACATGGAGAAGTCACACAAAGAATTGTAAGTATTATTATATCCAGAATGGTAGGTATAATATCTTTCAAAAAACGAGAGATTTAGATATAAAATGCTCTGGTTTTTATTCATTGAATAATTAAGCTAAGTTGACGATATTAAACAAGCTAATAAAATTGTGTTCTGTAACAAGAATAATATGGACTGAATTGCATCCTCCCAAAATATGTTGAAGCCCAAACCTGCAATGTAACTGCTATCTGGATACAGGGCCTTTAGTAAGTAATTAGGTTAAATGAGATTATAGGGCAGGATCCTAATCTGATAGGACTGCGGCTTTATTCGAAGAAAAATCTCTCTCCCTCCCTCCCCTCCCTCCTTCTCTCTTTCCTCTTTCCCTTTCTCTCCTCACTCTGAGAGAATGCAATGAGAAGGCAGCTGTCTGCAAACTAGAAACGATACTCACTAAGCTTGATCTTTCTGAAGTTCCCAGCCTCCAGCACTGTGATAAATACATTTTCTTATTTAAGTCAGGGGTCCCCAACATTTTTGGCACCAGGGACCAGTGATTCTATGAGAATCTAATGCCTGATGAACTGAGGTGGAGCTGAGGCAGTGATGCTAGCACTGGGGAGTGGCTGCAAATACAGATAAAGCTTCGGTCACCGGCCAGCTGCTCACCTCCTGCTGTGTGGCCTGGTTCCTAACAGGCCACAAGCCAATACTGGTTCTTGGCTTGGGGATTGGGGACCCTTGGTTTAAGCCACCTAGTCTATGGTATTTTGTTATGGCCCACTGAGTTGACTAATGTAAAAATGTAATATATTGAATTGAGCAAGTACAACTATATAAATTCTGAAGATGATTAAAACAGGTTATGTCTTTTTTATATAAAATGAATACTGTATTAAGAAAGCCTTTGTTTCATTTGATTTTATTAAACAAAACCACTGTTGTTGAAGGAGCTTGGAAGATTTAAATGCAGACATTTTTTCTTAGAGAAGGAATATCACAGAATTTTAATAAAATACTTATAAATATTCCCTTTATCTTTAGTAGTTCTAAATCTTCATTTCAAAAATAAATTTCTGCCCAAAATTTCTGCTATATTCTGTCATGCTATTAAAGCTAAGTATAATTTCTTAGCAATGTTTCATTTACTTTAAATGATATTACTAAGTGTCAAATCTTAGCTTCTAAGATTCATTACTTGAATCTTAGCTGAGCACCAAAACATCTTTTAGATAGCTTAATGTAAAATACTGGAATAGGAAAAGGCCAGGTCAGTACTTGCTGTTGATGATTCATGTTTTTATGACTACTTTTTAATGATTTATCATTATCTTGAAACATTAAAGTTCTAAATCTATAAAGAATATTTGATTTGGGGGAAGTGAGATAACTACTCCAGACATTCCACAGTTTCGAAAAGAGAAGATGGAGAGATTTAAATACCTTTTCAGTGAGAGAGAATTGGTCATTAGACCCTTAACAGAAGAAAAATACTAAAATAATCACAGAGCCATAGGACTTAACTGGCTATTCATGCTATCTTATTAGTCAAATGTAAATGATACAATGCTTATCATACAGGGAAATTATTTCTGTGGAATGTGTCAACTCTTATGTGGTGTATGTTTAACATATCAATTCCATTGTACCTAAATATAAGGAGATACATAAGTTTATAATAAATTTACTAGCCTTTGAATCATCACGAGTAAATTTATAAAATGAAAAAAGGCAAGTGTAGAACAAAGAAACACTTTTAGAACTATCTGATGGACCAATAACAATCTCCCCAAGCTTTACATACTTTTTAATGCAGACTGGAATAAGATGCCCTTGAATAATTATTGTTTCTTAATAAGAATTGCACATGAGTCTATCTCTGTCTCTATCTCTATGTACCTATGTATGTATGTATATATCTAATCTACCTATTGAAAGAAAATTATTAAGACTTTCTAAGACATTAAATGTACATAATTGTTGCCTCTTGCTTTCTAATTTATAAGGAAAGTGGGAAGTAGCCACTGCTTATGGTTGCAGCATGCACGCACCTTTGCTCCCAGCTCATTATAATGCAATTTCAAAGCTGTTATTCTTTCGTCAAGCTCTTTAGGGTTTTCCGTCTGTTTCTTCTGCACAATCTGACGTCCAGTTTTTATCACCATCTCCACTTCAGACTTCACTTCACTCAGACTTTTATACAAGTTCTAAGTTAAAACATAAAACAAGACATAAGAATAAGCAACAGTGTCTAACTCACTATTATTAATAAAAAGAAATAAGGGCAGAGATCATCTTAGTCGCTATTTCATGTTTCCAGTTTTAAAGGAGCAGTGTTTTACAGCCGTGATCAATATGCAGCTTTCACATTTTCTGTTGGATGAGTTTCTATTTGTAATTATAGATACATATACAGACATGAATAGCTTTTAATCTTACTAAAGTAAGAGTATATCATACATTTAGTTCTTCAATCCAGTTTATAAAGATCATTTTACAATATTATATGACATATTTTTCATTTTGTAAACTTAATTTTGGTTGGGATACAATGTTTTAAATGTCCATTATATAATTCTAGTTTTAGTTTGGAAAATTCATTTCCTCATTCACTGAATGCTTCCTATGTACCAGACAGTATTAGAGTCACTAGAGAGTGATGGCCAGAACAGACACGTTCCTTGTAGACCTTATGGCACTTACATCTTAGTAGGACTAAAACATAGAAATTTCCAGATCATAATATCAATGTATTAAATCATATTGAAGGAAAGAAGGAAAGTTTAAATATGCTAATGAGATCCAAATTTATTTTCTTAATGGAGTTGATCAACATAGAAAAATGTTACCTAAAACTCACAGGTACATCACAACTAGAAAAAAAACATATCACTTCACAAAAGTATATGCTAGGAATCAATTCTTTGAATTTTGGAATCAGAGATATTTCCAAATGATTTACTCTTTAAATTAAAAAAAAAAATCTTAATGATTTACCTTTATGATGCAAACTTATCCAAAAGAGTGTTAGTCATTAACATCATGTCATTCAAAACACAGATAAAATATTTATCACTAAGGAAGGAAAATATTATTTATATTTATTTGTGTTCATACTGGTATGACATTTTTAACAGAATAAAAATTTCTTGAAGGCAACGACCACAGTTATAGTATATGCAATAGAGCATCTTAAGTGCTGACAAAATATAAAAGTTGTAAGAAAAAGATATCTTTGTGGAAAGACTCCTTGAATTGGTCCTGACATTGAAAGAAGAAACAGAAAGAAATTGAGCAAGTACCTTGAACTGTTTCCTCTGCACTGAGTCAGGCTGAAGGTAGGGTTGTTCTCAGCTCATATTTACTAGCAGACAAGTTTTATGAGGTACCATTAGAGACCTGTTCCTAGAATAGAATGAACAGCTCTCTTTTCGAATATATTTAGTCATGATGACAGTGTACTTGGTTCATTTTGCCTTTAATTATTTTTGTAATATTTAAGATGACATATGTTCCCATATATTCTTAATGTTACTCATCTAATATCAGCTAATAACTACATATCATTATATTCAAAATTACTTTTGGGGTGAGACAATTTATAATAATTATGTCACTAAAGTGCAGCCTGTATTATGAAGAAATGTCATTAAATACTTCATTTCTCACAGAAATGTTAAAATGTTTTCATTCAAAGGAAAGATTCCCATTCATTATCATATGCCTGAAATGCACCTAAAAGGTCTTATTTTCATTTATGTTATGGAGTAGATGTAGAAACAATACATAAAACAGAAAGTTCTAAATAAACTTTATTCCCTTTAATGTTAATAACAACATTCAGCATTTTTACTTTGTGTGATTCTACCTTAATAGTCCATAGAACACATAGAATTATAGTAATACTTATATATTATTATAGAAGATGCCCTCATAACTCAGCTTCATGCTGTCAGAGGAGTCATCTGACCTGGCGAATTTCCAATAATTGCAACAAAGGACACTGCTCGAAATTCCAAAGTCCAGTAAAGACTTATGCTACAGGCTAATGATTTTCTTATGCTTTTTTAGTCTATCTTTGTGGTGTGGTGGAATTTTTGTTATAATGTTAATGAGATGCTGCAGGAATTTAATTCTTGTTTGTATCAATTAGCCTGTTAAGTTGCAGAACCTATTGATGACAGTGAGAATTTACTATATTTCTTTTCAGTATTTCTGTTTGAAGATGTATTTAGGGTATCACAAGAATTAAAAATAGCCATTTAAAATATATTCAAAGTATCATAAAAAAAGAGAGGAGACTTCTTTTTATATTCTGCAGAATCCTTAGAAAATTATAGAATCAAAAAAGACACCTATAGAAGAGGTATTAAATAGCTACTATTTCAGTAAAACTTCTTGTCTCTCAATACACCTGTGCTAACTTTTGTTCTTAATCTTAAAATTACATAATTCTACAGTTAACTGAAAAAAAAATTCTATTATAAAAGAGATCATCAAATACGTCTTAATAAGGAAAGTTAAGGGTAGCTGTGTATGTCACCAGAAATACATACCACACAGTGATTTAACTGTGACTGTACTACTTCCTGTTCGACGCTCTTTGTTTCCAAAGCAGGCAAATGCATCTTCACTTCATCCAAGATCATCTTACTTTCCTGTAGACGTTGCTCAAAATTGGCTGGTTTCTGGAATAATCGAAACTTCATGGAAACATCTTGCAATTTTTTCTGTAAAGAAAATGTAAGAAAGTACCGATTTGACTGCCTTGCAAACAATAACCAGTCGATTTTTGTTAATAGAGTATCCTTTATTCCTGAAAATAACCAAGAATACAAATAAAAACTAAAACAATCATTTTCCCCCATTTTTCCAGCATAGAGAATATGTGCATTTGGGAGAAAAATTCAGTAATTGTTCTTAATGTGATACTAAATAAAAAGTAATTTATAATCTATTTTATCCTTAAAATGCACAACCCAAAATATCTGTATCATTTATATATCATATTGTAGTTTTCAAATAATAGCCTTGATCCCGGTTTTGCCAATAATCAAGTCGTCTAACATAGACTATGTTTTAATGTCCAATTAAAACAAGTTCCTTAGTTTATGCAATATGTACCTGTGCCACATCAATTTGGGATAGCACCCTTTGGGCAGCCTCCTTTCCCTGGTTGTGTTTCTTCATTTCTTCTAAACTGATCTCATGACTTGTCAAATCCGATTGGATTTTCTGTTGAGAGGACAGCATTATTAGTTAACGTGCTCTGCAAATTATTACAAAGAACAACTCACTTTCCAAGAAGATGGAATTCACAGAAAACATTATTATAATATAGCCTCTTTTAAAATAATAGTTTTTACTCACCGAAAGTTATCAAAAATGAAATGACTTATTTCTTTCCTAATGGAGTTACTATGAAAAAGAAATTATCCTTTTGAGTCAGTAATGATGAACAAGCTATTCCAGATATCATTTTCAGTAGGAAATATGTGTGTGTTGTGTGTATAGATAGATAGATAGATAGATAGATAGATAGATAGATAGATAGATATAGATATATAGAGATAGATAGATAGATAGATAGATAGTGTGTGTGTGTGTGTGTATTTTAAACCTATACTGTTACCTTTGAATTTACCCTCAAATCTGACCAAATTCAAGAAGTTAACCTTTATAAAAAAAATTAACTGTGACAGGGATGAGATATGAGAAATTTGCATGTGGACAATAGTCCTTATAGTGAACTGTACTTGGTCATTCTGTACTATGTTTAAGATAAATTTCAGGGAAACTATGGAAATAGAAAAGAGAAGGTAAATGCCTCAATTGGCCTTCCTTTTTGTCTCCTACATACTTAACATCTTCTTATAGAGACTGATTTTTAAACTTTAAATAACTACAAAATATTTCAATATTTTCTTTATTGAATGAAGACATTTTTGATCAAGTTCTATTCAAAAATATGTTCGTATTTAACTGAAACTCTTCTGAGTCAGTTACAGGAGTAGGTCAAATGCTGTGGTGTAGAGAAACCAAAACAATAAATTCATTCATTTCATTCTGCCAGATCTACAAAAATCAGCTAGTAGTCAATTCATTCTGATTTAAAATTCATTCATTGCTAGATTACCATAAATAAGTCAGAGAAGAGAAAATTGATTACCTTATACCAGAGTGCCCATAAAATTTTCATGAAAAACAATTTATATAATGCATGTTAGTGTAACCTAATTTATACCAATTAGAGTCAATTTCAGCACATATTATTAGAAAATAACACCAGTTTGTACAGTAGTTATCACAGAGAAATGCAGTCCCACAATGTGTAATGAGAATTATCCCAAGAAAATTGGTTAAGTGGTGAAGGAGTTACTGAGGATACATGATTGTAAATATACTTTAATATTATCCCTTAGCATATCAATCCTAACAATCATAAAGTTAATTATGAATTATTTAAGTAATTAGAATTCTGGCATAAAACAAATAAGAGCGAAGACTCATGCATATTACTTTTGTACTATATATAATCCCTTCATTGGTTGAATTACTACCTTGCATAAGAAATAGCGCTAGGTACTATTCTCCAGTAACTACCGAATTTGGGGGCCGGGGTGGGGGTGGGAAGTAAGGGATCTATGTAAATGCATAATAACATTATTCACAGAGCTAGACATGCTAAAGAGTCCATAAAATTCAATGGGAGTATATGGGGTAGAATAACACTGAACAGGGGATTTAATAGATGTCATAGGAGAGATGATGTTAAAATAGAGCTCTGAATAATTAGCAAGCATTGCTGAGAATAGCAGATGTTTTAGGGGGTTGATGGCTATGATGTTTCAGGTGAAAAATGTTTAGCTCCTCAAAAAGGTGGGTCAATAACCACCATTTAGCTGCCATATAACGCTGGCCAACCACAAGTCATGAATGATTAAAACATTGACAATGCTTGTGCTCAGTTAAGTCCATTAGAGTCTCTCTCAAAACTGACAGGAGGTAGTCTGATCCAGCTCTGTGGGTGCTCGGAACCGTGTCACATATGCTAAGAGACTGTGCTTATCAAGTCCATAATTTACTGTGTCAGCTAAGGAATAGCAAAAGGCCATGACCAAAGAGAGAAGAAAGAGGTAAATGAGTAAGAAGAGAGGTAGAAACAAGAATATTCATGGTTTTCGATCATAGGCTGAAGTAGATGGTATTTTTCAAAGATGGCTGCACCAAGTTTCCATACCACATGCTCCTCTTACCACCACTAAGACGTAGTGTTATTTCTTCACCTCTTTAAATCTAGGTTGGTCCTTTGATGGCCCTGATCAACAGAACAGGGCAAAAGTAATGCTGCCAGCCAAGAGAAAAGTCTTGAAATGGGCTAGCAGCTTCCACTTCCACCTTTTTGGAACACTCGCTGTTAGTGTGCTCCCTCTTGGAAGCCATCTGAGATGGCCTAAGGAGCCTAAGCCATAGAGAGAGGCTGTGAGTATGTGTTTCAGTAAGCAATCTCAGATGAGCTTTCACAGGTGACAGCACGTAGCAACTGCTATCCATGAGCAAGCCATCTCAGACATACAGCCCAAGTGCATTTACAGGCCAATAGCTAGTTACAATCACATGAGAGACCCCAAGAGAAAACTATCCAGCTAAGCCTTAACCCTTAACCATAGAAAAAATACTAAATTGCTGTTACAAGTAACCAAACACACAGGTTCGCGTCCTTTCCTGAGTCGAAACTTTATTCTTGCTCTAGGTTTCCATGAAACATTCCTGTATCCTTATGACAAACCCGCCTCCCACATTTTTGTTTTTCTTTTAGTTAATTCAGTGTTGTTACTTTATATCTAAGCATCCTAAATAGTACACTGGATGTGCAAGGAGATGGAAGTTTTAAAAACAAAAATATTCCTAATTGTGGGAAAATATAGTGTAAGACCAAGTCCTGAACAGTATAAAGGGTTTAGGAGAACTGAAAGACTGCACGGAGAACGAATGCGCACTGACAGAAACATAACCAGAAATGCAGGTGGGAGTGAGCTATTAAATAACCTCAGGTCCTAAATTAAAAGTCTCCAGTATTTTCCATAGGAAGGTAGACTTTAAAATTTTTAATTGATCAGAATCATAGATAATAACAATGCCACTACAAGTACTTAATCTAATAATTAAGGAAATGCCTAAGGAAATAGTACCAGCAATAGCAATACTTTGAAATGAATTTGTATTTATATATATATATAAAACTACATATATGTACTTTGCAAAACACCAGTGGGTATAGAGAAAGATAAATACCATATGATTTCACTTATATGCAGAATCTAAGGATCAAAAACTGACTCACAAATATAGAGGACAATCTGGTGACGGACAGAGGAGGGGGCTTAGGGTGCCGGGAGAAAGGGGTGAAGGG
Organism: Eonycteris spelaea; assembly: GCA_003508835.1. Classification (NCBI taxonomy): domain Eukaryota; kingdom Metazoa; phylum Chordata; class Mammalia; order Chiroptera; family Pteropodidae; genus Eonycteris; species Eonycteris spelaea. The sequence goes on from PUFA01000228.1 coordinate 1,938,358, forward strand.
TTAAAGAAGTACAAATTAGTAGTTGATAGATGGTCATGGGGATGGGAAGCACAGCATAGGGAATGCAGTTAGCATTAATATATTGTCTAGGTGGAAAACTAGAGGAGAGAAGGAGCAATTAGGGGGATAATTTTACAAACTATATAAACGTCTAACCAATGTATTGTGGACTTGAAACTAAAAAAAAATAAAAAATAAATAAAGGCAGTGGGTGCTTGCTTTCATACATCGATTTTAGTGTTTAAACGTAAAGGAGAAGTAGAGAGGGAGGCTCAGAAGAAAATCGTGGATAACATAAAAATTTAAGAGATTGTGGAGAAGGGAAGCAGTAAAAACAAGAAGAGAAACAGTCTAAGAGAAGGAAAAGAGAAACAACCAGGAAAGACAGAAGGTGCCACTTAAATCAAGTGATGTGAGAGTGTGAAGAATGAGAGGTCAAGAATGTCAAATTTGAGACAGTTCAAATGGGATAAGTATTAACCAGTGTATATTAGTCAATGAGTGCTGTAGCTAGAATTGAATCAGTGGATGGTGAGAACAGAAATCAGGTTTTCAAGGTCTGAAGCCTGGTTAAGAATGAAGAATCAACATAAAAAATAACAAAATTTTTTTAAGATTTTTGTCTCTTCACGTAGTAAAATTTAAGTCAATGAGACTAAATTGGAATACATTTTAAGGCTATGTGAAAGGAGCCAATGGGTGAATTATTTTTTTTTAAATGTCAGGGAATCATATCATAGCAACACAAATGTCTAACCAACGTACTGTATATTTGAAACTAAAATTAAAATTAAAAAATATATAAGATAATTTATTAGGAAAAAAAAACCTGTGGGAAGCAAGAGGAAATGGAGTGAAGAGAAATGATCAATAATCAATGGAAAATATTGACAGGATGAGAGGGGCCACTTTTTCAGAAGACAAAGGTAAGACATAACGATCATTTTGGATGTGAAAGAGGTAGGGAATGGGATGCTTCATATGTGATGCTCTTTGGGAATCAGAACAGAATAGTGTTAAGAGAAATCTGGAATTAAATCTCAAGGATCTGTCTTGCCACCTGGGAAGGCACCACCAAACTCTTCTGAGCCTGAATTTTCTCACCTTTAAACTGAGGATGATAATGACAAGTCAGCAATGATGCATTATCATAATTTGTAAGTGGAATATCTGGAAAAATTCTCAAGTCTGCGCAGTAGACAACTACACTGGTTTCGATAAAAGGAATAGTATATGTAAGAATACCTGTTCAAGCTGTGTGCTCAAATATTTAGTCATAAATTGTCAATGTCATATATCATTTGTTTATAAGAAGGAGACCATTGGAATCTGCTGAGGATGAGAAAGGAGAGGGTCAAGGAGGAATTTAAAGGAAACTGATAAAAGGTGAATAAGCCATTGTGGGAACTGGAAAAGGAAACTGATGAAGAGAAGACTACAAAAGAAAATCAGGAGACCAGAAGATCCAAATGATACAACTGTAACAGTATCAGTCTACGTGTTTCTTAAAGTCTTTCATTCAGTCAGCACTCAGGGTATATCTAGTAGAGAAGAAAATAAAATATACATACATTTCCTTCGCCTTTTATACTAGAGGAGTAAGAGAAGAGCAGTGAAGGAAATCATCATCATTATCATCACCACCCAAGCAGGTGTTTGTGTGAGTTTAACTACCAACAGTTCACATAAAGTCATTTAATCAGCTAATCAAACTAAGATAAGTAGGTATCATCATCATTACAAATTAGGGTAGCAATGTTGACTTGTCCAAGGTAACATAGCTAGAAAGTGGCAAACAATGCCCTTTAAACAACTATACTAAGTATACTACCTCTTAAATTATGATTCAGAATAAAAGCATCCTTCAAGTGGACATTTAACAGACCACACATTTAATCTAATCTGTATATTAATAATATTTCATTTATCAATTCAAGAAACAAGTTCTTTGTACAAAGAAAACAGAAACAAGCTCATAGATACAAAGAGCATTTTCCTGGTTTCTGATGAGGAGGTTGGGAGGGAAGGTGAAGGGTGTATGGATTAAGAGGTACAAATTGGCAGTTACAAAATGGTCAGGAGGATATAAAGTATGGCATAAGGAATATAGTCAGGAATATTGTAATAACTATGTATGGTGTCAGATGCATACAGGATTTATCAGGGTGATCACTTCATAAGTTATAAAAATGTCTAATCACTGTGTTGTACACGTGAAACCAACATAACATGGTATGTTAACTATTTTAAATAAATATTTTTAAAAGGCTCTGTAAGAGTTTATAAATTTGACCTTCTGTGTGTTCATTTCTATCTCAGATGTGGAAATCCATAGCTCTCACACTCAAAAAAAGAAAGAAAGAAAGAAAGAAAGAAAGAAAGAAAGAAAGAAAGAAAGAAAGAAAGAAAGAAAGAAAGAAGGAAGGAAGGAAGGAAGGAAGGAAGGAAGGAAGGAAGGAAGGAAGGAAGGAAGGAAGGAAGGAAGGAAGGAAGGAAAGAAAGAAAAGAAAAGAAAATTAAAAAAGGAAAAAGAAACAAGTTCTGTTTCTACTACTGAATTCCACATAGTGAGAACAAACCTAGTGTCCCTATTCTTAAGAAACTTTTGTTCTTAGGAGACAAAACAGAGAGATATAGGTAAATTACAAAACAGAAATATATGTAATATAATAGAAAATGTCATGTTGTGTGATAAAAGGGAAGGGAAATACCCATTTATACTATCGAATCTGGCAAATTCTTAAGAAATTGGCCCAATTTAAATTGCATATGGCTACGGGTGGGTTTGGAGGCATAGGGAATAAGAAAGTGGGATCTCATTCTGGGCTGTGGAAGCATGCTAACCAAGATGGCATTTGGAGCATGCAGAGTGTGTATACTTAGTTTCTTGGAAGGAAGACTGAGTGTGGGTAGAGCGAGAATTAGTATCTAGAGGAGAAATAGTGTGAAGCTACTAAACTTTAAGTTTCAGTGCCCCTCACTTGCCAAATACTCTTCTATAATTCAGCATTTAATTTTCTCTTAGCAATTTATAGTTGTTGTTTTTTTTTTCCTTAAAGACTTGACCCACAAAGCTGCCTCTAATACCTTGGCATTATAAAACAAAACCAAGATAACGTAAGTGATCATTGAAACACAGGTCTTCTGATGAGAAATTCCACATTTTTCTAAATGAGTTATACTGTTGCTATAACTCATGAATAATAGAAACCACAATGACTTACACACAACCAAAACCTGAATTTTTTTATCTATCACCAAGGGTAAAAAGGACCATGTGACTTATGAATGAAAGTTTGGCAATTTGGAACTCAGTACAAAGTATTGCATGGACTCTGAAATGTCCATATCAATTTTAAGCAGTTAGATAGATTGCTGAGAGGATGAATTTCTGTATTCTTCAAAGGTCTCTACTACTAAAATCATTAAAATTAGAAAAAATGATGGTTGAATATCCTAGAAAACTGAGATATTATCAGAATTTATAGGCAGCATTTCTAGAAAAATTCTCACACCTGTAGTACTGTTCAAATATGATTAGTAGTCAAAATTTCTTTATAGATCAAGTAGATTGTGTATGAAAAGAGCCCAGTGGCTAAATATATTTTAGAACTTTTACACACACACACACACACACGCACACACACACACACACACACACATCTCTACTACAGAACTCCTCAGAATATTTTACATATTAACATGCATTGTGATATCCAAGAAGAATAAAGTTCTTTGTTCAAAGTATCCTTTTGCCTTTTTCTGGCAGAGTACATTACAAAAGTAGATTTGGGAAAAGCTATCTAATATTCTTAATGAATGCATTCAGTAACAATAACTCAATTCATTATTAGAGTTATGAGATAAAAACTGATATGTATTTCCAATCAATTCTATTTTGGGAAGTTATATATCACGCATGCATCATACTTAGCTAGCACCTTTATAAATTAATTCCACAATTCTTACTTTCAACTGATATTTCATTTTTAGTTGTTTTTAGGATATTGTTTATTTAACCTCACAAGATTATTATTCTGCAACCACATAATTAAAAAAAAAAGCTTATCACTTTAGGGCAGGCTTATTGTGAAACAGATAAGTGATTTGTTTAAATAACAGAGTATTACAGAAACTTCCAGGCAGAATGGACACACTCTCCTCTTTAAAAATTTCTCTAATAAAAAAAAAGTAAATATTACATTGTCTTTCCTGACATTATGATCAGACCATGAAAAAAATAATATCATAGAAGAAAACATTGGGAACGGAAGATTTAACCCAAAGGAAAATGATTTCTGTACTTGGTTATCAGGTTTGTAAGATCTGCTAAAGATCTAAAGAATGTATAATTTGTGTTTTATTTTTACCTAAAATATACACCTGCCAGGATAAGTGTTTGAAGAAACCAAACAAGTGATCTTGAGAAATTGTCAGCTTGGCTTCATATAAAATCAGTAATTTCCCAAAGAAGCAAAATTAAATGAACCAGCGAATCATGGGCTGCCGATTTGGAACACCTCGGAATGCTTTAATAGGAGTTCTCATTCCCATACCTTTCAGGATCATTAATTTTTTTTCATAAGTGAAATAACATAAAGCAATTTATATTACCATGCCATTACCAAAATATAGCAGTTGACAATATAGTAATTATGTTCATAACTAGCTCTATATACTGAAAGTAGGAAACAACAATGGAAATAGGAATAATCATTTTTCCGTTAAAAATGGTAAAGGGCAAATTATAGAACTAAAAATAAATCAAACATTAATGACATTCCCAATATAGCACTTTACAATTAACTGAGCAGAGAGTAAGGCTTTTTATCATGATTTACCTCATCAGACCATTCTCATGTATCAAATTAATGACAGAAAATGGCAAGCAAAATTAAGCTGTAGCCATCTAAAGTATTTAATAAAGAAAACTTTATGTAAAATAATTATTGGAGATTTTGTGATGTCAAATAAAATAATTTCAGAGAAAATAACTAAAATATGTCAAAAATAAATATATTAGAAGATGTCATATTGGCACTATTAATGGAGAAATATAACTGTCAGATTAGTCATTTTTAAACGTAAGGAATTTTGAAATTACATCCTTTAGAAAGGGAAATAGCCACATACAACACAGAGTTACAAAATTAAGGAAAGAAAATGTACTAAAAGGTCTTGGATAATTTATACTTTTAAAATACAAAGAACATGAAAAAAATTTAATTATGACCATGAGCAGATAATTTTGAAAAGTTTCAAATTTTACTTTAGAATAAGTCAGTAAGTGAAAATGAAAGAAGAAATTCACACAGCTTTTTATCACTGTTTGTAAAAACAAAGCTCTAAGTTGACTAGATGAGTTAGAAAGCATATTACCTACAAATTAAGTTTTATTTTTTAGATAGAGAAGTTTTGACTTGTCTTAGGAATATAAGAGGCCAAAAAGCTTGTTATGGTGTAACAACTACCATGGGCTATTTCAGGTTCCTGAGGTATACTAGAACCCTTGATACATATTTATTAAGTTAAATGTTTATGTACATATACACATATTTAATTATGTGTGTATATATGTATGTTTGTACATATATATACATATATATGCATATGTGTAATAAATTCATGCAATAATAGCAAATATTTTTATATTGCCAAAATAAATTTACCTATTCACTTAGTTCAGTTATAATTACTTTGGTGGAAGGTTATGTTAGGAACTTTTGAGCATCTTCCTTCACCTCCCTCCTACTACTCCGATAGGAATGGGGAGAGAAGTAATATGGAGGAAATAGTCTATTTTAGTGTTTCCTAAACATTGTTTCTTGACATGTCATTTCTGTAGTGTATTAATAGATACCTGAAAAATAAAGGTTCTGTGGTCTAATAAGTTTGGGTTATATTTTTAAGCTTGGTAAATAAAAAGTGTTGACCAAAAATCTCCAGAAGGTTAATACAACATATAAATTTTTAGAATTAACTTGATGACAGAACCTTTAAAAAACAAATAAAAGTAAACACTGTGTGGAATTATTATTCCTTGTAATGCACGTGAGAAATGATGTTATTCTTAGGTATAAAAATGATGAAGATGATGATGATGATGATGATGATGAAAAATAACAATAATAGAATAGCCCGCTATAATTATGCATTTTCAAACAATTATGGTTACTTTTCAAAACAGATAAGAGACAAAACGTAGGGGAGAAATTTAATACACTGCATAGAAATATTAGAGAATTATAGTAGCTGTAGGTTAATTTTTGCTTGATAGAGCTAATTATCAAAGCAGAAGAAACAGATCTGAGTTAAAGTCCCATCTCCCACAAGAATATTTTAGAAATGAAATCCATTAACTATTAAAATGCAAACAATTGAAACATTATGATATTACTATGTAAGATCTTACAGTGGATACCAGTATGGTCACTAATTTTTTTTTCCATAAAAGTAAAATATTAGTTTAAGTTAATTCCTGCCATTTAATCCTAAGTGTAACAAAATTCCTCACACTTTACCCTTTCCCATGCATTAAAACAATGGAGTGAAAAAGTTGATAGTAACCTGGAATTATTTTTTAAATATACTATTGGAAATATTCTCTATTATTAGTGTCTTTTAAAGTCAGTTTTATTGAGGTATGATTTCATATCATAAAGTTCAATGCATGTACAATTAAATGAATTTTTGTAAATTTAGAGTTCTGCAACTATCACCACAATTTAATTTTTAGAACACTTTTATCCCCCACAAATGATCTTATGAGTCCATTGGCAGTAACTCCCTACCCCAATCATTAATGTAGCCTATTCAAATATTCTCTTAAACATAAATATTTGACTTATCTACGTCATTGTGCTGTTGTAATGATCAAGTAAAATAATGTAGATGCGTTGTAAACAGTCACCATTCATATGGACAGTCCTTGGAAAGGCTGAAATACGTACTTTTCATTAATCATTCCTTCTAAAATAGGTAGCATTTCAATTTTACGACAGCTTTAAAATGAACTGCATTGTGTTTACCATCATATCTACATTGCTGGGTAAAAAGAAAAGAAAACATTTCTGCCATGGCTACATGGGTTTCCTATTTGAACCCAAATCTCTGTAATAGTTTTCTACTTTTTCCTCTTTTACGGTTAAATTATTTCATTATCACATAAATCCTGAATGAATTCTTCTAAGTGAGTTTATACTGTCTAATTCAGAAGTCAGTGAAGTAGGCTATAAAGTTACACTGTTTTAAGTCATTTGGTAATCAAATGTGACTATTTACACTATAAAAGTCTTTTTTATTCCATAATGAAATCATAAGCTTAATATTATAGAGCAAAATCTGTATTTGTCTTTATTTTTTAAGCCACTGATTTAGATAGTTTGAAATGGTTACATTAAATATGGACAAATAAAGTGAGTTATAAGATTTAGCTTCAATAAACACAGGAAGACCTCGATTGTAAATTATTTTGATGTGTAGCTAATGTGCTTGGTTCAAATTAACAACTTCCTTTAAACATCTTTCTTTAAATGAGCTGGCATTGCACAGTAGATATTGTGGTGTGGTTATACAATCTAAGATTTTGGTTATATTAAGTGTTATATTTTGAAATAAAATACTCGGGTCAACATTTGCTCTGATATCCTTGCAGTATGCTGTTTTCTTGTATAAAAAGCTAAGCTTAACTCCTGTAAGCTCATGCCACTAAATAAAAAAACCCAAAATATTGTTAATCCAATTTAGAATCAAAAGACACGATTTTCTAATCATGACAGATAACTGAGCAATTAACATTCTGAGGCAGTGGGACACTCATTCCTGCCCTATAAATGCAAATGGAATACAAGGAAGTATCTTGATCCCTTATCTTTTTAATATATAATAAGTTTAAACCTATCACAAAGTTATACACATTGCATACATTTCCTTAATGCTGAGAATTTTTTACATCTGAGAATCTCGAACAGTCTTAAAAGGCAGAAAAAGAAGGCTCTATTAATAGATTTAAATTCAGTAGCAAAACTACCAGTGTACCACATGGTGGAGTCAGACATCCACAAATCAACATGACCAGTTTGTGACAGGAAATTGGAGCACACTTTTCAGATGACCAAGTACAGAAATACCGTTCATTTTGTCCTGATTCTCAGTGATATATTAATGAGTGCCCAATTTCTGAAAAGGGAAAGCTAAACCCGCTAATCTTAATTACTAATGAACTTTTATGTAAACTTAAAGAAATGCATTGTTTTTAAATTAATACAAAGCATAAAAATTAACTCCCATTATTTATACTTAGAAAAATGTCATTTTGTTGGCATTCTGTGGGCATTCTTTGTCTCACACACTGTGCTCTTATGTTCTTAATTCACAAACAACCTCTTTACTCTTTATTTGTTTCCTTCAAAGGAGTTTGAAAGTAAACTTTAGAGAATGCAATCCTTGAAGGTAATCTGAGTACTTGATAACTCTTGGTCCAGAAAACAATTCACTGGCTGTCATCTTAAAATAAAATCATGAAGAATGTTTCAATAGCTTTTGGTAGTCTGCACTTTCCAATATCATATATTATCATTTAGGGAATTCTAAGGCAAGAATTATCTTGACAATATAGATGCAATGAGAAATGCGCAGAAAATGGATTTGAGCTTGTTAGTACTCAAAATCTCTTTTTTCAAGTAGATGTGAAATTTCTTCATTTACCTGTATGCTGGTATATGCAAGTATTTTTAACTGCTAGGGTTAATAATACTTTTACTATAGCTTTTTTAAATTTAATAAAACCATACAAAATACTATATTATAAACTAGCATGTTACTTTCATGTTTGTAGAAGCCTTCGCTCAAATATAAATGAAAGAAGACACTCAGGGTCCTATACCACAACCTTTTCAACTAAACAATATTTTTTTCCCTTAAAAGCTCTCATAGTTTTACTCTGCAAGCCTCAAAGTAACCTTTATATGTTTTATAGTACACATTTCTAATGTTAATATTTAATGTTTAAACTGTTCAAAATTTTCTTCAATTCCATTCAAAAAGTTATAAGCAGTCTTTAACTACTTATCAAACAGTTCTCCAAAAACATGTCATTAAAGTAAAAAAAAAAAGTTCTATTCTGCCTTTAGTTTAAAGTCATGTAATTTTTTCTCAGTTAAGTAACTATTTCTCATTCTTATCATACATTTTTTCTAAAGCCTTCCTATAGCATTGTTTCTGTGACTCAAAATGGGACAGTCTTAGGAATCATTCATGTTAGAGAGCTTGACTAGACTTTCGTAAGTTTGGAGAAATGCGTATACTGGTGAGGTTAAAAATCCTCAAGTGTATTTGCTATTATCCCTCATTTACTAGAGTATTTACATGTATTGTCCCAGTGAAAAACTACCATGAGGATTTGATCATCAATATTCTCCCTAAACTTCACTTTCTTCATCTCCAATTGCAATGATCAATGAGGAATCCTTCTGCTCTGAACTTTCTAAACCGATCAAAATTACCTGTACTCTGCCCCATAATCTCAGGGACTTTCTCAGTCAAACTTAGTATGGTAAAATCACTCATGCTCTGTGTACACCAATGCCCTGGGCACCAATTTAAAAGTGATTCATTGCATGGCAAAAGCACTGTAACCATGACCTATAAATCTAATACCTTACCCATTAGTGGGGAGAGGGCTTTTGGGATGGGGAGATTAACTTCTAATGCCCTCACATCATAGTATACTAGTCTGAGTTATCCTTGGTTATGGAGTTCATAATACGCACATATAATTTGAAAAGTAACTGAATTACTCTACTCTCAGAAAATCTTAAGGACATACATTTAAATGTTATTAAAAAAATAGAAATATAGAATTAAAAAAAATACTTCCCAAGGTACAAGTTCATTTAAATATAACCTAATTACTCAGATTTACTTTCCTTACTATTTGAACTCTGATTTAAGAAAACTAATTTAACACATTTTATAATTGGGATGGAAGAGGTGTGTGTGTGTGTGTGTGTGTGTGTGCGCGCGCGCGCGCGTGCATGCGCGTGCATGCATGTAAGTATATATAATATGATTATTAGTAATAAAATGCAAATTTACATCTCAAGATAACAAAGAGAAGTTGATAACATAATGTTTGAAACTCCAATTAAATGATCCCATTAAAAATATTTTTGTTACAATTTACATTCCTATGGTTTCCCTCTGGCTTAAGAATACTAGTTTGAAAATATTGATAAACAACGGGCTTCAAAGTGATAGTGCCCTGTCCTTTAGGTGTCCCTATTTCAAATCCCTCCATCACATACTTTTGAAAATAAATCTTAGAGTGCTAATCAAGAGCTCTTTTTCTCCCCTTACCTCCAAAGAGTCAAACCAGTCTATCAAATAACCCTCTGGACAACTGTTTGAATACATTTTAAGTTAGAAATTCTGCAATATCTCGTTCAGATAATTTAAAAAAAAAAAAAGGAGGATAGAAGCTCATTCCCAGTTCTACTTGCCTGGGCTTCCTGAGGCATTTGAGCTGCATCCACTTTGTCGGCAATATAAGCTGCCAACTGCTTGTCAATGGATGAAAGGGACTCCTGAATTACGTGTAAGGATTTTTCGATTTCCTGGGCAGACTGGATACTCTGTTCAAGCAACTTTTGCCTCCTCACAGCCTAAAGAAGAAATAAGAATGAATCAGTTAAATGTTGACTCATTATTTTTCTGCAATCCTGCTGCAAAGTAAAAAGAGTCTAAATTCTTACACAATCACCTTTTTGTAAGACAGATTTCGCAGCTTCCTGCCACTCATTCAGTTCTACTTATAAAAAAATAAAGAATAAGAACAAAGAATTAGCACACAGAACTACAGAATCAGAAATCTCTACAGGATGAAACCACAATATTATGTACATCGAGGAAAGAGGCTGGAAGAAAATATTAGTGAAATCATCTTAGTAGTTGCAATCTGTCGTTCTCAGGCTGAATACTCCCCCTGATCTCATTATATAGTTCAAGAGATTTGGTTTACTTAGAATAGGGTCATCGTCATCACAATCCAATTTGAGACAGATAATCCACATCCACCAGTGAGACACATATACAATCTGTTCAGAATCAGCTCCTTTTCAAAAAGGGAATTTTAGATAACCATCTGGTTAAAGATTTCTTTTGAATACTATTTTAACCAGTTTTGCATGGTCTTTTTACCCCACTTGCTTTCACAATTTGGATTATGGAAATTGCTTGTACAATTGGATTTATGTTACTGCTGAAGTAGAACAAATAAGTAATCCTAATATAGCTGCAATTAATCTTGATTGTTACTATAAGTATGATTAGAATAATTTAACACTTTCAAGTATAAATAGCACAGTGAACAGATTGCAGAGTTTCCTTTCAAGGAGTTGTTCACCTTTAAAAGAGTAGTCATAAAAGGAATGAGACAGGCAAGCATTTGAGAATTCCTTAGGTTACGTATCATTTCAAGAATTTTCCCTTATAATACAATATATAGGTAATATTATCTGGTACAATAGAACTATCTTTCCCAGAGACCATAATTGGGGTTTTAAAAGTGAGCCTGTTTTTTTATATTTATATAAAGACTATTAGACTATATACAAACATGAACTCAAAATAGATTAAAAATTCAAGCATAAAATCTGAAATCATAAAATACTTAGAAGAAAACATAGGCAGTAATAAGCTCCCTGATATCAGCCTTAGTGAAGTTTTTGTGAATCCAACGCTAACAGCAAGGGAAACAAAAGAAAAATAAACAAATGGGACTCAACAAACTAAAATGCTCTTGCACAGTAAAGGAAACCATCAATAAAATGAAAAACCAACCTACCGAAATGGGAAAAGATATTTTCAAATCATACATCCTATAAGGAGTTAATATCCAAAATATATAAAGAACTCATACATCTCAACAACAACGAAAAAAAAAAACAACTTGATTAAAAAATGAGCAGAGTATCTGAATGGACATTATTCTAAAACAGACATACAAATGGATCACAGGTGTATAAAAAGGTGATCAACATCACTAATTATCTAGGAAATGCAAATCAAAACCACAATGAGATATCACCTCACACCTGTTAGAATGGCTGTCATCAAAAAGGCAAGTAACAAGTGTCGGTGAGGACGTAGAGAAAAGGCAACACTCACGCACTGCTGGTGGGAATGTAAACTGCACAGCTCCTATGGAAAACAGTACGCAGCTTCCTCAAAAATTAAAAAATAGAACTACCATATGATCCAGCAATTCCACTTCTGGTATTTATCTGACACATATGAAAATACTAATTCCAAAAGATATATGCACACTTATGTTCATTGCAGTTCATTGCAGCATTATTTATAATAGTGAAGATGTGGGAAACCTAAGTGTCCATAGACGGAAGAAGTGGTAAACACACACACACACACACACACACACACACACACAACTGTAACATCCTGCCATTTGTGACGATGTGAATGGACCTTAAGGGTATTATCATGAGTGAAATAAGACAGATGGAAAATACCAAATACCTTATGATTTTACTCACGTATGAAATATAAAAACAAAAACAAATGAACAAATAAAACAAAAAACTCATAGAGACATACAATAGACTGGTGGCCACCAGAGGAGAAAAAGGGTCGGAGGAAGAGTGAAACGGGTAAAGTGGGTCAGTCATATGGTGATAAATGGAAATTAGACTTTTGGGTCGTGAACATGAGATCACATATACAGGTATAAGATTATAATGATGAACACCTGAAAGTTATATAATGTTATAAACCAATGCTACCTCAATAGAAAGGAATTTAGATATTACATGAAGAATATAAATGTTGGCTCTTAAGCTTAAAAGTGAATCTGTCATTACTCTTTAATAAAACCAACTTGGAACACAGTGTTACTGAAGAAAGAATAAAGGTAAAGGCATCTGGACCAAGTGAAAGGAGGCTGAAGTTCGTGATGCTGCTGGAGCAGGGAGGACATTACCAGTGTTTCTACCTGGGCCGTAAATCTTCAGGATTCTGTCTTAGGCTTTCCTCTTTGCATTCTACTCATACTCTGTTTCAATTACACCACATATGTTGACAATTCTCAATTTTACATTTGCAGTCCAGATTCTCCCCTAAATCGCCACACTTGTATGTTGACATATTTGACATTTCCACTTGGATGTCACGCAGCCACCAAAACTTAGCGACCCAACCAAATATGAACCCCTTGTGAGTCCCCTTCTCACTTACTTTCCACCTTCCAACATGCTTTTGCTCTTTCTCTGTATTTTTCCTTATTTTAGTGATTAATAATTGATCATTGCCTTTATTAGGCAAAATTCTAGATATTTCCTCTATTATGTCTTTCACCACTTTAATCAGTTGATAAATCACCCATTCTTTCTTCTACTTACTAGCATTTCTTGCTTTTCTCCTTTTCTCCTCTCCCAAATGTTATTACTCTAGTTGAGGTCATTACTGTCTCTTGCCTTAAATATGGTACTAGTCTCTTGGCTGGCATCCTGCCCTATCACTACCCATCTGGAAAACAGCTACAGTGTGTTCTTTCTAAACTGAAATTATGTCTCTCTGCTTTAAATCTTCTAGTGATTCTTTATTTTCTTTAGGATAAAAGCCATACTTCTTAATATGGCTTAAAAGTCCCCTCATAGTCGCTGCTGGCATCTTCTACTTCTTGCTCTAGCTGTAGAAAAATTTCATTTTTCATTTCCCAGCACGCATTATATCCCTCTTGCTTCTTAGCTTTAAACATGCTGTTCCATTTTCCTAGAACAATCCCATTCTCGACTTCCTTTTTTGGGCTAATTTACATTTATCTTTTGAGGCTTACATCAGAAACGTTGACATCTCCCCTCCAAGTGGCTGTCTCTGATACTGTTTTCTCTTGAAACTTGCATTTCTGTCTTAGCATGTATCACACCATACTGTAACATTCCATTAATTGTCTGTCTTTATTTTAGCCTATAAACTTTAATCAGGTTGGAGCTTATGGAAGTCTTGTTCATTGCTCAATACCAGTTCCGAGAATAAAGGCCATATTTTTTTAATGACTGGATGAATGGTATAATGAGGCTTTTTAATGAAGAAAGCAAAGAAGAATTCAAGTCATCAAAGAAAAAAATGGATTTATAAGAAATTGAGGGGTAGAAAAGATCACCATTACTCAGAGATATAACCTTTGGAGAACAGATGTTCCTGGGTTTTTTTTTTGTTTTGTTTTTGTTTCCTTTTAGCATTAAAAGTGTCAGAATAGGATGGAACATTATTTGGAGCAAACTTTAATTTATTTCTACTAAAATACTCTAGCCAAATCAATAAACAAGGCCTTACCCTATACTCTAATTCGAATATAGTTACATTTTTCTTTTCAGTCAAAACTTCAACTGGAAGTTGCATCACATAATAATTCACAGAACACTGCTCATGGCTATAATTGGTGCTCTCTGTATTGTAGAAGAAAATGTCTGTAGCCTACCCAGAGTTTCTCCAGGGGAGTGGATCTTTAATGATAAAATTTCACCACTGTGACAGGTAGCTGGAGAAACCTTCCAATCATAGCATGTAGTAATTGGCTACTCAGGCACTGTTTAAATTTGGTCCTTTATCTGGCTAAAGGCAAAAACGGTCTACCCTTTTGTGTGTGTCTGTAGAATTTTAATGTAATTGAATAGGATATAATATAGCATAATGTAAAACCACGTAACTAGCCTTAAAATTATTTTTAGAAATATAACTTTTTATTCATAAGATACTATGAGTTGAAAGGAATGAAGCAGCCTAAGAGATGATGGCGCAGTTGACCTCAGGTGGGTTGGTTCCTTGCCCTGCCTGGCACTCAATGGGAGAAACTGGTTTACACAGATTCTTTGATTATCTCAGGGAGTGCAAAGACCTGATATCAATCCATGCTTGCAGAATTCTTTGAATTAGTCATGGCATAAGCTGTCTTCCATTTCTAAACATCTTATTAGTCAGACCCTGATAGGATGCCAGGCCTGAGGATTTTCTAGCACTCTCTGCCCACTTGACCTGTGCTGTCTCCCTGAATGGAGTTGGTAGGAAGTCCTGAACCATAATTGAATTTTCGTAGTTGTTCCAGAATATTGCTCAACTGTTACTTTAAAATGTTATTTCATGCCTCTAGCTAATCTGCTCAGCAGTAAGAGGAATCATATAGCTAGACAGAAACAGCAAATATGAGAAGAATTAGAAAGATATTTAAAAACTGGCAATCAGCAGCAAAATAAAAACGCATAAAATTGAATCCTAGTAATGGTTATCAATAAAAACATAATGAAAAAAACTTTTAATTTGGTTTTCAAAAAAAATTTCAAAGAACACAAATTTTAAAAAATCAACATACATGAAAATAAATTATTAATTCCTTAAAGTGCTCTGCAATATAAAGTTAAAAGTTTAATGATTTTTTTTTTGCAATAGAAAGTTGCCTTCACAGTGAATTCATTGTTGTTCCTATTCTTATTTTTAAAATAATATATCAACCCTTATCCTCCAATATTACAAACACTTAAATCAGAGTTCAGCATCCCTAAGAAACTGTGGAAGGATAATTTTTTTTCATTTTGGAAGAATAAATTTTTCATATGAAATAAAAACTGAGAATTTGAACAAAAGTAAATATGTTTAAAATATAAATGCAGTCTGAAAATAGAGGAAAAATTATACAAATTATCCAATAACTTTTACAAATTGCCATTCTTCAAAGGAGCTACATGTCATTAATATAGTTATTAATTTTATTAATAATTTTTATTTCATTGAAGAGGTGATAGATAAGCTCATGACTGCAAATGAATTAGGAATGTAGGTGTTTTCATTATTAAAATAGGACTTTGAGAAAATTATTGTAAAGATATAATTTCCCTTATTAAACCTTATAGCCAGCAGCAAATACTTATTAAGCATATAATATTTGAATAATTAAACTATAAACATAGTCTCTCACTACAGGATGATTATAACCAAACTAGAATGCATGGATAAAACATTTTTCAGCCAAAAAAAAAAAAAAAAAAAAAGAAGAAGAAGAAAAACAATCTGCATTATATGAGTTAAAGAATGCCAGAAAGTTCTTCTGTCCAAAATTTCCTACCTTACACTGACTGCAATGCCTCTGGGTAGCACAATCCATAGACTAAATATAATATATATTTTTTAAATATATATATTTGAATATATATTAAAGTTTACTAAAATAGAGAAATAGTCCTGAGAAAGTTGATTCACAATACAGCATGAGATAGTTTAAGGCCATAAAAATAACTTTTTTCCAATACCTGTGGGATCTAGAAGTAGAAATGGGAGTTTTTGTCATGCTTTTGTTTCTTTTATTAGTGTATGTAATTGTTTTATTTGCTGCTTTGGTGCAGAAGAAGTAAAAAGGAATTTTGTTGCCTGAGATATGATTGTGGGGGACCAACTGGGTGGAGGCCTTAAAAGGAGGTTTACATCAGGCGTTTCCTGCGTGAGCTCCCTGTGGACAGTGCAAGAGTGATAGGAGTCATGGTATGAAAAGTATGAGTGTGCAAAAGATGTATTTTGCCTTTGTGGCATCTTTCACAAACTTTTGTTTTCATTCAATTGTATAATAAATATTCCTTGTTGACCTGCTATGTGCTACAGGCATCTGGGAGCTCTCAGTTTTTCTTTCTAAATTACTCGATAGATCCAGGTTTACCATTGTAAAATTTACTCTTTCATTGGCCCCCAAAAAGAATTTTTTTTAGTAAGTTGGGATTTTGAGAGCTCTGGCATCTCAGAAGTCTCGAGCATGGATTTTTTTTTTAATTGCTGATTCAGTTTACAAAGAAGACGGCAGGTTCTTTGTGAAGACAAATTACCTGAAGGTGTTTTAAATACTATTCATTTATATTTCTAGAAAAGAAAGAAAGAAGAGCAGATGTCAGATGAGTGATTAAAAAAAAAAAAAACAGGTCATTTATGTTCATCTTGTAGTGAGGCACTTATTTACTTTTTGTTCATTTATAAGTACTTGTTGGTGACATCTGGACATGTACAAGGCTTTGATTTCTAGCATTGTTTTATCTTATTTTCCCTAAGTAATGAAACATTTTATCCAATGTTAAAATTAAGCTGTACTTTTGAGTGATCTTAGTAGAACTAAAGGAAACTATATCTCAAATTCTGATGTAAATAAAGAAAAGTGACTTCAAATTTTTGAAGTTTCTGCTTGAAGGAGAGCATTAATTGACCTTGACTTGAATGCCAGTAACCGTGCACCAGGTAGAGCCCAAAGGAGTATTTTACTCATGAACAGTGGTAGGTGTGGGAGTCCTATATGAAATATGCTATAACCCAATCCTACTCATGTGACTCTTTGGAAACTAACATGAAAACCTACAAGAGGCCACTGATCTGTACTAACTGACAGCCGTATCTCACAGCACAGACTACCCTGACCAAGGAGTTCTAAGTTCTGGAGTCTTGAGTTCAAGGAGCCCAGTAATTAACACAACTACTTCTTTTTAGTTTTTCTTTGTCATTTAACTATTTTGAAGCTCCAATTATTGTGGCCACAAATACATTAGATTTTATAGATTATCATTGAATTCTGGCTATAGTCTTCAACTGAAAGCATTAAGTGCTAAGTTTTTCTCATTCTAAGGGATGGAAATGACAAGACTTTTCTCAAAAGGGTTTATAAAAGAGGCAGGAAAGCTAGCCTTTCTTCATTATTCCACCAACTCCGCTTACTCTAAAACTCATTGAAGATTTGGGAGAGAAACAAAGTCAGACTGAATCTATGGCCCAGGGAGAAAGAGTGTGATGGCCTCTTCTACTCACTCAAGGAAGAATGAAAGGTGGTACCCTTCAACATTTCTGTATGTGAGGGGAGCTCCAAGACCATCACCCACAGACTATGGGAGTCCAAGGTAGGTGGAGATGACACCTAATTACCAACTTGGACTCTGCTTAATCAGCTAATGCCTGATTTGTATTCTAAACCTACCTAGAGATTAATAAAAAAGACTCGGAAATGATGGCATAGTGAAGAAAAGGGGCGGGCCTGTATTTCCAATGCTTGGTGTGGCAAAAATATTTCCATAGGTCAAGTGGACATTGAAGAAGGCAACCATGTTTGACCTGTCCAGCAGGAACACTGCTTGTGGAGCAAGATACTCTAAGATAAAGAAGTTTGAGATATTTTTATAGAAAATGTTTTTCTTGTTAAAGAAATAGGAGAACAGAACTTGAAGAGCCTGGAGTTGCACCCCAAAGAAAGCCAATGTTTTGTGTCCTTGCTACATAAAATACTTGAACATTTAAAAAAATGTTAGTTAATTAGAGAGTTACCTACTTTCCTTCATTGCTATTTATCAGGCCAATGAAGAAAATACAACCCAGGTGGCATAAGTAAAAGCAGAGGAGGGGTAGGGATTCTTCTTGAAAAGAATTTCCTCATCTTCCCTCCCAGTGCAAGTCATCTAGTCCACGGTTTAAGCTAGAGCTGGAATCATAAGACATTAAACTGAATATGAGATTGAAATTTTTGCATGAGCTAAACTGGATTTAACTTTCTAATACTGCGGAGATCAGAAAGCGATGAAATCTATTCAGGATGCCAGTAAGAAATATGAATTAACCATCTGCTGGAAACAAAGCGATTTCATGTTTGTGACCTATCTGGTTCAAACTATGCAGCAAACTATTGACACAGTCCATGAACTCAGCACTTGACAAACTGAGGTAGAGGCAGAAGGGAAAGATGGATAGAAGAAACGGCTAGAATGCAGTCCAGAGAAAGATAGGAAATAGTTTATGACCGAAATGAAGAGATAATGAAGAACCTAGAAAGTATATTTGAAACACTGAGAATTATCATAGTACGACAGGATTAGAAGGCTTTTAAGGATACGCCAATGCCTTTGTCTTATACTACAGCCAGCAAACTGTATAATGAATATAAAACATGTTTTATATCCATCCACTGATTTTCCACGTGTAGACTATTGCTATCAAGTAAAACCCTTTGCCTAATGATAGAAAATTTCAGTAAACAACCAATTAAAATTTCTGAAGCATAATTTGAAGGTCTTTAGGTAGGTTATACCATGAAAATGTTAAAAATTGTTTAAGGACCAGGAGGAATGCTTTATTGTCTCAGAAACAGGTTCTCCCAACTTATAGTTGTGTAGAACTGGCAGGGCACCTTCAGAGAAGCAGAAATTGGAGGAACACCCTGGGACTCACTGTAGACTCATACCTCTTTGGGGTTGATGAGAGATAAGCATTTCTTTTTTCATGATTTGTATGGTAGAATGAAAACAATAGATCCCAACAAATTGCTTATAACCTTTCTAGAAGGTTAGGCATGTTTCCTGTAAGCTGAGGAAATTCTTTTCAAGAAGAATTAAGCTAGTATTTTGCAAAGGGAACTAAATGGAGTTAAAATGAGCAGAAGGGGAAGAAGATAATTTATAGCAAGGACAGCTTCCAATCACCCAGTCTCAGCAACAAAAGCTCCAGTTTGTTGATTTTCGTTTTGTTTTGTTTTCAAATTAGTCTGACCTACTTTTTCCCAAAGAATAGCGGTCCCACACAGTATTCCTTGGACAAGAAAGACCAAATAAGTGAAAAGCTGTGTTGTTTTAAGCCACTTTAGATATAACTTCAGTGGGGAGCACATTTGCTTTTATGCTGTATGTTAATACATTTGATAAGGATGTAGGCTATAAATAATTACATAGATGTGCACATGCGTTTGTATATATATTCTTTAAATATAAAAGGAAGAATGATGCATTACTTACAAGGGTCTTCTAGGTTTACTATTGTTAATGTCATTTGGTTCAAATTCACTGGGTTGGAAAACACTAAAACCACATGCTCTCTACAATCTCCTTTGTAAGAAAAGATTACAAATGCTAAAACCACTGGTGTCATTGTCAGTTGGAACTTCATCGCTTTTAGCTCTCTGCAGGTCAAGGGTCCTCTGTGACCTCTGAGGAAGGCGCACTTGAAGTAATGTTTGGGAATCATTTTATCAATGGAACTTGATATCGTATAGCCATCAATTTCAAATAAAGCATTGACAGAATAGTCAGTGAGTTGTATGATACTATATCAAAGACATTTCTGGAATTTTGTTATATGCATTCATCTTCATGGGTGGACAAAAAAAAAATTGGCCTTCTTCCCTGACAGGAGCAAACTGATGCATTATTGCAGCTTCCAAAAGAAAGTGATAGAAGCTTAATACAGTAAACCTAGAAGAAATCTACAGAGTTTATCTTATCCAAGCTTTCTCAAGATAACTTCAGAGGCACATCTGGTCAGTAAAATTTCTCTGGCCCAGTGGCTAGATGCTGTCTGATTACACATGTGCTTGTAATATGAAAATCTAAAGCTTAGGCAGTGGATAATTTATTGATATTATAAATAATTGAAAAATTACAGAAAGTTTCTCCTGACACAGAATAGTGATACAGAATCAGAGTCTAGGGTTAAGTTAGATCAGGATAGAGACCACACGTTTAAGTAACATATAGAATCTATATGAGTAAAAGTCCAATCTTGGGGTAAAACCAAATGATAAAATGAAGGAATGAGTAGAGATCAGTAAAAAAAAAAAAAGTAGGAATGTAGCCACTGAGAAACTTAGCTGATTTCTGCCAGTTTGCCTCTGTTGCCCCATGAAGCCCCAAATGCAATGACTCTCTCCAAATGCAAGTATAGGTTGAGGAAAGGCAAGGTGTCACAATTAGAAAAAAACTAGCTGCTGATTCCAGGCTAAGTTGTGCAGGTAAATACCCAAGTTGAGGGGGCCTCTAGTGAGAAAAAGGTAGTTGCCTTAACTTGGCATTGTTATGTAAATGAACTAGCCATTAGGTACCCCTCAGATAAGGGTAGTGATTTTCAGAAAACACAGCAATGTGACAGAGACCTCACTGGTCATTCTCTCCACTTACGAATTCTGACTCTCGGGATAAAGACAGGACACATCGTTTTTGGCCTCTTGTACTTTACATGATGTGTGGGAAGCACATTCTTCATGGTTCCTTTTACAGAGCAGCAAAGAATAGCCGTAAGTGTTGGCTATGAACTAAAACAGTTTTCAGTGTTCTGTCGAGTGGTCTCAAATTTAGCCCTGATAACCTAAAATGGTGTTTTTTTCTGATGTATGTTATAGATCTTTGCTGGATACCTTTCACTGCAATGTAGGCCCATACTAATCTGAGGCCAGTATCCAGGTGCTCTTGAAATAAAACGCTCTGGACTCTGCTGGTACCCATGGCCAATCATCAGTGTGGTTAAATTGTACTTGGATTGGTTTCAATTCGAAGTGGTATCAGAGAAACTGGAAAAATACCCCTCTCCTCTGGGATGTCTATGATGGCTGATCTTTTTCATCCTCTCCATATGCATGGAGATTCAGAGTATTAATTTATCATAAATACTCCAGATGATCACCATGATTCTGAAGAAGTTGAAGTGCAAGAAGAATATATTTATGGCTTCCTATAACCCTTCTTATCCACACTCTACTGAATAATTCCTCAGGTCTAGCTCAGTAAATAGCTGTTCTACTTTGCCCTAAGGTATTACAATGTTTTCAAACCCTTTGTTCTCCAAGTAGATAAGACCAACAAGACTGCAAATTTGCAGCAAGGGATCCCTGCCAGGGTCTTTGGCTCTGATATGAATCATTTGGCTGGGATGTGCACCTTGAAGAGCAGGAGCAAGATGCAGGGAACATCTGCTTTTCTCTTTGCTTGTCAAATATGCTGTACATTTCTTGAGCAGTCAACTGCAAGTGCAAAAGGAAGACTCATGAGTGTTGATGTGAGCATGGGGAGCAGGTGAACACTGAATGCTCTTAGGAAATACTCAGCTGGCTGAAATAGACACGAACTGTTTCCTAATTTCCTTTCTCTTCGATCGCCTCTCCACAGTGACATCTTCTCATCATTTGTAGATAAAACATATTTTCTAGAGTTTTTTGGATCAGGAGAGAAGTGGCCAGGTCTCAGATGGTGAGCCCTGGTTTGCAGGATCGTTGGACTTGTCATAAGTCAGATAGAGTTGAAAACCAAGTTGTGGACAACGTCTACCACAGCCATGCAGGATTGATTAGTGTCTTTCAAACTAGTCCCACAGGGAATGTCTATTCATCTAGGTTATGGTCCAGGAGGGAGAATAGCATATTGGGGGAACATAGTGACATGCTTTCTATGCCAACACGAGTTTGCTGTGGTTTCCTAGAAAGTGCTCATTCTGCTCCAGCAGGGAACTGTGTCCTTGAAGGAGAATTGCTTTTTCACCTGCTTGATTGAACTGTTCAGGAATTGAAAATGAGCTTCATCATTGGAATAAAGAGATCACTCAGCACTAATGAGCTATGGATGGACATGAAATATTAATGGTCCACACTAGGAATGAATCTGAAACACAGGCACATTAGCAAGTTGGACTGCCTTAAACAATTCACTCTGAGGTCATGGTTGAAGTCAGAGGTCTCAAACCTGAATAATCATCAGAAGTAGGGAACTTTTCAAAACACTGTTCCCAAATAAATTCAAAGAGAATTGGAAGGGAATATGTATAGACTAAAGTTCTTATATCCTTTCATCTATGTGATTTTGATGATTAGCCAGAGTTGAAAAGAATTATCAAGAGTGAAGTTTGAAAGAAAAAATTCCTTAAATAAGAAATAATAACAGATAGTGAGATGCAGTTATTGGGGCTCAAAAGAAAAAAAGAGAGAAGGGCAAAGTCCAACTAAATTGACCATTTTTCGATGGAGATCAAAAAGTGATATGAAGCTTGGTAAGAGAGAAGCAGTAAAAAGCAATTCTCCAATTTTATTTGACACTTTTGATGGAAACTTCATAATGAATATGTGAATCTGTGGCTTAAAAAAACAGCCTGATTAAACTTGGAATATATTTTCAATCCTCATTCCATACATGGATTGTTCTGAGATACTAGAATACATTGCACAGAAATGTTATTTAATGTTCACTCTCCCATTTCTTTCTTTTTAAAAAAAATAGAAAAGTAATTTTAGTGCAGATTTGACTGAATATTAAAAAGTTTTGATCATTCAACTCCAAGGATCTATGAATTGGCTTGAAAATTGGTTTATAAAAAGCCTAGAGTGGTAAAGATGCACAAAAAAGATGAACATTTACTTTGAGAATAGTATTTTTTGTTACAGGACTTAAATATTAGTTGTAAATTATGATGGATCATAAGTAAAATGTATATACAAGTCTCATTAAAAAGAGAAAAACTTCAGGAATTTTAGTGAAACTGTACATAAATAATAATACTTAAAAAAAATTCTATCATTCCTAAAATGCTATTTCCCAATCCACAGTAATTTATTTTATAATGGATTAGTTTTTAGGCCTTAATATCAGATGTTTTTTTGTTTACTACCTCTTTTGCTATTTTAACTTTAGAGGAAAGAATTCAACCACCAAATTATAAGAAATTTAAGGACAAGATTCCCTTAAATGAATATATTCACACTTGTTCATAAGCATTTTAATGCTTTTCCAAAGCAAAATAAAATTGTCTAGCATGAATAGTTATAATTCTTAACTATTAATCAGATATTCAAATAGAACATATATACACAGACATATATATACATATACGTATACACACATACAGATATACAAACATACATCTGGTATCCGTGCATTGGTATGTCCCTTTGTGTTTGCGCAAAAGAAAAAACTATATGTTATATTTTCTATACATTCAGACAAAAAAATTTTAACTGCTGCCTTATAAAACATTTCAGAAATGTCAATACAAATGGCCCAAGGGACAGTATTTATTGAAGTGGTGTAAATTATATTTAAAGATAAATAGTGGAATTATTACCTATAAAATTTAAAAATAAATAAATCTTCATTAATTATGGTGATTAAAAATAAGAATGAAATACATTTGCCATTGCCCTTTTTCTTATAAAGTTTACATAATATTATTGTCTATAAAACAGATGATAATTAAACTAATAATACAAGATGCATGTGAAAATATTATTAAGAAGGATCAGGATAGTTCACATAATTGATAGTAGTAAAAGAAAGATATGTTTTTCAGATAACAAAGGAAGAATACAGCAAATAGAGGGAAAAATTATTTGCTAATTTAAAAATGAAAAGTATATACTCTCTTGTCTATTTTTCCTACATCAAAGAGGATTGGGCTATTGGGTTTATTACCTATGTGCAGATACCACACAAGTGACTTTTTTCCCTTTAAAATGTAATCACTCTTGTCTAATTATTCAATTAAAAATATTATGAGAGCAAGTTACATAGTCCACTACACAACTCAAAAGAAAGTCACCTTTGAACACAGTTGTTTGGCATAACTGTCTGCTTGAGGTGCAATTGTTGAATAAAGATAAGAGTTTTATCACAGAGCATTCAACCTAGGACAACCAAGATTCAAGATATCCAAAATCCTTTCTTTCACTGTAAGGAAATAAATTCAAAATATGGAAAAATGTAATCTTAGAAGCTGCATTCATTATTAACACTCTAAGAATTAGATAAAAATTCCACCTTTTAAAATATGAAAGCATTTATCATTGGTTGATAATCCCCAATTAAATCTTTTTAAACAATGATTTCCTACATAAATGAGCCTAAATTTTGTAATTCCTGAATAATTCCAAAAGCAATTTAGGTGTAAAATTAACCAAATACATAAAATAACAATCAAGGCTGACACCAAGGGCATGCAACCGGAGCATTTATGCAGTACTCCATGCTTCGACTGTCCCCTGCTTTGTTTTGTGCTCTGCTGTCCCTGTAGTGAAATGCTTAATTTTTAAAAAAAAGCTTTCTGCATTTTTTTCTTGCATTGATCCCCCTAAATTAAGTAGTTGATCCTCACTCTAATAACTTGGGGGAAATGGCCAATAGCTACGGGGTTGAAATAAGAATCCAAACTAAATTGGATAAGTTAGAGAAGCAAATTTAAAAAAAAAAAAAAAAACCATGAAATTCAAATTAGAAGCAACAGGACATGGTGACATACTTCTGCAGAAAAAATGAATACCAAATGAATGACTTCCAAATACGAACATAATTGGAAGATAAGACTCCAAAGACCAGTCTTTTAGTTACTGCAGAATACAATTGAATACATTCTGGAGATACTAATTGAAGAAAATAGAAATAAAAGTCCTTTTTCTTTTGATTGTCCATGTGTCTTTTATGTATGTAGTTGAGAATAAAATGATTTTCTAGCAGAAGACTGAGGGAGAAATTCACATAACCGTTTCCGTTGAAAACCATTTTACTAACTACTGAGTCTAGAATATTGTTCACTAACAATTTTGCTTATTTTAAACTGATCTATAAAGCAGAAGAGCTGCTATTCCAAATGCTGTCTACTCTCACTTCCTCAAAGGCATCAGTTCTGTACCCTTCCATCCCCGCTTCTTCATGCCACCGATTCCATAGAATTGAAAAAAAGGTATAGCACTCTCTTAGGGTACGGAGTCTTTCATGAGCTGACTTTCTCAGCCCTATTACTTGTTGCCTCAAAATATCTTTGTATTTCTCTTTTCACTTACAAAGTCCATCCTTCCATTTTTGCTCATATCTCCTCTCCTACAAGACCTTGCTCTTACTTACATTTTAAGTATCTCTATTGGATCTTCCTTCAGACTACAAATATGCTTACATTTTCACTGTCCTGAAAGACAATAAAACATGTTCTCTAACCTATTATTCAAGTTACTGGCCCCTCTCTTATTTTTTCATCACCATTTTTTTTAAATTTTCATTTTCAAACACAAGCTAATTCTTTTTTTTCCCAGTGTTATTGAGAAATAGTTGACATATAACATTGTGTAAGTTGAAAGTGCCTAATGTGTGGCTCTGATGCATTTAGAAATTGCATCATAACTTTAGCTACCACTTCCTGTTTTACCTCAATTTAATCTCACAGTTGCTCCTCCAGCAACTTAATAAGGCGTCTATAATTAATGAGTGAAGGTGTAAGTGGAAGTTGAGCAAAGAAATCCAGCTAGTAGAGACTACTTTTTTAAATACTAGGTTCTGCATTTTAAATATGGACAACTTAGGAAGAGGAAAGTAAAAAAAAAATTTAAAAATTAAGTATTTTATATGCCAAGAGGGAAGTTAAATATTAGAACATAGCTGATTCTAAGTTCACTACTTCTACTATTTGAGGAAATGCAGTAGCTTATAACATTTTACTCTTTAAATACAGTTAATTTTGTTTATACACTTCTCATTAAAGTTAGACACAAAAAGTTTTAAGCTGTAAGACTAATATCATCAGTAATTTAATATATTGGTCTTTTACTGTTATTACTATTAGCCTAATAATCTTGCTAAAAATTATACTTATACCTTAGCAGTGAAACAGATGAAGAGACAGCATGTGTGTGTGTGTGTATTTGGCTTCTATAACCATCTGAAATGTAGGTTTAATATCACCTCTTTATGATGATAGCCTAATTACAAAGGCCAAGATATGTGATACATGT
The DNA here is from genome assembly GCA_003508835.1 of Eonycteris spelaea. Classification (NCBI taxonomy): domain Eukaryota; kingdom Metazoa; phylum Chordata; class Mammalia; order Chiroptera; family Pteropodidae; genus Eonycteris; species Eonycteris spelaea. The sequence goes on from PUFA01000228.1 coordinate 1,964,906, forward strand.
TTTTATACACCAGTATAGAGTAATCTAAAAGTGGACTGAGTATGACTGAAGCTAAAAGAAGCTGGTTCATAAAAAATATATATATATGGGGAGCTTATATACTTCTTACTGTCTGCCGGACCACGTTTAGATCTGTTAAAATTACCTTTCAGTTCTGCTGGAAGAAGTTAGTGAAGAAAGAGAAGAGCCCAAGATTACTTTAAGGATTGTGGCCTGAAAAATTGAAAGAATGAGTTGACATGAACAAGGAAGAACATCGTGTTGGGTAGGTTTGACAGGATACCTGAGTATGTTAAGGTTGAACTGTCTATCAGATATCCAAATAGAGATATATTACAGATGACTGAATACACAGATCTTGAGTTTAGGTCTGTATTAGATATTTCAAGAATCATTAGTGTGTAAAAGATATTTACATAATGATGCTGCATAAAATATCAGAAGAAAAGAGAGCACCAAGCTTAAAAACTTTTATAAACAACTGGATCCAGTTTACCAAAATTTGTCCTAAAATTTTTCTTATATGTTTCATGCGTGAGACTGTTGTCAGATTTCCTTTATCGTTTTTGTCCAATTTTGGTAAAAAGCCTTATATTTTTCAGTTTATCTTTATCAGCGTGGCATAGTGTAACAAAAACACCATTGATTAGGTGGCTTATACAGCAGACATTTATTTCTCAAAGTTCTAGAGGCTGAGAAATACAAGATGTAGGTGTGTGCAGATTCAGTGTCTGGTGGGAGCTCTTTTTCTGATTTGAAAATGGCCTCCTTTGGCTGTATCTTCCTGTGGCTGAGCAAATCACCTTTCATGTGTCTCTTCTTATCAGGGCATCTTAGACCTTCTTTTTAGAATTACTTTCTTTTAAAAAGGATCTGCTGGGGTAAAGTCTGTTTCTGTTTCTTTGAAAATATCTAATTCACCCTTGTTCTTAATATGTAATTTTGCTAAATTCAGAATTCTAGGCTGATGGTACTTTTTTTTTTCTCAACATGAAAATATTTCCCCTTTTTCTCTGATGTATTTGTTGTAGTTAAAAAGTCTAATATCAGTCTAAGTTTCATTCCTTCGAAGGTTATCTGCCTCGCCTCTCTGACTGCTAATTTATTTTTGTCTTTGGAATTCTGCAGTTTCACTGTGATTATGTCTAAGAGTAAATTTCTATTTATTTATTCTACATGTTATATATGATACTTCCTGGTTAAGTGCATTGTGTCACTGGCTCTGGAAATTTTTCTTCAAAATCCTTCATGTATTCCTGTATATCCATTTTTTTGATTCTCTTCTTTGGAACCTACGATTAGACATATTCGATATTTATAATCTACCTCGGTATCTTTTGCCTTCCTATGCATATTGTCAACCTCCTTAGTTTTTGGTACCACATTCTGTATATTATCTTTTGATTTTTCTTAACTCATTTTTCTTTGATTCTTGAATATACATTAAACATGTCCATTATTATTTTTTAATTTTAGAATAATAATTTTAATTTTAGTACTTTTAGTGTAATTTTTTTCAAAATTTTCTCACCAACTTTGTCTCATTCTTCATTTAATTTTCAATATCATTTATTTCTTTAATATTTTACATACTTACATTAGTCATCTGGCAATTTTAATATCTGAATTTGTAGAAGAGGTAATCTAAACCTCTCAGTGTTGTATGTGATGCCTTTGCTTCATGTGGCTTGTTTCCTTGTGCTTGTTTTTATTATTATTATTATTATTATTATTATTATGAGCTCAAATTTCATTGCATTTAATTTGTGAGAATAATGAGGGCATTTTTCTTTCTTAAGGATTTAGATTTGATTCTGACCAGCACTAGTGTGTTGCTAACCTGCAGCTACTTTAACCTAATCTCTTGTCTTGGGGAGTCCTTGGCCCTATTGGCAACATACACTTAGATATCCTCACAGGAATAGGCCTATGGCTATAAATTTTCAGATTAGATGATTATAATTTTCTATTACTTTTATACTTAGAGTAGGAAGAGAGATAGACATATTGGTACCCTCTGCAGACAGATAATCTCCTGTTGATCGTACATAGAATCTTTATTCATTTCCCCCAAATCTGCTTGAGCTTGACTCTCAGATCTCTCCTCTACCAACCAGCTTGATTCATCCAAAAGATAGGTTGCTAATATTAGCTTTTAATACCAGAGCAAGGCAAGGGTCACTGTTCATAATTGCATTACTTCTATCACTTCAGTTTCATCCATTTTCTTTATGGGCCTGGCTTTTAAAGGTTTACTCACACTTCCTTGCAAGAGAGCAAATGTTTAAAAGCATATTTGTTGGAAATTTCTCAGCATCCTGGTATTCTTCCAAAGGCATTTTAGAATATGTAGTATGCTTCACCGCTGAAAATGGAAGCCAGCCTCATTTCAACATCATAAAATTAATATAAGGATTAAGTTGACATATATATTATATAATGTAAGGATTAAGTTTATAATTTCCTAGCACAAGGACTGACATAAAAATGCACTCAATAAATGTAATTAACATCATTATAGATTGGTATTTTCTAAGAGGTAAACATATGAACAGAATCCTAAAGCATATTATTTTATTAGACAAATGGCTTTCCAATAAAATTTTGACCTTATCAGTGGTATAGTGTCACTTATTTTCCTGGATTACTTTATAATTTCCCTTCAATCAATACTTGTGTATTTGGTCTATCTATGCTAAGGAAGATGTGAGTGACATTGAATGATCAAAGTCATAAATACCTTGAATGATTAATGGGTCCCCCAAACTGCCTATCATCAGAGTTACTATTAAAGCAGAATTAAGCAGTTTATATTTTGCCTCTTCTCCTTTACTCTTCTATTTAATGTCAGGTGAAAGAACTTACATGCGACTATAGAAAGGATAGAAATGGGGACATTAATAATATACAAGAAAGGTGAAATAATCACTGATGAAGAGAACTGGCGAAGTCTTTGGGTTTCTAAATGTGTGCTTTTAATATTTAAGACTATAAAATGTTTTCTTTGAATCAGTTATCCCTAATACTCTTAAGCTTATGCCATAAACTTTCCTTAGAAATTGAGACACCAATAATTAATAATATTTACTTCTTACCAGGCAGCTTTAATTTTTAATATAAGGAAAAGATCACTGAGATAGGAAGCAGTATGGGCAAATGGTCATGGTCCCAGGCTCGAGCACAAAGAAACTTGAATCTAAATGCTCAGTAACCTCTTACTATCTCTGTAGCCTTTGATACCCTTTATACATCTATAAAATGGGTAGATAAAAGACTTTAAACCATAAGGCTACTGTGAGAATGAATGAGAAGATGCACATTAGACATTTAGAACAGTGCCTGGGTCTTTATAACCATACTATTATTGCTATTATTGCGCATGTTACTGTACCACTAAAACATCTTCTCTAGTTTGGTTACCCTGTAATAAGTTGCAGAAATTAGATGATTTGGTATGATTGCTGGAGCTGTTTCTTGGTTTGCCAACCACCTTTCAAATCATTACTGTGAGTAGAAAACATAGTGCCATATGATTATGAAGAGTGAAAGGTGCCTTTTCAAGGAATGAAAATAATTTATTACTTATCTGAATGCAAACTCACACTCTGAAATTAGGAATGAGATCTAGCATATTTCTTTAAAAAATTCATAGGCAATAAAAACTCTGGCTGTTTGATTGATTTAGCAGGCAATTGAATGTTACCTTTGCTCTGCATAATTGCAACTATAAGAAACATTAGGCAGGCAAATAAAACCCCACAAACCATTGACAAAGGCATTTAATTGAGAAGAAAATGGGCTAAGGCTCATCTTCAAGTGAAAGGGCACTGTGTTTATTAATGAAAAAAAAACCTGTTTTTCTTTAGCTAACAAAAAAAAAATCAAGAAAATTATGGCTTAAAACAAATTCAGGATTTGTGATTTTAACAACCTAACATACGTCATGGATTTTTTTTTTTTGGAAAATAAATCAATTTAAAAACTCTGTTACTGTAATTATTTTATTCAAGTTTCCATCTATAGTGCATCGAACACCAGTCTTTTCAACTAAGTATTCAATGAGAACATCCAAATGATTGATGTAGCTGACAATTAGGTGTGCTTCTATTACCTAAGTATTTTGGAATTGATCAAAGAACCCAGATTATACCCTGAGAAACAGTAAAACCCTGATACTACCTATCATTTTAACTCAACATCATATCTTTAAAGTCATGTCAGCTTATTAAAGACTAGTACAACAGAATTTGAGAGGGCTATTATCTCGAACACGATGTGGTTTTCATCCAAGTTCTGAAGCACCAAATATGCTTTATTTTCATCGCCAAATTACTCTCAGGTTATTAGTGGCTAGATATTTTATATAAGCATAGCCAGGACTGGTAGTGGCTTCAAGTGTATTTATTTAAAGTTTATTTATTGTTACTGAAGAATTCTGCTTAATTGACTACTGAAATAGAAATGGAGAACTCTTCAATTTTAAGACTAAGGGGATAATAAAAGAAGTCATTTCTCAGTATTCTGTATTTTATTTAAATAATGGAGGCAAGTATATTGCTTTACACATTGGAATATGCTTTTATCTACCCCTGCCCTTGGTGAGATAGATATGTGTGTGTGCATGTGCACGCACACACACATACACACACACAAACTAGTTTGAGGGTAGTTTCTATAATATATAGCTTAGTGAAAATAAAAATGCTGGTCATTTATTGAATATGTATCTTCTTAGCACTATAGTAAGCTCTTTCAATGCAGTATTTTCTATTTTGCTCAGGAGAACCCTAGAACCAGGATCTGTTATCACATATAAGGAAATGGGAGCTTGTAAATATTACCTAAGGTCACAAAGCCAATGAGCTATAGCAGGATGTGCCAATTATCAATTTATTGCCTGTCAACATTGATCTGTTTGGTGATACTGGAATCACTCTTTGCCAGCTGGCATGATGCTAAACTTCGTCAGTAGAGGGCAATGGCGTGACACTGGGGGAAGTTAAAAGTTTCTCTGTTCAGGTGTGTTTTTACTTCTTTCTTGCTCCTGTGGTGCTGGGTTGGCCTGTGGGATGCCTAGTACAGTTTGCTTTGATCCTCACTTCCACTCCATAAGTTTCAGCAGCACCCTTTACAGGTTTCTTGAGACAAATTCTGTGAGTGCCCCAGTGACAAGTTTGGCATGGATAGAAAATCCATGTGCAAGTTTCCTGGAGCCTAAGCTGATTTCCCTAAATCCAGCATCACATACTGCAAATAGCTTCCCAGCAAGTCCGGTGGGCACCCCAGCCGGCTTCCCAGCAAATTCAATAGCATCCCCCACAGGTTTCTTCTTTGCGAATTTTGTCAGCACCCCACTCAAAAGATTCCCTTTACACAAGCCTAAGCCCCCTGACTTTATATTAGCTCTGGGTCAGGTCAACCAAGTGAATATTTTGCCATCTCAAGGGCCGGAGATGCACTCTTTCCATACATGTTTTTAATCTCAGACTTGGGTAGAACTCCTCACTTTGCAAGTTGGTTCCTTCCTTAGGTACCATATTCCTCAGCCTTGAGGTATTCTTCCGAGTTCTCTTCTATTGCCTCTTGAAAACTAATTCCCAATAAAGAGTTAATACATATCAGTATTAAACCTTCCCTGTGCAAGTTACTGTGCAGTTTCTGTGACCTGTCTGACCTTGACTAATGGAAGGGGCTATTCCAACTCAAGTTTTTCTGATTCAATATTCAATATTTTAACAACTCAGCTTGGATATAGCAGAGTAGGTGTTTAAGGTTTGTTGTTGAGCTGAATTAATTCGGGAGAAATGTCAGGTTCCACACCAAAGACCTTTGAAATATAAAGACATAAGTAGTGTTTGTGGTACAAAAGGCTGGCAAGAGTAGTACATAAATGAATCTGATGTCAGGATCAGTAGAAAGTGGTCTATTCCTAAGAACAGAATAGAGAGACTCTGATCACTGCTGAAGAATAAAACAGGTCTTTTCATAGCTTCACACAGGTCAGTTTTACAATCTGTCTTTTGATTTTTTTTTTTACTTGAACTATAATTTCTATCCTGAAACTGTCATTCAAATATAAATAAAAGCACATTCTAATTCCATATCGAAATGCAAATTTAAATGCCCTATGAATGAGTTGCCACCTAGGAATATTATTTCTACTCAAGTTCAGTAACAGCACCACGAGGGCAAAAGGCCAAAGACCTGTCGAGAATCCCCTTTTGTCAAGCCCAGTCCTTTATGTTCATACAGATAAAGCAGCTACTCAACAAAGATAGTGGCAGAATGAAGAAGGACTGTGTGGAGGCTCACTGCTGGCACCATTACAGTGATCTGCCCCACCATTACCTACTTCTCTTCAGGACTGGACAAAGTCCTACTCTTTCCAATAGAAAACATGATTGGAACGTCACCCCCACTCATATCAAAATTTTCCTGCATACCTCCCCAGCTATTCCCCCTTAGGACCTCTCCTGCCTTTTGAAGCCAAGCTCTACACAAGGGTATTGCATACCTGCTTGCCTCTTCCTCCTCTCTGATGTCTTCTGTAATGCATTCAGTCTATCTCCAGGGAAACGTCATCAGAACTGCTCTAGTAAAGGTCATAAGTGATGTCTTTTCTGCACTATTCTGACTTTATCTTACTGAGGCTCACTATTCTATTTGACATATATATTTTTCCATGACTGCTACCTCCTAAGCACCTCTTACTTCTTTGACCGTGTCTCCTCATCTCTTTTGTAGACACTATCTCCTCTACCTACAACTTGATTTGGGGTAAAACCCTTAAATTCTGTTCATAATTCTTTTTCTTGTGGCTTATCTGGGGTAATATCATGGGCTCGTATATTTACACTGTGTGTTCACCTCCCATAGTTAGATTTCTGTCACCACATATTTGACCCCCTTTATCATGTCTACCTCCCTCCTCCTCCAACCTCAACACTCTGGTAACTACTAGTCTGTAGTCCATGTCCATGAGTCTCTGTTTGTTTGTCCTGTTCCTTTGTTGCTTTTAGGTTTATATCCCACATATAAGTGATATCATGTGATTTTCAACTTTTTCTTTCTGGCTTATTTCGCTTAGCATGATTATCTAAAGATCTATCCATGTTGTCGCAAAATGGCAGTATTTCATCTCTCCTTATGGCTGAGTCATATTCCATTGTACATATGTATACCACAGCTTCTTTATCCAGTCATCTATCATAGGACACTTCAGTTGCTTCCATATCCTGGCCACCATGAATAATGATGCTATGAACGTTAGTGTGCAAATATCTTTTTGGATATGAGTTTTCAAGTCTTTGGGGTAAATACCCAGTAGAGGGATTGCTGGATCATAACTCTGCAAGTTTAATTAGTGTGTAGCCTGATAAATCCTCCATTGGTATAATTAGTCTGAATCACTCTCTTTAAATTAAGGCTGTTTCTCTCTCTTCCTGGATTATGGAATAGCCCCACTTGGATGCTCCATAAACACTGCGACAGACCCTGCAGCTGCCCTGTCACATAACCCCTCAATCTCAGAAACTCTGAATCCACCTGAAGCTACGTTGGCCACTTGCTCCACACACTGCTAGATCCAGTTTAAACGCCCTCATTTCTCAATTTTACTGTTCTTGATGGACCAAAATTATTGGGATTTTATGCACCCCAGGGCACTCCTCAAACAACGAGAGAGAAGAATTAGTAGGTAAGCATTTCAGTTTCCATTAGCTTATGGAACAATTTTAAGCTTGCTCTGTAACACTGATGTTATACTCGGCAGTCCTCGAACTTTTGGAACCAGGGACTGGAGCTCCTATGAGAGTCTTATAATCTGAAGTGGAGCTGCAGCAGTGATGCTAGCGCTGGGGAGCGGCTGCAAATGCAGAGGAAGCTTCACTTGCTCACGCACTGCCGCTCACGTCCTGCTGTGTGGTCTGGCTTCTGAGAGGCCACAGACCAATACAGGTCCCCGGCCTGGGGGTTGCGGCCCCTGTTCTACATGATTTCTTTAAAATTATCAGTAGGATTTAGCCCAATTACTCGCAGTGAAAACATTGATAAAAGCATCCTGCCTTTATCAACCTTACAACCTTTCGTTCCCCACTCTCTCCACTCCTTCACTCCTTGTTGGTATCATCTCCAAAATTCACTGCCAGCACCTAAGTCCTCGACTCGGGGATTGCTTTTGGTTGGTATCATACATAAGCAGGCACCTCAGACTCAATGGGGATAAAAAGTGGCACATGATCTTTCACTTCCACACTTGGTTTTTTTTTTTTTTTTATTTGTACCTTTCACTAATGATCTTGCCTTCAACTGAGCTAAAATGATCACTTCTTACTTGCAGGTCTCACTGTCTGCGATTTCTCTATCTCTCAGACCACTCCGTCTCCACAGTCACCTCAGAGGTCAAGTGATCCGATCATAGCATCCCTCTACTTCCCTCTTACATTTGAAACCATGTAGTGGTTCCCTGAGTGCATGGTTCTAGATCAAGTTCTTTGTGAAGCACAGATCCATTCAATCATCTTGCTCATGCTTACTTGCTCAGGCTTCCCTTCAGCTACTCCCCATCTGCATTTTATTCTCTAACAAACCCAAATGGTTTGTAGATTTGCATAGATAATCACTCTCATATTTACAATTCTTTGCATGTGCTGGTGCCCTTCTCCAATTGCTAGTTTAGCTGTCTCTTATTCTAATTTTAAAATGCACTCATCTAATTTACAATGAATCTTCTCTATGAAAGCTACCCCAAATGCCTTCCTGTGCTGATTCACACATATGTGTGCATTTTTACTATGTTTTCTAAACCTCTGTGATAATTTCCAATGCAACTTTTTGCATCTTATAAGACTGTCTGTTTTCATGTTCTAAACATACTAAGAAATCAATAAATTTTTACTTAAGTAATCAATGTAAGTAATGAAGGATAGGATCTTTAGAACCTTAGAACAGTATCTCACATGTTACAGATGAACTTAGTAAATGGATATGAAACTGAACTTCATTATGAGCCAGTTTTTTCCTTCTTGACAAACAACCCATCTTCATTTAATAGAATATATGCAAATAATTGTTTGATTGGGAGAAATATGGTATTCTCTTTTAATTTTGATTTAAAAATTCATACTATGTGTATAAATTTTTAAGTTTGAAATTTCCTGTGTTATATGAAAAAAACCTTTTTTTTATTATTATTTTGGAAGAATATACAGTATCCAACATCTTGGGTACTAATAGAATCACATGTGTTACAGGTGACTATAATAAACATATGTGTGTGCATGTATGTGTGTGTAGAGAAATAGAAAAGGAGGGACAGAGAGAGTAGACAAACATGAGAAAAACCTACACATATTGGTTAATCTTGATTAGGGAAAAGTAATTTGTGGTCACATAAAATCTGACTTTGAGTACTAAATTACTCCTTTATGGACTTGAGCACATTACTAGATTTGGTATGTCTGTTTCCAGTAAAAACCCACACTTTTATAATGTTTTCTAAAATAAAATGATGTAATACACATGTAAATATTTCAGCCATGTTTAGCGCACGTTTCTAAAATTGAAACTGAGCTAATATTTAAATATTATCTGAGAAGCTTAACATTATTTGTTAGATGTTTATGCAAATCAGTTTAAAGAGATTTTTCACTCTTATCATCATACCTCTTCATGTAGTTCTCTCCAACGAGAATTAAATGTCTCAAGTTCCTCGTTGATTAGTTCATCCATGACTCCACCATCTGTTAGGGTCTGTGCCAATATGCGAATCTGATTTGGGTTATCCTCTGAATGCTGCATCAAATTTTCAAGTGACTGAAACACATTTGCAATAATTATTATTTTCTTCTTTTTCTAAATACATCAAATTAACACAAAATGCTTAGTATCTTCTGATTTACATATAATTCAGTTATAAGCAATTTAAAACAATATTTAATCGGCATAATGAAATTTGAAAGATCACTGTTATTTCAAAAAATACAATGTTGCTATCATCAAATCTTCCTGAGCTTAAGGCAAGATTGTGGAATGAGACACTTAAAAACGATCCACAGCCACCTTCTTTTTTTGATGGCCCCTACTCTAAAACCGAAAAAGGTAAAATACTCAATTTCTCAATTTCTCTTATAGCTAGTGATGGCCAAGTGATACAATTCTAACAGTATATGTAGGAAGAATTTCAAGAGGTTCTCTTCCCAAAGTAAAAAACAGCATGGTCTCTTTAAAAGAAAACCCTTATCCCTTCACACATTTTCACACAAACCTGGCTTAGAGGTAGAACAGCCATCTTTGGACTGGGTGGCAATAAAAATTAGAATGAGGCCCTTTAACGTGATTAATAGGATAATCACATGATCATATCCTTCATTTCTGGCCACCATCATTTTATTGATGTAATGTAAGTTTCTTCATCTTTTTTTGGAAGATGCACTGCATTATTAATTCACAAGGAATGTTTGGTCAATGAACAACTCTAAATAGGACAGGGTCAAATTACAGTCCCCATGAAACCTCTCTCATTTTTCTTTGATACCTCTTCAGGTTTCAAAATTTTCTTGTGAAAATAAGGAAGTTGGATATAATAGTGTCTAGGTTTCAGCTGTGACATTCTAGGATCCAAATTCTATTCTGTCTAAAGAAACATTTTACATTTTCTTGACATATTAATTTATGTACCTTATTTTAGCATATTTACACAGGGAACATACCACGTAAGACTCTACACACAATACATATGCTAAACCTACATATTCATTATATATGTAAAGGATTAACCAGAACCAGAAGTACAAAAAAATACATAGAATGTAAATGATTAATTAAATATCAAAAGTTCACATAAGTCAAAGTTTATACATACAAATTCCTTTAAATTTTATTTTTTAAAGGTCACCAAAATAAAACTTGAAAATATACTAAAATTTGATATGCACTTTCTAGGGCTGGGTAAAAAAAGGTGAAGGAATTAAGAAGCACAGATTGGTAGTTACAAAATAGTCATGGGGATGTAAAGTACAGCATAGGGAATATAGTCAATAATATTTTAATAACTATGTATGGTGTCAGGTGGGTACTAGACTTATTGGGGGGATCACTTCATAAATTATATAAATGTCTAACTATTATGCTGTACACCTGAAACTAATATAAAATAATATTGACTGTCAACTGTAATAAATAAATAAATAAATATAAATAAATAAATAAATAAATAAATAGTAAGGGTTTTGGGGGAGGGGTAGATTTTTTTGTTAAAAAGTAAAATTTTATATGTACTAAGATGTATGAACATTTTAAAGATATTGCTCTATTATCAAGGTATGCTGATTTCATACTTCCAAACATTCTGTAAGGTATACATTTATTATTTTCAATAATTTTAAAATGTTCCAATTCAACAAATATAGTTTTTGAACTGGAAATAATATTTTACATTATTATCTTCTTTAGTCCAAAGGAACCAAATTGCACATTCAGAGCATCTTGCAGATCTGTAGTAGATTTAAGCAGGTAAAGAAAAGTATCAACATGGAACTCAGTGATATAGGAAAAAGCAAATGGCCTCTGTAAGAGGTTACTTAAATCCTTTTTAAAACCTTGAAACTAGAAGGTTCTTAGAGGAAACAAAGGTTTCATCCAAAGAGCCAGTGCTGGAGGAGACATAGCAACTAGATTCTGTGCTGTTTTCTTTAATTTTATTTTTTATTTGGTACTTGACATCTTTCAATACTGCATATAAATTATCGTCATTTAGATTAATTCACAACTTACATCTAGCACCTCGGAGATTTCTTCAGTTCCACTAGGAATATTTTCAGTGGTTTTAAGTTTAGCTTCTACTTCATTCAGCCACTTGTTTGCCTTTTCCAAGTAGGACAGTAACTCATGCCAACATGCCCAAACTTCCTAAGAAAGAAACAGATATCCCAGATAAAATATTTTAACAGAAAAGTGATGGTAAGATTTTGTCATTTCTATTTTTAAAACTTCTAAAATATAATATTCACTTTACATCTTTCACCTTTCCTTCACAGTAGGTAATTGAAAATGCAACTAGTCATTTTGATCACTAATACATCTATAATTACAAATCATTAAGGAAATATTTTACTACATGAATAAATTCAAGATTCAGTGATTTACTTTTTTAAATGAAGAAATAATTCATCAACATTACAGTCTGAGAAATATAAAAATAAAAGCATATCTAAAAATGCATATACAAAACTGACACCCCAACATATCGGCTATTACCACTTTCCCGTGACATCCTCTAAACTTTATCAAATATAATTAATTTGATAGTTATAATTAAAGGATGGATTTAACTATAGTGCTCTTTTCATTGAACATTATGTCATATAACTTTTCCATAATACTAAGAAGACATTTTTAATTAAAATTTAGGTTTCGTTTAAGTGGCTATATTTTTGCTATTTTAACAATCAACATTTTGACTAGTTAGACTATTTTAACATTTGTTTGCCATTATAAATTTGTGGTGAACAGCATCATGAGTATGGATTTTCCCCACATCTCAAATTATTCCCTTGTGGTATATTATCAGAAATATAAGTACCAACTATTTCAAGGATATGACTACTTTAAAGTGGCTTTTGATATATTGAAAAAAAACTGATTGATTTATAAAAGAACTCATATATAAAAAAGTAAAACAAAGATTTCTATGAAAATATATAGATTATTTTTCTGACCCTGGGATGGGGGAGGAAAACCTGAACTAATATTTCAAATAAAATGATATATGTATATCCAATAAACATGAAAATACATTCAAACTCAGTAATCAGGGGAATGTAAGTCAGGATATTTATGCTATGATGACTAATATAAATGAGAAGTTTGACAATTTCAAGTGTGAGAGAAGATATGCATTAACACAAACTTTTTATTTATTGTTGGTGGGTGTGTATATTGTAATGACCATTTTGGAAAATAATTTGTCTTTCTCAGTAAGGTGAATATTTATGTACTCAACAGCCTAGCAATTCCAATTTTCAGTACATATCCTCAGAAAAATGGGTTAGTATGGATAACAAAGTCAGTCACAGGAATAATCATTTCAGCACTTTTTGTAACAATCAACATTTTTAAAAAGAAAAAAAACCACCTTAATATTCACTGGCAGGAAGATGGATATATACACTGTGCCACATTTAACCAAAGAATAAGGGATATAAAACTGAATAAATTCATCAAACAGAACAATATGGATGAATCTCAGACACACAAATTTGGGGCAAGAAGAGCAAGCCCTAGGAAGCAACATATTACAAGTTACCATATTTTGTAATGCTCATATCAAGCAAAATTGAGCTATACATTGTTTAGACATTCATATGTATGTGATAAAATGTTTTTAAGAAAATGAATAATAAGGCAAATTTCCAGATTACAGTATGTTTGTTGAGAAAAAAGCAGGAAGATGTACTAGTGGGTAAGAATATAAAGATGGTCAATTTCCATAAGCTTTCAGATGGTAAATATTAGGCAAATCTATAAATACTATAACGCAATTACCACCATCTGCTACCCCATCACCTCTACAAAAAAAGAAGTCAAGGAAGAAAGTTTTACTTTGGGAGAATCTGAAATTCTATCAGATTTCCCATTTTCACCTTTGATCCTAGCCCTTTCAAATGATGGAAGACAGTCCCTCTATAACTGGTAAAAAAATGATCAGTCTAATCTGCCTTGCCAACCTACAAATACTTGCTTGGTATTTTACATACAGTTTATCACAAAAAGTGAAATTAAGTATTTTGCTTTAAAAGGTGATAGAAATCTTAAATCTGGGTCATTTCCAGCTCCTGCTGGACTACAGGCTGTCTTTCTTCTGGGCAAAGATCCCAGTGGGAAAATATAAATATCTCCTTAAACACCGGAGGGGATTTTAGAGCTTTGAAGATAAGGAAATGCAATTGGTAATATGTTTTATTAACTTTGATACAGATTGAAGTAATGAACTACCTTGCTGATTTAACCATCAGGATGGATGGCTTCTTGTGTCCTCAATGCATCTGAAGGACACAGCTGGAGAGGCTGAGTGTACTGCCTTTACAGGTCACCTTGGCAAAATAAAATATAGTACTGCAGACTGAATTGGAGCTAAAAGCCACTTAGAATAACTGTTAAGCTTAACAGTTTGGAACTTAAAATTACTTTGAAATCACAGAATTGAAATTGACTTTGAAGAAAGTACAAATGAAAAAAGCTACTTCCATTCCAAATGGTAAATGGAACCACTGTGCTAATTCCCCACCCCTGCACCAGTGATATTAAAACACTGAATAAAATATAAAGGAAAACATTTTAAATTCATAGCTTATCTATGAAACAAGTACAAAAAAACCTTCAGGTGGCAAAAACAAAGAGGGAAGGTATATACATGTAGATAGAGGTTGGGAAACCAAGCTTACCAAAATACTGACATATCAGAACAGGGTATACAACATAAAAGCTAGGGTATTCAACACTAACTTGGTTTGGGAAAAGAAGCATTGCTCTCATGCATTGAAGGGAGATAGAAAAAATAAAGTTATATGCCATGTATCCTGGAAACAAGCACTACAAAATCCCCACCCACTGGAGTATAAAGAATTGATAAGGAAGTTGAGAATCCTTTGGATTTGGGTTAGAACATAAGAATCCACTCAAGAAATTTAAACCCAAGTTTATATCATACATGAGGGTAGAACATAACATCCCTCAGACTCTGGAAGAGATAAAAAGAAAAGACTCATCAGAACCTTCTAACAGCCCAGAACAGAAGGGATTTCCAGTTAAAGAAATTCCTACCAGAGGTAAGCCCACAGACCAAAAAATGACAAGTCATGTGAGGAAATTCACTGTCATTAGAGGCCATCAAAAATTGTAACAAATGGTAGACTCCCCAATTTATAATATAGAGATAACAGAACAATTGTAAAGAATTTTATAATAAAGTTAGGATGGTGGTGAAAGTCACCAATAGCATCTATTTTTCTTGAGATTGGCAACTAGAGTTCATACTTGAGAAATAAAAGGCTAAGTTTCCTACCTTCTATGATAAGAAAATTTTTGTTATAAGTTTTCACAAGCCCTGGCCTAAATACAGGGGCTGATGGGACAGAGCATTGGTGGGGGGCGAAGAAAAGAGAATATTAAAAGTCAGGTAAATTTTTTTTTCTCACCATTTTATGGGTGTGTTTAGGGTAAACTCATCCGGCCCCCTTTCTTTACAGGACTTAAAAGGGTATTATTGCTCATCAAGTAGGTGGGTATATTAATGAAGGGATGGTTGGCACGCATTCCCTACTGAGTTGCTGGTATAGCCAAAAAGGAATCAAGGGCAACTCTTTCAATTTTCTCATTCCTGAGAGTTATGGAAGGTGGGAACCGTCAGTGTCCACAGACTGAACTGAGATGTGGTGGGTAAATAAGACTCCAGGGGGTCATAGAAGCATGTGTCAAAAAGGTATAATTTTCAAGGTAATGTGGTGTAAGACTATTGGAAAGAGTCTGTGATTCTTGCGGAATACTGCAAGGTATCATGTAAGCCTAGGAAATCTTTATAGAAGGTTCAAAGTCCATATGAATAAGGCCAACTGGGATCCCCCATAGACCATATCAAGTCTATTGAGAACAAGCCAGATCAGTGGTGATAATCTACAGGGTCTGGAGATAAAAGACACTATCCCAGATGTGTGTGGGTGTTAACAAAATGATACAGCAATTGTAGCCAGCCATATCAGATTAAGAGTGCACTCTTCCTCTTTATTCTCCTACATACCAACACTATACGATCACCATCCAGAAACTCAGTGAGAAGAGAGTACTGAAATATCACTTTTATCATTCCACCCCTGTATAAATTGCAGAAGCCACAAGATTCATCCGAATTGGTGGAAGATTTTAATAAACTATGAGGGAAAAAATGAAATTAAACTAAATTTTAATAATTAAAAATCAATGAAAATTTATAGGATCAGACTTAAATACTGATGAAGAAGCCAACTACTAGGCAGAAAATGAGGTTTGACATGGTCAATTTCAGTTATTGGAAAAATAAAACTGTTTCATGTGTACTACGTTAACTTGAGACTTCCCAAGCAAATAGATTACATAAGTTTAAATGGTTTAAAGGAAGAAATGGAATTACACAAAATCAGATTGTAGAAAAGGAGAGATTTCCAAAATAACTAAGCAAAAACGAGAAATGGAAAATATGGTCTTTGAAAAAATACAATCACACACATATAAGCAGATGTGTATATAGACAGAGATGAACATATTTATATCTCAAAGGACAAATTATGCAATAGGCAGTTGAAGAGAGAATTCAAGAACTGGAAGACAAATTTTAGAAAATTACCCAGAATCCAGAAGATAAAGATAGAAATATGGAAAATATTAAAGGAAAGCCAAGAATTAGAATACAGAATGGGGAGATTTGTCATAGATCTAACAATTTCCCCTAGAAAGAAATAGAGAGATTAAAAAAAAAAGAAAAATTCAAAAATATAATGGAGTCCACCAAAGAGAAAAATAATCTCTCTGTTCTTATTAATACATCATGTCACAAAGTATAATTTAAAGCAAATTACATGTAGATAAAATAGAATTAAACTGCAAAACAATGGAGAAATAGAGAAAATTAAAAGCTATCACAGAAAATTATTAAGGAACAATAATTTGATATCAGACTTGTTAAAAGTAAGAAATTTCAGAAGACAATAGGAAAATATTTTTCAGTGTTATAAAAAATAATTGTCCTAGCATAATTAGATGTTTAGTTAGGCTATTACTCAGTACTGAAGGCAAAACAAAGGCATTTTCAGTCATGCAAAATCTGAAAGTATGTGCTATTCACACTCAATGGAAGAGCAGAAGCAAAAGAAAGATACAAAGAGCAAAATCATTATAGTAATTGGTAAAATAGCATTGGCAAATCTAAATAAATAAAATAGTTATTTTAAAATAATAATTACAATAGCAGCAGTGGCAATGGCATTGACTAATTTAGGGAGTATAAATAAAGTATTACAATAATATGAAAGATGGACATAAATTCAGAGTTAAATCATTCTAATGGTCCTGCTACATCACTGTTAGAGAGGTGCATAAAAACATTATTGCTGGACTTTGTTGACTAAGGTATTCAGGATAATAATTAATGGTCCCATTGAGATAAAATGAGTAGTGTGTATATTCCAGACCAGTGGAAAAGGAATAAAAAGGACTTAACAACTTTAATATATTTAGGAAAGTTTAAAAATGCCATTACAGTACATATATACAAAGGAAATTACTCAACCAAAAGAAGATGAAATAGTGCCATTTGTGACAACATGGGATGAACCTTGAGATAATAATGCTCAGCGAAATAAGTTAGACAGAAAAACTTGAAAATCACATGATATCACTTATATGTGGGATATAAACCTAAAAAGAACAAACAAACAGGACAGAGACTCATGGACATGGACTATATAAGACTAGTGGTCACCAGAGGGTAAGGGTTGGGGGAGGAGGAGGGAGGTAGACAGGATAAATGGAGTCAAATATGTGGTGTCAGAAAGAAATCTAACTGGGAGGTGAACACACAGTGTATATATATGCATATTTCCTAGGTATGAAAATTTCTTCCCTCATGTAACATGATGGCAAATTACTTGTGACTTCCTTGAGACTTACAGTGTCATTCCTTCCATTCGCATTCTTTGTTTTATTGTCTGTAGCGCTCACATAGCACTAATACAAGAGATTTTACTTTATATCCTCAGCAACTATAATAGTTCCTGGCATATAGAAGGTACTAGCTTTTGTAGATGAGAATGAATTGGATTTTTTAAAAGTGGGTGACAGGGACTGATCAATAAAGAAAGAATTGGAATTTATAATGAAGAAACTCAGAGATCACATTTCATAATTAGAAAATTATAATATTGGAAATATCTTAGACACAGGTAAAAATATTTTTAAGACATTAATGGTCTATTCTACTGGCTTGAGTTATATTTGCTTTTAAATATCAAATGCTAAATATAAATACCAAAACAATAATGTTTTTCAACAATAATGGGGCACCTGCATTCTTCATCAACTATTTTTACAAAAATGACTCAGTTCATGTGGGGAAAGGGGACCCAATTTAAAGCTCAACTAATGAACAGTATCTGGCAGCATCAGCATTTGGTAGTAGATAGTTTCAAACTCCTTGGCACAATCTTTACTGTTGGTAATTTGCACAAGGAGGATGATAGTTTATGATGCAGTTACATGGTAATCATTTGAGGTATCTGAATTTTTTATCAGCTATTTTTCAATAAGCATGTGAGAAAGATAAAGCAGGACTTATGATAATAAATAAAATATAAAATACTATCCAAAAGAGTTAGACAACATGTCTTGTAAAGAACACTATAGGCACAGCATTTATTAATGTTAATTATAATAAATACTTTTCCACAGAATACCTTCCTGCTAAGATACTTAAGACTTTATGCACATACAAATATATGAAAAATAGAGACTAATTTCTATAAATCCTGAGAAAACTTATGTATAGGGTAGTTGTGAAAGAAGAAAAGGAAGGAAGGAAGGAAGGAAGGAAGGAAGGAAGGAAGGAAGGAAGGAGGAGGGGAAGGAGGAGGAGGGAGAGGAGGAGGAGGAGAAGAAGAATTAAAATGATAGCTGCTGACATTTATTTAGCACTAGGCTAAGTACTTTAAACAGAATAGCTCATTTAATTTTCTCAACACCCTATGAAATAGGTACTATTTTTATGTTCATTTTTACAGATAGAATACAGGTTTATACAACGTAAACAACTGGCCCCAAATCACAAATTATAAGTGCCTGAGTGAAGAATTTGAGCCTAAGTAATTTTATACCAGAGTCCTTGTGTCTAGTCACTATGGTTCACATATTAAAAAAAACAAAAAACAAAAAACAAAAAAAACTGACTTCCAAAGTCTTGCATTTCCCATTCAGCCTGGTGCAGAGCCACTGGTAGTTGGTGGTGAGAGTGTCAAGTTCCTTTTTTAAGGCCTCTTGTGCTGCAGGTGGAGCTTGAGCTATGACACTATTCACAGTCTCGGTGAGAAGTTTCACTTTGGCTTCTTTCTGCTGGGCCTCTTCTTTAGCTCTCTGAAAAATAAAGAATATTCCCTGAATGGCAAGACAGTGACTTTACTTTCAAAATGCATTCCTGCCTGTCATACACTTTCTTCCTCACCACATCTCTATTAGGATGAGATTAGTAAAAGGAAATCTAATTCTGAAACCTAAATTTAGGTTTTGTTAAAATTGAGAACTTGAAAAAAAATCATGATCAGGATATAATAGATCTTTCATTAGAATAGTTTGAAAAAGTAGTCTGTATGTAGGTATGTGTTTGTGTGTCTCTATACATCTCTATCTTTAGCTCTATGAAACAAGCAAGAAACAAATATTTCAATACTAAGTTCAAAAATATCTCGGTCTAGAATCGAAATGACTTATAAATTACTGAGATAGATTATTAATATTGAAATCAGTTCAAATATTATTTAAATGAAAAGATAATTAATATAGAAAAGTCTTAATTCTATATTTGGGACCATGTTTTGATAAAAGGATGTTCTGTTTAGTAATGGAAAACATAAGAGAAAGAGAACAGTAGCCCCTGACGTGAGAGCGCTGGCCTGGTACTCAAACCATGGTTATCTCACATCAAAGATGAACTGTTCATAGAATATCAACATCAGACAAGGCTACGTTGTTACCATTACCAATAATAACAACAATACCACTGCATAATCATGTGAAAATACAAACAAGAACATAAACATTGTCCAAACCACAAAATACCAAACTTTTCCCTAACCTGGTAAATATGAGGTGCCACTGCATCTTTATCAATGACACACCTTCAGCCTCACTCTAGGCTTCCCTTCTTTAGAAAAAAATGTATGAAGATTCCCAATCATAGAGTTAGTTACTCCTGCTTACTGACAACATGCAATCCAAAGCAAAGCCCTAATATGATCTTACTCACACAACTCCATGTTGTGTACACAGGTTCCCAGTGGCATGTATTCACCCTTGTTACCAAAAATAATAAATCCAACTTGTTGAACTACAGGAGTGTCACCTTTGGTCTTTGACTAGAGAGTACACTCTTTAATTTCCAATGTGTACATGTATCTTAGAAATACACACACACACACACACACACACACAAAATGGACCTTGCTTTTGGGTTACTCCAAAGGCTAATCCTGATGTGAACTTTTTTTTATATTGACATAGGTATTTACACTCAACTTCCAATGTATACACATATGATAGAAATACACACACACACACACACACAATAGATCTTTTGTCTGAGTTACTCCAAAGGCCAACCCTGAGATGAGCTTTCAACCTAAGCAGTTTACAGGTGATGTCAAGGAAATACTGCTAGGGGTATGGGGGAATATAGTCAGGGAAGGGAACAGAGATTAGAAGGGTATAATTATTAGAACTAGCAATTACTGTTGGTGACTAGAGTTTAATCCTGCTAGGAAGCTCTGGGAAACACATGCCTCAGGACGAGCCCACTCAGGGGTGAGGACACTGGGCTATTTATACATCATCTCCCATCATTGGTTGGAAGATGATGGGAGAACATTAATTTCTTGTAACTTGAAGCCAGACACACAAGTGGGAAAAGTGGGACTCAGTAAGCACAGAAAACCCGCACATAAAGAAATGCAGGTTCTGGTGGCAGTTAGGCCTACATGCAGTGTAGTAGAGAGAGCAAGCGGATATGGGCAGGGAATGAATACGGTCAACTATAAAATGCCTTTATATACTTCAACACAATAACCCAATGCCTTTGGATTTTGCCCCATAATCCTATAAAAGTATACAATATGATTGCAAATGGAAGTTGTTCTGAGTATTACATGATTGCCTCACACTTTTTAACTTAATGGATTGAAAATTTTAATTCAAAATTCTAAGTAAATATGTTTTTTTAATTTTAAAAATTAAGTTTACTGGGGTAACATTGGAGTAAATATTTTTTTAGCATCACTGAACTTAGAATGTTTCTATACAAACCATATTTTACTTATAACAATTTTAGCATTACAAACAACTTTGACAACCATTAATCACTTAGTATGTGCTACCTCATCGGTAAGATGTGTTTTGTTATTTTCACATTAAACAGACAACTGAGGTTTAGAGAGTTTAAGTAAATCATCCTGAGAGTTATAGCTTTCCTTTCTCATAGTTTCTATCAAGCCCATCTCAAATCTTTCATGAGATGAAGAAGGAGCATGTTGTAGTGGACTCAATAAACGAAATTACATTTTATACAAGTTACAAACAACCTATGCAACTATCAAAAAATGCACAGCCGAGAAACACGTATTTCCATGTTTTTTAGGCTTTCATAATTTTTTTTAAAAATCATGCTTAGAAGTTCAGAGGTGATAAGAAAAGATCATGAGGAATTCCTTGACCATAAAGAAAAGTAGAAAAGGGCATGACTAGTATAAGTTAGACAAGAAATGGTGCCTTTGCTCCCTTTTTATCCGTAAATCTAACCAGCCTCTACTATTAAACCAAGAAAAGAGCAAATTGTACAGAATCACACTTTCAAGCAATGCTGCATCTTTCTCTTTTTCTTTCTTTGTTTTCTTTTACCTTCATCTCTTCAACTGCTGTCTGTAATTCATCTGGGGTTTTATACTCAAAATCTCTCTCTAGGTATTCTTCTTCGGCTTGCGTCATCCATTCATGCATCTCTGACAGATCTTTCTGAAGGCTAACAGTTTTATCCAAGCCTCCCTTTAAGGCTTCCTTTCTGGCATAGACCTTCCATAAAATAAACCAACAAAGCATGAATATTGAAAGTCGCAAAACATTATCATTATATTATTATTGAGCACAATAAAATACTTAGATAGAAAAAAATAAAGACAAGAAAAGCTTATATAAATGAGGAAAGTAACGATAGGATACACTTAATTTCACATAATTGTTAAAATAAGATAGAGTCATTTACTTGGCATACTTAATAAAATGAACAGATTCCCTATTACTATAATTTAGCTGTTGTGTGTGGCAATGCTTTTCTACAAACAAAGACTACAGAAAAACAACTTTTTTCATAATGTTTCAGTTAGAAAAGTCAATTTGTTGGCACACATAGAAATAATAATTCTTTGTGCTCTTTGATACTGGTTTACAATTTCGAATATCCTAAGAAGTTAACACTTATATGCCTCTCACAAATCAAAAATAAAACATAAAAAATGAATAAAGGACATAGATATGTAGCTCACAGAACAAAAACTAAAATGTGACCATATATGTAAAAGGATGCTCAGTATCATTTATAGTTAAATGATTGCAAATAAAAAAGAATTAATGCATATTCACATGTAAGATTGGCAAAAATAAAGAAATAATCAGCGAAAATGCTCAATTTACACAGGGATATGGGGAAATGGCCAACATAGCACACAACCTTTTAGACAGTAAATTGGAAAATGTATTAAAACTTTTAACATTTATATATCTGAGTCTACTCTTTCACTTTAAGTAACAAATCATACAAAACAAAGTGTACGAAGTTGAATGTATACTGTTCAAGTCAGGTTTAAAGATGGCAACACGTTAGAAACAAACTCAAATGTGCTTTCATGGAAGACTAGTTAAATAGATTCTAAGATAGCTATACACAAACACAGACACACCCACACACAATAAGATATCATGTAGCACCAAAATATCTGTACTGAAGTGAAAGTTGTTCAGTATATAATTTTAAGTTCAAAAAGCTGGTTGTAAAAACTGTATTGTAGTAATGGGAGACTTGTGCTTTGTAAAACCTCATACATTTCTGAAATACTAACCTTTAACAATGAAATTACTTATTAGCCAAATAAATAGCAAAACTTAAAACATCTACAGGAAAATCATGCATGCTAATGGCTTGCTACAAGGTGCTGCCTTTGCACTACCCTGAGGGAAAACCCAGAATAGCATGATTATATATAGTGCTTCTCTTTTACCTAAAAAATAACTCTAATCAAATGATGCTATTCTTCTCTCTGGGATTAAAACGAGTTCTATCTTTTAAGTAACAGATTTGGAATTGTAAAGTCTTAAAATGCAATGTGTAGTTTTACTATAATGAAGTTTTAATGGTATTTTATCAAATAGTAAATTTTGTGCAGAACCATCATCATGTTAATTTTCCTTAAACTTTGCAACCATCTTAAGCCTAATATAGTTAAATTAAAACTATCTTAAATTCTTTAGTCGCCTAGGTTAATATAGTGGCTGATCTATTGAAATGTAAATAAATGTTTCATCTGATACAGCTAGAACATTATGTCTAACAATTATACTTGTAAAGGTATAAAGATTCTTTTGCATAGTCAATGAGCCTATAATAAGCTTAAGTAAACATGCTGTTAAATTTCTGCTTAGATTCTCTGCTATAATCTTTTGAGGCTGTTGGCAAAGTGACAATAATATCAGAGGGACTAATGGAGCTCAGCCAAAACACGTACTAAAAAAAATATCATGTGCTATAAAACTATATCAGAAGAAAGGCAGGAAATTATTCTGAGATGACAGCACAAGTGTTTTGGGAAGAACATCAGCTTTGGAATCAGAATACCTAGACTCAACCACTAACAAGCTAAGTGAACCTGGACACATCACTTTATTTCTCTTTATTTCAGCTTCGTAACTAACCTAACACTTGGACCAGATGATTTCCAACGTCTTTTCCAAATTTAACATTCCACAGCTCTATGACTGATCAGAGAGAAATATTTATTTTTTGTGGTTTCATGTTTTAGAAGAATTTCTGTGAAAGTTTTGCGTTAAAATGGCAATTTCACCCTCACCTTTATCCCAGCAGTGATGTCAACATTCAGCCTTAAGTTGCCCAATCTACGCCCCAGTTTCAGCACATTACATTGCCTCAAACTTGTAGATAAAATAAAAAGTCCTGTTCCAGAATTTGTAAATCTAACATTTAGCACTGACTTTCCCCACTCTATTTTCTTCACCCCCAACTTTACTGAGAAAAAAATCTACATAACATTGCATAATTTTAAGATGCACAATATGATGATTTGATATATGGTATATATATTGTGAAATGATTAATGCAGTAGGATTAGTTAACATCTCCATCACCCTCACATAATTACCATTTTCCTTTTCTTCTTATTATTTTATTGTTAATATTTTTAATTGGGACGACATTTACAAAACCCATTGTTTCAAGTGTACAATTCAACAGTGAGTCATATATATATATTGCGTTGTTTGTTCACCACTCATAGTTAGATTCCTATCACCACATATTTGACCGCTTTTATCCTGTCTACCTCCCATGTACCCCTTTCCCTCTGGTAACCACTAGCGATACCATTTTCCTTTTTGTGGTAAGAACATTTAAGGTCTATTCTCTTAGCAATTTTCAAGTATATAATACAGTATTGTTAACTATAGTCACCATACTGTCAATAAGATACCGAGAATTTATTCATTGTATAACTGGAAGTTGGTACAATTTGACCAACATCTATCCATTTCTGCCACTTCCCAAGCCCTGAAAACCACCTCTACTCTTTCCGAGTTGGGCTTTTTTAGATTTTTACATATAAGTGAGGGATATACAGTATTTTTTTTTCCTCTGTCATATTTATTTCACTTAGCATAATGCCCTCAGAGCCCATCAGGTTGTCTCAAACTGCAGGATTTCCTTCTCTCTCATTCCTTCTCTCCCATGTGTGTGTCTGCATATGCACGTGTGCGCGCGCGCACATGCATGTCTGTGTGTGTCCTTGTCTTTATACATGCATTCATTGAGGGCCACTGAGGTTGTTCCCATATCTTGGCTATTACGAAGAATGATGCAATGACTGTGGGAATGCAGATATCTCTTCGTACACGTACGCAGAGTGTGTCTGCTGGATCATAAGGCAGTCTATTATTAATTTCTTGAGCAACCTCCATACTGTTTTCTATGGTGGCTGTACCAATTTACATCCCACCGACAGTGTATAAGAGTTCTCTTTTCTCCACATCCTTGCAAGCTCTTATCTCTTGTGTTTTTTGATGATAGCCATGCTAACAGGTATGAGGTCATATTTCATTGTGGTTTTGACTTGCATTTCCCTCATGATTAGTAAGATTGAGCATCCTTTTATGTATCTGTTAACCATTTGTAGGTCTTCTTTGCAAAAATGTCTTGTCATTTCCTCTGCCCATTTTTTTAATCTGTTTATTTCTGCTATTGAGTTGCATGAGTTCCTTCTCTACTAAACTATAGCCTCCATGAAGATAAATACTGCTTTATATCTGATACAAAGTGTTTAATAATTACATGTTTAAATAAATATCCTAATAAGTAATGAAATGAAAATTTTTCTCTAAACAAATTATATATTTACATGTATATTGTTAATTTCTTTAATAAATATATAACATAATAATGTAAAAGTATGCATAATTATAAAACCCTTTCCCTACCACTCTTCCTTCATTCTTTTAAGTATAGTTTGTTCATTTGTGGATTATTTTAGTAATGATTACCCTATATTTAAAAATAGCTAAAATCTTGATTTTTTAATTTGCATATATAACTTTTAAAATTTAAAATAATCTCAACCATTTTATAACTACATGGCATCTCAAAGTATCTTCAAATATGTCAGACATTTGGACAATTTCATCCCTAAAAACAACTGAGGAGTTACCATTGACCTATGAAAGAATTTCACTTCTCGTTTTGTGTGTAGACATTTCTATACAGCATTGATTTACATTTCATTTCTATTATTTCTGAAGTCCTGAATTAGTTCCAATACCCAAGTCTGGCTTTTCTGCTTTTACTACATTGTCTTCCTTCTCTTCTCAACTATATGATTTCTTCCTTTCAAAACCTAGATAATTTGGATTTAGATAAAGTCAGAGCATAGGCAGCGTGATATTCCATGAAGAACCAGAGGGAGATAAAATATTTTAGGATGAGATAAGAGCCTGACTGGGATCTTTGGAATTTTTATTATGCAGCAGGCTAATGTGTTTATAACACTGGTCTTGAACAACGAATCATTGGTACATTTTACTGTAGACAGAAGATCTTAAACAATAATATTTTAAGAATATAGAGATGCTTTAAAAAATACGATTCTCTAACACATACAAAAACTTGACATTTCAGTAATATTGTGACTTTACACATTTTTTGCTGTTGTTTCCTCCTTTGCTATAAATAAATTGGATTGTTTTTCCTATTAATCCATTAAAAACATTCAACAAACAAATACCTTTCATACTGGCCTTCTAGGTAAACATTAATGATATAATCTATTAAAAGTAATATATTTTTTTCCTGAACTTCCCTCCTAGAACTGGCTTATTCCAGGAGAATAATGCAAGCTAGCTGACCCAGGGCTATCTCATCTCCGAGTTAATAGAACTGTTGAGCATTTCTCAGTGATGGTATTAGCTGGGTGACTTGCCTTGACTTTTACTTTTCTAGATTCTTTTCTTTCTCAAATTAGTTTTTGCCTTTTGGCATGATTTCTTTGAAACTTTGAAAGATTACTTAGAAATAATGAGACTAATTGCCTCAAATAAACATAAAATGAAACCTCTCATTAATTTCAAAAAAGGTACTGGTGTGTTGAAAAGTAATCACTGCTTTAGATCAAAATTTAATCTTCTCAACAGGAATTATTATATATATACTACTTGTGTATATAATATTTACTTTTTATAATTTAATCTTGAAATCCAAAATAAATATCTGTAAAACACTCTGCTGTATGAAATGAGGAACTCAGCTGTGAGTATACAATTACTCTGTTTTTTTTTTTTCCACTAAGCTATTTTAACTATTTCCCAATCTTAATTCAGTAATTGAAATAAATGAAAAAGCCAAACTTGTCGAGCTTAACAATCAGATGTAAAAATTATTTATCATATTTGTATATACTCATATATTACTCATTCATTTTATTTCTATAACAAGTATACAAGTATAAAGTTTCTTTTGTTAATCTAATTACTATTATGAAATTAGGCACTGAAGAAAACATTCCATCAAAATAATGCCTAATATGAGTTTTATTCAAAAAGGCTGTTTTAGGACCCCAATAAGATAAATACACATTATTTAAAATATCTACTAGGAAATAGAGTTAAAAGAGATAAAATATTTGGTGATGGAAGGAAATTTAA
Source organism: Eonycteris spelaea (assembly GCA_003508835.1). Lineage (NCBI taxonomy): Eukaryota > Metazoa > Chordata > Mammalia > Chiroptera > Pteropodidae > Eonycteris > Eonycteris spelaea. The sequence goes on from PUFA01000228.1 coordinate 1,992,161, forward strand.
CTTTGGGTGGTGAACACGCAATGCAAGATATAATATATATGACATATTTTTGGATTGTACACTTCAAACTTCTTTAATTTTATTAACCAATTGCACCCCCAATAATTTTAATACAAAAAAAAAAAGAGTGGGAAGAATTCAAAAAAACAAATAACAAAAAAGAAAAAGAAAAAAATATATCTACTATGAAAATATTTTATGTGCCAGACAAAGACTAGTTTGAATTAATCATGCTTCACCTCAACATAGCCAGAGACTACTCTTTTAAAATGGGCAACGATGAAGATAGACATTAAGAAATCTTAATTAAATAGAATCGATTCACAGTGAAAGAGACTGTCTATACCTGTCGGCACATGTGATCCCACTGAGTGTTCAGTTCTCTGAGTTCAGTCTCAAGTCTGGAAGCAAACTCTGGCTCCGCTTCATTCTTTATCTTCTGGCCACCTTCATTGACACTGTTTAGACTGGGCTGAATTGTCTGAATATCGTTGACTAAAAGCTAAGGAAATAATTCTGTTTAAGCTAGCTGAAAAAATTATCTCAACATATTAGAAATGCAACATAGACAGGCCACATATAATTAGGAATCATGACAGTACAAATGAATTTTGTCCTTTTAAATTTGAAATAAATGTGTACACACACACACACACACACACACACACACACACACACACACACACACACAAAACTTCAATATATTAAAAGCCTTCCGAAAAACGTTCAGTGGTTTTTCTCATGAATAAAATAGGGAATTATCTGTATTCTACTTAGATTAGTTATCAAAGGAAATAAATTTAATGTTTCTTGTTAGAAAATGTGTGAAAATGATCGGCTTTATACATTACTGTTTTTGAAAGGATTTTGGTTTTCAAACACAGAATATCGCAGCAATTGTTTATAACATGATGGGTGGATTTTTTTTTTAGCTTGAATTTGCAAAGAAAATAATTTAAAGAGATAGATTATTTTCTTCCCACAGCATGACAATAGTATAATAAATATTATTTCAAAAATCCATAGTGTATAATATAATACATTTCAATATACATAAAAAGAACAACATAGCATGGCTAATAATCTGTAATAAGATATTAACAAACAGCTCCAAGGATTATTTACTTTTAAACCAACTTCATTGTATGTTAAAATAATCTTATAAAAAGAGAGTTGAGTGAACGGTAACATTTTTCTGTTTCTCATTTAACCCAGGTTCTCAACTTGACACTGTCATTTTGGACTGGGGATTCTTTATTATGGGACAGGGAACTGTTCCTTGCACTGTAGGATGTTTAGAAGCATCCCAGGCCTCCACCCACCTAATGCCAGTAGCATCTATGGCACTCCAAGTTGTGACAAATAAATTGTCTCTAAACATTACTAAAATGCCCACTCCCTAGTGTTGGGGAGGAATCACTCCTGGTTGAGAACCACTGATATAACCAAAAAATATATATATATATTTCCCACAAAAGCCTTCATGTGAAAAGTATCATATACACATCTTACCCTGCACTGTTTCAGCTGTTTTTTAAGAATTTCTACATCCCCAAGAGCAGGCCATTCCTCTTTCAGGAAAACATCGACTTCAGCCATCCATTTCTTCAGGGTTTTTATGTGATTCTGGAATCAGAGGCCCATTTTGAGGCATTATTGAGGTGCTGATTTCCCTTAACACAATCCATCATGGTGATATGTCTGAACACAATTCCCAGGAACAATTCCCATGTTTGAAAGATGTCTAAGAAGCTCTTCAGGAAAATAATATTTTTACTAAGATTGCATTTTTATGGTCTACTGTATGAGCACTGGTGTATGAAGTCTGCTATTGTTAAAAATAAAAAAATTACTACCAAATCTGGTTTTATGATGTTACTCTTGAGAACATTAAATCATATTCCCCTCTAGAGAAATTTTAAGTTACAAAACAACTCATGATAATACTAACAAAGTGCCCTTACAGTACATAAAACAAACTATGAACAATAAACTCAATGTAATGGTATCTTTATAGCCTCCCTAAACCTGAACTTCCACAAATTGTTTTTTGCAGTTGACAGTTTAAATAGTCCCTCCAGTTGGGAACTTTCAGGCCAAGATTTTGTCATCTTGTAAGAGAAAACTTTTGCTTTGAATTTCTTATTTGCCTTATCAGGTTAAAGTAAAGACAAGGTGAAAAATGTCCTCTTTCATCATTTATAAATAGCCAAGTACCTCCCATTATTCTTTCACATTTGCCTTTTTCCCATTGCTCTTTTTGGTTCCTTTCCAAATGTATGATTTTCAAATTTCTTTATTTCCAAACAATTCAACTATGCTGTCCAGTTGTGCACTTTCTCTTTTCTTAAGTAAATTTCTATTGAAAATATGTGCTTCACAGATAGTTACCCTTTCAATATGATTATTAATAATGATGAATTTTAAAAGCATTTGACTAAATCTAAGAACTTTAGATTCCACCATCATTGTCTTGTTGATAATTATCAAGTCCGTTTTTATGCTTTGTCCATGTCCAAGTTGTCCTGGTTCAGATCTTAATATTGGCTCCTTGGTTACTGTACTGTCTGTTTTTGGTGTTGGCCTCAGTTTTGCCCATTTTCCACATTGGTGTCAGTATTCTATTTCCCTCTTATCATAGTGATGCTTTGTACACACAAATATTATCATATATTTCCTGCTTAAAATACCAGTAACAGTTCCACATTGTTTTTAAATTCATCGCCATTAAGTTATAACTCATATTTCAAAGCATGATATTCAGAACCATTCATTTTCTATTCCCAGACCATTTTTTCCAATAATGTATTTTATCAATCTCCAAACATATCTTTGTCTCCCCAATATGGAACCATTACCAGCTGATTGAACATACTGCTTCATTTTGTCAGGAACTCATTCTCCCTCTTTACTAGCTGACTAAAGTTTACCTTTTCGAGGTATAGCCTACATAACCCATGTTCCAAGGACATTTCAGAACCACTTTTCCCAGTTCCTGTTGGATTTTTTTTCTGCCTATTGTCATAACATTTACCACGCTGTTTAATTTACTTCCTATGTTGGGTGAATAATGACTTGCCAATATGATCAGGCCCCAACTCGCATGACCCATGAATATTAGCAAAAACCACTTTGCAGATGAGATTCAGTGAAGGATTTTGAGACGAGGAGATTATCCTGGGCTATCCAGCCAGGGACAATGTAGTCACAAGGGTCCTTATTAAGAGCAAGCAGGGGTATTGTTAGAGAAATAAAAAGATACTACACTGTTGGCCTTGAACATAGAGGATGGGGACATGAGCCAAGGAATGCATACAGGAAAGCTAAAAAGGACAAGGGAACAGATTTTATCCTAAAGCTTCCAGAAGGGACATGGCCTTGCCGACACCTTGTCTACAGCTCACTGAGACTGATTTTGGACTTCAGACCTTCAGGACTATAGGATAATAAATTTGTGTTGTTTTAAGCCATTAAGTGTATGGTAATATGTTATAGCAGCAATAGGAAACTAATACACTTACGTTTCTCCTTTACTAGAATGTGGGTTCCTTAATGGCAAGTACCATGTAATTGTACCCTCTTTTACCACTGGTACTGGCAAAAATACATTTTTATGTATGCGTCTGTATGCATATGTATGCACACATATGTTTATATGTAGCAACATATACATGTGTGTTGTACATTACAGAATGTTTTCAGAGTGCTCAGTCTTTTGGTCTGTGCAAGGTCAGAAAAAGTGAGTAGCTGTATTGGGATTTAAATCCAAAAACTTCTTGTTCCAATGCTTTTTCTTCATGCCATGATGCTTTCAAAGATTCTTAGAAGAATTTATATTTGCAATAATTCACCACATAAGAGAGAGATCGCTTATATCACTAAATATTTTAAACTTTAGGCCAGAATGTAATTTTTTGTTACTATTTTCAGCTTGGGTGATTATTAATATGGTGGTGCTATTCAAATAAATTAAGTCACAGAAGCTGTTTTGTGGAATGTGATGGGGGTCAAATTTATACATAGAAGTAAAATATACTGATGAAATGATATGACTATATTCCATGGTAGATAACTTTTTAACTATTCATAAGCTAAAGGAAAGATTGGTTTTGAATATTATTTGAGCTAAAAATGTGTTTAAACCTCATTGGTATTGGTGGAATAAAATCAAAATAATTCTAAAAAAAAAAAGAAGCAAAACTCCGAATTACTGTTTTCTTAAAACAAATTGGCAAACTACATTCCTTTGAGAAAGATTTGTGTCTTTTGATATCGCTGACTCTGAATGACTATGGAGGTTAAATCATTTGCCTTTAAATTTTATAAATGCATAGTTCAGGGAGAAATGAGTAAAGAAAAAATAAACATAAAAAGTAAAATCTTGAATTACCTGAATTTTTCGGAGTTTGGACATTTGATCCTCTAGCTTCTGGTAATATTCAACCAACTGGGAAGAGAGCTTCTTCCAGCGGCCCTCAATCTCTTCAAATTCTGATTGATATTTCCGGCTAATATCAGAGGGCGCGTTCTTTGACATGTCTTTCACAGTGGTGCTAAGATAGTTTAGTCCACTTTGTTGCTCTTGCAGAGAACTTTGTAAAGCCTCCATATTGAAAAAGAAAAGTACACATATACTAATTGATGGATAATAATGACAAGCTTCATTATTGTCTTCATTGACAAGCTTCAAAGTAAATGAACTTAAAATGAAAACTAGGTGATTCAAGTATCTAAAACAATAGATGATGTAATATTAGTTATAACTAGTCATAATTTAAAGTCTACTTTTTATCATGAGTAATTTGCACATTATTAACATTTTGTTTTAAAATCTATGCCTACTTTTATGAACAATGTCAAATCAATCCAAAACTATATCTTATGGAACCAGAGTTTTAGCAACCTAATTTTATGCTATCATGTCTGTATATCAATTACTGCTTTTATGATATAGTTACTGGAGTTTAACTTAATTACACTGAGCCTTCATGAAGACAACTTCTAACCTCCCTCGGTAAAAATAAAACTAAATCATATTGAGATATAGGAAAACAGAACTGTAAATAAGTTACCAGATGGATGGTCTACTAATGCCAGTTAACTAAAGTTTTATATTTTTCAAAAGACATTATGCGTTATAGTAAAATTCTAGGGTAATTTGGGGAAGAATTTATAAAGTTAGTGTTATATTTATACTGCATTACCTATGGAGTCCCTTATAATAGGATGCCAATCTTTAGGTTTCCACTAATCGATATTTATTTAAATGTTACTTTCTGATTATAAAGTAATAAAAGTTCAAGATTAAAAATGGAAAAGCACACATACATACAACTATTATGATTTAAAATAAACCAGTTTTTTACATGTATAATTAAATATTGAATATCTGATGTTATCATATGAACACATATGAATTTATCCCTTCTTTTATAATGTGACCTATTACATTCTCGAATAGGTCAAACACATAACTTTTATGTTTGCACAATATTTTTTCTATTTTGTGGTATTTTATTTTTTAAAACTATTACCCTTGATTATTTAGACAATATCTAGCATGCATATAACTACATTTTGAGCTGGGCATTTCATTGTGAGTCTTTTCCCATGCCACTAAGTATTTTTCAAAAACAAATTTAATGGTTTCTCTAGTTTAGCTAACCATTTCCAATTATTAGCTCTAAAAATTAATTTTGAGTTTTCCACTTTTGTAAATTATGCTTATGATTTATCTCCATCTAACTATATCTTTAAGTACATTCTGAATATTTCCAAAAGATAGACTTTGTGGAAATAGTATTGACATGTCCATTAAATGAATTGTTTTACATATTATTAGGAGGTATTGAAAAGTTTTCCTCAGAAAAATTTACACTCGTTTACATTGCCACTAGTAAGTGAACACAGCTCATTGCTGACAGATCTGCACTTATCTCCTTGGATTTATTTTTGTAATATAGTATGTGAAAAATGATATCTCATTTTGTGAATCTGTACTTCATCCTTTATAATTCGAATTACAATTTTTCAGAGGTTTAATGGTTGTTTATGTCTCTTTCTGATGACTTCCTTATTAATGGCTTTTCCCTTACTCAGAAAAATTTTTTCAGTGGTCTCATTTTTCTTTTAAATTGTCTCTGGTAGTTTTACAATGTTTGTGATTGCTTCCAATGATTTTATGCTTCCCCGTCATGTTTTTACAGGCTTTTATTAAAAATTTCTCCAAAATTTATGATTAAAACATTTTTGAACTTTTTAATTTATGTGGTATTTTGTTTTGGTGTAACTTTTGATGCAAGGTTCTAACTTCACTTTTTGTTAGCTAATATATTTTTGCAATAATATTTATAAATAATTTCCCTTCTTCACTTTTTTTCAGTAAAAATATACTTCACAGTCATCTTGGAACCATTTCTTGTGTATTTAATGACCTCTTCTACTTGCTATGAGTTTATACTCTTATTTTTTTTAAGTTTATAATTCTATTAAGTCACATATTGTCCAATATAAACCTTGGAATCATTCTATGTATTAAAAACAACATAAAAGAAAAAGAGATTAAACAGTTATAGTCTATTTGGTATTATAGTAAATAGTTGAAATAGGATAATATACACTAGGGAATGGTTTTTAAATCTTTAAATCTTTAAATATTTAAAGAAATACTTATAAAATTACTTGTTTAAGATATATTTCATTTTCAAAAAAGGATGATATAACAAAGTTAAAATTCTAACCTTTTTATTAATTTAATTTTCAAAACTTGGATATTTAACTTCAGCTCCTAAATATAACTAACAAATATGTTTCATATCTTAAATAAAATGTGATCGGATATACAACATAGGCTTTTCAGAGATAGTAGGAAAATCCTCATATCACTGCACTGTTTAAGACATTCCCCAATATAAGGTTGTTAAAATCATAGTTATTAGAACTCAGATAACTAACTACAACACGGTATAAGACTAGTGTTTAAATTAAGAATAATTTTATAACAACACTGATTTTTACTCCTTTCTGTTTAGAAACATGAGAGGAGCTGTAAATCAGTAATCAAAAGGGAAAAATAATACCATTACTTTTATAATACTCAAAATCAATGTGTCTAAAAATACATACTAAATTAGACAAATATACTTCATAAGTAGACCATATCATTGTCTTCAGTAATGGAGTTTTTATCTTATAGAGAGAAGGCAGAAATGCATAATGTATTACATTTTTAAAGGCTTCATTTTTTTTAACTGGTATACTATCATTCATGCCATGATTCTTTTAATTCTAATATTATTTTACAGTTATCCAATGTCATTATTTGATAGATAAGATGTGCACTGTATTGTTTAAGACATTTAAACATTCACAGACCTGTAACTCCCCGAGTCTCTGCTCCATAATTTCATATTCGGTGACAGTAACCTGAGGTATAGAGAGTTTGGTTTCTGACTGCTGGATCCATGTCATGATAGTGCTCATGGTCTCCTGATAGCGCATGGGTGGCAAAGTGTCAAAAACTTTATCAAAAGGGGGAAAAAATAATTTAATCATTTTGGACTTTGTTATTATGTTGTCAGCAAATTCAATCATACTAATTACAAATATTAACAAAATGGAAAAAATACAGATTAGAATATGATTATGTTAAAGATATATTCCTTCCACGTGTCTGATATTGATAGAAATTATGCACGTTACGAGGAATCCTCATACCAGCCTTGCAAGTTTTGCATTGTTAAATTTATTTTTCAAGGTGAGAAAATGGAGAAACAAAGGGGCTGAGTAACTTGTCAAAACACATGGTGCTTAGAGAAAATGAGTAGAGTCAGTGTATATCAAACTTTGAAGGCTACAATCCTTCGATGTTATCATTTGCCCTGGTGGAAAAAGTATCATTATCCACAGCCCTTGGTATTTTAAATTACATCATATCACCCTTAATTTTACTAAAAAACAAACAAACAAACAAACAAAACAAAAAAAAAATCCCACTTAATTTGTGTTTAGTGTGCGTGGGAATCTCTAATAATTACTACACATTATCATTTTTTCTGGCAATAAACCTATGAGATACAAATTTTTATTCTCACAGTTGAGAAAAGTTAGACAACAAAAAATGGCTACCTAGTTTGCTCATAGTTAATCATCAAGTAAGCATTGGAGCCAGGATTTTAAACCCGGTTCATCTGCTGTCAAAATCAATCAAAACCAGTACCAATGGTGTACTTTCACACACACACACACACACACACACACACACACACACACACTCCTAAATATCCATAAAATTTGGGAATCAATCTATATAGAAGAGTATAATTTGTGTATATGTGTACATATATGTATATAGCTAAATGTCTTATATAGTTATATACAAGCTTACATCATATTATACTATATATAACTATATCTAATTTATGTATACACACATACATATACACACACACTACATGACTTAAGTATTTACACTAATCTTGTTGGAAGGAGGATAACAAGATTCAGAATTTGAGCGGAAAACTGGAAACCATAAAAATGACATAATAGATTTTAAGGAGAATCAAAATAAATTCTAAACTAAAACATTCAGAAAGTAAGAATTAATAACACAATAACACAATAGATGGGTTTAAAAGCAGATTAGATAAACAAAAAATTAGTAAATCTGAAATAATATTTGGAATGAAGTATAGACAGACAAAAGGATGGAAAATAGAGAATAAAAGAAAAAAAAAATGGCCTATCATAAATATATCCAGAAAGACAGACAGAAACAATGGGGCAGAAGCCACATTTGAAGAGCTAATGGCAGAGAATTTTCCTAAATACATAAAACTTCAGTCCAAAACACTAGTTTAAATCACTGTATCAAATGACATTATTTAAACCACATTATTTTTGATAGTATATGAGTTTCCCTTTATTATACCTTTTACAGTAGATGAGTAGAATATAGAAAAGCATTTTGCATGTTATATAATGGGGTTTTCAGATGGTAAAGATATTTTTAAAAGTGTTAGAAATGAAAACTGAGAATTTTACTCAATGTGCTATATTTATTTGGGAGTACATACCCAAATTTATCTTAAGACACTTTATTTAATCTGAGCTCTTCCGATTTCATAAAGACCTCTGTGGAACTTTAAACGTGTTTTCTTTCATATAAATAATGTGTTTCTCTCTCTCTCTCTAGTAACTAGGTACATTTATTTTAATGCTAGATGTGTATTAATAAATAAAAGTGAAGAGGAATCTCGTGAATAGTAGTGAGAGTACTTAGTTATGGTGAAGCCAAGAGTTTTGAATAAGAAGACATCTGAGCAGGAAAAGGGTCAATGCAAAGAGACAAAGGTGTTTGCTGGATTATAAACTGCATGAGCTTTGGTTTACTTAAAATTGAAAATGTACACTCTAGAAAACAACGTTTCCCTTGTGGTAGTGGCTGTCACATATTAGAAGCTAGCCAGAGGTGATATGAATCAGTCCAATTTTATCCAGATGATGAATATATGTCCAGAGGGAGAGATAAGTATAGAGAGTTGATAAATATATTGGGATTACTTGTAATCAGAAAAAATATCAACAGGTTTTTGTGAACATCTAACAGGACTGCTTCTCCATTCTGTTTCTGCAGCTTTGGCAAATTACTTAACATTTTAGCATTTTAGACCTCATTTATAGAAATGGGGATGTTGATACTTTTGGGAGAATTAATTGAGGTCATTTATTATTGCTTCATTCAGCCAATATTTATTCAGTGCTCTCTGGGCACCAGGGATGCAAGAAGTAAAAATTTAAAAAAAGCAAAGCCTCAGCTTTAATGTTGCTTAAAATCTAATTGGTGATTTAGGAAATGAACAAACAAATAAATAAAGATATTTTAATAACTAATGGAAATAAATAGCAGTAAAGGAAAATTGAGATACATGGGGGGAGATCCTATCAGATACGGCAACAGAATGAATTTATGATAGAGAATTAGATATAAAAATGTTGGAATAGATGGGGATGTACACAAAGGGATGGTAGGCTATCAATACAATAGATTATCAATACCAAGAAGCTGCTACTATTCCAAAGGTAAGAAGAGTGAGGTGGTATTACAGAAAACCAATCATTGGAACCACCTGGCAGGAACTGAACTCACAAGAATATCTCCTGTCCCCACATGCAGCAACCCTGAGTAATGCTATTTCCAGGGGAAGCTAGAGCCCTGGAATATTCATTCTCAGCCAGGGATGGAGATGCATCCTGAAACAATGAGGGGAATATTCTCTCCTCTTCTCACCCTCAATATCCTCCAAGTGCCTCTCACTGGTCGAACCAAGCAAGTAGCCAGTGTGAAAACAAAACAAAACAAACAAAATGACAACAACAACAACAACAACAACAACAACAACAACAACAAAACGATTCTTGGAAGTAGTGAGATCCCCTGTAGTTCATAATGTGAGATTTATTCTAAATTATTCTATATTTGTTCATTACTGTGTCCACTGCTGGGTACATATAGCATATTTGCTATTATTATTAGCTAGAAGAGAGATATGAGACAATAAGAGTGAAGAAGACACACTCAGCACTATGTAGAAGTTGTGAGTTAATATAAAAAGTTGTAACTCTGTTAACAAAAAGAGAAAATGTCCTTGTTAGGGAAAAAACAAAGCTGAATACAGACACGCATGTTCTTTTATTAGAGGGGAGGAGTGGGTTTCTCTGAGCTAATTTTACTTTCTAGAGAACCAGATCCATAGCCAAAGCCAAGACATTGCTCTGAAATGATTTATGAATACGTACAAATGTACACATGCACAAACACATACATGCATCCACATGTAAACACATACAATGCACACACATGAATATTGTGACACACTCACACAGTGAATTTAAAAGTTAATTTATGCTTCATCCTGGAAAGAGAATGGTGATCAGACCAAAAATTAAATAATAATAAAGACCAAGAAAAATGGTATCAAAAAAATAAAAGTGTTTTATTTCTTTAACTTTAGGTTTATTTAAAGTGTTTGAATTTTGGATAATACTTTATGGTCACTTAAATACATACACACATACATACATTTTTTGTTTTATTGCAAAGGCTTAGTTTACCATATTTCACAGAATATCTAACCATGTATTTGGAACAGTGTTTAGATTATCTTGAGGATAATCCTGGCATTAGTTGCATCCTGGGGAAAGATTAAATTGTAACTAAATTAAATGAGAAGAAATAAAGATTTTCAGAATTGTCAGCTTATCACTAAAGTGATAAGGCAGCGTGAACATGGTAGAAGATAAAACAGGTACTTATAAGTATATATTGTAACCTTATAGGTTACCCAAAACTCAGTCAGCATCCTTTTATGTATAGATTGAAAGAGGGAGGGACGAAGGGAAATAGATGGCAGACAGACCGACAGACAGAAGACAGACAAACTAACTAGATAGAAAATGCCAGAAATTAAAAGAAGTAAAGGCTAGTTAAAATTAAAGTCTCTCAAAATCAGAAAGAAGATGAACACAGAAAAATTCTAAATTATTAAATAATGAATTAGACCAATTATATACTACATATAATTCTAGCTAAATATTCTAAGTTTCCTTTATTTAGTTTCGGAGCCTTAGCCTTAGCCTTAGCCTTCACCAATAACCCATCTCAGGTTATTTTAATATCAGTTTGATTACATTATGACTGGCTGAGCGTTTCTCTAGATTACAAGTATAATGAGAGCAAAGAGCATGTGGTTTGAGTTTAGCAAACTACCCCCAGTAACCAGCTCAGTGCAATACAAGGAATCAGTATGTGTTGTGTGAATAAATGTAATTGCAAAGTGTAACCTTGAACACAGACAGAATGTCACGTACATATGAAGAAACCAGTGGTTGGGTAAGCCTAGACCCTGACCAAGAGGAGAAATAATTTACCTAGAGAACTTTGACATTCTTCTCAACTCACCTATAAAATATTTCTAATTCCCTTGCAACTTTCTAAATTCTAGTTTAATTGACTTTATCATTTATTCTTCTTCTGATGTCTCACTTCATGGTTTCTAGACTGCCAAGGTAGACTTTAATTACAATGATCTTTCCAGCACAATTCATTTCTAAATTTAAAATGTGTTTTTCTGGTAAAAAAAGAAAATAATGAATAGTAAAGAAAATGTATATTGTATCTCATGTTGTAAATAGACTGTGTGTTCATGCACACACATGTTAGTTTTCTCCTGGAACTCTTTTGAAATAGAACAAAATCATCTTCTAAATTCTATCACTTTGGAATAGAACAATTGATAAGGTTACAATTTTATTGCCTCTTAACTAGGAATGTTAGATGTTAGTTTATGTTTCTCTGGGTATATGAGCAGCACTGCCAGAAAAAAAAAATGCTTCTATCTATCTATCTATATCTCTGTGTGTACACACATATGTATATTAATATGATATAATATATCTCAATTCACTCTTTCAACTATTTATGGAGTGTCAATTAAATTTCAGCCTCTATGATACCTTTTAGAGATGCAATAAGGAAGAAAACAGGGTCTCTGCTTTCATTTATTTCACATTTTACTCATAATATTTTAATATAGTTTGAACAAATTGTAACTAATTCTATAAAAGGGAAATATAGAGTGCCATGACAGTAAATAATAAGAACATCATATATAGACTGGGAGCTCCTAGGTGAGCAAAGATATAAAATAGTAAGAATTAGCTGTGCTATGACTTCTGGGAGAACATACATAGGCTCTGAGGTATGGAATATGATGCCATCTTCAGGAAATGAAAGGGCAATGAAGTAGAGAGAAACTAAATATGAATGAGACTGTGACTGGAGATAGGTAGCGCCTTTTAGGTGCCTTTGAACTAAGGGCAAAAGGAAATCATTGAACATATCATATTTTAAAAAGTGACATGGTAAGATTTGCCTTGAGAAAAATCATTCTGGCTGACATGTAGAAAATAGATTGCTCAATATCAAGAATGGATGCAGGGAGACAAATTAGCGATTCAGGCAAGAAACCACAGTAGCTTGGACTAATATGATGGCGATAAATATAGAAAGAAGTTTACATATGAGAGCTATTTAGAAGATAAAAATGCATAGGTTTGGTGACTGTGTGGGAGAGGGAATGGGTGAGGGACGAAGTATATCAAGGATGATTCTGAAGTTCCTAATTCTGAAATTATATAGATGTTGGTTCTTTTCCCTGCTATTGGAAGGGCCAAAGAGGATATGATTGCTGGCTATGGAGTTACCCACCACGAGTTTATCTTTTTGGGTCCTAATGCGTTTATGATACCTTGAGACATCAAAATGGAAAATTTAAGGACGTAGTTGGAAATATGATTTAGAGGGTAGGATTTAGAGGGTAGGTCTGGGCTGCAGATAAAATACATGATTATATTATACAACTCAAACGAAGGATATCTTTACTCATTCATTTTCCTTCTAGATGTAAAAAAGCATTCATTAGCTAATACGATTGATCTTATAGTAGTGTGACAGTGATTAGAAAGAACATAGTTTATCTCATTTAAAACAGACATACTTGAGAATACTAGTGAAAGACTACGAATTCCTTATCAGATTAGAAAGAAAGAAAAGTTTGGTGTAGAAGCCAATTGTGCTCAAGGGCAAACTCAACATGAGCCACTCTACCTGCCAGTCAATGTTGCCCTTGTGATGCCAATGTAGGAGCAGAAGTAGTCCGGCTCCATCTACGGAAATTCACTTTTTCCACTTATGTAGAAATAGCGATTAATAATCCAACTGATGATTTTCTCTTTACGGACAGCAATAACACAATAAACATATCCAATTTAATAACCTACCAACTTAAAAGACCACAAGAGTTCTACTGACATCATTTGGCCCAGCCCAGCTACTTGGAAAAAATGGCCTGAAGAGTCAACATTTAAGTCATATATTTTTTATAGAAGTATGATATTCATCTCAAAGTAAAGATTCTTATGAGAGTTTTTACTATTTTATTGTGAAAGCAAGATCTTAAAACAGATACCTTCTTAATGTTTCATGATTAGGGAAATGTATCGCACAAAATTACAATTAATATAAATGATTGTAGTTTTGATAGCATGGCTGTGAATTACTGGAAAAGCAAGTTTTAAGGGTTACTGCCATGGTGCATTACTGTTTCTCCTGAAAGGTTAAAAACAAACAAATATATTAATCTCCAGTCTTTCAGTACAGCTCTGTGAGGGATGGTGATGACAATGTATGGTCAAACTGACATCTAAAATTATAGCAGAGGTCTGTGAAAAATGTTTTCTGTATCTGTTGTTTAAAAATCCACTGTTTTATCTAACTGACTTGAAAGGGAGAGAGGCTTCAGAGAAGAGGGGAAAATAAGAGAGGATACCAAAGAAAAGAACAGGAGAGACACGACAAGATGATCTGATAATTTTCTAAGAAGTCACATGTGGAATTAAATGCTCTATTTTCTGATATACATGAGTCTATGTCACAGGGTAAAAACCTTAAACTGAAAAAGCAGTTGTGCTATAGTACATATTTTCGATTACATGTACTTGTGACATAGGGATAATAAAACGTTCTCAAAGGTCTGCTCTCTGAAGACTAAGAAAGATAATTTATAAAAAAAATTGTTTGTACACTAAAAATAACTACGAACATATGATCCATTTTATCTTTTAATATTTTTTCATATCAATTTTCACCAAGGACACATAAATCATTCTTGTTTCATTGTGAGGACAGTAGTAAAATAAAAAAAAAAGTAAAGAGGAAATTAAATAATATATAACAAATATAAATTATATATACATCTATAAATTGTGTAATTTATAATTCATATATAATCAATATTTAATGATTATTAATTAATCAAGAAAATCTTTCCAAGAGAGTAAAATTGTTAGTGATGTTCTGGCGAATAAAGTAGAAGGAAGGACATTTTATTTAGAGATCAATGGAGTGAAAATGGCAGTTTTAAAAGAATCATCATATGTATGAAAGATAAAGAAAACAGGATAATCTGAATGGATAGATTGATGGCTGTATGGACAAAAAGCATATATTACTATATATTTATATTATAGTATCATAGTCAAATCTCAGTTATCATCAAACAACAATATTCTGAACATCTTTAAAATAAACAGAATAAAAATGTTGAAACTTACAGGTACATGTAATTAAAATAATTTCCCAGTGAATAAGCTCTTTTTCCCATGAGCTCCAGTATAACTATTAGAATGTATTTGATTTTAAGAAAGGTTTATGGATTTCATGACAAAAAAAATGCATTATTGTAAAATAGGTCAGCGTTTGAAAATGTAGGACATTCACAATCTTTTCCCCAATTGATTTTATAAAAACCCAGCAACAAATATATTGAAATCCACTAGAGGGAGCTGACATTATTGAAAAGTTGTATTACTTAACTCACTATCAGGAAAATAGCCTCTCAGTAAAAACGATTTTGAAATAAAAAGAAAAACATGCATTTATTGTTTGTCTTATTCAGTTCATTCCATGACTTCACAAGAAATAAAAATAAAAATCTAGGAAAGTTGAGAAAGCTTCATGTATATCACTGTACCAATTCTAGAAATATTATTATGTGGTAAATTCTTTAGATATTTACAAAGAAAAGCAATTTAAAACTTTGTTTTTCAACTAATTAAAATTTTAGTAGAAAAGAAACATATTTCATTGTGCTTCTCAAAACAAATTTGAGGAATACAGTTTTAAAAGTACTTTTATATAATGTCTTTAAATCCAATTTTACTCTATATTCCTTTGTGTGTATATATACATATGTATGTATGTATATGGTGAACCAAAACCTCATTTACTGATGCTTAAAAGTGTTTGTTTACAAACTTGTCTGTCAAAGGAATTTTTGTCTTAAAAAAGTAAGCTGATGAGTAGGGATATTTTGGACTATATACTATATATTAATATCACAAGAGCAAATTGATGAGAGACAAAAGAGACATCTTTAAACATTTTCTAGTCATATGGTAGGCATTTGCATAACTGCTCCACCCTTATATTTTATCATTAAATGAGAAAAATAGGATCTTATATAGTTATAGTGAATAGATAGTAAAATGCAGCCCAAAGACTAGTTTATCCTTTTCTGAGTTTCAGTTGTCACATGTATTCTACAGCTATAATAATCTTCATATAAATTGAAAGAAGTATTAGTAAGATGCCCAGCTAAATATCCGGTACATAAAGAAAACTGGACTTAACTAAAACCCACTAACAGGATTTCAAATGCTCCTTTACTTACTTCATTGGTAAGGGGGAGTGGGGAGGTAGACAGGGTAAAGGGGATCAAATATGTGGTGACAGAAAGTAATCTAATCTAACTATGGGAGAGGAACACACAGTATAAACATATATATGCCTTACTGTTAACGTGTACAGCTGAAACTTATTGGATTTTGTTAACCAATGTCACCATAAAAAATAAATTTAAAAAAACTGTTCAAAAATGTTTGATTGTAAAAGTTGCTACTCACCAAAGAGAAGTTGTACCTACATAAAACGTGCTTTATTTATGCCTCACAGTCATGAAATTATTATAGGGGAAGAAGAAATAGAAATAGAAATATAACATATATTTTCCAACAAGGGTATTTCATTACTTGTTACTACGGTTGTACAGAGGGTGGTTCCTTTGATAGAAATTGTTCTTTCATGTAAGTACTTTCTCTTTTCTTCTTAAATATCTAATCTGGAAAACATCAAAGCCATTTTAAGTGTTTTTACTTACTTGTCTTTAGCTCTTTTTCTCTGGCCTGCACATCAGCAAAGACTTGGTTAAAATGATTTGTAAAGGCCACAAAGTCTGCATCCAGGAACACTGGCCCTGTCCTTTCTCTTTCAGGGCTATGCTTTGAATTTTTAATCGCTCAATTTGTGGCTGAAGAGCTGACAGCCGGTTAACTTCATCCTGTACCATAATTTAGGGTATGAAAATAAATAACATTTTCTCTTTGTATACATTACATTTTTGCAAAGAAAGGTGTTAAGAAGAAGCGATGCAAGCTTAGCTTAAAACCCTTATCGAAAAATTGATAAGAATCATCTATGATGGTTTAGGCAAGCCTCTAGTACACATCATCATTAATTTAAGAATACCTTGGCTCTTCATTCAATAGAGATCATCATATATAAATGTCTAAATTTCAAAATGACATCATTTAGAGCAGCAGTCCCCACCTTTTTGGCACCAGATACCAGGGATCCTGAGAATCTAATGCCTGATGATCTGAGGTGGGCTGAGGCAGTGATGCTAGTGCTGGGGAGTGGCTGCAAATACAGATGAAACTTCACTCGCTCGCCCACCCACCCCTCACCTCCTGATGTGTGGCCCGGTTCCTAAGAAGTTACGGACTGGTACAAGTCTGAGGCCTGAGGGTTGGGGACTCCTGATTTAGAACATTAATGGGCATGAATGTATATGGGTGAAAAGTACTATAAATAACCTTATATTCTTTCTATAAATCAAACATGGATGGTCCTCTACACCCCTCATCTCAAAGTCATGTGACTTTGCTTCAAATCCTAAGTTTAATGGATAATATTTATTTTTTCTTTAAATTCATTTATGTAGAATATAAATTATATGTCCACACATATTTAAATGCATACATACTACATTAAATTGTAAATGTGTTATTAAATGTTAACATATACATTATATGTATATATAATCTATGTAATATGTGTATATATTAACATGTGTATATATGTATATGTAATCTATGTTTTATACACACACACACACACACATATTCATGTCCATTATTATCTATCTTTTGTATGGTCTTGTTACTTCTGACTAAACAGGCAATTACCATTGTTTTAATTAGGGTGACTGCTTTTTTCTTATTGTCTTGATATAATTATTAATAGCATCCCTTTCACTTTCAACAGTATCATGGTTTGGATGAAAAATTCACATAGACACTCTTCTGTGCTAACATAGTAGTCACTAGTCACATGTGGCTACTGAGCACCTGGAATGTGTCTAGTCCAAATTTAGACGTGCTGTCATATAAAACATACCCTGAATTTTGAAGACTTAGTATGAAAATATATAAACGCTCATAGTTTTAAATATTATTAAATCTTGAAATGAAATTTTTGATATACCAGTTAAATAAAATGCATTATTGAAATTCGCTTACCTGTTTCTTTTTTCTCCTTCAATGTCTCGCCTAGAACATTTAAAATTACATATGTGGCCCAAATTTGTAGTTTGAATTCTATTTCTTTTTGAGCAGTAGTGTTCTTTATGAAAATGTTTTCATACTCTTTTGTTCCCAGTAAAGTTGAAATTCATATGTATCTGATGCATATATAATTTGAATGTAAACACATTTCAAAATGCTCTTTTTAAAAGTATTATTATGGGTGGTAAACATACAATACAATGTATATGATATACTGTTGAATTGTACACTTGAAATTCATTGGATTTTGTTGATCTATGTCACCTCAATAATTTTTAATCATAAAAAAGAAATAAAATAAAACTAAAGATTAAAAATAAAAAAGAAAGAAAGTATCATTACCATAGTCGTTTACTTATAATTCATACCTATGCTACCTTTAGAAAAAAGTACTTTAGGATTGTTTACCATTTAAAATGTAAAAAATAGGATAATCAAAATTTAAAAAACTGTCTATAGCCATGCTACCCTGAACAAGCCCAATCCTGTCTGATCTCAGAAGTTAAGCAGGGTTGGGCCTGGTTAGTACTTGGATAGCAGACCACCTAGGAAGACCAAGTGCTATAGGTCTAAAAAGCAAAAAAAAAATAAAAATAAAAAATAAGGGATTGTAAGATGACAAGGTCCTTGCAATCTGTGAGGTCAACCAAGGGTTGCCTAAATAAATAAATAAATAAATAAATAAATAGATAGATAGATAGATAGATAAGATAGATAGATAAAATTAAAAACTGGATTGTAAACCAATCAAAAAGAGAGGAAAATTTAAAGAATCACAGCAATTATGAATTAAATAAAACCCTGAGCTTCCTGGAAATCAAAGTGAAAAGTAAAAATAACAAAGTTATTTTTAGATGCATGCATAGTCTTTTGAAGAGTAACTTTTGTCTTAGAATCAAATGAGGTAAATTTATCACATAGAGCCTTTCATAGTAGCAAGACCACCTAATAGACAATGCCACTTGTTATGAGTTTTAGAAGGTGTAAAGATGACACACAATGCAGTGTGTGTGTGTGTGTGTGTGTGTGTGTGTGTGTGTGTGTATGACATACTGTTGAATTGTACACTGGAATCTTCTTTGATTTTATCAATCAATGTCACTACAATAAATTTTAATTAAAAAAAGATAACATTCAGAGGAATGGTGGTATAATGGTTATAAATGTAACAGCTTATTCAGGTAGGTTAATCTCTGACAATCAAATTCTTTTGGTAGGTGAAGGTGAGAGACATTTAAATAAATGAGGAAGCGACCCACGTCTTCCGTCCTAATATAAAGCCTTTCAATCAAGTTCTAGAAGGTGTATATCCAAGGAGGAAAAATAAGATAAGACGTAAAGAGCAATATTCTGTGTTTTTGAGTATAGAATTATAGATATGCACTTTACACACCAGGCTTGCAAATGGCAGCATTGACTTCTGCTGTGAAACATATAAGAACCTGATTTATATTTGGCCAGATGGAGGGCTTTCATTCTTCCCGTTGAGGGAGCTATAGAAGGAGCTATAGTACAGTAAAATGTGTTCTGCAAAACAAAGGGGACTTTGAAACCAATTAAACATTTGGGCAAATGTTCAGTTAAGACCTTAAAGTTCCGAGAGTAAATTTTAGGAGAGATCATTTTGATCTGAAATATTTAACATTTAAAAGATGTTAACAATTACTCATTATTTCCATAAAAGGGCCTAAGTGTGTTTGGTCCTCCAGAGTGAGGCATCTTCCCTGATTCTGTTTTTCCTTTAAAATTATAATTTGATCTGAGGGAAAAGTTTTATATCTTTCTCAGGAAAGGATCCATAGATCTCTTCCAATTCCAAAAAGGCTCTCCAACTACCAACATATTAAGAACTAGTTCTGGCGAGTATTAAATTTTGAGCTTAATCTGTACTCTAAGAAAAAAAAAATCCTCAAATAACAATGCATTGACGAACAGGATGGAATAATTTACTTACCTATCATTAATCATAGCCAAATAGTACTATTTTAAACATTGTATAAATAACATTGCACTTATCCTGCTACATATTTTACTGAAGTTGATTCTTCAAATTAATAAAATCAATGGGGCAGAGAGAAAGAGTAAGGGGCAATGAAAACGGGTGGAATTGTGTCATAAGAAGTTGAAACTTCGTGGCTGAATGCAGAAAAGTAAATGAGTTCACTTAGGATGACTTCCCTAACCTCAAGAGAATATTTAAGATATACAACCTCCAGGGACCTCCATTTGTTCCTCAAATAAAGACCACGATTCTAGCATGCCCCAACAGTCCTTCCTCTGTCTCCCTATACGCCTGCCTTTTTGCCTCCATCTTTCAACTTCTGCCCCTGCCCCACTATGCTCAGCATTCACATTGGCCTTCTTGCAGTTCCTTGGTTGTTACTGCTCCCTTCCACCATATTCCTTCTGCCTAAAGCCTCTTGCCACGCTATGCTCTCAATTTCAACTCATCCTAAAAGCCTTAACTCAGATGTACCTGCCTCAAGGAAGCTGTCCTTGGTGGCTCTGTCTAGGTTAGGTTTTCCCTTGTAGGCATTCTCCCAGCACTCTGTAACTTTGATGAAAGCATTTGTCTCAGTGGTATTTTTGCATCTATGTATTTAATCATTTCCTTAATGTCTCTGTTCCCTACTCTAGGTAAGTGCTATGAAGGCAGGGTCAATGTACGTACACTCTAATGTTATCCGAACTTAAGTGACCGCTGCCCAGGGGGTCCTGAAGGTAGAACCATGGGCCTGACAGGACTGGAAGGCAGGACATTGAACCAAAGAGGATTATTCCCAAGTCTTCAAACCCAGTGGAATTTGCCTTGCCACATTTTGGACTTGTTTAGAACACATAACCCCTTCCTTCTTCCCTATTTTTTCTCCTTTTAGAATGGGTGTCTTTTTCTTCTGCCTGTCCCAGCATCCCATTTTGGAAGCATATAAATTATGTGGTTTCACAGGTCCACGGCAGGAGATAAATTTTGTCGCAGGATGTACCATACCTTGATTCTCACACACATGAGATTTAAATAATATTTAGAGGAGACTTTGGACTTTAGAGTCGATGTCGGAATGAATTCTGACTTTTGTGGTTTCTGGCATATGAGAAGGACACGAATGGGAGACGGCAGCATCAGAATGCCATGGAATGAATTATATCCCCTCAAATTTATATGTTGAGGCCTTAACCCACAATGTGACCATATTTCGTGATAGTACTCTTAGGAAGTAGTAAAGCTTAAATGAAGTTGGAAGAGTGGTGTCCGTATCTAATAGAATTGGTGGCCTTATAAGAAAGATTATTCTCTCTCCCTACAAGCTCACGCACCGAGGAAAGGCCACGTGAGGACATGGTAAGAAGGCAGCTGTCTGCAAGACAGGAAGAGAGCTCTAACCAGAAGCCAAACCCTATTAAGACCTTGATCTTGGACATTCCAGGCTCTGGAACTGTCAGGAAATAAATTCCTATTGTTTAAGCCACACATTCTATGGTATTTGTTATGGCAGCCCCAGCCAGTTAATATACATAGTATCAATCTTGGCCACATTGAATACTTATTTTATGGCTGAATCAGTTTTTTAGATGTTATTATTAACTTCTATATCTGAATCTCAAGAACAAGTTAAGTAATATCATCAGATTTTTTATTACAAGAAATAATATAGGTGGACTATTCCATTGATTCACAGAAAAAAAGTTATGGATTCTACTCTTTAATAGAAAAATATGTCTAAATATAGAAAGTCCTAGATTTGTATATTTGCCTAATAAACTAAAGGCTTTTCTGTACAATATTCTTTGCCCAAAGTATATATTTTCCAGGTTTATTTACTTCCTATTAAAGCTGTAGGTCCAATATTTAAAGAAATGAATCCTTCTGTTGTTTTTCAATAGCTTTGTATTTTTCATAATTTTCTGGGTTCAATACCACCCCCACATCAACCCCGTCAATTATCTCCAGTCTCTCATTATTTAAACAGTTTTTTTCAAAGTGTGCAGATTAACCTCCATTTATTGCTTTTTATATTACACCCAGACAACTGGCTATCATGAAGGTTCACCTTGGAAACCTCTTCATCTATCCTCTCATCAATTTCCCACTTCCCACAAAAATTGTGTAGCACATAGTAACTATGCCAAAAGTTCAAGTGATTGACATTATTAAATATCTCGTTTTCTTATACTTGCAGATATACTCTTTTAATCTCTTTCTCAGGGCCTCTTGTGCCAGTCATGCGTTGTCTGCCTTTCCAGATTCACTTTCCAGCCCTCTCCTGTGACTCAAGAAAATGACATTTATATGCTATAGCTCCTTGTCCTTTGCCTTCTGATCAAGTTTAATCAATGTGAAGCCCTATTCAGATTCTGGAGGCAGGGAGAAGAGAGAAGTAGTGTGTTTCTTTCTCTGGCTCCATTTCTGCGATGGCACTTGGGCTGGCTCCCCTGGCAACCTTTACAAATGGCATCTGACTTTTTCCATCTGGGTTTCTGTAACATCCCTCTCTCTGATCTCTCTGCTTTAAGAATAGTAACTGCTCTGATGATGGGTTACTGTAGTATCCCTTGTGGTTTTTCTGTCCTCCAAGCATGTTTATAAAGTATTTCTGCAAAGAAATCTTCTTTAAACTATTCTAATTTGAGTGGACTGTCAGTTTTAAAGATCTTCCTCATCTATTTAATTACACAGTATATCAGCTGCTTGTGTGTGTGTGTGTGTGTGTGTGTGTGTGTGTGTGTGTGTGTGTGTGGATTCCACGTTTCAGCATATGATTGGGTTTTTGCTCTGAGCACATGAGCTGTCATAAGAAAGACTTTCAAATTATTGGCCATTTCTCTCAGGGTACATGTGGTTTCATACGCCAAAACTGCTTCATCATTTTGCAAACTGATAAGATCAATTAGCCACGTGTAACTACTGTAAATACATTTTCTTTTTAGAATTCAAGCATCCTTGTATCACCTACTTAAACCGATTCTCTTTGCTTCTATTTTGATCTTTACTATGTTTAATGGCATCATTAAAAGAGAAATTTTATCATTATATAATTTGCTATTCTTCTGGAAATTTCCAAGGAATTCCTATTGCTTATGCTTCAAATAGGAGGAAAGATTCTTACCTTACAAATTTTTAACTGGCTTTTAATTGCTGCTGGCTCTGAGGTGGTGGTGGGTTGGGTTTTCAACCAGTTTTCGGCAGTGGTTGTCATCTGCTCCAATTGTTGTAGCTGATTATAGAAAGTGATGATGTTGTTCTGATACTCCAGCCAGTTAAGTCTCTCACTTAGCAACTGGCAGAACTCGATCCACCGGCTGTTCAGTTGTTCTGAGGCTTGTTTGATGCTGTCAGCATTAACACCCTCTAGAAAGAAAGATGTTTAAAATATACCCACTGAAGCCACAGACTGAAAGACATTATCTGGAAACCAATGCATCTTATGTTTGAAAGTATTCTTCAGATAAATCATTTCAAACAAATCGTTGATTTACTGATAAAGGAGTAAAAATACCAAGATGAATTCTGTATTACTGATTGCAAATTTTTTAGAGTTGCATCTTATCAAAACTATGACTGTAAAAAAAATAATAAATAAGAACATGTAAGATGTAGTAGATTCGAAATATTTACATTTAAAAAATGGTCAAAGCTCTGACAGGGGGTGGAAGATTGATTATGGACAAATAACCTTCTGGATATTTCCAAATAAATGTTAAATACTGCTTACATTATTAAAATGTACCATCAAAAACTAACTTACATTTTTATTTTTTAAAATGGTTTGTAAATAGTTGAAATTCTTTATCTGGATTATTTTATAAAAAGGTAAAAAGGTAAGTATCCAAAATCAGTAATTCTCTTTTTGCTATAGAAAGCCAGAAATAAGCAGTCTATGGATCCAAAGAAGTGAAGCAACTACTAGGAAAAATAATCTTTCTAATAGCTAAAAAGGTTTTCATAATATTTGCATATCATTTCCAAATGTAGAGGTTGATCTGAAAGTCTAAATATCTATCAAAGGCAACATGGAAACAAAAACACATCATTACCATCTTTAACCTTCTGGAGAACCCACTACGTGTTAAGGAATAGCTGTCTTTTAATATATATTATCTTATTTAAATTTTGTCATGATATATGATTAATGTCAATCCAAGTATATATTATTGTATATATAGCATGAAAGCATTATCATGTAATGCTATGTGCTAAAATATTCATTCTCTAAATGTAGTTAACAAAATTTAGATATGCTTATACACACATAGATATATATTAGTTTATATAGTAACTTTCTTAATTACATTACATAAAATATTAAACATGATATCCATTTAAAAATATAGCTATGTAGCACTGATAACTTTTATATATTTTTGAAATGCTGAATATCCCCACATATATCCACAGGCATCTCAAAAGGGATCATAAATTATCAGATTCTTCCTCTAGATTAAAATATCTTGAGTAATTTAGTGAAGACTAAATTGTGTAGGACACTCTACTTTTACGAATATTCATTTTACTCCACTTTCTGATAATATGATTTAGTTAATGAGAAGTTAAGTTATTAAAAAGTCTGAAGACCATCGCTAACAAACATAAGCCCTGTGGTTCTGCTAACTTGTACATGATGTGCACTCTCCTTAAAGACTGAGAAATACGAATTTGAATTCAACAACTATATTATTTTATCTTCTTATTTTCCTTTGCTCTGGTATTCTAATTTTCATTTTGTTGTAATTATGTTATGCTCTCAATTCATTTGAAACACAATTCTAATTTCAAAGTTTGACGCTACCCGACATGATATTGGAGAAAAGAGACTATGTAAATATTATTGGAAAACTGTTCCTCATTCTTCAGCTGATATATTAAAAAAAATAATTTAAAGTTCTCAAAGTACAAAGATCTAAGGTCCAGCTTCCTGCCAACAATGGAAAGACATGGAGTCGGGGCCCAGGCAGACCCAGTGAAAGAGCACAAAATTCATTAGGCCTTGCAGTGGCCATTCCAAGGCCAATAAATGGTAGGATAACTTAATAATCCACATCATTTCTATGACATAAACAATGCATGTGGCTTAGCGTACCACATAATAATAATAGCTAACATGCTCTAAATGTTTTCACATGTTTACACATGTCAATTCATTTAATTTTCACATTAGCCTCATAAAAATAATAATTGAAAAAATAAAGTGTATAAAGATAATATAAACATGTCTCCATATATACAGCTATAAGAGGTAGCATGTGGTTTGCAGGAGCTAAATATTCTTCTAATTGTCTCCTAATAGTTAAGAAAGCAATTGGTTTTATTGAGATATCTGGATGTGTTGTGTGATACACTGTTTGTGATAATTTAGTTTTGAGCAGTGATCAAGAATTGTGCCAGATGTTTTGAGAACACCACTAAGTAATTATAGTTGTAAAAAGATAACAAGTGCTACAACATCTAAGAGGAGAATCCAAAACTCCAGTTATATAGGCACTTGGTTTGAGGAAAAAGTATTATAATATAATGCTGATGTTATTGCTGGAAAATGAAATAATTTAAAAAATACAAAGGTGAGAAATTTTAAATTATATTAGATAAGGACTCACAAACGTGCCATAGATCTAAACAATCAGATGTTTAAGAAAAATATTTTTTGCATGTGTTAAACTTGAATAAGCACTTAGAATAAGGAAGTGCATGGTAGTCCTCATCCAAGATAGGCAAATAAGAAATGCTAAAGTAATTTAAAGAGACTGATGGACTGCTACTGGATTTAGTCTTATTTAACATTTATCTAAATAAAGGAATACAAAGAGAAATATCTCACTGCCCCTTAGAGAGGTCAACCATAGGACAACCATCGGCATGAAAAAATAAAATCATAAGTTAATATTCAATATGAATAACACATGTTAATATAATCATGAAAATATAACTCAAACTATAATAAAGTACCAATAGGTTCTATGGTATCTATTAAAATCCAGAGATAGAATTTAGTGAATCCTTGTTGATCATTACCCAAAACTATCGGCTCAATGTTATTCCAAAAAAATGTCGATACTAAGCATCACTGTAAAAGGAATTAAAAAATGAGAAAAGTGAATTTTGTGGAAATCTACTATGTAATCTACAATATTCTCTACTTAACAGCATATTGATTTTTATAACTGAATAAAGGCAATTCAAATAAAATAATAGATAAAAGAAGTATCTCCATATTAGGATAAATGGTTAAGGCAGGCAGAAAAATCTAGAAATTCATAATAAGAGCTCTGGTATTAGTAAATCTGAATTCAGATTTGACCCCCTTCACTAGATGGGTGAACTGGGTTCAGTTATTTAATTTCAATGGGTTTCAATTTTCTCATCCACTTAATGAGAATAAAATAGAATTGACCTTATAGGGTACCTATGAGGGCTCCATGTTAACATGTATGAAGTAGTTACACAAAGTCTGACATATACCAGGCAATCAATAAATATTAAGCAATGTTAATTTAAAGAAATGAAAAGGGATGTGTAGGAAACAAGAGATTAGATCTTACAAATGTTGAAACTGGGGGTTGCAATGAATGGAATCATTTATGAAAAATAAATGATTAATATTTTTAAAGTTAGTGCTAACTTTATATAATATGGCATGGGTATGGAATAAAAAAGTGTATGTATAAATTTTTAAAAGAAATCTTATCAATCAGTGATGAATCCTAGAGCTTAGTAGGGAATCTTGGAATATTTGGTCATACATCTATAGTCGTTTGAAATTAAAGTTATAAAGGACTTCCCTGCCAAAAATTAAAAACAAAAATTTCT
Source organism: Eonycteris spelaea (assembly GCA_003508835.1). Taxonomy (NCBI): domain Eukaryota; kingdom Metazoa; phylum Chordata; class Mammalia; order Chiroptera; family Pteropodidae; genus Eonycteris; species Eonycteris spelaea. Next base: position 2,019,201 of record PUFA01000228.1, read on the forward strand.
AGATGTTGCTGGCAAAGGTAGGATGATGGCTCTTGATAATCAAACATTTTGTTATAAAGGATTTGTATGTAAATATTGTATTAATTCATGTGTGAATATGCTTCCTGCTCAACTAGAATATGACCTGTGTCTAACGACAAACCTCTGTAAGAAAAATGGCTCCACTGGCAGTACCTGATAGAGTTCTAAGCTTAGAGTTAGCATGGAATAAATATGATGTACTTGTCGACTCATTCAACACCAAATAAATAGGTTACTTTATACAAATACAAATATGAAGGGAGCACTATCCCCGGGCACAAAAAGCCAAATACAAACACATACACAGTCTCTCTTGCTTCACATTCGCTTTAAAATACTTGGGGGAGGGATCAAAAGCACTGTCACATGTCATATTACTTAATGTTTATGTCTTAAACTAAAATTATAAATGCCATTACTTCAGCTTCATGAATTAAATGGTCATCTATTATCTATTACGAGAAAGCCCCTTAAAACTTTAGTAGAATAAATAAGGGTACTGTTTCCCAAGCGAACACTCACAGGTGAATAATTTTACTATTATATATAATTGTTTTATGTGTACTTCATAGAATTATGCTCCTTAACCGAACATTTTAAGTTCTATGACAGTTTGTAAGTGTAAATATCTGCAAAGTTTTAAGTACCAATTATTTGAGCATCTGTTTTTCTAATTTTTTGTTAGCTACTTAAGAATACAAACACTAACTCACCCGGCTTTATAAACAATACTTATGGAAACCATTTTGTAGCAGCACGTTAAAATCTCAGGGATAGTGGATCATAATCTATTCACATCTCATATTCTAAACAACCCCTGAAATAGTCTGTGAATAAATATATTGCACCCAGAGGAAATGGATCATTACTTGAAGTGCATCCATTAATTTTATTACTTGTGTACAGTGCATAACAGACTGTTAGAATAATTTTAATTGTGCACCACCTTCCATGCAAGTACTTTAGAACTGCCACTTAAAGTGAAGTATTCCTCATCAAGTATATTCATCATTAGCCATGAAGCCAGGGTAGAATAATGCAAAACCCTGTGTTTTCAGTGCTCTTGAATTAGAAGAGTATTTGGAATGAAAACTTAAAGTTGCTAATAAATAGTCTCTGATTTTTTTTTGTATATTAAGTGAGGGTCATTGCAAATTCATTTGGCATTCAATGTAACAGCCTAAAATATAATAGAAGTTTATTCAGAGTCCATGAAGATAGGGTCTGAGTATTATAGACTAAATTCTAGAGATTTCTTTGACCATGCTAACTTTTATACAACTGCTATGTCATGCTTTTTTTTTAAATAATACCTTTTAAAATTAATAGCTTTATATAAAAGTAAACACTGCTAGTAAATATAATATATAAATTTACTAATATAGTTTTTTTATATTATATTTATAAACATCATTGAATTATAAAGATAAAAGTCTGATTCCAACTAATATTGTTTTTGTGACTAATTTTCCACAACAGTTACTACTATAATCTCCTCCCTTCACACAACACAGCCACACACACACACACACACACACACACACACACACGCACACACCGGTCTCTACCTTTGGAGATTAAAGAAAAATGTGTCTGTCAATTAACAAGATTTATTGAGTGTGAACTCTGTGTAGACCATTATCCGATGTGCCCCATGGAGAAACAGGAGACATAAATCAAATTGCCCAGACTCAGGAAAGAGTAAGAGAAGAGGAAATGGGTGCAACTGTGGAAAGCTGCTCATTCATGATAGAGGGTCTGGAAAACTACAAATAGTGGAAGCAAAGATGATGAGAGTTTGGCTTGGAGGTGAGCCAAACCGACTATCAAAATCCCTGCCCTTGCCCATCTGACAAAATTTGGTCCAAATTCTAATGATATACATATGAAGTGCTTAATGAGTTATAAAACAAAATACTAAAAATACAGTTATGTAATTAATGTTAGGAGCTCTCATCTGTGTGTTATCAGTCTATGCTATTTAATTATGCTCCTTAGGAGACTTACTATTAGGTGTTATGTTAAACACTATAATCTAATGCTGTGGAAATGACAGTTTTGAGATGTTTTCTAGTCTTATATACTAATAATTACTACTTTTATTTAAACATTTCTTTAATGTGATTGTCTTCAGGCTCTTAATACACAGAAAACTACGATTAGAAATTAAAAGTGAAGCACAATTTAATTTAAGAAGCATCACTAACCCTATTAGGTAATTAAAATATCTCCTCTGGACGTTGTGGTTGAAAGCAATCCACACCTTAAAGAACGGGGAATTAAACTATCCTTATATATGTTTTCAGATGAATGTTTTGATATAATTAATTTTTTTGTAATTTCAATATTAAAACAACTTATCTAAACTAGGGTTTTAAAATACATGACCAAGAGGAAACTATATATTTATAAATCTATATTACATATCCCTACATATAAACAATACATGCAAGAATATTATTTTACAAAAATTAAGTCTAAGCATTTGTTCTAGATTGTCCTGAAATCCCATAATTTCATTCATACACTATAAAGCTTTTACTTTGAAGTAGCAAATCAGTTAAAAACTACTCAAAATAAAAATTTTGGAAACCAGAATTCATTAATTAATAATCAATAGTATTGATATAGTAGCAAGATTCTTTCCCATATTTAGTTGCTAAAATTTTCTAAAATTTAATTATTTTAAACTTTTTTTTGTTTAAATAGAGCAATATAAAAATAAACCTTGAAGTAGTTTATATGTATCCTTTTTAAAAAATGAAATAAGTCAAAATTTGGAAACTCCCTTCTCAGTATCACACAGGTATAGGATACAGAATTAGATCACTAGGTACACAAGCTAGTCTCCCACTTATTCTTATTAACGTTCTAGGAAGTGAACAATTTCTTGAGACTAACGCTGTTATACTAATCTGATATATTGACAAAAGTTTCATAAAGGTTATATCTGTGAAAAATTTCTCCCATAAGAAGGGGTTCTCTCCACCATCCAACACTATATGAAACTGCTCCTCATACTTACGTAAGCTATTGATGTTAACAGAGGAACAGCAAATTAATGTTAGCTCAAAAAATATAGTTAATAAATAAAAAGTTAAAATCACACCAAAATTTCACGTGAAAAACTCCAGAAACATGATTTTTTAGTTAATATTCTCTCTGTAGTGTTGTAGCCTCTTTATGTAGGCTATTTAGTATCATGAAGATCCCTTACACTCATAAAATAACTGGGACATTCATTTAAAAAATGTTCATGTATAGGTTTAAAGTAAGCAAATAATTTATGCAACCTCCTTATTTTGGTTTAAAAAAAGATTCTAAATAAATTAATAAGTATCTCTTACCAAATCCCTGCAAAATTCACAAATAAATTCACAGTACAGTGGATAATAAATTTCACATTATATTGAATGCTGCATATAACTTCGCATTTGATAAAGTGCAGCAAAATGAAAATTATCTTCAAATTGATCATAAATTCTATGCAAAACTGAACATGTGTTAAAAGAAATAGTGTCTTCATTACATACAACTGATTTTTAACACAACTTTGCAACATCAAATGAGTCACTTCTACATTGCCATTGTGGTAATTTCTACACTTCTAACAATCTTAAGACCATTCTCCACTACCTGTTTCTTAGTACCTTTCTTAAATTCTTTCAAGAAATTGCTTCGGAACTAATAGATTTTGTTTCCTGTATGTCTTAAGGGGGTAATAAAATTTCATTTTCTCAATAGATATTTAGAAATGGTCAAAAGTGATTTGGAAATATGTCTGATGTACCATTTGGGGTCAAAGTGATATAAAATGTTAAGTACAGAGGAATGTTTTTGCACATCTTAGAGTTTAATTTTGAAACAAAATTTAAGAGTTTCAAAATTATTGTAGGTATTTTAGAAAAGTACACTAACCTTACAGTAAATTATTTTAAGTAGAAAATTCAATTTTCTATGTATGTATGTATGCATACATAAAAAATTTTAAAATATTTTCTTTAAGATAGCTATGCTCAATGTTATTCTTCATATATATTTTACACTAAAATATGTTAAATATTATCACAGTAGAACATATATTAAATGTATATATGTATTTGTCTTAGTTGCATACTATAACATTATACAACAATAACTTGCCTATATCTTAATTTTTGAGAACAAGATATGTAGTTAGAAGAAATAGATGCTTATATGAGGTTTTAAATGAAGTACCATGATTCAACTCTTGTTTTCTTTCTGTAAATAAAATAACATATGTGATTTATATGGTTATGTTTTATTATAACTCCAAATCAAACTTGAGAAAGGAAATTCTGGGATTGTAAATTTAAGAACTTTACTGAGCTAACTGTTAGGAAACCTGGTTTAGAGAAACCTCAGTTTGTATTTCAGCTTCATGAGCCACACAAATAAACTCTAGTTTTTTGCCCTATGCTAGTGGAGCTATCTATAGTAAATTAGGGTTTCGGGTCCCTCTGAAATGTACCTGGAGAGGTACCCCCAGACACTTATTGTATGCCTGGCTTAACTCACAATTTACACAAATGAGAGTTTGGTTTTGAGGTGAGTCAAACTGACTATAATAATCCCTGCCCTGCAAGTTGTTCTGGAAAGGACCACGAAAAATAAAACAACAAAAAGAGAAGTTAGAATCACTGAGTGTACTTTTTAGTCATTATGTACATTGTTTGATTGAATGAAGCAGCAGAGTTGTGCTCTAGTTATAGACTAAATTTGAGCAAAAACACATATCAGTTAGACCGTATCTCACTGGCATAATAAGCAGCTTAAAATTTGATCAATATGGTTAACCAATGAAGGATGTCTCAGATCAAACCTGTACCCCTTACCGTTCTTTGCTTCCTATACAATTTACCATTTTCCTTCAGAAGCATTATTATTTTCTGCCCAAAATTACCATAGTAATTACCTCAATTATTACCTTATTTTTGCTTTGCTAAATAGAATTTAATCAGTTAATTAATATTTAAGGACCTAGTATATGTCCTGATTTTTCTTCATGCTTCCAAAAGTTAGAGCAACGAGGGCAATAGTCTAGAAAATTATAACATCACTAATCATATGGTTGTTTTAATCCCATATGTAATTTCAACTAAGAAAAGAATCATTCCCTTATTTCTAAATTTTAACTGCTTTTTGAATAATTCTGTGTATGCTACTACCAGATGATTTGAGGTAATATATACTTGGTACTTGATTATAAAATGAGACCATTTAAAAGTATAAATTTCACATCAGCTTATAAAAATGAAAAGGTGATAACGAAGTTCCAAAGGGAAAATTATATAACAGCTACAAACACATTTTTAGATCATATAATTTTATTTAACATGAATATGCTATTGTCAAACTCATCAGCTAAACCACTCAGCAAAATGCATCTAAACGATAACATTTTAGTATTTTTCACTGACTATATCGACTATATATTCATTACTTCTAACCTAATTCTCAGCTGTCATATTTGCTTATTTTTGTTTTTAAGCAAATACAGTCTTGGGGCTTATTAGAAAAAGAAGATAAATAGATTGTCTAGTAAGATAATTGAACTTTTTAATGCCAACATGGCAATTAAAGCAAAAAATAATTTGTACGTAAAATTCATGTCCCAGAATGTAAGCACATTCTAGAAAAAGCTGACATGAAAGACAAAAACATTTGTTATGCTTGGTTATGACAGTTTTATAAACATATCCTTTGAAAAATTGAAAAAAAATCTTGTTTGGAAATAAAATCATCCCTGATTTTCATAAATTACTTATATCTGGAAATGAACATAATAGTAGAACAATGATAATTCAAAATAAGTTGGACCATATTGATGTCAATAATATGTTTTGTTCAGATAGCTTTTGAAGCACAAAGTGTTAACAATGATTAATTCACTCATAAAAAGAAAAATGTTTTGCTAGCTTTGTACTTTCTTTTTACCTGACTCATAAAAAATTACAATTAAAAAATAAAAGTTCCCTTTAGGAGACATTTTTTAAATGATTGAAAAACATGAAAAGCAACATAGAAAATGTCAAACATATTATTAGCAAACAGGTATGCTAATGAACTTTCTACATAATTTTAGTGTGTTTAGAAAAAGATATTGCAAGAATTATTTAAAATCAGATTATAATCAATTTACATATATTATATGTTTGCTTACATTTTCAATTACTTCTGCAAACCTTGTTTTTCTTAAATATTAGTGGACAAATGCTAGCAGGATTTGCATTAAAATTAATTTCTCCGCAACAGATTGATAACACATTCTACCACATACCACTTTCTTCCATTGCACTCAAAGTTGAATTTCTTATAATAATTTGCTTAGCATTAAGAAAGAATAATAAAAAGCTTACAAACTCACTTTAATTTAAATTTGTATTCAGGAAGTGCTTGTCTGATATAATTCAACTGATAAATATGAACCTATGTGTTTATCAAATCCCTAAGAAGATTATCTAAATCAACTCCGTGTAATTACCATTCACCATCTGTTCCACCAGGGCCTGAGCTGATCTGCTGGCATCTTGTAGTTTTCTGTACTTCTCAGCTTTTTCTCGCTCTATGGCCTGCAGCATGATAGCAAAGGTGAGTATTTCAGTATGAGGATTGTGAAGCTATACAGTCATTATAATTTCTACTTGTCCTTTCAAGCCTTACAATATTTGACTCTGCCAGCTTATCAAGTGAATCTAAAGATTTGTTCTCATTTCTCAGCACCAGAAGCATCAAAATGGCAATGGAAACACAAACCATTTTCATGCCAATTTGCTACTATTTTTAATAAAATTTTTATTCTTTTTGGCATAAAAGTTTCTGATGCATTGTAATGACAGACTGAAAAAAAAAAGAACCAGCAAAGGCAAATTATAACAATGAAAGGATAAGGTGTCAGATAATTAAAATGGAATTTATCTTTTAATTATACACCACTGAAATTACTCATCACGAAAGTATATACTCTGTAATAAAAATCAAATAGAAAATCTAGTAAGTATATATGATGGGAAAAAGTGGAGTAGCATGACTAGTTGAGAAAAAAATACATTTATCTAAATACACAACTGCAGGGTAATATTTCTCTCTAAAATGTCAAAGTACCACTATTTCAAGAAAAAACAAATTCAGTTTCAAAAAGTTTTCTAAATTCTTGTGTTCATTTCTCCCAACCAGAGTTAACTTTTGAAAAAAACACAATTATTTAAATTAACAAAAACTAGCATTTGATAGCGCTGAGTTTACCTAATATCTCTACAGAGATAAATTTTCAAGCATGATTCACCACTATATTACTATAGTTATTAAAGAGATGTGGTTATAATATATATGTCCTAAAATGGAATATACACAGAAAAAGCAAGCTACAATGCATTTAACATATAGTAATAGCAATACTTCTGTGAATAAATAATAGTATAATCCTAAGATTTCAGTTGAGTTTGTGGGAAGAGGTTATTCTACATCAGACTAGTTTTCAAAACTTTATTTAGATCACTAGGCATTTAAACAAATATCTCAAGGTATAACACTGGAGTACAGGTGGGAGAACACATAATAGATACATGCACACTCTACATAGCGTTGTTCAGTAGGACTTTCTGCAAGAATGGAAATATTCTGTATCTGCACTGTCCAATACACTAGTCACTAGCCCTGTGTCGATATTGAGCACAAGAAACTTGGCAAGTGTGATGGGGGAATTAATTTTAATTTTATTTTATTTATAAATTTAAATTTAAGAAGCCACATGTGACAAGTGTCAATTATAATTGTACAGTGCAGATCTAGTGTATTTCCCCGAAAGCAAACAGTTGAAGACAGACAGCAGATAGTCATAAATACAGAAATCGTAATATGGCAACATCAGAAATATTTTCAGAGAAATAAGTAATCATCTAGACTAGACTATTTCCCAAGCACATAAAATGATGTGAATGCTCATAAGATAATCCACACATTTTTAAATATTGCAAAAGATTCTCCAATTTAAAGAATAGCTACAAATGATTATAGGCTTTTGAAATTTTAGTTTTAAGAGTTTTATGAACTCTCGTTATCGGATTCAATGTTAAGAGTGCAAAACACTAAAAGAGCTGATAGACAATAGAATATATCCAGTCAGGAAAAAATATAATACACAATATACTATTAAATTTTAGCAGAATAAACAAGGAATAAATAAAACACTATAAAATGATAATCTTTTTAAAGTACTTATAACAGCTGGAAAATATACATTTTTCATAATACTATCAAGGGCAGCAAATGAAAACTCAGGATCATCTCATCAGTGGGAAAACTCCAAAAGTAATATACTCATTTTAATATCTTGAATTTTTTACACAAGCATGTGGGCAACCATGAAAGGTTCTAACTTGATATCTGAACTAACAAGTCTGTGAAAAAGAAGTAAACACATCCTATTAAAGGTAAGGACCTAGGAAAAATTCCCAAATTCACATTTTGTCAACTTTTGTCATCTAAATTCTCTGTCCTTAGCAGCTTGTTGGTACACATTTTACAATATTTTAAATTTGTTCTCCATTAAAAGGTAAATTCTATTTGTAAAGGAGTCTGAGCACTCTAGAAAAAATAAGCATTCTAATTAAACATGTAATATTCACAACTATCAAGGACTACAGCAGGATTTGGGGTATCCCAAATTTGAACTACATCATTAAATAAATAGAAGACACATGAGAGAAATATATGTGTATATATATATATATATATATATATATATATATAATCATCTCAATACGAACAATGACAAAAACTGTTCTTTGAGTTAGTGTTAGACATCCTTTTCTATCAGAGTGATTTCATTTTATCTACATTGAGTTTTTTTAACATGAAATTATATAAAGGGTAGAATAAGGACACCACATTGTCTTTATAAATGATGAAATTATCAATAGCCTTCTAAATGTCATGATCATTCTCTCTTTATTATATACATTTAATGAAATAATCAATTATTATTAATAACAGGCAAAATATAATTGAATATATCAGGGTAATATTTGAGCTTAAATATCTTGCTTAGTTAACCACATCATCCTGGGTATTCTAATATAAATATTAATAACAACCACCACCACAACAATACAATCTATGAAATAGGTACTATTTCTCTCTCGATTTGTCAGAGGAAGAAAGTTAAGACACAGAGACTTTGTGGATATTTGAAAGCAGGGGCATAACCATGATAAAAATGGAGTTTCTTATACTATCTACTAAATTACAGTTTATGTACATTATTTCACATGTATGTCATAATAATACTGTTGGATAGAAGAAATTGGCATTATGTTTTCCTATTTTATGCAAGAGAAACTGAGCATCAATAAGATTAAGTCATATATCCAAAGTAAATGTTTTAGATGCAATATTAGAACCCTGATCCTCTATTTATTAAAAAAAAAAAAAAGTTCTACTCTCTTTCAAACATGCTCTGCTGCTTCTAGGTGTATTTCAATGGGAATCAATTAAACAGATTTGAACATGTCTGACTAAAACACAGCAATAACCTGAATAGTTTAAATGTAGTCAGGGATAACATTCAAGATATTTAATCATTAATGTAGCATGGGCACCAAGTCAGAAGGAATTCCTGGACACTTAAAATAGACAATGCTATTCTCTATAGGCTGATTGGCAACTCTATATACAGCTAAATTACGGTCCCCATCGCCAGATGTATATTATATGCAAACTGAGTAGCTGATGGATACAGAATATACCCAAGAAAGAAGCAGTTAATGGCCTCCACATAGTTGCCAATATTTAGATGATAGCTGAGTTCTGTTGAGTGACATCACTGTAAAGACAGTGAAGAGTCCAGAAAACATTTCATTTCAGACACAGCTATAGAAGGTTGATTTAAAATGAGAAAATATAGGGTAGAAAGGAGACAGTAAAGAAGGTAATGAAAAGTTTTGGAGTCATGCTGTTCTCAGTTGGTTTGAATTGTCTCCACTGCTTACCACCTGTTTGACATTTAGAAAGTGAGTCAACCTTTCTGAGCCTCAAAACATTCTATGTAAGATAAAAATAAAGATACCTACCCTCCACGGATTCTGAAGGGATTAGAGGAAGCTCTTCATATAATGTATTTCCCGAATTGGGACAATTTTTATAGTAAAATGGGAAGCCAGAAATAATTGAGAAGTGAAAATTGAATGACCTAAACTAAGAATGTCCCAGACAAACTGGTATATATGGTCATTCTAATACAAAGTGATCTCAATAGTCTTAAAAACAAGGTTAGGAAAAATTGGCACCAGGTGGATTCGAGCACCTTGCTCACAGAAATGTGTGAGAAGTTTCCAAATAATCATCACATATAAAAAAGTGTTAAAGATGTTGATTAAATAAACATCACTGAGTCTTTTTTTCCCCTTAGATCTGGCCGTACATGCATTTGTTTCAAATGAAATAAATAAACTTCTGTTTTAAAATAGGTCGGGTTAGTAGTTTCTAATGCTTCTACCTTCTCTCATTTTCTTAAATATATGTAAATCACAAACAAAAAAGTAAAATAAAAATTACACAACCACCATAAACTAAGTCTGGAGAGAAACATGGTTATGGAAAAAGGAGGGCATATCCTGTCTGTAAAACATCGTGTGCCACTAAGGTGAAAAATTGGTCTTCCATGGATCTATCCTGTAAAGTAAAAACTGCCCCTCACACCTATTCCCTTACTCAGCTCTGTCAAAACTGCTGCTATTAATGTCACCATTAACTTCTATGCTACTACATTCAATAGCTGATTCTCAGGCCTCAACTTAGTTATCAACAGATTTTGATTCAGAGAGTTCTTGTTACAAATATTTCTTAATTTGGCTTCCTATATTATAAGCACAAAGTTTTCCTCTCCCCCCGACCAAAAAAAAAAAAAGTCCTTTACTCAATCTCCTTTGCTGGTTCCTCAACTTGCTAATGTCTATATTTAGCACATCCTATGGCTCGATCTGTATTTCCATTTGTTTGGGCCAAAAAAGAATCATTCTTAGCCCTTCTCTTTCTCTTAAATCCCACGTTCAATCCATCAGAAAATCCTGTTGACTCTAACCTCAAAACACATCCAGAAAGTGATGTTATTAATGTGATCACTACTATCACACTAGTCAAAAGTCCCCGTCACCTCTAGGGGGTCTGGATGTTTCAAAATAACCTACTAAATGGTATTTCTACTTCTGCCTTTGCTCCCTGATGATATCTTCTCAACACATCAGACAGAGGAAGTGAGCCACAATAGAGGTCAGCTCAACTTTCCAATTACCTGCTTTCTCACTCTGAGTAAACACCCAAGTTCTAAAAAGACCCCACCTAACCTTAACCTCACTTCCTAAGTTACTAAAGACCTTGATTACTCAGCTCCATCCACACTTTTTGGTGTTCTCCAACACTCTGGCCATGCTCCTGCCTCAGGGCTATGTATTTATTTACTCTTCTTTCGGGCTAAAATGCTCCTACCTCCCATATCTATGAAAGAAATTCATCACTGCCTTTAGATCTTCACAGAAATACTACTTTCTCAGCTAGGATTTCTATTGCCACTCTATTTAACACACACACACACATTCTCTCTGTCTCTTTCCCTGTCTCTCTGCCCACCATCCCTCTCCATCCCCTAGCTTTCATTCTTCTCTTATTTGTGTCATTGGGATTTTATCAGTAACATTCTCAATAATGTTCTGAATAACATTAAAATGTTTTATGTATTAATATTGCTGAATTTGCATCTTCTCCACTGGAATATGAACTGTATAAGGTCTGGTATGCTCGTGTATTTCCTTCTTCACACTATCATCAATGTTTAAAATAGCACCTGGTTCATAGTAGATATATAATAAGGTGGGGTCTATTGTGAAGTAGTGCCTCCATATACAATATTACAGTCTTTCCTGACCCATCCACAGTTAAAATTCTCTATGAAGGTGTAAATGTGTAAGAAGTCCTGATACCTATATGTACAGTAATCGCAGAACCAGCCCATGAGGTTAGACCCTGCAAGCTCAGGAAAGTAAAGCTGAATTAAATAAAAGTCATAGAAACTGCAGATTAGTTTAGGAGTTGGGCACATCAAGCAGTACTTTTATGATGTCCCGATAACAGTAATAAACAATTACCCAAATAGGAAACAAATAGTACCATGTACAATTCATTAAGTCAAACCAACTTAATAGAATCTTCCTTTGGTTGAGGGAAAGAAAAAGTGGAAAAAAAACAACATGGTGTTTATAAAGTTTATTATAGAATAATGAGAAATTATCATATTGAAAAACTTATTGGGAGTATAAACTCCCCTGAATAAAACAGAAAGGAACATTTCTTGACCAGGGTGCTAACCAGAATCTCTTGGACTCAGTAGTAGATAAACGAGCACTCCCACTAGGCGTGTTGAGAGTATTATATTTTAAAGTACCCTAAGTCAGTTATTTCTGCATTTTCAGATTGTGCAAAATCTTTGGCTATGCTGAGTTTGGAATGTTTTGTTATCACTAGAGAATAAGTTTAACAACACTTTACTGGTCTCAGAAATTTGGGGGCTATTGTTTCCTCAGGCATTTTACCAAAATTTCAGCATCTTCAGTCTTTCTTCCTCTCCCATGAGTTTCATTCATATTCTCTCTCTCTCTCTCTCTCTCTCTCTCTCTCTCTCTCTCTCTCTCTCTCTCTCTCTCTCTCCTTCTCTCCCTCCCTCCATTTACATTTCTTCTATACATTTCATCTTCAACATTAGTCCAAATATCTGTAGCTGGATTTCAGAAAGTTCTTGCTGGATACAGAAAGTTTTTTCATGAAGGTCACCAATTTTCTTCTTGCCAGGTACAATACCTCTTATAGCATTAAGTACTGATAACTAAAACTACCTCTTCAAAATCACCCTGTTCAAGAAGACATCTCTTCCCCAGATATTATTATCTTTCTCTAATCTTTCTTCTTCAGGAAACTCATCTAGCCTTTCTATATGTGTAACTGTTCCTAATATATCTCTGTTTATTGCATATGTATGTATGGATATGCTTGCCCATATACGATATTTTTAATCTTAAAAGTAGATTTTATAGTAAAACATATAGTTTAAAAACTATTTTTCTTAACATGGAGAATATTAAATACTTTACTCAATAGATATTCAATATATAATCATATATTTAAAAGCTACTATTTAGATTCTAAAGTATCCTGTACACATAATTTCAAGTAAAAAAAAAATACAGAAGCTAAAAAAAGGCATCAGTGAACCATTCCATAAGGAAGGTATTAACTTTAAAATATATTATGGGTTCTTGAAATTTCTTAGAGATCATTGGGAAATTATAAATTCTAAAATGCACAACTTTAAGTGCAAAATAAAAGGCAACTGAGTTGTACAATCATATAAAGAAAAAAAGAAAATAACTTTTAAGCATAGTATACAGAAAAGAGAAGTTTACTAATTTTTTAACAAGTTGATTAAAAACACTCTATGACCTCTCTTCCTCCTCCTTTATCAGCATCCCCTAAAAGCCTCTTCCTTTCATGACATCTTCTCTAATTAATATGAAAGTAACTTCCAGATTCCCTAGAGAACTATCCTGACTATAGAAGCAATTAATTTTCTATTCACTTAACATTCTATAATTAAGTTTTGCCCTTTGACAGAAAAAGTAATTTATTCACTCAAATGTTTATTCAGAAGTTGTTAAACCCTTCATATTGGTAGTAGAGCTTCACTTAAAATGTACCTGCATAACTGAAAAATAATTACTGACTCATATAGTCAAACATTAATTAAGTACCACGTACTATATGAAGTACTGGGATACCAAAACTAAACTAAGCCAAACCCAAATAAATAAAAACCAAACCAAAACAAATTAAATTCCAGTCTCTAATTTCTAGAAGCCAAGAATCTAATCAGTGGAATACTGGCCAGAAATCAGTTTGGATAAGCAAACAGAAATTAGATCATGATAATCTTCATAAAGTCAACACGTAAGACACTAACTGTCAATGCCTTTTGGCTAAAGGCAACCAGGAACAGGCCTACAGATTAACAGTTGTTGCAACATGAGACATGGCATGTGATAGGGAACTATAGCGGTATTTCTCTAAGAGAATATTAGAAAAAGATTATAGGTATTGAGCTTGTATAAGGTGGTGGGTGTGGTCAAGGAAGTAAGAATTTGCCTGTATCAGCGGTCCCTAACCTTTTTGGCAGCAGGGACAGTGCTCCTATGAGAATCTAATGCCTGATGATCCCAGGTAGAGCTGAGGCGGTGATGCTAGTACTAGGGAGTGGCTGCAAATACAGATGAAACTTTGCTAGCTCATTAGCCTTCCACTCACCTCCTGCTGTGTGGCCTGGTTCCCAGCAGGCCATGGACTGGTACCAGTCCACAGCCCAGGGGTTGGGGATCCTTGGCCAGGATGATGTAGGGAAGTGAGGGTAATTCTATTTTTGGGTATCTTAAAATTTTTCTTTTATCTAGATGTCATGAAGAATGTAGAGAGGATAAAGCTATGATTAATAAAGCATAATCTACCACATTAATGAAGAAGGGGGATATTGGGTCGTTCTGGGTTGTTTGAACAATGGTATTTGTCTGTATTGAGACATGGCTACAAAGTGGTCACATTTCTGTCTTGATCTATCAGGATCATGACGTGGCTTTATCTGACGTTGGCATTCTAAGCTGCTGTTCATATTCAACAGCAAAACATCTCAAACTAGCTACAAGCACTAAGAGAGCATCCAGCAACTCCAAGGCCTAACTGAAGTGCCAAGTCAGTTCCCGGATATCAGTGGCTCCTTTTCTTTTTTTCTCAAATGAATATAAACAGAGGCATAACAGCATAATACTTATGTTTTAATAAGTCCACTTTGGCAGAAGTGATGTGAAAATTTCTAAAGGAATGCATTAGTGGCAGGAAAGACTAGCTAGGGATTTTCAACTTAAACAGAGGTAAGCCATGATATTAGCTTTAATCAGGGTTGTAGTAATGGGAATATAGAGAATTAGACGGTTTCAAGAGCTGGTAAATGAGAGAAATTAATTGAACTTGTCAAAGAGTGGACTTGTGAATGATATAGGAAAATCTAAATGACTCAGCTAGCTTTTGGTTTCTGCATTAGGCTGTTGGAAGAGGAAAACGAAAGAGTAAAGGAGGTCTTGGGAGATATTAAGGTTTATTTTAAGTTTTCAGGCAAACATTCAATTAAAGTTGTCTATTAGGCAATTAGCTATATTGGCTTATGCTTTAAGGGAGGAGCCCCCAACCCCCAGGCCACAGACCAGTACTGGTCCATGTCCTGTTAGGAACCAGGCCACACAGTGTGAGGTGAGTGGCAGGTGAGCAAGCAAAACTTCATCTCTATCTGTAGCCGCTCCCCAGCGCTAGCACCACTACCTCTGTTCTACCTCAGATCATTAGGCATGAAATTCATATAGAAACACTAGTCCCTGGTGCCAAAAAGTTTGGGGATCACTGCTTTGAGGGACAGACATGAGCTGAAGATACATATTTGGGGGTCATTAGAAAATAGTTGCTACTTGATTGGGAAGGAATGAGGATAATCCAGAGGGGGGTGGAGAGGAAGAACTATAGGGAATATCAATATTAAAGGAAAAATGAGGTGGAACAGATGGCCAAAACTATAAAAATAAACAAACAAACAAACAAATAAACAAAGTGACCAGCGTGTAGGGGTAGCCCATAAACCAAGGGAGGAAAGAATTTTGAGAAGGATAAAGAGGGTAATAGGGTCTAGTCCTGCAGAGGAGTAAAATAAGGCACAAAAAATATATATGTATAAGAGAGGTGGGGTTTTCTCAAAGATAGAAATACAGACTATTTAAAGGTTTATGATAAAGACCCAGAAAATAGAGAAACTGGAGATATGGGTGTGTGGCTAAATGGAAACGGGTTCCTTAGGATATGGACAATGAAGATATTGAGAACACTGTGAACAGATTAGCCATAACTAGCCAAAGCACAGTCTCTTCCATCATGGCAGAGGGGAAAAAAAGAGATTATGGGCACAAATATACATAATCTGTATTATTTTACTTAAAGTAAGAGAGAGAGAGTCATCTACCATAAATGGTGAGTAAAAGTTTAAGAAACTCATAAAAATCTTGACATAATTGTTGAGAAAAACTGAGAAGATAATTTACTAGGGATGCATGGAAAGCTTATAAAGAAGTACTGATGAATCTGTTAGAGTGTGATTCAAAAAATGGGAGTAACGTCTGGCAAGGAAATCTATGGTATAGTTATACGATTGGATAGCTGAATTGAGGAGATTAGGGAAAGGAAAGCTTCTGGAGATAGCAGGACAGCCCACATGGGCTGAGATTATTAAGAATGAAAGCTCAACTTGGATAAGGATGACTGTGAACCTGGCGCCAGAGTCTTCAATTAGAAAATACTATAATAAAATGGTGAATGATAGATGGCTACTTGGCATCAAACACAAGGGAAGAGATTTTTACACAGCAAGTGGTACCTTTGGAATTGGCCCTGGGAAACGAGGAGACAAGAAATTCTAAAGGAGTGGGTGTGTGAAAGAGTCATTAGTCATAGTAGAATTGTTGAGGGTAGAAGTCATTTCTATTTATAAGTAGAATGAGCATATAGGATAGAGAGTTTGCCTTGGAAGTAGTAGTTTGGAGAGCAGAGTGAGAGAGCTTGGGAAGACACAAAAGGGAAATAAAGCAGAGAAAAGAGCACAGACATAAAGATACAAGAAATGACACGTGAATAGAGGCAGCTGTATTCTGGGTGGTAAACATCGATAACAGATAAGAGAAATGTTGAATTAATTGGCTTGCAGATTTCCAACCGTATTTGGTTAAAAGTTGATTTGGTATGGATATAAGCAAGCAGAGGTCCCAGAAGGAGCCCAAAGCCTTTGACCTTAATAGCTGGTAGGAAGGTTTTCAAAAGCACATTGTACTAAATTCCCAGATTCTCAGACACCTTACCATATCACCTTGTGGGCAGATAGGTTGTTTCGTCATTTTAATTACTAACTTACGTTACTACATGCTTACTTAGTTCAAGAAGCAGAGTGACTAGACTTGATATTCAGCTAAAAACTCTGAACTGTGGTGATGTTAACAGAATGAGTGAAGGAGCATCTAGGAGTCTCATAAAATTCCACAAGTGTCTTCTTTGATTCTCAGAACTTTATGTACATATGAATCACCTGGGAATCCTGTTTAAAGGCAAGTTCTGATTCATTAGGTCTGGAACCCCGCAGTTCTAATAACCTCACAGATGATGCCAATATTAGTTGTCCAAGGACAAGCTTTGACTAGGACTATCCCTAGAACTCAACTTTTAAGTCAGTGTATTATTGTAATTGAATGTATAAAACACATGGTTAAAAGAGAAAACATTATGTTAGGTCTGAAAGTATATAAAATTGAACTGATAATGTCCTAAGATTTTCTAATTAGCTGAAAGCACTTGAAGACAATAAATGGTGAAGAAATAAAGTGGACAAAAAGGTAACATTCAGCCATTTTTAATGGGTGCCTAAAAATGAATTAATACCACTCGAATTCATAAGATGGGTCCCTCATGTGTTCAAAATAAACTACATAAACTGACAGTGAAGGCATAAAAAAATTAGTGTACACCTAAACTGCATTTCCATCATCATTATTATATATTCCTCTCAAGGATTTTTAATACATATAGATTATATTTAGCTTGAAGAGATGTCTAGGTAAATCATTTCATGTCCTATTTTAGTAGGCAATTAAGAATGATGTTATTTCAGAAAATGAGAGTAGAAGTTGATAAAGGTGACTCACAAGGCATTAGAAAACCACTCATACAATATTGTACATTTTCTGAGCACTTTCAGTCTGTCGTTGCTGACACTATTGATTAAATGCAAATTGTTTCTAGGTAACCATATGATAGCAGGAAAATTTTAAATTTATATTACTTAAATGCTGGAATTCAATTTTCCTGCTTGATCAAAGCTGTTGTAAGATACAGAACAGGATGAGATAAACAGATGAGATTATTCAGACAGATTAAAATTTTTTAATTAGCTAGTAAAATGTCTACCTAAGGTGATTCATATATTTAGTGGTCAGATATATAACATGAACCTTGAAAAGTATTTAGAGGGCATTTTCTCTAAGTATTTTTCTACTCATGGATTTCTCTCAAAAATCATAACAAAAATATATCCTCAAGTAAATATACTTAAAAATCAAACATTTTGTTAATTTTCTACTATGTCATATTCTTCAACTTAATTTTAAAACTAAAATAATAACAATATAATCATAGTTCCCATTTCTTGACACTATTTATCATAGTCTATTTTTATGCTGACAACAGATAATATAAATTTTAAATAAATTTTCAATTTATCAAGTTAACTCTGAGAAATGTTGATGAAATTCTCTCTCATTCTAAAACAGACTGAAAAATACATTATTTTCTCCAAGATCTTTCGTTCTACAAAAGATGCAACTCCACAGCAAGTATTTGCTTGCCTATGAGGTAGTGTTGTAATTGTAAAAATATAATAGATTTTTTAATTCATGAAATAAAATGCTCAAAAGATTAGGCATAGTTAATCCACACATGTTACCTTCCTATAGCTAAAATTACTTGACATTCAGAATATTTGTTTCTTTAGCCTGACCATTGCACAGTATTTACTCTGTTAGAAATTCTCTTACAAACTACAGGCATACCTCAGAGGTATTGCAGATTCAGTTCCAGACCACTGAAATAAAGTGAGCTACAATTAAACTGAGTTATAATCTTTTTGCTGGTGGAAGAGGGTCTTGCCTTCAATTTGTAAAAAAAAAAAAAAAAAAAAAAAAAAAAAAAAATAATAATCTGTGATGCCCAATAAAGTGAAGCTCAATAAAATGAGATATCCCTATATTGCCGATTCCATACCAAAAAAATGGATGTTTTATAATTGTTGAAGTTGAAAAATCAAAGAACTGATAACATCCCTGAAGATGAAGCAATCCTTATTTAATTAACAAAAATCCCTATTATGAAGGCCAAAATTATAATACCTCAGTAGGGAATAATAACAGCAAACCATCTCTTATCATAAGTAAATATTGAAAAATCTTGGCCTTCTTTTGTTATAATAATGCAATATGTAAATATCTAGAGAAAGCAAATGTGTTATAATTTATGACAAATATTAATAACTATAAAGGCTATCTTTATGATGATAGTGAAACCACGAACAGTCCCAAGTATAGCATTTCTAAGGGTCTATTCTATTGTATTCTGCAAGCTTTCTAAGCCTCAGCCTTGAGGTCAAAGAGCAATATATGAAGGAAAATCAATATAAGTTCATGCTATAAAAATGTTAATTTGCAGCTAAACAATATAAAAGTTAAAGAAGGTTTATGAAAACCATTCCTGGTCAATTACAACAGAACCAGGAATGATTCTACTAGGCTAAACTTTAATTCTGCTTCAACTCTAAAATATATTTTAAAATATATTTAAAAGCATGAAATCATATTGCTTTAATCTTTTCAACTCTAATAGAAACAGAGAGCACAAAGAATAGAGTTTACAAGCAGCGAAACTTAAGAAAATACAGAAAAATTAATGCATAACCTACATTGACTTTTTCTTTAAGATCTGAGAAGTTGCCTTCCTTCCGATAAATTGCAAATTCAGGACTCTGTAACAGAGCTTCTGAACGAGTAATCCAACTGTGAAGTTCAGTTATGTCGACATCCAGCCTAAGACAGGAAAGAATAAGGGTCATTATTTCTTGATTATCTCTCTTCTATATGAAAAAAAAAAAGATAATCTATCCACATTTATCATTCTCTACCTAATCTGAGACTCCAGACTGCTGTCCCTCTTATTATTAATAGCACTTATCATTTCTCAAGTCAGACTCAAACTTTGAAGTCAGCTTTCATCTAGAATCTCATGATCGTGGAGGTTATTTTATTCATCTCAATGTAGCAATCACCTCTACTGAATTCCCTTGTATGCTATCGCTCAGCCTATGCTTGAAGGTTTGCCCTGGTAGAAAAAAATTAAGCCTCCTTCTTTTGGGGAAGTATTTACAGCAAACAAAACATTACTTTTGGGTTGCCCCCTTTAAATCATACCTTGATATCTGCACCCTTGTATAGTATCCATCCATACTGACTCTGGATTTGGCCATGTGATTTGCTCTGGTAAATGGGATATTAGTATATTGCAAACAGGACCTTCCTACGTGCTTGCACCTTAGATCTTGTCCTCTTAGAGCACATACTCTGCAAATGCGACTGATAAATAATTCCAATAACCCTTTAAGGAAGCTCAGTCTTACCAGGTGAAGAGACAACGGGGAAGAGCAAGAGGCAGGAGGCATGTGAATAAAGGCTTCTTTGAGTTTCTGACCCATCTCAAACACTAGCTGAATACAACCACATGTGGGCTCCAGCTGACTCCACTTAGAGCCACAGAACTGCCCAAAGAGCCTCGCCCACATTGCAGAATTGTGGGAAATGATAAATAACTGCTATTTTAAGCTACTAAATTTGGGGATGGGTTGTTATGCTGCAATAGATATCCGATCATCTACCTTGTCATTCTCAAACTTTTTTTATTGCAGAGATCTACAAGCTAATGGGAATAAACTGTTCACTCTAATTGGGTGATTCAGGTCTAATTAAAGCAGAGGTTTTAGGGGAGTCATGAAAGGGTTGCAAGGATAGACAATGTCAATGAATCACTTGAAATTCAGGGCAATAATTCTGAATATGTGTGCATTTTTCTTGAGAAAGAACCTTATATTTTCTCGGTATCTGTAAATAAATCTATGAAAATGGAATTCAGTGATCATCAAATCCAAAAATTGTTAAAACAAATAGACAAACCAATGAAAGTCTCCAGAAAAATAACTTACTCAATTTTAATAAGAAATTTGTGGAGTAGAACAAAAATACTAATACAACATTTAAGACACCAAGTAATGTATTTTAATTACCATACTATATCTTCCTTTTCAACAGAACCCTCAAATAGTTTAAATTAGCTCTTTAAATCAATTAGAAAATACATGATATCGAGCCTACCCTACTCTTAGTTACTTCAATGAATAACCTATAGTTTTTCGGTAACTAACTTTCCTTAAAATTTGGCTGCTAAATGGTTCATAGTAGTATTTAGTATAATCAGGGAAGAACAATTACCCTTTTGGCTTCCAGTACTTTCATTGATGCAGCCTAAGAACTAAATCAATGTTTTGACTTATCTATATTGGACTTTCAACTCAAATTGAAGATAAATTGAGTTAAAACTTCTAGGAATTTTTCACATAAATTATCTTTAAGCCAGTTGCCCCCTATCATAAACTTATGAGCTGATTTCCTAAACTCATATTTCAGGGCTTTAAATCATATAAACTTGTTAACATGTTTTCATGTTTGGTTCTGGCTATTTATTGGTTTAAAATTAAATTGATACAGAGCTTCACAGGACACAAAACACTTCCAAAAACCTATTCTCTTTCTGTATTCTTACAAAAGCATGTGGCAAGGTATTATTAATCTCTCTGCTCATATAAGGAGATGGAGGCACAGAGAAATTAATTGATCTCAGACTATTAGAACTATGGGAAGGAACTTAATTCATCTTGTTCACCATTATAGCCTTCACCTCAAAGAGGGCCTGGTTCATAGTAATACAATTTACTGAGTAAAGGCTACCCAACTAGAAATGGAAGGAACAGAGATCTGATTTCAGAGATTTTGATCCCGAATCCTATGCCACTGCATGCCAATACTTTTATTTACGTATGGACTGTAAATATGGACTTTTATTTTATCAAATTAGTGTTTTATCATCCGAACACTCATTTGAACTACTCTCGATCCTATATTTTGCTTTCCTAGGTTTAATTATTGGTTTTCCTATTTCTTCATTCATAATGTTGATTTTAAAATACAGGAATACCTCAGAGATATTGTGGGTTCGGTTCCAGACCACTGCAATAAAGCAAGTATTGCAATAAAAGAGTCATAATCTTTTTGCTGGTGAAGGGTCTGCCTTTAATTTTTTTTTTTTAAACACAACATCTGTGAAGTACAATAACGTTAAGTACAATAAAATGAGGTATGCCTGTAGAGTCCTGTTGCTTACTTCTAAAAATGCCTCTTTTCATTTTTCTCATTTATGTTAACCAATTAAATCAAGCCTTTGTCTAGTCATTTAACCACCTACCAAATCCAGTGTATCTTTCCCATCAAAATTTCTTGATAAAGGCATTTTTGTTTTTCTTTTTGTATAATATAAAAATCCTTGTGTCTCTCTGCCTGTGGCCATTCAGTTGCCACTGCATAGGGCGAGCCAGGAGTGCTGAGATGTTTATACCTTAGGAGTGACCTTTAACTAGTGGGAACTGGGAATTGGTGGATAAATACCTCAGCTCCCTGGCCCTTCATGGTGCAGGTATCCAGAAGGATGCTGCACACAGTGACTCAGAGGGGTCCCTGAAGACTTGAGCCCCAGCTGCTTTCAACAATAACCTGCTGATGTATCACCCTGTATCGGTTGCCTCCTTTTCCTAACCTCACTTCCCCACTTTCCTTCTCAGATAAACTACTTGCACCTAAATCTGTGTCTCCAGATTCACTCTTGGGGAAACTCAAACTTAAGTAATGATCAACAGCCTCAAAAAAACCCAGCATCCTGCCACAGTTAGTCTTTTTCAACTTGTGGAGAGTTCTGACTCTCCACAGAAACCATTTTAAACTTTTTTTTTCAAAATTCTTAAAGCTATGACCCATCCTCTTCCTCCATCTAGCAACAGATGACATTGTTTTCTACTTTACAAAGTGTAATGATCAGACTAGAATTTCTTCCACTTTTTATGTCCAAATATTTAATCTTACCTGCATGTTCCCTTCCCATTCCTTTCTCTTATGTTTGAACAAGTTTCCCTTCTTTAACTGAAAGTCAATCCCTCTACTTGCGATTTATACTTTATTCTCTTACTTATTCTTAGACATCTATCAACTTTTTGTTACCTACCTACTGTAAATTCAAACCCTGCCTCTCAATTTATTCATATGTTAATTTAAACATATTGACTTTTTAAAAAATCAATGCTCTCTTGACTCCCTTATTCCTTTCCAGCCATTTTCTCACCTTCTAAAAAGGCAAACATTTTGTAAGATTTTCAAGTTTCTGGATGACTTATCTTATACCATATATAAGAATAAACTCAAAATGAATTAAAGATTTAAATATAAGACCCCCAAACCATAAAACTCCTAGAAGAAATCGTAGGCAGTAACCTCTCTGACATTGCTCTTAGTAGTATTTTTTTCTGATATATCTCCTCAGGCAAGGGAAACAAACAAACAAAAATAAACAAATGAGACTATATCAAACTAAAGAGTTTGTGCACAGTGAAGGAAACCATCAACAAGACAAACAGGTAGCCTACTGAATGGGAGAAGACAATTGCCAATGACATATCTGATAAGAGATTACTGTCCTAAATATATTAGAAACTCATATAAATTAATACCCCCAAAAAGCAAGCAATCCAATGAAAAAATTGGGCGGAGTATCTGAATAGACATTTCTCCAAAGAGGGCATACAAATGGCCAATAGACATATCAAAAGATGCTCAAGGTCACTAATTATCAGGGAAATGCAAATAAAAATCACAATGAGATATCACCTCAGACCTGTCAGAATGGCTATCATCAATAAATCAACAAACAAATGTTGGTGAGAAAGTGGAGAAAAGGGAACATTCGTGCACTGTTGGTGGGATTGCAAATTGGCACAGCCACTTATCAATAACAGTATGGAGGTTCCTCCAAAAATTAAAAATTTTTGGAGCAATACCACTTCTGGGTATTTATCTTAAGACATCCAAACATTAATTTGAAAAAGCTATATGCACCCCTGTGTTCATTGCAGCATTATTTACAATAGCCAAGATGTGAAAGCAACTTAAGTATCAACTAATAGACATACTGATAAAGAAGATATAGTACATAAATACAATGAAATATTACTCAGCCATAAAAAAAGAATGAAATCTTACCATTTGGGGAACATGCATAAACCTAGAGGATCTTATGCTGATATAAGTCAAAGACAAATACCATGTAATTTTACTTACTTGTGGAATCTAAAGAACAAAATACCAAACAAAACACAAAAAAGATTTGTCCAGTTTACTGTCAGTTCCCCACCTCTTATACACTCTTTAATCAACTCAATATTGTTTCTCAACAAAACAGTTTCATGAAGAAACCATGCCACTAAATCTCATGAAGAGTTATACTCTCTTGCTATCTAGCAATACACTATTGATTGACCATACTCTCCTTTTCCTGAAATTTTTTTTGCCTCCATTATATCACTCTATTCTATTTTTTTTTTCTATTTCTGTAACCACTGGTCATTTTTTCTTATCAGGTTCATCCTCCTCCGCCTTCACTAGATACTGGAACTTCATTAGATACTGGAGTGCATCAAGGCCAAGTTCATTATCAATCATCTTCTATCTGCTGTTATTATTCTCTCTCCCTAGCAATTGTATCCATGCTCATGATCATGACCCTCGTTTGCAATCTATATATCAATGACTGATATACATATCTCTAATTCAAGCATTTCTTCTACATAACCATCTGTCTACTGGTTATCTCCAACCTGCATGCTGTAAAATCTCTTTCAACATAACTTGTCAAGACCTAATGTTTGATCTTCTCTCCCAAACTGGTAACCCCCTAGCATTCCTCAGATCTGTGAACAGCATCACCATTTATTACCTTTGATACCCTCCTTCTCTCTTCCATATTTAATTAATTGCAAAGTGTAATCCTTTATATATTCCATTTCTTCTGAATCTATCTGCTTCTCCATATTCACAGTTGGCATCCTCATTCATTTTGCCATTAAATGTGCCTAAAACTACTGCAATAGTGTCTCAAATGGCTCTCAGCGATCTTTCTGGAATCCTCCCATGTATTCTATGGACTATCTGATTATGTTATGCTCATTCATAAAACCACTCGGAGACTCTATTCTTCTTAGGATAAAGACCAAAATTTCAACATAGTCCTCTACAGTCTGACTTTACTTTGCGCTTTAGTCAATCACTTCTTCTAGAAACAAATCTCACTTCGAGTTTCTTAGGAAGCCCAGACCCATACTAAAGTCTTGTCTTTCCTCTAATGAAGTGATATCCTTCACTGCCTCTTATCCACCTATCCATCAGAAGATTTCAGTTTTGGAAACTTGGCTTCTAGGTATAATCCACTTTGGCTACTTTAGTCAAATTTGTCCCTTTTTCTTTAAATCAGTCTGGCTGGCATCACAGTTAGGAGAGAATTGCTAAGGCCTATGTTGGGAAAGTTTTTTATGAGGCCTGGAATTTACATTGGTCTTATTTGCATATGTGTTATAATTATCTTTAACTATCACCTCCAATCCACTGGGGAAAAAAGAAACAAAGGTTATTTATACGGTTTGAAAATAATGTTCATTCAAAAAATCATATAATACTTTGACATTTATCTTTCTGAAAAAAGTGAAACAGTATGTTTCCTTTAAAAAACAGTTACATATCTCCCTTCATTGCTGCCACAAGATGTATACCAAGTGCTTACTATATGACATAGTATTAAACTCAATAGATAATAGAGATGAAAATGCTCCTGTCCACATTATCAAAGAATGTGGTTTAGTGAACCATCCATTTGACAAAATAAGGTGCTTGAGACATAGAACTGGGCTCAGCTCATATTGTGACTTTTTTTCTTTTTTTTCTTGGCTAATCAAAAAAATGCCTCTTCAATGAACTAGGATTAAATCAGCTTCTGGACGAGAGGCTCTGCCAAGTAAATTGGTTATCTCCACACAAGGCTTCGTGGACTCAACTCCATGGTAACCGTCTGCTTGCTGCTCAGTCTGTGAAGAGTCTAAGAAAGGCTTGGGTACCAGTTGGCATGTAGTTCCAATAATTAAGATAAATTCAGGCAACAGGATGGGAAATTCTACAAAGAGGTCTTTCCTCATTCAATTATTTTCTGTCTGATTTTATAAATTTGAAAAGAGATTCCACAAGGTGCGTAAACTTCCCTTTTACAGAAAACCCTTTCGATAGTGCTTATACTCCTTTTTTTTTATTATTTACAATTGTTAAAAATGGATTTTAAAATATTCTAGGGCACTTGTGAATGGAGTGTTTTACCTAGGGGAAAAATATCTGTTCATAGGCACATGGGTTAATATGTATACTTTCTTTCTGAAATGGAATAAAGCAAAATATAAATAAGTTAGTACTATTCTCAGCTGTTATACTTTTTTTTTCTTCTTTCACCATTGTGACATTTTGATTCCTTTGGAAATAGAGCCTAAACCCAATTCTTACATGATTTAAGTTCTCAGCTATTCCTCACCTAATCTTATTTTGATATTTTCTCCCCTGTATTTTCCATTTGGGTGTTTTGCTTCAACCCTATCAATGATTTCTTTACTAGAAGTTTTTTTCTACCCAAATGTAATATGAAGTCAGCCTACACTGCAATATGTAACATTCAACACCATCTCTTAGAGTTCTGGGACTTAACAGTCAGCTGCTAACATTATTTTCCCTTCAATATTCTGCCAATAAGCATCCCCATCTCTTTATGCCAGCAATGAGGATGGAAGGGTGAAGAGGAACAGAGGCAGAACTTCAAAAGGCCTCCCATGCACAGAGTGCCAATGGCCCACATTCAAGGCTTAGTCTCAGTTGCCGTTCCACTGTTAGCAAAATGAACAAGGTCTCTTTGGCTCCTACTCAAACTCTGGTTTTCAAGGAACAATTGCACATTTATTTTATTGCTTATCATTTTGGCAATGATTAGCTCATGGCTTTCTGTGCTTTCCTCTCTTGTTCTCACATTTTCACTACTCCAGAATATTTCTCAGATATCTTTACTGAGGTGTATGGCAAATTAACAAACTCTCGTGATTTTAATCCATACATGTTTATGAAGTGGGTGCCATCTATTCTCCCCAGTGTTTTGCCAATGGTATTTTCTATAATGCTTGGTCTTATCTGAGGCTGGGTATTTAATCACCAACTGAAGATATCTTATAGGTGTAATAAAGTTACCTTCTCAAAAACACTCAAGAAAAATGCTGAAGAATCATTTTCATATCATGTCAAATCTTAAAATCTATGCATGTAGTTTTCCTTCTTCATAAAACCATTCATTTCTACCAATTTTTTTTTTCACTTTTAAAACTCAAAAAATCGCTGTTAATGAACTGATATATAGTTAAGTTGCTCATACTGGGTCTCTACACCCTCAAAATTAGCCCATTAATATACTCTTTACTCATTTGATTTTCATAACACACTTCACTCCATACTTAATGTACTTCTACATGTTATTACAGACAGGTTCTATCCCTTAAATCCGGTTAACTTTATTCAACTTAAAATCTTCTTTATCTACTAAGAAAACTGACTTCTTATTCTCTCTATTCACAAAATGATTTTTATTCCTGTAATTGGTGATGAATATTCTGTCCTATATTTTCAAGTATGTCCTAAAATCTCATCTTTGTCATTATTTATGATTAGCAGTGAAGTGACAATTTTCTATCCTTTAGAAAGGTACTCATTACAACCCGCCCTCCCCAAAACAAAATGTGTCAGGTCCCATAGAACAGAACACCATGGCTTTGATTTTTTTTTCAAACCAAGGTCATTTTTCAAAGAGACCTTCCATTTCCTGGAAGTTTCAAAATATCAAAAAGGATGGTGTATATACTCTATTCAGAAGGTCATAGCTTTCCCTCAGGATTATATTGTACAAATGGACTCTCCTTCATCCAGTTGACTTTCCCATAAAGATAATGCAAATTAGATCAATTATACACCCTCATTGTGAAAACTAGGAAATATATCTGTGTATGCGTGGGCAAACATTTTAATTAATAGAAAAAAAATTTAAAAAAAACATTAAAAAACAGAAATATTGGCACTTTAAGGAGTTGGCAATTTTGAATTCTCAATGTATATTGTTGTATGGAACTTGTGCTACATGATAACTGCATTAATTATGTCAAAAGAGCCTCTAATGGGCACTGGCTGTGTTCTGTTAATTTTCTGTACGGAGACTGCTATATAAAGTATTAAACTAAGATGACACATTTACATAAACGTTAATTCAGTCACTTTCAAGATACCATTTGGAACTCATCACTTCCAAATGTGTAAATGTTGAAAGGAGAAATCCTCCAAGCTCTCAGACTTAACTAATTTGATTAGTGAGCTAGGTTATGAATGTCCATTTTACGTCTTTAGACATCTCTGCACGTAGAATTTCATAAAAATTTATTCGCCTCATCTTTAGAAACCTGAAAGTAAAGTGTTGATGCTTGTGGAATGTTAACTCTTACAGGATCCTAAGGCTCTACACCTACACCAGGTGACTTAACAAACTGACTTTAATGTTTATTTTAATTAGCTAGAACACACGTTTTCATGTTAATGGAAACTGTAATTTTTTTTTGCCATTGGTATTATACTACAAAAGAAATCTTTCTGGAGATGAGGTAACATTTCAAAAGTTTATTATCATTTTAGTAATCATCTTTGTTCTTCAGATTTCTAGAAGTTGAAAAGACATTTTAATTCCATAGTGGTATGTGGGTACCCTCCTGATCTTGGATCATCTGATAAACTCATATTCATAGTTCAATACTCAGTTCAAGATATATAAGTTCCGTGAAGGTTTTTTTAAGGAATTTTCCCTTATTCTTCCACTTTCAACCTTCCTTCTAGGGAAACTAATCTGCTTCATATGTGTGTTTCCACATGTTACTTGCTTTGAAAAACTAAATAAATACAATTTAAATTTGAATCAGCGAGATCTCATAAAATATCAAGTGAAATTCAGTATAAACACTGTTAGTGCTAAAAATCAAGTATTTTAGTACTATGAGATGTATTAAACGCATGGCAATTATTCTACTTTTATAGTTACTAAAGGGGAAAATCATAGTTAACAAGTCAACATTTAGATAAATATCTTTTCCAAATCAACATAGTTTATGAATGGATATACTCACTGATATGTATGTGTGTGTGTGTGTGGGTGTATGTGTGTGGTGTGTGTGGTGTGTGTGTGGGTGGGTGTGTGGGTGGGTGTTTGTACAGTATAGGTGTGTTCTCCTTGGTGGGAGGGGGTAAGGCAAGGTCGCATGATTGACTTACAGTTATTTAAAAATAATTTTATTTTTAAATTACAGTTGACATACATTATATTAGCTTCAGGTGTACAGCAAACTGATTAGACATTTACATAATTTATGAAGTGATCATCCCAATAAATACAGTAACCATCCGACGCCATAGTTACTACAATATTATTAACTATATTCCTCATACTACACTTTATATCCCCATGACTATTTTGTAACTACCAACTTCTACTTAATCCTTTTTCACATGCCCCCAATTTCCCTCCCATCTGGCAACCATCAAAATGTTCTCTGTATCTATGAGTTTCTATTTATTTATTTTTTTATCATTTAGATTCCGTATGTAGATGAAATCATATGTCATTTGTCTTTCTCTGACTTACTCCTCTCAGTACAATACCCTCCACGTCCATCCATGTTGTTGATGGCAAGATTTCATTCTTTTTTTTTGTGGTTGAGTAATCTTCCATTGCATATATGTACCATCTCTTCTCTTCTTTATCCATTCATCCATTGATGGACACCAGGTTGCCTTCATATCTTGGCTATTGTAAATAATGTTGCAACAAACATATGGACTCACATGTACCTTCAAAGTAGTTCTTTGGGTTTCTTTGGATAAATACCCAGAAGTCAGATCACTGGGTCCTTTTTTGTCTCTTGTTATAACTTTTGTTTTAAAGTCTATTTGTCTGGTATAAGTATTACTACGCCATCTTTTTTCATTTCCATTTTCATGAAATATCTTTTTCCATCTCTTTACTTTCAATCTGTGTGTTTCTCTTGATCTGAAGTGAGTCTATTATAGCCAGCATATGTAAGGGTCTTGTTTTTCTGATCCATTCAGGTACACTATCCGTTGATTGGAGCATTTAATCCATTTACATTTAAAGTGATTATTAATAGACATGTAGTTATTGCCATTTTATTATTCATATTTTTCTTTTTATCTTTCTTTCTTTCTTTCTTTCTTTCTTTTTTTTTTTCTCTCCCTTCCTCTTAAAGAAGTTTCTCTAACATTTCTTGTAATACCAGTTTGGTGTTGATGAACTCTTTTAGCTTTTTCTTATCTGGGAAACTCTTTGTCTGTCTTTCAATTCTGAATGATAGCTTTGCTGAATAGGGTAATCTTGGTTGTAGGGCCTTGCTTTTCATCGCTTTGAATATTTCATGCCAATCCCTTCTGGCCTGCAAAGTTTCTGTTGAGAAATCAGCTTCTAGTCTTATGGGAGCTCCCTTTTTGGTAACAAATTGCTGTTCTTTTGCTGCTTTTAAGATTTGTTGTCTTTAACCTTTAGGATTTTAATTATGATGTGTCTTCTTGTGGACCTCTTTGGTTCATTTTGTCTGGGAATTTCTGGGCTTCTTGGGCTTGTATGTCTATTTCCTTTGGCAGGTTAGGAAAGTTTTCCATTATTATTTCTTCAAGAAGGTTTCCAATTCTTTCTTATCTCTCTTCTCCTTCTGGGCTATATACTGCAAGTGTCGGTATGCCTAATATTGTCCCAGAAGTCCCTTATACTATCCTCATTCTTTTGGATTTTCTTTCTTGCTGCTGTTCTGCTTTGGTGTTTTCTGCTACCTCATCTTCTAAATCACTGATTAGATTCTCTCCTTAATCTCATCTACTGTTGATTCCTTCTAATGTATCCTATATTTCATTTATTGTATGGTATTCATCATTTCTGACTGGTCCTTTTTTATGTTTTTTATTTCTGTTTTCATGTTTTCTATCTCTTTGTTAAAGTTCTCATTGAGTTCATCTACTCTTCCCCTAAGTTCATTGAGCATTGTTATAACCAGTGTTTTGAACTTTGCATCTGGTAGATTGCTGGTCTTCATTTTGTTTAGTTCTTTTTCTGGAGCTTTGTTCTGTTCTTCATTTGGAACATGTTTCCTTGTCTCCCCATTTTGGCTGTCTCCCTGTGTTTACTTCTATGTATTAGGTAGGGTTGCTATGTCTCTCGTTCTTAGTAGAGTGGCCTTATGTAGTAGGTGTCCTGTGGGGCCCAGTGGGGCCCTCTC
This sequence comes from Eonycteris spelaea, assembly GCA_003508835.1. Classification (NCBI taxonomy): domain Eukaryota; kingdom Metazoa; phylum Chordata; class Mammalia; order Chiroptera; family Pteropodidae; genus Eonycteris; species Eonycteris spelaea. Next base: position 2,050,507 of record PUFA01000228.1, read on the forward strand.
CCTGGTCATCTGAGTTGGGTGCTCCAAGTATATCACTTGTATGGGTTATGTGTACCCTCCTGTTGTAGTTGTGCGTTGCTTGCTGTTCACACATCGAGGAATTGACCTTCAGACTGATTGCTTGTGATGACTGGCTGTGACCAGTGGAAGAGCTGTTGTGCAGGCCCTGACTCTACAGAGCAGGATTCACTTTAACAGGGCTCTAGTGCATGTTCTGACTGCCCTTTGGATGTGCTATCTGCAGAGGCAGCTGGATGGTGCTCTGGTGTAGTCTGAAGCTGACCACTGGGTATGTTGGTTCTGGAGCCTCTTGGGAGAGACTCTGGTGCAGGCCAAGTTCAGCCACTGTCCAGCCCTGCTCCTGGGATATTTGGCCTTAGCCACCAAGCAATCTGCAGATAGCCACCACCTGCACTGGGATTGGAGGTGCCTTCAGAAGCCAAGTTGTAAACTGAGGTCAGCTGCTGTTAGTGCCAGGCTTGAGCCTGGTTCAGAAAGAGTTGTGGGGCACACCAAGGCCAGATGCTGCTTGTTTGGGTTTTTTGAACCTTTGAGAGATTTTAGGAAAGTCTGCAGGATGAGCCTAGACAGGCTGTTTGTATGGAAAAGCCATTGGAAGCGGCTTGGGTGGGCCTTCAAGTTAGGTGGGGCAGAGTCTCAGAGAATCGTAAGGGCCAAGTAGATGGAGACTCAGATATGGCACTTCCTGCCTCTGCACACAGGGATTGGGAAGGGCTCAACAAAGAAATAGTGGCCTCTGCCAGCGCTTCTGTCTGGGAGAAAGCTACCCCTCCAGCACCTGCCTGAAGCTAGACAGCTTAGTTCTTCATTATGAGTCCCTCACACCCCCTAGCTGCTGCCCCAGTGTTAAATTTCACAGTGAATCCATTAGCTAGTAAGTCTATGTGTGGACTCTTTAAGAGAACACTTGGGACTCCAGCCACCCTCCATCCCAATCACCCACAATCTCTGCTGTTTTTTCCTTCCCAGAACCACAAACCCGGGCTGGGACCCCTTGCTCCTCAAAAGGGACCTCTGCAGCCAAGATACTCCTCCCAATTCTCAACCACCACACTCGGGTGTGGGACCAACCCCTTCCATGTCTCTGCCCCTCCTTCCAGTCTCAAGGTGGCCTCTTCTGTATGTCCTTAGTTATAGGATGTCTTGTCAGGTGCACTTCAGGTAATTCTTATTAATGGTTGTTCTGTAGTTTAGTTGTAATTTTAGTCATAATTTTGGTCATGGGAGAAGGCAAGCTCAGTGTTTATCTATTTTTCATCTTGACCAGAAATCTGCCTTATAGTTTTTTAATGTGTGGTGTATATGACTGTTTGAATGTGTGTGTATGTTTGTGTGTGCTTTAAGTGTAAAATAAATATGGTGCAGTGAAAAATTACTGAACTAAAAGTCAAGTATCACAGGTTTTAATCATCCTCCTTAATCTTATGTTGTTTCCTCAAAAAAAAAAAATGACTTAACTTCTCTGATCTTTCTTTATTTCTTCCTTTAAATTGCAAATTAAAAGCTTCAATCAAACTGGTCTTAAAATAGAAACTAAATATTTTTTAAAGCTACTCTTACCCTGTAGATTTGATGTTCCAATTACATTAGTCTGTTCACCTAGCAATTAAATTAAACAGCATAGTATATTATAATTCCATTTATAATAAATTCCATTTATAATAAAAACCCTGCAAACTCTTTTCAACAGTTTACAGAGGACCTGAAACAAAATATGACAAATGAAAAGGACACTGTCCTCAGTATAAACTGGTTATTCTAACAGTCCTATCAAATAATCTATTTTCCTTATGTTTGCATGATCTTCTTTAGAAGTTTAAATATAGTTCTAGTTTTATATGTGCAATTAAGAGCATCACTCATAAAATAATACTTTTCAGTACAGTTACATTTAATGGTTCCAGGTTGCACTGAAATGCATCTTTAAAAGATGCTAAAAAAATCAATTTCTGTGTAGTTTACCTTCTCCTAAAATATGCCTCTTTAACATGTGATTCAAAAGTTGAATTCTTGTCCAAAACATAAAATGTGTTCTTAAAATGGTCTGTCTTCTTCAATGCTCATTATGGCAAATAATAGATTATATATGTGTGTGTGTGTGTGTGTGTGTGTGTGTATGTTGTCTTTTAAAATATTTAATATTTTTAAGGTATAAATACAAGAAAACTCGATGAATTGATATTAATCTTTGTATCTCTAGAATAGCTGATTGCACTAAACAGAATAAAGTCCTACAAAAACGTTGCTTCTCTCCAAAAAATAAAAGAACTATTTTCACATCTGGTAGATAAAAACAACTTTAAAATAATCTTTTTTTTACCTTAATTTAGGAATAAATCTCAACCATTTAAAAATAAATTTGTAATATCTATTTCTAAAATGTGATATAGCTGAACAGAAGTCACTTTTACATCTTCTGTTAATGTAATTTTTGTGGAAATACATCCTAAAAACTAAGGAAATCCTTAAAATTATAAGATGTCAGAACCAGCTGTATTAGAGGAATTAGTTATAAAGCCAAGGAATGTGAAAGCACATGGCCAAAAATTGTGTGACCCAGAGGATTGGAAATAAAATGTTGCTAAGCCACAGATGCCTAGAACCTATTTTTCATTTCCAGTAAATTGAAAGTCCCTTTGAAACACAGTTCTGTGGAAGAAAATCACCTTAACATAGATTAATAGAAATAGTCTCTTAAGTGATAGATGAAATCTTGTCATAGTAATAAATCTGTGATCATACAATGCAATATGCTCAAGTTGAAAACCTTGAGCCATTTATTTTAAAATCAAATGTGATGTTTATTTAAAATAATGAAACCCAAAAGGAAAGCTGTGTATACACTTGTGAGAATTAAATGTGGGTCACTAGAGGGCGTGCATTCCCTTTCACAGTTTGTATGGTCCTCAATTTGGCTTCTCTTTTATTTTCTTATCTACATGACGATAATATGGTTACAAATGGATTTTTCATGGGAATTCTCTTACAGAGAAATATAAAATGTCCAAAAATATAGATAAAATGGTGTGAAAAGAACATGTTAGTAAGACAACCCTCAGATACATAGTTAAGATGCTTTCGGCCATTTTAACACACACAAAAGCGTCTTGCAGTCATACTATGAAGATTCCCTTAAGAAAATGTCTTTAGTTTGGGGAGACTTACTTAATCCAAACAATACTGTGACATGTTTTGGACTTTGTAACTCAGTAGTTTTCCCCCAGTTCAGTAATTTACCTAACTTTTGAACATTTACATAGAGACCCTCATACTCTATAAATCTGCATATGATGACATGCCTGTACCATCTAGATTAAGTTTTCCAATTGTTAATTTTACATTCAATCAAATTCAAAGGAAAAAATAGTACTTTAAACATCATGTTCATGTCACATGCTTGGAAAAAATTAAATTTATCTCCGATAATAACTATCTAGATTATTACAAATTTTATAGAGAGGTCATGAACAGAGAGATTTAAAAACCTACTTTATTTCAACACACAGTGAAGCATGGAGTGAAGATTCAAAACCAGGTTTGTCTGAATCCAAAAATTTCCACTACTCTATACTTATTTTTCTTTGTTCCAAATGAAAAGGAAACCCATTTTTAAAAAGTATTAAAGAAAAGTCAACATGACCTTCCTGTTTCTTGCTATACACTAAAGTCTGGTGGTTACTACTGTGCTATGTTGGATTATATCAGAATTTGCTCAGAGTCCCTAAAACTAGAAAATTAATTCTAAACATTTTCGTTTACCTAAAGTATGATCCTTAGTTGCATAATTGATATCTTCATGACATTATAAAATACTTTCCCTAGTTTATTTTTACTTTGGAATCTTTCTTAATTTGCTAAAATCCCCAAATTTCCAATCTATTGTTGTTGTTTTCTGAACTTAAAACTGATATTAAGTATAGATGACATAGGTTATTTACGGCATATAATAGGATTAAGACAACGGCTAGCACTGGAAGTTTTGCAATTGGAAAAATAGTTCAATTGTATGAGATTGTCACTTATCCACTGATATTTAAAAAACTAACTTTGAAATACTTTTTTTCATGGAAATATAGCTCTGTATTTAAAGACAGTCAAATGCAACTCTAGCTAGAGTCTATGAGACATCACAATGTAGAAGAGTCATAATCTAGGATAAGTGCACAGTTTCCACCGAGAGACCTCGACAAATTCCTTAACAGTCTCAGTCAAGCTTTTAATTTCAGCTAAATAATTTGATTAAATAACCTTTAATTTCTCATTTAAAAAAAGCTTGACAGCTTAAGAATGGAGCATCTTGTGCTAGATGCCTAGGTTCAAATTCCGACTGCATTGCTTCCTGTAAACTTTATGCCATGAGAAGTCACTTGACCTTTCTGTGCCTCACTTTTCCCATTTGAGAAAGGAGACAATAATAAAAAAATACTTTATAATGCTATTTTTAAATTAAATTTATTGGGGTAACATCGGTTAATAAAATTAATATAGGTTTCAAGTGTACAATTTTATAATGCTGTTTTAACAGTCAAATATGTTCATATGTATAAAATACTTAAAAGAGTGCTTGATAAAATGCATTTACTTTTTAGCTACTGTGATTATTGCTTTCCATGACTCTTTCTTACTTGAGTTTGAGAAATCCTTATGCCACTACTCACTTGCTCATTGGAGGGAAGAGGTATTTGTTTTCGTGTTTTGTTAAAGATTGGTAAAGTAAAAGCCATTATTGTAATCACAAGAATAAAAATTTAAAGAAAACTACAACAAAAAGAAAAAGACAAATCAATATAACCATCAATAGCAAAGTAATCTCACTTATTGCACCCTTATTGCAGGAATAGGCAAACTATGGTCCATGGAATAAATATGGCCCACCACTGTTGTTTTTGTAAATAAAGTTTTATTGAACACAGCCACACTCATTCATTTTCATATATATATTTATGGCTGCTTTCTCACTATAGCATCAGAGTAGTTACAAAATAAACTATATGGGGCCAAAGACTAAAATCATGACTGTCTGGCTCTTCAGAAAAAAAATTGCTGATTCTCACTGCTCTGTAGTGTGAAGTTGAGATGACCTATCTCTCCCAACATTCAGATGGGATACAAAATGGTGTGGTTCACAGTAGCCATATTGCTTTGCTCCCTCTCAAAAATATGCATTGGCTGCCCGTGATCAGACTAAAATTTGCATTCCTTAGTCTGGCACTGACATTTTTATTATAAACTACTCTACCTTTCAACCTCATCACTTACTAACCCTTGTCTCCTTCCTATAACGCCTTAGTTCTACTCTATGGCAAATCAAAACACTTACAACTCTGTGTAAATGCTGGTGGTATAAAGGCTGTTTCCCATTTTTTGATTCTCCTTTCCCTTTCCCTTGAGTCCAATATGCCCCTATCCTTTAACTGTCCACTCAGATGCTAATTCCTCCATGAGCTTTCCACACTCAACTCTCAAGCGGGAAATTAGTTTGTTTTTTTTTTTTCCTTATAATGTTTCTAACATTTTATCAGCACTTCATGACAAAGTTTATGCTAGAGTACAAACTTCTAGAGGGAAAGTCTAAGTATGGTTCATAGTAACAGCAAGTGGAGTGCTTTATAAATCATAGCAATCCATTAGCTATTGGTTGAATGAATATGGAAATTATCAAGAAAACTAATGGCGCTGTCACTATATTCTTGAAATACTGTGGACTCCTACTGACTACAGGAATGTTCAAAGAACCCCTCCACAGGTTGGATGGTGCCCTGGACCCTGTGGGAGGCAATTTAAACTTTAAATACTCTCAGTGTGAAAGCTTGCTGAGTTTAAAGGACTTCAACGTGCTTTTATGTTATGGGTCTTTAAAGTTTAAATAACTTCCAGTCAAAGTTCAGAAACTATCTAGTGCAATGTGGAAGGCCATTTAAATCTGACATGTACTTACTGCCCCACTGCCACTTCCCCAGTATCATGAGTTGTTTCAATCTGTCTGCTTCTTTTAGTGAACATCTCTATAAACTTTAGTTAAAACATAAAGCAAACTCACTGGTCTACAAAGAAAGTATCTTATTCAGCTCAGGGGGACATAATAAAATACTATAGATTGAGTGGCTTAAACAACAGAAATTTATTTCCTCACAGTTCTAGAAGCCAGAAGTTCATCAAGGTGCCAGCATGGTCAGGCTCTGGTGAGAGCTCTCTTCCTGGCTTGTCACCCTGTTATCTTGTCACTGTGTCCTCACATAGCAGAGAGAAAGACAGAGAGCAAGTTCTCTGATGTCTCTCTTTATAAGGACACTAATCTCGTGACGAATGCCCCACACTCGTGACCTCATGCACATCTAATTATCACCCTAAGGCCGCATTTTCAAATACCATCAATTGGGGTTAGGCTTTTAATATATGAATGTTGGGGGCATAATTCAGTCAATAGGAGACAGGTTACATTTCATCTGTGTGTGGTGGCATGACATGTGATGATTTATAGAGGCACAGGTTTCTGATTAGGGAAGATATCAAAATAAGAATATTCTCAGAAGATGTCAGAATATTTTCTATTATAACACAAATGAGGTAATGAGAAGATAAATGTTCCATATTAATAACTGAAAACTCAACTTTCTCTTGGAAAAAGAATGTATATTTTTATGTAACTAATAATCAAGAGTGTTGAGGAGAGACTATTCCATTATGTGAGCACTGTCTGGCCTGTGAGCTGGACCTGGGCCAGAACAGAGATTGCTTATCACAATACTGTACCCTTTAAAGACAGTCTGAGTGTAATTGATGTTCATTCTGACATAAACCTATACCACTTTTCCTGCCTCTTGCTAGGTGCTGGATCCTGGAACAGGCTGTTGTCCCAACTTGGTCAAGCACATAAATTCCAGTACCTGGTAGTATGCACGTGCTAGTACCTGTGACTATTCTTGACCCTTTTACCCTATATAGTTCTTTGACAACTGCCAAACGGCACAGAGGATATCCACTTTGTCTTGCAGCTGCCCAAGACACCTTTCATAGGTAAGCTTCCCTTTATAAACTCAGTTAAATGCTGAGTGCAATAGCCTGCTTCTTTCTTCAGTCTTTCCTTGCCCTCTACTTCCGGTGTTGGATTGTCTGTCTTGGGGTTTTCCCTGGGTCTGTGAATAAAATTTCCATAATGCCAGGGCAAACAGAGTCATATAAATTCCTTATCAGAAATGAAGAAACAGATCCGAGTGAGATGACATGACTCGTTTTAAGTCACATAGCTTATAAGGGAAAGATCCAAGGCCAGAACCATCTTCATGGCCATAGACCCAGCAGCTCTAAAATCCATTCCCTGTGTTTCTCTTGTCTTCTCTGTATCAGAGGGACACACATGTCTTGCCATTGCTTTCCCTCTGGGTTCCACTTGGGTTTGCCAATTTGAAACACTAGCAAAATACTACAGGGCAGATAGAATAGACAAGCCAAGGTATTTTTCCTTCATACTCCATATTGCTGGTATTTCTAGAGCAGCTACATCCCACTATGGCTTCCGTTTCCTCTGAATGGCCCTCCCCTCCACTGGGAGTCCTGACAGTGTTAGTCCCTGTCAGAAGGCCCCAGCTTTTGGACCATCCCCTCCCTGGCCTGTTCCTAGATTTCTAGGGATTTCACGGCTTTCTGATGTTGCTACTGTCATCAGTAGCCTCACCATCACCTGCGCTGCTTTGCTATTTTTCACCACCTGCTCATCCAAGTCCTCTCTGAAATGCCTAGCATGTATTCTGTTCCCGACAAGATACTGACAAATACTCATGCATTATCCCAAGAATATTACTAGATATTTACTATCTTCTAACTTCTGGGTTAAGCGATGTAGATCTAGAAAGAAAAGAAGTATCGCCTGCCCTCAAGGAGTTAACTGAGATAACAAATGTGCAAAAACAGAATCATTATGATAAAAGTCTGCAAATAGTTTAAGAGAAGGATTAGTGAGGCTGAGAAATATCAGTGAGGTTAAGTTTCCAAACAGAAAAGGTAGTTAGTTGGGAGCGAGGAACATGGGAGTGGGAAAAGGGGAAGTAATGAAAAGGAAGTCTTAAGACAACAGTAGGTACAAAGAAACAGAAGCTTGAGGGAGCATAGGTTATTGGAGACCAGAGAGTGCTTAATTAAGACTGAGGTAGAGGGCAGTGCCACTAAATTGCAGTTTGTGGCCAGTCTATGAACTATTTGTTAGTTGTCTGTGACAACAAAAGCCATCAGAGTGTAAATCAACTAAGTCAGTAGGCATACTATTTCATCTTATTTCTTTTTAATTGCAAAAGTTTCTTGACAAAGGAAGCAGGACATTGATTGATATTCTAGCTCAAGCTCTTTCATTGTGTATTGGAAATAAAATTGGCAGATGGTTTTGAGTAGCACTGGCACGTTTTTAAAAATGGGCAGGGGAGAAGGCAGGGAAGCTGGAGAGTGAGGCAGCTAAAGATCAGAAAGGAATTTCTATGCCAATCATTTAAAGAATTATGGACAGAGAAATGATCTAAATAACATTTTAGTATATCCCTCAGGAGGCTGTGAAGAGTCTGGATAGGAGGCGTGAGAGTAGAGGCAGAGCAATCAGTAAAGAATTTCTCACAGAAAATTATAAGAGACTGAACTAGGGAGAAGGCAGCCTGGATAAAAAGGAAGGATAAATTAAAATTAATTTAATAGACATACATGGAAGGATTCAGTGATATCAGATCGCTGTGAACGGTTGCACAGGCTGTTCACTGTACAAGTCTAGAAGGTGCTCTCTTACATACTGTGATATAAATGCAACTCCCTCAAGTTGTGCAGTCTAAACTGCAAACCTACATTTGAGGTTTCTATAAGAAGTGCAGGTATGCACACCTAATAAACATTTGAATGACACAGGTATGAACATCAAGACGGAAGATGAGCTAGAGATATTAATTTGGAAATCATCACATCTGGATGGCTGATAAAGATTATAAATGAGTGTGCCCTGGGAAAGAAAGTATCATGAGAAGAAAACGAAACCAAAATGTGAATCTTGTGAAGACTGACATGAAAGGGATAAGAAGAGGAGAGCGAGAAGACATAGTTAGAAATCAGGAGGGGAAAAGAAATAGGAGAAAACAATGTTCTAGAAAGTGAGGGAGAGGAAAATTTCAAGAGGAGACAAATCATCACTGTCAAGCATAGCCCAAAGGTCGAAAAGGATAAGAACTAAAAAGCAACCTTTGGAGGCAGCAATTAAGGAGCTCTCCGGTGACCTTGCTGAGAGCAGTTTTAGTGCTTGATGTCGAGTATGAGAGGGGAAAATAAGAATCGGAAGTAAGGGAATAGAGGTATTTCAGATCTCCTAAGGAAAAATCAATTTTTCTTTGCACTCAACTATGCTTCTTTTAGATGAATAGATGTGACTACTATTTTCTCACTCAGGGAACACAGTTCTAGAAACGTGGCCCTGTCTTTCTCCCTATTGGCATCCCTCTATTCCTTGCATTCTGAAAGGTTTCATTTTCATACAACTGCTGTAGCTAGACATCCAGAGCTCTGTGTAGTATCTTTCAGTTCCTATTATAGTACATTCCAGTCAACACATATATGGGACATTCCACCATACGGAAGACCCCATACCTGGTCAGGAGTAAAATATGGACCCTAGCCAAAGGAAGTTTTCAGTCTAGTGGGTGAAATAGGCATATGAATAGATCATGTCAACATAAGGCACCAGAGGTGTCACAAGATGAAACAACAGCATCACTTAGCCTAGTCTGAAGGAGATATTTCCTATCGTTAGGACTGGTGTGGGAAGAGACAAGTAAGAGTAGGGCTGTAACTGAGATGGTGCTCTGGTGCACTGATTTCTAAGATGTGGGCCCTGAACCAGCAGCATCAGCATCACCTATCTTAGATTGTCAGGTACCACCTTAAACCAACTGAGTCAGAAGCTCTGGCGGGGACCAGTCATCTATCTGTTAACAAGCACTCCAGATGATTCTGATACATGCTAAAGCAGTGGTCCCCAACCTTTTTGACACCAGGGACAGGTGCTCCTATGAGAATCTAATGCCTGATGATCTGAAGTGCAGCTGAGGTGGTGATGCCCCTGCGCTAAAGTATGAGAGCTATTGTTCCTGTGCAGGGGTTCTTAAACGTTAAGCTTATCAGAATGACCCAGAGAGCTTGTAAAAGATTCCTGGGCCTATCAACAGAGTTTCTGATTCAGCGAGTTTGGGGATGGGCCCTGAAATCTGCATTTCTAATAAGGTCCCAAGTGATGCTGCTGTTTCACGTATTGTACTGAGTGTTGCTGCTCTAAGTATGTTCTGGTCACTTAGAATTCACATTCCTACATTGTTCAAAACATTTATTAGCTTATTCTTGATTTATTTGCCAAATGATTTTAAGAACTTTAAAGGATAGTTATGTTTTTGAAATATTTGAGGATGCTATGTAAGGTTTCTATTATTCACCAAAAAATAGTTTCTAAACTAAAACTGGAGTTTATGGCCAAAATCATTGACTCTTATACATAAAAAGAAGCAGGATGCTGCAGCTAAACACTGAAATGGAAATTAGAAAACAGAGTATTAGTCTTTATTTTGTAACTGAAATCAAGTTATTTAACCTTTCTGGACCTCAATTAACCTATAACATGTACAAGTCTAGGGTCTAGTCTCCTTAGATATAAGAAGCAAAGTTTTATCTTTCTGGGTTGCAAAAGGGGCAGAAATGTTATTACTGAGACCAATAACTCAAGTATTTTAGGATAAATTCATCACAAAAAAATTAAAAATTAGCTGTTAGACACACTAATCATCTAATTAGGTTCTTCAAATAATGTAAAATATTCTAGTTTACAACTTCCTGATTATAATTCACGAATAGAAATTAAAATAAATATCTAACACAAAAATATTTTAGGCATTAATCTCATAACATTGTATGTAGAAAGAGAGGTCTTATCTAACACTTATCTAACTTTCTTCCAAGGATGTGACATCATGCCATTCAGTCAGTAGACATAAAAAGAAAAAAAAAAAACTTAGGCTGAAAAATAGAAAAAAAAAATAATGCAGTTCTGCAATTGTCTAGGGAATTTATTCTACCATTAAGTAAGCATATGCAAAATGGTCAGAGAAAGCAAATTTTAGACTGCCTGCTTACATAGGAGAAGATAAAGGTGAATTTTGGTATTTCTAAATGCCTCTAAACGTCTCTGGAGGTCAAAGATATGCCTTCATTTGTTGCATCACACCTGAGAAAATTCTCTTTATTAAGATGGCATTCACTTTAAAAGGATTCAATTTGCCATTGGTCTCACTCAAATGATACAAAAATGTAAATAAAAGCTTTTGTGAAAAGTCCCTTAAAATAACTGCTATGTGATTAGGAATTAATCTCCTTGATAAATTCCAATTAACTATATAATAGATCTGGTTTTAAATTAGTCTGTGTTCCATACTCTGATGATATATCTACATGTAAAATAATGTCACTGAATTACAGGAATAATTTACTGTTAGAAATAATTACCTTGTGACCCAATATCATCAAATATTTTTGTATCTCTCAGCGTAAGGAGGGCAGTTTATGCAATAAATACAACAAATACAGAAACTGTATAATTATTAAGGAATCAACTAAATGCACCTTAGATAATTAAGAAACTATAGTGTGGTACAAAGCTGAATTTTAAATCCCTAAATAGTTTTGAGTAAATAATGATATACCAATGAGTAAATTTAGAACTATTATAGATTATTAGAATGTCTATTTATTATTAAGAACAAGTCCATGAAGAGCTACCTAGAATTCTTAAATGCTATTGGAATATAAATTATCACAATTAGTTGAACTCTTTCACTCTTTCAACAAATATTTCTTTATTGTGTGCATGACACTACATATGGAAACTAAGTAAAATATAAAGAAGTATAATAACAGGATTCCTTTTTGTGATTGGTGGTGAGAAAAATATATATGGGTGACATTAAGGCATATGGCAAAAAGAATGTATGTAGTGTAATTTACAGGCTTAAGTGGAAAGATTTGGGGAAGCTAGACATAAAACTAGTGGAAGAATAATATTGAATACCACAAGAAAGTGCCTGTGTTTTATTTTGGAGACAATTGGAGTTATGATGATCTCAAGTTAGAAGGATCAGCATAAAAGTGACATTTTAGATAAAGTGGTTTGAAGTACATTAATCAGAAAGAGAGGCAAGTCTCACCACGGTGAGGTATATTGATTAGGTTATGGAATTGGCCATTAGGATGATTGGAATGTAATTAATAATAATAATAAGGAGCAAGGTCAGAGACAGAGACAGAGATATACAGAAATGGAGAAGTCAGTATTTTGAAGAGGAAGATGCGAAGTTCATTTTTTGTTATATTCATTAACTTTGAGATGATGTTTATTAATGGGATTTTTTCCCACCAATAGTACATAACCACCACCTCTATCTCTACCACCACTTCTACTACCAAGCCTCCAACATCATCAGCACTATCTCTATCACCTCTATCACCTCTATCACCTCTATCACCTCCACAACCTCCACCACTTCCACCACCACTACCTCTACCTCCACCATGTCCACCATAACCAAACAATAAAAGTAATAGCTATTGTATTTATTGAATTTGTCCTAACTTACAGGCACTGTATTAAACGTTTCTTAGTTAATCCTTACACTTAGTATTTTATAAATTGAGGACAGCGAACCTGAGGCACAGATATTGGTTAATTTGCCTGGGATCATAAGCTAGTAGTTAGAACAGGCAGCCTTCAAACCTGAGTAAATCCGATTTCAAAGTCCATGCTTTTCCAATATCTGCTATTCTTTCAGACGCAGACAATTAATTATAACAAACAAATATGTGTGCAATGTATGACTAACTAAGTGTGGTATTGAGGCAACAAATGTTTGCATTTGATAAAAATATAATTGAACCACTGGCTGGATGCACAAGGAGAAGTACCCAGATCATAGCTTTAAAGATATAAAAGTGAAACTTGAGAGAGTCAGTTATGTAGCTATAAGATTTGGGAGTCATTCACTTAGAGCCAGACTTGAATCAGTGAGAGATGATAATTCAGATAAAGAAATCAGAAGGCCCAAAAGATGGAATTATGAGACACTACCATAGGAATAAGGCAAAAAAGAAAAACAAGTCAGGTAAAGAGTGGTATGGGCAGAACCAGTAGTATGTCAGAAAAGCTGAAAAGGAGATCATTTTTAAAAGATCAGCATTGAATAGATCATCAAGACTGTAGTCATGACAGTTAAATGCTAGCAGTTCTTACATGGGACAAAAGAGGAATACTAGCCACCATGAAGCTTTTGGTCATGTTTGCATGGTGCCTCTTGAACCACTATAATATTTTAACCAGATTCCATCCTGTAGACAATTACCACCTACTGAATTTATTTTATTTATTTATTTTTATTTTTTAGGCGAGGCAACCCTTGGTTGACCTCACAGATTGCAAGAACCTTGTTGGCTTACAATCCCCTTATTATTATTATTTTTTTATTTTTACACCTACAGCACCTGGTCTTCCTAGGTGGTCTCCATCCAATTACTAACCCAGCCTAACCCTGCTTAGCTTCCAAGATCAGATGGGATCAAGCTTGTTCAGGCAGCATGGCCGTAGACCCACTTACTGAATTTAATTGCTCCTAAATGTTTGCTCCTTCTGCCCTTTGTTAAAGCTAAATTTATCAATCTAGGTCTTACATAGAACATCCATTATTGTACTGTCCAAATTGGGATACATTTAAGAGTAATCGTTGTGCTATATAAAGCTATGCTTGGGCAAAAGGTATAATTGGGATGGACACAGGCAACCAAGTACATAAGATCACCTTAGTTATACACTTGCTGAAGAAATATTTACTGCATAATCCACATCCTGCAGTCAGGTTACCTTGGGTGCAATCCTGACTCAGGCACTCTGTAACTTGTGTTGATAGTAATAATAGCCATAACCTTATTTTGTAGGGTTACCAGAACAATAAATAACCTATTGCAGATAAAGCTTTTAATGTTGTGCTGAGCACATAATAAAACCCTCAGTAGGTGTTAGCTTTTATTTAAGTAACATATTCTTTATGTTCCCATTGACATCTCATTCCAGGAACTTATAAAACTGCTAGAGGCGTATGATATAAACAGAATTTAGGAGACAAAAATATTTCACCACTGTCCATTACTTCCCTGAAAACATAAAATAATCAGAACATATTTTTCCTAACTAAATACATTCTCCAAACAGGAACCAGAATAAGCTTTTGAAGACGGAAATTGACATGAAGCAAACTTGCTCTGTTAATTTTCGTATCAGGAGACTCCTGAACGTACTAGGAAGGGAAGGAAATTTGGATTTTCCATATTGCTGCACTGGGAAAATCATTGGAGAGCTGTTTTTGTGGTTGTAAAGGATCCAGGATCCATATGCCCACTAAGCTTGTCTATAGGAACACATATTTAACATGACATTAATGTTCATGCTACTAAGGTAATAAAAAAAGCAAATTGATTAATAGCTTTACTGATTTATTTTTGCCATTGTGTTTTTTTCCTCCATCAATGAATGTTAAAATTTCAACTACTATCATGCATAGAGTCCTTGGAAGTTGTTGCTCCAGAGACAAAGATTCAAAGATTTTTGAGACCCATTTGACTGGAACAAGGATCGGCAAACTTTTTCTATGAGGGGCCAGATTGTAAATATTTTAGCCTTTGTGGGTCATCTAGTCTCTGTGACGACCACCCAACACTGCCTTTGTAATATAAAAGCAACCAAGGATGATACATAAATGAGCGTGTCTATGTTTTGATGAAACTTGATTTATGGACACTGACATTTGAAATTCATAAAATTTTCATGTGTCATGAAGTATCATTCTTCTTTTGATTATTTACAACCATTTAAAAATGGGAAAATAATTCTTAGCTCATGAGCTGAAGGAACACTGGCAGCGGACTGGATGTAACCTGAAGAATGAGTTTGCTGACCCCGGGATGAGAGGATTCATTCAGCCAAGAAGATAAAACCAGGAAGAAAGGCCCAGTGGTGTACCATGGAGTTATGAAAGTAGGTTATAAATCACAGATTAATAGAGAAGTATTGAAAATCCCAAATGAAGTATATGAGTAACTTCTCTAGGTGTTCTTCCTTTGCCTAGAACATCTGACACACTATTTTTAGGTATGTGTTCTCATATTTCTATACCCTTGTATACACAAATTCTAATGTCAAGTGTTCCATGCGTTCCTAAACATATGCTGCTTAGAAACATAAGACAGACTTTAATGTTCTTTCTCAATCTTGAATTATAATAGTTGGAATGAAAAGGAAATTGTACCATTTTTATTATTTTCATGCTGCCTCTGCATTTACGAAACTTCATTCTCCTCATTTTAATATGTCCACTGATTTACATAATACCTAACTTATCTACAGTGTCTGGTTGAGAATATCCACAAAAAGACTAGTTAAAAATTCTAACGCATTCAAAATAAGACTTTATAAATATTAAAGAACAGGAAATCTGTTCTGTAATTAATGACTCCTGATTTAGGATGCACAGATTGAGACATTTTGTTCTTGTAAACTAGCAGAATGGATCTCGTCTATTATAGGTGTACTTCTTCATGAAAATGAACTTTCCATTACTGGGGAAAAAAAGACATTTAATGCAAAAGTAGGCTCAGAACCGGCAAGCTCTTTAAAAGAAAAATAGCAACTTTCCGGATTAAAATATTTCCATGGCAGTTCATCACCCATGGTTTCTTTTTTCAATTCTGAAAACAGTATTTTTATTAAGGGGTCAGTTTTTGTTGGGCTAGTGATTGCTTGGGCAAGTTTTAAAAGTTAATTCATAATTATTCTCACTAACTTAACTGACATTACAGGCACCTGAGGCTTCTGGAGATATTGCTTAAGTAGAAACAGTACCTTCAAAACAGACAAGAATGAGTTTTCCCGCTAAACAATTACTCTTTGCTAAAGGATAAAGCCAGGGGTAAAATCCTCTCACCTTTTCCTAATTTCGGAATCCACAATAATCTGCCTCTTCTTTTGGGGAGGTGGTGGTGGAAATTCCTCTTGGCCATGCTTTACCAGGATTTGTTCCCTCGTAGTCACCATAGTTACTGTTTCCATTACAGTTGTCTGTGTTAGTGATGGCTGAGTGGTGGTGACAGCCTGTGAAATCTGTGAGAAGTATTGAAATAGAGGTCACACAATGCTTGAAAGACTTCAGTAAAGACTGCTTGGAGTGGCAAAGGAAAATAATGAGAAACTGTTCCTGCTTGTTGGTAAATCGACCTTCAGATCAAAATAGCACCATACTGAACCCAAATCAAATTGTTTTATCTAAGTTAAGTTATGTTGACTGAAATAGCAAAGGAAGATAATCTCGAAACCAAAAGTAAACTTACTGCCTTCTCAATTTATTACTCAAGCTATGGGAAATAAAGGGAGCAATGGAGAAAAACTTAGAATGTCATTCTGACATTTAATTAGACATGCTGTTTAAAACATTTACAACATCGAAGTAAATTTTACTAAGGTTTCCCAGAACCAATTTCATTGCCTGGCACAAAGTAGATACTTGTTAAATAGTTTGTTGAATGCATCTTGTGACTATGGATGGTCTAGACATTTGAAACAAAATTATTTGATCTTTATAATAAATGACTTTTTATGCAAATAAGTAAAATATTTTTTTAAATTAAAACAAAAGAGTAATGTAAAGTGCCTATTCGTCCAGAAATAGACTTAAGCTGCATGTTACTCAAAAGCTAAAAAGTATACTACTCTCGCTTGATTTAAATTAGTGAATCGTTTCCCAAATCAACAAACAAACAAAAATAGACTCATAGAGATCAAAATGATGGTTGCTAGATGAGAGTGGGGCTGGGAAGCTGAGTGAAAAAGGTGATGGGGTTAAGAAGTACAAATTGGTAGTTACCAAATAGTCATGGGGATGTGAACTACAGCATAGGGAAGATAGCCAATAAGATTGTAATAACTGTATAGTGTCAGGTGGGTACTAGACTAATTGGGGAGATCACTTTGTAAATTATATAAATATATATCTACCATGTTGTACACCTAAAACTAATATAAATAATATTGAATGTCAACTCTAATTGAAAAATTTTAATAAAATAAAATGAAATACATATTTGAGTTTCCAAAGTTATCATTAAAGAGTGTTCTTGGTTTAAAAACACACTGACTTTCTGTTCAGACTTGTTAAAAAATATTTTAGGCACAAATCATCACTTTTTAAATAAAATAGTTTGTGACCCAAGTCATGACAGATCATTACCATAGTTCACGGGCATTGCCAGATAGACAACTCAATACAATTGTGAGACACCTTCCTACTTTCCTTCCTTAACCACCAATTCTCTATCTCACCGTCCTCCTGTTTTAGGACTAAAAAATCACCTCCTGGGATGTTGATCATTACCCTTCTAGTAAACCAAATTATTTGGAAGACCTATTTTCAAGACCAAAACAGATTCACTTATAGGTACTTGATACGCAGAGAGCCAGGGACCAGGTTAGGGCCAAGATTAGTTTTATTGATTTTCTTGAACTTGCCAGGAGATAAAGAAAGGCTTTGGGGTAAATTCCATGCCTCACGACTGATGACTCATTTCTTCAATGGGAGAAAATCAGGGAAGCCTCAGAATCTTCGTATTTCAGCTTCCAAACAGGCAATTGATGGTAATGAAGTTTTTTGTTATGATGTCTTGTGTGAAAATTATTTTTGACAAAACATTTTAAAAGTGCTAACCTTTGTGCAAGCCACATCTTTACATATGTCAAGGCCTTACTGACTTCCATATTGGTAGCCTTAACAGTTTTTTTTTTCTTAAGGACATTATGAAATACAGAGTTTCTACATGTGACAAGCACAGCTTTTTACCTTCTCTAAAATGCCTATAAATTCATTACTCAGAGTCAATCACTTTGCTTCAAACAATAATTATATAGTCTGTTGACAACTTATGCCAAATGAAAGCAGAAAGTAACTATTTTTAAATGCTTGAAATATAACCTCAAATTTAATTGTACACAACACAAAATGACCATTGTGTGATCAAATTAAGTTTACCTTTAATCGAAAAGAAAATGTAGTTTTGAAGCAGGATTCCAAGAGCATTTCATTTTCCCAAAATAATATTTTTAACCATGAGCAAACTTTTGCATATGATGACGAAATGAAGAAAATATTTCTCAGATAGAAAATTTATAATTTTATATGTACAGGCACCAGAATGCAGAGATTCTAAAACATAATGCTATATTTTTGGAGTTCCATCTAATGTTATGGAACATTTGTGTTACTGAATATTTCGCTGTGATTTAATTTCTGTAGTTTTATATTTTCTCATTGATATCTATCCTGAAATTGAATAAATGTGCCTGTGGAGGGTAGAGGAAAGGGAAATGGCAAAATGATATACTATGAAATTGCATTTAAGAATATAGCAAACTTTATAATATAAAAATAATCATTTTTAATAAAATAGACAAGCATCTGTAATTTTTCTATACTATATTCATTACTGTACTATAATTGAAAATACTACTTAATTTCCCTTGAGATAAAAAAAATAAGAAAACAAATATGCATCAACCCTATAAAATAGGGTATAATTAGTTATACATAACAAATTTATAATTACTTTCAACACTTATCCATATAATAAGGATAAAAGACAACTGACCATGTACTAAATTTCTCCATGATTCTTATTGACCATAACAACTATATGTTAGAATCATTAAAAATATACACAGGAAGAGATTATGGAGGTGATTTAGCATAACCTCCTACTTACTTTAGGATTCCATACTGCCAGAAGCAGACAATTTCCTGAATCTGGCACCAAATTTTTCCAATGATAAAGATCTTTGCACCTAGTGGGAACCTAATGACTTCATTCATTTAAAATTTATTTTGAACACTAAGCCAACACAGAATAAACTGAGTATTATTTTTGCTTGTCTTAAAGATGTAAAGCTTGATTATCATGATTCTGATAAATCTTTATTTCCAAGCACTATAACACCAGGTACTTGCTAGAATTAGATTTAATATGATTGCTGCTCCCAAACCTAGGTTTCCTGCTTTAGACACCATATTCAATTAAAGTCATCTAAAGTTTTGTAAGTTACTCAGGACCTGAATCACAATATTTCAATTAAATTCTGACAGGTATTGATGATATATCACTACAGGATATTTAGAAATGAATAAAATGGAACCTTTATTTTGGAGGACCTAACAGTCTAGTAATGAAGGTGTCAACCACATGAATAGTTGTGAGATAAGGTGAGTGCCTCATGAAAATATATAAGTATGCAAAATAATTACATGCACTGAGTATATAGTAATCAAGGAAGTTTCCTTTTAAATGTTAAAGACAAGGGAAGTAAAAGCAAAAATAAATGTATGGGACTATATCAAACTGAAAAGCTTCTGCACAGCAAAAAGAAATGGTCAATGAGGCAAAGAGGCAACCATATGAATGGGAGAAGATATTTGCAACACCTCCGATATGAGGCTAAAATTAAAAATATACAAGGAACTCACACAAGTCGGTAACAACAACAACAAAAACAAACAATCCAATCAAAACATAGGCAGAGGACCTGAACAGACACTTCTCCCAAAAAGACATACAAATGGCCAGCAAATATATGAGAAGATGCTCCACTTCACTAGCCATTATGGAAATGCAAATCAAAACCACAAGGAGATACCATCTCACATAGGTTAGAATAGCTGTTATAAACAATACGAGTAATAACAAGTGGTGAAGAGGATGTGGATAAATAGCAACCTTCATGCACTGAGGGTGGGACTATGAATTGGTACAGCCACTATGGAAAACAGTATGGAGGTTCCTCAAAAAACTAAGAAGTGAACTACCATACGATCCAGCAACCTCTCTACTGGGTATTTACCCCAAAGACTTGAAAACACATATCTGAAAAGATATTTGCACACTGATGTTCATAGCAGCATTATTCACAGTGGCCAGGACATGGAAACAACTGAAATATCCTACGATAGATAATTGTCTAAAGAAGCTGTGGCACATGTATACAGTGGAATCTTACTCAGCCATAAGAAGAGATGAAATACTGCCATTTGCGACGACCTAGATGGACCTCGATATAATCATGCTAAGTGAAATAAGCCAGGTAGAAAAAGTTGAAAATCACATGATATCACTCATGTGTGGGATATAAATCTAAAAGCAACAAACAAACATGACAAACAGACTCATGCACATGGACAGTGGACTAGTGGCTACCAGAGGGAAGAAGGGAGAGGGAAGGAGATTGGAGTAAAGGAGGGCAAATAAGTGGTGACAGAAAGAAACCTAACTTTGGGTGGTGAACACACAATGCAATATATATACAACATACTGTTGAATTTTCCACTTGAAAATTATTGGATTTTGTTGATCAATGTGGCCCCAGTAGTTTTTAATAAAAAAAAAAAATGTTAAAAAAATAAAAATTAAAAATAGAAAATAAATAAATGTTACAAAACCAAATTTCCCTAAGCCAGTACCTTAACATTTAAATTTATTCTGATACTAAAGGCTGCATATAACATTTATCCTTGTTCATATGATCATTTATAATGGTAAATACCAGAACCAGCCCAATGTCAGTAGGTGATGGTTTAAATAAAGTATAGTACATGCATGTGATAAAGTATTGTACATGTTTCAAATATTTTTAAGTGTCATTGAAATTGTTTACATTATAATGCTGAATAAATAATACAAGATATAAATGTTGGTAGTTATATTTTGGCAGAGAAAGCATAGATAACTTCTATTATGCACTATACATTTCTGCATTCTTTCTATTTTCCAACTTTCTACCACAAAATGTTTCTTGCAAAATTTTGCTTTTATAAACAGAGAAAAATTTCAAACTTTTTTTCTAAATTGTTGTTTTAATTCTATCATTCCTATGTATCTTTAGAATTATGAGTCTCTCGTTCAAATACATTAAATTAGGACAAATAAATCTCTGATAAGGATGACTTACTGCCTTCACTAAAATGGTAAATAGGGCAAGGCCAAAATTAGAATATAATATATTTGAGCTATATTCAAAAAAACTTTGAGTCTACCTAATAAATTCTAACCCATTAATTAACCTTTCTCTATTTTGATTGTGGTTATACTGAAAATTACTTTTAAATGTCCTCATGAAAATAAATGTTTTTAAACATCATTCCCTTGACCTGTCAGGTAATTAGTCCAGTAGAAATGAAAGAGAGTTTAGAATTATTTGTCTTTAGATTGTGAAGTTAGTGGCTCTTACAGTGATTAAATGTAGAGGCCTGTGAGCCAGACTCCACAATTCTCAAACGCCAGGTCCATAGTTCACGTACAGTACTGTCTGATGGAGGTTAGTTACTATCTCAGAGTTTTGACTTATTTTCTCCATATATAAAATAGGAGTAATAACACATCCCTCACAGGAGTGTTGCAAATACGGCCAGTTTCACGGGTGTGCAAATTATGCAGGCACCCAGCTTCCTTCACTCAGAAGGATTCCACGCTTAGTTTCATACTCTGTGTCACCCTCTTGACTTTCTCAATAATTTTTTAACAGAAGCCCTGCATTTTAATTTTGCACTGGGCCCCATAAATTATGTAGCTTATCCTGGATGCAAAAAATTGAAGTATGTCATATCTATACACAGTAAGTTCTTTCTCAGTAGATATTATTAGCAATAAGCACTATCATTTCTAAATGTTCAGAGAAGATTCAGGGCTTTATTTTTCTATACTGGACTTTCTAACTCATAAAGTTATGTATGCTGATTTCTAAATGTTACATTTTCCCACTGTGAGAAAAACTGGAAAAGTATTTACACAGTCTGTTGATAGTTCTAGGGTATACATCTTCTTGCAGTAAGATTGTATAATTTTGGTAGGTCTGGAAAAACCAAATTACTCTTGAACAATAAAATTCTTTATCATCTTCTCTTCCATTTATTTAAAAATGCACATTTTGAAAAGAAAATATATGTATATTTATTTTAATCATATTTAAAGAATTTAAGAAAACATACAATGAAAGGAAATATTTCTTTTCCAACACCATCTTCGGCTTCTCAGGGGCAACTAGTTGTATTTACCACCTGTTCTTATATTTCAAATTAACTTTCTTGGTGCTGTTATTTTTGTCTGATATTCTTAATTGCAGCTTTTAATTTTCCATTGAATTATTTAAATATTCTTGCCTTTGTAAGGTCCTTGGGATTAGAGATTTCTATTTCTTGCCTTGTGAGATATTTCACTATCTGAACATTTATAGAAACGTACTAAAAGAAATTCAAGTTATAAAAATTAGTTACCTAATTTGTGTTATAATTTTATTATTATTATAAATTGAATACTTACAATAATAGCTACCAATTACAGAGCTCTCTGCATGCCCCAGGCATTGCACTAAGTGTTCTGCATTCATTATCTTATTTAAAATGCTTAGAATAGCACCTGAAGTAAAGGCTTAATAAGTGGTAGCTGTCATTACTTCACAATGGCCCTAAGAGCAAATATAAATATTATTCCCATTTTATAGATGAGTGGTAAAATTTCAAGCAGATACAACTTGTGAGTGGCAGAGTAGAGCTATAAATCCAAATCTGATTATCCCTTCATCCACCTCTTAGTAGCTATACTCACTTGCAGCTACACCTGTTCAAATTTCTGAATGGTGATTTTCCTTTAAGTGATATAACTGGGTGTGTTTATATACACACACATACATATATAAAGTCAGAAGAAGTTTAAAAGTGTACACAATGGCACATGACAATTTAATGCATTTTAGCTCTTGACGAATTATAATTAAATCTGTGCAAAATCAATGATATGTAATACACCTGATTTCTTTTACAAATATATAATCATATGGACAACTTTGGATCAAAGTTTTCTTCTGTGTGGTTTGTAAATACATAACCTTATAGTGATCAACTGATTCTTTTTGAACATTTTTTAAAAAATTTTCCCCCCTTGCCCTCCTCCTTCCCTCTTGGTAACCACTAGTCTATTGTCTATGTCCATGAGTCTCTGTTTGTTTGTCCTGTTCCTTTGTTGCTTTTAGATTTATATCCCACATATGAGTGATTTCAACCTCTTCTGTCTGGCTTATTTCAATTAGTATGATTATCTCAAGGTCCATCTAGGTTGTCGCAAATGGCAGTATTTCATCTCTTCTCATGGCTGAGTAAGATTCCACTGTATATATGTACCACAGCTTCTTTAGCCAATCACCTATCATAGGACACTGGTTGCTTTCAGCTCCTGGCCACCGTGAATAATGCCGCTATGAACATCAGTGTGAAAATCTCTTTTCAGATATGTGTTTTCAAGTCATTGGGATAAATAACCAGTAGAGGAATTGCTGGATCATAGAGTAGATCAATTCTTAGTTTTTGAGAAACCTCTATACTGTTTTCCATAGCAGCTGTACCAATTTGCAGTCCCATCAACAGTGTATGAGGGATCCTTTTTCTTTGCGTCCTCTCCAACATTTATTACTTGTCCTGTTGATTATAGCCATTCTAACCTGTGTGAGATGGTATCTCATTGCGGTTTTGATTTGTATTTCCCTAATAGCTGGCAATGTTGAGCACCTTTTGATATATTTGTTGGCCATTTGTATGTCCTCTAGGGAGAAGTGTCTGTTCAGGTCCTCTGCCCGTTTTAAGATTGATCATTTGTTGTTTGTTGTTGTTGTTGTTGTTGTTGTTGTTGAGTTGCATATTTTAGATACCAGGCCCTTGTCAGAGGCCTTGCTTGCAAATATATTTTCCTATTGAATGGTTGTCTCTTTACCTTGTTGATGATTCTTTTTCTCAGCAGAAGGTTTTTTTAGTTTGCTGTAGTACTATTCATTTATTTGCTTTTACTTCCCTTGCTTTTGAGGTCAAATTCATAAAATTCTCTTTAAGTCCAGGGTCCTTCAGTTTAGTTCCTATGTTTTTGTCTATGAATTTTATTGTTTCAGGTCTTATATTCAGGCCCTTAATCCATTTTGAGTTAATTTTGCTTTGTGGTGATAGAAAACAGTCTAGTTTCATTCTTCTGCAGGCGGCTTTCCAGTTTTCCTAGCACCACTTATTGAAGAGGCTTTCCTTTCTCCACTGTATGTTTTTTGGCTTTTCTGTCAAAAATTATTTGCCTATATAAATATGGGTTTACTTCTGGATTCTCAATTCTGTTCCACTGGTCATAATCATTGATTTTTAATAGGTGTAGAGGCACTGAACTTCCACAGCTTAAACATACTGCATAATCATAACAACAGGTTTAGTTGCAAATTGGTAGCCAGGCTTAAAACTATCTCCACAGGCATAGTAGCACAAGGCATAAATATCCAATGGTGTAAGGATTTACAACTCTAAGCAAGAGAAATAATTTATATGCTGAACTTGATAATAAACCTGGGGTAAAAGATCGGGAGCTCACAAAGGAAGCTGAGTTATGAATCAAAATGCCATAAAATGCTCCATCTCGTGAACAAGTACAAATACAGAGGAATTGCCATAGCTGAGTTTAGCATACAAGGCATGCTAAAGTTCATGACAGTGGCTTGGTGACAACATTTTAACATTAATTGCCATCCTTTTTTGATACTGGTAATAAGGTAATATAACTTCTTGAACAGATACTGCCATTGGAATCATGAGTACAATTAGAGTTGATATTCAAAAGACATCATAAAAGGAGTATTTTTCCTTTTGAAATAAAATATTATATGATAATTAAGGTTTATTCTATATAACTGTACAATTTTTATGTATTTTTCCCTCACTTCAAATTAGCTTTTGTACAAAGAGATATGTTGACTTCAGGATTCATATAAAACACAGAATCTGAGCAACTGTGTGAATTGAATTAAGTGCATCTGAAAAATTCAAGAAAAAACAAAATGTATTGCTTCTGATACACCTGACCTTACTCTACACACCATCTGACATGAAGTAATGAAACACATTCTTTAACTAGGGATGTACATTATCAAGTATACATTTAGAAAAAAAAACTTGTATTTTTCTTTATGTGGTATTTCATTTATTGTCAATATATAATTGATGTATCCCATAGATGCTGAGTATT
This sequence comes from Eonycteris spelaea, assembly GCA_003508835.1. Taxonomy (NCBI): domain Eukaryota; kingdom Metazoa; phylum Chordata; class Mammalia; order Chiroptera; family Pteropodidae; genus Eonycteris; species Eonycteris spelaea. The sequence goes on from PUFA01000228.1 coordinate 2,075,710, forward strand.
TTATCTTCACATTATTTTAATGATATACTCTAGATGTGTGAAATGTAATCATTTCAGAAGTCAGTCTTTTTTGAATAGGAAGAGGATTTTATTTTCATTATCATCTTCCAGGTGACTCTGAGATTGATATAGCAGGGATAGTTGGCATCTCTTCACTAATTACTCCAGAGTTTTATATAAAATTTCAAGCAAAGAGAAACATATCATAGACATTTAGAATTACAATGACAATGTAGAAATCTTCCCAGCCCAAACTTTTCATTTTATAAATAAGGAATTAGAAATTTCAACAGTTAACTCAGCTCTAGTCTCTTAATTTTCAATGCCTACAAAATTTTATGCTGCTGTAGGTAATGAATTTACAACATAAAAGCAATTGCACTGATAACACAAAGCCCAATCTCCAATATCTACTTTAGTTGGAGATTACAAAAGGATGTGGTTAATTTCCAAAGTTATTTAAGCTATAACTTCAACATTTTCTAATAAAACATTTATTAGGCAACAAAAGATGTTCTAAAATTTAAGATGTTTTCTCCATGAATTAAATAAGATAGACACCTAAAATAAGTGAGAGAATTTTATTTCAATTCTAGCTTTTATAAAACCATTTGATTAAAAAAAAAACCTGGCAATGGACTGATTAGACTTGGAGAGCTTTCAGGAAGCTATGAAAACGGCTGTCAAATGAAAGGCTTTAGAGTATTTTTAATTAAAATCATTGACAAAAAGAAGAGAGGCGAACCAATTTAACCACATTTCACATATCAATAGGTCTACAAAATAATACACTGAGAATAGGTACAGTCAGAATTTCCACGTAAAATGTTTTACGGAGAGTAAAAACAGGATCCCTAAAAAGTGAGAATGAGCCCAGAAAAAAAGGCAAAGAAATTTTTATCTTAACACTTTGGAATCTATTTGCATTCTTGGTATTATGAAAAACACTGGCTTATTATCTCCAACCGTGTTTTACAACACTCACTTTTGGACGTGTGAAGACTTTTAAAAGTCTCAAAGGACATATATGATAATAGAATAGATATGTACACACATAATGATCACTTTTTCTATTTGAGCCTCCATGAATACAGACACAGACATATATTGTATAAACACGTCTCATGTTCAAGGAGAGAGAAAGTCTGAGTATATTAATTTTATCTTTGAGATATTTGTGCTTGTAGTTCAGAACATTACAAAAATATTCATTAGGAATAGAGCAAAATATTCATGAAATGAAATAAGATCTATGAACTTATATGAGTCATAGAACATTCCTTATTCCTGGCAAAGATGATTTACTGTCTTTAAAAAATCACAAAACTACAGAACCTCTGGACTTACCTAGACAGACATATTCTTATATCTAAACATCTGATGTTAAGTTTAATATAAATTATGATAATAAATTATAAATATATGAATATAATATACCCTTTCCACAGTGTATATGATTTCAGTTAAATGGGGAAGATAATGTTTCAAATTAGTTAAAATATATTTAACTTTAAAGTATTAACTTAAAATTTTTTTCACTATAGTACTACTTAGTAATAATCATGATACAAATATGTTCCTCAGGGTCACAGCATTTAGAAAAAAACCTATAAATTTCAACAAGCATATTTCTTAAAAATTGGAGGAAACAAGGTCATTTGAATATTTAAGTAAGTCAATCCAAGGTATACTTCATTTGCTCTCTTTTCTCATTTAAGTATCCACATAGCAAGGATTATTACTAACTTTTAGAAACAGAAAGTATCTCTATTTTCCTAGGCTGCTTTCTCATCAATTTAAGTATCCTCTGCTTGTGTCCAGGTATTATTTAAGCCAAACCTGACTTTGTAATGCAAGGTAACAGCTCTCACAGTTGATTTTTTTTTTTTTCACATTTTGATCTTTTGCCATGGTACTGTTTCATGAGGTCAAAATCCCTCAAAGCTTTGACCTGAATAGCAGTGAAAATTTTCAGGCACACAATGTCCTTTATGTGAGCACAATCAGATGCCTTGTCATCTCAGTCACAATTCCTATAACTTACTGGATTTTAACCATCGCTGGAATTTTGCTCATTCTTTGTAGTACAATCAGTTAAAAAGAATTTAAAAGATTTAGTATATCCAGTCATTAATGGGGCTGATTTCTCCCCCTTAAACATGCGGAAAATATGCAAACAAGGGAGCTTTGATCTTCAAAGTCACAACCTTATCCTCAACATTCTTAGAATTCTTCTTATGTAATTTTAATCAAGTTAATCTGCCATTCAAGAAAGGAAATCAATGTATTTTTTAGTTATAAGATACCATTTCTTTGCTCTATCTCCTATTAATTCCTCCTTTCCCAGGTAGCTTTATTTTTGTCTTTCTAAGAGTGCTAAACTCCAGCAAAGACTTGAATTGGGCCTATGATAGTGCGTCTTTGGACAAAGCCAATGAGCAAACATTGAAATGTGAGCATAAGAGAAGCTCAACTTTAATGTTCCAAGGAAGCAACTTGCCTGATGTAAGTCCATTTCTCTGCTTTAGAATAGTATAGGATGTACAACTGTTTGAAAATAAAACTAAAAGTAACTCATAGGGAACCACAGCAAGCCCTCCAAGACTCAGTAAACAGTATGCCTTGCATATCAAGAGCACCTTTTTTTTTTCCCCCTCAGAATCCTTTCATGTCTATGGTTTTATTTTATCCTCATCACATCTCACTCAGCAAGTAGAAAAGGTACATGTTGTAATGTATGTTGGACATCATTTTATAAAGAACTATACAAACCAGAGCTAGTACTGTTTTATTACGGAATTTGCAAAATTCAAAAATAAAAGGTTAATAAGTAAGTTGCCCTAGGTGGTGGTCTCATAACTACTAGGCCATTAACAGTAAGGCTTCTTTTTTTTCCTATCTAGCATTATCAAATCAATAATATTTTGGTGAGATGTACAACCGTCTTCAGAAAATAGTCCCATTCCAAGGGAATACATATATTTAAATTTTGCACTGCTAGAAAGGTGTCTGTTGTCCCCATTGAAGGCAGCACTATAGAAAACCAGAATGTGAGAATTGGCACATGTCATTATCTTGCTAATTCAATGTTTTTTAATATATATAGTCGGCAGACTATATCAAAACTGCATGCAGATTATCAACCCACTGAATGAGATTTTTCTGAGCACAGAGTCTAGGACTATGCATTTTAACTAGTTTCCCAGGTGATTATTATGCAGACTCAAGCTTGAAAACCACTGCATATAATGCAAGTGAAGGAGATAGTGACTATTGTTAAATTGCATCTCCATAAAGATACTCCTTTAAAGGGATGCTTTGTAAAACAACTTTATCATATATTGCCAATCTTCTTAACACGGCAATTATCATTTTCTAGCAACAAATAATCTATGGCATCAATGGGTACATATTGGAATGATATCATTTTTGGTTTAAAAAGTATCAAATTTTCTAATGCCTATGTATTTATTACACAGATGTCAATGGTATTGCAAAGTAGTCATGGCCAGATCACATATAATAAGATGAATCATGATCTGGTATTAAAATCATTATTATACCAAGTAACTACTAAAACATATTCAGTGGAAAACAAATGGATTTTTATTATCACCCTTGTTCGCAGGGGAAATGACTACATTTCTACTCCTTCAAATTTTAAATTACAGACAAATAATTTTAAATATGAATTTCATTTTAAAAGGAAGCTCGAACTGTCCTTAAAATCATATATGTTGGCTGATCATATTTTCTTAAATTGTATTTCCAGAAGCAATATTTTTAACCTTCATTTCTTCATCTTTCAACAGAATTTCTTAAGTGCTAGTTATCAGATGTCAGGTCTCAGAAAAACAAATTTCCTTCACTGTCTCACAACAGAGGTACATGCCTAAATCTTTTTAATGTAGTCGTTACTGTAATAGAGATGTGTGCATGGTGCACTGAGCTATAAATTGTGTCCAGTTAGTAAAAGCTAGCCTCTATAATGCAAAACAATAAGGTAGAATATGTTAAATACTATTATAAACTGCGTTAATATTTTAAATGACCACCCATGATTACACTAACGACATCAAATAATAAAAGTTGCCACTTTAAAAATCCTCCATTTTTAGTGCTCGCTTTGGCAGCATATACACTAAAAATATTCCATTTTATTTAAATTTCCAAAAGTTTAAAAACTCTTAACATAAAAAACATGCTATGACACTGCAAGTATAACTGAGATGTTTGCCTAATCTACAGCCAATACATGTTAGTGTAACTAAGCCACATTGACGATTTTTGAATCAACAATCTGTGGCAGAAAGGAAGTCCAATGAATGGGTAGATTCTCACTTACACTAACAGAAAGAGGTCTTTAGTGAAATCAAAGGACCTGGGCCACAGCCTGCTCTTATCTCCTTGGACAATTCACTTTTCCTCCCTAAGGTTCATTTCTCACATGTGAAATGTAAGGATCAACTAATGGCCCTCGTGGTCCTAGGAATCTACACTTTGGGGTTAGATTGTGATGGCACAGTCCCCTAGCATTTTGTCTGACTGCTCTAAGTTACTCAGATGCCCGTTCCCATTGAAATGGAAAGAATTACACTCTAAAGCGGTAATTAGCTCAGTCAATTAGCACTCCTACACCTCTCTTAGATTCTCCAATATCAAAATAACCATAAGAACCATGTTTATATTCAACTGAATACCTGGCAGGACTAACCCACTGGCATACTTTGTATGGATATATAGTATAACTCTCTTAATGAAGATTTCAAAAATCTCAAGGAACATTTTATGTAGGAAAATTAGGTTCACTAACCTGTGCTGAACTCTTTTCAAGTTTTTGGACTAAATTATCCCAGCGCTGGGCAAAGTCGTCCAGCCATGTTTCCATCTTTTGGGTTACTGTTGTGTTTTTGAGTGTCGAAAGAAGATCTTGGTTAAGTGAGCAGAGTTTGTCCATGGTTTGCTTTTTCTTTTCTAGATCTGTTTTTAAAGCCTGTTAAAACAAGGAGGGATACAGAATAAGCCTAGGTTACATTTCATAAAACAATACAGTTCAATTTGCTTTTGCATTTATTTTCTCTTTGGAATAGATATGATTGCTATCATGTCTGCAAAGGACCAAAAGCCCATTATAATATAAGTAGAAAATTAAAATCCCAATAATCTTTCCAAGAAGCTTGAAGCATAAAAAATAAAAGTCAGAAATAAACACCTAGTAGAGGAACTTAAAAGCTACTTTAAAATATTTGAAGATCTGCCAAGTAAGAAACTAGCCTTGCTTCAAAAGGCAAGAGCAAAATCGACATATGGAAATTACTTTTTAATATTTAACAGAAGAGTAGGAGGCATGACTCTTGAATATTAGTGAATTTCCTCTTAATTCCTGATAAAATTCAAGTGAAATTCCACATGCCAGGAGTACAGAAGAGAACATGGTGAATTGAGATGAACGTGGCTAATTCTGAAATGCTGTGATTATGTGGATAAATTTGTAACATTACTTATTTCCACAACTTTTATATTCTTTTCATTATTTGGATATAAAACCTTGTTATGAAGTTTACTGACACATTTTTAGCATCTGTTATTCAATTATATTTGGCTATTTGAGTAATTATCTTCTAAACTTAATTTTAGAGTCCATTAAGTACCAGCTTAAGTAACTGAGTATGAGACAAATCTTTTGTGATCACTTGGTATGTTTTCTAAACATGAGTGTGTATATGAAGTAATTGTTATACCATTCATATTCCAAAAGTTCCTGAGAGTTATGGATGGTTACACATACTCTTCAGTTGATATAAAATGAAGAAACAAAGTGGCTGTGTGAAATCAGTAGATCAAGAGAGCTTATTCTTTCACTTTACCCATTAAGGTCACCACGCACTTTGGGAATTGTAATTTCCAGCTCCCAAATACAAGTCCCTGACTTGTAAACACAGAACAAGAGGAAAGAAAGGAGAGAATTATTTTGTAACCCCATTACAATCCTTTCTTTCTAGCAGTAGCAAATACAATGAACATAAATTAACCTGTGAGACCTGTCTTTCCAAAACAAATGCAAATTTACTTAAGAAGGACTAACATTGCATATTGCATATAATAAAAAAAAAATTGTCATGAAACGGATGCACCAATTGCTCGTGAACCGAAGCGCCAACCACACAGAGAAATCAGCACACACCCCTGCAATCGACACTTTATGTATCTCATTTTGGCATGCCACCTGCATTGGTAACTCTAAACTGCAGAAAGCTCTGGCATCTCCTTCAATTAGTTCATCCTTTATTCAAAATCGGCTTCACCTGGTATACCTTGTATTGCCATCTAACTGCCCATCATTTTTAAGGAAGAAAAGCAAGTTTTGAAGTTTAGTTTTAATTGTTCTTCAATAATTAAGTTTTTTCACTATTTTTCTAAGTTTGAAAGGATGCAATAGACCAAAATATGAGCTAAGATATGTAAGTTGAAATCATATCAAAATAAAATTCTCAGTATGGGAATTTAGTGATAGGTTTTATACATTGATTATGTTTGTTTAATTCATATGTTCACTTTCTATTAAATTTACGTGCATATTTGGACAAGTAGTAAACCAACAGTTCATGGTACCTGCCTAGAGCTGGACCTACATTTTTTTTTCTTTTTTTTTTTATATTTTTATTATTTGTGCCTGGTCTTCCTAGGTGGCCTCCCATCCAAGTACTAACCAGGCCTGACGCTGATTAGCTTCCAAGATCAGACATTGGGCTTGTTCAGGGTGGCATGGCCGTAGACCATGGACCGTGGCTCCACTAGGGGCATGAACCCAGGACCCTCTGCGTATAAAGCAGATGTGCTAACCGCTACACCATGGAACCACGTCCTACGACCTACATTTGAATTTCATTGTAGACTCCTCTACTTCTTTATGGTGTCTCATTTTCCTTTTTTTTTTTCTTAATTAACTTTTGGCATGCATTTATTTTGTTGTAAGCCACCTCAAGTTCTTTATAGAAAAAAGACATGATAGAAATAAAAATATATTCTTAAAAATAGAAAGATATAAATGCAATCAATCTTCTTTGGCTTACTATCTCAGAGCTTAAGGAACTATTTTTGAAAAGCTCTCTCTACATATAAGGCTAAGGGGTACACCCATTATTTAAACTAAATGTGTAATGACTTGGAAATAATTCAGAATGAGGGCTGAAAGTTATATTTAAAGAAGAGGAAACAATTTGCACTGAAAATATATGGGTAACCTCATGTTACCTAAACAGCTATGCTTAGATGATCTATAAAACTAACTGGATATCCAAAGAGATTTAGTGGCAAATGAAACTAAGCCTCCTGTGTTCACTTTAAACCAAATGAAGAAGCATTTGATGAGCATTACAAAAATAAAGGGGAAAGTCATAATTAAATACTATTAGGAAACATGCTCTCATGGTAAATTAAAAACATTATTATTATAAAATTGGGGACTTACCAAATCAATATATTTTTCCTAAATCTATATGACAAAAACACTGTGCTAATAAAAGGTTCCATCTAGTAAATTCTAGATCTGCTTTTTAAAGTGGTGATGCCAGGTTAGGTGTTCTACCTTAATTTGTTTCCTCCTGTTTGCTCTGGATCTTTCTCTCTCCCCATTATCTTCCAGTCCCTGAACGGCCCTCCTACCATAACCAACAGAAGGAGAAGACAGGAATCCAGGGTGGTACCAGATACACTGAATCACAGTAATGAATTACCTCCTCACATCTATCCTTGGACAGCAATCCTTTTAAGCGTGAATTTCATGTATATATATTAAATAGCTATGATTTAACTGTTAGTAATTATAAGAGTATAAAAAAGATATCTTTCTGCCTATCAAAACCTGATCATAGGTCTTGATCATGGGTCATGTGTACCAGAAACCCATAAATCTCTATAAAACTCAGGAGGCAAAAGGAAGTTCTAGAAATCTTGTACAAGGCAGAGGTCAGCTAAGATCTTAAAAGAAGAAATATATTTTATTTTCATAGGAGCCAGACACCTGTACCAACCCAAGGTAGGCAAGAAGGTACAATCAATAAGTCAGATTGGAGTAGCAGAGACAGCCAAGAGACAGATAAGCCACTCAGGAAGACAGAATAGACATGTTTTATCTGGTCAAGGCTAGATGATTCGAAGTAAAAAAAAAAAAAAAAAAAAAAAAAAAAGAATGTACATTTACAAAGGCCCAGAAAATCTTCACCCTATTTTCATCTGAAGTATTCTTCAGATAATAATGCCAGGGCAATTTCTCTTACACAGGCACAATTAAATTTTGTACCTATTTTATGTGTAGTTAATTATCTATATGGGAGAAGTACTTTAATTCATTCTAATCACCTCTTGTTTACTTAGGTAGACTGATCCATTTGGGGGGGGGGCGCGGCACGGGAATGTTCTTAGCTTGAGGGAACATCAGAATCTCCTAGAGGGCTTGTTAAAATGCAGATTGCTGAGCCCTGCTTCCAGAGTTTGAGTCAACAGGTCTGAGTTGGGCCTAAGAATTTGCTTCTAACAAGTTCCCAGGTGATGCTGATGCTCCTGTTCTAGGGTCCGCTCTTCAAGAATACTGATTCCATCTGGATGAATTCATTGAGAATGAGCACAGGAGTCGAGGTCAAGGTAACAAGTCCTGGTAAAAATGCACCATCAACTGGGACTTGCTGAGCTCCCATAAGCATTCTATTCTTGCCATCTGATCCCAAAGCCACCAGGGAGTCCCGTCAATTCCACAGAACTCCTATACCCTGCACATTACACTTTCTTGGATCACCAAGTTTCCTAGAGTTGTCTTTCCCTAGCAAACATCACCAGTCTTTTGCCACATGTTACACACTTCCCCAGAAACATCCCTCTTGCAGAATTGGGCCTTCCCCTGATAGCCTACATGATTCTATAGGTCTTAGAATTTTCCTCGTAAGGAGTACAGTTTCTTCTCTCCTTTTTCTTCTATCCTTTACCACAAATAAAAATTTCAGTTTTGATCATAAAAAAATAATAGACCTACATGATTTGGCTAAAACTACAGATCTAGAGGAAATGAAATACTTGACTCCTCATATCCTACCTCAAATAAAAAGTAGAAGAAAATCCCGTGGGTCGTCAGTGATAACATTTCAAAACAAATTATACTGATTGTAAATAAAACAGAGTTTTAGCACACTGTATCTATACCTAGGTATGTAGCAGAAACTGGTGACAGATGGTACCTGTTTTGGGTCTCAGATTGTGACATATTTTAATGAACATTAAATTCTTATTCACTGCCTGAGGCAGCAGGGGAATTTTACCTCAAATTCTAGAACAGCTGTCAGGTTTTGTTAATTGGTTTAAACTATCAAACGATAAGACTTATCCATAACATATTTTCACTTTGTTCACAAGTAAGGTGACATAATTTGAATTTTAATCATATGGAAAATTATTGAGACTTTGCTAAGAGAGGGTTGTAATGGCCCTGAGGCTAGTAAAGTCTTTTACACATAAAAAATGTCAATGTAGTGGCATACGACTGTTCAAAATGACAGTTCTCAATTACAGGTTTTTTTTTTTTTGTCAAGAAATCAAACAATGTGATGAGTTTTGAAATAGCTTAGAAGGCCTAGACCTGAGTCTGAATGTCTCAGTGCTCATTTTAACTCTGTTACTAATGTCCTATGACACTTTATATACATGTCATGTGTTTTTTTCCTAAGCTTCAATTTCCTATTCTGAAATAATTTTCTCTCTCTTCCTCTTCATGCCCAATGCTACTTAGTTCAGTTCTTCTATTTTGTCTCCTTACTACCAAAAGTCTCATTACAAAAGAGAATTCCAAAAATGCAAATATGATTGTTATCAAACTCGTAATGGCTCCCCATTAGCTATAGAACACAACTACACATATATCTCTGATATTTCTGCATTCTGCCAATACATATATAGATTATTTTTCAGAAACCTCAAAAAGTCATACCATCACTCACGAAGGCATATATCCTTTGAGAAATGATTTCTTAACAATAACAGGCTAGCTTGTAATAACCAGGAATATATAAAAACTCTATTTTAAATAAAAAGCTTAAAGATTAGAAATTATGGAACAACATATGACATAAATATTTGCAAAATGGTACAAATTTAACAGAGGAAAATTATTTAAGATTAGCTTTAAGTAAATGATTTCATTAAGTGTAATATATAATATTAATACAGATATAGATTCACTTAGATAAAATTATGAAATCGTAACCTCAAGTCATCACTTAATAGAATTGATCAAAAATAAAAAAGAAATCCCAATTATGGAATATTTGACTTGAAATATAAAGCTTATTATTAGATTGGCTTCTCCTTTATTAGAAAATAAAAAGATTCACAGTGAAAGAGAAGTTTTAGAATTTGTTTCCAATTCTGTAAGGTTCAACTCAAACTGAATCATCTCAATGAAGCTTTTCCTGATTGTCTTTGTACTAGCAAAGTTCCCTCATTTCTCAAAACACATGCAATCAGAGTTAATGCCATTTGGTTTGCTTTAATGTTTTCTCCTTGCTTCCCAAACTAGGAAATAAGCCCCTTATATGTGAGGATAATCACTCTGTACTTCTCATATTTCTCTGACAACCTATTTTAGTCTGTTGCTTTAGAACCATACTGTTTAGAACTTTATGGAACACTCACATGTACTTCGTAGTGTTACATTTTTTAAAATTTTAATTGTAGTCATTCCAATTATGCTATATTTCTTTAAGAGTACAATTTTGTCTGAAAAAAGAAAGTTGAAAATCTACCTATATTGTATGGAATTAATGTTTGTATGCTTCCAAAATTCAGACATTGAAGGCCTAACCCCCAATGTGATAACATTAGGAGATAGGGCTTTGGGGAAATATTTATGCTTAGTTGAGGTCATGACAGTTGAGCCCTCATTAGTTCTCTTTCAAGAAGAGGAAGAGACACCTCTCTACCATATGAGGATACACAAGAATGTGTTGTCTGGAAGCCAGGAAAAGGGCCTCACCAAGAACAAAATCTGTCGGCACCTTGATCTTGGATTTCCCAGCTTCCAGAACCATGAGAAATAAATGTCTGTTGTTTAAGCCACCCATTCTATGGTATTTTGTTAGAGTAATCCAATCCAAGACAATATAGCTTTCTCTATTTTAATTAATAAAAGTAATAATATGATATAATTTAATAGATTGACAAGCAAGAGCAATGGACATTTGGTTTAAGATTTGAAAAATAGAAAGATGAAAAAATGGTATTAATATAAGCTATAGGATTTTTAAAAAACTACTGTAAGCTAAAACAATACATACAGCCAGTTTTTGAAGACTTGTTAACATTTCACTTTGATCCTTAAAGCCACTTGTGTGAATCTTGCTCACTGCATCTTCTTTTTCTGAAAGCCATGTACTAAAAAGGCACTGAAAGAAAACAGATAATTACCCAAAAGGAATTAAGTAATTATTAAAGTAGATCATCACATTTTTGCATTGACTCATTTAATATCTCTCCATGTCTTTCAGTGATACAATTTTCCCCACATGACTCACCTGTTCTTCAGTAAAACGTTGCCACTTTAGAAGGATGTCTTGTAAAAGAACCCAGCGATCTTCTGTCCACCTACAGATGTTTGCCCATCGATCTCCGAGTACCTGGGGAAGAAACAACCCACCACAACATCAGCGAACAATTAGTGGTTAACTGAATTCCATTAAAAATGGCAAAAATGACTGAGGAAAGTATTTGATTTTGAGTCTCCTATGTGCACTAGTTATAAAAGACACCCTTCCTGTTTCTGCTTATCATGAGATAAGCACTTCTCTTTTTGTTTGTCTCTAGATTACTTCACTCATGCTTTCATCTTACATTGAAAAGCAAAGATATTTATAGAAGTCCGAAGCAGTTATCATACCACAAATTGAAATGTCTGCACAGGAAATGTAACATAGAAAAGATATAAATACAGAATTAAATAGGATTTTGCACTGATAATATGTAAAATATGTGTCTTTCTTAGGTTGGAAAATACATCCCCTTCACAGAATAAAAGTCTGACTACTAAATAGAATGCCCCCGAATACCCCTATTTGAAGTGATCCTATATAATTAGAATTATTTGTATCCTGATTGTAGAAGAAAATTATTGGTGAATTGTTAGTGACAAATGATATCCACATGTGGATTTAATAATTATCTGAATTATCATCACAAAGTATTTAAAATAACTATATCTCTCAAATATTCTAGTAAGAATATTGTATATGCACACTGATGTTCATAGCAGCATTATTCATGGTGGCCAGGACATGGAAGCAACCAAATGTCCTACAACAGAAAACTGGATAAAGACGTTGTGATACATATGTATAATGGAATATTACTCAACCATAAGAAGAGATGAAATACTGCCATTTGCGACAACATGGATGGACCTTGAGATAATCATGCTAAGCGAAATAAGCTAGACAGAAAAAGTTAAAAACCACATGAAATCACCTATATGTGAGATATAAATATAAAAGCAACAAACATGACAAACAGACTCATGGACATGTACAGTAGATTAGTGGTTACCAGAGGGCAGGGAGAGGGGAAGGGGGGAAGCTGATGGGGTAAAGGGATCAAATATGTGGTGATGGAAAGACATCTAACTATAGGTGGAGAACACACAATGCAATGCATATAAATCACTGTTGAACTGTACACTTGAAACTTATTGGATTTTGTTAATGAATGTCACCATAATAAATAAAATATAAAAAATAAAATAAAATTGTAATATTCTCTGAGCAAGAACTGCCAGATCTTTAGAATGTCACTAAGGTCTAGGTGCACACACTATTTCAATATGTATCATAAACCAAGTACCAATGGTTTTTAGATGAAAAAGTGTATGCTATGATAATTTCTATGCAAAGGGAGTGATTTCACACACAAAAAAGTATCATTTCTTTCAACTGCATTATGGTGCACTTCAGAGCCTAAAATTTCAACATTTTAAACTTTCTCATAAATGAGAAAATTATTTTCCCATAGCTATTGGATTTTTAAAACTAGGTAGATGGTAACTAGATGTAATATGATTATTTTGTAGTGTATACAAAGATTTAATTATTATGTTGTAGACCTGAAACTAATATGTTACATATAAATTTTGCCTCAAAAAATAACAAAAATGAAATGATTTTGTATGATCAAAAAACAATTACAAGTGCCTCAAAATATGGACATGTTGTTTTATTCTGTATAGAATTAGAGCTAGAAAAAAAAATGTTTGTACCTCATATTTTTTACATTTATATTCAGCATCTAAGACAAGCCTTATCAGAATTTCTACCTTACTTGATGCTACCTGTTTGAATTGATTCACCTAGGAAATAAAATACGATTTAGATAATACAAAAGTAATTAGCAGCATGACAAAATCCACCTGTTCCTAGGTGACTTAGAGACCCAGCTCATTTTTCAAAAATTTGTTTGATCTATCATTTTTTTTTTCAAAAAGGTCATGCTATGCATGAATAAGAAGTAGGCAATGAACATTTTCCTACAGTATTAAAATGATCATGTACTCTTATGCAACTCACAGTGAGTTTTCATTTTTCTTCAGAAATGTCAATAAAAATGTTACTGCTTTCAATTTTATACAACTAGTTTTCATTTTTTATCATTTCATTCTCTACTTCTTTTGAATTACGTTAGTTTATGACAGAAGCTATAGCATTGAAATAATAATTCGAGATATTCAAATGAAATGTGCTAACATAAATCAATGAATTCAACAATATTAGCCACTTAACTATTACAAGGTAGTATTTGGAGTTGTTTTTTTCTAAACTATATTAGAAGTTCTAGTAAACTTGCTAGTGATAGTGTCAGTATGCATCAGGTAAAATGGCATGTAATATATCTGTTAATGGATTAGTTGTGATAAATTTAGCTTCCAGCAGAGAAAATCATACCCATTAGACATAAACTACAGCACCATCTGCCTGATTTGATGATGTAATATAAAAGAGCAAATTGTGGGATGCTTATTGCAGCCCTTCAACTCCACTGGGGATGGGCGTCAAAGGGAGTCAAAGGGATAAACTCGAACTATAGCATCGTCTTCATAAATGAAAAAATAAAATGAACTGAGACTCCCAAATAAATACAGCCTCAGCTCTCTAGTACTACAAGACACACAAATGTATTGTCCACTGAAGTAGCATTTTAGGTTTGCAATCTTATAGAGGGATGCTTATAATTTATTTGTGGAGAACATCCTATAAAACAAATCCCAACAAAGACCTCCATATACTAAATTGCTTCAGAATATTAAATTTATATAAATCCCAAAATATATCAATGTGATATATTTTACACTGCATATGTCTTTTCAAATTACAAAAACACTTTAAATACATAATTTCCTTAAAATAATTCTGGCAATTCTTTGAGGGATTGGTATTATTATCCACACCCCCAATAAAATCAAGTGACTTTTTCAGAAAACTTATGGCTAAATTATTTAATCTTTCTCAAAGAAAATAATCATACCAACCCCTTAAAGAACTGTTACAAATATTGAACAGATCATGTATTGGCAAGAGAGTTTTAATTTGAACCAAGTTAATAAGTATTGGTGGCCATTTACATTTTGAATGATTATAGTATTTATATCAAATCTTCTAAGAACTACCAAGAGTCATCTATTTTACTCTACTTACTCTAAAAAGGTACTTATTAAACCTTTACGAATGGATGATTAAACTTCAAACATGTTCTTCTTTAAAGATTTCCAACACAAGAAAGTATATGCATATCTCTTAGTAACATGTTCCACTGTTTGAACCTATCTTACTCTCAGAAAATTCCCAATGAACTAAATCTAAGTCACTTCTGTTACAATGTAGTCATGGTGGTTTCACTAATCTCTGTAAAATTAGATAAGTAAATCAGAAATTTCTTGCTTGTAAATTGTATGTGTCCCCACAGGTAGATTTTTGCATTGTCATATGCACAAATATAAATAAATATATTGCTTGAATTTATGGATTTATTTGTTTATGGCTTAGAAATACTGGCCCTGATTTGAATCACAAAGGATGGAGCTAAGCAATTAGAAGAGTATCAGTGAGCTCCACAATAACTCAGTGATGCTGATTCGTATCATTGCCTGAAGGTACGTAACCAAATTGTTACACAAGTATAAGGGATTGGATTGAATTTGATTGACAGAAAGCTAAATAACTTTTTAAAAAATCACTATATTAAGACTAGAATCCTGTTCCCTAGAGAACACACACAAAAATGTTTATATGAGCTTCCATTAAAGTGTATAAACCCCTTGAGCATTTTAAAATAATGCATATTTTTAAATCTAGGTAAATAACACACAAATAAAAAATGAACTATAACATCTCATGAAGTAATAAGAAGAAATTAATTTTTATTTCTGTCCTCATCTTGTCTCAGCAATAAAAGAAGCTAAAGGTCAGTTCACTTAGTGTAACACATTTTCACAGGCTAAATCACAACCCCATTATCATTATGTTCAGATTCGCAATGGGAAGAATCTCTCTCCCATTTAATTCACATTGCATATCGTTATACATGTCAAGGACATTTCTTATCTGAGTTCCTTTTTTTTATTTTTATTTTTTGGTTGAGTTGGTTTTTCAAAGCAAAAGTGAAAAATGGCTATCTAAAGAACATTTGGATAAAGGTGATTGAGGAAAATCTGACAAGCCTGGGAGGTAAAACTTAAGTGCCTTGACCCTTGAATTTATTGAAACCAGTTATAGAATGTGATAGCTAAACTGTGTCCATCAAAATGGCATTAAGAGGGAAAGTGTTCCCAGGAGTATGTCCACTAAGGAAGACAGAATTATGTGCCATGGACCACACAATGCAGCAGCAGCAGCAAGTGGGATTATAAGTGAGGGATGCATCAAGCAAACTGTCTTATTGTTATTGCAGTTTAAGACCTTGAAATATGTCTCCCAGTTAAAGGAATTTTATGGAAAATGAGGCTTCTGAAAAATAACTTATTTCTTGGTTTTTCTTTCTTACTTTATATACAGTTAAAAAGGACAAGCAACTTCATCTTATCAATGGTGAATGGTATTAATGCAAATGGTATTAAATAACTCCTTGAAAGAAATAAAATAATATCCATCATGAGGCTAGAAACGGGGCAGAGTACTTGTGACTGTTGTTTGGCCCAGTCTTTGATACTCTTCACAATTTTCCATGTTTTTAGAATTTGTTACCTGAAGCAGCATACTATAAAATGGCTTGCATTGTATCTTCACTCCCTACCACATGGTCCAGGGTGGAAAAAAAATAAAAGCATTCTAATGTATTAGGAAATAATTACCGGAGGTTTCTCTGAAAAGACCATTCTTACCACTTTTTAAGTGATCATGCCAAAAACTCCTGACTGAACTCAAGGAACTCATGACCGTGACTTTTAAAGGTGCAGTCTACAGATGAGGAAACTGACACGCAGATAGGTTGAATGAACAACTTGTCAAAAATCACGGAGTTCACAGGATTGAGTACCTAGAATTTACTCTCAGATCCATCTCAGGCCCATGGTCTTTCCCACGATGTCATTCACTCAGTAGAGCATAAGAGATTTAAAAAAAAAATAAGCCTTGTAATTTGTGCTACAAAACCTACAGTGAGATGTACAGATACAGGGTCCTTTTTGAGTCTTTTTACATTTAATTGTAGCCAAAGTTTGACTAAATTTAACTAAATATTTTCTTTAAACCGCTTGACGAGGATTTGAAGCCTAATGTTATTATTTGATCTGAAAACATTTTTGACATTATAACTCTCTATTTGTTTAAAATATTAGACAAATCAGAAAATACACTTCTCGATCAAGAACCTGTGCTCTTTGCAAGGGCTTATTTTTCAAAAAGTAAATATTACTGTCTAATTTGCTAATGAAATTCTGCCTTAGTGACTATGCTAAAAAACGTAGTACGATTTTTAACTTGAAGTAGCATGTTCTTCTGCGTCATTAGAGTCAGTTCCATATATGATCTATTTTTATGAGTTCAGAAAGTACTAATGAATAAATATGGAAAGGCCGTGTTATTGTTGTTGCTGTTGTTCTTTGCAGGCTATTATTTAACGTTCTGTGGCAGCTAATAAACTCTTTACTCTCCATCTCCCACCTGTTTGTTCAATTCAATCAGGATGCCAGAAAATAAAGAGCTGTCGTCCTAAGGAGCATCCTAGCATGACAGCTTTCTTCCCAGTGATCATTAAATTCCTAGGCATTCTTTGATAGCTCGAGTTTTACTGTTTCTTCTGATGATTTATGCCTCACACCTTGGAACTTCTTGAGGGGTATTCTCACCCTCGTGCTTAATGTCTTGTTAAATAACACAAAATTTCACACAGTGTATAAACGTCTCAAAGCTGAATACCATCACTGCAGTTATTAATATGGGGGCTTTTCTTCCAAGTATTATCTCAGAATACTTTTTTTTTCTCTTCTTCATTGGATACATGCCTGCCAGTGTTCATGGTAACAACAGAGCTATTGCTATTTATGGTAAATGTGAATACTCATAGGAGGTGAGAGTCACATGTGATATCCTCTCCTCTCTACTGCAAATTCTAGGTCTTTAATACTTAAACTGGGCATCACAATATAGTGGGATCTACGAATCTGTTCCCCTGCTACACATCATTAGGCTTAAAGTTCAGATTGCCTGAATCTTGTCCCAGATCTACTGTTGCCCAACTTGGTAACATCTGTCAGGAAACACTTAAATCTTGCTATGGCTTAGTTTTCCCACTAGGGAAATAGAGATAATGGGACCTGCCTAGGTCACTGCTAGGGTCAGACAGTGGTCAACAAATATGAAAACTCTCTTGAAACCTGTGATGAGTTACAAGATGCTTATGGTGGTAAGGATTTAGAGATTCGTTGATGGAAAATCAGCTTTTGTTTCCAGTTGTGATAAATCTAGAGCAAAATAGAATTTTAATACAGAATATAGCAAAACATTTCAGCATGACACTAAAATTACTAGGTTTTTATATGTTACCTATGGTCTCTTAAGACTTACATTTTGTATAGGAGTTTGAAAATCTGGTTTACATTTTTAAACCAGGAGAATGCTTCAATATATGTCTTATTTCTAATCAAGTGTGTGAAAAATAGATAATCCCTTTATGCTTCATTTCTAATTGTTGAATATCCCACATATAAGAAATCACCAAGTCTAATGTTATTCATAATAAAATGCACAAATAATCTAGGTGTAAAAAGATGGGAGTGATGGAATTGTAACTAAACGGATTGCTGATGCTAAAAGGGCAGAGATAATTTAATTCTACGTTAGGTTATGTATACAGGAAAACATGCCAAGGATCATCACGTACTTTTCCCAAGGAGGCTAGAAATTTCATAGTTTTACATCAATTTCCTAAATTTCAAAATCGATAACTAACAAAATTATGATTAAATACTCTTGTGGTCTGAATAGAAACTATATGAATATATTTGCAATTTGTAGATGTATTGAAAAATTCCTAGAAAGACACAAACTGCTTAATTGATTTTAAAAATGAAAATCTGGAAAATGGAGGATAAAGTCAAAAATGAAAAAAAAAATAAGAACTCTTATATGATTTATTAAATTACTGACTCTTTTATTTAAAACTTCCTCATAAAAAACTTCTGGCACATGGCAAGGTCCAAGCGTCTGCATAGTCAAGTACTTAAAGCTAGCAAGTGTATTATAGAAAGGAAAACAAACAGGCCAATCTCTTTCATGGTCACAACGTGAGAGCTCTAAAGCAAATGTTAGTAAATATTAGCAAAGAAATCCAGCAACAAATCAAAAAGGATTACAAATATCATCCATGTTTGGTTTACCTCAGGAATGCAAGGCTATTTTAATATTAAAAAATGAAGCAATGTTGATTTCACTCATTATCAAAATAAAGGGGAAAGAGAAAACTGATATGATCATCTCAAGCGATCCTGACAAAAAGGTTTGAAAAATTCACACCCAGTAATAATCAAATCTCTTAGAACCCTAGAAATAAAAAGCATCTACAAAAACCTGCAGGAAATATTACACTTTATGGTCAGTTACTAAAAGTTTCACCTCTAAGACCTAAAATGAGAAACAGATCTCAATGATAATCTCATTATACTAGAGTAGACAGCACAATAAGGCACAATTAATAAAATAAATAATAATTGGAAAAGGAGAAGCAAATCTGTCACGACTCACAAACAACCTGTATATGTACACCTAAGTGATGCTACAGATAAAATATTCAAATTCAAATTCATAAGTGACCTTAGCATGGTCTCTGGATACAAAACCAAGAAACAAAAATCAAATTGTATTTCTCCACATCAGCAACAGACAAATAGAGGATAAAAATTTAAAAATATACCATTTACAATAACAGCAAAAACATCAAAACCATGGAGATAAATCTCAAAAAAAGTCTAAGACCCACCATCTTGAAAACCGCAAAACATTATTGAGAGAAAAAAAGACCTAAATAAGTAGAAGACTATTCTGTATTCATAAATTGAAACACTTTATATTATA
The DNA here is from genome assembly GCA_003508835.1 of Eonycteris spelaea. NCBI lineage: Eukaryota > Metazoa > Chordata > Mammalia > Chiroptera > Pteropodidae > Eonycteris > Eonycteris spelaea. The sequence goes on from PUFA01000228.1 coordinate 2,095,302, forward strand.
AAGATATCAATTCATCACAAATTGATCTATATAGTCAATGAAATCCAATTAAAACCATAGCACCTTTTGGGGGGGTATAACAAGCTGATTCTAAAATTTATATGGAAATGCAAATGAACAAAAATAGCCAAGATAACCTTTAAGAAGAAGAAACAAATATGAAGGGCTTATACTGGCCAAGGTGGATTTAGTGTTCCTCTCAGCTTGACTAAACTTTAGACTATAGGTCCAACCTCCCTTCTCTTAGAGAACTTCTTTATAAAACTTGAAACTGTAATTTTTTTCTCTGCTCCTTTGATATATAAATATTCTAAAACCTAAGAGTGTAGTTCTCAAGAACCTGGGAGCCATCCCTTTGAAATGTAATTATCAAGAGGGTATAATCGCATTAACTATCCAAGCCTGTAATGTCCTCCCAAGTGTTTACACTAGCTCATCCCAGCACTTAAAACTCTCCGCCTTTGGTTCAGTGGAACTGAGTTCAGTCTATTCCCTATTGAAAAAAGTCTTGATCCCTAATTGCAATAGTCTTGAATAAATTCTTCCTCACCTGGTTTACCATCTGACCCAATTTTTCTTTCACAATGCTATCAGATATCAAAATGTATTATAAAGCTATAGTAATTAAAACAACATAGCATTGACATAAGTGCAGCCATATGTAGACGAACAAAACTTATGAGTCCAGAAAGTGACCCATGCAAGTATAGGCATTTGATTAAAGGGTGACACCTTCCAACAGTGGGGAAAGAATGGTCTGTGCAATAAATCCTGCTATTTCCATTGGATCTAAATGAAAAAAAAAATGGGTAAAAAAGTCCTGATATGACAATCCAGGAGAATATCTTCTGTATCTTAGAGCAGGAAATTTCATTTTAAATTCAGGCCCAAAATACACTAACTATAACAGAAATGCTAAAGTGGAGTATATTGAATTTAAAACTTCTGCTTAATTAAAAAAGATATCATTAAGGAGTAAAAAGGCAAGGCACCTAGTAAAAAAAAAGGAAATTGAAATATAGGTAATCAAAAAAGAATTAAAATCTATAATATATATTTTTAATCACTACAACAAATCACTAAGATAAATTAGACAATCCAATAAAAAAACTGGCATTTCAAAAATCAGTCTTTCAAATAGCTAGTAAAGAACTGTAATAGCGCTTAACCTCATTAGTCATCAAAACATGCAAGTGAAAATAAGAGATACCATTATAAAACTGCCATAAAGGCTCAATTTAAAAATCTAAAATACCAAGTATTAAAGAAGATATGAAGCAATTTTTATCTTTATTCCCTACTGATGAGAGTATAAATTTATAAATTAACTTTGAAAAAATCTTTTTAGTAATACCTATAAAGTTAAATAGACATAGACCCAACAATCTAGCAACTCCAATCCTAGGTATGTGTGTATCCAATACAAAGGCATACTTATATTCACCAAAAGATACATACAGTTATTTTCACAGCACCATTATTCATATGGCTCCTAATTAGAAAACAAACCTAAATTTTCTGACGAATGGATATATCATTAAACTGTGTATAGTCACACAAAAGGAATACTATCCAGCCATGAAAATTTACCATGCTATAGGCAACATGGATGAATCTCACAAACATAGTATCTAATGAAAAAATTTAGTTATGAAACTATACATGCTATGCAAGTCCATTTACGGTAAGTTAAAAATAAAGCTTCTGAGGTATTATAAATCAGGATAGAGGTTACCTTTAAGGGAGTAGGAAAAGTTTGTGACTATAATAGAGCTTGTTAATGGCTTTTTGATTGCTGATAACATACTATCTCTGGATCTTGGTGTGGAATTGCAGATACGTTACCTTTGTAAAGTCTTCAAGCTATACTTATGATTTGTGTCCTTTTCTGAGTACTCCAATAAAAGCAATAAAAAAGAAAAAACATTGTGCCACAGTATAAAGTTTAGATTTTTTTTAGAGACCAAAAAGGCCAGAATTCTTTTTAAACCATATTAGAATTAACATTTATATTCGTAAAGAATATTATCATTCCAACATACTTGCATATTTTCCCCGGTAATAACTTTCTCAAGGTCATATAGTAATTTTCTCTATGAAATTGAGAGATTAGGAGAAAGCCTTGACTGAGGTATCACACAGATCTGGGTACCAGTCCCAGCTCTGCCACTTGCAAGCTACATGAACTTGGCTTTAACTTCATTATGCATTGGCTTTTTCATTCGTGATATAGGGATAACATTACATGGAAAACATTTATTTTTTTTTGGAAAAATAATGAGCACACAAAGTGCTAATAATTATAATTATTACTTCATGAGCAACAATCATTGACACTTGGCTCAGTGAAATTATTTCCATCACATTTAAAGCTATTTTTTTTTAATTTTTAAACATGCTTTTTATTCACCAATGAAAAAGAAATAGAAACTAGAGAGAAACATCAAAAATATTTTCATCCATATTCTTCTTCTCCAAAAAAAAAAAAAAACCTCTCTTAATTTTATAAACTTTAACATTCCATAGACTTTTTACACAAATTATCCCAAAGGTATGTACTATAAACACTTTTATTAAATACCCCATTTTCAAGCCATGATAGAGAAGGGAACATTATAGTCTTTCTAAACAAATACTTTTAATTTGACTATTTTCCTTCTAAACAAGAGAGGCATAGTTATGGGGGTATAGAGATGACACGAAAAAAGGGAGTGGTCATTGCTATGTAGAAAAAACAGCTTCTTGGAGAAAAATTTGAACTGAATTTTCTACATGAATTGGTTTTCAAAAAAGATATGATGAACATATGAGTACAAAGACAATGGCATACAGAGTATCGGAAGTGGCTTGCAGTAACAGAATGTAGATTGAGGAATATGAGGGAGCTAAAAGAAGATAAGTATTGAGAAACAGGTAGGGGTCACATAATAAAAATCATTGTAAGCCTAGTGATCAAACTCTGTAGAGGGTGAAAAATGACTAAGAATTTTAAGCAGAGGAGAAACTGTATTAAACAGGTTTTTGAGAGCCCGCACTGTAATGTGGAGATCAGGTAAAAGAGAGGTAAGAATGCAGGCAGGCCTTCCAGGGGTTGATGATATGGGCTTTACCTTAAGAAACTGTGACAGAAACAAAGAGAAATAATGAATATGAGAGAAATTTAAGAAATGCTGTGAGAGGGTCCATTCAGAGGGTTCATGGGAAAGGAAAGGGATGGATGGGTCTGGAATGACTCCCAGTTTGTGGTACAGATGTCATGGTGAGCGATGGTACAAAAACAAAAATGGAGAAGTCAATAAAGGAAGCAAGTTTAGAGGGAAGTAAGGCACAATGAATTAAGTTTCGCCTTGTTGCGTTTAAAGTGCTTTTTGGACTCCAAGGTGGCTCTAGCAAATAGAAAATGGGATAAAAGAAACTGGACTCAGGAAAGAGAGTTGAGCAGAAGACATCCAGGTGTATCAACTCCTGCCTATTTTTCACAGCACAACCTTCTAAAGTCACATAGAGAAATGACTTCCTTTTTTAATAAGACAATACTGTTCTTAAAATTAAATAATCTTCAGTTCTATATACACTCTTTAGAGAATGCCACCATCCTGGAAAATCCAGCTAAAATAACAAAATGTAAAGTGTATTTGAATCAGCACAGAACATAAACATCAGTCCTTGTAATGTAGACACTATATCATGTCCAGGATTGCATTAATTTACTAAGAATCTGTCTCATTTTGCTTTAATATTAACTTTGTGCTTAAGTAGTGCCTGTCTGCTTGCCTGTCTCTCTCTATATATACATACATATACATATATATGTATGAATATATATATAAACATACACATACATCCATATATAGAGAAAATTAAAATGTAAATATATGTAAATATATGTACACATTTGCATATGGTTATATATGCATAGATATTTACATTCGCATGTATGGATGGGAAGACATATTTTTTATCAAAGCCTTACTCAAGTGATTTAAAGATATATCTCTTAAAATTATTTACTTATTTATTTATTTATTTACTTATTCTTAATTAGATTTATTGTGCTGACATTGGTTAATAAAATAGGTTTCAGGAATATAATTTAATAATATATCATCTGTATATTGCACTGTGTGTTCACTACTCAAAGTCAAGTCTCCTTCTGACACCATTTATTTGACCCCCTTTATTCCTGTCTACCTCCTGCCTCCCTCTTTTCCCTCTGATAACCACTAAACTATTGCTTGTGTCTGAGTTCTTGTTTGTCTTGTTGGTATATTGCTTTCAGTTTTACATCCCACATATGAATGATATCACATGGTTCTCAAATATTTCTGTCTCACTTTTTTTTGGTATGATAATCTCAAGGTCCACCTATGTTGTTACAAATGGCAGTATTTCAGCTTTTGTTATGGCTGAGTAATATTTCATTGTATATATATATATGTACCACATCTTCTTTATCCAATCATCTATCAAAGAGCATTTCAGTTATTTCAATATCTTGGACACTGTGAATGATGCTGCAATAAATATTGTTTTGCATATGTCTTTACATATAAGCATTTTGAAATTTCTTAGATAAATACCCAGAAGAGGGATTGCTGAGTCATATGGTAATTCTATTATTAATTTTTTTTGGAACCTCCATACTGTTTTCCATAGTGGCTGTACCAGTTTACATTCCCACCAGTATAGTATGAGGGTTTCTTTCCCCCCATAACCTCTTCAATGCTTGTTATTACTTGTCCTGTTGAAGATAGCTATTCTAACAGGTGTGAAGTTGTACCTCATTGTGGTTTTGAATTACATCTCCATAATAGTGAAGCTGGGCATCCTTTCATATGTTTGTTGGACAATTGTATGTCTCCTTGAGAGAAGTGTCTGTTCAGGTTCTCTGCCCATTTTTTAAATGGATATTTTTGTTGTTGCGTTTATTGAGTTGTATGAATTCTTTGTATATTTTGGATATTAGGCCCTTATCAGAGGCCTCGCTTGCAAATATATTTTCCCATTCGGATGGTTGTCTCTTTACCTTGTTGATGGTTTCTTTGCTATTCAGAAGCTTTTCAGTTTGATGTATTCCCGTTCATTTAATTTTGTTTTTACGTTCCTTGCTTTTGAGGTCAAATTCATAAAATCCTCTTTAAGTCCAAGGTCCTTGAGTTTAGTTCCTATGTTTTCTTCTATGCAATTTATTGGTTCAGGTCTTTTATTCAGGTCCTTAATCCATTTTGAGTTAATTTTCGTGTGTGGTGATAGACAACAGTCTAGTTTCCTTCTTTTGCAGATGGCTTCCCAGTTTTCCCAGCACCATTCATGGAAGAGGCTTTCCTTTCTCCATTGTATGATTTTGGCTCCTTTGGTGAAAATGAGTTATCCATATATATGGGGATTTATTTCTGGACTCTCAATTCTGTTCCACTGCTCTGTGTGACTGTTTTTCTTCCAATACCATGCTGTTTTGATTATTGTGGCTATATAGTATAATCTGAAGTCAGACAGTGTGATACCTTTCTATAAGCAGCAAAATTTCCAACAAGAAACATACTTTTTGATGTAAAACATAAAACATGAGTATATGACATTTGTATGTGACATTCTAACTTCAAAGGACATTGCTATAAATCTTCTAAAGTAATATGGGAGAGGAAATCATCCATTAATCACTCCTATTCCGGTGAAATGTACACAGTGCTCTAGTTGTACCCTCAAATGGCTTCTTACCCCAAAATTTTCTGGACTACAGGTTGAATAAAGGAGTGCAATTGTTTTCAGTCCAATTTTCTGGCATATAAATCAGATATCAGGAAAAAATATGTTAAAACACAGACATTTTCCACTATTCCCATGAGGGATAGGAAGGCTCACCTTATCCACAGAAATATCACGGGAGGCGTTAAAAAAATACTTTAAGGAAATCAGATAGTTTGTATTCATTCCATTACACTGGACCGACCAACTTAATAAATCTACCAAAAATTTTGTAATAATTGCATGTAGTATTTGTAAAAATAGTTTAATGTTATCTGATATAAAGTTAGTTTTCATGTCTTGATTTTAGTGAATGTATCTTAGCCCTTAGAAGACTTTTTCAAGTTCATAAATTATTCCTCAAAAATCCCAAGTTTATTGACTTCGCCAGAGGAGCAAGAAACTGAATATGCATGCACAGCCTTATGTTTAATAATCTGCTCTAAAATTTATTTTCTAGGTTATTATTCTTTAAAATAGGATGCTTGTCTGCAGCCATTCTTTTGCTAGACCTTTATTCTCCAAAATGGTACCAGTAACTGTAAGATTAAAGTCATTTAACAAAATAATACAAATGCCTTTTATGTGCCAGAAACCCTCTTGGGACTATGGCCTTAGATACCTTTAATACATCTAGTTGGACTCACAAGTATTAACTTGTATAGAGGAATATATCTAAAAATGGGACTTTAATAGCTCTGCCTTGTTTTGGAAGGTGTTTTTAATAGAGCATCTCCTATACACTATAGGCCTAACCATGTTTCTGTTTGTTTGTTTGTTTTTTTAAACTACAAAGAGCTATCTCTGAAGAACAGTCGCCTTTCTTTATGCTCCATTTATAGTCTTTTTTTCCATTTTCAAATGTAAATGGCCCCATGAGACCTGTGCACCTCCAAAACACCTCCCTTACTTTGTTTTAGTTTTTGCTCAAATGCCACATTCTCAACAAAGCTTTCCCTGACTACTTCACGTAAAAAAGCTCCCTTCCCAGGTCTATGTTTCTTATAGTTGTTACCACCTTTTACAAGTACAAAATTTGTTTGTTTATTATGACACATGCTTAGAGCACAAGCTTCATTGAGGAACAATTTTTGTTTTGTACATACCTAACCTCAAAGCTGAGACTTTCGGCTGGCACCTAGTAGGCACTCAATACATATCTGTCAAATGAATAAATAAATACTGCTCTGTCCAGAACATTTTCTTACTCTTTAGTGTTACCTAATTAATTTCTACTTTCCTGACCTTCTAGAACAAGACAGGTCATCTGGCAATTTATATTTTTGTCACACTGAACTCACCATGGCTATAATTTTATATTTAGTTGTCTGTTTCATGCAACTCCAAGAGGACAGGTACCATGACTGCTGCCCCCACCCTCCTCACCACTGTAGTCCCAGCTGTCAATTCAACAGAGAGCTGATGCTCAATACATGCCTTTTTTTTTTTTTTTTTACTGAATGAATTATACTGTTGAGTATCACACACTTATTCGAATTCTTAGGTAAGCCCATGTCTACCTGTCAAAGCCTCCTCTAGCATCCCTCTTCTGAACTCAATGTTGTAGTTAAACCGGCTCTTTTTCAGTTAAGGGTAACATGCTCGCTTGATATAATGTTTCTCTTTCCTGGAAACTATGCCCATGTCCACCAATCCCCTTTACACAGGCTTTATCAGTTTCCTTCAACATAACTTTTAGATTCTTGCTTAAACATCACTTTCCTAGGGAATCATTTTATGCATTCAAACTTCATTTTAATTCAGATCACTTTGTCACAAAAACTTATTCCTTTCCTTCATAGAAATAAGTTGTGTCCATTCTTTAATATTTGCTCATTTTCATAAATATTTAATCAATGCCTATTTCATCTGCTTGATTGCAAGTACCAAGAGATCAGTCACCAAGGCCTCCATGTCTACCATAGTGACCACAAATGACAAGGAATCAGTATTTGATTTCAAAGAGGGAGCCTGAGAAATGGCTACCATTGTTTTGAGGTTCCAAGGAAAGTAGTAGGCTCATGAATTATTCATTCCTGACCTAGGAAGAAAGTGACAAATTCTGTATTGTTCAGTGTTTTACCTCTGTTACCCAGCACAATCCTTGAGATGTAGTAAGAATGTAACAAGTATTCCTTGAAAAAAATAATAAATAGAATGCAGAATGCTTAAAAAGAGATATGGTAATATCCTACAGGACTGAAGGCTACATAAATTACCTATGTCAGTTATTTAGACAAGCTATTTCTCAATAAAATTATTTAACTGACATTATTGCTTACAAATTAGACTCTTTTGTCTATTGATATCCTAGAAGCCTCTAAAGTTAAGGACAAGTTTCTGACTAGTGATGACATCGCTGAGGATCAAGTTGAACCTCTGAGAGAGAATCAAATTAATTTACAACAGACTGCAGTTTTCAGAAGACTATCCTTTATAAGCTGGGCTATCTTTCAGAATTCCTTAGCATATGTTCTGACCTAACTTTGTTTTTTTTTTTTTCAAACCTTTTAAAAGGATGATTTCTAAAAGTCCTTCAAAGTTAGAGAAAATCTGAGTTATAATTGAATTCACAGAACTAAGTCAACACAGATTCTATGAGGAGTTATTTTTAGGGTTCTAACTCGAGATGATAAGAACACATCTCTCTTATTGTACTAACTCAAGACTTCCTTTCCTTGTTTTCCCAGTCTGCATCGCTTAACTAAAGACCACTGGCTATTCATTTTGAGTTTCTGAATTGTACTTCAGCAAACACAAGTGAAACGGATTAAGGCATTATGGTGACATGGGAGACTTTAGCAGAGAAAGAAGGTGTGGGGTTAGCATTCGACACTAGCAAATCTTAGGGAATAGCTATGGATGACCAAACGTCACTCCAATAAAAGCCTTCAAAGATTATTCTCGAGTCCCTGCCAGTTTGTTCTCCTTGGATGGTTTCCAAAAACTCTTCCTTTTACTTTTAACAAAATGCCTCTGGGCCCAGTATGAAACAGGTGATAGTACTCTAACACACACATGTAATACTTATCACATGCAGAGGATATTTGTGTTGCTATTAAAGCGGCTCCTCTAATGTATTTCTTTATCTGTATTTTAACCTTTACTATTCCTTCTCTTCTCCTCCTTCTTTACCAACTTTTCTTCCTCTTCCCCTTTTAAAAATTAAGTGAGGTAAGACAATATTATATGATTTGCAAAGAACCTAAGAAAGAATCATCCAATTTTAAAGGCAAATGAGAGCCGAGCATTCCAGGGCAATTCAAACCAACGGTTAAATAAGACATAGAAATCAAGCATGAATTCCTCTGGGACTGAGGAAACTGATGGAATGAGAGGAAAGGTTAAAGCAGGGTCTTTCTTACCACTCAATTCCTTTCAACTCTGCCCTTTTAGACATTAGTCTAGATCTCCTAAAAGTCAGGTGATAGTAAGGGGCTTTATAGAGAGAAATTAGGCTATCAAAAGCAAATAGGGGCTCAAGCGAAAAGAGGCAGCTGGGAGGCAGTGGTCAACACTAATTAAGGGATAGGGAACCATGGACAAAGGGATAAGGAGTTTGTGTGAATTAGGAATAGCCAATACATGCACAGCTATTTTAGATGTCTCTAGGCCAAAGAAATCAAGCCAGATACCAAGGTGAAAAATGAGAGCAAGAAGGATAAAAATATAGAAAAGCTGAGGGTCACCGCTCTTAATTGTCCTACCTAACACCTAACCTAGTCCCCATCTGTGAGTTCAATGGACTGCTTGTCCAGGTTGCCTAGCCCACAGGCATCACCTTGGAATAATGATATTTCAGATCTAGTAGTACTAGGTCTCATAATGACAGAGTGGATGCTTTTGAGTTGTTTTTTTTTTTTTAATTGGAAATAATCTATGACTTAGAAAAATTTCTGCCTTATTTTTTTTTAACCAATCACCCTCCCAACCAAGCCCCTCAAGACTTCAACTGAAACCCCAGGAAAAAAAAATATACCATTCCATTTTGTGTTATTTGATTGAATGTGACTCTTTCTGAGTTTTTGTTTGTTTGTTTGTTTACCCTTCTCTTAGTCTGTAGGTTTGAAACAGACATAAATAATATTCCCCTGACCAACCTCTAATACATATTCAGCTCTAATTAGAAAAAAAAATGCCATTTCATACCCCAAAGCCAGGAAGGTATGACAAGACAGGTATAGAATAAAGGCAAATGCAAACAGACATCATGCGAATTAGTGTAAATATAGTACATTCTAAATGCTTATATATAAAATTATGCTATAAATTTTCTAAGTATTTTCTGAATAGCAATTAATTCCTTTAAATGTCACATTTAGTATATTAAAGAAAATAATCTAACCTTAAGTTGCTCTTCCAAAGCCGCAGTTGCATGGTCTCCACTAGATTCATCAACTACCACCACCATGTGAGTGAGAGAATTGACCTTGACTTGTTCTTGTTCTAGGTCTTCTTGAAGCACCTAAAAAGTAAATTTTTTAAAGGAAATGAAAAATTTTCTTCCCAAATACATGTAATTTATTATGTCTGCCATGTTTTTGGGTAATGCAAAATATTTTATTAAACTAGAACCATCCCAAGCAAATTTTCTGCTATGATGTTCAGCAAAATTTGCAAATTTTACTTCCAATGGTACTCAAAAGTATGTAGAGAGAGCATATATTAAGAAAGGTGCAGTAGAATGTTCTGCCCCTTATCCCACCTCCTCTCACGTTTCAAGGACTTTTCTCCTAAAATTACCTGCTGCTCATGGCATTTTCCATGTCTCCATCTCTATAGAAGTTCTCCATTATCAATTAAAATAAAAATAAAACTCTCTTGAGCCGACAAATCCCTCCTATTACTGCCCTAATATGTGTTGTTCCTCACAAAAAAAAAAAATGTTTTTTAGTTGCTTTTTCTACTTCCTTGCCCTACTATTCTCTTTGCCCACTATCTCATTGAAACATCTCTTATAAAGGTTGTTATCAACTCCAGGTTCCCAAATCCAATATTCATTTTTTTTTGACATCATCTTACTTGACAATCCAATTACCAACCTGATTAACCACTCCTTCATTCTTGTTATCCTTTTCTCTGGAGCTTCCTGTACCACCCTCTGCGGATTATCCTCCCACCTTACCAAGAGCTGTTTTTTTAAGCTCCTTTGCTGGCTCCTCCTTTGCTCAACTATAAATCAGATGTGACTCTATATAAAAAACCAATGGATATCTATCACACTAAGAAGAAAAATCCAAATTTTTTACGTGAAATCCTTATAGGGTCTAGCACCTGCCTACCTCTCCAATCTAATTGCATATCATTGTTGCCCACTGACACTGTTTCAGTCACACTTGTCTTTCTCTTTTCTACAAATATGTCAAACTATTTTCACTCCTGAATTGTTCTTCCTCCATATCTTAAAATAATCTCCTTATCACTGAGGACTCAGTTAAGTGTCACTTCCCCAGAGATGCTTTTCATTAATATGCTGTCTAAATCTTATCCTTAGTTACTCTCTTTTCCTATCATTTTTTAAATAATATTTTCACTGCTCAATATTTCCTCATGCATTAGTCATATGTCTCTAATTACTTGAATTTAAGAACCACCAGAACAGAGATGTCCTCTGTCCTCTCATTACATACTCTAAGCAACAAAAGATCAATAAACTTTTGCTGAATGGTGCCACATAGAAGGGTGATGGCAATTCGCACAGATGATTTTGTCCTTTCCTGTTGCATAAAGATTTTAACTTCATAGGAGGGAGTCGCTTTTTAAACAAAGTGTAATTACAATTACACTAACGAGTACATATAACCACAAAACAATATTCCAGTCTTTTGTGAAATCATAGTGTATGATTTTTTTTGTAAACAGAAGTAAACAGAGGAATAATTAGAAGGCAAGCAGAGGAGGAGTCAACAGAGGAGGCTGCTCTAAATCCAAGACATCTGCCTGGGAGCTCCAATTTCCCCAAGACTTTATCATAATATACTAATTACTACGAAATCTCTTACAGAATATGTGAAACTTCTAGTCATCTAGTTTGTTTCTTAGAACATTTTATTATATAATACAAGAATGGAGAAACAGATTTGGGACAAGACCTGTTGGCTTTCTAGAAAACCTGCAGTTCCTACCTGTGAGAGAATGATGCTTGGCACCTATCAGATTAGCTCACAGTTATTTAAACCCTGTGGCAGGTAAAAGGAAACTTATCAGGACTGGCTGCATCACAAACTCTAATGAATGAGCATTCTTATTCTAGGACTTTCATTTACAAGTCTGAACATTTTAGAGCACCATAAAATTACTTACTTTTGCTTCCTCTCTCAAGATTTTCACACTACATTTTCAAATGAAGCAATTAGAATAAAATGACTACGCATACATTTTGTGTATGGAGTTTATACTGTCTATTAAGCCTTCGACATTCCAGAGTTTACACTGGTTAATAAAACTATTTCTGTTATGAGACCAAAAACGGAAACATTAACATCCAGCATTGGCCTTGAAAGTCATGTTGAGTCTGTGTTTTCTGAGTTACATAAGCCAGAACTGGGAACATTTCAAATGTGTAAGCCAGGAACTTTAAAATAATAATTATATTTTGGTAACCAATATATCATAAGTTGGTTTCTTTAATTTAACCAATTCTTTTTTGCTATTACTCAAGTATAAGAGTATATACAATTACATATATTAAAACAATTAGAAAAATGATGCTATATTGTTCAATTCTTATATGTAAATTTTTATTTTAACTATTTTAATATATTTTAATAAAAAACTTGAGCATTGTTTGATCCATGAAGTCCTTAATTTCAAACTCAGGTTGCGTCTTTCTAAAGCATATGTGATCAAATGTATTATTTATTTTCTCCAGTACTTAGATTTCTGTTTTTGTTTGTTTTATAATCAGAAATTATATTCTTGTTACACTGAACAATAGATTACATTTTATGCTTTTGCAGAAGTACAAACACAAATTACCACTAAAGTTGTGAGTCGGTAGCTTTAAAAGCAAACACAAGAACTGTCTGAATTTATACTGAGTGAGAGAAATACAAAACGGAAAAAAAACAGCCCAAATGGCGTAGATGATATAAGCTTTGCTCATCCCCTTCTGTAACCACGTCAAAGTTGAGACAAAAACACAGAGCAAAACAGCAAGCAGAGTCACCTGGGCTTCTAGAACAGAAGCAGCAGAACTAGGGAGAGAAATAAGAAATCACACTGCAACAGTTAGAGGAGGCGGTGAAGATGCAAGGCAACTCCTTACCCAGTGGCTGAGCGGGACAGAAGCCATGGCGCCCGCAGAGGCAGAAGCCTCTTAAAGGGGCCGCGTCCGTGAGTGGACTTGCGCAGTGAAGGACGTGCTCACTCTGAGCTCCAGTAATGGGTGGGCTGCAAGCGGGGCACCAGGGACTTAAAGGCGGACACTGAGTTGTCTGAGCAAGGGCTAGAGGAGAGGTTTTGGTACCGGACAGAAGTGCAGGCAGTATCCATTGTTCCCCTGGTGAGGCCTCCTCCTCTCCAAAAATGCAGACGTAGCAGTGCCGTTTTCGCGAGACGTCATCACACTGGATAACAGAGGTTGTCCTGCCCAGAGGATTCCCTGAAACTCCGCCTCCTCCAACTTGTGGCCCACCCAAGCCACATCCCTTTGTGTCGCAGCGAGTCAGGTGCTCCTTGCTGAGCAGCTCCTAAACTCACAATGGAGGCAGCTGGCATCAGTTTCTGATGTGGCCTTTTAAGGCAACTATAAGAATAGCATCTGTGGATTTTTTTGCTGAATCTTATCTTAACAGGTGACCCTGGAGGGGCACAGGTTTGGGCTCAATTTGGCCTGCAGCTGAACTGCTTCCCGGGACGTGCCACTGGACACTACTTCAGAAATCCACACTAATAAGACCAGAAAACTCAGGAGCTTTGCTTAGTATATAGAAACAGATGCAGAAAGGCAGCCAAAATGGGAAGACAAGGAATCAGAACCATATGAGAGAACAGAAACAGAATAGAGATCCTGAAAATAATGGAGTCAAACAATCTAACTACAGATGCAGAGTTCAAACACTGGTTATAAAAGATGCTCAATTGAATTTAAGGGAAGTGTAAATGAACTCAGTAAAATTTTAACAAAGAGATAAAAAAAAACCTAAAAAGTGAAGTGGAAATTATAAAAAGAACCAGTCAGAAATGAAGAATACATTATCTGAGATGAAGAGTATTCTACGAGGAATCAAACAAAGTAGATAATGAAGAAGAATTGAACCACCAATACATAGGAGGAAAAGTCAAGGCACCCAACCAGAACACCAAGAAAAAAGCAACCAAAAATAATAATAAAATTTAAGGAGCCTATGGGACAAAAATTAAGGGTAACAACATCTGTGTCATAGGGGTACCTGAAGAGGGAGAACAAGAAATTGGACTATATTTGAAAGAAATCATAATGGAAAACTTCCCTCACCTGGTGAAGGAGATAGACATACACCCCAGGAAGCTCAGAGTCCCAAGGAGGAGGACCCAAAGAGGCCCACACCAAGACACATCATAATTAAAATGCAAAGGTTAAATACAAGAGAGGATCTTAAAGTAGCAAGAGAAAGAAGTGAGTTACCTGCAAGGGAAGCACCATAAACTGGCAGCTGATTTCTCAAACTATGCAGGACAGAAGGGCGAAATATAATGATGTGATGAAAACCCAGGAACTACAACCAAACATACTTTTCCACAAAGCTGTCATTTAGAGTTGAAGGACAGATAAACAGCTTCCTAGACAAAAATCGCTAGAGGAATTCATCAATACCAAGCCAGCATTAACAGGAATTGAAGGACTACTTAAGAAAAACAAATATATAACAAAATTATGAATAATTAACGGTAATAACTACATTCCTATCAACAAGTACCTCAAATGGAAAGAATTTAGTGCTCCAACCAAAAGATAGAGAAGCTGAATGAATAAGAAAACAAGACCCTTCTATGCTGCCTACAAAAGACTCACTTCAGATTAAAAGACACACACAGACTAAAAGGAAGAGATGGAAAGATATTGCCTTGAATGGACCTAGAGGATTTGTGCTGAATGAAGTACATCAGATAGAGAAAGATAAAAACCATGTGATTTCATGTACATGTGGAATCTAAAGAACCAAATAAACAACAACAATAAAAATGGAAACAAACTCATAGATACAGAGAATATTTTGAGGGCTACTAGATGGGAGGGGGTTGGGAGGATGATGAAAAATGGGCAAAGGATTAAGAAGTACAAATGAATAGGTATGAAATATAAAGTGTATTGGAGATATAAAGTTTAGTATCAGGAAAATAGTCAAAAATATTGTAAAAAATATGTAAGGGAGAAGAAGGGTACCTGATTTAGTGGGGTGATCACTTTATGAGTTATATCAATCTCTAATCACTATGCTGTACAACTGAAACTAATATATTATTGTATGCCAACTATAATTGAGAAAAAAAACATATTGACTTGTATAAATGTGAATATGAGCAACACATTGTCTATTATACTTCAATAAAGCTGAGGTAGGAAAAGAACAGCCCCTCTGAAACAAACAAACAAACAAAACAAACATGAGAAAGTTTCTCCATAAATGGCTGAAAAATCTTAAAGAGTGCATAGCACTGGGATAGATTAGCATAAATTGTACTTGACTTAAGTTATTTCCAGTATCTTTCTCTCTTCTATGACTTTTCCAAATTATATATCTTCTTTTGTTCCTAATCAGAGATTAAAATTAAAAGGTTAAAATGACCTTTTTAGGCATACTCAGTAGCTGAAAGACAGAAGCTACTGCAACATTACAATCATGTTTCCTATTTTCCCAGAACTTAGCTCTAAAATAAATATTAATGATGAGTATCACAGTACAGCTAACACCTCCATATCAACAAAAGAAAAAACACTATAAAATATCTAATGCCAGAGTTCATTTTTCTTTTAAAAGTTGAATTCTTAGTGGTAGCAAAAATGTCAACACACAAAAGGGGGGTGTAAAAATTTTAATTTTCTGCCAAGCTATGTATTCATGAATAAAGACCATGATTATTGGTAAAAAGTATACTCTCCTGCTTCCTTCTTTGAGAAAACATGGATTCTCAAGACTACTAATTTTTTAAAATTTATTAAAGTTTTATAAAGCTATTTTAAAATTAATTTTAATTAAATATTTATTTTTTATGGATTTGAAGTTCTCATAGCTGGATTTACACATGGAGATTTATAGTTTTAATTGCTAATTAAGCCTGAAATATGAAGCTAAATTATTTCAAATATAAATGTGGCCCCAGAGAAGTATGCTAAATGTTTGACTATCCAAAGATAATATATTCAAATTAAAATGCTTTAATATATGATTGTTAAAGTATGTTTTTTATTAAAAGCATATAAATTATTACAGCGCATACATATATACATATTAGGTATTTTACTATATCTTACCATTATTTTATTAAAGTAATGCATTTGTTACACTTAATAGATTTTTAAAATCTGTCATGCTCTAATCGATTTCTATACTATTATTAGAAGAATGTCCAGCAATGTTTATTCTGTCAACTAATAATCTTTTTTTCCTTATGACAAGAAAAAAGGCCCAACAGTGAAGTTTAACATTAAAAATAATTAGATTTGACAAGCTTAGGTTTTTGTTACATCTCTGTAAACATTCTCAACAGGCTCTCTTAGAAGAGCTTTATTTTGATACACACTTACTTAAACGTGATCGCATAGTTACATCAGTCTTTATATCCAGAACCTATTGTTTGTACTTTTTTTTAGTAAGACATGTTTTTTTTTTTTTTTTCCTGCCAACTCTCAAACTACCAAAGGTGGGGAGACCTAAAGAACATTTTGATGAAGACATATGAAGATTTTAAAAGCACCTAGCTTTCTAATTGCAGGAAGGGAGCTTGATTAATATTTTAAAAATGTCTTTAAAAGAGTTGGTGATTAATGAACACCTACATCTTCAGAATATAAATAGAAAAGTATGAATAGTAGGCTTACAAAAATATGTGTATGTTTAACTGTGTAAGATCTGAAATCAGATTTCCTGGGTTTGATTCCTGGATGTATTGCTAACAAGCTATGTGACCTCGAGAGAGTTTTCAATAGCATCAGGCTCAGTTTCCTAATCTTCAAAATTGGGATAGTAAAGATATGTACTTCTTCAGGTGGATAGGAAGACTGAGTATGCTATGAATTGGTTAGCATTTTTGGTTTGGCACACAGTAATCAATTCAATAAATATAACAGCTATTTAGTTCTAAAAACTCATATTGAGGCCACATTCAGAACAAAAATTTTAAACCATACTGCAAGAATCAAATATTCAACCTAATTCACCCTCATCTAATTTATGTTACCCATCATCCTCTCATAGGTATCATTAAGTACGGAAAGGGAATGTGGTTTTGGAAATTCAAGTGAAGTTTACAGCAAAGTTTTTGGATCATGAGATATATGTAATGAATTTTAAATCCTTAAATTATAACTTCCAAATTATTTATATGAGATTAACAACAGCAGTTTTAATTACCTGATTTCAATACATTTATCTCATACATTGCTAAAAAGTTAGCATTTTTCAGAGTTGCTATTTCATGGTGCAAAAAAAGTAGACACTAACACTAAATCATAGCCCTCAATTCTCCTACCTTTTCTCCTCCTTTTATACTCTGCTCATGCATGCATATATCCATACACTCCATATATTTATACCATTTAAATCAGGAATTAAAGTGAATACAACAGATATCTAATAAATAATTATAAAATGCCTTTAGCCCTGACACAATTATTTAAAAAAGAAGAGAACAGGTTTACTGGGAGAGGGGTTAGGGTGGAAGGTTTAGGTGCAGCAACGGAGGAAGTCATATGCAGAGATTGGCCAATAACATGAAGATGCGATATTCAACTCTACTGATTATTCTTGTGTTCAAACATTATTGCCACTTCTCAACATAAGCCCATTTTCTTCTATGTTCCCTTTCTACTGCCTCTTGCCTTGATTTTAAAGAAAGAGCTACAGGATTAATGTTATAAAAATCATTTCCTTAAGCATCTTCATTCTGAGCATACACAGCCACCACACCTCTGGTGCCTCTCTTTTCCCATTGCTTACACTGAGGTTGAAGATTTATATGCAGTCAGTCTCTATTCTCTTCCATCTAGATATTCTCAAGTCTGGGAAAACCAAATACAACATTTCCCTTGCTACTCTTTGCTACTCTTTTCATTTGCCCTACTGTCTAGCATCTCTTCTGGAGTCAAGCTCTACTGGAATCTGTAAATGAAGGAAAAGAGTCTGGTTCAAGGCAGACAGGTCAAAGATAAAAGCCAAGTCTACCATTACTATTCAACTTATCTTAGGCAACTCCTAACCATTGGGAACATATTTATTTGTTTGGCAAAATTAGGAATTAAAATTCCTCCAGGGCAGTGCTTAATAGAGTTGGTATGTGGAAACACTTGTTTTCTTCTATTTCTACCATCATCACCTTTTCATTCTTACACTAAGATCCATGAAAATATCCCCTTTGGGCATCAGTATTTATTCCCCAATACCTTTGATAATCATATTATATATCTTTTAATTACTAAAATATTCTCAGTGTGTTGAAATATAGTACATTAATGTAAAAATATATGGCTCAGTACTTTTCTCATTCTATGATCTAGATCTTTAATTGTTAATGGAATATAAAATGTTATCCAGTATGTTATCTCTTAAAATTGTAGTTCCATTGAATAACAGAGTACTACCAGTCGTATCACTAGAAATTATTCTTTTCATGAATATTAGCACAGAAATACTAAAATAAAATGATACTAATACTGTAGTTAACAAATTTTATATTCTTTAGAAAGAGACTGGATATATTCAACCTTATTATTAAAATTGTTGAGGGTAAAAATTGTATAGGTTTCATATACAGTTCAATAATATATCATATGTATGTGCATTGGTTCACCTCCAAAAGTTAAATTTCCTTCTGTCACCATATATTTGATCCCTTTACCCTTATCCACCCCTTTTCTCCCCTCTTTCCCACTTATAACCACTTAACTATTATCTGTGTCTATGAGTTTTTGTTTTTCAACTTTATTTTTAAGATGAGATAGGATTTCTGGTCATGCATTCTGTTAGAAGATACATGAACATATTTTTCAAGAAAAATTATTTTAAAATTCATGTTATCATATCTGTTGTAGCTTTCCTGTGAAAAACTTCCCCCTAAAATGCATTCTAATATTTTATATATTTAATGAATTCATTGATATTATTAATGTTGCATTACCTATTCAACAGAACTGAAATTAATTGGCATTGATTCAGGAAAATGATACTTTCTGTGCAACTAACTCAGTAAGTGACAGATAAAGGTCCTTTGTTTTTCTTTTGTCCCCTCCCCAGAGGCCAGAAATTCTAATTAAGTATTATAGAACAATTAAGTATAGAAAATAAAGTGGTGTCTCTGAGAGGTTCTTGCATAATTATATTTAGGAAATGCACTGATACTTTAAAACAAGACAGTAACATTTGAGTTATGTTACTGAATAAGTACTCAGTAATTTTTAATTAACTAATTAATTAGTAATCTTTTGCTAGAATCATTTGATTTTGTTAAAATAAGAACATGGGTATGAATATTATTATTATTAAATCAATGGCATTATCTACTATGCAGTTATACTTGGACTCTGTTGCTTGTTTATGGATGTTAATGGGAAATGAGGTGCGTCTTCAACTATATTTTAAAAAAACTAAAACTGAGTTTCATGCATATACTACTGTGTAGAATGTATAGTTGTGATGTTCTTTTAAAGGTTCACTTGCTACTTATTAATGTCAAAAGAATATTATTCCCACAGAAATCAATTTTGAGTAAAAGGCATGTCTTACACAATAATAGCTAACATCACTTACATAATCCTCCTGGGTGCCAGGTATATTTCTAAGTGCTTTTTATGTAATTATGTATTAAATATTTTTACTGACCCTTTAACATAGGTATGATCATCATCATCCTGCTGTCATACTTGGAGAAACTGAGGCACTAAATAGTTAAGTAACTTTTACAAAATCATTCAGTTCGCAAATGATAGAGCTGTGTTTTTAACTAAGGCATTCTGTTTCCAGAGTCTTGAAATACTGCTCTCATATAAGAGATATTAATATAGCTCAAATAAGCGTAAGAAATAGAGACATCTGTTTTGTATAACTCCACATCAGAAGGCACAGAACCAGAAACTTAAAGCACAAGTGTATATGCGTGTACCCAGTTGCATTCCGAGTTTTATCCCCCTGGTGACATTTGAATTCAATCTACCGATGTACTCATTTTATTGCACTTTGCTTTATTGGGCTTCAAAGACGTTATGTTTTTTATAAATTGAAGGTAAGACTTCCACCAGTAAAAATATTACAACTCACTTTATTGTGGTTGTCTGAAACCAACCACGATATCTCTGCTATATGCCTGTATTACATTTTAAAGACTCCCGCCACAAAGCTTGCTTAAAAACACATACACACAGTAGTTAGTTAGGTCCTACTAAATGTTCTTACTGAGCAATGTGAAATTCCTCTCTTAGGAAAGAGTTCTTTGAAAGCAATGTTGATTCTGGATAGTTTTAGTTGACAGATGCTAATCACAAAAGCGTTTAATATGAGGATTTGGTTATTAGTCGGAAGTTCAAGTTTCTATTATCTGCATGGTTTAGTTTCTTTTGGACACTACTGTTTTGGACCTTTCTCTCATGAATCTTTTCTATCTAGATATTCTCTATTAGAACCTACTTCTAATAGAAGTGATAGTGTATTGATATGGTCATGGGGGTCTTCTCCACTTGAGAGAATGCATCTTTTTTCTCCTATGGTTCCTATTCCCTGACCCTTGTAGGTTAATAAGGTCTATATGGAACCCAAATAAATATAACATCTCTAGGCCTTTTCTCTCCCTGCTTAATAAGAATATAGGGGTGGGGAGAGGTCAAGTTATAAGCCCAACTAAAAGGACCAAGGGGACCTGACTGAGCCCCTAGGACTGAGGCCAGAGGGCAAAAGAGTCCCTTACAATTTATATGAGGTCAACCAAACTCACAAGGCCAGAATTCTATACACAAATTTAAAAAACAAACAGTGTAGTTTTTTTTCAGGCTGGTCCATTCTGCACATCTTCCCCATGAATTGACTATCCTGTGGTAGGTAGCCAGCTAAGGATTTGATTCCATTGAACGGCTCTCCTTTCCTGCATAACCAAAGGTTACAAGCTTGATTTCTATGGATATACCCAATTATGACTGCTGGTGACATCTCCTGTGATATATAAAGGTGCCAGGGTTACGATCATTAAAAATATTTGAACAGGGACTGAAACAGGGATAGAAGAAAAGAACAAAAGTCAAAGGTAATGAGAGGACACCAGAGATAGTATGTACATGTAATGTGCCCTGCAGATGTCTCCTCCTTCATCTGTATGGATAGTTTTTTGCCCCTACACATGACTTTTTTATTTTTTATTTCACTCGTCATACTTCTGTTTCTGTCAGAAAGGTGGTAATGATGAAGCCTCTGTGTGTGACAGAATGAGTTCAGGATTATGTAAAGCATCTGCTCCAAAAAAAAAAAAAAAAAACACATATACACACACAGTTACTGAGCATAGATCATGTGCTAAGTATTCTGCTAGGCATTGGAGAAACATAGAAGGGAACTACCTGGTTCTCTGGCTCTAGCAGAGTATTCCTCCTGACTATATTGTTTTTTCTTTCTTATCATAGCCATCAAAACATTCATTAAGCATTTAGGGGATCAAAAGACAGAAATAAAATGAAATTTCATAGCAGCAATAACATGTACTTTTAATCTTGCTAAAGATGGGAGAAAGCTTTATAGTCGGTAAAAGCACTACCTGATTCTATGGTGTTCTTCGGCTTTTCAGAATCACGCATCCTCCTCCCACATATTGCATTTCTCTCTTAGTATTGCTTTTTTTTCTTTTTTAAATCCAACTTTAGCCTACCTGTTGCACAGTGTCAGAATCCATTTTTTTTCCAAGCTCTTTGCTCATTCTCTCAATCTAGTCCCGTTAGTTCTGCTGTGGATTTCTAAAATGTTTCTTATACCTGCTAAAAAGTTTCACTGATTCTGTCTTCATTCGGGCTCAACGTACTTTCTGTAATATCTTCCTAACATGTCTTGGGGCCTCGTGTTCACTTGTATTCCGATTTATCCTACAAGATATATCTTCCTAAAAATTAAGATAAATTTTCCTAACGTGCCACTATCTTCAGTTTCTCACCAATTATAGTTCCACTAACTCCAAATGCCTGAGTCTTGAGTTCAAGACCCTGCACAAGCAGATTGTAGTCCTCTGGCAATGAGCATAATGCAACACACGACTTAGGCAAGTGATATATCCTACATTTCCCTGTCTTATTCCCTTTGCCCAAACTTATCACTGCTTTTAACATATTCTTAGATCACTTGCCACATGCCACCTTGTATAATGGTTCTTTTCTGTGTCTTTATGAGATGTACTAGAATGTGAGCTTCTTGAAGAAGATTCCATATATGGTAGGCCTCTGTATTCTTCATAGCACTCTATGTGCTCTAATAAGTGTTTGTTCAATGATTTATAACTGAGAGAAATGGAATAAAATGAAATGTCGACTTCTTTAGCAGGATTACACCTAAACTCTCCTTGCTACATGAACATCTAGGTCATTGTAAAGGTCACAGAAGAGGATATTTCACAGTCTTGGCAACTTGAATACTTGAGATTAACTAAGCTTCAAGGAAAGGATAGGTGACTGAGTTCTAAGAGGTCATTTTAATTTGTATCAGTACTTAACACAGAACATCCACTGAAGTCAGAGTATAGTGAACATGTCACAATTAATCTGTAAATTCTAATAACTTGTATGGTAAGGACTTTGTTGATGTTATTAAGCCAATGGAGCTAGTGACAAAAGTCTAAATCTCTCAAAAAAATTGGAAATTTAGCTAGTAAACTAAGCTTTAAACTTCATCTCAGTCAGATTCTGCTATGAGACAAAAGATTCCTTAGCAAATATATTCACTTAGATTAAAATATCCTCCAAAATAGTGAAAATTTCCCATCAATGAATGTTCAAGCCCACAATAAACTTTTGCTCAATAATATTGTCACTTCTTCAAGGAAAATTCTTTCATTCCTTATCAATATCACTAATAAAATCTGTCTCTTAAGACGGAAATAACTAACCAATTATTTTTGACATGTTATTTCACAAGGGGAACAAGAGGTTCAATTTGTTCACTCCCCAGAGAATCACTTTTGAGTGACTCATATCTAAAGTAAACCTTTAAATTCTCTCCTAAAGCAATAGCTAAGAAGAATAAATGTCTCTTTCAATTTGTCAGCAAATTGAACTTTTCCCAGTAACCCAGAGTTATCAATTTGGCTAGATTTAATAGTAACTACCAATATAGGATCAATTGCTTTACCCTGCCCTAATTGGAAAATTCTGTAAAAGTGATTTTATCTCCATGGCATTTCACACTGGTTCAATTTCTAGTCAGTCTTGTAATAAAAATGCTGTTGAAATGAAGATAGCAAAGGATCTTGTCACAGAACATAAGAAAGCATAGCTATAATATCATGGTGCACTTGTGAGATTTGCAAACATTTTTATTTTGCCCTAAGGGTGTGCATGCGTGTGTGTGTGTGTGTGTGTGTGTGTGTGTGTGTGTGTGTGTGTGTGACAGAGAGAGAGAGAGAGAGAGAGAGAGAGAGAGAGAGAGAGAGAGAGAGAGAGAGAGATCAGGGGTGGGGAGAGCCCTTCTGAGCAGAATTTAAATTTATCTCTAATGAAAAAAAACCTGCATCTTTTCTTTAATTTTGTCATCTGTAATCAACTCTTGGGGAAAACAACGAGGATGACTCAAGAATTTAATATCTATCTACACAAAGTTAAAAAACCATATTGATATATTAGGTGAAAGCTGTAGTCTTGTAGCAGGATGGGGTTGCTTTTTTGACTATTGCAAGGTTACTCATATATTTTGTTATCAGAGGAGAAATCTTATTTTCATTCACTTATAATTCTGCAAAGCGAATCAATGACTATTTAAAAAAGGCTTTAGATTGAACTCAGTTACCTAAAGAAAGAACATTGAGCTTCTGTTTTACGAAGCATGGCAAGACAAACAAGAAAATGCACTCCTTAACTCCTTTATAAATTTTTTGATATTGTTAATCATTTTCATTTCACAATAATTAATTCAAGTAACAAAAAGAGTGTTATCAATTGTCAGGCTTTCTCCTGGTTATGTGTTTTCCCCGTCTTAATTTTATTAAAATAATCTATCCTGAAGTGGGTTAAAACAGTTAAAGGTGGAAGTTGGCCTCACTCTCTGAGCCAGCAAACCAATTCTTTGTTTCCTTTTATGTACTTATATGAATAAGTCCTGGATATAAAAGATTACATAATCAACTTGCATATCATCCTGTTGCTTTATTTTTGTTTCAAATTATCTCTTCAAAGCAATTCCATACTCCTCAGAGATGGCATATTTTCAAGTAATAGACTATTTAAATTTTATGACAATATTAGTCAAACATTTTCCATTCCGTTTCACGCTCTATCTTCCAGAAAAAAGTGCAAATCATTTCAGGTAATTCTCTTCAGATTTTGAAGACCCTGGGTGGCCTGTCTAACCTTATTAAAGAAGATCTGTTCAAACTGAGACCTTTCCCTGAGCAGTTTGTTGTGAATGGCTTAAGTCATTCACACACTTATGGCTACTCCACCATTCTTCTGCCATGTCTCTTTTGGAGTCCTTTTATTCACTTTTTCTCTGTCCCCCTTAGAACCCAGGCATCCAATGCCAACATCCTTCCCTCTGATGTTTAAATGTTACCAGCCCAGTCTTAACTTTTCCTGAATGCCTCGTAGTCCAAAACTAATGGAAATTTTACAACTATGATTAGAAGGAACATCAGAAACCAACTGGCTCACACTATTATTCTCCAAAGAATATGGAGAACCTGAGAGATTTAAACAGGGATTTTTAAAAATTGTAGATTAGTTAGTGGTAAAGCTGGGCTATGTATACTCTGGCTTCCAGGGCCAGAAGGTTGTCATAAATTGGGTTTCTCCCATAAACAGACCCTGAGCCATAGATTTAGGTACAAATAGTTTATATTTGGAAAAGGGACATCAAGGGATATTATGAGAGGATGGTAACATGATACAGGTTACTGCATGGATATTTGGGGCCAGTTTTGCTGAGAACCTCTGAGAGAGACTGTGGGAATTGAGAGACATCTTGGCAAGGATTCTGGAGTGTTTGATCTATCATTTCTCATCCTCGTCATTAATGGCAGCTCTGACAACACTAACTCCTCTTTCTGCCCACCCTCAAATTGACTGGGATTTTTCCACAGCCAGCAAATTCCGTCAGACAGAGAGAAGCCACTGGTGTATACAGAATCTGTACACAACTGCCAGTGTAGGTCAGGGGGAAGAGAGCAGGCACAGAGTCTACCAGAGGAATGTATGATCCACACAGTCCAGTTCAAGATCTAGCACTGGATCTAACGTCTTTGTCAGATGTTCACCGAAAATCTAATGTGACAAGTTAATCTCTTAGTCACAATTTTTAAATGAAAATTAAAATACAGTTGATGTTTTCTTTTTTTCCTGGTAGAGTAGTAAATGGGGATTACCATAGCTATACTTCTTCTTAAACTGCTTGATCTTAAACTTCTGTGGCTAAAGGACAGCTCTGTGGGCAGCGATGGCAAGGGCCAGTCTTATTTGTCACTGAAACCTAAAGCTCCTTAAACAGAAAAGAACTTGGGACTTAGGGGAAAAAAAAGGTATTTTATCTACAAAGAACTGTGACAAAATGTTATAAAAGGAGAGACTAAAGATGGCTGAGATGCAGATTTAGGAAGTCTGCGTTAAGAGAGCGCATATTTCCTTTCAAAGCCACAAATCTATGAACCACAAATCCTGCCTGAGTAGAAGTGTCAGATAAAATCCAGAATTCCCAGGAAACTCTGAATTTCAGATAAATAATGAATAATTTGGGACATACTTGCACAATAAAAATAAAATAAAAAACTAGCTATTAATCTGAAATTCAAATTTAACTACATTTTTGTGCTTTTATTTGCTAAACATGGTAATCTTAATCCTGGGCCAATCACAAAAGTTCTTCTGTGTGTGTGTATCCTACTGGACTGGGCAAGGCACAAAGATAGTTTTATAACAGTTATTAGAATGAAGCACCCTCAGAATTCCAGATCATAAATATTCTTGTAGAAATCCTAATCACTAAAACTATTTTTTCTGGCAACAAGGGAGCATAATTGTAAATGTACAAATAAACTGAAGAAAAATAAGACAGAAATATTAAATTAATAGATGCTGTGTTTTATAGGAAAGGGATGTTACAGATGTTCATTTTCCATCAAGCTTAGCCTGCTCCAAAACATTATGAATTGAAAGTAAAAACATGTAAAAAAAATCTTGTCTCATCACTTAAACCTGCGTTGCAGATAATCCCTACAGAGGCTCTCTTCCAGGAAATCAAAACTTTAATAAATCACATACCCACATTGCTCTCATCCAGAAATGTTTGAATTTTTTTCTCAAATATTAAAAGCTTAGTTATGTTATTTTTAAAAAAATAAACTTTTCAAAAAATATTAGGAAAAAACGATTTTAAAACTCTTCCTGACTGAAGGTTTAATTCTTTCCTATTTGTAAACCACAATGTGTATGTATATGTATATTATATGTGTATATGTGTATTGCACACACATATGTGTGTGTAATGCACATATACACATAGAGTTTGTTTTCCATTAGAAAGCAAAATATCATATATACTAACCTTATGTTGTTGTACTTGGTGTTTTAGGTCCTCAAGATCAGGTCCAAGAGGTTCTTTCTCCATTTTCCTTGTTCTCTCTTCTGTTTTTGTTAGCCACTCATTTAACTCTTTCAGTTGCTGATTCTGGAGATCCATTAAAACTTTATGTAAACTGAAAATTTGAAAGATGTCTATTATTACCTGTATTAAAGCAATTTTACTTACTATTATTAAATTATAACTAGGCAAAAGTGTTGACATTTACAATTTATGGCATGTTCATATTGTTTGGCATCTATTGGACATTAAGAAGGATGGTAAGTAGAGCCCACAATCAAACATCTGACATTATTCTTTCTCTGACTGATTAGAGTTCAAATGTTTCCATTTTTCAGAAAGATTCACACAGCTAACTAAATTTAAACATCCAAGTAAAGTGTGAGACATCTCTGGTAATTGAGCTAGTATTATATCTTGACAATCACCTGTTTCTATTTCCCTTGTTTTAATATGTGTGGTGATTAAATAGGGCCACAAAATCGTTGTCATTCTTCCCATCAAGAGATGGAGTCTATTTTCAATTCTCATAGATATGAACTGGCCTTGTAATTTCTTTTGGCCAACAGAATATGGCAATCGTGACACTACACCAGTTAGTTGCAAGTGCAGGCTGTAAGTGAGCAGGTGGCACTCTCCTGGGACCCAGCTGGCATGCTATAAGAAAGGTCAGACTAGGCAACTGAATGATTAGATACCGTGTTGAAAGTAACTATAGGATGAAATGCTACCATAGAAGTTGAACTTCCTGCTGATTGCAACACAGTGACCCCAGCCATACCACAATCACAATCACAAATGGCAGTCTTCATGATCCCTGCCCATATTTCTGATCTATGTAATCATGATGTAATTATGTTTTGTATTCAGCAACAAAGTTTTAGAATTATTTGCTATGCAGAAATAAATATGTGAAAGAATATTTTTTTCAAAGATGTACACAATAGTGGGCTGGATAATGGATTTAAAATTCAAAGGCTTCGATTCACAGCCTAGTTATCTGTCCTAAACCAAGTTCTTAAAACTTTTCAATTATAATTCTAGCATCAAGGACATAGGATAATATCTTGCTTATTAATCACACGATTAATCACATGATTAATTCATAGTGAGGATGAAAATTAAAATTGAAGTTTTCATACATTAATTTGACAAAAACGTGAGTCTCAAATGATGAGTGTTAGTACTTATTTTAAGGTATTTTTCTTTTTTTTTGCGAGGAAACTCCTGGTTGACCTCACAGATTGCAAGGACCTTGTCATTTTACAATCCCTTATTTTTATTTTTTATGCCTACAGCACCTGGTCTTCCTAGGTGGTCTTCCATCCAAGTACTAACAAGGCCCGACCCTACTTAGGTTCCAAGATCAGACGGGATTGGGCTTGTTCAGGGTAGCATGGCTGTGGACAGTAAATATTTTTTACGAAGGCATATTTAAAGCATTTTTGCAACACACCTTCTAAAACTGATAAGGACATAATTTGAATTAGGAATTTACTATTCTGCTTTGTAAAATCTTTACCAGAAATTTCCCTTAGTTAGCATATTTAGACACACAAATACATAGAAAACATGAGTGTTTAAAATATTTAGATTATATCGTTTATTTATCCTTAACATTTCAGAGCCACATGTCCCCCAAGTCGCACTGCAATCAGAAGTCCATAAAAATGAGCTTTCATTTATCAAATAAAAAATGTAGACATCTGCTTTTGATGGGAAGCGACATAGATGAAATATTTACTTAAGTAGAAGTAAAAACTGAAAGTTGCTAGTTTAAGCCTCTTAAATAATGAATACCATCCCAGCATTGCAAGGTACATAAATCTTTTACTTTATTGGTTCAGCCTATCTCTTGAGAACTGACCTAATAATAAGATTTTATGAAACTTTCTGTAGTGTCATTCCTTGTGTTTGTTGTTCCTCCTGCCTGGTTTGTCATTACTTAAGCTAAAAAATCTTACATCTCAAGAACTGAAGTAATAAATCCCACATTATTACTTTTACACTTGAAAAGCTTCAAATCTAACACACATTTGTTCGTTAATAAGGGATTTCATTTTAAAATATTACTTTTTTACTTTTGGGTAGATGTTTCATTCAACAAATACTCACTGAGCTCCATCTCTATATTAGAAACTATTTGTTAGGAATGGACAAAAGAAAATACTTATCCTCATTTTCAAGTAGCTTAGAGATTTTTAAAGAAATAGATACATCACCAATTATAATATTACCCAAAAAATCATTATAATTAGATTTATATACATTTCAGAGGGTACATAGAGGTTCCAACTTGACCTGGGGTCACTGGGAATGCTGTTATTACAGAACATACAGCCTAAAAGTGGAGAGTTGGAAAACTGGTTTATACACTTATTAAATGTATTATTATGAAGTACTTAAATATTATGGATGAAAGGTGAGAAAGACCCACATAGACCCTTACAGTCATAGAGCTTACATTCTCAGAATGGGAGCCAGAATAATACATAGCTCATCAGGCCATTAGTTAATTACAATTGTGTTCATGCTGTGAATGAGAGTAACTGAATCGAGTCTGTGAGGAAAGTAAATGCTTTCCTGAAGTATTGATATTTGAAAAAGCCTAAAGCTTGAAGTAAGAGGAAGTAGCGAAGAGGGATGGTAAACACTTTCTAGACAGAAGGAACCACCCGTGCAAGGGCCCTGAGACATCAGACAGGTCAGGACAGCTTGACAGCATAAGGTGTGGGAGAATTGAGATATGTCATACCCTTCACTCATCCCTGGATCCTAGGAGATTTCTTGAGCTTTGATTGAAAATCTGAAGTCTGAAAGTCAAGTAATCATTTATGTATAATAATGATTTCATCTTATAAACCTGGACTCAGGGGTTAACCAATAAGAAAAGATGTACCCATAAGGGCTTTGTCAAGTATTATATCTTTAAAGATATAACGTAGGAATGTCCAGTTGGAGGACCTTGAAAGAGGGACCATCATGTCTGGGTGGCAGGAAGTATACAGTAATACTCTGTGTGCAACTTGTGTGGTTCAATATCTTAATGACTGGCACAGTCACATCAATGTTTCTGAGCCAAACAGATCCCTGCTTTTCCTCTCTAGACCAATGATTCTCAAAGTGAGTTCCTGGAACCAATGGCATCATTCCCACAAAATGTGTTAGAAATGCAAATTCTTAGGCCCTGCCCCAGAATTACTGAATCAGAAACTCTGAAGCTGGAGCCTAGAATTCTATTTTAACAAGACTTCTAGATGATTCCGATGCACACTCAAGTTTTAGAGTCACTGTTCTAGGTAATTTAATCTGCATCCACTACTCACCCAAACTCCATTGAGATCGATATATTGTTAATATTAACATTAATAGAAGGGCAAGTGCTAAATTCCAGGAGTTATTAGAAGTTATTTTGACATATGAGACCATTACATTCTCATCCTGACTTCTCTTCCACTTAAAGAGAGAATTATGAGCATCAGCTCCCTAAGAATGGGTTCTGATTTAAAAATGTGAAAGTCAGAGATTTCACATATTTGAAGCCTGAGCAGAATCTCAGAATAAGTTTAAAAACAGGAAAAAAAGTAAGTGGTGTAGGGTAACACCAGTCAGCATGAAAATATGTATCATTCACTTCTTTTTGGAAAGGGTTCTGTGAAGATATGTTTTAACTATGTAAATATTTCTTATCCTGACCATAGGCCTTGACTACATATTGGTAAATAGTAGCCCATGTGCCTGATTTGGTTTTGTATTAATTGAAAATAAATTAAAATTATTGCCAATAGTTAAAAAGCATGAGACACCACCTACAAACTTTAGACCTGGACACTCTTGAAATATCTGAGAGTATTCGGCAACAGTAAACCCGCCTTCCTAAATGACAACTGTCTGTAAAGTTCAATATTAACTGTACTTCGTAGACCAAGCATGAGCTCTCCAGTTTGCTAAAGTTCCCACCACTCCTTATTTGCTCTATCTGGCTCCTATAATGAGCATTCAGATTTGCTGCCTTATGATTGTGGTCACGGGTTCTCCAACTTAAATATTTACAGACCATCTCAGGATGCTGATTTAAATTCAAGGGGTCAGGTCCAAGAATTTTCATTTCTAACAAGCTGCCTGGTAAAGCTGATGGTCCTGGGTCATGGGATACACTTCGAATAACAAGAATCTAGGTGAGAATATTGTAGATTTGAAAATCATTGCTAGTGTTTCTAAGGCATGCATTTGTGTATGTTTGATCTATTAGTTACTCACTGCTCAAACTCATAAGATTAAAGAGACATAGTTTAATCTGATGCTGGCAGGTAAATATAAAAGGGTATCATACTCAGGATGCCAAAACACTCCCTTTTAGTATTCTTCTAGATCTGGAGTACTAAAACTGCTCTCCTTTAATGGTCCCCATACTTCACGATAAATAATATATAATTAAGGAAGGTGCTATTTCCAGTTATTGTGCCTAGTACATAATGTATTTAAAGTGAGACAAATCCCCAAAAAGAACATAGGATTTTCTTAAGGATGAAACTTCTGAGAGGAAATGAAATTGGAGATGAGAGAAATAGAGAAAAAAAGATGTGAAGAGCTTAAATTTGTATGGTTTACCTTTGGACTATAGGAATAAGTATTTTTTTTTTATGTAATGTTTTAAAATGTGCTTTGCCACTGTTGTTACTTTAGATATTCTAATTATTCAGTAATGTCTGGTCAGTCCTTACTGCTTTCCATGTTGGGGTCATATGAAAACAATTAAGAAGCTATAAAAGGTGCTGTTCCTCCCTCACTCACTGATATCTGTGAAGTGACAGCATCATTACATGCAGGTGAATTATAGGCCAGAGTTCTCCGGGGTGAGAAGCAGGAGGTGACTAGTGGCCCATGGCAATAGTGGGGCTGAGGGAAGAGAAATCATGAAGGAACATTGCTATCAGAAGGTCAGTTTAGGAGCCTTCACATCACAAATGCCCCCTTTTGCAAATATGGTAGAAGAAGAACTAACTTTGGGGCGGGAGGAGGCTAGCTAACCTTTGGATAAGACGTCACTGAAAACTAATTTTAAAATATAATGGCTAAGAAGTGTTCACTTTTTGTGTGATAATCTTTCTGTCAAGCATTTAATGCACGATTTCGGTTGATCCTTAAGGACGATGTGCAATCCATTTGTGGATTAAGAATGATTTTAATAATACAAAGAAAAATAAAGCCATTTTAGTGTCAGCATACACACACACACAACACACATACATACACATACATATGCATACACATATAAATATATATACAGTTGATCCTTGAAAAATATGGGTTTGAACTGAGCAAGTCCACTTAAATGTGGATACTTTTCAATAAATATGCAGTAGGCCTTCCATATCTCCAGGTTTTGCATCTGCAGATTCAACCAGCCACAGATAGAAAACAGTATTTTCTATCCATGACTGAGAATCTGTGATGCAAAGGGCTGACTCTATGCATTGTTCTACACCATTTTACATGAGGGACTTGTGCATCAGAGGATTTTGGTATCTGTTGGGGTTTAGGAACCAATCTCCTATGGGAATCGAAGGAAAACTATAGTTAAGTTTTCAGGAGTCAGAAGTTATACAGAGATTTTCAACTGTGTAAGGGATTGCCCTACCCCAATCCCAACAATGTTCAAGGGTTAACTGTATATAGTGTGTGTGTGCATGTATGATTTTAATTGTATACATGAAATCATATAGCTAAGCATGAGGCCAAATAATAAGAACAACTATTTCCAGGAAAGTATTAACTATATAATGATAAAGAAGGGTGCAGATATGGAAGAAATTGTGAAAGTGGAGCATGACTGACTTGTGTCTAAGAAACACCAAGTAATTACACATGGTCCTCATTTTTACCTTATTAGGTAGATAATACTATTATTTTATTTCTGAGGACACTGGAACTTGGCAAAGTTAAGGAACTTGTCTAAGTTCTCAGTAACATATTAAGCCAGTATATAAATGCTAAGCTATCTGTGATCTTAACCTTGAATTAAGTTCTTTATGGGTAAAATGTTTTAGGTTGGGTCATATAAAGTTGCTGATACTGGAATTTTTTATTCCATGAAAATGAAAAGTTCATATTGTTCAACTTGAAACACTATTAAAATGAAAAAGAAATTCCTCATTCCCAAGGGACATTCTAAAGATAGAAATAAATTATGAAAATTTGGTAAATTCGTAAAATAAAATCTACCACCTATAGGCAAGAAAAGAGTGCACATTTTTTCTTAGCTTAATTTTAAGATTTTCAAGTGATCATATAGAAAGGACATAAAGGCAAAAGGAGAATGGAGCATAAATATACAACTGGGAATCGAGAGAGAAGGTAGTGGAATTGGAATAAAAAAGCGCATGAGAGGACACTGTCCTGACACAATCTAGAAGCAGAAACACGTGAGGATATGATAGTAGAAAACGCTACAGCCAACTTCCACTTGTAAGATCATCTGAGGGCAGAGGGAGGCTATCAAAACACATACTCCGAAAGAAGCTGGGACTTTGATGGCACAATGGAGTCACAGACTTAATAGTCTCTAGAGTCATCACCTGTGGCTTTATTGAAATATGAGATAATAAGCATCCTTACGGTTTTAATCAGTGCTTCTCAAACTTTAATGTGCATATGAGTCACCTGGGGAAAATGTCTTCATATGAATTCTAAGTCAGGGGCCTGAGAGTCTTCATTTTTAACAATTGCCAAGGGGATGCCAGTGCTGCTGGTCCATGAACCACGCTTCAAAAAGCAGTGGTATAAACCACTTGGAGTTAGTTCATCTGTCAGTTGCAGTGAAGGACCATTTTAAAAATAATTTTATAGATCTGTCTCTCATCCCACATCCCACTGTGAGAACATATCTCTATGGACATGAAGGAAATTAATACGAAAGTAGGATTCGCTTTATAGAAATTCTCTTAGAACATGGGAGGACATTTATTTTCTATCAAGTAACGCCCGAGAAAACTTTCTACAATGATGCAAAATGTTGGACATCCGCACTATGTGATAGCCACTAGTCATGTGTAGCTGTTGAGCAGTAGATATATGGCTATTATGACTGAGAAACTGAATTTTAACCTATATTTAATCATAGTAATTGCAATATACAATTAAATAGCTGTGTGTGGCTAGTGGCTGCCATAACGGACAGCACAGCTCTAAACTAACAGATATTGGATTGACAATAACAACAAATCTTATTTGGAATTCCTTAGCCCATACCATTTCATTATCACAGGCAATATTTATAAAAATGATATTCTGAGTTAAGGAATCTAGCAATACATATAAATAGCATTTTAAAAAATTTTTGATATATATCCTTTACATATTAGTAACCACACACAGAAGATTTAGAACTGAAGTATATAACATAAAACAAGAAGAACCAGAGGCAAAACCCACAAAAGCCAACCAAAATGAAAAACAAACAAACAAACAAAAAAAACAGAAACACAAGGACAAGAAAGCAATGGAAACACCGAGCTACCAGAAAGCAAAAGGTAAAATGGCTATAAGAAGGCCTCATATTTCAATAATCACCCTAAATGTAAATGGACTGAACTCACCTATAAAAAGGCAGAGTTGCAGAACGGATCAAAAAACAAAACCCAATGATATGCTGCCATCAGGAGACACACCTCATCTCCAAAGACAAATATAGGTTCAAAGTGAAGGGTGGATAATAATATTTCAACAAATGGCATTCAGAGAAAAGTGGGAGTGGTGGTACTAATAACACAAAATACACTTCAAAATTAAAAGGTAAAGAAAGATACGAAGAGACACTTCATATTGATAAAAGAAATCATGCACCAAGAAAACATAACATTTATTAACATCTATGCTCTCCAACCAGGGAGCCCTGAAATATGTAAAGTAATTACTAACAGAAATAAAGGGAGAAACAGACCAAAACACTATCATAGTAGGGGTCCTCAATACCCCACTGTCAGATATGGACAGATTATCCAAACAGAAAATCAATAAGGAAATAACGTCCTTAAATGACACATTAGACCAACTGGACATAACTGACATTTAAAAAACCTTCCATCCCAAAACAGCTGCTTTATACATTCTTCTCTAGCGCACATGAAACATTCTCAAGACTTGACCACATACTGGGACACAGAGATAGCCTCAACTAATATAAGAGGGGTTGAAATCATACCAACCATATTCTCTGATTGTAATGCTTTAAAACTAGAGATCAACTACAAAAAGAAGGCAGGAAGAACACAAATACATGGAGATTAAACAACATGTTATTGAATAACTGGGTCAGAGAAGAAATAAAAGAGAGATCAAGAGATACATAGAAACGGATAATAATGATAATACAACATTTCAAATCTTTTGGGACATGGCAAAAGTGGTCATAAGAGGAAAGTTTATATCATTACAGGCCTATCTCCAAAACGAGAATGAGCCCAAATAAACAATCTATCATTTTATTTTTAAAAACTAGAAAAGGAAAAACAAATGAAGCCTAAAGTCAGCAGATAGAAAGAAATCATCAAAATTAGAGCAGAAATAAATGAAACTGAAAACAAACAAACAAACAAAATAAAACAATAGAAAAAAGAAATGCAATGAAGACCTGGTTCTTTAAGAAAGTTAATAAAATTGACAATCCCCTGGCTAGAAAAAAGAGAAACGACACAAATAAACAAAATCAGGGATTAAACAGGGGAAATTACAACTGATATCACAGAAATACAAAGGATCATATAAGAATACTATGAAAAAGTATATAACACCAAATTTAATAACTTAGAAGAAATGGACCAGTACTTAGAAAAATACAATCTTCCTAGATTGAATCAAGAACTGGAAAATCTAAATACAATGCTTAGCAGTATGGAAATTGAAACAATCATCAAAAACCTACCAAAAATAAAAGTCCAGGACCAGATGGCTTCACCAGTGAATTCTACCAAATATTCAAAGAAGATTTAATACCTATTCTCCTCAAACTCTTCCAAAAAATCGAAGAGGAGGAAATACTTCTCAACTCATTTTATGAGGCCAGTATTACTCTGATACCAAAACTTGGTAAAGATAACACAGAAAAAGAAAACTACAGACCAATTTCTCTCATGAACTCCGATGCAAAAATGCTAAATAAGATACTTGTGAATGGAATACAGCAACATATTAAAAATACTATACACCACGATCAAGTGAGGTTTGTCTCAGAGGCACAGGGATGGCTCAACATACACAAATTGATTAATGTGATACATCACATAAACAAATTAAAAAATAAGAATCATATGATCATATCAATAGATGCAGAAAATGCCTTAGACAAAATACAGCATCCATTTATGAAAAAAAAAAAACACTTAACAAAATCGGTATAGAAGGAAAGCACCATAACATAACAAAGGCCATATATGACAAACCTCAGCCAACATTATACTTAATGGTGAAAAACTAAAAACTCTTCCTCTAAGATCAGGAACAAGGCAAGGCTGCCCACTATCGCCACTGTTTTCAATATAACACTGGAGGATCTAGCGAGTGCAATCAGCAAGAGAAAGATAATAAAAGGCATCCAAATAGGAAACAAAGAAGATAAACTGTCACTATTTGAAAGTGACATGATTCTCTACATAGAAAACCTAAAGACCACAAGAACACTATGAGAAACAATAAGCAAATATAGTAAAGTTTCTGGATATAAAATCAATGTTCAAAATCCATAGTTTCCTATACTCTAATAAAGTGTCAGAAAAAAAGTGGAAAAATAATTCCTTTTGCTGCAACAAAAAGAATAAAATACCTAGGAATAAATTTAACAAAACATGTGAAGACCTATATAATGAAAACTAAGACCCTATTAAAAGAAATCGAAGAAGATACAAAGAATGGAAAGATATTCTGTGTTCTTGGATTGGAAGAATCAACATAGTTAAAATGACCATATTACCTAAAGCATTATACAGATTTAGTGAAATCCCCACAAAACTCATCAGCATTTTTTAAAGAAATAGAACAAAAAATCATCAGATTTGTATGGAAGCAACCAGAAGCCAAATTTCCAAAGCCAACCAGAGAGAAAAGGACAAGGCTGGAGGCATCACTCTGCCTGACTTCAAATTATACTACAAAATGACAGTAATCAAAGCAGCATGGTATTGGTAGCAAAAACAGACACACAGACCAGTGGAACAGAATCAAGAGTCCAGAAGTAAATCATATTCAGTGAGCAAATTCTTTGACAAAAAAAGCCAAAAAAATACAGTGGAGAAAGAAAGCCTTTTCAATAGATAGTGCTGGAAAACTGGAAAGCCACCTGCAAAAGAATGAACTAAGAATGAAACTAGACTGTTGTCTATTACCGCACAGCAAAATTAACTCAAAATGATTAAATACCTGAATAGAAGACCTGAAACAATAAAATGCATGGAAGAAAACATAGGAACTGAACTCAAGGACCTTCCGAAGCCTATGGCCATGCCACCGTAGGAACATGCCGATCCCGTCTGATCTTGTAAGCTCAGCAGGATTGCGCCTGTTAGTACTTGGAAGGGAGACCACCTAGGAATATCAAGGTGCTGTAGGCATTAAAAAGTAATAATAATAATAATAATATAATAATAATAATAATAATAATATAATATAATAATAAAAGCTTCTGCTGAGCAAAGAAATCGTCAAAACAATGAAAGAGACAACCATCAAATGGGAAAATATATTTGCAAGCACACTTCTGATAAAAGCCTAATATATCCAAAATATACAAAAGAACTCAACGACATGATAACAACAAAAAAAAAATGATCTAATCAGGAAAATGGGCAGAAGACCTGAACAGACCACTTCTCCCTAGAGGACATACAAAGGCCAACAAATATTTGAAAAAATGCTCAATATTGCTAGCTATTAGAAAAAATGCAAATCAAAAACTACAATGAGATACCATCTCACACATATTAGAATAGCTATAATCAATAGGACAAGTAATAACAAATGTTGGAGAGGAGCGGAGAAAAAGGAACCCTTACACACCACTGGTGGGACTGCAAATTGTACAGTCACTATGGAAAACAGTATGGAGGTTCCTCAAAAAACTAAGAATTGATCTGTCATATGATCGGCAACCTTTTCTACTGGGTATTTAGCCAAATACTTGAAAACCCATATCCAAAAAGATATTTGCACACCGATGTTCACAGCAGCCTTATTCACAGTGGTCAGGACATGGAAGCAACCGAAGTGTCCTACGATAGATGACTGGCTAAAGAAGCTGTGGACATCCGTACAATGGAATATTACTCAGCCATAAGAAGAGATGAAATACTGCCATTTGCGACAACATGGATGGACCTCGAGATACTCATGCTAAGCGAAATAAGCTAGACAGAACAAAATTGAAAATCATGTGATATCACTTATATATAGGATATAAATCTAAAAGCAACGAGATGAACAGGACAAACAAACACTCAATGGACATGGACTATAGACTAGTGTTACCAGAGGGTAGGGGTGAGGAGGGGGTGGTAGACAGTTAAAGGGGGTTAGACCAATAGGGTGGCAGGGGAAGGCGAAGTGGAAAAGGGATCAAATATATGGTAGCTGAAGTAACTGACTCTGGTGGTAAACACACAATAGAATGTACAGATGTGAAATTATAATGTACACCCAAAAAATTATATAATTGTATTAACCAATGTTACCCAATAAACTTAATTTAAAAAATGGCCAATTTAAAAACAAAGAATCACCAGCGATATTCAATTAATATGTTATACATGCAAAATATAAGTCCATTATTTAAGTATCAATAAAACCATTATACTTGATTTAAAAGAGGGCTAACCAGTATGAATTACAGAAACTGAATTTTTAATGACTTTTTTACTTTTAAATGCATGACATTTAGTAACTAAACTCAATGATGAAACTAAAATTAATTTGGTATTAAAACTGTGGCTGAAAATCTTAGCAAAAACGGTTTTATAAACACATTGTTTTATTTTAGGCTCAGGTATTGTTGTAATTGTCTCAGAATGCTCACATGCTTAAATATGTAGTTATTTAACTCCCTTGTATAGGGTTTATTGTATTTACTCTATTAAGAAAGTGATTAATGAAGGTATATTTAAGCCCAGATTTTATTCAAGTTATCACAGAAAGCAATTAACAGAATTTATCTCCAGCTAGGAGATTCCAATGAACATTAGGGGTTGAAAACGATGTTGGTTTTCAAGACTGGCATAATTTTTGCTTCAGCCCTTGGTGTTTACAAGTGGCAAAATATTTGGGTAAACTGAGCCCCACACGCATGGTCGTATCAGGATTAATATAAACCTAGAGGCATGGAGGTGACACGAACGGCAGGTTTTTGATGCATAAAATTTTTTACCTAATTATTATAAACTATAGTACATGGTGTAAATTATCTATTAAATAGCTCGTCTGAATTTATACGATTCGTGACTTTTAAATATAATTTATTTATAAATAACCAATTATATTTATTATGTGCCCCATGAGATTATTGTATAATTAATCTTAATGATACAGGAATTGATTTCAGCCTGATATTTACAGATGGGTAAAGAAAAGTTTACCTGGGTCAAAAGGCAAGCAAAGTGAAGCAGGAGAGTGGGAATCAGGTGCTTTGACCTTGGAGCCCGCTTCACCATCACGCTATACTGCCGCCTGTACTAATAGTAACTTTCTGAGAGAATTTTTAAT
This sequence comes from Eonycteris spelaea, assembly GCA_003508835.1. Classification (NCBI taxonomy): domain Eukaryota; kingdom Metazoa; phylum Chordata; class Mammalia; order Chiroptera; family Pteropodidae; genus Eonycteris; species Eonycteris spelaea. Next base: position 2,134,736 of record PUFA01000228.1, read on the forward strand.
CTTTGCATTATTTCATTCGTGGCAGTATTTATAAAGATGAGGAAAAAAAAGAAGAAAAAAGAATATCATTTAGTGAAACCTATACAGACTGTCATTAAAATGTAATTTTACTTTTTCTTCTCACCAAAATAGGATAGTCACTGTTGAGAAGTTGTCTTACACGAGTTTACATTTATGTAGAAACCATAAATATGTGGTTTTAATAATGATAGAAACACAATGAGATCCAATTTCCCTCAAACATATAGTAAACAAGGTAAATGAATGACCAGAAATATTTTAAATATTTACAGGGTTTCATTAAATGTATAAAATCAGAAGACATGATATCCCTAGGCCAAGACAAAGAAACATGCTCTAAAAATAGAAAAGCAACATCAATTTTTTAAAGAAAAGTTTCGGTAGTGCATGTAAACACCTGTAAGGATTTTTGTTTTATGGCAGTAATAAATGGGTCACATGAAGCCATTACCATTTTTTCAACACTCAAGGTTTGTAATGTTAATCAAAGTTCAGTGAACCCTTTGTGCCATATACAGTTTAAACTGCCAGACCTATTAAAAACAATGACCACAAGTGGGTAAGATATCACCATCACTGCCGCTCTCCTCTACCACATTGACCATCACTTTTATCACCATTGATCGTTCCCTATCTCAATTTTGAAGTTTACTCCCAGTATCGTGCAGGTGGTTTAATCCCCTTGCCCTCCTGCACCTCTTTGCGTAAATAAGGATGCCTCTCTTTCCTCCAGGTTCCTAATCACATCTAAAGACCCAGCTGCAAATCCTGACACAGGACAGAGGTCTTTCTGTCTTATAAATCTTAACACTTAGTATAGTACTTTCCATTGGAGAATGAAACATGAGAAAGGGTCTAACAGAATTATTAAGAGGGTAAGAGGTTTTTCTCCCTCTAAAACAAAGTGTCTGTACTCTTCTTTACAGCACCACCATCCTACCTGACATCTTGGGCCAGGGAAGAAACAGAGGAGAACAGTCATGTAGACTTTTCAAAAGTTCCCACTCGATTCTGATAGTTATCATTTACGTTACATCTGCAAACCATGGTCTTAGAAAACTGCAGTCTTTAGTCTACTACCTAACAATGAATACTTTGGAAAGAATTCACCTGCAAAGCTCCTCTTCTACAACTAGAAAGAAGAATCATTTTTAACTTCTCCCTTCAAAATTAAATGTGTATTAATATTTATTTGCCCAATAAATGGAATTTGAGAAGTATTGATTGATGTTTAAAAAGGATTATATATTTAAGATGCATTGTTTTCAAAATCGCCGATCTATTTTATTTACTCCGTCCATATAGCTCAACAACAGTTTAATATTGATATTCTCTGACTATCTGGAGCAAGATTAAAGTTCAAAAATGCAAACATATTCATTTGTATTTTGAAAGCATAAAATTCAAAATAGTAACAGTAACGTAATAAAGAAGCCTTATGGAATGGAGCAAAAGATTCTTGTGGCAAATACATTAAAACGGTAACTGTCATATTTAATCTCCCTGATAAAACTTTCACAAGTAGATGAGAAACTCACAGAGGTCATCACAAACCAAGGACGGCTATTAAATACAATGATTAGAAGACCGTTTAAATTATCTCTTAGGAAGAATGCGGGAACGTGGACACTCCGAGATACATATTCATTTATTTGGTAATAGAAACCACTCTCAACTTCAAACAATTATGTCACTATATAAATCGGACACAGTGCCTGGCACATATAGACACATGATAAATATCATTTACACGAATAAGCGGTATCACTTAATTTACCAATCAAACATAGGAAGACAGTACAAAAATGCAAACACCTTCCCCAATCAGAAATACGCAATTAAGATTATAAAATGTCACACTTCTATTAAATGTTCTCCCTGTCGAGCTATTCTCTTAATTTATTGGAATCATTTTTCAGTCTTAAATCGAATATCATATTTTAACCCTTTGCCAGCTCCATCACGGTTTCTGTCAAACACGGCCAGCATCCCCTGCCTCAGAACTTTCCATTTGCTTTCCTCTGCCACAGCCACCTGTGTGCTTGTTCCTCCCTTCATTAGACCTCTCTTTAAATATTAACCTCGTCAGTGAGCCCTTCCCTAGTGACCACGTACACAGAATAACACATACGTCTCTTATAAATCAAGTCCCCGACTTTTCCTTTTTATCATTGAACACCATCTGATACGATTACATATTTTAATTGTCTGTCTCCCTCACTAAGCACACAAGCTCAATAAGAGAAGGAGTTAGTCTGTTCACTGATATTTCCCTGGTATCTAAATAATCCTGGGAATACAGCGGATAAGAACTGCTATTTTGATGGATGAATGAATGAATTGACCCGTAATTTCCTAATTGCCATTATTTTATCTTTGTGAAAAGGCCACTGTTCCAAAAAACTGCTACTTTCTTCTCTCTATTACTAGAATCTAGAGATTTGCTTTTCTGTTTATAATTTAAACTATAAGGGCCACATATTTTATATTACTGGAACAAGGGAATCCACATATTAACTGCCCACATTTACAGAAAAAATTGTCATGGCCCACTATATCCATTTGAACCTGACCAAATTACTATGATAATAACCTCTGCTTATTAAGCCAATAATAATTGTCAGTATTCTCATATTGAATCTATTGTATATTCTTGCCATGAGACTTTGCATTCCATTAATCACCCACGGAAGATGATGTCAACATTTGAAGGACTGGAACGAGACATCACCAGGACATTTTCAGAGCTTCTAGAAGCTCTTTAAAATGTTTGGCCCATTCGTTGATAGACAAAATAGCAACAGAAGATATCAGAGCAGTTGTCTATGAAGAAGGAGTATGGATTCATATTTTTTATAATTGTTTCATAATCAGTGCTTCTCAAACTTCAATAGTGCTAAGGCATCAGCTAGAGACTTGTTAATAACCGCAGATTCTGGATTCTGTAGATCCATCAGGGGAGAACTGAAATTGGGCATTTTACACAAGTTCTCAGGTAATGTTGTTGCTGCGACTGTGACTACGCCTTGATCTACAAGGAATTCTAATTTTAACATTATTGGAAAATTTTTAAAAACAAGATCAACAAAACTATAATATAAAAATCACAAATAAGAGTCTGAGATTATGCATCATTAAAATTTCACTGCAACAAATTCATTTCACTGATTGCAACTACCCCCCAAATTCATTTGTTCATCCATTCTATTCATAATTCAACATATGCAATGCGTTGGTCACTTCACTTGGAGAAAACCCACCCATTTGTGCAGAACCAACTTTGCTATATTCATTTCACATATATTCTCCCATTTCATGTTGGAACAGACATTAAAAAAAGCGGAGCCAGTTTCGTTAGACATATTTTCTTTCAGTCAAAGTGTTGACGGTGATTCACAATTATTTCCCATGTATGGTTGTATTTTTACCCAGATATTATCACGTCTCTCCTCCTGCTGATGGAAACCAGAACATAACTTCAGTTGGCCCCTTTTACTGACTTGCTCTATTTTTTCCCTTACCATCACAAAGAATTAGTTTCCCCTTGCGTGTCCTAAACCACAATTATCAGAGAAGTTGACGGAACTTGCTGTGCTTATCTTTATGAGTCCTTGCAGAAATGTCAGTAAATCTCTTTTGCTCTCCGCAGGTTGCATTTTTCAATCAAATTAATTAGTTGATTCATAGAGAAGAAATCTTCTGTGTCCCTATGTCAGTTGTCTTCTTTGTACTTCCACAGTTGGAAGTTTTGTCTTTTTTTCTTTCTTTCTCCCTCACCTCCCGCCCACTGAAGGGTATATTGCAACATGAAACAAAACTCATTTTGCCTGCTTTTCTTAAGGTTTCGAACTTGAGCATGTTAACACATATAGTGCTTTTCTAATTATTTTATTTTAATCGTGCAATCAGGGCACTTAGTTCTTTCATTTCAATCTCATAAACATTGAAAGATTTGTAATTGACCAATAGCAGTACGTTTATGCAAAAAGTATTCATGGCTAGAATATCTTAACAAACGTATGTACTGTATTAGCTTTTACTTCTTCAACAACACATCTGTGAAGATACCAGAATTGGAGAAGGAAGAAATTAATAAGGAAAGATAAAATGTAGAAGTAGAGTAAAAGAAGAAAGAAAGGAGGGAGAAGCATCTGCATGTTTGCTTTTTTATTTCTTTTAAAAGCGTATTTTTAAATGTTTCCATTGGAAAAAATTAAAACTGCAGACATAATTTAGGCACCTTGCTCATGTTCCCTTGCCCCATAGAAAATATTCATAAACATATTCTTTGCAAAAAAAAAAAAAGAGATGACAGAACAGCCTGGAGGAAAAAAGTGAAAAATATAAATGAGACAAAGCCATTTGTATGGTTAAAATAATTAATACATGGCCAGTTATTTCATGATGATCATTACTTACATTTTGTCAAATGTTGCTTTCACAAAGAACTTTTTCATACCCTAACTCAGCCAATGTTTCTTAGAAGTGTGCCAGACACACAACTCTGAAACTAAGCATCATAGATGGAGGAAGTCATAGATGAGGGAAGTGTGTTGCCTCAGTTCACACGGATAGATGTTTGAGAAAGTTAGACCTTATCTGTTAGGCCAATTAGAGTAGATCTAGCATAAGGTGAAAATGACAGGTTTTTTATTCCCTCTATTTTTTAATTGCTTGGTTTGTTTGATAATTGTTAACAATTTGTGGGCTAAACAGTATTTCCTAGATGCAACTGTATAAAAGTAGCATCTGCATGCAAGAGGCAAGGATGTCTATTTCCAAAACAAAAGCATCTTGACTGTTAAAAAGGCCAAAAAAAGGAACTAAAATAGATACAGCAGGAAGGATTACGAATTAACTACTGGGCTAAGATAGTAGGATGTACTCACCTGGCATAAGACAGTAAATAGCATCTCTCACCTGGGTGACTACACTGCCCTTAAAACTGTCCTTTCTTCTTCCAGTGGCAATACTGGTATTTTTATTTACCTGTCTCTCCCCTACCTAAAACTGTCCGATGGCTTTTTCTTGCATTTATGTTAGAACTCCAAGCCCTTGTCTTTTACCCTTACAATGCCATACCTGACAAGACCCCTACCTATATTTCAACTCCATCTTATACCTCAACTATCTAACCTTCCTCTTGCAACTCTCCAGCCATGCCGAACTTTTGATTCCTCTAACAGGCTAAACTGTCCCTAACTTAGTGTCTTTACGTTGGCTGTTCCCTCTGCCTGATATGTACTCCTTCCTGATCTGAAAATGGTGGTTTCTTCTTGTCATTGAAATTTCCAATTAAATGGTACCACCCCAGAAACAATGTTCCTGGATCACAAAGGCTAAAGTAGCTCTTCAAATACTCTATCACAATAACTTGTAATATCTTCAGAATACTTATTTCTATTTGATATTTTTCTTTTTTTTTAATTGGATGTCAGCCTCTTTAGAGAGGCAGAAGATCTGAGACCCTACCTTTTGTGATGATTACTTTGTCCCCAGGGTCTTGAAATGTATCTGTCATCTCAAGGTACTCCATTAATATTTGTTAATAATTTTGTGTATATATGTACATGTGTACATGAGGTATTATATATAGTTTTTATATATAGTGGCATATATATCACAAGGGATATATCAAGTATAATTTGATTAATACTGATAGAGATGATTGCAAAGAATATTGATAATTATCAGGTATATATATTCATATATTTTAGTTATAAGCTTATCTGTATTACCAACCAATTTTATTTTACTTTGGCTATAAGATAGTGACTTAAGAGTTCTAGCATATTTTTGTTAAATCTCATATGCCTAAACAGACCTTAACTATCATCAGTCCTCTCATCACTAAATCTATAGGTAGGCAGAAATGATGGATTCTGACTGCATCTTTCCACACCCTGTGTTTGGGAGAAAGAGATGAGAGGTGTGGACTGATCCATTTTTGTTTACTAGCAATTTACTAGGCCTTCGTACTCCAAAATAATCATGTTTGGAAACATTAGGTCATGCTCCAAATTGAAGCTAGTCATCAACATAATCGTTATAATAGAAACTGAACAGGTAACAGTTAATTAAAGCATTAAATAAAACCTAGAACTATTATTTTTAAACTACTGATAATATCCTACTGTTATAATCGGCTTTTTGATTCTTCCAAAAAAATTCTATCAAAAATCAGGTCCAGCAGAGTTTGCATAATGGCTTATCTCATTTAGAATTTAATAGATTTCTTTTGCAAGAACACACAGAAAGTTGGTACAATTGTTATGGAATATTTATTATTTATAAATTCATAAGAGAGTTATGAAGTGCTTTGCTTAAATAATACTTTTTATATGTGTATTTCAACAAATTAACCAAAAAAGACTGTACTACAGGTGATTATATACCCATGTCTCATTCTTAAAATTACATTTTAGCAAAACCTATGCCAGTTAGAAGGCTGCCCTTGCTCCACTGATAATCATTCTAAAAGCTTAAACACAAACCACAGTCCCAAATTTTCCCTAAGGACAAACTATTTTTTGATGGTGATCCTAGCTAAGTAGTGATATTACCACTTTGGGTTTCCTATCCTTCAGGAAAATGAGGGTTAGGAAATTACACATATCCACGTACACACATACACACACACACACACACACACACACACAGATGTGGTGAGGATTTCTAAGTGTTATTTATAAACAGATGAGTGCATGTATATACTGTAATAATGTTTTTCAATTAATCTTTTAAAAAATGTTATAATGACAGATTGTGAACTGGGATTTTAAGTTGAATTTACCTTTCCTTGCAACCCAGTCCCAAGTTGCAACTAATTGATTAGTATAAATGATTAATATCTTATTGTTAGTCCTATTGAAAAAAAAGGAGTGAGAAACAATGGGGGTACTTAGCCTCCAGAAGAAAAAGGAAAAATAGAATGCAAAAAGGAAAAGACAGTGATGATACTATGGGAAAAGCAGTAAAAGAAGAGGCTAGATTTTAAAGACTTCAGAATTTTGTCTGAGGTTGCCCTGTTTAAATTGTACAGATTGGTACCAACGGATGCTGTAATCTGAACAATTTTGGCATGTGACCACAAGTAGGCAGCTCTATATCTTATGATTTATGACGATAAATAGGTGGAATAAATTAGTTGACCCTTGGGTGGGAGACAGGGTGCAGTACAAACTCAACAGTTATAATATGGTTATTATAACCCTCACCTCAAGGGTTAGGTGTGTAATCATCAAAATGATCACAGCGGAGGAAAATGTCACTATGCGTAGACTAGTATCTCCTGGTTTGGAATATCAAAATTTGTGAAAATTCTATCTTATTTGTGCCTTCCCTATTCTTTCAAAAGATAGGAGCTCAAAAATCTATATCCCCCCCCCCCAATGTCACACTATAATTTAGTGCTGGAATTGCAATCTTCCCAGCATATCTAATGAGTTTCTTTGGTCCTATTTTAAAGCTTTTAATCTTCATAAATAATAGCTAAGTAAACTTAAGGCGCTTGGACAATTTCTTTAGCTTAATGTATTCAAATTCACAGTTGGCACTTCATTTCTTTTCATTTAAAAATAAATCTATCTTGTCTCAATAGGCTCTACATGAATACACACACCTAACAATATAAATCAAAGCAACACATCGAGAATGATGAGATCTACTTGTTAACATTTATAAGAAAAGTGCCATTTTCAGAAATGTCTCAAAAATTATTTCTGATTAAGTCAATATATAGTCTCAAAACACTTCACAACCACACGGTACTTGAATAAGGATTTCCAAACACAAATGAGAAACTTTTTTTTCAAGAGGATTTCCATAAACATATGAAAAATTACTATATATTTTTGAGGGATTTTCAATTAGAAGAATATTTCCTGTCAACTACACCTAATAGGTGATTCTATATATAGGCATAGCTCATTTTACTGTGCTTCACTTTACTGAGCTTCACAGATGTAGCTTTTTTTTTTTAAGTTGAAGTCAAAACCCTCCTCCACCAGCAAAAAGATTACAACTCGCTTAATTGTGGTGGTCTGGAACTGAATCCGCAGTATCTCCAAGATATGCCTGAACATGGCTTCCTGTGTATACTACCCTGCCTCCAATGGTCACATTTTAATTTTGGAGAAAATCCAAAAAATATTAACTATGACAACATTTTGGCAACTTTTAAAGTATAGTTCTGTAGACACGGATCCTTCTAGCCAACATCTCCTCTTCAATTACAAAAGTGAAAATCAAAAAATAACATGTATGAAAATCCAACCAAAACGTCCCCTGAAGAAGAGCTCTGCATGCTTTAGGAACAAACTGAGACTCCTAACTTCAACAGGAAACTGCATCAAAATAATAGTAACATTCCAAATGAGCTATTTTTAGAAACTGAAAATGAAGACTTACTTGCTCTGCTTTTCCATGCTAGCTACTCTGAGGCATTCCCATCTTGAATTTAGAAGATTCATTTGTTCTTGTACTTCAGTTTCTTCATCTTCTGATAATTTCCCTGATCCAATCAGTTGACTTCCCAATTGTAGGACATTACCAACTCGGCCCTGATTGGACGTCAAATCCATCATGTATCCCTGACAAAAAAAAAAAAAGAAATTGAAACAGTGCTTAACACTTTAGGTAAATCATGTTTGTTTGTTTTTTAATTTTAAATGTGTACCCATTTAAACTATAATCTTGGTAAAAGTATTTTAACTTTTGTTTAAGAGAGCCAATATAGTTTTTAATATGATTGAAGAAAATAATTAGCTTAGGTCTCCTTTCACAGAAGAAGACCCTGTTATAAGGATTTGTGTGCAAGGAAGTTGAAGAAACAGCACAGAGGACCGGGAATGAGAGGGAGGCAAGTAAGTGTGTCATCTCAGGAAAAGCCTCCCAGTGAGTGTAGTTTAGCTTGACATGACACAGGCACTCTTGAATGAGTTATAGTTTAGCATTGCCGTGACCCAATAGAAGGGAGCTGGGATTTCACATTCTTGTATGAGTCACTGCCAAAATCTGATCTCAGCACTTTTAAGTGGTGTTCTCTCCAAGGCAGAACTTCAAATGCTGGCTGTTGGAATCTCAAGCACATGAACGTTATTTGTATCCATTTCAAAAGAAAAACTAAATTAACAAAATAGAATCTTACAGAGTGAGCTAAAAAGAGAGACTTGCCTTTATGACAAGTCATGTGCTGTGTTTCATAAATCGATGTTTTGCTTTACCTCGTGAGTATGAAATTGTTCTTTCACTTCTTCTACATTATTAGAAATCTCTCCCTGTGCTTGCAATGTGTCCTCGGCTGAAAGAAGCCATGAGAGTACTTCTTCTAGAGCGGTTTGGTAACTATCCAGGTTTACTTCAGTCCCCATGAATGAACTGCCAAATGGCTTGTCTTCAGGAGCTTCCAAATGCTGAACAATAAAATAAATTGGGTGTTATACAATTAGTATTTTTGCAGACTGTTCTAGTACATTAAGTGATAAAATGAATGAAATATTTAAAATGCTAGAAATGTCCACTTGCATTATCAGAGATGAACAGCCAACACACACAACAGTGATCCTGCATTTTAACAGCCTCACAAATATCCACATGAATTTTCAAATGGTAGCCAAAATCAACTTCAAATTAATATTTTATTAAAGGTCTTCTGGATTACTATAAAGAGTGAATTAGTACATTTCTTCATGTGATACTTTAAATGCTTCAAATCTTCATCCATAAGTATTTTTTTTAGTTCCTACTTTCAATCCTTTACACACACATTACTCTATTATATTTATATAATATATTCCAAATACACATTAGAGACATCTCTTCTCAAAATCACTAGATAATGAAATGTTTTTGAAAAATTACAGAGCAGAAGAGTCATCAGTATAAAAATAAGTAGGGGAGGAAGGTAAAATTTAAAAAGAAAAACCTCATTTACACATCTGAAATTTCTAACGATATAATGGCTTCTATGAATTAAGTCTTTATTTCCAGAAGGCTGTGGTTTAAGCAGCAACACATCATCTTAGGAGAAGTAAAATATAAAGTATTTGCTTCCTAATTGAATTAGCAGGATGTTCAATGAGATTCTCAATAGTTGTCTTGGAATTTCTGATGGGTCCTAAAACTGAGAACAAAGGGTACGAAGTCTCCATAATCCTAAGAAGATGCAGGCCACAAATGAAGGAACTGCTAAAAGGTGATGACGAAACTGGCCTCACAACCCTAAATCCACTACCTAGCTCAGAAGTGTATAAGAGAAAGCAAAGAGATTGGAGATTTCTAGCAAGAAAGGATTCCTCTGGAATGCTATGTGTGTCTACGTGTGTCTCCACCTCAAGCCGAGTGATGGAGACTTCAAGAGAACCACCTGTAAAAGATAAGGTAGTTTATAGGATGAAATATTGACCTGATTTACAGAGATTCAGAAACAATGAGAAAAGTACTACCATGTGACAGAAGAGACCTCTTGCGATAAGCTGTGTGTCTGCTGCTTTAACCTCAAGGCCACCGTCAGTGGTAAAAAATGTGAGCAAATAAGAAAATCTGCCTGAATTTTTCGTTTGGGTCAAGTACACTCATGCCAGGTTTCTGGGCTTCAAAAACCTAGCTAAGATACTACAATTCACTCATGCTCAGCAAAGTGAAGGACCATCACACAGAGTGAGTGATCCTGGGCATATGTGTCTGTGAGTAGGAAACACAGGCAAACTGTTGACATAGGAGCAGAGCAAAACTATTGGAGAAATATTTGGAGAGATAATCTTCTGTGTACTCCAAATACAGCAAGCAAGTGCTTTGGTCCTAACAAGCAGGGTTTTGCAAAGGAAACAAAAAACCAGTGTAAAACAATCAGAAGTTATTTGGGGAATTTTACAATCCTGCCTAGAGAAAACTCATCCTTTTGATGGTTTGCCTCTGGCATGTCTGCTTTTTCCGTTTCCAGCTCCCCTCAATGCTGAGCCTTACGTCACTGAGCTGCCAGCACCAATGTCATTGTGCCCATCTGATAAATACTCCAATTCTGAAAGTTTAATGTTATAAATTTCTCTAACTATTAAGTCCTTTAAAGATGGCAAAATATAGCAGCAGTCTTTGGTGTGATATTTTCATCAAATGAAACACAAACAACCAAGGAATCCTATCATATCTCTGCTCATTTTTATATTTTTTCTTTTATTAGCCAACTATTTATGCTGAAACTCATGACATATGACATAGGGGGAAAGGGAAAGATAGGGCAACCCATACTTCCTTTTCCTTTCAGTCCTTCTATTCATCAGTAAGCCGAAGGCAAAGAAAATTAGTAGAATATGCACCTATGAAGAGGTGAAATAAAACGCCTGAGTTAGTTGCGCAACATCTCCACATTAAGAATGAAATACATATGTATGTACAATCTACAAAATACAGATTGTCTGATAACACTGATTTTGCATGAGTTAAATGCTCATATATGCATTCACCACTACAATGCACAACATAACAATAAGCAGTAATACACATGCTAATGATTTAAAATTTTAATTTTCTTTATTCAGAATGATGTTAAATAAGAAAAAAAAACATGGCAAGTAGAGAGAGAGAGCATGAAATTAAAAAAAATAGCTTTATATTTTAGTAATTTTAACAGCACTTTCCTTTCTGCTAGTTGAACAAGGGTCTCTGTATTTCGTTTTTCACTGAGCCGTGTAAATTATATAGCTAGCCCTGTGTGTAAGTGAAAACATAAAATCCAGTCCTCGATATTTTGCTTTCTCTGGGTTACAGGTGAAAGTTAATCAGAGCTTTATTGTGCACAGCAGAAACAAGGTTATAAAACCCAGGGGCTTTAGAGGCAATCAGTCAGTGTTTTTCAATCTTGACTCAGGCCTGAGGTCTTGTCACTGTGGGGAAGTTACTTAGTCCTATCATAAGCCTTCGTTTCCTTATACATAAAGTGGGAACAATAATACTTCCCTAATAAGATTGTGGAAAGAATTAAAGGAGTATATAAAGTGTTTGGAAGAATGCCTGACTGAGTGAAGGAACACAATAAATTATATTATGCCATAATTATTATTAGATCCTTGTATACATAATAACCATTTTGAAACAAAATCTACCCCTAGGTTACCTTATTTAGTCACTATCCAGATTTCAAGAGTCAGACAATTATTATAGAAAAAAAATGACTCTAAAAACTTCTAAGAGCAAACATCAATTAAATCAAACTTTTCTGAAACGTCAGCCTCAACCTAGCTCCCGTTTAAAAGCTCTAAAATATCATTAACAATCTTTAGTTCAAGTAATCTTCTCCAAATGATATATTGTAAACACTATTACTCAAGTAATACAACACTATATTTCACCACTGTATAATTTGTATTTAAAAAAGTAAACATTTTATGATTTACTGATATTTATAGAGCCTTGAATTTGGGAGAAAATTTTAAAATGAGAATCTTTATCCTCAAGGACAGGATGTCTAGTACTCATAAATTCTGAATCTAAATGTTTTGTCTGAGGATGTTCATAAAACAAAAACTTTGCAAAGACGGCCTTATTAAAGTCAAATTCGAACATGAATAAGCTGTATAAAATACATAAGCAACATAATAATATTTATATCTGTAGGTTTACTTTTACAAATATATATGATTATGGTCAAAAGTGTCAGCTGGTCTCTGAGTAATTCTTTGTCTAGATCATTGTTTTTCAGATTTTAAGTCATTATCCATCAGTGACTCATGAAATCATTTTAGTGGTCCACAACAAAGAATATTCTGTTGAAAACTAAATAGAATACGTAACTATGTATGGTAATGGGTGGTAACTAGACTTACTGTGGTGATAATTTTGCAGGGCATACAAATATCAAATCATTACATTATACATCTGATAACTAATGTAATATGTCAATTATACCACAATAAAAAAAGAGTCATAAAGTCAGGATTCAAATCCACATCTAATGACCATAAGCCTGTGCTCTTGCCACTATGTCTCACTGCATCTCTAGACTACCCAGATGATTATGATGAAAGAAGTCAGATTTTTCATATCCTGCTAAAGGTAGTGATTATCTCAGGAAAACTTATTGTAATAAATAAATCAATAATATACATGTTAAAAATAAATTAAATAGAATAGAAATATGTGAGTCATTTCAACTAAGGATTAGTATTGTTTTGTGAATTTTTGTTTCAGATATGCATATATATTGCATGCCTATGTATATATACACACACACACACACACACACACACACACACACACACATATATGTTCTGGGTCAAGATGAAAAAATGTTCTTTGTAGTTCATGAAACAAAACTGGAAATGACCCTAGAACTTTAGTGCAGGTAAGCCCATGCATATTTTCAAAAGGACCCTTGGAAGAAAACGCATTTTATTAATAAATTCATCTTTAACAGAGAATTTGGAAACAAAGATATACAGAGAATCTTATATTTTTCATTGTAACTGCCTAAAATATATTCATTGTTATAGTATTTCATATGTCACCTAAATTTACAGCTAGTTAATACATATCATGGCATCAAAGGATATTTTCTAGGATACTTGATCTTCGCTTTTTATCGAATAAGATCTATGCATAAAAAAGAGACACTAGTCATTTTGTAAATGGAGATGCCAGTATCATCAACTAGAACTAATTTTTTTCCTATACTTTGATCTTATTTTCTGTCTTTATCACAGTAGTTTATGTTTCTCTGCAGTATATTGGGCAAATAAAAATTCAGATGAGAGGCATAACAATGGATGAATAAAACAATCCTGGCTGTTTTAAAAGTGAAGAGCACTAAAATTGGTGTAACATTATCCACATACTTCAGAGGCTTAATTACTGCCCTTTTGCACAAAGAATTCATAGATATTGTCACCTGTGTTCCTTGACGATATTGCTAATGCATAAGGTGGAAGAGTAGAGAGGGAAAAGTAAAGTAATGAGGGAAGACAAATGAGTATATGTGTTAGTCCTGCAAGGTCCAGGACAAATGTCTGGAAACTCATTTCTAGTGATAGAAATTGATGTAATAAAATATAGAGCAATAGCTTTGACAGTGCTCCATATATAAATATGTCTTAAAACCCAGTTTACTATCTGTCTGATGTTGGGTAAGTTATTTCACCTGTCTACATCTCAGTTTTCCTATCTGTAAAACAAAGGAAATAAAAATATATCTCCATAGTGTTGTTGAAAAGACTATATGAGATTATGCATATAAAATGTTAAGCACATTCTAGTTTCTAAGAAATGCTCTGCAATGCCTGTATTTGGGGACCAATGTTCATTGAAATGGGAAATGATTTTTATGAGGAAACACAGTTGAATGAGCTGTATGTATTTTTAGAAGCATGATTTTGGCAATTCAAACTGAGATAAGTCATCAAATGGCTACATATAGGTAGAGAAACCAGCAATCCAGCTAACCACAAAGCTCTTTGAAAATAGCTGGGACTTTTCCAGAGGGCACAATCCATCACTGAGCCGTTTTATATTTCTGTTGAAACTGATCTATTTTGGCAACTTCCTCAAATTCAACCTTAAAATGTAATACAAGTTTTAACCGGGATAAAGAGTTTGTTGTTCTTGAATGCATAAATGCTTCAAGAACACTTGAAAATTTTATCAGTTACTTCCTCTAGATGTGTCATACTTCTTTATTATAGAGTTGAAGTCAACTCATGGATGGTGAATTTTTGGCATATTCTATAATCATTTTATCTTTCACTCAAATATTATTTGAGATCTAAAGGATTACAGAGGGATAACCAACTTTTTCTTTTACTAAATCACAGAGAACAGTTTAGAGCAACCAGGATTAGTATCTGGAAATATTCTTGCCACATTTCCACTGTATTTCCTCAGAGATATAACATGTAAACCAGGGTATTATTCAAAGTATGATAAGAGACTACAGAAGTGAGTTGTGAGAAATTAATCCATCATGCAACACTGTACATTACACTTAATCTAAAGATACCACTAAACGGGTAATTTTTAATATTGTTTGAGCCTGAAGCTGAGTTAGAAGTTAAGCCCTAATGAGAATTTAGGAAAAATTATTGCTTGCTGTTATGGAGATATTAAAACAACAATCACGACAACAGCTACATCTATAATAGCAATAACAACAGCTGCCATTATTTATGGGGCACATACTGTCAGTCAAGTGGCTAAGCACATAATGTGCATTATATCATTTTTCAACACAACAGATCAGGATGACAGAGAATAGTAGAACGAGAAAATGGGAGGAGAAAAATTAAATAATATACCAAAGGTCACAAAGATCACTAGTTATTCTGAGATTTAAAACCAGGTTCTTTGGTTTCCAAAACACATGTCTTTGACACAATTTGACAGATCTCTATTAATGAAGAAAGTAGACTCAGAATCTATAAAATAGCACCTTCAAAAAATACCCAAATATAACTTCTTAAAAACAAAATAAAAGTTTATATGTAATTTATTTGTAACTATGCGTGGTTACAGATGTTAACTAGATTTATTGTAATGGATCATTTCACAACATATACATATATCAAATCATTATGTTATGTACCTAATATAATATGTTAGTTATATATCAATAAAATATAAATGAAAATAAATAAAATATTTAAGGGAAGTTATATCCTAGACTCATATAAAAAAAACTAACTGAAGTAACATTCTAACCCAAATGTCCTTAGTCACCTTCGAAGGATTTTAATTTCAAATACCAACTGTATTGCAAGTTGTCATATGCCAGGTATATAAAATGGGCCAATTTAAAGAAAGCAAAAAGGAAAGGTTGATAAGATGATCAAAGCCATTTCCACACCGATCAACTCTGCCTTTTTTAAAAAGTATAGTTTTTCTTCATTTCCACAAATTCGAAGTCAGTGGTCTTAAAACTACTAAGAAAATACCTAGATCCCATTATGTGGTGAGTCAGAAATCAAATGTAAAGTTCAAAATGATGCTTATAAGACACAGACACTGATATCACACTGAAAAATGGACAACAAAAAGGCAGCCAGGTGACAGACCCCAGGTGGTGGTAGAGACTATCTTGTGTAAGACAGAGGAAGCTTAGAAAAAAGTAAAATTAACATCAGTATTTTCTAAAGGAAGGCATGTGTCAAATCCAGTTTAAACTCTAGTCATTCTACAAATCCTATCACTTGTCTTCAATATTTAATATCAGTAAAGTTGATGTTCTTCATTACAGAACATTTTGCAGAAATGCTATATTGTGCTTAGTATGCTCTGTTCAAGGAAACAAAAAAAGTACATCATATATATAATTATGTGCATTGTGTATGTGTATTTATGTTTTTAAAATGAAAACTCATCCAAACACTTATTAAACAAAAGGTTCTAGAACCAAAAGTGTTCATCTCGATACCTAAAAACACTGGCCACTGCCAAGACTGCTGGTCCTATACATCTGTCCTCCTCCACTTCTTACACAGTTTAGGTGACAATTTGTTTACCTGGAATATAAACTACAGTTCCCAGGTTTCCTTGCAGTTAGGTGTGGCATGTGACCAAATATTGGCCAGAGGGATAAAATGTGTGTAATTTCTTTGTTAAGACAAAGGAAGAATAGATATGCTCTCCTCTTTGTCCTTTCCTCCTTCCTGCCAGCTGTAATGCAAATATGGAGATGCTATCCTTGATCATGGGGATAAAGGCTGATCCTAGCAGAAGACAGAGCAATAAGACAAAAGGACCTTGGTCCCTGGATAGGCAGAGGTCTCCTATGAAGTCTGGAACACCCACATTTAGACAGAATAAATAATTCTCAAAGAGAAATAAACTCATTTCTTAGATAACCCATCACTAAGTTGTGTCTTTGTTACTTCCAGAAAATCTGAAGCCCATCCAATACGATAGCATGCCATAAGTTTCTAGAAATTGAGATTTTACTATGAAGATCCATGTATTTCTAAGAACTAACATGTGATTAAAAAAAATAAAACAACTTTCTACCATAAACCTTTCTACCATGTATGTCTATTGACAATATACCCTCTCTCTCTAAAACACACTCTCAGTGAAGCTTCCAATTTATTTTGCTTCAGCATATCTCAACCCATACACCTTTTTTTCCAGGTGTACGATGTGTTAATTTGATGCACTTATATAATGCAATATGATCACCACTAGAGTTAGCTAACAACTCCATCACGTCACTTAATTACCATTTCTTTTTTGCAATGATAACATTTAAGATCTGTTTTCTCAGCAACTTCCAAGTATATGATACAGTATATGCCTTTAGATATTACACCAGCCTTTATGTTCCATGAAGGCAGAATACCCTGCCCCTATGCCTAACAAAAGATACAGCACAAAGACAACTAATAAATATTAACTGAATTAAATTGTTTGGGTAGCTAATTTTATTTAGTATCATTAAACCTCATTTGTCCTTCTAATTTGTTTTCATATAAAATACATTTTAACCAATAATCACGTCTTGAAAATCAGGAGTATCCTGATGTAAAATATTATAATTTTAAATATGTACTTCTTCCCCAGACAGCAGGTCTTTGGATAATGTCATTTCATTCAACATTATTTCATTATAACGTTGTCTTTTTATAATGTTGATGGAATGCTGCAGGAACTTAATTTTTGCTTATATCAATTAGTCTATGGTAAAGTTGATTTTGTTATATGTCATTTCACTTAAAGTTGCAGAGCCTATTGATGACATTAAGTGAGGACTTACTGTATTTCCTTTGATAATTCGTGTTTGTTTCTTTTTCTTTCTCTAGTTTTTTCTAATTCTACTCTTTCATATCATTGGGCATACATTTACTTTCAAAGTTATGCTATCTCCTATTCCTTTATTTTTAATAGAACCCTTCCTATTAAAACGGATGGAAAAGAAATAACTATTGCTATGACGAACTCTTCTAGACCAATGGACGTTTAGAAAGAAAATGTGAGAATATTTAAACAGATTAAGAAGTACCTATTATAAAATATGCCTTTTTAAAAATTAACACAGTTCACAATAATTTTCTTGTAAAT
This sequence comes from Eonycteris spelaea, assembly GCA_003508835.1. Lineage (NCBI taxonomy): Eukaryota > Metazoa > Chordata > Mammalia > Chiroptera > Pteropodidae > Eonycteris > Eonycteris spelaea. The sequence continues at coordinate 2,152,790 of PUFA01000228.1, forward strand.
ATCAATAACATCCTATGTAAAACAGCACTCTCTGAAATTCATTAGGTAATGCATGAAGACTGTCAGGCTTACTGACTTCTTTGTACATATTATCTCATAAAATTCTTGTAACCACCCTAAAAGAGGGGCCCGTTTTCCAGATGATGAAATCGAGGGCATACCAAGAGGTGTGGAAGGATAAATCAGACCCCCCGTAAACCTGTATTCCTTCTTGTCATTCTGAACAGCTGGAGGAATCTTACGGAATCCATAGATTCAAAAGAAGAAAGAACAACATAGTAAGGGTATAATCACTCTGGTATGTTTCAACAATTTTAGAAGTCAGTATTTGGCTGGAATTCATGCAAGTTGGGAATTTAAACAATCAGGAATTTGCTAAAAGTAACTTTAAATAAGAAAAATTACAAATGTCTGAGAAGACCAAAACAATTATTAATATTTTTTCTCAACTCTACTTTCAAATAGACCTAACGCGTATATACCAAATCTTACTAATTTTAGCCAGTTTTATAAATAACTAAAACAAATATGACTCACTGGATGACACATAAAATAAAAATAATAAGTATATTGCTTTAGGCAAATTGTTGTTACTTATCAACATTTTCCAAAATGAAATATATATAATGAATACTCATTGTTTTCCAAATTCATATAAACTTCACTTAAATAATATATTCCCCAGAGGACTACAAAAATGGCGTAGATGATAGAAGCCTTGTTCATCCCTCCTGAGACCAAATCAAAGTTGTGACAGAAACACTGAGCAAACAGCAAGGAAAATTTGCCTGGGGTCTAGAAGAACAGAAGCACTACAACTAGGGAAGGAAATAATTACTCGCCCTGCATTGGTGGAACGTAGGAGTGGGTAAAGACATGAGGCTACACGGTCCCCAGTGGCTGAGTGGGACAGAGGCTGCGGCAGCAGCTGCAGATGCCTCTTGAAGGGGCCGTGCCAGGGAGAGAACTTTCGTGGTGAGGGACCTACTCACTCTGAGCACCATCACCGGGCGGCTGCACGGGGGACACCAGGGACTTACAGAGGGACATTGAGTTGTCAGAGTGAGGGCCAGAGGTGAGGCCCTCTCCCAGGCAGAAACGAGTCAGATGAGAAAGACAAATATTATATGGTTTCACGTACATGTGGAATCTAAAGAAAAAAAATAAACAATAACAACAACAAAAGGAGAAATAAACTCTTACATAGAGAGAATATTTTGAGGGCTACTAGATGGGAAAAGGGTTGCCATCTCCCGATAATCTATTTGCTTCCCATTTTTAATCTCGTTTGTTTTCATGGATTCAAGAATTTCCTACTGTTGGTTATCTCTTCCCTCTCCAATATCTCCCCCTTAATCTAAACCTAGTGGTTACTTTCCTACTCTATGCATGTCTGAACTCACCCTCTCTAAAATTTCACTGCCCCTCTGGTCCAACCCTACTTACTCCTGTATTTAACAATGTCTCAAAAGCATCATGGTGCACAGAACCAATGTCTGTGGGTGAGTTCAAATTCCTGAGGCTCTGGAATTTGTAAGCATTATGTGCTTGGCAGAGTTATTTAATCTCAGACTGCTCATACACACCTGGAAATGGATGCACTGATATTAATTTAGAGGATGCTTGTAAGGCTCATAGATAGTATACATGTAGTTTTTATTAACATTTAGTATCACCCCTCCCATTCAACCTTTATAAAATTGCTTCCATTGCCTCACTGTTGTTATTTAGCAGAGAAGAGAGTGGAGAAATAAAAAGTAACATCTACAAAGGGGAGTTGGTTTTACTTAGATTCTAGTTTGTAAAAAAAAAAAAAAATTTAACTAAATTAACACACTTTTGCTTAAATAGGTAAATTTCCACAGACATAATGGTTATCTCCACTTCCCTCAGGTATACCAGCTACTGAAATTATTTCATCACCTCTCACATATATCACTAAATTCTTTAGGTTTTCTCTTTACTTATTTTACATGCTTTTGTCTCTTTTCCTTGATTCTAAAAGGGTGATTTGGTATATCCTTCAGGAAAACCATCATTGTAGACTAAATCTGAGCTCCATGAGTATAGAATTTTATTTGCTTTGTTCACTATATAGTGCTTGGCATATAGCAGAACATAATAGATATTTATTGAATTAAATAATGAATATCCTAGCATACGTTAAGTAACAATTTCTCATCTTACTTTATATTAATATTAAGATTCTTTTCCTTAGGGGATTAGACCAAAGTTATTTCATCTCTCCATGTCGGGACAGAGGGAAGAAATAGCATACCCTACTAAAGCTGCCCTACTTTGGACAGATCCTGAGAAGACAGGGTTCTTTGGAAAAGACAACAAGGCTGAGAAAAAAACAGAAGGCAGCAGAAAAAGAGGAAGACCAAATATGACAAGGATTGATTCTATAAAATAAGCCATAGGCATGAGTCTATGAGAGCTGAGCAGGGCTGTTGAAGACAGGACACTGTGGCCATCACTCATTCATAGGGTCTCCAGGAGTCAGAGCCAACTCAGTTGCATACCACACACACTTTTGTGTGTAGCACCTGCTGCCTTACTCAGTGTCTCCTTATTCGCTTCAAAGAAAGAGATCCTTTGTTTAAGGCCTTTAGAGATTGACATTTGTAAGGAAAATGTTAATGGTATTAAACCCTGGGAACAATCTGGGCAGATTTCATTATCAGCTGTAAACTCGGCTCTCTGCTTCAAGGCAAGTAATAAAAGACCAGAGCAGTAAGTCATCTGCGCTGTTGGTGCAGGTAGACGAGAAGGTGCATGTAGAGAGTCAGCTGAAGGCAATGGACAGTTCTTAAGTTTTACTGGCTCTTAATAGGAGTGAGCATGCTTCAGCTTTATACTTTAGGGTCCCAATGACAATTAAAGCTTTTAATCTTAAGGTTCAGACAACTGAGAAGTGTGCATAAGGGCTCACTGCATTCGATGGAAATTTAAAAAATATGAAAACTTTGGATGTTTTTATCACTTGTTGTACTAATATTTCTTCTCACATTTTGAGGTAAAAGACTCAAATGCTAGAAGGAATCACTCCTGATTTAGGAAAGATACTAAAAAAGGATTTAAGAGTATATATGTACATATTATAAAATGAGGCAAAGGGAACGAAAGTAACAAAGGGATAACAGATTCCCAAGTAAGGTTGACATAGAAAATACATGTCATAAAAACATATATAAGTATATTTTTAAAAACATTTTTTTATTACTGAAATGACCTACTCTTTTTTCTTCAACAATTGGTTGAAAGCTGCCCAGCAAGCAACATCCTTTACAATTGATTTCACATTCACCTCTTCTTTTTTATTCCTAGTGGCACCACGTTAAACGACTGGATCTCGACCAGGGGCCATTTTGCCCTCTTGAGGACATTGGACAATATCAGGAGACAGTTTTGCTTGTCACTGCTGGGAGCTGAGGGTGCTATTGATGTCTAGGACATCTAGTGGGTGGAGGCCAGGAATGTTGCTGAACATTCTCAAATGCATAGCTCAGTAGCAGCATAAGGACCATCGTCACCCACTCCCGCTCTGTCAACAATGAAGGTCTAAATGGCAGTAGCGACACTTGCAGAAACCATGCCTGGAAATAACACTAGAACCATATTAATGACATTCTCATCAAACTGATTCACTTTTCTCCATCTTTTGCTTACTTCAATCCAATTTAAAATTAGCTGCACCATTTATGTATTGGATATGTTATTCTCATATGCAGTAACCTTGAGTGATTTTACTATTAGAATTAAGTCCCAAATTCATACCCTAACAGGTAACAGGCTCAGTTGTTCTCTAACATTTTCTCTTTTATGGCTTTGGAAATCTACAAATCACCCATTTCATGTTATACTTCCCTATTTCTTTATTTTTCCTGCTACAAACATATAAAAAACAAAACAAGAACATTTTCTCAAACACATTTAAATCATACTTTCCTTCAAGTTTCAGTTCAAATCTCATCTCCTGTATGACTTTTCCTGATCCTTTATAATGTTTTCCAATTTTGTAAACTGTTCATCTTTATTGAAATATCTGTGAATGCAAAGTCCACATTTTTATAATCATTTGTTCATTAGCAATTTTGAGAACAGATTCAACTTGCCGCCCTGCTCACTTTTCACCCGATGGATCAGATATTATTTTTTTGACATCTATGAAATAAATTTTAATATTCTATCATTTAAATCAGTATTTCTTGCACTATCAAGTGAAAATATTTTTTTTATATTTATAATATGGATTCAAAACCACAGTGAATCATTTCATTTATAATATTTTTTAGACAAAAGAAGGGAAAGCAAATTTAATTGGTCTTTCATTTGTAGTATTTTAAATATATTTAAAGATTTTCTTTTCAAGTTTCTGTGTGTAGATGCAGTTTTATAACTAATACACTTATGATGAAAATATTGTCAAATATCCAATTTTGAAATGCTCTCTCCATAGCATGAATTGCTAATAAAATTCAGCTCCTTTTTAAATCATTGTTAGTAGAGAATTATACTTAGGAAAGAGAAATCAAGTGCTTTTATTGCTTTTGGAAATATCTGAGAAATAACATAGACTCGCATCCACTTACCAACACTGAAATGCTCAGCATATTTAGAACACTTGTTTTTTCTTTTTCTTTTTGTTTTTGTTTTTTTGAGAAAGAAAATACATAGTATATTTTCTCAACTACTCTACCATGAGATAACTTGAACACTTCTGTGCATTCAAAAATATTTTCTGGGACACTCCCATTTTATGCAAATATAATAAAATCTGTAAACCCACATAACTGTTCATATGTATTGCAATGCATCCAGAATGCCAACGGTGCCAATCAATAAGGGAAGGCCTCACTACCAACCCACATTATTCACGATCTCTAACTTTTTATTGAGAACATCAGGGCCATATATTATATGAAATCACCCAAAAATCTGTACATCAAAAATTATTAAAGATCATTTCCTTAATTTCAAATAAAATATGTATATAAAGAGACATTTTAATGTACTCTTTAGGAAACATCTTGTGTACCCCCTGGATGAGTGCTCCCTGCTTTGTAGTACTTTAGTACTTTCTTCATCTTCTAAACTCCTACAGAATTTTTAATCAGAACACAAGGATAACGCAAGGATTGTTCACTCTTTGTAAGGTGTGGTGTAAGCAAACCATTAAATTATTTAATTTAATCTTACAACTTAAGTGGTGATTATTGTCTACATTTTATGATAAGAAAACCAGATTGATAGAGGCTAGGAACTTGTCCCAGGTCACGCAGTTAATAAAGAGCAGAGATGAGAGTTGAACTCAGTATTTGCCTCACAGAAGCCTGTAATTTTATGTTGCCAGGCATATTTAATACCTTAAAAAAGAAAGAAACATTTCCCAGAGAAAACTAGATTGGTGAATTTAATTTAAAAATTAAAATATAAAATGTGCCATATTTTATGTGAATGCAAAAATTACAAATCTCTCATATACTCTTAGAACTATTGATAGAATTTTCTGATTTATCTCTAATCACCCCTAGACCTTTCTGACTAATTTTACCTGTTTATAATATGATTAGCTTTTGTGTGCAACTTCTGTATTCTCAATACATAATTTCTACATATAAAGATTTTTTTTAAATCTATCATGAGCTTCATTAGTACAATGTCTTACAATTTATTTATATATTTCAATATTTAAAATACCACATAAAATGATGGATACTATAAAATATCAATATCATGGGTATTTTTTGTTGATATATAATCATATATGGAGCATATGTCAAAATTTAAAACATGCCTATTGACATATTTCAAATTATTCGCTCTACTTTGGAAAAATAGGGAAAGCAACAGAAAGAATAAAAATACTTTTTTGTTCACATACTGAGATAATCAGTACTATACTTAAAAGCAGCATTTCATTATATTTTTAAAATATTCTCAAGTATAATCAGTTACCATTTCCTTCATATATTTATACAACCCTTAACATTTTTCTATAAAATCAGTACTTATTCTATAAAAAGGCATTGCTTATACGTTAAGGGAGCAGAATTATCACCACATATACTAATTAAAATAATTAATTAAATCATGAATATTAAAATATGGCAGTAATTAAAAACCTTAATACGAAGATGAATTATAAATCATGCAAATGAGCATAAAAAGAAGGCCAAATATGTGTTTGTTCTGGGGAAACCATAAACCGGGAAAAAGAAATTCATTTAAACTAGAAGGTAAATAATTACAAGTATGGGCGTAATTTTCTGATTTAGAAATGCTGGGATGCAGCTCAATCTGACCTACAAACTTTTTCAGATAATCTAATTGTGCCTAGGCATAGGAAATTTGTTTAAAAAGATACTGATTGCCTTGTAAACTTCTTTTACAATGCTATTAATATGAGTTGCTCCACAGACTTGACCAACATTGCTTATTTCTCCCACTGTCTAAAAAGAACCATAAACTACCAATTATCATAGAAGTAGTTTATCAGAGCATGGATTATCTGGAGCTCTTATTTCTCTTTCATTTGGCCTATTTACAGCTCATTAGCACCTAGACAAGAAGTTAAGGCTAAAGAAGAAAAGGCTACAGAAATTCAAAAATTTAAATCTGCTCTTTGTAAGGAGCATATACAGCAAAGCATTTATAAAGGCTAGAAAAATTAACCAAAATGGGATCCACAAAGACATTGAATGTACACAATGGCAGTTACCTTGACTGATCTTTTTTCTCATTATATTGTCTGAAATCTTGACTGAATTAATTGGAGGTTTTAGCATCCTACAGGACTCAAAGTCCTTTATTTTTAATCAGGTAATAGGATACCTTGACAGATATCACTTGCCAGTGAGTAATACACAACACTCATTGCCAATATATTGACCGTTTTCAGAATGGAGACAAGAAACCGAAAATCAGCTTTCCAAAAGAAAATTTATGACAATTAAATAGTTTCTAGGGGAGAAAAGAGTTTTCCTGGTGAACAGAGTCAACTAGAAAGCTTCTTGTTTGGTTTAATATTTACTGTGAATTTGATGCCACCAATATCTCTGACTGTCCTTTAGACAAAAAAACAAACAAACAAACAAACAAAAAACACAATTAGAACTGATGGCTGAGTTTAAGGTTCTTGTGAAATCTAACAGTTTTATGACAAATATATAAGCACCCATTTTTTCATAGGATATTGATTGTTATTTCACAATGTAAATGTCTACAAAACATAAAATAATAAAGCATTCTAATGCATTGTTCAGAAAATGTTACATAAAAATGATATGGGCAAAACAAATCTTTAAAATATATAAATATATGTGTTATTAAGGCAATGCTTATAATGTAATTTTTATCATTAGAAATAAAACATATTAGAAAGGTTAAAAGAACTTTCTATTCATTACGCAGTTGACTCTGAAGACTGATTATTTTCTTCAACTGAGCCTTCTTTATCCATTGTTATTATTTAAGGACCAGTTAATCATGAGTTAAATAACATGTAAAATTACAAAATTACTAACTATTGTAATACAGACATTCTTAATAAAACCAAACCTTCTCAGGAGGCAACACATGTCCAAAACACGGCAAGACCAGTGTTTACAAATGCATAACCAAGTTCACATCAAGGTTAATGGGATGATGTTTTGAATTCCAAGTCACAAATATGGTAGTTAAAAAGAACATCATGTTTAAAATCAACAAGTTTAAAATTCAATGTGCTTTACAATGTGTTTTAAGCAACAGAACACACATATTTCTTAAATGTACATGGAACAGTTTCTAGTTTAGATCATGTCAAGCCATAAAACAAGTCTTAATAAATTTAAGAGGACTGAAATTGTATCAAGCATTTTTCCAAAAATAATTGTATGAAACTAGAAATTAAACAAAGAAAACTAGAAAATTTACAAATATGTGAAGATTAAACAACATGCTATTGAACAATCAAAGGGTCAAAAAAGAAATCAAAAGAAAAACTAAAAAAAAAAATCATGGGACAAACAAAAATGAAATATACCAAAATTTAAATTTGTGGAAAGCAGCAAAAGCACTTCTAAGAGGGAAGTTCATAGTGTTAAATGCCTACCTCAAGAAAGAAGAAAAGTCTCAAACAACCTAATTTTACACCTCTAGGAACTAGGAAAAATAATAAATAAAGCCCAAAGTTACTACAAGGGAAAAGCTAACAAAGATTAGAGCAGAGGAAAATTAAATAAAGACTGAAAAGACAATAGAGAAAATCAATGAAACTAAGAGCTGGTTCTTTGAAAAAAATTATCAAAATTGACAATCCTCTAGCAAGATTCACCAAGAAAAAAAGTGAGAGAACTCAAAATCTAAAAGGAAAGAGGAGTTGTTACAACTGATACTATAAAAATGCAAAGAATCATAAGAGACTACTATGAGCAATTATAAACTCACAAATTGGACAACCTATAGGAAATGAATAAATTCCTAGAAACACATAGCCTACTAAGACTGAATCATGAAAAGACCAATTACTAATAAGGAAATTGAATCAATAATCAAAAACCTCCTAACAAAAGTATAGGCTTCACTGGTAAATTCTAGCAAACACTCTTAAAGGAAATAGAAGTGGGAGAAACTTTTCTAAACTCATTTTATAAGGCCAGCGTTACTCTAAGACCCAAACCAGGCAAAGACACCACAGAGATGTAACTCGCAGCAGAGGGAATAGTCAATAATGTTATTACTAGGTATGGTGACTTACTATAGTGATAATCACTTTTTAAGGCCAATAAATGTTGAATCACTATGTTGCACACCTGAAACTAATATAATTATATTATAAACTAATATAATATTGTATGTCAACTATAATTAAAAATAAATTAAAAAAAGAAAATTAAGTATCTTTTGTTATCTATTCATCATAGGTAAAATATCCTTAAACATGGACATTATAATATTATATCCCTTATTATTTTGTTTTTTAATAAGCATGTAAGGATATTCATAATCAATTGGTAAATCTATCTTTGTCTAGCTTATCTAGTGGTAACTGAATGAATAATATTGAAAACTTGCAATAGATAATTTGTTATCAAGTTGTTATTATTATTGATTTGCCAGGTGGCAGAATAATTATCGGAGTAGATTTTAACATTCAATACATTAAATATTTATTTATTTTTATATAGAAGGGCTCTGAAACCACATGAAACTGGCTCTTCCACTTATTAAATATAGTGATTTTTCAAAAATATTTATTGAGCAACTACCGAAGGCTATGTGCTGTTCTGGGCAATGGCAATGCAACCATATACAGAAGAGACAAAAATCCACATCTTTATAGAACGAATAATATTAGGAGAGACATACTAAACAAATATATAATTAAATCTGAAGCTGGTACTTGCTATGGAGAAAAATAAAGCAAGGAAGAGGAATAAAAAGGCCAGAGAAGGAAGGGGATGTTCTGAATTTAAAAGGATGGTCACAATAGACATCACTGAGTTAGTATCATTTGAATAAAAGGCTTAATGACATGAGAGTGAGAGGGAGATAGCAGTGTGAATATGTGGGGGAAATGTGTTCTGGGCAAAGGAATGAAGGCCGGTATGGCTTCAGTGAAATGAGAGAGGGTAAAAATGGTGGATGACAAAACCAGAGAAGAAAGAAGGGGAAAGGGAAATGATTTTGTATGGATTTATAAGACATCAGGCCTTTAGTTTACTCTCAGTGAATGGTGAGCCATCGGTGGATTTTCAGCAGCAGTGAGATATCGGACTTACATTGTAAGAGGACCATCTAAGAGACAAAAGTAATATAGGTAAGGCATGGGCCAAAGTAGGCAGACCACCTGAAATGGCTACTTCGATAATTCATACCAGAGATGGCAGTGGTAGCAATGGAGGTGGTAAGAAGTAACCACATTCTGATACAGACTGGTCAAGGCGACCTGGCATCATTTTTTGACCCATAATATGGAGTGTGAGAAAAACATAGAGGAAGTTTGACTCCAAAGTATTTGACTGGGGCAACTGAAAGGAAGGAGGTGACACTTACTGTGATAGGAAGGGCTGTTGAAGAACAATGCCCCGAGAAGGGGCTAATATCCAAAATATATAAAGACCTCATACAACTCAATAAAAAAAAATCCTATTAAAAGTGAGCAGAGGACCTGAATAGACACTTTTCCCAAGGAGACATATAAATTGCCAATAGACATATGACTAGCTATTAGGAAAATGCAAATCAAAACTACAATGAGCTATCACCTCATACCTGTTAGAATGGCTATCGTCAACAAGACAAGTAACAAGTATTGGAGAGGGTGTAGGGGAAAAGGAACCCTCATACACTGCTGATGGGAATATAAATTTGTACAGCTACTATGGAAAACAGTATGGAGGCCCCTCAAAAAACTGAGAATAGAATTACCATATGACCCAGCAATCCCTCTTCTGTGTATTTACCAAAACAAAACAAAACAAAACAAAACAACAAACACAAACAAACAAAAACCATGAAAACATTTATCCGCAAAGATATAGGCACATTGACATTCATAGCAACATTATTCACGGTGGCCAGGACATGGAAGCATCCAAAGTGTCCTACAATAGGTGATTGGCTAAAGAAGCAGTGGTACATATGTATACAATGAAATATTACTCTGCCATAAGAAGAAATGAAATACTGCCATTTGCGACAACATGGCCAGATCTTGAGATTATCATGCTAAGCAAAATAAACCAGAAAGAAAAAGTTGAGAACCATATGATTTCACTTATACGTGGGATATAAAACCTGAAAACAACAAACAAACTTGACCAACAAACAGAGACTCATGGACTCGGACAGTAGATTAGTGGTTACCAGAGGTAAAGGGGTAGGGGGAAGGTACATACGGGTCAAATATTTGGTGATGGAAAGAAATTCAACTCTGGGTGATAAATACACAATGCAATATATCTAGGATGTATAATTGAATTATACACTTGAAACTGATTGGATTTTATTATCAATGTCACCCCCAATGCTTAATAAAAAAAATAAATAAATTTAAATTTAAATTTTTAAAAAGAAGTATCTTTGAGGGTTAGTTGTTTCAGTTCTGAACACGTTAGATTTGAATTGACTGGAAATTGAAGAAATGGTTGTTTCCAAATTTGGAGTTTATCAGAAAGTTCTAAGCTGGAGTAAACATTTGGGAGGCTTACAGATGGAATCTGTTATTCCCATGCTAGATGAGACTATCGGGGAAATGAATGTGGCCTAAGAACTGAGTCCTGGTTGCTATCATGTTATATTTTTAATTACATTTAATCATTAAACATCCCAAATGCATACACTCATATGCTCATATGCAGATCAACTTTGTGGACTATGAGTCAAGGATATTTTCCTTTTCCTCAGTTTTGCAAATGGAAAAACTAGCCATCAAAACTCAGAATATTCATTGGCATCTTCTAGATAGGCAAGTTGTCACATTACTTGACTATGTGTAGAAAATAATGTTTTCAGAAGGCTTGCTTCTAGAGTTGGCTTAAAGGGTCCCATCACCCCTCTGTACTATTCACACAGACTGTAAAAAGTGCTAAAAACTTCACATTAGCGTTCAGACCCCTACTGATCAGCAAGCTTTTGCATAAATAATAGAATTCCAGCAGCAAATGTTTTAAAACAAAGCACCATCTGATCCTTATTATATTGTGTTTTTAAAAATCAAATTATGTTAAAATGTTCTGTTATGTCATGATCTGTGCTCTATGCCCTATGTTACCTTGCCCCCTGACAAAACTTGAATTTGGAAGATTACTTTTTAATAAAGGGAGAAAATGCATTGAGACTTAAAGGCCTTGAAAAGGATTAAGCAGAAATCAATACTAATAATAATCACTTACTAAAAATGGAATTATATTAGTTAAATATTAATGGAATAAAAACTCTTCTTGTTGAAGATGTATCATAACGGTCATGTAGATTTTTTGTCCATTAAATCAACCTTTATAGAGTCATATCACATACTATATATAGCACATGGTATAGTATACACAGTGTATAATACATTCTTACCACAGAATATATCAAAACTCTTGTTTAAGTCTCTCTCAATCTAAAATCTGTCCAATCTTATTACTCTTCAATGTACTATTTCATCTCCTCCTTGCTTTCATCACTGAACTTCTGAACAGATTACTCCACTTTTCGGCTTCCCATCTGCCATCATCAACCTTTAATGCTATGCAATCTTTCTTGTCTCCCACCTTCAAGTGAAACAGCCTTCCCAAAGTATACAAATTTACTTCTAAAACACCAGATCCAGCTGCCTCTTCCCCATCTGTATCCTCTTCAATTCTATTACAGCCTTAGACACTGCTGAAAATGACTACATTCTTCAAAGCCTTTTTAAAAATTTTGTTATTGTACTCTCAAGAGGAAGTTCTATAATCACACCTATCACCCTGCCCCTCTGCTGGTTCCTTCTATCCTTCTAATTTTGTCTGAATATATAAAACTCTTCAGACTTGATTGTACTTTTTCTCTCTGTGAAATCTCATGTATGTGTATGAATTGCTCTGTTATCTCCTTCCATTCCAGCCCCTGCATTGTGTGTCTGTGTCACTGGTCTTAACTCATACCTTGAAAATAAATCCTGGTTTCCAAATACAGTTAGACAGCTCCACCTAGACACGTCATTGACACTTTTAATTCGGCATGGTCCTTTTGTCTATCTTTCTGATGTCAAAATGCCTCCAAATTTAGCTTCTTAAATGTCTGGGTTGAAAGACAGAGCTCCATATTCGAAACCTGTCAAAGACCTTTGTTTACCTTCTGCATAAAATTCATCCCCGTAATATATTAGGATCCTCCACAATTTGTCCTCAATCTTCCTTTCCAGTTACCCCTCCTACTCTTCCTCCATCACCATATTACCCTTCACGTCATTTGCAAAATAAAGTAAAAATTCGTGGTTCTATGTCTTTCTCATGTGATTCCATAAAATGGAATGATCTTTCCTTGGGAAGATCCCCTATGAAAACCAGATTTATCTATCAGGGCTCATCATTCAGTTACACCTACTGTAACCTTCTAAGTCAAGGGTTATGAATCTGGGGTTTGTGCTCCCAGAAGATTTGTGTGAACATTAATTATACTTCTTACTTCTACTGGGCCTGAAAGCAGTTTTAAGTGTGTCCTCTTCTAGTCCATATGAACCCTGAGGACAAGTTAAATAGCATCTAGTAGTTAACACAAATTAGATCATCAATAAATGCTTGGTGGATTGGGTTTATCAGTATTTGAACTTCACATACTACATTATTGTGCATTATTGTGTCAATTTTAAATAACCATTATAAATTTAAAATTAAGTTTAACAGCAAGGCAAGAGGTATGATTTCAAAATCATAAGTTTAGGAATCCAAGATGCCTAGATTCATTTTACTCTACCACTTAGTAGCTTTGTGGCTTTCAGCAAATCATTTAACTTTATCTGTGAAGTGGGAGGACTGATTGGTAGTAAATATTACAAACACCGTCCTCGAAGTAACTGTGTCACATGTTCCTGCCGTATAGTAAGTGTACAATGAATGGTAACAAAATGATTTTTATAGCAATTAACAGTGATAACATGTATATGTGACCATTTGAAAACATTGATCTATTTTGAATTTCAAGAAAATAAGCAAGCCAAAATGACTGATTGAGAAGTTATAAAGAATTATTTAAAATAAAACAAATACCTTCTCTTTTTACTGAGGATTCATAATGGTACCTTGCCAGATTTTTCTTCAAATCATTTGGAAATAAAACTTGCAAAAATAGTAAGCCTATGTTATTACAGTAGTTAACACTGTATTAGTTTGAACAGATTCTGTCAAAGCCAAAGCATTGTAATGTTAAAACACATGTTTTTTGTAAACAGAAGAGATGTGTGTAGGTAAACGGAAGAAAAATGTACATGCAGCACATTCTGCAAGATTTCCTTAGGTTTTCTTGATTTCACCAAAACACAGAATTGCAAAGATCTGCCATTGTCAATGAATGTACACGTAGAGAAACAATTTAAGAAAGCATCCCCAGCTACAACAGGATAGATATAAAATGGTTAATAACCCAGTGCCAATATTACTCATGGGTAAATCATCCTAAGATATATATATAACTCCCCTCCTCGGTTCTTTCTGAAACTGGTTTAGGTGCCTATAGAATGTTCTGAATAATATATATCTCTCTGTTATTCAGTGAATTACATCTGGCTCATAAACATTTCTCAATTACCAGATATCAAACTGTTTTCATCAAACTTAATTTCTTATTCCAATTAACCATTTCTTCAATATTTAAATTTACATCCCTACACATAGACACACATACATTCAGACACAGTTCACTAGGTTCCTATTTATGTCCAAATCCCACCCTACATAAATATGTTGCGCAAATATATGTCACACAAATATATCATTTTAAAACAAAAGATGAAACCAGATTGGGTTTACAATGCTATTATTATTAACAAATAGAGATTGCTTGGAAATTTCCAGAGATATATCTTTTACTGTATAAGTACTATCATAATGTATGTACAAATATACATATTATCTGATAATTACTTATTTTCTACTGAAATGTGTAAGTCAATAAAACTTATTTAGAAAAATTGGAAATCATACATCAGATTGACTTAGGAGGGTCCTCTATTCTTTTACTTTACAAAGTAATCTATCCAGATAAACAGCTTCATTTTACTCAGCTTACTAAATTCTCATTTGTTATTGTAAATTCTGTGGTGCATATTGAAGGCCAGCCATCTGCGAGAAGAAAATATAAAAATGGCAAATTTAATAACAATCCGAAATATGTAAATGTATGCATTTAACTTCCTGTATGCTTATGTTTTTATATCAGCTGTAGAGTATGAAACCAACTCAAGTGAGCTCATGTATCATTATTTTCTTCTTTATTCTAAAAACACCTCAAGGTCTTCCTATGATAAAATGAAAAATGACAGAAAAGAAAAATGTGATGATATGGGAAATAAACACATTCTGAAAGCAAATTTGTCATTGTTCTATGACATATATTTATCTTCATATACACACAAGC
The DNA here is from genome assembly GCA_003508835.1 of Eonycteris spelaea. Taxonomy (NCBI): domain Eukaryota; kingdom Metazoa; phylum Chordata; class Mammalia; order Chiroptera; family Pteropodidae; genus Eonycteris; species Eonycteris spelaea. The sequence continues at coordinate 2,167,880 of PUFA01000228.1, forward strand.
ACCGAGCATAGCACTTTGCTTAGAATGGTACTCAATAAATGTTTGCTAAATGTTGAATATGTTTAGCTCTGAGACAGAGCCCAAAATACTGTTCTAGAAATACTTAACTCAACAGTAGCAACCCAATCTATACTAAGTATGATTTTGATTGGTGTGGAGCAGCCTCTTTGAAAAACATCCAAATGCAATTTATATAAGATACAAAAACTTAGTGGATATGAAAAATATTTTCCAAGGAAAACTAAAACACATTTCTTGAACCAATAAAAAATATATACGTATATATTCAAATGCATGTGCACAGACACATATATTAATACAGATAATATATATATTAGAACACTGCCATAATATCTCTTAAAGATTTATGTGATTGAACCATGGAAAAACATTGAATATCACCAAAAATGATTCCCAAATTGTATACAATCTATCCCATCTTACACAGCAGCCTTAGGGTTTGGGTGGGATCAATCTCAATTTTAACCCAGGAATGAGCCCTGACTGGTTGAAGTGAATCTTCCTTGACACAGTGATTGACTTAGAGACTTGTAATATAAACCCACATGCATGGGTTTCTGATGGCCGCAGTATCATAATCAGGGATACATGGCCTAACGCGCTCCAGCTAAAAGAGTGCCCAGGCTTTTTGTATGATTACTGAGAATAAAAGTAATTTTTTCCTTTGTACATAAATAAGAAAAGAACCACTGAAGATTCTGGTAGCCATCTTGCTATTATGACAAAACCATCCTGGAAAATAATCAACTACTTGACAGAGGTAGTGGAGGAGGATAAAGCCAAGAGAATCAGAGAAATGGAGTTGCAGTGTGATGACCATTTAAATATTTGGATTAAATTCTGGCCATTCTTCTGGAATTTTCTGTTTCACAAATCAATAATTCCCAAAATATAATCACAAGAAATGTTTACTGGAAGAAAATATGTCACATATGAATGCTCTAATACCGGTGTTTTCTTTATATATGTATATGTATTTAAATTTGTCTTTGGGGGGGGGAACAATTAGAAATTTTATTATCTTAACAAAAAAAGCATAAACATGGCTCTATGAAATGCGAATGCATTTTTATTTAATAAAAATATAAAATTAAAAGGTAGTATCATCTAATCCACTGTTACAATAGACTAAATGTTCTACAAATGTATTTCTAAAAATACTTCCTAAAAATAACTTACCCAACTGAGAGAATCTAGGTGATTATAATTTAAAGTACAGGAACTCTGTAAATAGGTAAAATATACTAACTCAATTATTTGTAATGAATTTGTAATTAATTTCAGTACAACTAAGTAGAAAAATATTAAAATCATAATATTAAATTTCATTTACATGGTTCCCTAATGATACTTAAAGAGAAATATTTTCTCCTAATACAATTGCTAAGGCATCAAATTAGACTTACTAAGAAAAAAAATACTTTCTAGTTTCAGGCATATGTGTCATGGAAAAGAGATTAAATGACTGAATTTTAGCATGAATTATCTTTAAAAGAATCACCCATTAATATTTATATAAGATCATCTAGCAATGACTTTATTCAGGCACTATTCACAAAACTTGTATCTAATTGTATCTACTATATCTTGTTTGTAATTTGGAGTATGACAGAGTGTGGGGGCCAATTTAAATCAATAAGATGACTAATACTTCAAATTACTTTGGTAGTCTTTCCTTAATTAGCTTATGACACTGACCCATGTAAAAATGTAATCATTTTTTTCATAGAAGAGTTTACCAGATAAACTTTATGTATGCATTTTCCATTATTGTAACAAACATCATTGTAATTTATATAGAATCTGATATCAGGGAGTGAAATGTTGCAAGTAATAGATCCTAAAAGGTGGAATAAGCTGAATTATATTAGAGATGAGGACCAAGAGTGAAAAGGATCCTCCTATCTCAGGGTAATAGCTGTTATAGGGTTAGAAAAAGTTGAATAAACAATGGCCTATTCTATCTGGAGACACATACCTTAGGCCAGCAACACTAGTTAGGGACTTGATAGAAAGATGCTGGTACTTACTGACCTCTTATACTAAGTAAAAAAGCTTTTCATACTAAAGGTCTCCTGTCTGAAGCACAGAACAAAAGAAAATATGGCTTTGTTTGAAAAGATCTTTGCTGCCAGTGGCTTATAATGTAAATGGCTTGAGAGGCTGATAAGTTGGAGGCCAATAGGATTAGAAAAGCCAGCTTTTATTTTTATTACAAATCTAAGGAGTGGAGGTAGAAGGGGAAGAATTTAAGACTTAAGTACTAAAATAAAACTCAAGTATGAAGGTTCCTAAAGCACTTTTCTGATAAAGTAGATGCTTGTTCCTGTCATAAAGAAGCTGCTCAGATGTAATCTACAATCAAATGGTAGATTGGCTGTGCCTCCTATCCAAAACCTTTGCTGCAAATTGCCTCCGTCAGGGAATGTGCAAAGTACAGAGACCTATTAACCAAGAAGAAAAGGCTTGTATTTGAAGACCATAGCTAGACCAGAGGACTTTGGTTACTAGGTCACCATAAGAGGGAAAATAAGAGGAGGGAAAAGTACTCAAAATCTAAAATTTGAAGAAATCTGATTTCCAAAGAAATTCCAAATCTGCTTTAAAAATACCTTGTTATTACTCAACCCTAGGGTAAACACCAGAGCCCTAAAACAATGCAACAAAGAGAAGATTAAAGTGGCATGATCTCCTGAAATGGCATGTCCCCCAATATCAATCTCAAATATACTCACGAAGACAACTATTCAGCAAAAGTTTTAATAAACAAATGGAAGAATAGCCAGGAATTCTCTGAAAATGCAGTATATATGTTTGTTTCCATTCTTTCCTTTTACTTACTTACTTACTTACTCACTCACTCATTGATTTACTTACTTACTTACTTACTTACTTACTTACTTACTTACTTACTTACTTACTTATTTTAAATCAGAAGAGACTGTTCTCTGTTAACTTTTTATTTAGGTGTATTGGGCTTGGATCTTTAAGTCGATCATAGTCCACAGGATGCTGGAGCACTGCATCACAGAATGAATAAAAAGGACTGCAGGTCACCCAAATACCCTGACCTTTAAATTAGATGTCATCAATGGAAAATGTTCTAGACTCTCTCTTTTTGGGGATGTTATTCGGGCATTTTTGAAAGTAAATAAGGAGGGTGTGTCCCAATGTTGGGTGTTCAAAGAGGAGGACTGTAGTAAACATTGCAATTGCTTACTCCATTTCCTTTCTATCACTGATTGGAATAGGATAGATCTTACCCTCAGTTCTGCATGAAAGTTTGTTTTGTTTTTTCTGTTTTGTTTTGTTGTGTGTGTGTGTGTGTGTGTGTGTGTGTGCGCAAGCCAATATGTTTAACTGTATCTCTTTTGCTACAGTGACCTTCTCAAGGCAGGTAGATGATCTAAGAGGTTCCAATTAGGAGAAGCACACACCTTTTGTTTGATATTTGAAGAAAGATACACTATTAACATTCGGCTATTATATACAAGAAATAAGAGTTTCTAAGAGCTCCAATGCAAGCCACCTGTATCAATCTGACAAATTGTGAAGGGTAGAATTGAGAGATTAACAGAAACAGAGACCCACCTAGACTCTACAATAAAACTTTATATTAAACCCTTGATCAAAACTTGAACTTATTATTTACTGTATCAATACAATTTTTGTGACTTAAGTAGGTTTGAAACCAATAGCATCCTAAATAACACAAAACACAATAAACTTTAATGCTTTTCATCAACTTTAAATCTTTGAGTAATCAGCATCATTTTAATAGGTACTTATAGAACTCTCAGTGCCAAATACTCTGATTTCAAATTGAGTGCTCAATTGCTCAGTTCCCCACATTTAGTTAATTGCTGTTACTCAAAAAGTATTATCATTAATGCCACTGATGCTATTATCAACAAAATGATGATAATTTTCATTGGTTCACTTATTCATCAAATGGAATTTTTTAGAAAAAAAAAGTATTATCTTATTACAATCAGGGTGCCAAATAGGAATTCGATACACCATTTTTCTACCAGCTAGCTATAAATTACAATCTTTAAAATAATTTTCTTTCTCTCTCTCCTTTCTCCTCCAATCTCCTCCTCTCTCTCTCTTCTCCTCTCCCCTCTACCCTTTCTCCTCTTCCTTCTCTCCTTTCTCCACTCCTCTCTTTCAACTAAGTAAATGGTACTACCATCTGAGTCTCTTGCAAGGAAAAAAACATTACTGAAGTTAACAGGTGATAGATTCCAGAACAAACATTCTTCATCATTGCCAGTTGCCAAACCCTAAAGCTTTATTTTTAAAAGTTGCCTTTATTTTAACTCTTTATTTTGAGGTTGCCATATTTGTAATGTCTAGTATTAAACTGTTTGTATATTTCATTTACTTTTAGTAAACAACAGAGAATATGTTTAAGTGTGTTTTTGAAAACATAACCTTTGTTCACTAACTATAGCTCTCTTTTCTATCAGTTTAGCATAGAGATATATAGGGTAGTTTCTGTGTGTGTTCACATCCTGGCTCAACCACTTTTCACCTGCATGACTGTGGGCAGATTTCTTAACCCATCTGTGTATCAATTTCCTCAAGTTATCAATATGATGAATAAAATAATAAAATGTTTCACTGCATTGTTATGGAGATTGAGTTTATGCATGAAGAGTATTTAGAATAATGCTTGGCACATAATCATCATTCAATCAGTGTTATCAATTTTGTGTTTTTCATCCCTATGTACATTATCGAAGGACACTAAGGGTCTTAGGCTAATACAATGATTAAAGGCCTAGGAATTCAAAAACTGGTGTTGAGTCCCTTATCTACTGCTTTCTAACTATGCTGCTGTGGGCAAATCACTCAACATGTTCTTAATTTGTAGAATTAAATTCTATTTCCTATCTCATAAGTTAGTTAGGGGATAAAATGGCACAAAGTATTTAAAAGGTATATAAACATGTTATAAAACATGAGGAATTCTTTTTATACCTAAGCAGGCTGTACATTCCTTAGTTGTATTAATAGAATTCCTTTCACTGCCTGCTCTGGGAAGGGCTCAACTCATGTGGTACCTGTTCCTTTCCTTTCATGAACATACAACTTGTACTTGAAGCATAAATCCTTTTTCCCGCTTCTCAATCTACTAGGTTTTACATGTAGATAACATAACATGAAGCAACTATCTGATATACTGTAGAAAAGAAAAAAATGATCTACCTTCTCAAGTCCTCATACTCTTACCATATCTTGTTTTGTCAGAGGTTCTTTATTTTGGTGGGACAATGTACACCCTTAAGAATATGATGAAAATTGTGGATACCTTACCCTAGAATAAACTATGTGTACGTATAAGAACATTTTAATGATTATGTTCACAGATAATGGACACTATTATGTACAATTCATAAACTTTTCAGATCTTATGGACCTTAATGATTATTATATCCTTTCAAATTTAAGAATCTGTACTGACCTACCAATTTGTGTCCAGTTAAAATTCTACATCCTTCAGTTGTCAGTAATGTTAACCAACTCATTTATAAAACTGACTAACAACACAATCACGCATGTATTAGGCTGCACTATCCTCTGATTATATTTTGAAATATGGAACTTTATTATATAGTGTACTATTTACCACTTTGCCAGCATTTATACACTACCCTCGATTAAAATATAATTTCTTGTTTTCAGTTGTGTTTACCAAAAGTTCATTTTTAAAGATTATGTCACTAAGTACTTCCTTTCCTCTTTCCATTTATTGAAAGTTGAAAATATATGTGGTGGGGGACTGGTCAATATAGCGAAGAAGGTAGAAGCTGTGCACGTCTCCTTTCCTGACCACACAAAAATTATAACAAAACTATAGAGCAGCCAGCACACAGAGTCACCTGAGATCTAGATGAACAGAAGCCCTACAACTAGGGACAAAAATAAGAGGTCGCCTCAAAGCAGTAGGAGGGGCAGAGACGCTAAGCAGGCCTGGTCCCACAACCACGTGTGGCGATTGAGAATCAGAAGAGTGATCTTGGTTGCAGAGCCCCCTCCCCCATCTGAGGATTGAGGGACCCCAACCCCATACTGAGCTCCCCAGCCCAGGATTGCAGTACTGGGAAGAGAAGTCCCTATAACCTCTGGCTGTGAAAACCACTGGAAACTGTGGCTGAGTGAGAAAGAGGGCTGCAGGAGTAGCAGGTGTTCCTCTTAAAAGGCCTGCACTCAGACTTATTCAGTGATGGACTCACTCAGCTTGAGCAACAGTGCCAGGGCAGCTGCTCAAGGAGTGCCAGGGACACAGGGGGGACACTGAGTTTTGGGCTTCAAAAGAAGGGCTGGAGGGACGGCTTTCTCCCAGATGTAAGTGCAGGGAATATCCATTGTTCCTTGATTGAGCCCTTCACACAGCCAGTATGTGGACTCAGGAGCTTCCATATCTGAGTTGTTATCAATCTGGATAACGCAGGTTGCTCCACCTAAGGTATTCCCTGAGACTCCACATCACACAAATTGTGGGCCCATCCAACCAACTTCCACTGGTACATTCCATACAAATGGCCTGTCATGATTCTTGCTGCAGACTTTCCTAAAGTCTCTCAAAGGCTCACAAAATCCGAAGAAGTAGAATCTGGCCTCCATGTGCCTTGTATCCCTTGCTGAGCATCCCCAAGCCCTGCACTAGCAGCAGCTGGCCTCGATTCCTGGCGTGGCCTCTCGAGGCACCTATAAGCCCAAAGTAGTGGCAGCTATCTGCGCATTGTTTGGTGAGTCTTACCAGGTGGCCTAGAAAGTGAACAGACTGTGGCCGAACTTGGCCTGCAGCTGGACCCTTCTAGGACTGTGCCACAGGGCCCCACAAGACACCTACTACATAAAGTCACTCTACTAAGACCAGGAGACTTAGGAACCCTACCTAATACATAGAAACAGAGGGAGGCAGCCAAAAAGGGGATAGAAAGAAACATGTCCAGCATGAAAAAAAAAAACAGAACAAAGCTCCAGAAAAATGAACTAAACAAAATGGAGACAAGCAATTCAGCAGATGTACAGTTCAAAATACTGGTTTTAAGGATGATCAATGAACTTAGGGGAAGAGTAGATGAACTCAGTGAGAACTTTAACAAAGAGCTAGAAATCAAAAAATGGAGATGGAAATCATAAAAGGGAACCAGTTAGAAATGAATACAATATCTGAGATTAAGAGTACATTAGCAGGAATCAACAGAGTGGATGAAGTGGAGGATCAAATCACTGATTTAGAGAATGGGTAGCAGAGGAAAACATATCAGAACAGCAACAAGAAAAAAAAGAATCCAAAAAAATGAAGATAGTTTAAGCAGCTTCTGGGACATCAGAATTAACCACACATTTGCATTATAAGGGTATAAGAGAGAGAGCACAAGAAATTGAAAACCTATTTGAAGAAATAATGATAGACGACTCTCCTAACCTGATGAAGGAAATAGAGACAAACCCAGGAAGTTCAGAGAGTCCCAAACAAGATGAACCCAAAGGGCCCCACACCAAAGCACATGATAATTAAAATGCCAAACGTAAAATACAGAGAATCTTAAAAGCAGCAAGAAAAAAAGCAATTAGTTACCTACAAGGGAGCTCCCATAAGACAGGCAGCTGATTTCTCAACAGAAACTTTACAGGCCCGAAGGGCTTGGCACAAAATATTCAAAGTGATGAAAACCCAAGACGTACAACCGAGATTACTCTATCCGGCAAAGCTCATTTAGAATTGAAGGACAGATAAAGAGCTTCCCAGAGGAGAAAAAACTAAAGGAGTTCATCACCACCAAGCCAGATTACAGAAAATGTTAGAGGGACTTCTTTAAGAAGAAAAAAACACATATCAAAAATATGAATAAATAATGGCAATAACAACATATCTATCAAGAAGTACTTCAAGATAAAGGAATTAAATGCTCCAATCAAAAGATAGGTGGTTGAATGAATAAGAAAGCAAGAGCCCTATATATGTTTCCTACCAGAGACTCACTTCAGATTGCAGACAAATTGCAGACAAATACAGGATAAAGTAAAGGGATGGAAAAAGATATTTCATGATGGACCTAGAGGGTATCATGCTGAGTGCAGTGAGTCAGAAAGAGAAAAATGCATTATGATTTCACATACATCTGGAATCTGAAGAACAAAACAAACAAACACACAAACAGAAACAAACTCATAAATGCAAAAACATTTTGAGGGTTACCAGATGGGAGAGGAGTTCAGAGGGATGGTGAAAAAAGAGGAAGGGGTTAAGAAGTACAAATTGGCAGTTATAAAATAGTCACAGAGATATAAAGTATAGCATAAGAAATATCAAGAGTATTGTAATAACTATGTACGGTGTCAGAGGAGCACTAGGTTTTATTGGGGTGATCACTTCATGAGTTATATAGATATCTAATCCCTATGCTGTACACCTAAAACTAAAATGATATTCTATGCCAATTATAATTAAAAAATAAAAAAGTTATTTAAAGAAAACATGTGTGAGAGAATTGTTATTAAAAATAAAAATATTTGTATATATATTTAAAACAAAATTAATTTTTTAAAATTTAAGAAATAGAAAATTCAAAGAATTTAAAACCTTCCTATAAAAACAATGTAAAACAATTTAGTGTAAAATTTATGGATGTTATGACCTTTATTATAAATACATATATAGATGTATACCACACAAATATAAATTTTGTCGAAACAAGTCATAATGTCCCACCTACATTTTTACACATCCAAATATGGAAACATTTCCCATGTCACAAAATTCTCATAACTTCATAACTTGGTTCTTAGGGCTCTATGGTATGGTATCATATGGAGATATAATAATTTCTTTAAGGAAACTAAAAGAGCATATTCAAAGATGTAAATTTCCATAGGAACACATGAATTTCACAATATAAAAGAAATATAAAGACCTGAGGAATTGATCTGTAAATTACAAACTATCTTCTTCCTATATGTGTCATTTGAACCTATTCAGTATCTCTTTAATTAAAAATGAAGTGAAAGAATTAAATAAGTACTAGGTATTTTCTTTGCTTCTTTCTCTGCCTTAAAATTTTGTAATATCCATTAAAACAGATAGATTCCAAGAACTACAGAGAAAGAAAGACTACATTCGTAAAAAGTTACTATAAAAATCTTCCATGCATAATAAAAGATAATATCTACTATGTTTACTCTGTGATCATATTTATACCTACTATTCACAAATTTTTGTTCTGGTTATGAAGCAAGAACTATTCTTAAGCCCTTTTTAAAAAAGTAAAATTACAGTAATATACCCTAATTCACCAATCAGTAAGTAACAGAACCAGAATTAGAGGCCAAGTCAATCAGAAAGACTGATTAGCAAGTGTGTGTGTGTTTGTGTTTTATTTAGGACATTTTAATACCATGAAATTAAAGTACAGCTGCTTAAGTCAATATTAGTATGCACTATACAGGGAGAATTCTTTCCCTATGCAACAGAAGCAAAAGAAGCATGTAACTCTGTCTCTTTCTCCTTTCTTCCTCCTCTTATAACCATAGTATAGGATATTTCCTAATCCATAACCAAGAAGCAATCTGAGCTTTCACTTTCCATTTTGAAGAGGACAAATTTGACCAGTCAACATAAAATACACCTTGTCATTCCTTTGAAGAATTCTAATAAGTAAACAGCCAGGGTCTCCTGATACACTTTCTACTGTCAACCTTGGAAATCAAACATGTTTTTGTTAATTAAAGTCTGAATATGCTAATCATTTCATTGTAAAATTTTAAAATAAATGTACTAAAAAGAAGATCAAGGACCCAAAGGCATTTCAAAATAAAATAACCACAGAAAAACTTAACACACTAAGAAAAAATACATCTCAAGTCACTAGAATAAAAAAGAATGTTATGAAAAATTTAAAGGTATAAGTCCTACAAAGATATAAGACAATGACAAATAATTGGAGTGATTAATATTGTTAGGTATGCTAAGGGAGATCGGTCAATGTTTAGTCAATGTCATTGTTGTGCCTTTTGCGTTTCTACAGTTGTACATTGTACTTCATGTGCAGGGTTATTACGCAGGAGAGGTTCTTTATACTAAATCATTATTGAAATTTACTGATTCTGTAATATACAATTCGGATTTAGTGAAATTTAGTACATGGATGGGAAGTTAGGAAATGTTTGGTCAATGGATACAACTTACAGTTAGAAGATGGAAAATTCTGAAATCTCCCACAAAAATAAATATAATTATATGATGATAGACATCTTAGCTAATACTACAAATGTGTAATATTGCAATATACAAAGGTATCAAATCAACACATTGCACACCTTAAATGTTCACAGTTATATATCAAATTATATCTCATTTTTTAAAAAAGTTGGACAATACAGTGCATGGAAATTGTCTTAACACTCTTTTTCTTTCTTGTTGGATGAAAAAAAAACCTAGTAAACAATTTCATGTTCAAATGTTCTTAGAACTAGAGGGAAAAAATTCCTAGGAATTAAATATAATTCAAATACAGTAGTAAAAAGGCATCTTAATTTTGTCAGGCAGTGAGAGAAAGTAAGAACAATAAAGATTGCTGAAGATGGTAGAAAAGATAGAATTGACTTTCATGAAAATGGAAGTATATTTTGTTTATTTCATTGGGAGATAGGATTACGGGAGAATAAAAAATAAAGAGTTATACTAGACAAAAGTAAGAGAAAGTGATTTTTAATTTCGGGAAAAGACTAATAGTCATCATTTTTTCTTCACTCTCTTCACACAGCATGTTGAAACTGAAATCACCCCCAAGAAATGTTTGTTAAATCATTAATATTCATTTCTCTCTGTCTTTTTGTACTCCCTAAAAAGGTAGCTATAGTATTTCTTAAGCTCATGATTCACACATATAATCATTAAAATTAATTTGTTAATCTTCACACATTTTAAAATAATAATTCCATTTTAGTGAAACAGTACATGAAAGGTAAGACAGGTCCTCGTTCCTCTCAGCAATGATACAAAGTAAAATAGATGAATGTATTGTGCTAATGACTCTTGGCATTACTTGTAATATTGTGATACCAAATAAATTCTGGCATGCGTGCTCTATAGTAAGAACATCTAAAAGAATAATGTGGAGACAGAATGGTTTTATAGCTAGGGGATGCCTAGAAGTCTGCATTTTGACTATTGGGTTAACTAAAATGTGTTTTTTAAGAACCTAAACTCTATAATGATCCCCAGGGTCAGTTCTTTTAGTGGTGCTTTGCAACTGGCCTAACTGATTTGGCAAGGCAAGCTTTATTTACATGGCTAAGAGGCTGTCCATGTGCCCCACTGAGAACTTCCCTTTGAGCTCTGCCAAAGCCAACATTCCTCACTCAGATCTTACTGGTCCTAGGGGGAGAGGCAGTGCTTCAATGTATGTGAGTAAGAGCACAGAGGAAGCTGGAGCTGGGAATAGCTCCCAGACTTTTGATGTTTGCTGTGCTCTTTTTCCCTTGCCCCCCCCCCCACATCCCTGCCTTTAAATAAAAGCCTTATGTGAATATATTCAGTCTTTTCAAATATCTGAATTGCGGAAAACTTTTTAATACATTATTTCCTAGCCATAATAAATCCTGGTGGCCAGGACTCACGTATATTGTCACATCATTTTGCATTTCATTTCATATTTGGGGGAAATTAGGTATATCCTTGTTAATACAATATACTTATATTTTATACAAATAATTGCTATGATAGATCACAAAGTAATTATTTTGAAAAGATTATTTTAGCTTCAAACATATATCATTTTTATTAGAAAATTCTTTCTACCATTCTAAAACACTAAATATATTTCTACTCCCATATCAGAAAATATCTTCCTGAATTTTAATTGGATTTTTATTTGCATCAGAACAATCAAAATTACTCTATTCCATTAGAATTCAGGGATTATATACACTCAAATTCTCTATGTATAAAAAATTAAAAGTGCTTATTTCTTCAATTTTTACCAATTATGCTTCCTAATATTTTAGAAATTTTCTAACATTTAGAAATATCACTAAGAAATCATAACAGAATTGAAATTGAGACTTCAAATGCTAGTTTTATCAAAGGCTGATACTTTTCACCAACAAATAAAATTGCCCTCATGAATAGTCCTTCGGTCAGTGAGAAGAATAAGTTTCACCAAGCCAAAGCTCTTTGCCTAAAAATTACTTTATTTACTTGTGCACACAACCAAAATATCCTTTTATGGAAAGGCAAAATAGTTCAATATAATTCCTATACTTTAACTGAGAATAGCACTTCTTTCACTGAAATTTAGGTATTGCATCTCAAATTGTTAATATAGAACGTTTAAGGGGGTCATAGATTTAGTATTAATTCAAAAATGTGTTAAAACTTCACAAAAGCCGATATGATATTTTCAAAATTTTTTAAAACAGAAATTTCATTTTGAGCCTCAACACTGTACCTGTGCTCTCTCGCTCTCGCTCTCTCTCTCTCTCTCGCTCTCGCTCTCGCTCTCGCTCTCTCTCTCTCTCTCTCTCTCTCTCTCTCTCTCTCGCTTTCACACACACACACACAGTAGTTGTTGAGAACAGAATATCAGGCTCTTCAAAACCCTTATAATTGAGGGGAGTAATTTGGGAATCCATATCTACTTATTTGTTTCTTCTCTGGGCTTATTTAGCTCCTAGTTACATTTTACATCACTTTCCACCAATTCTTTCTCCACATATTTTCCACCCTTAGTCAATAAGTGATCATTTTCCTCTCTCCCTATACTTTGAAGAAATAAAGAATATTATTGAAGAAATAAAGCTTCTTAGGGCAGCAAAGATCCCAGAGTTATCTATTTTTTCCATCTATTGAACACAGGGCTTACCTCCACGACTATAGTAATGTCATTTATTAAAGCCATGCCCCAGTTAAAATATTTTTATTCTTCCCTCCATTTATCTAAGCCTCCTAAAAAGTCCTACTTAGCATGAATTTATTCAAAGAAGATATCCCTAAGTATCTGTCCACGGAGCATTACAGGATGGCCGTATAAATTACAAATTTGTAAAGCCCATCTAACAGGCTTGTGATAGGTCTCATGAATCAGTACTTTTAACACCTTCCCAACCCCTGAGGTAACTTTAGAAAATAAACCACATGTTTGATATGTAGCCTATCCTACACTGTAACCTTTATTCTTTTATATGTAGATTCCCTGTTCGAATACAATAAATGAGAGTAATAATTTATAGAGTAAAGGAACAAGATGTACACAGCATGGTTCAGAGTGTATGACCTGCTTCTACAAAAACATGAACGATTTATTAGGGTCATAAGAGTGTCACTAATATACACACCCGAATAGCTTCTCTCCTAAATAATGATGCTCATTAATTTCGATCCTAGAATTGGAATATAATGGGATAGTTGAGTATATAAAAGAATACGGTATTTATTCATTCATTCATTCTATCAATATGTTTTGAGTACCCACTATGTGATCTAGACTAGGAGTCCCTTCTCTTTTGGGGTTTTCATTCACTAGAGGAAAACAACCTACAATTATATATATAAAATAATGTTGGTAGTGATAATGCTATGAGGGAAAAAAAAAGCATGGAAATAGGAAAGAGAGGGATTGTGGTGTTATATTAAATAAGGTAGTCAGAAAAGTCCTCTCTGAGGCCTGAGTAAGGTTAGGAAGAAGCAAGCCATGTAAGTATCTGGGAAAAGGATTTCCAGGAACAGAGAAACACATGAGTAAGATCCCTCAGTTGGCAGCATTTTTTGTTTATTAGAAGAAAAGCTAGCAGGCCAGTACAGCTGGAGCTGAGCAATGGGGCAAAGGATAGGGGAAAAAGTAGGATAAGTAGGGAGCAGAACACATAGGGACTTTGGATTTTCTTCTGAGTGTAAACTGAAATTATTCTGTGTTCAAAGCTACTCCAAATATGCTCTATACTTACTCAATTTGTAAATTCCTTAAGGGCAATAACATAGCCATATATGTCCCCCATACTTGGTTCCTATAACTAATAATAGTTACTACTATTCAACAAGAATCATAGATTAGGATCAGGGATTCCAGGCTTACAAAGAAGCCAAAAGTCATCCTGGACAGCTATATGTTTCTGTACATAGTAGGTGAACAAGTTAAAAAACTATCTATCCAATGACTGATTCTCTTGTACAACTGGCCTCATAATCTAGTCTGTGTTTAAGCACTTCTTCCAACAGAGAGCTCATCATATGCCAGAGCCTTCTTATGGAATTTTGAGCATTCCAATTAGAAAGTCATATACTAGTCAAAAATCAGGTATGTGCTCTCATGAATTTTGGTAAGTTAAATGACTCTATTTTTTTAGCTTTGTAAATTAATATTTTATACTTGAAGAATTCATATCACTAAGCCAATTTCTTGAGGGTATGGCCATGTTTTAATTTCCTACTTCATTTTGTCATTTAATGTTTGTGCAAATCACTGCATAGATATTTTAGTAGTTATAAACACTACTTATGCTTATGATTAGCTTTCCACATTTGAGACATGTAATATAAATATACTTCCTACCGTTACATAAGTAGGTAAGGCCATATGACTGTTGTTTTACCAATGAGTTGTGAGCTAAGATAACATATATCACTTCTTGTCTGAGGATTTAATTGCCGGTTAAAGAAATTCCAGAGCTTTCCCTTTTCAGTGACTGGAAATAGTCTGGATGCTGGGTGTTTCATCACGCTGGGTTACTGAATGCTCAGAATGAAGAGAGTCCCTTGCTTATGTGGTTTGAGCAAGTTGTTTTAAGGTATTGAGATCTGGTAACCTGATCTGAAGAATAACTGATGGAGATGACATTTGACAAACATTGTTAAGTGGCTACTAAAAATTCCAACAGCAATCTTCAGACTACATATTGTAATACATTAGTAATTCTCAAAATCAGAATTGGGTTATCTTACTAAGCAACTTTAATACAGTTCTTAGTATACAATAATTACTCAATAATTTTTTATAGACTGAAGGAATGAATTTAACTATTCATCTAATAGGAGGCTATTTAGATTCATTGTCTCAATTTTTTAAGGGCCATTGAGTAATAATGGCTTATTTCCTTAAGAACGAAGTGGGTAAAAACCCAGTTACTAAATTTTTAAATTTCTAGTGAACAAAAAATATCACCACAGAAGCAAAAATGAAATGTAGCCTCATATACCCAAGACAATAATTAAATTTAATTTTATACACCTCAGTAAACTACAAGGAATTTGAACAATAGTGACAAACTAGTATATAAAAATTTCCATCTAAGAGAAAGATTGAAATAAGAAAAGTTTAATAGAATAGACTGTTGTTTTTTCCAAAGACAATTGGACTGAGGATGTGGTCTTTTCTTCCTAGTCATTCATTGTGTGGTCTAACATGAATATTATCCTGAGAGACATGGCAGCTTCATCTTCCAGGGACATGGGGGAGGAAGGAAAGTTATAGACTTGATAGACTTGAACCTAAATTAAGTATGCACTAGATATTTTCTTTGACTTCTGTCTTCTTAAATTTTAAAATGTTCTATTAAAGCTGATTGAATTAATGAAAACTACAAATAGAGTTTGGTGACAATTAAATGAGTATATATGCTTGTAGTGTGCATCATAATTTGGTATCCTAGTTCTGGGCTTGGGACCAGGGAAGTGGGTGCATAGTGGTTATATACAGCCCAAATAGCTAACTTAAAAGAGAACACACATACAACATAAGTATTTGGAATTATTGATAGTATATGTGTATAGTGGCATGTATATAAACATCTATGCACATATAAATATATATTTATGTATATATGTTATATAATTCTATTTCATATGCTATTTGCAATTTTCTCTTTTAGCTAGCTAAATAACAGGGTTATCTTTACAACATGGCAATAAATATACTTCTATGGCATGAATTTTAAAAGTTCCATAATATTCCATTAAATATCTTTACCATACCATAAGTTCACCAATCCCACAGTGATGAATATTCAGGTATTATCTATAATAAAAGCCATATATGAGAAGCCCACAGCTAACATCATACTTAACTTTAAGATCAGAAACAACACAAGAATGCCCACTCTCATCACTTTTATTAAACTTAGTATTGGAATTCCTAGCCAGAGCAATTAGGCAAGAAAAAGAAAGAAGAAGCATTCAAATTGGAAAGGAAGAAATAAAACTGTCATTATTTGCAGATGACATGTTTTATATATAGAAAATCCTAAAGACTCCACCACTAAAGTATGAGAACTAATAAATTCAGTGCAGTTGCAGGATACAAAATCAATATACAAAAATTTGTTCCATTTCTATACATCTATAATGAAAAAGGAGAAAGAAAAAGAAACCATTCTTATTCACAATAGCATCAAAAAGAATAAAATACCTAGGAATAAATTTAACCATGGAGATAGAAGACCTGTACACTAAAAATTATATGACATTGATGAAATAATCTGAAGAAGACACAAATAAATGGAAAAATATTCAGTGATCACAGATCAGAAAAACTAATATTGTTAAAATATCCACACTATCCAAAGCAATCTACAGATTCAATGCAATCTCTATCAAAATTCCAATGGCATTTTTTATAAAAATAGAATGGCTGTAAAATGTATACGGAAACATAAACTTCCACTATTTAAAAAATTGTTGTTGACTATTTCTTACTTGTATCATTGCATTCATCTGATTATTGCTCTTAGGTATATTTCTAGAAGCAATGAATATAGGTCTCAGATTTAAATATTTAAAATTTTGTGATTTATTAAAAAATTATGCCCCATAAAGACAACGTCAACTTATTCTGTCATAAGCCCTTTCATAACTGATTAGATTTCCTGTTTCCTTATGCCCTATAAAGTTTTAATCATTATCACCCTTCCAATCTGCCTATTCAGGAGGTAAAAATGACTTCATTGTTTTATATTGCATATCATTCATTACTAGTGGAGTAAATTAGATGCAATGTCTTTTTATACGCTTATTGACATACTGACTTCTTTTCTTTTGTCATTTTCTGTCTCATGTTCTTTCTGAATTTTCCTATTGGGGTGTTTTGCTTTCTTATTAATTTACTGATTTTTTTATACATGAAGGCTATTAAAATTTTGTATGTTATAAATGTTACAAACATTTTCTAATTCATTATTTTACTTTCAACTTTCTTTGTGATCTTTCACATATAAATTCTAACCAATACATGATACAACTAGAACTGCCTGACTAAATACCTTCACCCACTCAATAAATAATTACTATAATCATAGAATGTGAAGCAATACAAACAGTAAGATTTTTAAGAGCTTAATAGATACTTTCTTTCACCTTCATTCCTGGCTTCTAGAATCAAGTAGGCAATGACCAATTAGTAAATTAATGGTAATACTACAGTGCTTCTGGCATACTTGTTCCTGAACTATTTCAGGTACCACATAGTTAAAAAGCCTTTAATCGCCTGGCTCACATAAAATTTAAATGATAAAATAGAAGTAGAAGAATCCATGGATACATTCTATTTCTAATTCCATTAATGATCCAAAATTCCACTTGAAATGACTTTTTGAGGTATTATAAAGTAAATTTTAATGTTTCAGAAAGAGAACTACATATCTCAGGAAGCAGATAATTGCTGCTGGATTTAGCAATCTGACCTACAGTATAGAAATTTCTAATTAAAGTCCTCTTTATAATGCTAATCTCTCAGCCAAAAATTTCCTTGGGACATGTTATAATGAAGATAAAATGTACTAAGATTTTAAATTAACCAGATATCCTGGAGAAACCTAAGAACATTTTCATAAATGTTCACTGTAAGTAAATTTTATTGTGAAGTAATCCTAATGTTATATATAGCTCTCATCACAGGCATTATTAGACCATAAATAACTGAACTAATAGAAATTATTATTTAAAATACTAATCTTCCAAATTAGGATTTGATATAGGTCAAAAAGGAACATCATTTTCTGTAACTGAATCAGCAGCCGGATGATCTGGAAATAAGGAGTCACATAACAATACTGTCAACTCGTCATTAATTCTAAAGGATAGTTTATTTTCCCAAGGGTTTAATTTATAACCTTTGCCTATGTTTTAAAAATGACATCTGTAGTCTTATAAATTCACCATGACCCAAAATACTTTATGTGAGTACTAATGACATGTTTATTTCACAAATACTCTAAATTAATTACTAATAATTAAGATAACCCTTCAAAAAATTTATCTGTTTTCTTTACAAGCTTAAGGGAGTAAAATGTTAGTTAAAATAAAACATTTGCCCATAGATTTGAGAACTAATTACATAAATTTACCAGATATTTACCACACGTTTATCTACGTGGTCCTGTAAGATTAGTAGGAAGTTTTCATTGAAACATTTGGCATGATTCCATTTTTGCACTAATAGTATTCTTAGGAAAAGACCACAAACTAATATGTAAGGACATCCTCTGATGGAACTGTGTAGCAAGGATAATTACACATGATTATCTGCTAATCATGGGTTTTTAAAATATATTCGTATAAAATAAGTTTCCAATCAAGGTTATCAACCATCTCAATTTTGGTGCTATCACACTTTGAGTATGGTTACATTAAAATGGGGTTAATAACTTTAATTAAAAATAATTATTTTTAGCATTAATATATTCATTGAAAAGATTTTAATAATAAAATCAGGAAGTCAAATTACTTAATGAAGGTAGATATTGTTTTACAGAAAATATGAGAAGATGATGAATTTACTTGAAATATTTATAATCCTAGGATAAAAATCATATTAGCAAACTTCAGGATACCAGGTCCTAGATCCAGTATTTCTGCTCTGTGACCTTAGTTAAATGATTTAATATCTCTGGACTTCAGTTTCTTCAACAACAAAGTAAAGAGGATGGAAGATGCTCCATCTACTTAGCACTCTTCATATGACATAACACTTAGAAATTCTCTCCAAGTGAATTTAAAATTTCACTTGGGTTGGAAAGCAATTGATTGCTATTACAGAACTTCCTCTGTGATACTTACGGGCAAACACACTCTAAAACTTCTTAATCAGGAGCCTTGGTTTTTGAAGATCTCTACAAGCTTACTTAAAACAAGTACAGTCACCAATAAAGTAGAGTACTAATTATTGAGCATCTGTTAGGCACAAAAGTAGCTACTTTTCTCAATTGATCACTATTCTTTATAAGAATCTTGGAGATGGTGGCAGATTATATTTTTCAAGATGGATACAAGATCTCTCATCCTACATAGTCTTATTACAGTGTAACAATGACACTTCATCCAGAGTTGGGTTTATGTTCCCCGCTCTCCAGAATATAAGTGCAACTATAACAATGAAGCAAATTATACTATGTGACTCCCAAGATGAAGCCTCAAAAGACAATATGGCTTCTGCTGGGTACTCTTTGGATCACTTGTTCTTGGAATCAAACCAGAATTTTGATCACAAATTACAAATACGAAGAGGACACATGTTCTAGCCAAATGCCCTGGCTGAAGTTCCAACATTAGCCACCACTGAAGAAGCCTTTGAGATGATGCCAGCCTCTGCTACAGTCCTATTGCAACTGCATGAGGGGCCTGAGCCCAGTGAGCCCCCAGAATCATAAGAGACAATGACAAAAATCACAGTTCCTTGTGTAAGCTCTTAAATTTTTAGGGGATTTGCTACATGGCAATGATAATTGAAGAATAAGATAAGCACGACTATTCTACACGGGTTAGCTAAGAGACAACTGTTCTTATCAGAGATTTATCTGAAAAGTATTAAAATAAATGTTTGGCATTAATAGTCTTTAAGAGGACAAAAATAAGCTAAATAAGACATATTACACCTAATCTATATGAGGCCATCCAAATACTATATTAATGATTACAAATAAGCCACATGACTTTTTAAAAATCTGTTATGTACACAGATTAGCTTAGTTCTATTCAACAATTCTTTCCAACTTTATAAACCCATCAAGACCCATAAAATCTAATGAACATGAAGTAAATGGAAACTTTCAGGTATCCTTGTTTTGCAGAAACTGACTCCATTTTTGTATTGTCCATAGTTGCACCTCTGGAGCTATATCTGGTATCAAGAAATAGATGGGAAAAGTCAGTTTCTAGCACAGCTAGTTAAAGTATCATTTTTTCCAGAAACTACAAGTGTCATCGTCAATGGCAAAAATGGAATTTTATTCTACATGTTTGGATTCAGGTTACTTTAAAATTGATAATCATAATTTATAAGTATCATGTAAACTGCAAGTTCACCTGCATTATTATAAATATTTCTTCACCCTTAAATTAAATACTTATTTAGTGTCTGTTGTATAAGAGGGCAAATGAAGGCTTTTTTCATATACACTGTGTTAATTATTATTTTAGCCACCATGTAAAATAGGAATTATCTCCATTTTAGAGATAAGAAAACTAAGTCATAGAGATAAAATGGCATATCCAGGTGCAACAGAGAGTTATTAAAATAGGTGGGCTGAGTTTGAACAAGATTAGCTTCCTCTCACCCTCCTGTTTTCAGCTCCAGGTACAACTGATACTGTTAGCTATAGATTGCTCCTTTAATTTAACATTTCCATAACTTTTTAAAAATGTCAGCCCTTGTTTGTTTTCTTCACAGTGTTTAAAAACAATTTATAATCATTTTCAATTTTGATTTTTAAACATTTTAGTCTTTTTTTTCCCTATCTACAAATAAGCTTTACAAAAGCAAGTAGCATGTCCATCTGGTTCACTGAGAGACTTGCAGAAACTAGAAAAGTTCTACTACATAATCTGTGCTCAATACATACTGACTGGGTAAATGAATAAAATCTACACATCAGATTTTAAGAAGTTTGACTCAAAAATCTGACTCTAAATGTAAGAATACTGTGTCCCTGACATTGAAATATCCTACAATGCTTCAGATGATATTACTCTGCCAAGTGGGTTTCTTTTGCTCTCCCCGCCCCCCGCCTTTTATAGATAAAATATTGAAGGGTAAGAGTGTGTTTGTTCAAAGTAACATTATTACCTATATTTTTTCTAAAGTTCTCTCCAGTTTCAAAATTCTGTTTGGAAATCTTCAGTGCACCAATCTTTAGAGCTGAGCTCAAACCTGACAATTCTGTTTCTAGGTCACTTGTTCAGTCGCATCAGAAAGTATAAAGGCTTCCACAAAGCAGATCAATGGTGCTTTTAATCTAAGGAATGCTCCCTATTTGCTGGCTTTGCACCCTGTTTCCCAATTTTTCTGTACAATCTGCACACAGTCTGAGGGACAAGTTGTGCTGGGAGGGGTTGATGGCAGAGACAGAGTGAAAAATGTCCTCTTCCCCTACCTCTTCCTTACATAGGAAAACTGGACCTAAAGCCACCTATAAGTACATTTTTTTTTTCTGCTTTGGAAGGAAGCATCTCTATATTCTACTTTGCATGGCCCCAAGATTATTTCTCAGCAACATTAGAATGAAAAAGTACATCCTTTCCTTAGTTATCTAGTGTATTAACTCAGGAAGTTGCCAAACTCTACACAGAGAATGATTCAAAATATCTTTATGAATCAGTTTAGAACCCAGGCTAAATCTTCCCATAGAAAAACTGATAAAAATCTAATAAGGTCCTCAGATTAGAACACAAAATTTCTTTTAACTCCTGATGCATTTAAATTAATAATCATGATATTGGTGCCAGTTTTTGAGAACCTACAATACACCTATACCATGGAAGGTTCTTTATATAATTCATCTGGCTTAATACTCCTAACAGCTTTATGAGTTACATAGAATTATCATAATACACATGAGGAAACTGAGGCTCAGAAATAGCTTTCTTCCAGGGTCATAAAGGTAGAAAGTGTTAGAAGTAGAATGTGAAGCTAACTCCGTCTGATGCCAGGCTTTGGATTCCCTCTTCTTTGCTCGACTAGTACTTTCTTCCTCAAGAACTGGTGCTTCTCTGGTTAGATATGGTTTCATTTTAGAATTTCAAAATTGAATATTTCCATGCTTTTAGTATCAAGCTCATTTCTCTGTTGATATCAACTACCTTCTTGGTAACAGTGAAATTTCTGGCCTTGAATACAATCCTGGGGTAATTTACCATAAAAAGCTGGCTGTCTACACAACATACATTTTCTTCTCTATTTCCTATTAGAATTTAATTTGATTCAGGAGTCCCCTGTCCCATTTGATTATGTGATTCAAGGATGGCTCGGTTTTTGATTGGTTTAAGCTAGTCATGGTTTTCCCTTATTGATTTAGGCATAAGGAAGTGACATAATCCTGTCCAATAAAATGGAAGGGAAAATATGCTAGGGAGCTTCTAGGAAATGTTTCCTTTCCTTAAAAGGGGTATACATTTAGATGATAATAAACATGCATTAATAAATATGTAATTTCAACAACTGGATAGCTTCTAGGGAAAAGATTAAAAGCATTCTCAACTTTGCAACTTGCACAGTTTTAATAGGATCAAACTTTGAAAAACAGAACTAGAAGAAACCATGGGAAGAATAGTTTTAGAGCACTCTTTCAATAGCAGTCCTTTATAATTGTCACCTCCCCCAACTAACAAAAAAGCCATGAAAGATCAAAGAATTTCCAACAACATAAAATTACAGTTTGAATAGAAAAAAAAAAAAAACACCACAAATTCAAATAACACAAACCAAGAAATTATTTGTATTCCATGTCACTAAAACTGGCTAAGGTATTTAATATAGAAATAATTCCTGCAAACTGATAAGAAAAGATACAAATCCAATTGATAAAAATTAGGAGACATGAAAATTTCCCATACAAAGAAATCCCACTGGTTCTTACACACGTGTAAGATATTCTTACACATGTGTAAAGATGTTCAGTCTCTCTCACAGTAAGAGAAACTGCAAATACTTGAAATTTCACACACACACACACACACACACACACACACACACACACACACACACAGAGGATGGCAAGGGTGAGAAAGACATTGTATTTTAAATGACTTTTATAATTTTTATTCTTTTATTAAATTTATTGGGTGACATTGTTAAATAAAATTATATAGGTTTCAAGTATACAATTCAATATGTCCTATGTATATTGTATTCTGTGTTCACCACTCAAAATTAAATTTCATTTTGTCATGTGGAGAGGGAGGGGGAAGAAGGTGTAGAGCATAGAAGCTTTATACAACTCTTCTTGCAACCACAAGACACAGAGTAAACAGGAAACAGAGTCTCCTGGGGTCTGCATGAACAGAGGCACTACAACTAGGGAGAAGAATAAGACATTACCCTGCAATGGTAGGAGCGGGCAGAGTTGAGAGGCTGGCTAAGCAAGACAGAGACTGTGACTGCAGCCAGCAGATACAGATTCCTCTTAAAGGGGCCACAATCATTTACCGAACTTTCACAGGGACAGATTCATTCTCTCTGAACACCAGCACCAGAATGGCTGTTCTGGGGGCATAAGGGATATACAGAGGGATGCTGAGTTGTCGGGCTTCAGGGCAAGGACTGGAGGCAAGGCTTTCTCCCAGGTAGAGTGCTGGCAATATTGCTCCTGTGTTGAGCCTTGCCCTCCTGCCAGCGTGCAGACTCAGGTGCCGCCATAGCTGAGACGTCATTAAACTAGATAATAGAGGTCACTCTGCACAGAGGATTCCCTGAAACTCTGCCCACCCCAACTTATGGTCCTACCCAAGCCACATCCAATGGGGTCCCCGGTGTGCCCTCTGCCCCTTGCTGCACAGCTTCAAGCCCCAACTCGTAGCACTTGGCCTCAGTTTCTGGCATGGCCTCTTGAAGCAACTCTAAGCACAGCATCTGTGGATTGCTTGTTGAATCTTAACAGGTGGCTCTAGAGAGACACAGGCTGGAGCTAAACTTGACCTGCAGCTGAACCCTTCTCAGGACTACGCCACTGGAGACCAAACTACATCACACTGCACTAAAAAGACAGGAAGACTTAGGAGCAGACACAGAAAGGCAGCTAAAATGGGAAGACAAAGAAGCAGAATAGAGATCCAGAAATAATGGAGTCAAGTAATCTAACAGATGCAGAGTTTTAAACACTGGTTATAAGGACACTCAATGAACTTAGGAGAAGAGTAGATGCACTCAGTGAGAACTTTAACAAAGAGATAGGAAACATTAAAAATGGAGATGGAAATTAAAAAAGAAACTAGTCCGAAATGAAGAATATAATATCTGAGATGAAGAGTATATCATAGGGAATCAATAGAGTAGAGGAAGCAGAGGATCAAATCACGAATATGGAAGATGGGGAAGCCAAGGACACTCAATCAGAACTGCAACAAGAAAAAAGAATCCAAAGCAATGAAGACAATTTAAGGAGCCTAAGGGACAAGAGAAAACTTAACAACATCACATTATAGGGGTACCAAAAGAAGAAGAGCAAGAAGTTGAAAACCTATTTGAAGAAATAATGATGGAAAATTTCCCTAACCTGGTGAAGAAAATAGACACACAAGCCCAGCAAGCTCAGAGGGCTCCCCCCACCACAAAAAATGAATACAAAGAGGTCCACATCATAATTAAAATGTCAAAGGTTAAGTGCAAAGAGAGAACCTTAAAACAGTAAGAGAAAAACTGTTAGTTACCTACAAGGGAACACCCATAAGACTGGAAGCTGATTTCTCAAAAGAAACTGCAGAACAGAAGGGCTTGGAATAAAATATTCAACGTGATGAAAAACCAAGATCTACAACCAAGATTACTTTATCTAGCAAAGCTATCACGTAGAATTGAAAGATAGATAGTTTTCCAAACAAGAAAAAGCTAAAGGAATTCATTGCCACCAAGTCAGCATTACAGGAAACGTTGGAAGGACTTCTTTAAAAAGAAAAAATATATATCAGACATAAGTATCAAACATAAGAATAAAGAATCACAATAAATACACATTATTAATAAATACTTCAAATAAAAAAGAATTAAGTGCTGCAATCAATAGAGAGGTTGGCTGAAAGGATAAGAAAACAGGACCCTTATATATGCTGCCTACAATAGACTTACTTCAGATTAAAAGACACACACAACACACACACACACACACACACACAGAGTAAGGAGATGGGGATATTGCAGGATGAACCTAGAGGGTATTGTGCTGAATGAAGTAAGTCAGATAGAGAAAGAAAAATGCCATCTGATTTCATATACATGTGGAATCTAAAGAGCAAAATCAACAACAACAACAATAACAACAACAAAAATTGAAAAAAACTCATAGATACAGGGAATATTTTGAGGGCTACTTGATGGGACAGTGTTTGGGGGTGTCAGTGAAAAAGGGCAAAGGGGTTAAGAAGTACAAATGGATAGTTACAAAAATAGTCATGGAGATATTAAGTATAGCATAAGGAATACAGTCATTAATATTATAGTAAATATGTAAGGGGAAGAGGGGTACAAGATTTCTTGAGGGATCATTTTGTGAATTATATAGATTTCTAATCACTATGCTGTACATATGATACTAATATAGTATCGTATACAAAAAAAAACTTATGAGAATAATAATACATGGTCTTTGTAAAACATTTAGAAGGAAGCTAAAACTGTCTTCATTCCTATTCCTTAGAATAACCACAATGAACTTTTAAAATTTTCATTACATCACTATATATATGATCCCCTTTAATCTTTTTTTTTATTTTTAAATCATATTCATGCATATCCTATAGCAAAAAATACACTAAATATGAATTGATAGATAGTACTTTTGGTGAAACTACTTCCTTCAATCTATCATTCGACTCCTGAAACATGCCATTTAATGCAAGGCTAGTTGTTGTTATAGAGAATCCCTGTGTATATGTGAGAGGCTGTGCAAGTTGGCATGCATGTGTGAATGAGCAAGAGGCAAGAAGAAAAGAGGAATCCAATTAATTGAATGACAGAATTTAAAAGCATGCTGTAAGGCAAGATCCAGATTTCAGAGAAGGGGGTTATATAAAGGAAGAGAGTCATATATAAGATTGACAATATTTGCCAGATCAGAGAAAGTCTTGAAATCTAGGCCAAAAGATAGGAAGGAAAGTGTGCTAGAAATAATCCACAATGACAATAGGTAGGAATGAAGAACCAATTAGGTATGAGGTGGTTTAGGGAGAGGGAGTCACACATGGCTAAATGGGTTCAAGCCTAGGTAAGAATAAATGTCACAAGAGATTCTTGGCCCCATGGGCAAAGATGAAGTCAGCTTTAAAAATATTGAACTTCAGTTTATAGTAAGACATCCGTGTATGAAAACTCCTAATCTGTAGGTAGGTAAAATTGTAGAACTTGACCGTTTTAGAGCAGAACTGAAGCTCTGAGAATCATGGATTGTGTCTGAATAAACATAAAAATTAAGGGTATGGGCATACTTTGTAAGATAGGTGCTTCCTTTTCATTTCTTCTAGTTTGTGAATATCTAATGACATTCTAGCTTTATAGTGTTATTCACTATGTATCCGCCTAACGTTATATTTTGTAAAGTTTTGTCATCTAAAATAATTAAAGATAACTTTTTCCTTTTTTTCCCCTCTTTGATTCCACCCCTTCTCACAACTTCCATCTCTAACCTATGGATGTTGCATTTTCCCCTTAAGAACTGGATCTCTGAAGGCCCCTCCTACACACTCTCTGTGTGCACCTGGAGTATGGTCCGCTCCACCTGGGGTGTGAACCCAGGACCTTCTGTGTGTAAAACAGATGTGCTAACCACTACACTAACTGGAGATACCCCAAGATAACTCTTTTCTTGACTTCACCTTAATTATTCTGAAGAGCTCCATAGTATGGTTTTTTTTTTTGTTTTTTCCCCTTTGTTATTTTACTGCTTGATATAATTATTACTTTTCTGATGTTTTACAGACTTTTTATAATATGGAAGATGCTTCTCTGGAGTGTTTCTACATACTTTAAACTTGATACCTCAATTTAAAAGGTTCAATTGCTTATTTCACAAATCTATAAATAATTATTTACCTGTCCTTTGGTGGTAGCATACTCCCAGGAGATTAACAGCTATTGCTCATTAGACAAAGAGGAGGAAGAGAAAGATTTCTTTTTCACTGCAAATGTTTTTTTAGTACTTACAAATATTAAAAGGCTAAGGAGAACAGTAATGAGAAAGGAACAGATCCTCTGAGTGACCTCGCTGGGAGTTTCAAATAGTGAAACGCTGTAATAGTATTAGAAGTCATGGCACCTGGTTTGAGTCCCAGTTCTGCCAGTTACTTGCTGCTTACCACAAATCCTCTATTCCATAAATTCCTTCGAATTTAAAATATGAGAGTAATAAAATAATTTATCATATTTTAATGTACTGGTCAAATAAGATATATATTCAAAAGGCTTTTTAAAGCTTCTTGTTAAAGAAGAGAGGTGCCTCTTTTTTTGTTCTAGCAAGATTGCTAGATTTTATTCTTATAAAATTACAGGAGCATTAGCAACATATAGGTAACTTTCTAAAACTTGATTCCTTTAATTTGTGAGCTATTAAAGAGCAGAAGACAATATTTGGGGCTCAAAATGCTTATTGTATGAATGTAGAATCTTCCCTAAGCTGTGTAAGTAACATAAAGATCAATAAGGCTTTATAGGCAGAAATATAGGTATATCTTTATTTGCTTGTTTGTTTGTTTGTTTATTTTTCTTTCACATTGTTTCCAGGACAAGGGTAGTTTCACAGTGCCTCTAGAAGAAGGCTTAAGTGCAGTCAACAAATAAGGATGGGAACAACCTAATACTTGGGGGCACCTGAGAAGAGCCACATGATACCAGCCTTATTGTTAGCTTGCAGATAATGGGTACCTTCCTCAGATTTGTACCCT
The DNA here is from genome assembly GCA_003508835.1 of Eonycteris spelaea. Taxonomy (NCBI): domain Eukaryota; kingdom Metazoa; phylum Chordata; class Mammalia; order Chiroptera; family Pteropodidae; genus Eonycteris; species Eonycteris spelaea. The sequence continues at coordinate 2,195,769 of PUFA01000228.1, forward strand.
ATAGTATTAGACAGTAGGAGGCAGAAAAAGAGACACCCCCTCCAAGATGTCCATATCCTAATCCCTGGAACCCATATATACGTCACATTGCATAGCAATGAAGAATTAAGGTTGCAGATGAAATTACATTTGCTAATCAGTTGACCTTAAGATAGGAAGAGTTTTCTAGATTATCCGAGTGGGTCCAATGAAATCATGAATCCTTAAAAGTGGAAGCAGGAGGCAGAAGAGTAGGTCAGAATAATGTGACATGAGAAAGATTCAACTTGCCCTTGTTACCTCTGAAAATGGACGGGGGACATGAGCCAAGGAATGTGGGCAGCCTCTAAAAGCTGTAAAAAACAAGGAAATGGATCCTCCCCTAGAGCCTCCGGACAGAAAGCAGTTCTGCCGACACCTTGATTTTAGCCCAGTGAGACCATGTTGAATTTCTGAACTGTAAGATAATAGATTTGCGTTATGTTAAGCCACTAAATTTGTAGTTATTTGTTACAATAGCAAAAGAGGAAAGTACTGTATAAGCTCAGTACCAGTTAGCAGGATGGGTTAATTCAAGAGAAATACACTTTTGTCTACAGGGATATAAACTATTCAGTATAGCTTTTTAAAAGCATTACAATGTAGGTGGGCCCTCACTTTCATTCTCACTTGAACCCACTCCTAACCCTAACCCTAACCCTAACCCTAACCCTTTTCTGCTGATGATGTGTGTGGTGCATGGAGCCCAATAGACAAAAGGTGCCAGAGGCATCCATGTACACTTGCTCTACTAGAAAGATGCAGGGAAAAATATACCTGACCTACAGCTGAGCTCATCAGTTAGTCTGCTAAAAAGCTATGGGATTTGTGTGTGTGTGTGTGTGTGTGTGTGTGTGTGTGTGTGTGTGTGTGTGTTTTATGTAGAGCTCTTGGGAGACCATAATGAGACCTACTGAGTATCATTAGTGGGTGGCCATTTCAGGAATGGTGTAGCAACCCAGAGGTGATATAATTATATTTTAAGATTTAGTCTTTTCATCTCTACTCATAAGTAACTCTTGTGTTTTCGATTATTTATTCCACTTTAACATATGTAAATGGTTAAGTTACTATCTATAGTTAACACACATTTGACCTCTGCCTATGTCTCATAGGCTATTTGCTTCTTCATCAGCTAAACTTAACTCATGGGCTTTATTTATGTCTCATAACACACAAGTTATGATTTCTGCTTAATGGCCCTTAGAAGTTTATCTATCCTCTTTGATTTTTTTTACAACACAAATAAATATTCTCAAAGAAGACAGAAAACGTATGTTCCACATTGCATTAGCAAATATTATAGGTTGTCCAAGCATATCCAGAATCCAACCACTATGCATCATGCTCATTGATAGAAACATTATGGGAAACAATGTGGAGGTTCTTCAAAAATTAAAAAAAAATAACTACCATATATCCAGCAATCCACTTCTAGGTACATATCCAAAAGAAATGAAAATAATATCTCAGAGAGATATATGGACAGCCATGCTCACTACAGCTTTATGCACAATAGCCAAGGTATGGAAACAACCAAAATGTTTATCAATGGATGAATGGATAAAGAAAATGTGGTGTGTGCATATATACAATAGAATATCATTCAGCCTTAAAAGTAACAAAATTCTGTCATTTGTGACAACACTGATGAATCTGGAGGACATTATGCTAAGTGAAATAAGCCAGATTCAGAAAGACAAATATTGTGCAATCTCATTATACGTGGACTCTTAAAAAAAAAAAAAAAGCCAAACTCATAGAAACAGAGAGTAGAATGGTAGTCTCACCGGGCACTGGAGGAAGAAGGTCATGGGAGTTATTATTTAATGGGTACAGACTTTCCATTTTGCAAGATGAAGAGATTTCTGGAGATGAATGGTGGTAATAGTTGTACAACTTTATGAACATAATTAATACCACTGAACTGTAGACTTAAGAATGGTTAAGATAACAAATTTTGTATTATGTGCATTTTACCACAATAAAAAAAAAATTGGGGGAAGGGAGGAAGAGAAATAATCCATATCCAAGCGCTTGTCATGTCTTGCCTGGATCATTGCAATAGAATTCTAACAAGTCTCTTTGTTTCCATCCTTGCTCCCTTCAATCTATTCTCCATACAGCAGCCATGTTGAAATAATATGAGTTTAGTTCACTCCTACAATTGCTTTTCACTTTGCCACTACTTAAAAGGCCCTCTGAGATCTAGTCTACTTTTACAGTTCAGACAGCATCTCCTAGCATTGTGACCTTCTTCCATACCTTTCCTTTAGTCCAAGTAGCCCCACAACTCAGGGCTTTTGCACTGTTTATTCATCATGAGCTTGTCTCCCCCAACATACCCATACCTCTTTCCAGTCTTTACACAAAATTTACCTTCTTAGTGAGTCCTTCTCTGATGACCCAAGCTCAAATTTGAACTTTGTTTTGCCACGTACGGTAAATTCCACTTTTCTCTTTTATTTTTGTTTTTTTTAGGATTTATCATTGCATTTACCACTACATTTTACTTTACTTAATGCATATTACTTACATATTATTTAAAAGGTTTTACTTATTTATATTATTTATCTTATTTATATTATGACTATCCCATGATCACATCCCCTCCATCAGGGCAGGAATTATTTTGTACGTTTGTTTATTGATATATCAGGTGATCCTATAATAATACTTGGCACATAGTAGGTGATTATCAAATAAGTGTTAAATGATAGCATAAATGCATACTACTCCATATGTGAGTAATCCTATATATAAGAATCATAGTAAAGTCAGTGTTGGTTACCATAAAGAACATGGTCATGGAATTAGATAAATCTAAACTCGAATCCATGCTCTGCCGCTTATTGATTAGGCCTTGAAATTTTTATTCAATTGGCCAATTTGTAGGAAACAAAAGTCACTCTAAGCTGAGAGGACCATAAAAAACTAAAATGGGGAAATTGCTTGGCACTTATGAAGGAGAACCAATGATTTAATTTAGTTAAAGAAAACATGAACTAGACTAGTGTGAAATAAGCATGAAAGTATAAATTGTTAATAGATCATGGAGCTTCCTAATGAAATTTAGGAGAGTGGACTTGTTATAAAGTCAAAAGAAAATGAAGAAAGTTTTGTGAATGACATTAAAATGATGAAAAATGAAATTTAATCCGATTTAGAGGAGGCAAAGCTAAAGATAATGATAACAATTGCAAAGATATTTCTGTAATCTAGAAGACATGTATTGAGGGCCTGAGTCAGAGGACATATGTGAATAATGAAGGGACTTAACTTAAAGGAGAAATGCTGTGAGGAAAGAATTGACTTTAAGTGTCCCGTTATTGCATATCAGATCAATATTGACAAAAGATCATGTCACATATTTAAGTCTGGATGACTGCTGAGTAATGTTCTCATTTACATAACAAAAAGAATAAGAAACAGGTTTATGAATGATAAACAAAGTTCACTTCTGGACACAAGAGGTTTGAGAAATCGATTGACATCAAGGTATAGATAAATAATAAGGAGTTGAAAATGAATTGGAAATGTGGCTGCAACTCAAGAGATATTGGAAGAAGTAAAAACAGATGTAATGGTCATCTGCATACAGCTTGAAGCCAGGAATTAAATCATATTGTTAAGATAAAGTATATAGAAAAAGGAGGGTCAAGAGATCTTCCATGAGACTCCTACACTAAAGAGTTGGTAGAGAAGAAAGGCCTAGATAATGAAAGAGATACAGAACAGTCAGTAATGGAGAACACTAGAGGCTATGAGAACAGTATTTCAATGATAGTAGAAAGCCTGAGAGCTGAAAAGAAGATATTTGATTTAGTGACTAATTATTTTTTGAATGAATGAAAGAAGGAAGGAAAGGAAGGAAGGAAGGAAGGAAGGAAGGAAGGAAGGAAGGAAGGAAGGAAGGAAGGAAGGACTACAGAAGGCAGTAAATGAAAGAGTCACATAACAGTACATTGACAAGATAAGCAGAGTGATGTGTTTGGGGAGAGGTGGCATGCACGTGGGTAAGAGTGCCCACTGGAGTTTTGGACAGAGGAGGCTCCAGGAGAGACAGAGAAATTGAAGTGAAAAAGAGATTGTGGATTTTTGATATAAGACTAAGATTAGGAGTAGAATGAGAGGCATGATTGAAGTCATAAAAAATAGGAATTAAATATAACTATTAAAAGGGTATCCTCCATTCAAGGATGGATGGCAGTTAGGTGATACAACGAGGGAAAGTTAGGAGTTCACAACAGATTATTTTTCTTGGTAAATTATGAGCAAAACTCATTTATAGGCAGAGATCCTGAAATAAATCAGATTGCTTCACCTCAACAAGTTCATAAACTGTGATGAGTATAAACAAGATTTTTCATGACTGGGACTGATAAGGATAACTGCTGTTTCTAAGATATTGGGAACTTTTAAGATAATTAATGAATTTTATGGTTTCCATAGAGGACAGTCACTTGCCTGGCTATCTCCCATATATATTATTGAAAATGTCCCCTTCCTTGTAGACTACCAAGTAAACACTTCAATGAAACCCTCTAATGGAATCTCAATCTGGCTTGTTAGAGTTCATTTGAAGCATCAGATACAACCTGTAGGGGGCAGGATAGGCTCAGCCTCTCTGAGAAAATCTTTAGAAAATATTCTACATAAATAGTTAAGATATAAACTTATCAAACCTAACTAAGCGTAACATTATCTTTGGATATGCTACCTTTAGAAACAGGCAGAATATATCATTTCCCATTAAATGTAATTCATGCTTTTTCTTTTCTAAAGGATAATATTAGGTACACTTCAATAGTTTATGTTAAACAAAACAAATAAGTGAATGTGTTGACTATTTTATGAAATATATATTTTGTAATATTTAGACAAAAGTAAGTAAACAAATGGAGTCTAGCAAAACTAAGTCCATTTGTAATTATTTCATTAAGGAGTCATACCTGAGCAATGCCTTAATGAGGTGGTAATGAGGTAAAAATGTGATGCTAGAATAGGCATTGGAGAAAACCTGGAAAAGGCATCTTAATAGAGTGATGAGGGGAGAAATACTTATTTCTTTGTCTTGACTTATCCTCCTTTAATTTAGACTTATTCTTTAAGTCTTAGAGGTTTCAATGGGAAGATAGAGATAAAAGAGCCTAGAGAGTCAGGGAGAATCAGGAGGGTGGGAGAGAGGGGAAGGGAAAGAAAGAAAAGGGTGGCTACATTTTAACTTAAAATGTTTATAAAATAGCACCTCCCATTTCTATATGGTTTACGATAATTGTATTAGTTCATATAATGTGGACACATGGCATATAGTAAACAGTCATGTGTGGCAGAATTATTTTTGTTTACTGATAATAGGAAAGCAGATTAAGTTTCTTGTTCAATTTTATACAACTAGCCTTTGTGAAAATGTGGATGGGAATTTAATTGAAGATAAGGATGAGTCACACTTACTTTCTCATCTAGTCTCCTTTGTTCAGCTTTGCAAGAAAAGTAGCCAAGGATACAGGGCACAGCTAAGCCTTGAAATATCTTTCCCTGGGGGAATCTTTCAGTGTTAAGAATTTCCAGTCTCATGCATCAATTAACTATGCCAAATAAATCACTAATTAAATACAACCACTATCTTTAAAAAAAAAAAAAGTATACTTTTTCACCAACAGGATCAGGTCTATCATTTCTAAATTCCCATTAATAATGTAGTTTTGATAAAACTTACTCAAGAACTTTTCAAATTGCTCTCCTCAGCAAAATAAAGTTTTCTTTTAAAAATAAATTCTAGCAAATCTAGCAATTCTAGCACATTTCATTTCCATGCTCTAACATATACAAGGCTATAATTTTTTGTATTTTTAGGTTCCCTACATTATAGCAATGGTAGAAAACTCCGCTAGTAAGATGCCTTATGCGGAAAGTATTAAATGGTATATAGAATCTGACCCAATTTTTCTGTGACTCTTTTGTATAGATACTACAGAGCCTATTATATACAAGTTTAAATTAGCAAAAATAAAAGAGATCACATGAAGTTTGCAGTTATGCTTTTTAAATAGACTAGAACTACATGTTTATAGAATGAAAATATAATAAATGCATCTTTATAGAGTACATATTTCCTTAACATATTATATATCTAGAAAAATCTCCCCAAATAGTGATGAGTAAATTTCATCTATTTTCACAATTCTTTCAAAAGTTGCATATATAAACCTTTAATCAACTTAATGATTGTTTATAGCCATTTTCTACCCTTACAGGTAATTCCATAATGAAAGCATAAATCACTACTAGGAGAATCCCTATTCATAAACAATCAACGTACGTTAAACCCAGAACACTTTGTGAAGTATATGATTGCCTAATCACTATGTTGTACACTTGAAACTTATAAAATAATATATCAACTGTAACTAAAAAAATAAATTTAAAAATAAATAGAAAATAAAGTGAATAAAAATCTAAAGAAATCTAATAAAACAGCATCATGTGAGAGTATATAATACAACTGGTAACAAGGAAACAACTCGATGGACCCGGAAAAAGGCACTGCTAAATTTGAACAAACAAAAGCCATGTTAGATTTTTTTTCTTGGATGAAGAAACGTTTGGTTTGTAGGACAGTAAATGTTGACAGACCTGGGAAGGAAATGGGCTCCGTGTGGGGTCAGAGGTGGTGACATAAGCAGCCTGTGTGTAGGCATAGCTCTTGAACCGAGGCTTAGGTGAGGAAGGAGTTCGTTCATAGCCCTGTGCTAGACTGACCGTAATCTGCAGAAAAGGGTTGGGGGAGGGGGACAGAGAGGAGGAGGAAACATGAGAAACAGTGGAAGGACTACTTGTGAACACATTAGAAGAATGAACATTAAATGGAAACAGTGAGATGAAAAGTTTAACTGTAAAAACAGATAAACTGTTATTAGAAATGAGTACACTCTAAGGCCTGGGGTGCTTAATATCATGTTGGAGAGCAGGTCATGGGGGAGATATAAGGGTGAGATTTAACCGTAAAGAATCCATACTGACACAACTCCAGCACCACTATGGAATGGTGCTCTTCAATCTGGCAAAAATAGGCATCCGAAAGCAATTTTCTCTGAAGCCAAAGTAAACAAAATCAGAATTCATCAGGTCGATACCCTGGAAAGGACTGAACTTTCATAAACTAAATATAGAATTAGCTCAGTAGAGTGAGAAAATTAGACCTAAGCACTTTCCACACCTTCAACAGAAATTTAGCTAAAGGCTTCTTCATCATTGCTTGTGTCAAAAAAATACAAGAAAATACCCCAAATAGCCATTACTGGGAGCAAGAAGAAGCCATGTAATGAAAGAAATTCCACAGGATTCTGTACAATATATTAAAATTTTTTATCATATGTAGTCTCCATTTAATTTTGATTTAAAATATTTAAACTACTTTTATTTCAGCAAAAATGTTACCTCAAATAATCAAAATTTGTTAATACATCAGGGGCTGCCACTAAAAATAAGAAAATATTATTAAACAGTACTTGCCTTCACTCTGACTCTAATGCTTTTCTCTTTGCTCTAGTTGATGGAAAGTTTAATGTGTATATGAGCTTATCTTTTATTTCATTTTACATAGTAAAAATAAAATATATTCTGTGTTCCATATTGTTATAATAAGGTGTCGATCGATAACAGAGTATTTAACAATGTCCTTCAAAAACAATATTATAGTTCGTGATATCAGATAAAACTTTAAAGGCTTACGGTCAGTCTCTCTCTCTCTAAAAAAAAAAAAAATCAATGAGTCTCTAAAATATGTATACACACACATACATGCACAGATACATTATGCTACATATACAGATAATATATTTGTGTGTATGCACACATACCCTGCTATATATACTTATATGTATGTATATATCCATAGATATAATAGATATTTATATGAGTGTAATACCTAAAAATGCATCTAAAATAGAAAATAATTTTAATATGACTTGTACTGTCAGCACTGTACCTGTTGAGAATAGTGCATTTGATGATGTAATTGAAAATGTTCTTCTCTAGTAACACTAGATGGCCGTGGCAGCATTTCCACTTCCTGGATGGCTTCAATGCTCACTTGTTGAGGCAAAACTTGAAAGAGGGACGTGATGTACATTAAGATGGACTTCTTATCTGGATAAGTGGTGGCAACATCTGTAAGCACATTAACAGCACACATCAGTTTCGGGTTTCTATATTTGAGTCTCTAAAAGGGGAATGAACAAATCAATGTTACAGGAAGAAGACAAATTAATGAGCACTCGATTGTCCATGAATATCCTCCAGAGACTAATTAGGACATGATAATCAGGCCTAAAATATCCTTCCAATTTGGCAGACCAATGAGATGAGCACTAAAGTTAATTTCTTTTCCTTGTTCACATAAAAACTTCACCCCATAATACTTTTTTCTAAGTCAAATTGCCAAACTAGCCCATCTAAGAAAGTGGTTCTCTTTAGATAAGAAACAGAGATAAAAGATAACATCTTCTTGTCCACCTAAAGTTCTATTAGCATGTCAATTATAATGGTGCATTGGCAATTAAACAATTACGCAAAAGAACTTAATGCCTTGGCTTCCAGTAAAGAAAGCATGTGCCTCCTAATCAAATTTTTGCTGTCGATTAAATTATAACGAGCAAAATATGTCTTTTGTTGAAATGAATCATGTATTTTCACAATAAAAATAGAATAAAACTATATATACGGTATATACAAAGATTTATAATATTCCTTAAGTATATTAAAAATATTTGTTTACATTATGGTGCATCTGTTAAAGTCAAATGTTAGTTCCCTTCTCAGACTTTAGAGACAAATTTAAAAGTCCTTCACATAGAATTGATCTGACCTTACATCCTTTGTCACATCCAGGGAATGAAAGAAACCCAGCATTTAAAGACAAAAATAATTTGTGATAATACATAATAAGTCGCAGCTCCTTCTAAAAGTTCTTTGGCTGGTTGGCATTACAATTTACCCACTAGGCTCATTCCAGGCAACCAAGACATAAAAATAACTCTTATATGAAGTATATCATTAATCCCAGAATGTAAGTCCTGGTAGGAGGCCAAGGCAAATTTGCAGCAATGTGCCAGGCATTTGTCTTGCCATAAATTTATCTTAGCTAGTATTAAAAGTTCTGTTTTAAATTAAATATGTATATGCTAGACAGGTGTTCTGATTATGACTAAAAAAAATCTCAAGTCTACCAGCATAAAGAAAGGTTGAACAGATCACTTCATCCATCCCTTCACAAGTAGCAGGAACATGATTAATCAGAACAACTATTTTTAAAGTATTTTTAAAAGAGTTACAGAGGAGGGAAAAGTTAACTAATGTTCCTTGGTCTGCTTCTATCCATAGTACAATACAGTACTTTTTCAATTTTTAATGTGCATATGAATCACCTGGGGACTTTTTTAAAACCAGAATCTGATTCAGTAGGTCAGGAGTGGAGCCTGCAGCTCTACATTTCCAATAAGCCCCGAGGTGATGCTGAAGTTGCTGGCTTTGAGTAACAAGGGTCAAAAAGCTTAGACTGATGCAGACCACTTATACCATCTACTCTTTCACGGTTTCACTCATTTTTTTCAAAAGACACTTATTGGACACTTAAATGCATAAGGGTGAGAGGTACAAAGTTATACAATACATATTCTCTGTTCTTTAATATAATTTAATTATTAACCAACAGATGGGGAAGGTAATTTTGGCAAGTATTTTTCAAGGAAAAACTGAAGAATATTTTGTGCATAACTGCTATCTGTCTAAAAAATCTGACTATCTTAGCTTTAAAATTCTGAAGCCTAAAATCTCCCTTTCATTTGATATTTTTTTTCGTGTCCATTGTATGATAGATACTGCATTTCACCATATTTTGAAACTCTAGAATGTTTTCTTCCTTTTCACTAGTCACTAGTCAGTGTTATCTGTGATGAGTGTAATTTAGAATTCTGTTTATTTCTTAGTGTATTAAATAAAGGCATGCTGTGAAAGGCATTGCATTAAATAAGGTTGATAAATGACTATTTACTGCTGTATTACATATACACATGTGCAAGTATATGGTTGGCTTCAAATATATGCCATGATAAAAAGAAAAAAAAAGGTAAAAATAAAGCATTATTTTTATTGTCTCAAGCAAATGTCTATAAAATTATAATACATTTGAACTACATAAAACATGTTGTGGATGAAAGCAAATATTAATACCGATAATTACCATAAATATACTATTTGATCAAATTATTGACATTTTTGCCTCAATCTATTACGATCCTACCACTGAGGTTGTATGGGATTCAGCTGCACCAGTAGGTAAAATCTAATATTTCTTTTTTTTAAAGAAAAGAATTTAGATATTCTAAAATACGTAGAATTCCTTGAATATATATTTACTAAAGACTTAAAATATTTTAATAGATTATCCAGGAGATTAACAAGATAGAGAATTCATGGATTCTGCTCACAATCTGGACTAATAAAATAAATAAAGAAAAAGAAAAGTATAAAATAATTCATTGCTGAACAGAATGTAAAATTTGTTCCTCGAATGGACACAACTAGTGGAAGAAATTATTATTGGGGGACTAGAAAATTCTTTATGAATAAGAAACTGAAATAAATATGTATAGGATTTCATTAGCTGGAAATGGGGAAAATAGGGAAAATAGGGAAAAAGCATGTGCAAAAGAGCAAAGGCAGAGACAGATTAGACATGTCCTGGGAGTAGTGGCTTTGAGTCTCTGAGCCACAAGAGGAGGATAGTGAATAAAAAGATAACATGGGTAGATTGTGAATGGAACGTTTAGAGATCATTGACAGCAAACTAACAAATCTGGCCTTAGTTCAATATGTTGGAGAGCAATTAATTAGATTTGAGGAAGAGTGTGACACCATTAAAATTTTTGTAAAGTAAAACCATTAAGTGCAGAGGATTCACGGACTAAAAAACTGGAGGGATATAGGAGGCTATGATCCAATGCACACATGGGCAATGTTAGAGAACTTAACTAGGTTACATAATGAAAACAAGGGGATACATGATAGAAATGATGAGAGGTCCAAAATGATTTCATTCAATTTTCAGATCACTTACTCCACAGTCTTTGGAAACGCCTACATACCAAATTCTGTCCTAATCCCTGAGGATACAAAGATTAATAAACTAAGAATAAAATGGAGGAGATGGATGGAGGGAGGAAACTGTTTGTTCTGTAGCCAGGGTAACAAGTAGCCACCAATATACTTTTCAATCTCATTTAATCAATTAACAATTACCTGCCTCCATTGCCTTGATCGGGCTTTCCCAACTGGTAAAAAATCTGTCAATCAGGAATGAACTCACTTCACCAAACAAAATTCTGAATGTGAACTGATTAACAGTAGTCTCCCCTGAGTAATCAATCATGATTCTAAAAGTGACATCAACCTATAACTCTGAATGTTCACAGATCTCTTGACTTCAAACCTAAAAATACTCTAATTTGAGAGACTGTGGTTGACCAGCATCGTTCTCTCTTATTTAAGCAATAAACTCAGCTTTGTGTTTTCATTTCAAATATTGCGTAATAGTTACATCATTTGATAAAATTCAAGTGCTCAATTTCACTTGTAAATTTAAACTTTTTAATGGGAATTTATTAGATGAGAGTGTGACATAGTGAAAGAATAAGCAATTCTCAATTTGAAGATTTGGATTTTTAAAAATCTGTACCTAAATACTTATATATGTAAAGAAATATCCTTAACATAATTTACATTTCTTTCCTCACCTATGAAATAAAAATCTGCATCCCAATCTCATCATGGTGTTACGCGGTCCAAATGCAATGCTTACAAAAGACTAAGTTTTATTAAACCTTGTATTGTTGCTACATTGCAATCGTTGTTGTTTGTGTTATTAATACAAACAGACCCAGTTATAGAAGACCATTAATACTATTACCAGGAAGCAGAAGCAACATCGGATTGGAAAGAAAGGCCATTCATTATTTATTACATATTTACAAAGCCATTATTGTGTGTCAGAGAATATGCTTAGCCTATGTTATATTATGAATATTCAGTGGATGAGCCACCTAAAAAAATAATTATAAACTGTACATTGTGCTAGAAATCAAGGATGTTTCATGACTTAGAGGTTATCCTCACTTACTGATAAATGCACCAAGGTAAATGACTGGGACTCCCATGAGTACCTAAATGTTTGTTAAGAAACTGAATAGAGTAATTGAGACCACAGAAGTTGATGAGAATTGTGTAAGACAGCAAATGACTCAAAAAAAAATGTTATAGACAATGAGTAGCATAGCATTTAAGGAGAGTGAGAATGATCTGATGTGATTTACACTTTTTAATTACAAGATATTAAAATGTATGAAATGAAAGAAGTGGCTGCACCGCCAAAATAAGAACTTACCATTATATGAAAGTAATCTTTGCACTGAAACCTTGCTATACATTGGGTTCATTGTCATAAAGTTTTAAATTAATAATTTCTAATCTAATATTTGAAGCCATCTCAGAACGAAATGTTGAGAACTCATAATACTGCTAGAATATTTTATTTTATGAACAATAACACTAATTTGGAAGAGTGTTTCTATACTAATCAGAATTTTGACAGTGAGGGTTATAAAGGAACAAATAAATCATTTAGTGTAATTTCACTATCTTTCGAAAAGAGGAAACTGAAGTCCACTGTGGTTTGATGGCCATTTTAAAAGCTAGGCCAAATCAAAATTAGAGCCCAGTCAGTGTATTCTACTTTTCAGCACCTTAACTTCTTTCTTTCAGAGAATGCTATCTTAGTGAATTAGAAAACTGAGTGATGTCAAAGTGATTATCTAAATAATCACCTTGTGATCTATGTGGTTCCATTACCAAACGTTATTTATATTCTTTATACTTGTAGTGATTTCTATTTCTATTAAATGTGGTATAAAAAGAGTAAAGACACATAAAAATGCAACTTCAGTAGTAATCAAAGAAATGCAGATTAAATAAACATGTGAGTTTTTAATTATATCCTGTTGCCTACCAAATTATCAAAGAAGGACAAAAGGATAACAATTAATGTTGCAGAGGCTTCAATGATTTGTCCAAACTCCTACTTTGCCGGAAGAATATCAGCTGATTCACAAGGATATGAAAAATATTTTGGCAATGTCTACTAAGATCTTAAAAACAATAATATTCAATGACCCAGTAATTTTCCTTCTGGGAATCTACCACAAGGAAATAATCAGAAATTTAAATGAAGATTTACATAAATTTGATGTGAAATTTAAGCACTGTTTTCAATACAAGAAAAGATATTTATAATACAAAAGGGAAAGAATCCAGACCATTCCAAATGGCTCAAAAATAGAGAATTAGAAATGATAAAATACAGGTATATAATTGGAAATGAATGTTACAAAGCCATTCAAAATGTTGCTTTTGAAGAATATTTGATAACGTGTGAAAATAAATTCTTTATAGTGTAATATCAAAAGAGCAGAATGGTATAAGTTGTGTAGAATATAACACTTCTATGAAAAAAACTGGGGAAACATACTTTAAGATATTAATGAAATGGGTACACTGGAGGATTAAAAACCCTTTTTTCTCCTTTGTTCTCCCTATATTTTCCACCCTCTCTATTAAATTTTATAATTAGATAATATATTCTATATTATAATAAAAGTGTCTGTAAAGATAACAAGAAACAATAAAAGCAAAGTTGCTCAAAGTTTTCTTTCAGTATGCCCTCACTCCAAAATAAGTCAATGCCAATGAGTTTGTTAGGACTCGTGCTTTCAACAAAAACTTGGGCATTCAACCTCCAGAATGTCTAATTAGCCAGCTGCCAGGCACAGCCTTGAAACGCCTCTGGGAAATCTAAACAAGAGGTTCCACTGTTTAAAACGTCAGGTCAGTTTTCTGCCAGGAGAAAGTCTGGAATTGAAATATGGAATTATAATGCATACCTTGTGTAATCAGAAAGAAGCAGGATTTCAAAGATAAAACATGCTTAAATGGGCACTTATAAAATCTGGTCTGCCTTTTAACAGTTTTACAAAAAATAATAATAATAAAAAGGACCGTCATTTAGAAACTAAGATCAGAAGAAATCTGGATCATTTCCCACAGAATTTGTATTAGGAGCAAAACAATAAGTAAACACACTTTTTGTAAGAGAAGGGGAATGGGTGAACTGGTAACCAGAAACTTGTGCTCTCAAACTAGACAATGTCAGATAGTTCTAAATATGAAAATGAGAACACATATATGTAGTCATAATCAAAAACCTGTATTTGCTAAAATAACCAAATGTGAAATTCTAACAAACATACTGCTGGAAGCAAAGCAGTAAACCTTTATTTGAGGTTTACAAATGAAGAAATTATGTTATAATGTCATTGGATCTCTAAGCACTAGAGTTTGTACGTTGTAGGCAATATCATAGTGATGGACTGATTCATTAAAACATTAGATTGTTATTTTTAATTTTGATATTTTTCTTCCAGCACTACCTTGTACACATATGCATTTTCCCTTTACAAACCACTATACACAATGACTACAGTGCATTCTAGCAAAAAATAACTTGCACAGGTCCCTTCAAGTAAAATTCTTTAACATTCTACAAGAAATGTTCTGCCTTCACAAAATTAAGTACTTCTTAATTAAACCCTTCCATAATTTTAGCATTTCACTCACTGATCCAAGTTGCTTTTATCATCTAATAATAATGCTTGTCATTAAAGGACTATAAAATATAGTAATGAAAATAATTTGTATTGATGAAGATAATTCAGTTTTACACTAAAATTAATTATAAAAAGGAATGCCTTTTATTTATCCATGAGAAAAACTAAACACTTTTAACTATCCAATTTTTCTAGTAAATATATTTATGGTGCAGATACCATAAAACTACAGATCTTGGCACAAGTACAAAATAGTACTCAAAATACACAATGTTCATTTAGGGCTTAACACACACACACACACACACACACACACACACACACACACACAAAATCAGGTACTTATAGGAGACTTCATATACACTGGAAAATAGTTCAGCATTTTAGCCATTAACCAAATAATGCTAAATGTATGTATGAAAATAAACATTATGAATCCAATCTAATAAAAAAATGAACAGGAGGTGATTTTATTGATTCTTAAAAGTGCTGGATTGACAATATGAGACACTGAAAAATATAGTTAACAAACATTTATTCAGTTACCAGTTTGTGCCAGGCTACATTCTAGTCTTTAAGGATAGAGTGGTAAATAAATGATCCCAGAGATCTGTTCTCATGGAACTTTGATTCTAATAGGAAAACAAAATTAGAAATAAATAATTTTAAAATCTTCAATTTACCACTTGCCAATTTATCCCTATCACCTAGTTCTTTATGTCTCATTGTATAAAAAACATAATGATAAAATGTCTTCCACAAACGCATTGTCTTTGCTGGGCTTTTTCGGGGCAATTAAATAGGAGTGTGGACTCTATATACCAAACATTGTCATAGTGCCTGAGAACAAATGCACATAAGCTGTTGGGCAAAAGTCAATTAAATGGAAATTCTCGACCAATCCTCATTTTACAAGTTTTAAATAAATTGAATGTTTTTAAACTAAATATCAGATGTTTTCTGTGTGCAGCTAATCAAAGTGAAGTGTTCTGTTTTTAAATTTTCAATTTCAAAATGCAACAAATTTCCAAAATTCTCATTCCAAGCTACTCATTGAGATTGAACTCCATTAGAATATATTTACTTTAAAAATATATGTCTCTGGCCATTTAAAACCTCAGAACAAGTTTTACTACATGTCCTCTACAACAGCAGTCCCCAACCTTTGTGGCACTAGGGACAGGTCCTCCTATGAGAATCTAATGCCTGATAATCTGAGGTGGAGCTGAGGCAGTGATGTCAGCACTGTGAAGTGGCTGCAAATACAGATGAAGCTTAGCTTGATGGCCCACCGCTCACCTCCTGCTGTGTGGCCCAGTTCCTAAGAGGCCCAGGACAGGTACTAAACTGTGGACCAGGGGTTAGAGACCCCTGCTCTATAATCAGGAGAACAGAAGCTAACTTGACCTAACAAATAGAAATTAGTCAGTCATTGCAGGAGACTATTGATAAAAAACAAAAATAAAAACAAACAAACAAACAAACAAACAAAAACATTTGTACTTTCTTACAATTCTCTCTACATGCCTATTATTGAAAGAACTATTGGAGTTTCCATTTGAGAGGGAAGTATTTTGGCTCAGTGACATTAAACTCTGCTTCCTTGTCACCTGCTGTTTTTGTGCTTTGCTTTTGATCTAGCCAAATTGACATTTTTTCCTCCTGCTAAAAAAGTACATAAGTTTCATAAGTAACCCCACATAATATCTTCTTTACTAATACAAAACATTCAATTTCTGCCCACTCATTCTCTACAGTTAGAAATGATAGTTGATAAACCATGAAGTCAGAATGGAGATGCTCATTTCGTTTGACTCAAATTTTATTGATTATTATGCTGCTTTCTGGTATGTTTTGAAATTTAGAAATATTTCTGATGATATAAGGGCAATTCCAAGGCAAAATCCCTCAATGATAACTAGCTTAAGGCAGAAATAAGGACAATCATTTTTATAACAAATATTATAAAAATGTATCCATTCCATATCAAAGAGCTGAGCCTGTTGAATCAAACATAATTTCAGCAAATTATAGCTCTGCTCCTCATAGGTAAGAGATTATGATAACATTAATTTCCCTAAATCCCAGTTTTATCTGTAAAATGAGTCATATCAATATCATGCAAATAGCTAGTGGTGGTGCTTCAGAGAGAAAATGAATACACAAAGTAAATGCTCAATACACATTATCCATTATTTGTTATGACTATTTCCAATTGGCACATAATTGTAATTTCTGGGTCTGCCTACATTTATATATTCATCAGATATTTGTAGGGTGCCTACCATATCTAAGACATGATGACATCATTTCACTAGGGAAAAAAATCATTTTTGTAATTAGAATGACTCCATCTCTTAGCTCCTAGGGTGGAAATTGGTGGACTGCAGGATAAGCCTGAAGACCAAAAATCCATATTTGACTCACTCAGACATTCATAAATAAAACATTACTAATGGAGGAGCCATGTCGGCATCATGTCAGATGATAGATGGTATCATGGTAGCGTCAGGTACCATATGTAACATCAGAAGAAGGGGTACAGTGTTTGGCAAAACACCATCACAATCAAACCTCACCAACAGGTTACAAGATAACTGAAGGCAAAAGAGGTTTTCTTGGACTAATCCTGAGTTCTGTAGTATTCCAACTGAAAAAAGGACACTGTGGCCAAATAGCATGCACCTGTGTACTTTCTAAGCACTAGAAGAAGCAAGCCGATGAAACATAAAAAAAAAAAAAGTGGCAAACTTTAATAAATTTTTCAAGTTACAAAGACACATTCTGCCTTTGACAGTACTAATAAAATTTCATTTGAATATGAGTTTGGGGTTTCTAACTTCCACCAATATATTCGGAGGTGCCAAATTATACACACAATAATATGCATATATGATAAAAAAAAACTTTTAATATGGAAAAAAGGTAAATTAGAACCTCACAAAAGTGGAAATAATCAAATGGAGAAAGGTACAAATTAAAAGGAGAATAAACATCAAAAAGCAAATAATAATCAAATATTAAGAGAATGGTAAGAGTATCTTTTATACGAGAATATAATGAATGCTTTTTACAAAATACAGAAGGTAACTCACATGATCTTCACAGATATTTTACATATACTCAATAAGAATAGAGGATATTATTGTGAATATTAAGACTTCGATGTGTTTGTGTGTTGAAAATACTGCATATGTGGAGGTGTATGGTGGAATTAAAGAAAACTGTAACTATTAAGAAAGGACTAAGTCATTTTTCTTTGATCTTATATATGGTGTTTGTATTTTAACTATCATAAAAGAAAAAAAACTACCTCACCTTTCCACCACAAATTACAGATATTGACACCTATACCCATCCACTTCTTCTTTCCTCCTCTTACAATTAAAGTGTTCCCAATTCAAATTAAGGAAAATCTTTCTACTTGTAGTTTTACTTGTTTTCTATTGAATCATCAATCTTTCTTCAGCCTAAAAACATGCCTTCTTAACTCCCACTTGAAAGATAAAGCAAATTAAAAAAAAAATGGTGTTACAGGGGTTCAGAGGCACTCTAAGATGTACTTCTGTGGTAAGTAGATTCTTTTGGGCTAAAGGCAACCAAAACCTTATGGGCTCAAGAGAAACCTCTGTTCCCACCCCTTATCTACCTGGAAGAATTTGAATTTGGGGCCATGCCCATAATAAGAGAATATCAGATCACTTTTTTTATGACCTACCTATAGGGCAGGGCAAACTTCTAATCATTAAACAACCACTCTTATTGTTCTGCAATGACTTTCGCCCCCCTCTGAAACCCCAAGTGACCCTTGGCTCGGAATGTCATAAATACCTCATTTTATATTTCTGTCTTTGAACCTCTAATGTATATAGGATCTTTGACTGTCTCATCTATGAAGGGTCCCCATATGTACGTATGTGATTAAATTTGGTCATTTTCTCTTTTTAATTTGTCTCATGTCTATTCGATTATTAGAGCAGCCAAAAGAACAGTGAGGGTAAAGGATCCTCCCCACAGTATGCTGGTAAATTGGTTCTCCAAAAAAATAAAAAATAAAATAAACAAAGAAATAAGCACAACAACAAAATCCCTGATGTGCACTGTTTGCCATTTTCCACAGTGTAAATCTCCCACTATGGATGATTTCAAGTCATCAATGGTATAACAATCTGTTGCTGAATATTTAACAATCTGCTCTCATGAACCTGTATGATCTCACTCCAGTACACCACAGTGCCTATTCATAAGGCTACTCCCTTTTTCCCCATCTTCTTCCATTTCTCTGTTCCCTTTCACACAAACAGAAAAAAAGCTTTTCAAATGTTTCAGCTACATTCTTTGTACTTACTTTCCTACTCTCTCCCCTTCATATTTATTTAGCATCAACATATGTCAAGCACTGTTCCAGACACTGGAAATAGAGAAGTGAACAAAGCAAGCCCCTAACCTCATGAAGCCTAGATTGGAGTTGAGACATAGGTAATAAATAAAAACAAACCTCCAGCGTATCAGATTTCAAGTGCTATAGAGTAGGAGTTGCCAACTCCTGGGTCGTAGACTGGTACTGGTCCTTGATCTATTAGGAACTGCACTGCACAGCAGGAGGTAAGCGGTGGGCCAACAAGTGAAGCTTCATCTGTATTTGCAACTGCTCTCCAGCACTAGCATCACCACTTCAGATCCACTCAGATCATCAGGCATTAGATTCTCAGAGGAGCCCCGGTCCCTGGTTCCAAAAAGGTTGGGTGGGGACCGCACCTAGGTCATACTGGATGAAAGAATTGGCTTCTGGCTCTCCACTTCATTAATAGCTACAATGTTGCTAAGCCTGATGGACGTTTTCCTGTCTCCATCTTAGTCTGTAGCTCCAAGTAACACTCCTTCATTCTTAAATTATTTTTCTTAGATTCTTTGACACTGTATATTTCTGGTTTTATACCTATCCAGCTACACTTTCTCAGGCTCTTTTTCTAGCCCAACATATTTAAATGATATAAAATTCTGGAGAGGTTTAGAGGTCAGGTATGGGTTTTCTCTAGCTACTCTTACTCTTCCCTAAAGTGATGTCATCCAATTTTGCCTCCCTCCTGCCCTCCTTCTCTCTTAAACATTTCCTATATGCTAATTAATCCAAATACATATCTCAAGCTGAGACCTCTCCTCACAGAAGATATCTCAAACCTGTTAACATACAAAATAAGGTTCTCAGTTCCTTCAGATACAACAGTCTTCCCAAATCATCTCTGAATATGGCAAAACATTTGTGCATTGTGTCATGCTGTAAACTCAGGAATTGTCCTTAATCTTTTTCTGTTTTCCCTCATTGATCCATTATCAAGCCTTGTCTTTACTGTCTCTTAAGGAATATATACATCCACTTTATCTTCATGTTCATGATTACTATTCACCCAAGTCATGATTGTTCACTTCTGGATCATGATATTCACATCCTAACTGTTCCCACACCTTTCAATCTATTCTGTACTCAAGAGCTAGAATTATCTTTTTAAAAACATAAATTAAATTATAACACTACATACTTAAAACCATCAAAAGCTTCTCATTTCTTAGAATAAATCCAAACTACTTCCATGCCTACGATGTATTTCATGACCCAATACTGTACACTTAGCTAATGCAATCTAATGGCTTTTCTCTTTCTCATCAACTACCTTTCAGATATACTGACCTTGTTTTCTTATGTAAAACAACACAGGCCCTTTATACCTCTTAGTCTTTACATTTGCTGTTCCCTTTACCTGGAATTTATCCCCCATCTGTCTTCACTTTTGATCATTGTCATCCCTTAGGATTTAGCTCATATGTACCTCATCGGGGCTGCATTTCTTGATCACCCTATTTTAAGAAGCCCACTCCCTTTCCTGTATTTCACATTGACTTATTCCCTTTATATGATTTCACAAACTGTAATTATTATGGTTATTCATTACCTCGCTATTTCTCCCTTCAATAATATAAACACTACAAGGGCAGGAACTTTCTCTAAATTGTTTTAATCCTTACTGACAAATAGTAGGTACTCAATATTTTTAAATTAGTAAATGAGAATAAATAAATTACGGCTACAGGGAAAAATTTCATTTTGGTGACGTGCACATAGAATAAACTCATGTTGTAAACCAAGAACTGATTGAAGGAAAGAAAGCATTATAACAAAGAGGAGCAAGCAGTATTCTCTCTCTCCAAAATTATGTTAAAGAGATTCAGTTTGATAATTCATTATTTTTCATTGAGCATCAATTATGTACAAGGAATTGTATTATATTTTCATTTACCCTTCAACACTCTCTTATGAGTTAAGAACATTGTACAAGGTCATGTAACTAATAAATGATGGTCTAATTAAAGCAGAAATAAAGAGACTCCTGAGTTTACATGCCAGTTCTCTCCTGTTATGATACTGGGCAAGCTCAAACAGACTGAGCTTCAGCTTCCTATTGTAACACAAAGTTTTTTTCTAAAATTATTGACCACATTTCAAAAATGAGACTTGATTTGTACAATATCTCTAGCTCTAGGAAGATGAGATTTTTTTTTTAAGTAGCAGAGAGAAGCATCTATTTCTAAATTAAAGAGCATTAGCAGGTTAATCAAGATGTCTAGAGTGATGATGACAAAGTTAGTACATTTTTAATTCAGATTAAAATACTCAAGCTAGTACTCAAGGCACAGGAAAAATGATGTTTTATTCATTGTTTCTAAGCTTCAGCATAGACTCTACAAAACAGCACAGTACTCTGCATAGAATAAATGTTTAAAAATTATTGACTGATTTGATAGAAAAATTTTTTCAAGTCCTCTCTGAAACTCCCTAAAACTTGAATTAAGTGGATTTCTAAGAAGTATCGTACTGACTGAATACATGGCAGGCTGGAAGATTCAAGCAAGTGAAAGCCTAGCCATCTCACTAAAACTATGAATCAGTGGCAGGTAGGAGCCTACTGAATAATTACAATTGCAAAAACAGTTCTTTAAAATATGATATGAGAATGAGAAATGGATTTAGTTAAGAAACAAAGAAAAATTGGTCATCAAAAACACATTTGTAAACAATGAATATGGTTACTTGCATAACTACTGTGTGTCTGCATGTGTGCCTTGTTTGAAAAGTAATCTCTGACTAGAGATTAGTAACATCAAAGAATGGGTAGAAAGAAGGAAAGCCTTTATGTACCTTCTCATTTCTATCTTCATGGTTGGATGTTTATTATTCCCACTGGCAACCTTAAAATTCCTTCTCTCTTTCCCAATGGCTGGTCAAGAGTTAAAATTAATATACTAAATATTGTAATAGCTAAGTTTCTTAACACAGCTTCTGGCTCTTGATTCTGAAATTCCAGCTTTTCTCAAGTATCTTTCCTTCAGGTTGAATCCTAGTACCATGGGGCTGGCTGTTCTGATGACAGTAAGCCCCAGAGCTTGGTATAACTGGCTCAGTTACCATATGCTGCAAAGCCCGCCTCATTACCCATAACTTTGGACCCTATTCAGGCTCTGGTCTTAGACTGACCAAATGAGTCCCACTTCAGCTCTTATCATGATGGGGAACTCATCCCTTGTAAAGAAATCTCTCCCTCAGGAGGGAAGCAGGTCAGACTGATGTTCTTGGCTACAAGAGTTAATCTTTTAGTTCTCCATGATTTTTCCTTTCATTATTTTGGATTTAATCCTTCACTTTTAAACATTTTTTTATTACAAAAGCAACACATGCTTATTGTAGTGGAAAATTTAAAAAATTACAGAAGTATGGAAAGTGAACAAGGAAAATACCTCATGTCTCTATGATACTCTAGTCTCATTATCTAGAGATATTTCTTAGAAGTTATACTTGTTTATTTATCCATTCATCCATCCATCTACCCATCTGTCCATTTAGCCATCCATTTATCTATTCATCTGCCTGTCTTTCTAATGAGATTAAACTATATACATAGTACCTACATATCTACTTGCCTACATACTTTCACAGGATGAACCCAGGTAGTATAAATTCAAAGCCTTGTTCTAGAACTCATTGACTCTACATAATTTTGGATAAGGAATTTAATTTTTTCCTGTCTTAATGCCATCACCTATAAAATGGAGCTAAGGCTTTTTTTTGAAAGAATTAAGTCAAATGTAAGTACTTAGAAAAATGACTATCAAAAAGTAAGTTTTCAGCAAAATGTAGCTTAACATGTATATATACATACACTTTGGACTTTAAAACCTAATTTCAATAACGCATACATTCATCTATTCATTCATTAACTTTGCAACTATTTATTGAGCATCTATCATAAGTCAAGGATTATGCGAGGCACTACTGTTATAAGAGTAAGCAGAAGATAAAACAATCACAAACAAACCTGGACTGTGATTGTATGGAGCCTATAGTCCAATTGCAGAGATATATATGCCTAGCATTCTACAGTTTGGAAGAGTACTGGAAGTACTGTAAATGATACTGCATTGATCATCTTAATGTATCTATCTTAAATACGTATGAGTCTTCTATCGACCTAATTTTTAAACGTTAAATCTCATGATGGAAAATGTGTATAATTCTATGTTTTGAAATAACTCCAAATTTCCTATTTAAAATTTTCCAAGTTCTTCTTCACCAAAAGAAACACAGGGCCTTTTTCATGAACCCTCATCATCACAGGATGTAATACTTTGCATTTCTTTAATCATTAGCAGTATTGAGCTTACTTTTGTTTTGATTGTTTATTTTTAATTTTCTCAAGTAGATGTTCAGGTCATATTATACACTTTTTAAACATTAATATAATATATTGGTTCATATTAATTGAAGAAGATTTATCATGGTGAGGTTATCAATTCTTTAATATTAATATGATTCCCTAGTCTATTCTGTTTTGTCACTTTTAAATGGTGTTTCTCACCATAGAAAATATTTTAATTTTTGTGTTAGTAAATCTGTCAAATTTATTTTACGGCTTCTCAGTTTCATGTCACTTGAATATTATTAAAATATTCCTCTATATCTTAATATATATTTTTAAAGTTTTACCTATTTATATAAAATCATTATTATCTGAAAATTCTTTTTAGTATTTGTTGTGAAATTAGATTATCATTAGATGGTTTTTTTTCCAATAATGTCAAAGATTTTAATTTAATTTACTGGCTAACCTACTTTTTCTCTACAGATATGCAGTGCCACCCTTCAATGTTAAATTTACCTAAATAAACATTTGTCATAATATTTATTCTATATCATTAAACTAGATCTCTATATCATGTCACATTGTGTCGGTATGTTATGTTATGAAAGCAAGTCATCTATTGGAAAGTAATTTCTCAACTATTATCATACATTTACATTTAGACTAATTTTATAATTATCATGACAACCGCATCACTTTTCCCTTTTGTGTGATTTATTTTAATGTGTTCCCCCTAACATTATCTCTGCTCTTCTCTGCCTGTTCCCTAGGTGGCTGACTCTTTCTTAATGCATCTCCTGGTATCATTCGCTAGCTGTATTCCAGCTTCATTAAGCCAATGGAAAGGACCAGCTAGAGATTCAAAGACGGAAAGAGAAGGCTGGAAAATGTTTCCTCCATCATTTCTCTGCTTCAGAGTTGTGTCTTATAGTAGCTGGTTCCTTCCAACTGTATTTCCTAATATGTGGTTCTTCTTCTAGGACTGCAGCTCTCACTGGGCTCTATTAACCTTCATTCATTCTGTTTGCCCCCTTTCCCTCTATAACTATATCTTGATTAAAATTATTTTGAATGCACATATTAAGAGTAAACTAAAATTTTCATCATATATGTCTCTTCCTTTTCTGTCTTTATTTATGTTCTTAAAATTCACATGATATCACTTATATGTGGGATATAAACCTAAAAGCAACAAATGTACAGGACAAACAAACAGAGACTCATGGACATGGACTATAGATGAGTGGTTACCAGAGGGTGTGGGGAAGGGGGAGATGGGCGGTAGATGGGGTAAAGAGAATCAAATATGTGGTGACAGAAAGAAATCTAACTATGGGAGGTGAACACACAATGTAAATATATATACTCCTTATTGTTAAAGTGTAGAACTAAAACTTACTGGATTTTGTTAACCTATGTGACCATTAAAAATAAATTGAAAAGATAGATAGATAAGTACATAAATAAATAAATAAAAGGAAAATATGTAAACAATATACAAGAAAAATAAAATAAAATAAAATTCCACTTCAAACTTTCTCCAAACAATCCTTACACTTTGCTGTATCATTTACTTCTGAGAAATATACAGATTAGGTAGTTATTCTGAACAGGATTTTATTATTTCTTTATATCTTGTAATTCTCAATATGTTCTTAAATAAAGAGAAAATCATATTGTTTCCAAATGATAATATTTAAGTCCATCTTTTCCAATATATATATTTCATCTTTTTTTATCACCACATAAAATTTGCTAGGTTCTCCAGAACAGTATTGAAAAATAACAGAAGTGAGCACTATCTTTAAATTCTTTATTATTTTAATAAGAATTCTTCTAGCATGTCAAGATAAGGAAGTTTCTTTCTATTCCTATTTTAGTAATAACTTTTCTCAGAACTTGGTAATAAATTTTAGCAAATGTAACTAGATATATGATTTCTTTTTCTAGTGGGAAGATTGACTAGTTACAGCTTCTTGACCTTCTTTAAGAAAAGAACAAAGACTGTTATTGTACCATTTTGCACTTTGTTTTAAATTTCATTTTAGCATAAATGTTATTCCACATAAACTTATCAAGTAAAAGCTGTGCCTAATTTCTTTTTAAAATGTATGGCATATATGGATGAAATTTCACTTATTGTGAAGAATTTCTCTAGCCAAAAATTGTTTGCATTCTAATTTAGACTAAAGTGTAAATGGTTAATAACTGTCCATGTTTAAAGTATTTTATTTAAATAAAATTATTCTTTAATTGACACATCTTTAGCTAGGGGAGGAGGCTATATCCCTAATAGAATAATAGTTTGATTCATTTACCAACATAAGTAGCCACTCAATTTGAGAAGGTAAGAGAGAAGCTAATTCATAATCCCTAACTGTAACTGGACATAGCAGGAAATAGAGTGAATCACCATGTTTCCTTTCATGATGACCCTTAAGTACTATCCACGCTCATTATCTCTGTTGGCATCTGAATATTCTTATGAGTTAAAAAATAATTAAGTTAAAATAGGTTGGGCATGTATGAGCAGAAAAAAATAGCTTGAAATAAAAAAAAATGTTGCAAATATTTTAATAATCTTGATAGAGTCAAGCTTCTAGAGGTTTATTTGAACCAAATGCAAATGAGCTCTAAGCCTAAGATTATTTTTCAATTTCCCATTATAAATTTGTTACTCTGTGTGAGTGTTGTGTGATGAAGAATGAAGTAGTTGAAATTTTCAGTAAAGAGTATATACATGCCCAGGAAATCAGAGTCAAGTAATTCTATAAATTCTGGGTTTCTGTATTAAATGAATTAAGAGAAAAAAGAAACCTGAGCATTGTAAATTTTACATTAATTATGATAATATGCATTTACTTCCAAAAATTAAAATAGAATAATTGAAACAAAATTGTATTTTGGCAGAAATTAATTTTCTGGATTTTGTACAGATGCACATTATGCTTTGAGTATATTACATGTGAACTTACTTTCGTGTTTTTATTTAAGCTACTTTCATTGCCAGGCTTGCTTGGTCCTATTTCTTTTCATTTATTTAACTGATTAAATGTTACCAATCCTTCAAATTTCAGGTGCTATGCAATTGTTTCCTTGAACATCTCAAGAGTTCAGTAGATAATGACATCTTCCATCCTCTGAACATTTATAGCCACGTAGATTCTATCATATACTAACTTGAAATTTGAGTTTACACACACACATACATACACACACATTCACACTCACACACATGCAGTGAAGGCATCACACACACAAAATGAAGGTATTAACAAACTATTTTTGAGAGACCTGAGATTCTTCTAAAAACATTTTAAGAAAAGAGTGACTCAATTACATTATCAAATCAATGATTTTCTTTAAGGTAATTCATCCAGAATGGATTGCAACCTACTGAATGCCAGGCTCTCATGCTGGTTGCTGAAGGTAAATACTGGACAAGACAGACACAATCCCTGACCTCAAAGTGCTCACAGCACACATGACATAAATCAATCCTAATGTGTGAGGCCATATAGTCTAGATTTTTCTCAATTTTTATATTTAAATGTTAATAATATTAAAGAGCATAAAACTAAATATTAGGTAAATAAAATACATATGTATGATCATTTCTAAGGAAAGGAGTGAAACAAAAAGATAAAGACGTTAGCATTACTTTGACGTTTTATGTCTGAACAAATAGTCACTGCACTTATTTTATGAGTCAAATCAAAACTTACAGAGCAGTGATTGTCTACCAAGTTCCTTTTTTTGTGACTACTCTTTCTAATTTCTTTCTTTAGGACTGGAGGAGGAACACTGTGAACTTTTAGAAGACAATGTATTTTCAACGTCTAATACCGAGACTGACTCAATTCGCACTCATGAAATATTTGTGAAAAAAAAAATTTAATGGTCACAGGCAGAGACATCAGCTCTTTGCTATTTTGTCATATAATGTGCATTACTTACATTCTCTTTTTCTGTTGTTTCTTAGTTCACATTTAAATCACCAATTCTATTTGCATAATTACCCCTCACATGGATATTTTGTGTCTTTCTACAACCTATTTAACTGAGTCCTAAATTCACTGTCTCGAAACATGATGTTGAATAGGCAAACAGAAAAAAAAATGGTTTTTACAATTGTCAACACTAATGTATATGAATTATATATACATTTTGAATAACCGGTTACATATATTTGAATCTGATTTATGTTAGATACAAATCAAAAGGATTAGCATATATTATTATATTTGAAATAAAAGATTAGATTCAACACTTGACAAGTCAAATTAATGTATACCTCAAAATGATGTAACATTTTACTTCTCAAAGAAGTTCCTTAAAAATATTTATCTAATTAAAAAATATAAATATATAATTGAGAATTGTGATTTCAAAAAATAGTAATATGCTATGAATTAAATTTGACATTTTTTTTTTCTGCAGAAACTAAATGAGTTTAATACAGTGGGTGAAGTGAACATAATTCACAAGGCCATTAGATCTGAAATACTTCAAGTACATTCCTGTTCAGTTCTTATCCCTTTCATAAAGTTAATTTATGAAGAAATATGCAAGTCTAGAGTAGTCCACTAAAGTATGCTTTTTTATATGATTATTTCACACAAAATGGCTATTGACCATGTATATTGTCTAGGCCTTTACACAGGAGAGTCGTTAACATAATTCATTTACAATTTAGTTAGCAAGAAAAGTGTTAAATTGAATTTTACTCTGAAACAATATATCAAACTAATGTGAAATATATTACATCCCATAAAATGAACAAACACTGATCAAATTATACAGCTGAACTATGTAGCTCATATATCCCAAGACATTTAAAATATCATCTCTATACAGTCATTAAATAAGTCTCAAGATGCAAAGAGTTTCCATAAGCACCAATTGATAACTTTAAGTCATATTATCAGCTAATTCCAGAGGTTTATGATGATGGTGAATTAAAAGTAGTAATCTCTTCTCATAGTTTACATCAATAATCATCTGAGTCTTTTTCTAATCTTAACAATATAAATTTTACAATGTAATTTAAATGAAAATACATTTTAATCTTATGTTGATTATCAGCATGATCTTTAGTATCTTCAAGTAGTTGGAAAAAAAGAGCTATCAAAATTAGAATCCTGGTTCTCAGTATCAGAAAGCTCTAGTAAACACTGAATAACTTTCGTCATAGTCTATAGCTAATACAGCATGAAGTACAATGCCTTAGACAGAGAGAGTATTAAATGAATAACTGTCACTTTGTTATATCTATGTTAACACAATAAATCAAATAATAAAATCTTAATTCTTAGTTTATACCCTAAATTTTCTTTTTAGCCATTTCTTCAATAGTAGTGAACAGGGAGGTTTCCTCTATTCTTGATGAAATCCCCAATATGCAAGCGTCTTCTGGGAATTCCAACATACTAAATTGGGTAGTAGGCCTAAAGTGGGGTTGGTTCTCACTGCTGAATGCTCTATTGCTCTATCTATCTATCATCTATCTATTTATCTATCTATCTATCTATCTATCTATCTATCTATCTATCTATCTTATCTATCATCTATCCATCCATCTATCATTATCTATCTAATATCTATCTATCAAGCAATGAATCACATTCATTTATGGTCTCATTACATCTGTAATATTTCAGGCTAGGGGTATATGCTATCTCTTATTTTAAATTAATATTTTAAGACATATGCTATACATCTATTATCGCTGAAGAATCTATGCACTCTGACATTTATGTGGAATGAATGACACTGCTAGAAACTATCTATGACATTGTGGGGTTGTCAAGTCAACCAATGAACAAAAGTCATTTTCTTTATTGATTAGATCATTAGTTTGATAGATAAGAAAATGTCACAATCACAGTTTAGCTTGTGACTATCTCCCATAATAGGTTCACATACTATATTTACATAATAAGTTCATATAGTACAGCATTAAAGCTGTGCTAGAATATAGTATTTTAAAAACACATAAGTGGCACAAGACCATACACAAAGAGTGATGGAAAAGTGACTTCTGTCAATGTCAAGCGATATCTAGTTGATGGTCACATGACTCTCACATGAACTGCTTCTATGTATTTATATGTTGTCAATGACTTGGACAATAAGGTATAAAAATACAGCTATTATAATAAAAGATGTCACGATACTAGAAAGAATAACACTATTTATATAAAAAAAAAAATCTTGCTATGAATGTCTTAACTGAAATAGTATTGAAACCAGGAAGATAAAATGTAATAGATATGAACTTCAAGTATGGAATTCATATAGGAAAGAACAGTTAAAAGGACTCCATAGATTCAGAAAATATATTAATTGGAACAAGGCAATTTGAATTCTACTCCTAGCCCTAAATCTTACTAAATAGATGCAAGAGATATAACTACCATGATGGTAATGGGTACCAAAAGCAAGACATTTAAATAAAGGTTTTAGATGTTTATCTTAGAGATAGTGAAGACATAATGACTTCTTCAAATAATGGAAGTCGATCACAGCTCCTCTAAATATAAGTAAAACTAATGTGTGAATGTTACAAAGATACAAATTCTTTTTCAAAGTAAGAAAAAAATTTTCAGGTAATATCACTTTTAAAAATACCTGACTACTATAAGACAGGATCCGATTTAGGAACACTTTGTATTGGCACACAGATTCGATTAGAGAATGCCTTGGTACCTGTCATCTGCACTAGAGAAGGTACTCTACTGCTTGATATGTTGCTTTGGACAACGTATTGTATCCTCTCTTTATTTTATTTTCTTTCTATATTTTTTACTCTTACAGCACCTGGTTTTCCTAGATGGTCTCCCGTCCAAGTACTAACCAGGCCTGACCCTGCTTAGCTTCCAAGATCAAACAGTATCGGGTGTTTTCAGGGTAGCACAGCCATAGAATCTCCTCTTTTCAAATACATTATTTCATTCACTCCTCTTTTAAAAATCTGTGAAGCAGGTGGTACAAGAACTATATAGGGATGAATTCACTGAGACTTAAACAATAAAATTGGCTTCCCAAGAACACTGAGCTTATAAGTAAGCAGCAGAGCAGAACTACTTCTAACTCTAAATTCTGATTAATGTTCAAGCAATTAACAAGACCACTTAGCTAATTCATTTACTACAGTCCTGTTTACACCTTTAATCACCTTAATTAATTTTTTCTTTTTGTCAGGCCTCTGCCTGCATTGATGTGATTGGTCTCTGTCAATGAGTAATAAAATAATACTTGACTTTCCCGTGTTACATTTTGTTTAAATCAATATTTCCATAGGGCAATATTTGCAAATGTGCCTTCTCTAATTTAGGATACACGTTATTCTTCATAACAGAAAAAAATTGTGTTAAAATTCAAGTATTTGCTGATGATTTTCTCTTGAACATTTTACAGATCTCCATTACATATATACTATTATATGATATAATATATAAACATATTAACCTTTATAATATATTCCAATTCATTTTTATTTGCCAAATTAGGCTACTATAAAATATAAACAAGATATTAGAAAATACACTACATAGGACCCTTATCAGACTTTTGTTTTCTATTTAAATAACTTTTTTTGGTAATGAAATCTCCATAGTTTATAGAGCAATTATTGCCTGTCAGGAAGAAATAATGAGCTTGCATTTCTCAGCTGTGTGTAAATTGCATGCATTTTATATTTCTAAGGAGAAGCCTCTATCAATCAATATTTTTTTTAAAAAATGACAGTGCTCAGTTAGGCAGGAATTGTTACTGGAGCTGATAAATGTTTACCCTTCATTGGAGACTGACAACTAGCATATCACATCAACCGCTTTTCTGCTTTTATACTGCTTACATTAAAACCTGTCTAGGAATATGAAAATTCAAACATGTGATTTTAATGTAAAACTGCTTTCAAATTTTTTGTTAGGAAGCTTGCCAGACACACCAGTGGATAACTTTGAGAAGCAAATTGGTATTACATGTCTAAGATAAATAAGTGAAGAAGAAATTTAAAATATATATATATAACCCATTGTTGTATGTGGGCAAAATACAATAAAATATTGTTAAATGATCACATTCCAAGGTCTATATTCAAATGTTTTTTTTTTTCATAAATGGAGTCCTGGCAACCTTTGTAGTTTGTTTGGGGCAGGTTTGACAACAGTACTTCCCCAAAGCAGGCTAAAATCATTTAACCCATGATGGCTTTTTATACAGAGCTGTCTTATTTGAACTTAGAGAACAGCAGACCACATAAATGTCACATTAATATTCTTAACTGAGCTAAATTGTGTTAACAACAGAATCTGTCTTATCATACACTTCACTTTGACCCATGAGAGAATATGATAGTTATGCTATTAATTTACAATCAGTAAAAGCAGTTATTTTTGAAAATATATAATGCACAGAAAATAGCATTTTCCTGCTCCTCATTTGCCTGTATTTTTTTTTTTTTAGAAAACACTTGGAACTGTTTATTTTTCTTAGCTTTCTTTCATTGTTTTTTAGTCTTCCCTTTCCTCAGTTCTTAAAATGAAGATCTGAACTTCACCATAACTACCTAAACACTTTGATAGTCTTTCTACTTTAATTTGCTTAACTAAAACCTTTTTTATTATCCATTCATTCAAGAAATATTTATTAAATAGCTACCATTTTCCAGGCACTGAGGTAGGTGCTAGAGCATAACTGTGAACAAGAGAGTCAAGGGATACTTTTTCATGGAGATTACATTCCAGTAAAGGAGACGCACGTGTAAGCAGATAAATTCAGTTTTATGGCACATGCTACATTATAGGAGAAACTAAAAGTGCTGAATATTTAGTCTTCTGGCACGAGGTCAAACATTAATCTATCAGGTCAACTCCAGAATCGTTTCATGTTAATAAGTATTGTGGCTCACTTTTCTATATATTTATATTCTGCCTCATTTTAAAAACTGATCTGTGGTAGCTCGGCAGGTTAAATGATTCCCTAAGAGCAGTATGGTATCCTTCCATCTCTTATCTTAACTCTTCAAAAATATCTATCTTTTACATTTCCACGGTTTCATATATCATCTCAGCAGATCCCATTTCTTTCAATGTCTGTTAAAAAATTCACTAAGCTTAACAGAGGATCATAATTATTAAGATGAAGAATTGTATCTTTGTATAGTTATCTCGGAGTGCTTTTCATACTAAAAAGCTCAGAAGACTGTATTTTATGATTCTTTCCTTATTAATTGAAACTTTATGATATTTCTTTAACTTTTATTTAGCATTGGCAAGTCATTTCTTCAAGGCATTCAACATTTTTTAAACATTCATCAGAGCACCTACTGTGTATTGAACAATTTTCTAAGCACAACAGCAAAATTAAAACACATATGGCACAGCCTCTGCTCTGTATGAGCACAGTCTTGAACCTATACTTAACATTTGGCTAAAAAAAAATTATAGCTGATTTAATCACATAATTGGCTTTGGGAAACTGCAGTCATCAGGTCCACATGTTAAAATGTAAGGCTTTAAATAAATGTGTGTAAATACGTAATCCAATCCGCGCTAGTTAAAATATATCAGAAAAGACCAAAATAGGGCCAAAAAATATTTTAAGGTTTCATGAAAAAGATAGAGTACTTGAACAAGAACTAGAATTACAAAGCTGAAGGATAGAAGAAAGGCTTTCCAGGCAATAGGAGAAAAGTTGAATTACATTTAGCAATTAGTCCTCATCACAAAAAAAGAAAAAAGTTCATAACTATGTGGTGATGGATAGTAACTAGACTTAATGTGGTGATTAGTTGGCAACATATACAAATATTGAATCATTATGTTGTACACCTGAAACTCATATAATGCTATGTGTCAATTATATCTCAATAACATAAAATAACAAAATGGTAAGAAGCCTGCCCCATGATTACAGCTAAAGAAAGTAGTAAGAGATAAGACTAGAGGAAACATAAAACCTAGAAAGACTGAGAAAAATATTGATAACTACTAAGTTTGAAATTTTTAATACAGGTAATGAGGAGCCACTAATATTTTTTAACAGAGAAGCCACATGATTAAACTAGTGTTCCAGTAAAAGTTTGGAGGCATTTTGTTGAATAGAGTTGAATATAAGAGAGAGAGAAATTTTTCAGCCATGGACAGAAAAGAATAGGGATAAGATCTAGCAGTGGGAAAATCAGAAGTCAAAATTTTTGATTGGAGATCTGACTGCTATAACTAAAATTTTAGGAAAATTAAACCATCAAGGAGGCGATTCAGTAAAGGCATCATTTGGAGTTGATACTGCTTAAATTGAGGCTAGAGAAGCAAAACCCTGGAGACATTTCAGGAAATTATAATTAAACCGATTTGATTTGAGCTCAAATAAAACATGGGCAAAATTGAGAAATAAACCTGATTAAGCCAATTCATTGAAGGTTTTCAATGACTTGGTTAGAAGTTTGAACTGTTTTCTAGGTATCCAATAATGTCATTCATACTCACAAGAATAAAGATGAGCTTGGTTTTGGATTTTACCTCAAACAACCCTTCCTGCTCCTAAAATCATCATTCATTTATGAAGGGAAAGCATCTATGCAGATGTTCTAAAATAATAGTGATAAAGTGTTTGGACTCTGAAGTTAAACACTCCTTGATTCAAATCTAAACTCCACTTCCTACTAGTTATCTGTATGATATGGAAAAATTCCTTTATCTCTCTTCAAGACTTTGCTTCTACATTGTAAATGTGGAGGCAACAGCACCTAGTCCTTAAAGTGGTTGTAAGCTTTAAATAAGAAACTGCAGGTAAAGTAGTATAAAGTAAGCCCCCATTAAATATTAGCTATTTCAGGAAACTGATCAGGTTTTTTTCCTTACACTGCCGGTGATGGAGCAGAACTAGTAATGTAGATATTAAAATCAATGGAATAGAAAGGGAAGTGGGAGAATGAAAATCTCTGCAAACAAGAGAACTTACAGAAGATATGAGCAGATTTGGAAAATGTCCATAACAACACAAAGAAGGGGAGTCAATAGAGCAGATAAGAAGCATAACACAGAAATAGATGATATATCAGATATAGTGATAGATATGAACAGAGATAGAGATGAAGACATAGAGATGGAGATACAGACATAGACATAGATAGAACGTCAAAATGTTAAGCTGTCCCAAATTCATAGACGTCAATCTCTAGAAAGGAGGGGTATGAAATTCACCCTGAAATTCAATTTGAATTTAATTAGTGACTTTTGGGAAAACACTTTTGATTGAATGAGGAAGAAGTTAGTTATGGAGGTATTAAGGAAAATAGGTAATAGGCAAATTTGGCACCTTTGGTTACCGAGATCACATTTAGGAGGTGACATTGAACAATTACAATGGTTAAGAGTAATTGGGAGCTCACAACTTGCCAAGCCCTGCTCTAAATGTTTCAAATCAACACATCATTTAACCCTCATAAAATGAATATAACTGTCACCTGCATTTTTCTCAATGAGAAAAAGGAGGTGTAGGGAGATTAAGACGTTTGCACAATTTAACATCGCTAAAAAGTGGCCAAGTTGGCTTCGAACCAGGCAGTCTAGCTCCAGGTCCTGTGCTGTACTACCGCTCACATAGCTTCTAAGACAAGAATGGTGATTTTAACTTGGTCATATGGCTGAGTCTCTACTTAACCGAATAGGCCAGAATTGAGAATGAAAAACACAACATTTTAAGTGTTTGAACAATCATTTTAAAATATACAAGAGAGATAATGACTTAAATAGCTAATAGGAGTGAGAGAGAAAACACGTTTGAAATTACCATAATACATGACATGTGATCACTTCCTTTGGAAAAAAAGGTATGCGCTCCTTTGGAACAAGCATGGGGAATACTTCTAGCTGGGGTGGTTCACAAAAGTTCTATATGGAGAAGATATTAATTAAAACTGGATCAGAAAAGAGAAAGCCTAGAGACACTTCAGGAAATTATAAATACACTGATTGTTGGAGAATGAGATAAAGAATGAGATAAATTTGGAAAAATCGAAAAGCATGCAGTCGAGATGTGATCATGGACAGTTTAAGTGCCATTGTTGAAGTGAACTTTTAATTTAGGGATGTGGTTCTCATAGTATGGTCCCCAGACCAACAGCATCAACACCACCTAGGAATTTGTTAGAAAGGCAACTTAACCTGGTGTTGCTCTCGACCTACAGGATTAGAAACTCTGGATGTATGGCCCAGTACTCTGTGTCTTAACCAGCCTCTAGATTATTCTTATGTATGCTCAAGTGTGAAAACCCCTGCCTTAAGGGATATGATCATTATTAAGTCTGTTCACAGAAGTCCCATTATTTTATCCAGGCTCCTGATAGCATCTTTCACTCTGCTCACATCAACCCAGCTGTAGCCATATGACTGACTTGCTTCATCAAATAAAATGTGAACAGAAGTGATGTGTGACACTTCTAACCACAAGCTTTATGGACTATCACATGTTCTCGCATGTTCTCAAAGTCTGTGTTGAGATGACCCCTCCATCAACTTCAGTCTTTGCACAAACTACAGTGAACTAAGACCCCTACCAACCTACGAAGACATGATGTTTGGTGGAGAAAATTCTATTTTTTTTCAGTCCCTGAGATACCAAAATTATTGTTACAGAAACATAACCTAGCCTATCCTGACTTGACTTGGACTGAGGGAAGTCCCATGACTGAGAAGGGATTGGTTTCATGGTAAAAGAGAATGTACTTACTAAGAGGTAAAGATTTAAGAAATCTATGAAAAAGAGAAGAAACAATATTTCTCAAGAGTCAGAAAAGAAACATATTTTTACATGAATATATGAGGCACAGTGGGAGAGGAAGAGTGAAACAAATTATTGCCAGAATATTAACAATATTTATCTCTGGGTATAAGGATTTGAGGTGAATTTTACCTCCTTACTGAGTCTATTATTATTATTATTATTATTATTATTATTATTATACCTAGAGCATTATATAATTATGAAAAAACAAATATCAGAAAAGCATAAAGTCTATGTCAGACTTTTTGCCCCAAATCTCATCTTCTCCTTAAGATAAAATCTTAGACGACTTTTTAACTGGACAATTGTGTGTTTGCATCCACTGCTTCTTATCTCTTACCATGGGCAGAATACTGTTTTAAGTTCTGTCCACATTATTTCTGATCTTTTACTTAGTCTTGCTAGTAAGACTTATGATCATGAGGTTAGGAATGAATTCCTGAGTTTACATAACATGCCTTAGATCATGCAGTGGCTATATAGGTGCTCTGAGATTCAAACCAAGTTCTGTCCAATCCTGAAACTTAGGCTTTTTAAAATTAAACCATGCTATTATTTGACAGTCTGTATGAGCATTTGCATGTATATGCATGTGTGTTTGTGTGTGTATGTGTGTGCAGAGACACATTAGTATATTTGATATAGCCCTTAATAAACAAGAGAGTCTTGAATATACTGAGAAAGAGACTGGTACTTTACGTTCAATGCCCTAGTATAATAGTAGAGTTGGTAATAATTATAATTAAATAATAAATTGATTGCTCACAACTCACTGTGCTGATATTGCTACTATATTTATTTCCTTTTTAAAATAAAATTATACAATAAAGAATCATGACTCCTTATAAGGGTAACCATGTTGAAATTTCTAGGTCAAAATAAATTTTCATGAGATGACAAATGTACTAACTAAATATTTACAATTGGTCTCGAGAGTTTCACAAATCTCAGTGTGTGTGTGTGTGTATGTATATATATATTTCCCCCCCCCCCAAATCCTGTCACCTCCTCTAGGGAGTCTAATGGTGGTTTTGCCCTCTTCAAAACAGTAAAGCCTGAAATATAAGGAGCCATACTTATCATATATATTGTTTTTATTAATGGGGTATCATCACTAGAGTTGATTATCATGATTCCACAACCTTATCAACAACTTTACCTGCTTACTAGATTGTAAAACCATAAAGGATGGCTCCTTTAATACAGACAAAGTTTGGCTGAAAGGATAGTACTTCTGGGGATGTGAATGGGCTTAAGAGGGGTCCATGAATCCCCTGAAATTGTATACATAAGATTGTATGTTTTTAGAAATGTACATGACAGAGAGTCCACAGATTTTATTATATCTCCAAGAGGTATAACACCCACAAGAGGTTTGGTTGTGCAGTCCTATGAATATACAGAAAAAGCATTGAACTGTACTCTTTAAATAGAACTTTTAAAATAAACTTGCCAAGCCAGAGATGAAGTACCTTCACTTTTGTGTTGCCATGTTTTTAGAAGTTAAGTACTTTATACTCCATTTCTTGATCTGACTCAATGCCAATTAAAGACCTTTTTGATGACCATGTCTGTGATGCTCTAGCTAAGCCTGGCCAATCTCAGGCCAGCATGATGACCTAGTTGCCTGGCTACCTTTGTTCCCTTTAAAATAGATAGAATTCTCCATTCTGGCACTTTCACTACTTCTTTTGGCTCACGTCATACCATGGTTATGAGACAACCCAATTATCTGTCTTTTTTTTTTTTTTTGGAGAAAACTAATATTTTATTAAAGATTATTTTTGCTGATCAGAATATGAATACCAACAAAATAAAATAGGTCAGAAAGCCTGAGGATTGCATTAGAATAAGGAGCCAGACAAGTATATAGATGCCACAGTCAAATTATAGAGGAAGCACAAATATCATTGGTCAAGATGTCTCACAGATGAGGAGAAAAGATGGGAGGCAGAGAAGACTGGGAGGCAATAATATAATCTTAAGCAGCATGCAAGGCCAAAGTCTGAAAGAGTAGAAAGGGATGTGCAGGCACTCAAGTAAGAAGCTTTAGGAAGATTTAGGAAGAGAGTAAAGGGGGAAAAGATTGAGGACCTATATCCAAACGTTGATAAAATAGGGAGTAAATTATAAGGACAGCAGCAATAAATAAATGA
This sequence comes from Eonycteris spelaea, assembly GCA_003508835.1. Lineage (NCBI taxonomy): Eukaryota > Metazoa > Chordata > Mammalia > Chiroptera > Pteropodidae > Eonycteris > Eonycteris spelaea. The sequence continues at coordinate 2,234,145 of PUFA01000228.1, forward strand.
ATGAATGAATGAATGAATGCATGAATAAAAACAGTGAGCAGTTGATGTAAGAGGCTGGGAGAAAGAATCAAAGATTTGAAAAGTGGTTTGGCTGTTTCTCATATGGGTGACAATGGATAAATAAGTAAGCTTTTTTTAGTTTTCATTTTGTCACCTGTAAAACTGCTACATTTAGTGTTTCGTTTAATCCTCATTATGATACTATGATGTAGATAATATTATTATCCTTATTTTATAGATGAAGAACCTGAGGCCCAGAGAGGTCACACTGCTAGTAAATGGCAAAAATAAAGATTCAAACCCCATAAGGCAGGTGTTGATGGTACCCTTCCCACCTTTCTTTGTTCCTATGCATTTTAGTACATGCTAGTCCAATTTCCACCTCCTAGCTCCTGCATCTCTTTGAACACTAGAGGCTATTTTGAGTACATGTGACAGTCATCAATGCCAAGAATTGAATGCAAACCTCTTTCCAGAGTCCCTCAACCATTTACCAGCAGGAGTTGATGTATAAATTCCCCAGCTTCCTCATCCCTTCATAGGATAACTCTGAGGTGTTATTGTGGGAAATCCCACACCATTTCCCACCATTCCCCAGTGGGATTGAGCCCCAGTTGCCCACAGTGGTTAACTCTTGAAATACACTCTTTATTGACTTTCTTCCCTTCCTTGTCTCACTTCCTCCCTCCCCTTCTTATGTTTCCTAGGATCATCTCCCAAATAAACCATAAGCATTAGGTCATCTGAAAGTCATAAAGAGGTGTAAATTTAAATTTAGTAATATGAAATAATAAACTATTATTTCATATAATTATTAGTAACACTGATACTTAAGCCAGAATTTAGAAGAGGCCCGTATTTTTATCCTTTCTGGGTTGGAGTCTACCCACGAGGATAAGAATATTGTTGGCCCTGAACTTGTAGATGCAGACTCCAATACTCCTGAAAGCCAGAGAAATGTCCATGGGTGGAAAGCAGGGAGTTTTTAAGAATTCTGTTAAATAACATTCAGTGAGTGAGGAATGAAAGAAAGTTCTATTTTCACCTGAGTAGTAAATGGAGATGATATATTGAACATCACTTCCTCTATAAAACTTTCCTTGTTTCCCCAAGATACGGGCAGGTTCTGTCTATGATAAGCTGTCACCATACCATGTACTTCTCTTTGATAGTACCAATCACAACTGAATAAAATAATTAGTTAGTGGTTAGCTAGTGAGTCTCTCCACTCTAGCTTGTTCAACAAGAATAGACATTGTTTTTCCTTCAGTGACTCACACCACACCCAGCAATAAAATATGTACCGGGCACTATTCCAGGAACAGGGCATGGAGTGATAAATAAGACAGATGATTTACAGTGGCTTCATAAACACACAAAATAGATTTAAGGCATGCATATCCATCTTTAAACTCTCTCCCAAAACTTGTAAATGTGCTCCAAGCTATTCAGTTCCCCTCTATCAACAACCCATTTCTCAATATTTTCAGCAATAATATCATCCTAACTTCTAATTTGATAAATCCAATAAACTGTTTTCATCTACATCTTACTCAATTTTTTGGTGGCATTCAGTACTTAAATACTCCTGTCATAATCAACGTTTCCTTTTTGGTCTCCCTGGGACTGTATGATTTTTATATCATCTTCACGAATGATACCTTCTCCCATGGGTTCAAGCATTAAATATGCTAAAGATTATCAGCTCCATATTTATCAGCCAAAAGCTACCTTCTAAGCCTCAGATTCATATACACAATGGCCTAGTAGATATTTTATCATAGGCATATTAAATGAGAACTATCAAAACCTGAACCCATTCCCTTTACCTCCTCCCCTAAACCTTGTTCTTCCTACAGGATTTCCTATTCACGTGCCTGATACATTAGTGTAAAAATCATCTTAGCATACTTCACCTGACTACTCTGTCATATCCAATCATTCAGTAAGCCCCATCTATCAAATTCTCTTCATCCCAATCAATCTCCATACACCATGTTGCTAGTCTAGTTTAGGATATAATCATCTCTTATTTGGACTAATATTACCAGTCTTCGAATGAATATTTTTCTTCCTCAAATATGTCAGAATTTTGAAGAGATATCCATCCATAGCATCGGCTCATTAACTGCAGCACAGCGATGGAGAGATGCTCTTCAATGTGCTGTGGCATGTGCGATTGTGGGTCATGTTTTCCAGATCTATGTGAACACAGCCTTACGCTTGGCTGTTTCATGCAGTGATGGTCCCTGTATGACCCCTGTGTGTATGTGAGTTTGAGATGTCCAGTGTAGATTCACAATCATTTTTTGTTAGCTTTGTTTCACAATGCATTAGAGGTAGCAATGTCAGTCGTCTTTGGTTTAAAACATAGTTGGCAAAGAAGAAAAAGAGAGAAGACGAAATGTTTGTTTGCCCATGAATGAGTAACCTTACAATGCTTTTTATACCTTCAAACATTCACCTTCATGAAAACTCTTTATAAAACCATTGTCATGATGATCAGTTAATATTTTAAGCTGAAACATATATATATATAAAATTTCCAAGTTTCTGATTTTGCTCTGTATCAACATGGCACCCACAGAACTAAGGAAACCCCTGTAGCTACGTTAGCTTCCATCTTTCTCTTGTCTTTTGAAATGCCTTAAAGTACAAAGAAATATTTTCAGGCAAAGGCAAAAATAATTGTCGGGATGATAGTTTTGCAGACAGGGAGTCTTCAATGACAGTGCAGTTCCTATGGTGAGACACTGTAATGAGTTCAAAGTGTTTACAACTTCAATACCGCCTGTCAAATGTTCCCTTCAATGAAGAAAATTCTTGGCTGCAAGCCACAAATGTGCTCTCAGAAATACAAAGTATTGTGAATATACAGGTGTTTCTATTATTGACCCAGGTGAGGCAGTTACTTTTTTCTTCTTAACAAAAAATAAGTTTTCTCAAGATATTCATAATTTCAAAACTGTGTTTACAGTAATAGGTATATACTTATTTACAAAACAACCAGAATCTCACTATGATCATCTGTATAAGCAATATGATCTTATAGTCTAAGTAATATAGTCTGAGATTTTCAAGGTTGTTTTCTGTTTAAGTTAATAGGCTGTATAATTCTGCAGCCTCTTAATTTCATTAATAAAAAGACTTTTCCCTCAGGAGAAAGAGACAGCACAGAGACAGCTTTAAAAAGTAAAAATAAGAGAGACGAGCAGTAGACAACACAAACATGAATTTATAAAATGTTAAAGTTATTACTTAAAAATATTTTTGGAATTAACTTTTTCACCCAATGTACCAATTGTATTCTAACAAACTATAAAAATCAATCTTCATTCTTAGATTTAAAAGTATTGTTCTTTATACAGCTACTAACATGATTTAGTCCTGTTGTATTGCTAAAGGGATAAAATGTTGTTAGAATACTGATATGTTTAGATACAGCTGCATATAACTCTGAAGGATCCTATTCCTGACCTGGGCTACATTACTCAAAAGTGTTCTACCTGGAGACAAGATACTGTGTAAGGGTCATGAATAGTCTGCAGAGGATACATGACACTGAAAAATGTATGCCACTATGTTCATTTTTTTAAAAAAAGATCTACAACATCCAGCAGGATCTCAAACAGACCTTTGATTCAAAAATGAGTTCAGAAGCAGTGGTCTAGGGCAGGCGAGGCTTCTGAAAGTGTGGGTTCAGCCCAGCGTCAGCATCACCTGGGAACTTGTTTAAAAATCCAGAATCTCTTTTCCCTCCACAAACCTACTTGATCAATAATTCTGGGGGGGGACCCAACGATCTGTGTTTTAACAAGCCCTCTGCACATTTCTAATGCATGCTAAAGTTTGAGAGCCACTAGTCCAAGAAATAGTTTTCAAATTTTTTTTAAGACTCCTCAGATTTTGATTTAGTATGTTTGGGGAATTTGTATGTATTGAGGAACTTTCCTGGAAATTCTGATGGAAATTAGCCAGCTGTCCACCATCACTCTAGCTAGGGCAGAGCTATTGAAACTATGGTTGGAGAACAGGCAGTATCAGTCTTTTCTACAAGCTTGTGAGAAAGACAGAATCTCGACCCCACCCTCGGACCTACTAAATCAAAATCTCTGAGAGTGAAACCTGGGAATCTGGGTTTTAACAACCTCTCCAGATGATTCTAATGCAGGCTAAAGTTTGAAAGCTGAGTATTGGCCCAGAAAAAATTAAAAAATAGGTGACTGTTTGTGATCCAAAAGCTTGCAGCTAGTCCTGCATTAAACTTTAAATAGCTTTTAATAATAATAAAAGCTACTGTTTATTTGGAACTGATTATGTGCCAAACACAGTAGTAAATATAAGTAATTTTTACCTTTGAGGAAAAATTTTGAGGACAGCGTTATTAATCCTGTTATACAGATAAACATACTGAAAACCACAGAATGTAAGTAATTTACATAAAATAGCAGAATCAGTCAGGATTTGAATCCAGGTTCAAGGGTCATGATTTTTAACGATTTACATCTATATAACTTCAGAAAATACATGTCAAAAAGAGTCTTAGAGCTGGGTAAATCCATGCATTACATATATTATTTAAGGGAAATTAAGATTGATAACTCAAACCATGTAGGATGATATTTGGAAAATCAAGTAATATACCGACCCAAGGTTTAAAACACATTATCAGTGGGTGTGGATTGGCTAAATGTAGTATGGCAACCAGATTCTTATTCAAAAAGTCTCCCTTATAGTAATAGTCCTTAAACATGTGAACAAATTCTACATATTTTATAATGCAAGAAAACTATTAAGTTGGTCACTGTAGAAATGAGGCAACAGTTCTAAGTTGCTTACTTAGAACCGTTCACAGCGCTCTGATTAGCTAGCTACTTTGCCTGAAGCATGACACACAAGCACTTTCTTCTTCCCCCTATGGGTGCTAACTAGACTGTTTGATGTAATGAAGTGATTAACGGAAACTTTTTCCTATTTGGGGCATACATAGCAAATGCCCCATTAGATTCTAGGTGCCTTTAGGACCCAAACACCAATGTGGGGAAGAAAAATGTTTGTTATTTTATGTACTACGGGCATAATTTCCAAATTAACTAGGCTGATTAGAAAATGTAAGGCAAACTCTAAGGTATGATTAAATCACCATAATATCCATCCTTTGAGCATTAGGACTCGGCAGATGGGAAAAGGGAAAACAAATGTCCAATAATCTTGATTGTCACTGACACTGGTGAAATTATCATTTGACAAACTGTGATGAAATAATTTGGCAAGAATCCAATACAACTGATGAGTCATTTAATTAAATAAAATTCTGTCTCCCCAACTAAATGGTATGAAATGATAAGAGCTCCATTCCAACACTTATCTAGAAAATAGATGTCTAGATTTCCTTCTTTTATTCTTTTATGACTTTTTAACAGCTATCCTGGGTATAATAATGATATTATCTAGAATTTATATGGTCAACACTCAATTGATCACAGGATTATTAAACAGTTTATAAATTATCCTGTTTTTACCCTTGCTTTCTGCCTGCAAAGATTATACTTATTAGCATTTGCTTAAAAAATGAAAAGAAAATGAAAGGAAATGAAATGCAAATGGCCAATATTTCAAGTTCTTAACACCTTTAGGACAGTATTTGAAGATCTTGGCTAACCAGAAGTTTTTGGAGTTCCAATTGATTTAATCTACAAGGCTGTGATAACTGAAGTAGACACTAAAGCAAAAATAACTAAAAAATTATTTTACCTATAAAAAAAAAACAATGAAATGGCAACCGACTAACAGCCAAAAATTCATTACTGACTAAATAATGAGAAGTTATGAATATTCGTGGCTGATCATAAAAACAAATTTGCAATGTTAACTCAAATTGTGTCTAGCACCACACATACCAAAATGATTTGATATTAAGAATTAAGTATTATAACTGTTATTTGAATCAGCAAACTACAATTTGTTCATAACAAGACATAGGCATTTATATACAGTTCACTGATCTTTTTTTAATATGACTGTGAGCCCTTCCCAAAGACAGGGGCCTTGCCTTATTTTTAACTTTTATTACATGAAATCTAGTATGATTCTACATACACAGAAGACAGTCATAAATGTTTATTGATCTAGTTGTGATTTATGCTATTAAAAAGTTACGGAATTTTTCCCACCAGAAGAAAATCATACATATTACTACTTTTATATTAATTATGAACTCTATGTAAAATAACATGTCATTAGATGCAAGAAGATACTATCATGTCCATCATTTTCAACCTCTATCTACTCTTGAGAAAGACACAAGTTTCTTCTGATTAAAATTAAATTTAATTAATATGTGAATTGAAATAGAATTCCCATGGAAGTGAGGAAAAACATCTCATTGTTTAGTATGAAGTTAAATAAAATTTTCTTTACATTAAAAAAAATGAGAAATACTACGTATTTTAGAAACAAATCAAGAAATGTATACAATACCTATCTGGTCTTCAACAAATGATATTTCATATGATAATTTATAGCAGAGTGCTATAAATCAGATACTTGCATTGTGTTTCTTCCATGTGTCAGGTTTTAAAAACATGATATGCACGTGGGTACACTCATATAAATATGGGGAAGGAAGGAAAGAAGGAATAGGAGGAGAAAGTGGTTATGAACACAACATTTAAGAAGGAATGTGGAAAACTGAGTTACTATTAATATATATGAAGGCATGCCTGATGAAACAGGCTAATTCCAAGAGTCTCCGATTATTAGCAACATGCTATATCCCCACCTGTATTCCCTTCCTTTGTGAATCCACTCTCTCGGATATAAGAAGCTAGTTATCAACTCATGCTTCACATCCCCATTTAAATATCATTTGCTCAGAGAAGATTTTCCTGATATCTTATTCCCCCAGTAGAATCATGCTTCCTTATTTTCTAAGTTCATAGTACCCTAAATTTGCTTCATATATAGTATGCAGCAAAATTAAAATTAAACTATTAATTATGTAATCCTAATTTTGCTGGTATTTCTCAAAGAAAACTAAATACTAAGACATAAACATTTTCTGATTTCTTCATTAAATTCACAAAGGCCTAACAAAACACTTTACCCATAGTAGGTACTCAATAAACACTAACGGACAGTATACTTCTTCCACATCTCGTCCCATTTTACATTGACACTACCATGCACTACACCACACTATACTATACTTGTGCATCATTTCTGTTGATTTAGCATTTTTAGAATGTTCAACATACTCATTAATTTTCCCTTTTTGCTCTTGACTCTGTGTATGATAATATGTTCTGGCGGGGAGGAACCAATACTTACTCATCTTTATATCATCTAGAATGTAGTGCATACGGATGGCATTGGAAAACAAACCACTTACAACAACAAAGCAGCTAAAAAGATACCCAAGCCCTGTTAAATTCTATTTTGTGGGTTTTGACCCAGTAATTTAGCATATCATGAAAATTTTTCATCTTGATTTTATTCTCCCTCCCAGATTCGTGCCATATGTGGAATTGAAAATCAGTTCTTTGATGACGCTATTGACCTTATTGATCAATTATTTAGCAAAACAAAGCCCATGATCACTTATTAATTATAATAAAAAAACAGTTGAGAGTTGCCAAGAGCTTAGTATCTACCAGGTAGGCACTCTCCTGAATGCTTTTACATATACGAACTCGTTTAATCCTCAAAACAATTTTATCAAATGGATTCTATTATCACCACCACGTTACGGTTGAGGAAACTGAAGCACAGTATAACTTCAAGGTCACAAAGCTTCTCAGTGGTACAGCTAGAATTCAAACTGAGGCAGCATGTCTCAAGAGCCCAGACCCTTATCACTGTGTTTTGATTGCTAAGGATTATATCCTCCTATGTACAGAGCTCAATGCCAGCTGTTGTATAGATGACATTTCACCATCTTACCCCAATACCCTAGAGCCTGGGTCACTGTTTTATGCAAAAAAACAAAGTCTTTTCCAAAGAAGTAGGTACCACGGTTAAAAAAAAAGAAAAAAATGATATCTTTAATCTGATGGACCCCTCAAAGCCAGTCACAAATGTACATTTCTGCTGAACAATCTGTTAATTTAGGTCAATGAGTGTTTGATTTCTACCTGATATTATGTTTACTGTTACTTTTTTTAAAAAGTCATAGAAACTACACACTAGATTGAGAAGACAAATAACCACCCATAAGACTTCTCAGTAGCCATGAAATCATCGTGTAGATGGCTCCCATTACCACTGCGGCTTCTTCTGTACACCCTTCCTCATAAGTATTTTCCCAGAAGTAATCTGATATTCTCTTTTACCTTCAGGCTTCTGTACATGTAGATTAAGTCTCCTCTGCCTGAAACAGCCTATACATCTGCTCCTTTAAATGTCAGCTAAATTACCACTATCCCTTCAAAACTTCTCTGACAATATGAATCTTGGTCATTGCATGACCTGCCTGCGAAGCACCCTCGATCTTCTACAGCATACATATATTTTCCCTACTCCTCACACTGAAGAATGATCCATGAATCTGTCTCCTATGAGGATAAGGCAGTTTATTTTTCTCTGTATACAAGGTATCTCAAACAGCTCAATAATGTAAGCTCAATTAGTATTTGTTGCGTTGGTGAGTGAATATTTATCAGTAAGTAAATCTAATATCGATTCTCAAGGATTTAGTTGTATAGAATATGCATTCACATAGTATTTTACCAATGTCCAATACTACTGACATCTTTCTGGAGCCAAGGACATTTTAGGGTAGAGATTCTCCTTATATTTCCTGCAGAAACCAAATTAACCTACAAGTTTCAATTTAAAACTCATCTAGCTGGTATGATAAATAATATAGTGGGATGGGTATAGAAAAGAACATTATAAATTTCAAATTGATTTGAAAATCACCTGGTCAACATCATTACTTTTAAAAATCAAGAAATCTAAGGTTCAGGGGAGTTTAGCAGATGGCATAAGATAGATAACTAATTACTAATTAAAAAAAAAAAAAAACTAGGACTAGACCATGGATATCGGACTCCTGTATGTCAATGACCTCCCTGTGGTATAACTGAATTCAATAGAGTTATCTCTGGAAGCACAACATTATATTATTTTAGACATGAGTAAGCAATAAAATTATTTCATTATGTTGATATGAGCAACTAAATGTGGTGGTTATTTTCTCTTTCTGCAGGATGTCTATAGAGGGCCTATCCTTTCAGATCTTTATCTTTCTGGGACTCAATATTTTTTGGCCAAAACAAAATCTAGTTGGTGTTGACCAGGAGATTCTGACTTGCAATGAAAAGGGTTCACAGCCCCCTGCATGTTTGAGCAGACAGGACAGCTTTGACAGGAGGGAAAAACTGCGTAGGGAAAGTCTTCCTTTATTAAGCCACCAATAGGGGTAGTTAACCAAGGTCTCAACTAGAGAAGAATTCTCTACTCTAAAAATTTTGTCTTCAGAAGATCATTGTAGAAGAGGAAAAAAAATGTAACATGAGTAAAACTTCATTTTAAAGGAGAATATGGAAGTGAACACATACTCCTTTTAAAATAAAAGTAAATATTTCCATTCATTTAGAGCTATAATTTAAATCTTTTCAGTTCAGTCTTTGAAATGTCTTCTGAATTCTAATAGATGGAAGCTCCCTGAGGGCAGATAATATGTTTACTCAAACTAAATCCCATAGCGCCTAAGAACAACAATAGATGCTCTTTGATGAGCAATAAATGTTTTATAACACAATGATACTGAATATTGCTAGTTAATTCTTAATTACAAAAAGTTTAAAAATAATATGTACTCCTTTGATTGCTGAGCATAAAATATTAGTTAAATTAGATAGTCATAAAAATAACTATGATTTGAATTTTATAACACATTTTTATCCTTAGCACTATACTAAGTACTATTAGCAACTTAAACATTTTTCTAAGTTGGGAAGTAATCAAGAAAATGTTGTGTATTTAAAGGAAGAGTGACTGCAAATAAGTTGGCTCCGGAGGAAAAAAGGGTGTAGGTTACACTCATGCCACATTAATTGCTCCACTGGAGAAAATTAATTAATTTTTCTTCATGCAATGTAATCAGCAAGCTTAATCTAGGGAAAAGAAGAATGCAATTGTTATTACAAATATTAAAGGTCTTACTACCTATCATTCAGTTGCAGTGACTAAAGAAATTCCAATAGCTTATTAATGTTCTATGGCTATTGGCTCTGTTTTTCACTGAATACATTTTTTTTTATATACTAAGTGTATAAATTAAATTTTAGTAACATTTTCAGATTAAGTAACTATTATTAAAATCCATTTGATCCATAGAAGAATTATCTCACTATATCGACTTGACAAGAAATTCAGTCCTGATTAGAAGAAAAAGTTTTAAAATATTTCATAAACAGTAATCTAGACTTTTCACAGCAGAAATAAAGCTGAGGACATCATATTTCAGCAGATTCAATGCTTGTTTTCTTATTAAATCATAAATTCCATTACTTTATACTTGCTTATACAATGACAAAGTGCACAAAGCTAAATGTGAATGTCCAGTGGATCAGAAAGAGAAAAATTTATAGTTGAATGTGATTTTTTACAGCAGTGGAGTCATTAAAAACCAAATGCATACAAAGATTATAAGAGGCCAATAAAAATCTTCAAATATTCACCAGAGGGTAGGGGGGTGGTAGATGGCGTAAAGGAGGTCAAATATGTGCTAACAGAAAGAAATCTAACTATGGGAGATGAACACACAGTGTAAACATATATATATGCCTACTGTTAAAGTGTACAGCTGAAACTTATTGGATTTTGTTAACTAATGTTACCATAATAAACAAACAAACAAACAAACAACAACAACAAAAAATAAAGTCTTCAAATATTCGAATAACCCTATGGGCAAGTTGACATGATTCCAGTATTATAGGTCTTGTTCACTTAGTTTAAAAAGGTCATCAGGAAAAAAAAAAGTAATAATACTATTCCCTTTGTGGTTCAAGTTGGGAGATGAATGAATAAATTCATAGATGTTTCAAGGACAATCACAAACACAACATTTAATCTTCTGATAACTGGAGAAAGCCTTGACAGAAAGCCCTCCAAGATACCTATAAGAAAGCAGGACTGTGCCTATGGATAAAATCAAGCATATATCAAAGTATGTGTGGTTCTTTGTCTCATCTACATTTTTCTGACTTTATATTTATGACTAAGTGACTCAAGACAGCATGGGAGAGAATCCGATGGAAAGCAATAAGCATGATGTTGCTATGACAGACGTTCATTGGGTTTGAAATCAGACAATAAATTATTGGTTACACGGCGGCATCTTCAGGACCAAACCAGTCCTCATTATCATGAAACTCCCTACAATTCACAATGTCAACTCTTAGAGTAAAAAGGTACATCCCATTTTTAACAAATCACCTGATTCAGCGAACACAGGAGAAAATATTGAAACATACACATCCCACATATTTTAACCCAGCTTTCAAGACCCTCCAGAATGTGTTCTGTTCCTACTTTCTCATCATTTCTCTGCCTTTTGATTCTTTTGTTGTGTTTATTTTAAATAACAGCTGCTTTGTGCGTGTCTCGCACCACATCTCTCAAATCATCTTTAATTTCAGCTGCAGCTCCTGTTTTCTGCTTCAGGACCAAGAAGCAAAAGGGTTAATGGCCAGGAAGTTACCCTTAGCCGGCAGGAGGAGGAGGGAGAAAGACAAATTGTCCTTTAGACGCACACTGCTGAGTGGAATTCTACAAGGTTCCTCAGAGGGTGCCTGGCAGAGCTGAGGTTCGGTTAATAGTAATCAGCTCCATAATGTTCTCTTTACCAGCGTTTCCTCCTACTTTGTCTAAATTTAGCAGCTCTCATATTCCTGAGTTTGCTTTTAAATAAACTACCAGCAATGAAGGCTATGTATCATCCTTTGAAGTGGAGGAAATTCAAACAGAGACTCTTAGCTATCTCTGTCACTTGAGCTGTGAGCTCTTACAGGGCAATGGTCATGCCTTTTAACTCTTTAGCTTTAGAGATCAGTGTAGAGTTGGATGTAAAAATAAGTTATGTAGGTCCTATAATCATACCTATATAAATTAGAGAAGTTATATAGGTCTTACAATCACATCCATAATGCAAATGAGAAAACTGGCATTCAGAGAGATGAGGTAACACAGCCTCCCCAAGCGCACACAGCTCCAGACAGGAGAGGGAGCATTTAAACTCAGGTCTCTCTGCTCCTTGTAGTTTGCTACTGATCATTACCTTTTATTCCATATTCCGTTCTACCTCTCTACAGGCTTGTCTTCCATGACCTTTGAGAATTCAGCTTTCACCTAATCATCCAAGTTATATGCTATACCGTATACACTTGACAAAATATACGTTCACCCTATGGCAGTTGACTCATTGTTATACAATGGCCTAGCCTCTTGGACTCCTGTCATTATATAACAAGCTCCTTAAGTGTCAGTGTATCAAGATGGGAATCTCAAAATTAGGAATCAGATAAACTCCCCATTTACTATTCTTCATCCTTCCCTAATACAGGTATTCCAATGATTACAAGAGATAAGTGAAAGTTCAACACAGTGCCTGAAACGCATTAAGGTCTCAATAAGGGTTGACTATTATTGCTTTTAGCAGGATCAAAACTACCAAGAGTAAGGGCCATGAGCTCTGCACCCATTCTGTATCTCCCAGCTTATCAATGGGCCCAAACAGGTGTCCATAAATAAAAGAGACATAAAAAATAAAAAAAAGCTAAATTAAAATTACCCTCTTTTATTCAACCAGCATGTTTGCCTATGGTCATCTATCTCTCTTTGCCACTTTTAAACATCTTCTCATCTTTTTTGCACCCAGGAATGCTACCCCAGCTGCAGCCACTTATCTCATGCCATTCTAAACAGCTGTAAGTTTCAGCTCAGCTCCTACTTCTGGCTTAGTTTTTTTCTGTTTTCCATTGTAGCTCTCGTTGAGTTCTCTCATAAATTTCTACAGCACTCATACAATATAAAATGAAATGCTCTACTTCATATTTAGTTTTATTTCAGGCCTATTGTCCCATTTTTGTTAGTCCTTACTCCCAAGGTACACTCAAAAGTCCTTGGAGGAAAGTATAACTTCCGATCTTTATGGTCCCCTAGCAAAACGCTAAACAAGTAATCAGTCACTGAATGATTAATCTTTTAGACAGAACTTGAAGCTAAGAAAGAAAGGACTCTAGAAGATTACTGTTCTCTTTCTCATTCCCCTTTCTCAGTTAGATACATTTTTATATTATGTTTATTCTGATTTCATGGAGCACTTTCTCCTTTCCGTTCCTCTCTTAATCTTTGCACTGGCAACCAGTGCGGAGCATACCTGGAAGCAATGGTAGGGTAGGGGACAGTTACTGCAGTATCACTTGTTCTCTTTATGCCTTACATTAATTTGTCTACCATCTCCATTAACAGAATGCAACAGAATGAATTCATCATTCCTCAAACTGATTCTTTAGGAATTTGTTTAGATTTTACACATTTGTAGGTTATATATCTACTGCTATCTGAAACAAATTAGATATACGATCTTTCGAATTCCTTTGCGCAAGTTTCAGAGAGCAATACACGTGATGTATTATTGAACTGCACACTTGAAGCCTATATATTTTATTACCAGTATCACCTCAATAAATTTAATAAAATAAAAAATAAATCTAAATAAATTTAAAAATTAAAATTATGGAAAAGAGTTTTAAAAATAAAGCACATTTGTATGGAGTAAATTTTTTAAAAGAGAGCTATGACTGCAGAAAATATAAGTTTGAACTTGATAAATTTCATGCTGATTACTGGATCTTACAGAAGTCAAATGCCAGGGTTTCAACAACAACAAAAACTGGCAGGCCAATATGATAGATTTCTGATGCATCCTGATAGTTTACCACTAAGAAAGTAGTCCACAGGAAGCTATAGATTGGGAAATAAGATACAGATTATGAAAACAATTTCTGATACAGGAAAATAAATGTATTTAAAAGTAAAGAAGCCGAATAATACTGCACTTTAAAAAATATATTTGTATTTTGTGTTTGTATTATGCTTTTTCACTTTACTGATTATTCTTCCTACTTTTTACAAGAGTCCCTCAAGGTAACTATTCTCTGGGTGGAGATATATTAGATAACTATATCTAATATAACGTATATTAGATATATCTTGTATATAATATAACGTATATTAGATAACTTATCTAAAATCAATTAGGTAATAAGTAAAAGAAACATTACTATAACCCAGAACTTTTTGCTCCTAAAATACCTTCTATTAAAAAGGGACATATTCTACTTAATAGTGAGTAAAATGAAATCACAAAGTGTTTAACAGAATTATTCAATTGTCAGACTTGTTACTATCTCAAAATCCTCAGGAGAAATCTGAGATGCAGAAAGCCTTCTCTGCCTTCTGCACCTCTGAGTGCAAACATTGCTCCTACTGAGTGGCCACAGAGAGTAAATTTCTCATGATTGCAAGCTGTATGGAAGACAGATGGAAACGTCCAGATTTTAGAGGAACTGCGTATTTCTCTCATTATCTTGTATGTGTGTGTGTGTGTACACACACACACACACACACACACACACACACACACACACACACATTTTAGATTAGACCATCTATTTGGTTCCCCAGTGCCAATTAGAGCCTTGACACATGTAAATACTCAATAAATATTTAGTAAATAAATTAATCAGTGAGAATAACTTCTAAATTATAGTTATAGGAAGAAGAGACAGAATTGCATACTGCGAAATATATTCAAGTTATTTGCAAGGGTTCGAAATGGAGACTTCCTTTTTTGATGTCAAGGATGAGAATCATTACAATCATTTTGGAAAACAATTTGGCAGAATCTATTATATTTTTACATGCATACCTTTTCATCTAATGACACCTCATACATAAATGCAACGCAAGTACAATAACATCTGATATTACTATTCTTTTGACCTCAACAAATTAGATTGTTATACACTCAATATTCCTTACCCTTGTTTCTTCTTTTATTGGTGCTTTGCCCTGCTATTTTACCTAGAAGGTCATTCTTCCCTTTTTCTGCCCATCAAAACCCTTCTCTAAAATGTAGCACAAATGTCATGCTCTCCAGGCATTATTTCTGTCACCCAACTGATTGCAATGCTTTTTTCTTTCATCTCTTTCTTTGGAATACACTTAAGTCATCAACTTATATCAGAGTTATTTACAAGTCTCATTTCTCCCTGTGACTTTCATATTGTTGCCCTTCTTTTTTTTTTTTTTTTTTTTTTTTTTTTACTTTTATTTCCTCGGCAGGGTCTGTTTAATTACATCTCTTACCATGAACCTACCTGGTCTCTCTGGAGATTTCTTAAAGAAACAGCTACTGAATATCAAACTCTGGACTAAACCCTCATATATAATCTGCTCATGCAGGGATATATCCATTACACCCTTCACAGAAGTTGAAAAGAAAGAGACACTCAGAAGTCTCAAAATTACACTTAGAATGGAAAGAAATTCTACAATCATATCTAGTCTGAGGACTTTTAGTCTTTATTATCATCATGGATTCCTTTAATATATTGGTAGATTTGCTTCCCAGAAAATGCCCAATATCATTTACACACACATACACAACAAAGATGATGGTTTTAAATGTGTCTGATACATAATTTCTATGTGGGATCTCAAAGTCAGATTCCACATATGACTGGAGTGACAGGGTTTATAAATGGAGTTACATAAATTGTGTAAATGGTGAGGACTATGACAAACTGAAGTATGCCCTTTCACTATTCAGCACTAGCAGGATGTCACTGCAGGATGTGGTTCCAGGGCTGCCAGATCTGCAGAGAAAGGACATTAACCCAGATTTGTAATGAAGTGTAGGCCTTATGAAACACATCTTTTGGTTCCTTCCAGACTTCACATCAGCAGTTTGTAATGTCTTTTATACTATCTCCTTACATGCCCAACCTGATTAGTTGTCCAGCAAGAGTTAGTCATTGGCTTAATCAAGCAGGAAAAATGAGACCCTAACCATCAGCCTATAATCATATTAAATAAAACACTATATATCTGCACCATGGCTATTCATTTATTTGTCATTTCCACAAATATTAATCACTGACCATGGCTAAGCACTGTCCTAGTTACTGACTCTACAGTAATGAAGCCAATGGACAAAGTCTCAAACACAAAAGGTCCTAGTTACAGAAGCAAACAGAAGAAATCAGGCAACCAAACAAGATAATTTCAGATTATGATGACTGTGAAGAAAACAAGAAAAGCAAATGGGAGAATGACTGGGAGGGGGAATCAGGGGAGCTGCTTTAGATAGGGTAGTCTGGGAAGGATTCCTCGGAAAATGAGACCTCTCGCTGAGACTGAATGGCATGAAAGAGTCAGCCATATGAAGGGAGAGAACATTCCAGCAAGTAGAAATGACAAGTGAAGAGGACTGAGGCAAGAACAAGTATTACTGTAGTGAAGTCGAGACACACGTATAAGGTGAGGTCAAGAAGCAGGCAGGGACCAGATCACATAGGGCTTTTGGGGCTGCATTAAATGTTTGGACTTTTTCCTAAGTGAAGAGTGGTAAATAGGGAAGACATGACCTGATTCATGTGGTAAAAAGATCACTTCGTATAATGTGGCAAACTGAGAGATTGGTTAGGTTGCTTCTGCAATATCAGGAGGCTATGGAATATGATGGAATGTCAGCAGTGCTCCCTTTGAATAAAAGCAGCTTTTATTTTTCAATTAAAATGTAGCATAATTGACTTCAGTAAAAACATCTCTCTTGACCTTATTTTTCTTGCATTAATGGGGTCATTTATATGATATGTCAGGAGTGCCACCTCTATACACAATGAACAGCTTTTATTTTTCAATTAAAAAGTAGCATAATTGACTTGAACCAGAAATGATCTCTTGACATTATTTCCCTTGTATTAATAGGGCCATTTATATAATGATCATGCAAATTAATCTTCTTCATTCAAAAATATTTTAAAGTAATTAATATAAGGCAATGATAATTTCTATATACATTTTTAAATCTTCTTCATTTTAATATTTAACTTCCTAAATATGAGCTCAATATCTTGAATATAAAATCTACTAGATTATGACACTGATTTAAACACATGCAAAAATGCAAAAATATTTACAATTATGTTTTAATTTGAAGCAGTGATTAAATATAATTTGCCTGTGACCTTCCAGGCCAAAATAATATATCACAATCAACTGTACATAGATTCAGAGATGAAAATAGTGTTTGTCTGCTTCAGTGGATACATATGTGAGGATGAATTTTGGCACTTGTCAGCCTATGATAAATTACTACTAGACTGATACTTGTCACTACAGTAATAACTGATCACACTCTAAAAAGCACTAAGGGAGAAAGGTGATGAACAACCTACACAGTAAAAAAAAATCACAATCACAATGACGACTCTAGTTCAAAGCACAGTGATTATCTACCAACCCCCTCATTGTCAAATCTATATTTCAAGTGACTACCTTGATATCTTTCAGAATCAAATTTTACCTCAAATTGTAATTAACAAATTAAAAACAAGCAATAGTGATAAACGCATGTCTCTATTGAGTCTTTCCAAAAGCATCCCTAAATATTTCTTAGAAGAATAATCTAGGTATATTTCCAGTGTTTCCATAACATTTAGAAATCCTACCCAACATCCCTCCTCCATTCACTATTACCAAAGCAAGGAGAAATATTAAGAGTATTATGTGCCATAAGGAAAATAACAGTTGCTGTTCAATTATTTTTAAAAATGACCCGAGGTTCAAAGAATTCTAAACAATATTGAATATTGCCTGTACTTGATACTTGTACACTATGGAATTAAAAAGTTCTCAAACTAACAAATTAATATTTTAAAAATGGATAAAGTGTTTGTTACTAGTAAATTTTACACTAAGCACTGAAAAAGACATATAATTCCTTTTGGGGTAAATTAAATATCTTTTTTTTAACCAAATGGCTAAAAATCTCATAAATGTATTAGAAATAATCTGTACTCACATTGACAATAAACATCCAATTGACGAACAAAAACAACTGCTTTATTACACAGTCACATTTTGAAATTCCTGCCGCCAACATGTATAAATGCGAACATTTTCTCAAACTTTACATGGAAACTTACAGGTTTTTTTTTTATCATGGTAAAACACCCATAACAGAAAATCTAGCATTTTAACCAATTTTAAGTGTATGATTCAGTGGCATTAAGTACATTCACATTGTTGTGCAACCATTACTTCCATCCATCTCCAGAAATTTTCATTTTCTTAAACTGAAACTCTGTACCCATAAAACAATAACTCCCCATTCTCTTTTTTCCCAGCCCCTGAAAATCACTATTATTCTATTTTCTGTCTCTCTACATGCGACTATTTTAGGTAACCTATATAAGGAATCAGACAATATCTGTCCTTTTGTGTTTGACTTACTTCACTTAGCACAATGCCTTCAAACTTCATCAGTGTTGTAGCTTATGTCAGGATTTCATTCCTTTTTAAGGCTGAATAATATTCCATTGTATGTATAGACTGCATTTTTTTAGCCATTCATCTGCCAATGGACATTTGCATTGTTTCTATCTTCTGCTATTGTGAATGATGCTGCTATGAACATGAGTGTATAAACATGTGTTGAAGTTCCCTCTTTCAGTTCTTTTGGGTATATACCAAGTAGTAGGATTGCTGGATCAGATGGCAATTCTATGTTTAATATGTTAAGGAACTGCTATGCCGTTTTCCATAGAGGCTGTGCCATCTTACATTCACAACAGCAATGCACAAGGGTTCCAATTTATCCACGTCCTCGCCAACACTTAATGTCTTTCTTTCCTTTTTAATAATAGCTATACTAAGGGTGTGAAGTATAATGTAAGGTCTAACTTCATTCTTTTGCATGTGGATATCAGGTTTTTCCAACACCATTTGTTGAACAGTGTCACATCTTCATTGAATGATCTTGTAAGCCTTGCTAAAAATTACTTGACCATATATACTAGGGTTTATTTCTGGACTCTCCACATTTATATGTCTGTCTTTGTCAGTATCACACTGTTTGATTATTGTGGCTTTGTAGTAAGTTTTGAAATCAGAGAAGTGTGATTTCTCTAGCTTTGTTTTTCTCAAGATTGGGCTATTCTGGACCCCTTGAGATTTCTGTGTTTCTGCACACACACACAAAAAATGCCATTTGGATTTTCATAAGAATCACATTACATCTACAAATCACTTTGAGTAGTATTGACATCTTAACAATATTAAGTTAGTATAAATCTTCTAATTCATGAACACAGGATGTCTATTTATGTCTAATTTTTTTCAGTAGTGTTTTACAATTTTCAAGCACACAAATATTTCATTTTCTTGGTTAATTTCTAAATATTTGATTCTTTTTGATACCATTTTTTATTAAAATTGTTGGGGTGACATTGGCTAATAAAATCAAATACATTTCAAGTGTTCAATGCATACATCATATGTTCACCGTGAAACTAGACTGCTATCTATCACCACACACCAAAAATAACTCAAAATGGATCAAGGACCTGGATATAAGATCTGAAAAACAATAAAATGCACAGAGGAAAACAAAGATACTAAACTCATGGACCTTGGATTTAGAGAAGATTTTTGTTTTTTTAATTCAAAGGCAAGAGAAGTAAAAGCAGAAATAAATGAATGGGCCAATATCAAACTAAAAAGCCTCTGCACAGCAAAAGAAATTACCAACAAGCCAGAGGCAACCATCCCAATGGGAGAAGATATGGGCAAACAATGCCTGTGATAAGGGCTTAATATCCAAAGTATATAAATAACTTTTGATGTCATTTTGAACTTCTTTTCTTCATTTCTCTTCTGGATTGTCTATTGTTCGTGTATAGAAACACAATTTAGTTTTACACATTGATTTTATATCCTGCAACTTTACTAAATTTGCTATCATTTCTAACAGATTTTTTGGTGGAATTTTTAGGATTATCTAAATCTAAGATTATGTTATCTGGGTAGATTATATAGTATTTTTGAGTACATTCTTTAAATGGTGATTTTCCTGAAGATAATTTGAAATACTAGTTAAGAAGCATATAAAAAGTTTGAATTCTCTAAAGTCTTCAGATTGAATTCTCTCAAGTTCACAGTTTTTCTGGCTCAATTAGAGCTATCCACTGCCACATTAATACATATCATTAAACAAAACTACTCTATATTATAGGCATAGTAATAAGATTAAATTCACCTGGCTCCCAACCAAAAGCAACAGCACTAACATTAAAATAAAATATTTTCATCATGAATTAGTAATGTCACATTAATGGAAAGAAAAGACATTTAGAATTTCTTTGGTGTACTAGCATGCACATACATACTCAGATTTCTCTTCCAAAAAAAAAAGGCGCCATTGAAAGGGAACCCTAATGTACAATTTAGAAAAGAGATGTAGAAAACAAGTAAAATTTCCAACTTATAGCCAGTTGGCACAAGATTGTTCCATGCTATCTCCTTTGTCATATTTTCTTTATACCTCATTTTATGAATGTAATTCTTCACAAAAAAATACAGGATGACTCCATGTTATGGAGGATCATATTCTCCAAACTTTGGCTGATCAAAACACTTAGTTTCTTTTGATTCTGAATTCTATTAAGTGTCATTAAATATACTTTTTTTTTCCTAGGCTCATATTCTCAATTCTGATGCTCACATTCAATATGGACTGTCAGACTATTTCTTATCCCTGATTTTTAAGACGCAGTCTAATGTAGTATAGCCAGAAAAGTTTGCAGCAAGCTGGGTTTAATTACACATGGTGTTTAATCAGGAACAAAGTAGTTAATCACTTGGAACCCAAGTTTTCTCATATGGAATGTGAAACTGACACTATTCCTGGAACTGTTTGGGGAGGAGTCTCAATATCATGACAGTGAGAAAAATAAAACTGATTAAAACTGCTATATATTTTTTATCTGATCTTTGCTCAGTCTTGGACTGCATAAAGTTTTATGCCAAACTGTCACCAAGACAAGTATTTGGTCTCTCTGACTCAAATTGAACATTTGTTAGCAAAATATTGTTGTTAGCATTTAATTTCCTATTCATATGTTGTGAAACACACCAGCATGGTTATAATATTTTTTAATCAATAAAATTCATAAGATTTTATCATATTTTGCACTTATTGTGTATTAAGGCTCCATGAAATTTCCTGACTTTGATTCATTTTTGGAATTACAACCGCATTATACCATACTTTTCTTAATGTAGAATTGACTTTGGCATATATTTTCCTCTTATTTATTCAGGTAATTAAGCCTTATCTCCTATTTATAAGACCAATAGATAGTTTTACCTTTTAAGCTGGTAGTTCATTAACTATGTCAGAAACAGGTAATCAGACAAAGCAAAAGCTCTCTCTCTGTTTAGTGTAGGGAACGTTCACTTAGAAGCAGCTTCTCAGCAAGGCACCACATTTTACTTGTATTTAGGTGTGGCCATGTGCCTGTTTTCTCCATTGGAAAGTGAAAGGGGCTGATGTGCATCACTTATTACAACGAAGCTTTTAAGAAACTACTGTGGCTTTTCTAGCCTCTCTTCTACTCCTCACTGGCTAGATGCAAAAGAATGATGACACAGCCCTTGGAAGAGGTCCAATCACAGTAAGAGGAGATATGTTTCTGAACTGTCCCTGGACAAATATTAGTCACCAACAAGGAACACCTGCATAGGACTTATACCTGGGCAACATATAAACTATTTTTTAAGTCACTAATATATCCCCACGTGTGTTTACACGTTACAGCAACCGTATTACCCTAGCTGATACAGTAACATCAGATTGCACTTTATCTGTTGGTTTAAGTCAATTAAATTTGGTTGCATCAGGTCATCCAGTATAAAGCCTGTCTTTTGGGAGTGATAGAGTGGAGGAATAGTTTAACAGTGTGTGTCACCTCAAAGTCTGTGTAACTACAGAATGCTAGCCAAGTGATATATTTTAGTTTTACTAACGAAGTGAGAAACTATTACTATCCAGTCAAAACTAGAAAATAAATTACAAGTTTTATGATAAATGTGTCACTTTACATTTGAAATATAAGCCAGTTTCAAGGAACGGTCATCTTTAGAGTCTATGACCACAGAAAACTGAAAAAAAAAAATGTTGAACACACATTCATTACCAATAAACTCTTAGTACAAACTATGTAAAACTACCAAGCTAAGTGACTTTTCCAGTATACAAAAATGTAGTAAATCTTTTTTGCAGTTCAGGAACGTGTGTTCCTAAGTTTGGTATAACCAGAGGGTAGCTTGATCATGAGTACAGAACACATTTTGGAAAGCAATAAAGGCTAGGCATAGAAAGCTAGATTTTATTTAGTAGGAAAATGGGATTTTATGAGCAGAAGAATGACAAGCTCAGATCTGTCATTTTCAAACACGATTTATGGTATTATATAGGTAATGGCCTAAAGCAGAAAAAGATTAGAGACGGAGAGACTAACTAAGATGCTACTGAAGTGGTCCAGGCAGCAATTTTTCTGGGTCATCTGGCAGAGAATGTAGAATTTAAAGCCACTCCTCTAGAATTGCTATTTGAAATTAGAAACTTTACATTTACAATGATCTAATACTCATAAATTAATATCAAAAGTATAGTAAGCTTAGGTATAAAAAGATTTACTTCTTGAAATTCACTTTTTCTACTTGACGATCAATTAATGTATTATGTTTATTTTTTTATATTTATTTAACCTAAATGTATTCAAGGTAGCTAACTTCTAAAGCAATATAAAGGTATTAATTACATAATGAATTGCATGAAATTAAATGTATTTGCACAATATAAAATATATTTGAGAAAATATACTAACATTAATTAATTAATTAATTAGTTGACCTGTTCATTAAATATTTATTGAGTTTCTACTGTTTTAGGCCTTTGAATAAATACCACAATAAAAAAAAGTACAAAGTTCTTGCCTTATGAAGCTGAAATTCAGGGACTATAAGTCAAATAAAAATAGACAAATAAACCTACAAAATCAGATCATGGTAAATGTTATAAAGAAAAACACAACAGGCTAAAAAGACAGAATGAAAGGGATGGAGTAGTTGGTTCAGTTGTAAAGATTTACAGGAAAGGCCTTTCAACAAAAATGACATTTAAAAAAAGTTGAATGAAATGAAAGGAGCTACTGAGTTCTGTGATGACTCTCTGGAGAAAAATCATTTCCATATTAAAGGATCAGCAAGTGCAAAGGCCCTGAGGCAAGACCTCACCTCACACTTGGCTCCCAATGAGGCTGGATCTGAATATGAAATGAACTCCTGGAGAGCATGTCATTAACTCATGCAATATTCATTTTGATTATAAATCACTTTAATATGAATTGAATTAGCTTTATCTCCACTGAAACATTTCAGAGACAACAAATCCTTTGGCTTACATCTAAGCACTCTTTGGAAGGATTCATATTCCTGTAAGTGTGAAGCCTATGGAAATGGAGATTAGGGCCATTTTCATTTCGTGATTGTGCCAGCTTTAGAAAGACTAAAACAGATTAGGTAAATGACAGTTTGTCACATATAAGGTCCTGCTACTGAAGATAGAAAAAAAAAAAATCCAATACAAATCTACCAATCTAACTAGAGTTCTAAACTTTCTAGCTAATGATACCATATCACCTCATCTATAAAGACTTCCCCAAATTTCATTCTCCATCACAGACACACATGAACTCTCTCTCACACACACACATAAAACCCCTACTCCTTTTGTGTTCCCACACAGCTTTGCTCATAGTACCATTATATCGAGGGGTACAGTTGTATCTTCCCAATATTTTCAAAATGTCTGGCTCCTACAAGATGCATAATAACAGTTTGTTGAATGGAATCAAATAACATTCTCTGTGATGATCCTACAGTCTATATGAGTTTTCTGTATTACATTTGCCATCTCAGTGGTTGACCATTTTAGCTCCAGAGAGAGAGAATAATCTAAGCAACGCGCTCATATTAAAAGCACTAGTTGATCGGGAATAAGAGGCTTTCATTTCATCTTGATACATTATTCTTAAGGATTAGCTCAAGATCTAAATATGGCTTAGACATTAAATAAAACAATTCCAAGTCTAAAGGATAAGAGAACACCAATGTATTTATCTAAAGCCCTAGCAGGCCCTAACTAAGCCAGTAATTCTCTGATACTCCCACTAATTATATCATACCCAGTGGTGGGGTTAGTAGGAGGGAAAAAAGCCCGAAACTGGCCTAATAGAAGACAGAGTTAGAAGACAGGAAGAGAAGAGTGGGCTGTCAGAGTCTAAATTATGAGGGCATTGGTTGGCTTGGCCACTAATTTGCTACAGTAAATCACCAGCTCTTCCCTAAAGGAGATACTGCTGTAGAAAGTTTCCAGTTCCTCCCTGAGGTCATTTAAATAGGTCTTTGCTTCACTCTTTAATGCCATTATTAATTGATAGTATATTCTACTAAATGCACTCCTTATATCCCACAAGATAGAATTCCTTTTTATGGCCTTTTGGCTCAACTACTAATTTAATATAAGTCATTAATAATAGAAATAAATTATACATCTCCATTTCCTAACCTTTTCTCCGTGCTTTTACAAGGGGGAAACAGCAATCTAATTAAAAAAATAGAAACATCATCTTAAAACTCAGTAATAGCATGAATAATAATAGTTAGCCTTTATTGAGTGTCATACTATTATAAGCATTTCACATGCATTCATCTATTTATTATTACTGACCACACTTCACAAATGAGGAAACTGAGGCACAAATCGGTTACGTAAATTGTTCAAGGTCACACAGCTGGCAAGCATCAGAGCCAGAATTCATAGAAAGATAGTTCATCTTTGGAGCCCATGCTCTTGACTCTTCCATGTAGAGTGCTACTGCAGTAGGTATTTCAAATGGACAGGATTTGTAAGATCAAGAGAATTTCTCACTGTTTGTGAACTAACTTATCACTCTCTAACCCATCTCTGTATCCTAAAGAGTTCATAGAAAATGATCTAAGAACTGAGACCCAATAGAGTCCTCTATGTCAAGCAGAACTGGGCCCTAGCTTAATTTCCAGTGACCATCTTAGGAAGGGAAACTCCACACTTGCAACACAGCTTAGCTGTTCAGGATCCAACAGCTTCACCACAATTTGTCCAGACCCATAAGTTCCAAGATGACACTACAGACTGTCACAGCAACTCATATAGTTAACCAAGTCTGACCAATCTCTGTCTGCCCCTACCAATCTTAGAAGCAACCAGGGCAGTCTGTACATTCTCTAAGCATCCTTCCCTGATGTTCCCTTTCTTGAGAGGCTATGAAGATTTCTTGAAGGTGGTGGTCTCCCTTACTCAATAGGTTTAACGAGCCTCAGCTCTGAGTGACTGTCACATTTCCCTGGAGATTTAGTGAATGTCTCTACAATATTCATTCATAAATTGACTGAAACTAAAACTAGAACTGACTGAAAGTTTAAAATTTGTACTCAGAGAGATAAATGTCCTATTATTAGATGGAGTCCATTTTCTTTCTTCTTCTTGAACTCCTCATGAGTAGCATTTATTAGTTTTCAATGCTATATTTTCTGAATAACTTGACTTTTAAAAGATCTATATCTGGTCCATTCCCACAATCTATTCATCTATATCTTCCTATCTGACCTATATTCCTATTAATAATTTAATTCCACTTTAATAACCTCTCTGGGTTTCAGTTTACACTTGCAATGTGCAACATTTTGCTATCTGGCCCATCCTGGAACACAGGAAATACATCATTATCAATGGAAAACCACATGAAATGTCTGGGATGAAGTGGCCACAAGAAAGAGGTGAAAATGAAGAATATATGAAATTCCTTCATAGAAGAAATGGCTTGCTAGCAGGCTAGGGTTCCAGGATTGTGACAAAAAAAAAAAAATAGTTATCTATTTCATTTTGCTAAAATAAATCATGTAAATACTTTTAATGATGTAATCAACATTTATTGAGTACCCACTAATGCAAGTCATGGGACTAAGACCTGAGGGAAAGAGAACAAGGCATAAAAAACAACTGCTCCTTTAAAATGGTTAAGTCCACAGCAAATTGCACTAAAACAGTAATTCCAAGCACATTGTAAATTAATCTGGATTTATTCTTTCAGAGTTCTTTGAGGTAGTGTACTGATTAATGTAGGATAAATTGTTTCAAGTACAATGAGAAATTGTTCCCCAAGCTTTCCTATTTATGAAACCTCAAAGCTAAACCATCTTCTGAAATGCTTAATTATCTAAACAAAGTAAATAAACTCATCCAACCAAAAATATGCTTGTGCATGAAGCTGATGTTTTAGAGTTATAAAAAGTCAAACAATAGTAGTATGAAATTAGAACACATTATATTGCGCTTTATTCACTGATGAAGTAAATGCAGCTAAGTGGGTCATAAAAATATATATCCAGTTTTATAGGGCATGAGGAATATATAGTGGCATAAATTTCTGATTTTATTTTTACAATAATTAAAAGTAAGCAAGAAGCCCCACAATTATCTGAGTAATTAGACTTTCTCAATTAAAAAATGAATGATAATAAGATTAGCTAGATTTCTAGGTCAGTTTAATTTTCATCATTATTGATTTATTTAGGTCAGAATCTTACAGCCAGGACTATGGACTAGACAGAGAATTCTTAGTTGTTATGTTTGATTTTTTTTTTTTTTTTTGGCAGTGGGGAGGATGGAGTGAGAAAATCCTACCAAGCTGGGGAATTAATGGGAGGATGCATTTAAAATAATTAGGACAGTGCCTAATGTGTTGTAAACACTTAATGGATATTAACAATTATTATTTTATCAAAGCACTCTTTAAGAAAGCATAGAATCTCAGATAACTTACCCTCAAAAAAGAGGAATCTTTAAGATTGGTTATGGTAAGAATTCAATATTGTTTTTCACGTTTTCTTATTCTTCTTGTTAATCTTATGATTCATTCATTTAGGGGAAATGACATTTCCATTCAGATAGGGAGAGTACAATAAGTAAAAATAATAACTCTGAATTTGGGACTTTAGCAAAAACAATTCCCTAAAAGAAATAGAGATTATTTTAAACTCTTGGATAGATTATTTGTTTTTACTGGCACGATTTTACATTTCCGATAGTCATTTGGATATGAAAAGCACAGACTTTTTTGCAAAGGAGAAATTTCAGATGTTTTCCCAAAGAGTCAAAATGATTTGCATACTCATGCAGAGGTCTATCATAAGAATGGGAGCAGTAACTTTCTGCAGGTCAGCTTTATTTTAGACAGCCTTCCTTTTTTTCCAGTATGGAATCAGCTATCTTTATGCCCTGTGCATGTTGTTGCTCAATGTTGGCTGTTGATGGGATTGCATGTGTGTGTGTGCACGGGCACACACATAGGTATATAGTTATAGACACATGTATGTGTACAGACCTGTGTAAGCATACAGAGTGGCATGGCCATACAAGAAGTGATCACAGTAAGAATTGTAACGAGATATGCATCCAGTCATTACTGGGAAAGAGACTGTGGAAAAGACCTGAGCTTATGCAGTTCAACATAGACATGGCAGTTGATACTGTTAATAGACAGTGAATAATCCAGTATAAATGGGATATACTGACTATATTGCAAGTCAATGTAATTATCATTTGATACTGCCAGCTCAGAGGTGCAGAATACTTTCCCCTGAAGGGAATAGAATTTCCTATTGTCAATTATTGTTCAAAATAGCAGGATCTGACAAAAGAAATAAGGGTTTCAGTCTAGGATGAGAAGTTTCTATCCTGGGGTCCCTCTTCTGATTTAAGTCCTACAGATACGAGCCCTAGGGTATTACTGCCTTTGAGGGGAGTTCAGCTGGCCCCAAAAGCTAAACAGGTAATACAATAGACCAGGTAAACCAAGATTTGGACAGCAGAAAATCCTATGGAGGCCGTGTTAATTTTCAATTGTTGCTATAACAAATCCCCCAAAACTTAGTAGATTAAAACAACACAAATTTATTATCTTACAGTTAAGTAGGTCAGTCTGACATGGGTCTCATTAGACTAAAGTCCAGTGTCAGCAGGGCTATGTTCCTCTCTGGAGGTTCTTGGTGGAGTATCCATTGCATTTTTGAGTTTTTGGAGACTTTCTGTATCCTTTGGCTCACAGTCCTCCTCCTCAATCCCCAAGCTAGCTTAAATACAGGGAGAAACACCAACTAAAAATTTTAAAATATGTGTAAAGAAAATCTGAACCATTCCTGAGAGAAATAAAATTAGATGTATTTGTCCTGTTTTCTCTTTATCCCACAAAAGTACAGTATTCTCCTCAGAGGAGAGCAAGATACCCTCATTAATATATCAGTACTATCAGCATTCATGTGGGCTTCCAGATGAGAAAGTTATTACTGTTGTTTGCCTAATCCTGATTTTATTTAAATATTAAATAGTGACATGGTAATAAAAAATAATTTTGAATCTATTCTAATGAAAATTATGAAAATGGCCATTTTCTAAAGTAAGCAAAATTTAAGACAGATAATTTAACAGATCGTGTTCTCCAGGAACAGTTATTAATGAGAATTATTTCTTTTCTCATACACGTATTAGATATTATAATTAGAAACCACTAGAATATCAAAGAAAAAAAAGCTGACCTCAAATGCAGTGTGCATATGAAATAACATAAGGATGCATTTAAAAGAAGACTAAGAATGGTTCCAACATTTATCTAGAAATTCAGAAATATGTTATCCTGGCATTGGTTAAACTAACAAAATGCATAATATTTCTGAGGCTCAGTTTACTCAGCTGTGAAATGCAGAGTGAAAGAAAAGCATTCCAGACAGTGGGACAGCAAGTGCTAAGGCCCTGAGTGGTATAATATCACACTGGATGCTATATATAAAAGGGACTGGAGTTAAAGACAGAATGGATGTAGGGCCAACAGTTAGCAAGCTCTTCCTCTGGTCAAAGAAAGAGATGAGAATGACTTGAACTGCAGTGGTGGCTATAAAGGTGGTGAAGTATCAGAGTCTCAGTAATATATTCTGAAAGGATAAACCACAAGGCATCATGATGGATTGAAATTTAGGGATGACAGGGATTGGGGAATCAAGCATGATTTATAGGTTTCATTTTAAGTAACTGAGTGACTAGATGATGGCACCGCTTATTGGTCTAGGGAAAACCGGAAGAAGCTATCTCCATGAAGATATTTATTGAAATGGTTATTTTTCTGAGGAACGTAAGATACAGAATACTTCATTAGAATTTCAGATACAGTTTACATAAAATTACATTTGAAACAGCATTTAATGTGGAGGCAATAAATTGATGACATACTTTATGGCAAATAGTTCTAATCCTTCATTTTATCCATGGTTGCGTTGTGTGTGTGTGTGTGTGTGTGTGTGTGTTGTCTGTTTGTTTGTTTTTTGGCGAAGCAACCCTTGGTTACAAGGACCTTGTCAGCTTACAATACCTTATTTTTTATTTTTCACTCCTACAAGCACCTGGTCTTCCTAGGTGGTCTCCCATCCAAGTACTACCCAGGCCCAACCCTGCTTAGCTTCCAAGACCAGACAGGATTGGGCTTGTCCAGAGTGGCATGGCCATAGACATATCCATGTTTAAAACTATTTAAATGACCAACCTAAAGTTGACTTAAAAGATTGATTTATTATTACAAAAGTTCCTGATCCATGCATGTAACGTCAATGCAGACATGGTTGATTCATGGGAGAAAAAGGAACACCCTGAACTCAACCATGTGTTTAGAGGACAAATTCAATCATTTTTTAAATAGTCCCAGGATGGTCTCAGTCATTAAAAAGCAGAAGGCTAATAAAACAAGCCTTCCTACTAAATCAATTTCTGAGTTTTATCAGTAGATGTCCTCCCTTATATATTTTATTGGCAATATATGTTTTCTTTATAGAGAATCAGCCTTCTATAGCTCTCAAAAAGGTTAAGAATGCAAGGTGTAATCTAGGCCAATTTCTCTTGTAAATGTTGACTTAAAATGGTTTACAGACCTTTTTCTCATGTTAGAGGTGATTGATTGCACTGGGTTTAACTTTTAAAAATGTGCTGCTCAAACTTGTATGTTTGTGTGCGTGTGTACGACATGTGTAGTTCAAATTAGCTGATACATCAGTCCTAATGAACAGCTTTAAACCGGAGAGAAAATCCCGAAACTTTTTATTAGAAATCGCATATATTAAAAAGAAAACAATGACAACTAAACCTTATTTAAAATGCTGAAGGACTTTATTATTTAAGAAATCAATGGACTTTGAAAGAAATAAAAAAAAAAAAACAGTATAAAGTTTAGGTTCTGGCTCCAAAATCATCTTTACTATTTAAAGATTTATGCATTTAAGTTCAGTTAACAAAATTAGGGAATCTGAGTAAGGACAATTGTATCAACCCAGTAGGTTTTGCTTTATTTAACACCCCATCTAAAAGATTATAACACATCCACATTTTCACTTGACATAAATGTTTAGTCAATTATTAGAAAAGAATTCTATTCCCAAACATGTTTCATACATTCAGAAATATCCTATCACATGTATATTAATTTGTAGGGATTAGATCACATTCTGTCATGTATAACAGTTACCTATGTGTTGAATTGTGAATTCCTTGGAAGATTCTATATCTTCCTTTTGATGCATTTAAAGTAGATAGCACTCTTTCTCACATTAAGTTGTCAATCACTTAGTGTTTGATGATTTCAAATGAGTTCCTGCTTAATAAAATAATGACCCTGAGGCAAATAAATTTTAAAAGCTTTTAGTGTCTGAAAGAAATTACAATGTCAGAATTAGAAGTAGGGGCTTCAAAATTTTTAGTTTGTTAGTAGTGTGTTGAAATCCACCCACTGGGAAAAAATATCCAAGTCTATCCATCCACTTGTCTAATATTTGAGCTCTACAAAATCATCCCTTCTTTCTTTAGAATAATCTATATGCATTCAACATAGTAAAAGACACTTATATTAGCTAAAATAATATTGTTCCATAATAATGATAGAATTGGTTTACATAAGTAACCAATGTTTAGGATCTGACAATAAAATATAACTTTAAAAGTTTCCATTCCTTCTGTAAGACTAAAGTTCTTAGAATTATTATGCTTATTCAGTGCCTCTTGACCTATCTCAGGAAAGATTACTTTACACAAATAAGAACACTCCTTCAAGCACTAATTAGCTCTGACTATCATTTTCCTCACTAGTATATATTAAGATTAAGGTGAAGAAGAATGGGTGTTCTCATTTTTCTTTGCAATACTTTTTGCTTAAAATATGTTTCCACTTACTAAGAATACATATACTATCACTTAATAGAAAACTTACCTTATATTACTGAAATCTTGCTGTGGCTAATATTTTAAACCAATATATGTATTTGCATTATGAAAAATTTAAGATTAATTTCTTATTTCCTAGTTCCTTAATATTCTATATTTTATGCTTTTTTGGCTCATTTTTAACATGCAGTTCTTCTAAGTTCTGGTGAAATAAAAATTGAAGATATAATAATACTGAGAAAATTACATACAATTATTTAATTTTTATCCAGAAGCTTATATCTTATTCATTTTTATATTTGTTATATTTTGAAGTGAGTAGGATTTATCCTGATTTTTAGCCTTTTCTAACCTCATTCCTGCACCAAGGTTCACCAAATACTCAAGTGCTCAATGATTCTTATTGTTCCAGACTAATCTTTCCCCACCTCCTATCTATGTTCAGACTCCCTCTGATTGACGATGTCAACAAAATCACGGGCTACCATTATGTTTTAGGTGATGTGAGGTACATTTATCAAGGGCTTCACCATGTCCTCTTGCTTACTTAACAGCACTAATTTTAAATAAATTAAAGTAATTCTCCGAGTGATCTCAAAAGATCCACTCCTTTCCCTGAGGCCAGTATGTATATTCATTCTACTTAAAACACTTTTACCTACTGTGTTTCTACTGATAGAACATAAATGAAACAGTTTTTCGAGCACTTTTCCAAAGTGTTCACTTGCCCAACTGATTCTGTACAGACCCAAGTTCTCGACTGGCTCAAACAATAAATCCATGCAAAAAATGTGCCACACAGAAACTTAGATATTCAAGCCTAGGTAAAATGTACATTTTTTTTTTTTTACTTAGTCCTTTTTAGGATAATAATCCTGTCTCTCTCCTTTTTTTTCTTAATCCACATTTTAGAGATTTCAATCTAGATAAGAGATGTTCACATGACAGGCTGATGAAATATTTGTGATAACGAGATGTGTTGGCATACCTGAAGTGTTATTTTTGCCATTTCTTTCTATTTCTAGAGTTAACCGAGAAAGAGCAGGAAGGAATATATTCATAAGTGGTTAGTGTTTCCCTTTGATAACTTTTGTGTGGTTTGAATAGGATCCCGAATTTGCAATACTTGTAAACATTCTTCAGCTATTTAACTCTCCTCTGAGGGCAACATCATAGTAAAAAGACAGAATCCAATATATCTCTCAGTCTGGCTCCAGTTTCTGTGACTTTTGCATTTATTACCAGCACATTTGTAATCAACTAATCAATGTCCCTCCATTTTAAAACAAAAGTCAATTAAGCCTGTAATAAAAGGAGCAATGTTTTAATCCATGCAAAGGAAAAAGATTCAGGAGAAGAAGACTAAAATATTCTGTATTACAATTATTTTCTGTAGTAGTTACAAGCAGGAAATATCATCTCCAACTCACTCACTGAGTGATTTGGGCAAGTTACTTAAACTCCTCAGCTGTAAATGGCCATAATAATAGTGTCTACCTTCTAGAGTTGTTGTGGGAATAAAATAAAAGTATATCTATAAAGTGTTAATTACTGTGTCCAGCACTTATAAATGTTCAGTAACTATTACACCATATCAAATCAATGTTTCTGTATAAACGTTACTCCTTGTTTCAGAAGACAATTTTTTTCTGAGATTTTTGGGCACCAATTCAACCATCCACACATTATTAAATAAAGTTATGGTTGCAGAAGAAAAACTCCTGTTTTTACAAGTGGGCTAATTAGTGTCTCAAATACTAAGACAATTATAGGAATTAGGTATTATAATTATGAACCAGCCTTCAGGAGACTTGTTAGAAATCTTCAGTATAGTCGTGACTCTGTCTCTACGTGTATATGTTTGTGTGCATGTATGTAATGTCAGCACTGGGAAATTTAAGAAGTAGTTCAAGTCTACTGTGAAGTATCTCAAGGATGTCAAGGACTGCCACCCAGAAATCCTGCTGTGAGTCAGAAACATCCTTCAGTCAGGAAGCTGGAATGAGTGGGAAGGTCACAGAGAAAACAGTAAGATTTAAAATGTCAAATTATTTATTTTGGGGAGAGTCATCGTTAATCCTAAAGGTAGGCAAAATATTTAGGAAGATCAGCTCTCCTTAGTTAAGATACTTTATAGAAATAGAAAAGTAATTTAATTTTTGCAATATTCCAGGTACTTGACATATGCATACTTTACAGGTAGGTATTACTTAATTTTACACTCGCAGTAACTTTGTCAGGTAGATATTATTGATTCTACTTTGTACATGAACAAAACTGAGGCTCAGAAACCTTCCCAGTGCCATATAACTAATAAGACAAAATAGGATTTCAACTGGATCTATGAATAAAAAGTCCAAATCAGGTCTCTAACCTTGCCTGGGAAAATGACCAGAGAATCTTATTTTCTCAGAACTATGCAGTTAAGATAATTGTGGACTATTTGCTAGATAGAACTATTCTTACACTAGTGGGGGAGGGGGCTGTGAAATGACATGCAGGTTTTTATCCTCTGTAACTAAAATGCTATTAAATACTGGTGAGAAATCAAGGCTGTAGCTCTTTGTTTCAAGTGACCACACCAACCTTGCCTCTTAACCTCAGTAGCCATAGGTACTCCATCTGGATGAAAGGCAAACGTGTGTATTTTGGTTGCTTCCAGGCCATCCAATGACATAAAGACATGCATGTCCTGTACTATTGGATTACATTCTATTGCACCTGTGAATATAATTACCAATTTGATCCCCTCAAAACTACAGGGACATGGCAGGCTCCAATGACTGTTAAAACCTGTCACTTAAAAGTCATATATCTGGCTGAAATCCAGACTGTTTAGCAAAACTAATCCTAGATAAATGGCTTGTGATTAAAGCCAACTTATTTGTGGCATTAATATCAGAGATCATGAAGTTAACTAAAGTCATTTGCTCTTTTAAATGGATTTATAGGATCACAAACTTGTACTCTGAAAAAAATTATTTTACTGCCATTTTTAATATTTTTTTTCTTTTCTTTTATTATCCCTTAGTTATGAAAAATTCCCCTGGATTAAGGGGCTTTATCGACTATGCCAATGAAAGATATTACTGGCTGAAAAAGGAATCATCAAATCCCTGCTGACAGGGCACAGTAATATTAATTAGGATCAAAGTGACAGAGGAAGAGAAAAAAGGAAAAATAAATAAAAGGACAGCGTCAAGGACCACCTCTGCACACAGGCTGTATTAGACAATCCTTTGGTGGAATCAGTATGTGAATGAGAGCACCATCCTGTCAGAAACACATGTGTGAAGTAATAAACAGAAGGGATGGGGAGAGAGAGAGAGAGAGAGAGAGAGCGCGCGCGAGTGAGCGAGCTGTGTGCACAGGAGATAAATCCCTTAATCCTAAAGAGGACATTTTGGTAGCCAGTCTAAACATGACAACTGGTCTATTTCTATTTTATCTGATGTACAAACCCTTTCTCATTAACAACAAGACTTTCAGCAATGAGCAAAGCTCCAGTAATTGAAGATTTGAGCAGGAGGCTTAATCACCTCTTGAGGAAGAAAATACTAAATGTCTGAACAAACCCTAGGACAACAGATTCCAGGTTTTATCCTCTAAAAAGGCATATCTTATGGAAAGAACTGTTCCATTACAGCTATTTTTACCTTGGCTATATGATAGTCTCACCTGATGAGCTGTTAAAAATTGCTGGTGTCAGGGCCGCACCTCTGACTAATGAAATCTGAATATCTGCTTCCCCACCAATGTTTTCATAAACCTCCCCCACATGATTTCACTGGGCAGTCCTGTTGGAAATAACAGAATCTGAGAAAAGATCAATATGATTTCATTATAGCTCATCTATCCATTAGCTCTATAATCTTGGTTTAGTAAAGTTCTCTAAGCCTCAGTTTCTTCCTGTATGAAATAAGGCTAAATTGCCCTGGAACTTGTGTATAAAAAAATAAGATAGCTGGTTCCAATGAGAGGGGAAACTAGATAAATGCTGTGCTCCCCTCCTCTCATGACCACATTAAAATTGCAACTAAACTACAGAACAACCATCACTGAGAATTGTGTAAAGTCTAGCTTAACACAAGTCCTACAGCTGGAGACATACATAAGAGGCCACCTTGGGACTGGTAGGAGCGGTGGAGACATGGAATGGGCTGGTCCCACACCTGTGGGATATCTCAGCTGCAGAGGTCTCCCCAGAGGAGCAAGGAGTCTCAATCCCATACCAGGCTCCAAGCTCAGGATTCCAGTGCCAGGGAGGTAAGTCCCCAAAACTTCTGGCTGTGAATCACAGTGGAGGTTGTGGCTGGATGAGACAGAAGGATGCAGGAGTCAAAGGTGTTCCTCTTAAAGGACCCGTGTGCAGAATTACTTCTGACAGACTCACTTGTTTTAAAAGCTCTAGCAATGGGAAAACCGCTTGAAAGGCACCAGGGACATATGGGGGGCTTAAGTAAATTGTCTGTCTTCAGAGCGTGGGCTAGAGAGGCACCTTGCTCACAGACAAAAGTGCTGGCAGTATCCATTGTTCCTTTGTTCAGCCCTCACCACTCCCAGTAGGAAAACTCAAGTGACCACCGTGAGTTTCCATCAACCTGGCTAACATTGGTCTCTCTGCCTAGTTCATTCTCTGAGACCCCACCCTCTCTACTTGCTGGGCCACCCAAGCAACTTCCAGTGGCTTTTCCATACAAATGGCCTGCCTTGGCTCATGCTGCAGATTTTCCTAAAGTCTCTCAAAGAGTCAAAAAACTCAAGCAAGCAGCATCTGGCTTCAGCGTGTTCTGTGTTTCTCACTAAGTAGACCAAGCCCACACCAGCGGCAGCCAACCTTGGTTCACAGCTTAGCTGCCACAAGGCACCTCCAAGCCCAGCACAAGTGACAACCATCTGTAGATCACTTTGCAGCTCATACCAAGTGGTCCCAGGCAGGGCACAGGCAGCAGATGAACGTGGCCTACAACAGAGCCTCTCCTAAAAGGCCCCAGAACCAACACACCTAGTAGCCAGCTTCAGACAACATCAAAGCACCACCTAACCACCTGCACAAAAGACATATCCAAAGGGCAGACTGGATAGGCACCAGAGCCCTGCTAAAGCAAATCCTGCTCCATAGGGTCAGTTCCTGCACAACAGTTCCTCCACTGTGGTCACAGTCAGTCCTCATAACTAATCAGCCCAAGGATAAATCCCTCTCCTCGGCATGCCAATAGCAATCAAGGTTCAACTGTAACAGGAGGGCACACACAACCCATGCAAGGGACACACCTGGAACACTCAGCTCAGGTGACCAGGGAGACTGTGCCACTGGGCCCCACAAGACACCTACTACATCAGGCTATTCTATTAAGACTGGGAGTCTATGGCCATGCCACCCTGAACAAGCCCGATCCTATCTGATCTCAGAAGCTAAGCAGGGTCAGGCCTGGTGAGTACTTGGATGGGAGACCACCTAGGAAGACCAGGTGCTGCAGGCATAAACATGTAATTTAAAAATAAGGGATTGTAAGCTGACAAGGTCCTTGAAATCTGTGAGGTCAATCAAGGATTGCCTTGCCTAATTAATTAATTAATTGATTGATTATTTTTTTAAAAAGCCTGGGAGACACAGCAGCCCTACCTAATACATAGAAACAAACACAGGAAAGCAACCAAAATAGGAAGACAAAGAAACACGTTCCAAATGAAAGAACAGAACAAATCTCAGAAAAATAACTAAACACAATGGAAACAAGAAATCTACCAGATACAGTGTTTGAAACTCTGGTTTTAAAGATGCTCAATGATCTCAGTGAGTACTTCAACAAAAAATTAGGAAACATAAAAGTGGAGATAGAAAACATAAAAAGGAACCCATCAAATATGAAGAATACAATAACTTAAATGATGACTACATTAGAAGGCATCAGCAGTAAGTTAGATAAAGCACAGGGCAGAACCAGCAATTTGCAAGATAAGGTAGCTGAAAACACCAATTAGAACAGCAAAAAGAAAAAAAAAAGCAATCCAAAATACGAGAATACTTTAACGGACTTTAGAGACAAAATTATGTGTACAAACATTCACATAATAGAGATACCTGACTGAGTAGAAGAATAAAGGATTAGAAACTATTTGAAGAAACAATTACGGAAAACTTCCCTAACTGGGTGAAGGAAATAGACTTACAAGCTCAGGAAGTCCAGAGAGTCCCAAACAAGGTGAACCCAAAGTGGCTCACACCAAGACACATCGAAATTAAAATACCGAAGGTTAAAGACAACGAGATAATCTTAAAAGCAGAAAGAGAAAACAGTTGGTTACCCATGAGGGAGCTCCTATAAAACTGTCAGCTGATTTCTCAACAGAAATTTTGCAGGACAGAAGAGATTGGCAAGAAATATTCAAAATGATGAAAAGCAACAACCTACAACCAAGATTACTCTACCCAGCAAAGCTATCATTTAGAATCAAAGGACAGATAAAGAGCTTCCCAGACAAGAAGCTAAAGGAGTTCACCACCACCAAAACAGTATTGCAAGAAATGTTAAAAATACTCCTTTTAAAAGAAGAAAAAAGATAAAAGATATTAATAATAAAATGGCAATAACTACATATCTATCAACAACTATTTTAAACATAAATGGATTAAACACGAATCAAAAGACATTAGGCAGCTGAATGGATGAGAAAACAAGACCCACTTTTGGGTACTAATCTGAAGAAACCCAAACCACTACTTCAAATGGACATGTGCATTCATCTGTTGCACCAAAATTTATAATAGCCAAGATACAGAGGCTACCTGGGTGTCCATCAATGGATGAAAGATAAAAAGGAGGTGTTACATATGTGGAATGGAATATTACTCAGCCATAAAAAGAATGAAATTTTACCATCAACAACAACATGGATAAACCTAGAAGGTATTGTGCTCAGTGGAGTAAGTCAGACAGAGAAAGACAAATATCATATGATTTCAGTTATATGTAGAATCTAGACAACAGGATAAACAAACAAACAAAAAACAGAAACAAACTTATAGATATTGAGAGTATTTTGATGGTTCCAGGTGAGAAGGGATTCATTCAGGGGGGAAGGTGAAAAAGGGGGAAGGGATCAAGATGTACAATTGGTAGTTACAAAACAGTCATGAGAATGTAAATTATAGCTTAAGGAATATAATCAATAATATGGTAATAACTCTGTATGGTGTCAGATGGGTACTGAATTTACTGGGGTGATCACTTTGTAAGTTATATAAATGTCTAATCACTATGTTGTACACCTAAAACTAATCTAATATTAAATGTCAACTGTAATCGAAAAATAAAATACTGCTTTAA
Source organism: Eonycteris spelaea (assembly GCA_003508835.1). Lineage (NCBI taxonomy): Eukaryota > Metazoa > Chordata > Mammalia > Chiroptera > Pteropodidae > Eonycteris > Eonycteris spelaea. The sequence goes on from PUFA01000228.1 coordinate 2,272,914, forward strand.
AAAATAAATGGGATAAAAAGTATGTGAGTTGTCCTAGTTAAATTGTAGTTATGTATTACCAAAAGGAACTTTGCACATTTTAATTCATATCACTGGTGACAAATTAGAAAACTCTTTTTTGGGAAAACTGTGCTTCAATTTGAGGTAAAAGTGTATTTCAGCAACACTGAAAAAATATCTCCTGTGAATGATACTGCTGAATATTATTTCTGATAAATCAAAATACTGGGTTTCTATTATCTTATTAAATTGTAATAATTCATAACAACCCCAAGAACTTAATAGCTGTAACAGTTTTCCATCTCTCAGGTGGATAGCATGGGACCCACTAACCCCACAAATTTGCCATAAGACAATAAATCTAAGAGTATAGTTTATTTTTAATCTGAGTATAGTTTATGTAATCACGAGACTATTATAAAGCTTCTGATCTCTTACAAGGATTAAATCTCATTTTTATGAGAATTAAATTATCCTGTTAAAACAATTAAATGGCACCAACTAAGACCCCAGTTCATTATTATTTTACTCAAATATTATTGTAAGCTTATAATTCATAGCCCATGTGCTTTTATATGGAGAAATTAATCAGAAAACATACTGATTATTTTCTTAGTACTCAGTTTTAAAATTTTCAGATACTCATATGCAAGTTCTATGTTATCTCCTATAATTAAAAAAAAAACCCACACAGTTAATTATATTAAGGCAGTGAAATAGATAAAAATGTCCATACTATAAGCAACATATGCTTACTTTCAAACATTATCACTGAGTGAATTAAAACCTCATAGAAATTTCAAAACTATTTATGCCATTTTATTATTTTCTATCATTATTAAACATTCAAAATTTTTTTTACTAAGGCTACATACACTTTCTATAATAAATAAGAAACATAGACATCAACTATGGGACACTTTAATTAGTGAAATTTACTAATATCTCATTTATTACTTCATAGCTGAGTTTTATTAAAATCAATAGCAAAGGAACATTTTTTTTTCTATTTTCCTTAACAGTGTAATAAATTACTAGTGATGATATACTTAGGGACACTATCACAAAATATCTATTATATGTCATTCAGCACTGGAACGTGGTGAATGCATTTCCCAATGTTTAAACAATTTATAGCTGTACTGTCAGTCATTTAATATCATTTACTGTGGCTGTAATGGCCTAGGGTATTATGTTTCCCCCACTTAAATAAAAAACAGTTGTAAAAAACATCCTGGTAAAGTAACTGAAAAGAGATTCCCAGTCATCTAGGCAAGGATTATACTCAAATGCTTCTGAACAAATGCATCCATGTGTTATCCCACAAGGCATGCCTTAAATCACATATTAGATCACCTTTCATTATTTAAATTTCACCGTAAGTGAGAAACTATATCACCTAACTTTAGCAATAAATAATATTCATTTTATTTTAGCAAATCAACTGCTAGGAGAGATAAAAAATATAACTTGGCTGTTTTCCATAAAGTCAAAATTTTAACAAATTATAAAAGAACATGAAATATTAGTAGAAAACACCATTTTATGGTATAAAAAATAAATTCATGCCATGTACATATATAGATATCATCTTGAATGTTTTGAAGGTCTTGTTGTCTTAGCGGGTGAATCTGAAACATTTACATCCAATTATTTCCATCATCCAAACAACTGAAATGGATCAGTGGAACAAAAATCAAGTGGCTTCAATTTATTAGTGATTTGTTCAAATTGCCCTGAAAATATTGTTTTCTATGTTATCTGAACTGAAAAGACATCAAATTCGTTCTCTCTTTCTCTTTCTGTCTGTCTCTCTCTCACTCTCCCCCACCCCCATGCCTTTGTTAGCTTTGTAGGCTACTAGGAAGTGTGTGTTAACATACTATCTTTATCCTCATTTTTATGTTAATGTAATATTTATATACTATCATTGGTAACTTTTACTCATGTAGAAATTTTTCATTTATTTATTTTGCTATGTATTACTTTCATGTACAAAGTACTCCCTCCTTGTCCCTTCAAGATTTTTTAATATAGTAACAATGATAAATCTGACGATTTATTAAAATCAAAGTCATCTTTAACTCAAAGGCATTAAAGTATATTAAAGTGTCAGTGCATAGTCAAGGCTAGGTATGCAACATTTCTGCCCATAAAAGGAGAAGTGTAAAAAAAGTAAGGTTCAGGATAAAACCTAAAAATAATCAAGGAAATTCTAAAAAGTACTCTTACTCTAATGATATGCAAGCCAGGGATATATTAATCACATTTCTCTGGACTTCTACATGGCCATCAGTTTGTCTAAAGCCTCATTATGTATCAGTATTAGTCTTGGTTCTAACCAATGCTAATAGAAGTATATATTTAAATTATTTAAAACGGTGCTTCCCAAATTCCTTTGCTAAAAGGTTATGCTGAATGTATATTAAGCAAATGAAATGACAACACTAAATCTGCTCATGTACCTCCATTCCTTTGCGAATACAATAATGCCTTTTCTAATTTGTTCATTTCAACTGTAATCTCCTGAAGTTCAAAATTTAAGAAATAGTTTCATTATTATTACATTTAACACTATTACATGACATAATTTGGTTTTAATGATCAAATTTTAATGTTTCTTAAAAAAAGACACCTTGGAAAAAGTGGTCTCCTGCTGATATAACAGAAACATTATTTTGCTATTATCATATCTGTATAAGCAAATGATGATACTTTCTATTTGTCATAGTACAATAACTAGACTAAGAACAGGTCTTCCAAGAAACTCAAGATTTAGTTTTAGATAACAACTTGTATCATCTCTAAAGACTCTGCCAGAGATAACAATACATAAGTCAATAATACAAAAAAGTGCAAAGGAATATATATTTTGTACAAGTTACTTTGTTATCAAAAGGGTAATGGCTATTTTTATTTACATACATACTATTAAAATCATTTTTAATATATGAAAAAAGAACATTTTGCACTACAGAGAGTTTGGCTCTAAAGAGCCTTAGTTAAATAATATTTTCTAGTTGAAATGTTATACACATGAGGAAAATCAATATATTTCAACCTCATTACATTTTCTGAAAACAAAAGTATTTTATAGTGGGTCCTAGAAAAAAAAATCAATCTAAATGATATGAAAGGAGTATGCATGTCCATAAAAAATTCTGGTTATTTAAATTAAAAACATCCCTCTAAATTGGTATGATTTTACTCTTTCCATTTCACTTAGTGTAAACTACTTACTACCATTTTTTGTTGTTAGTGTATCAAAATGTGATGATTGGAATGAAGATGGAAGAAAAAAAAAAACACCACTTGCTCAAACAATTGATATCAAATCCAAATAACAGGCCTTAAAAATATTCTTCTCTTTTATAGCAAATTCTATATGCTTTTCCTTGAATATTTTTTAAAGACTAATAAATTGCACACATGTGAAGTTTAGTCCGAGACCATTTCAAGAGTAAAACTTTCCAAATGGCAGAGCTAATTCTTGGAAAAGTTGACTCAAATCAAGTGAAGAGTGATGCAGGGATTAGCCAAGCAGAAAATAGCATATGTGTCACCATTCTTATGAGTTGAAATGAAATGGATAAAAACCAAACTAATTGATTTGTAAATGTCATTTTGAGGTTACAAATATTTCTCACAAGCCCAAGTGTTCCTCAGATTTAACTCTCATCATTCGTTTTTCATTCTAAGATTACCCTGGTTAATACGGAAGAGCATTTCCACATCGTATTGTATAGTCCAAGTGAAAATGATGGTACAACAGTACTATATGCAAAAGTCAGTTAGAACCAGCATGATTTTTTTATTCCTTTAAAAAGAACATCTTCACTATGTCATTCACAAGAAAAAGTTGACAAAGTATTCTCTTAATGTAGAAAGTACGTGGATTGGCAAATAAACCAATTTGTTTGAAACTCAGGGAAGCAAACGATGAGAACTACAGTGCATATATTTTGTATGTCTTATAGGGAAATCATAATAGAAAGTGAATCATCTGATTCACAATAGAATATATTCTGAAGGAGAGAAACCTTTTATATCTATGAGCATAAAGATGCATAAATTATTAAATACTTTTACCCTAGTAGTAGTATTTATTTTTGCATTTGTTAACTTTTAAGCACACCAGAAACATCTTGTAAAATCGCTTATAATAGTGCAACTGCTATTCATTTTAAAAAGCAATTCAACTTAAAAACAAACCTCAGGTCTCAAAACACCAGTTAAGGCCAAATACAGCATAACGAAGTTGATATATATAAAATATGAAAATCTCCAAATTATATTACAATGACTTTTTAATTTATAAATCAACCCAATCAACAAAGCATATGTTTAAAATTCTAAAAACATCTTTAGCAGGTATTTCTTAAGCCAAATGTAATTTCAATCCCCTAATAATAAAAATCTCCCCAAACATAAAGCAAAATGTTTCATTAACCTCCCAAGGGGAATATTAGATATGAAATGAAAATGGCTTTGGAGAATATCTGACATCGTCATTCATAATCTAAAGAATCAATATTTGGTTAAATAAAAAATATGAATTTCCCAAATGTAATTACCATACAAGGCATGAAGGAAGTCCATGAATCTTCTCTGTTAGGCACACAGAAGAGAGTATCCTAAGTCTTAGATTCTAAAAGGTACATTCTGATTTGTGACTAACAAATCAGTAAATAAAAAGGTTTATGATTTAGTTAATACTTTTTCTTTCAATTACCATTGATATGATTACTTGAAAAATACTGAACAAGAATTTTCAAACGCATATTTGGGTACTTCCTTAACATACTGGCAGAAATTGATAATCTAAAAATATAAGATTTATGCTGAATCCTCATCTTGTTGACAGCCATAAATAAATTTTAATAAACCATTTTAGGAAACAGAATTCTCTTTTAATTGGAAGCCTTTCCATAAATAGAAAGTGTTTCAGATTGAAGATGAAACCATAACCAGTAGTTTGATCTCTATTAATCAGCTTGTATCTCATATTATATTTGGTTGACTTTTGTCAATTTCAGATATTATAATGGTATGCCTATAGCCTAGATGATGTGCATTTCAACATGCACTTTCTGTTTTGAACATATGGAATTGTGTATATAAGACTATTTTCTCCTATAAAATACATTATTTATATAACTGCCCTTTTCTAATTACAGGCTCATCAATCTACTTACTGATTATGAAGTGGATACTGATCTAGGTAACTGCACTTCATCAATTCAAAGAAAGACTTAGAGATCAAAAGCCATTTTACCACTTAATGAGAAAAATATCTATTTTAAGTTACCCTTACTATTTTATGGAAGGATAGGGCACACACAAGAATAACTACAGCATATATTCCAGGTAAGGGGAACTGACTACCACATGTGGATTTAATGATAAACAAACCATATACTGTAGCTCTTATTCTCAGGGGTTAGAGTTCATATTTTTATTACATCTGCCCTCTCTACCTAAATGGAATATGAAAGAAAAAAAATAACATGTAAATCAGTACTAGAAGTCAATAGTGAGGTAACCTTTCCTCATCCTGCAAAACAAGGAGATGTGATTGATACAATTTCTTCCTTACAGCTAAACTGGGGCAGGAGGGATGTTAATCATCTACTAAAACAATGAAAAGAGGTTATGGGAGTCAGTGCTCAGCTATGCATTATCTAAAGGAAAAGAAACATTTCTAATGAATTTAATCTGATTCCAACCTGAGAAACACATTTGCACTGTTATAATTTTCCTTGCCAAGTACATGTGCTTACTAAAAGTGATATATTGGTCAATTAGATATGAGTATTCTGGTTCTTGTGATAAACATCTCATTTTAAATGATTGAATTTCCATTTTGATTGATATTTCCTTCTTTTTTTTTTTTTTTTGAGCTTGTTTAAAGCGAACCCCCACCCCTACCCCCACCACAGGGATCTGCTCTCAATAAGATGAGGCAATCAGGTTTCAGGACCTACAGCGTTGAGGCTCAGATTCTGGTTGATGAAAAATTCACCAGTGAAAGGCTATCCCCTGAGTTATTTCTGAGTTTTTCCTGAAAAGACTGGACCTGTCACCATGACTCAAGGATCTCCTTATTTGGAATTGATTCAATGTTCCAAAGCCCAGTAAATTATACAACCCTACCCAAATATCAGCTTGTATCATATCTCAGATATCAATCCCACTGACATTGCCTCTCCAACTTCTGTTTTTAGAGTGGAGTAAAGCCTCAAGAAAGAGAGAACAGAGTCTGCAATTTCAAATTTGTTGGTAAACACCAACAAAAAAGTGCCTCACAGGCCAGAAGAAAAGCAGAGGTCAGGAATTATTATTCCTGTAATCCATGTGTCTGGAGGGTATGCCTATATAGCACGACAGATAAGGATGAAATTCACTTAACTGTAATATAATAAAAATATAAATAGAGTGCTGCCTGTCAACTAAAGTAGAGAATGAATAACCATCCAATGGAAGACTTTCTGATTTAAATGGTAAACCATGTTTCCTTTTATGGATTATATGAATAAAATTGGCAAGAGTAGCTAATTAATTATAACTGATTAGTCTATCAAATCTCTCAATAGAATAAACAAAATATGAACTTCTTATAATTATTTGGAGTCGATGTACTCTAAATGTAGTACGCCCCATTCATGATGCATATACACTCTAAAGGCATTGATTTTTTCCCCAAAGTTTTACACTTTAGTTTCAAACATTGAGACTTTGAGAATTAAACTCACAAAGGACAATTCATAATACATTGCTAGAAGACAGAACATTTTAAATATACCTGAAATATAGAAAAACATATGATGCATGGTTTCTACTTCATGCTTACTTTGTGGAAATGTGTATGATGATAAACATTACACTATGTTAAAAACAGTGGTAGTCCAGAAATGTACCCACCTTCAGGATCCAGTAGTTTCTCTATGCCTAATTGATATTTGGCGATGTTGAATGCATGTTCTAGTCTTTGTGTGGCTGACTGCTGGCAAACCACACTATTCCAATCAAACAGGTCTGGTCTGAAACACACACATAACAACAAATATAAATCAATTGAGAACGTTTCATAAAATACACTTCAATTCTGATTTTTAATTGACAACCTATGCCCATAATCTTTAAGAGTCGAATGCTATTCTTCGTTACCACTCAATAATGTTTCTCATTTAAATTATGCCCAATTTTAACTGAAAATCCTTAATAAAAACAACAAAAAAAAGAATTTATTCTACCTTATCCAAGCAAAAATGTGTTAATCTCATTTAATCACATGTATCTGAATATCAGCCATTTGCCAGTAACTTCCAATTTTATAAACTTAGTCCAGACCTCTTACTTGAATTCCAGATTCTAGATTCATTGGCTCACTCAGTATGTCTACCTAGAGTCATCACAAGACTCGAGTGTCCAAAACTGAGCTCCTGATATTCATCCCCATCACACTCCCTCAAACTCACCTACTTCTCTTGCATTCTCTCTTCCTCAATAACCAATGACAGGTTCAAACTCACAATTGTTCAGAAGAGAAACCTTGGAGCGAACTTTGATGACTCCTTCACTGCCATGCAACACAGAGTTGGAAATGTATCCAAGAATTTAATCACTTCTCACTGTCCTGCTGCCATCGCTCTAATCCAAAACTATCATTTTATTTTGGATGTATTGCATGAGCCTTCTAACTGCTCCTGTACTTCCATCTATGCCTTCATCAATCTATTCTTAGCAGAGCTGCCATAGTGATCTGTTAAAATTTTTCATCATAACTTTCTTCTCAAATCCCTGCTATCTGGCTATCTGGGGAGTAAAAATCTTTTTTTAACCTTTAAGAAAATTTTTTTTATTACAGTTGGCATTTCATATTATTTTATATATGTTTCAAGGGTACAGCATAGTGGTTAGGCATTTATTTAATTTATGAAGCGGTATCCCCAATTATTCTAGTACCCACCTGGCATTACACAGTTATTACATACTTTTGACTATATTCTGTATGCTATACTTTACATCCCCATGACTGTTTTGTGACTACCAATTTGTACTTCTTAATCCCTTCACCTATTTCACCGAACCTTCCAACTCCCTTCCCCTAGGGAAACCATCAGTTTTTTTTTCTGTATCATAAGTCTGTAAAATTCACTGATTAAACTGTGATCTATAAGGCCCTACATAATCTGGTGACTCATTAACTCCTTGACTTTATTTCTTGCCTCTCTCCTTGTATTCCTCAAACAGGCTATATAGTTACCTGCATTTGCTGTTCCCTCTGCCTGGAATTCTCTTCCCCCAAATATCAACATGGCTCACACCTCCAGATCCATTGGGTTTTTAGTCAAAAGTCCTCCTCCCATCTAACAGCAATGTTCCCAAATCAAACTTACATATACTCATTTCCTTTCCCTCTCAATTGTTTTCTATTTTCCTCATTAGCATTACTACTATTTAACATTTAAATATTTTAACTAATTTTGTCTATTTATCTATTTTCCCCAGTAGAATTTAAAGTACAGCCTATTTTTTTTTTTACCAGTTTTGTTCACTTTCTAGAAACCCAGCCTAACCCATAGTAGGGCTTGATAAATATTTGTTGACTACACCAGACAACATACTATATGAATATCACTTTACTCGATAATAGAGAAAACACCAGGGAGTATAAAGAGGCAGTTTTTATACTATAATAATTTTAATGAGGAAAAAATGCATACATCAACATAAGTTAAATAAAGTTTAAATGAGAAAAATATAGATAATAAGATACAAGGTTTTCTGAAATCTGAAGAGGTCAAGAAAGTTTTTTGACTCTTGAGGAAGTTTTAAATGGTGGTCTGGGTTTAGATATAAGAAAAGTATTGAGAATAAATTTTAAGTTGTGTAGATATTAAAGAATCAAAGTTATTAGGGAAGAAAGAAGCAGAATGTGCTCAGTGAAGACCTCATAGGCCTGGCTTCACTGGGAAATTTCATTGAGATATGGTTAGGATGCGGGATGGGGATGGGTTTGCAAAAGGCCTTGGCTATTAATGAATTGAAATTTATCCCAATGACATTGGAAATCATTAGTTTAAGTGGTTCTTCACCTTTATTGGATCATAGATACCTTTGAGAATCTGATGAGCGCTATGAAATGTCTCCCCAAACAGATCCCTGTCCATATCTTTAAATAGAATTTACATAGAATTTTAGGACATTTATGTCTGTCCATAAACTCCTGATTAAGAACTCATCCTCTGCAAGGGAAGAAGTTACAAGAATGGGCTTAACTGTTATTTTCCAAAACCATAACTCAAAACAAAAATATGATTTTACTTCTCATTTGACTCTCACTTCCTTTTCTTTACTTGCTCCTAGTCTGATAATTTCACCAGAAATTTGTGCACTTCTTAGGAAATCTAATTTCCCCAATATACTCCAAGTTACCCAAAACAACTAACAATCTTTTACAACCTAATATATGCATCAATTCGGAGATGCTTCTAGTAGTGCAAAGACTATAAGAAATAAAAGTCAAATTCTAGACTATCTGAAGCAACTTGAATTTTTCTATGCAACCTCCATCCCATCTTCATTTCTTCATTTCCCAGTAATGAGAGTAAAGAAAAAAAAAAAACACATATTTAGGTGGGAGAGTACGGAAAACTAATTTTCTCAACAACAGTACTGTCATCAAGGTGAAACGAGCCTGATGAAAAATAATAGAATTGTTTCTGCATTTTAACCCTTTACTCTTTGAACTTTTCTCCTTTTCCTTGGTCATTAACTAATCACCTGGGTGAAGAGTTATCCAGGTCATGTAAACTATTTGAGCTTGAGGGTTTTCATTTAAAAAAGAAAGAAATGTACTGAATGGCCTTTGAGGTCTCTTCTAGTATTTGATTTACTCTAATCAATTGTTTTAAAACATTAAAATTCATCACTAACATTTTAAACACTATGAATTTCAAATGCACAAAGAATTGTAAAACTAACCAGCTGTAGAGGAAAGCCACACACCTTTCTATGCTAACCTGGACCGGAACTCATAAATAAGAATGTGTAACCAAGGATCACCAGTCTTTTGAGGAAACCAGCATATTGAATGAGACAACATGGCTGGCAGATAAGCAGAGTCCTCTTTATAAATTCAAATCCTGGCTCCACAACATACCAGCCAAATGGTCTTAGGTAAATTACATAACCTCTCTGTGCTTAAGTTTTCTAATTTGTGAAATGGGGCTAATCATTGAATCTATGTCATGAGAAATGGATGGGATATTTTATTTAGAACAGCACCTTCAAAATAATAATTGCTTAAAAACATTCATTTCTATCACTTTGTTCTATGGTTAATTATATTTATAAAATAAAAGCAATGCATTTTCAATTCATAAACTCAAGCCAGGAACACCCATACTTACAAAACAGGTACAAATGTTACAAACATTGTTGATACAAGAATGATAATATAATAACAAAATAGAAGGTGGAGAGAAGAAAAGAGGAGAAAGTAAATATAAGTGTGATAACTTCCTCCTTCTTCATATCCAGTAGTCAACAGATCTTGTCTAGACTTGATGAAAATACTGCACTGCTATCATTTTAACTAATACAGGCAACAATTACATAAAAAAGAAATGATTACAATATAGTAATCTCATTAGGAAAAAATGGGGATGAGAATTGAGGACCCCAAAAGGAAAGATCCATTTAATGTGAACCCCGAGAAGGAATCTATCTGCTGAGATGGATTCCCCATGGTCAACCTAGGGCCCAAATTTTATAAATAATAAATAATAAGATCCTAGTGGCCGTTTGCTGACAGTGGCTCCTCATATATTCTGTATACTGGGAAGAACCTCAGATTGAACTCTCAGCTTTCCACAGTCTGCCCCACTTGTTTCTGCCCTCTGAGTCAACCATGGCCGGGAGATCCTGGTTTTGTCTGTCTACCAACACACATAGACCTGCCCTATACAATCAGACCTAAATAATGTGGCTACCTCATTTAATAAAACGGACCTAATTGAGAACCTGGATAAGAGTATTAGCCATAAAAGGCAGCTTCCCCTTTGTTTCGGTGGATCATAATTTAGGTTGCTACCTGAAACTGTGTCTCCCAGGCTACAGCTCCTTTTTCTCAAATGAATGCATTTTTAGTCTATATTACAGTCTAAAATTACTATTGATTTACAGTTTCATATTAAGGAGTAAATCCATATACTGTCAACAAACTAATCAGGAAATAAAAATGTATACTCATGAAGACCATCAGAAAGGATAAACGAAGTTGTGGACCTAGTGACTACTTCTAGGAAGTAGGATGTGAGGGGATGGGTTTGCAGTCATGAAGACATATTTTTCCCCCTTTATTACCTCCCCATTGTCTGACATTGTAAAAACCATGTGGTATGTTACTTCTCTGGTAATAAATTAATCAATTAGGAAGAAAATTCAATTGCAACTTATCTGCATAATTATACTTTTGTTCTACCCACAGAAGTACAATCTGGCTTCCTTTTAACTGCACGGTAGAGTACTTTGTGTTTAATATAACACTATTAATTTCCTACATATTAAGATAAAATTTAGTCTTTAATAGGTATAAAACCACTGACATCCTAACCTTTGGCAAGACTCTTTGTCAATCCCTAATGCTCTAATATGAAATGCATGCCTTTGTTCTTCTATATAGCTTAGTCACTTAATTCTTGAAACGAGGACACCTCATGGCATTTTCAAGTGTACTAATGGCAATTATCTTGGAAAAAAAAATCAACCCTTTTTTCTTTAGATAAACAATATGAACATCTGTCAAAGACAAAAAGAAGAGGGAGATGGTTCATGAAAGAACCTTATTAACTGTTGAGAAACCTTTTGAAAAGTAATAATGTTGTGCATAAAAAGGTAGTTATGGATGATTCATTCAACATGACAGGAGAGAATATATAAATGAAGATATTTTGCGAGAAAAAGAGTGGGTCAGGTACAGATGCAGCAAGGCAATCCAGATATGTTTACTGTATTACTTACAAATATATTCAGAAATCATATAATAGAACATGAACAAATGTGTGTTAATATGCTTACAGGACTGAATTCTTACACTTGAGAAAAAAAAGTTAAAGAGCCAACAAGGACAGCATAATCTGATCCTCACTATCTCGTTCACGTGCAAATGTATACGAGATCAGAATGTTCAGGCCCCTACTGGGAGCATGTGGCTGCATAAGTGAGCACTGACTTATAATGCAGAATAAACATCTATATCCCTTCTCATCGGGCTGTATTGAAGCTGTGGAGTATTTTTCTTCATGTCATACCTATGAAAAACAAGATATGACTAGTATTTAACGTGCTCACTGAGTAAGAGGCTGCCTCCTTTAAAAATCAGGTTGCTAAGTCAGTCACCTGAAAACTCAGTCTGGATGGGGTTAATAAAACCCAGCTAGAACAAGGTGCCTAATAAAGGCACTTATTTAGAGAGTGCTTTGCTCTTGGATTGAGCTTTACCATGAAGAAAATTTATAATCTGGACTTTTCTAAAAGCAAGATTGTCAGAGGACAATGGTAGGCTTGTCAAGAAAAGAGGGATCAGAGTGAGAAAAGATAAGCTACACGGAAAATCAGGGAAGATGCAATCCAGTGGCATTTCAAACACAGTTAATAAGGCAATGTATTTGACCCTAGGGATTGGGCTGGGTAAAAGAGATGGATAATAGGAAAACTAAAAGTAGATATCTCTGAGAGTAAATGTTATACATATTATATATTTACATATTATATAGAATACCTACGAATGCATTAGGTACATGTCTTTACCATGTTATTTTGCTTTTTCTTGAACTGTTATTAATTCATTTACTGAACTTCTTTATGTATGAAAATACTAACAAGTATTTTGTTATCTTAGAAAATATATTATCATATGGAATAGAGTTAAGGACATTTGGTTCACTATATCACACTGAATTCTCTTTATGAAAATCCACAGATGAACTCTCTCATGCTTTATAGCAATTGCTTTGCTGTTCCAGAGCAATTGTTTCTTTTGATATTCTGAGCACTGAATCATAGATTTAATTGTGGTCTGCTCTTTGCCTTGGTTGCTAAGATGCTCAGAGCCTCTTTTAAGCCTGAAATAAAAAATATACAGGGCTTTATAGTGTTTGCTATCCAAGTGTGTATTGGACAAAAGAAATGTTTCTTTTTCTCATTATTAATCTGCTGATGTTATTTATTTGACTGCAGCCACTCATGAGATTTGGAACCATTTTTAGCTCTGCAGTCTGAACTCATACTAACACATTTGTATAGAAAGACCAACTGCATTCTTAGCAAAGTTAGAATATAACCTTGATTTTCTTACAGAATCCCAATTTCAAATATGTTGATCCCTCCCCCCACCATAGCCACATTCGTGCTCCAGTAATTTCGACATTTCAACAGCTAAATGATATAGCATATAAAAATAGAATAAAGGCCTTTTGAGCCATGCTTCTCTTGCTCAGGCCCACTTCCACGTCTGGAAGTATACTTTCGCTTTTAATAAAGCTTTTCTTTTCTGCTGTAAAAAATAATAAGATGAATATTCTTATTCAGTGCATAGTTAGATCAATATGGTCAACAAGCATCACACGTTGCATAGTGAGAAATGATCTGGAATGACATTGGAGACAAAACCGTCAGTTTCTAAACCAGTACTTATAAAAAAAAAAATCATTCAACGGCTCCAGTCTCCTTACCTATGACTGTGGATGAGCGCGTTCAAAGCCAGGCCATCAGACCAGCTGGTGGTGAAGTTAATGACATTAACCTGTGGATAATTACGAGTTGATTGTCGGACCCAGCTCAGGAGAATCTTTTCACTGTTGGTTTGTTGCAATCCAGCCATGATATTTTTCATTACATTTTTGACCTATTGGTAGAAAGAAATTTTCATAAGAAAATGCATTCCCGGAATAAGAAGTACACAAACTGGGGTGGCTCCATAGTGTAGTGGTTAGCACATCTGCTTTACACGCAGAAGGTCCTGGGTTCATGCCCCAGGTGGAGCCACAGACCATTCTCCAGGTGCACCAGGGCCCCTGGGGTGCGCCAGGCCCCAGGTGCGCTGTGAGCATGTGGGAGGAGACGGCCTCCCTTCAGAGATCCAGTTATTAAGGGGAGATGGCAACATCCATAGGTCAGGGGTGGAAATGGGGTGTGGGGGGAATTAAAGAGGTGGGGAAAAGTACACAAACTTATATGTGGGTGTCCTAATCTTCAGTAATAAATAATGGGGACTTTAGAGTCAATTAGTAATGAAAAGTAATAGATTCTAATGGGACTGAGTCCATGCTAATTAGTTAGGAGTCTTCTGATTGGTTGGTGTCTGTTATATGTCATTGATGATCATGTTTAATATCACTTCTGGATTCTGCCATGTTCAACTATAAATTTTGTTTTTAGATTTGCTCATCTTCTAACTTTCAATGGATATGCTAGAGAAAAAAGCGTGTAGAAAACATTAGACTTGCTCACCAAGGACTTAAGCTAACCCTTTAACTTCTTTACCAAAAACAAGCACAACAGGACAACACAGAGCCTGCGGGGGAGCGGAGGAAAGAGGGCAAGTAAGACAGAAGTCACCATAGGGCCAACCTGCCACGCCTTAGTGGTTTTTCATCTGCATTTGGGTCCTCATTTCATTCCAGGTGCTTTATCGAGAATGATTCTTCCAAGATTTTTTTGTTCAGGGTGCCCTAGTTCCCTCTTCATTCTTGAGGCTGGGAGAAAACTGGCCTTTGCCCTATCCTCTATGAAGGGGTGGGTCTTGATGCCCTTAACTGGCCCCTCACTCCCTTGGAGACCATGTTTTTTGGAGACATGACTAATCTGTATCCAAGACTGTTTCATAGAAAAACTGTAAACCAGGCCCAAAATATCAAACAATGAAATAACAGTGACAGTGTCCAGGTTAGCTGGGCAGGCCCAGACAAATTTTCCTTTTCCCTGGGGTCCCCTCAGCAAGTGAGAAGTCCTCCTGCTCAGGACAGTGGCTTTCTACATACCAGAGCAGGTCTTTTGACCATGTCTGGAGAGGTGAGGTGTGCCTTCCGTGTTCATCTGAGGATCTATGCTGTGTATGTATCTTCAATGGGATTTTGTTGACTTTATATATTTTTTATACAATAGCATCTTCTTAAATAGCATTTCCTGTAGCCAGAAAGGCTTTGTAAACAAGTCAGAGTTCTGCATCTATTCCTCGAGCATTTTGTAACCTTTGTTCTACTTTGGCATGTGAATCTCTTATGCTGCTGAATTGGATTAAACCAGACTGATGACCACAAAAAAACAAAACACAAAAGAAGCCACAAAACAAAAACCAAGGTGACACATCCACAGCTTTAGGGGATAAATATTTCTTTCCTTTCTTTTGTTCACCTTTTTTTTTCTTTATTTTAAATAGGCAAATTCATTTCTATCTTCTTTGTTTCCATTTTGGTCAGTAAACACAATGTGCATTATTTTAAGTTATAGTATAAACCTAGGGGTTTCACCTTACTATAGTTTGTCCTTCTATTTTTACAACAACCTTTATGCATAGTTTAAAAAGGGGGATTACAAATGGTTAAGGAGCTGAATGAACACAATTCATTCATAGTAAAGGCAAAATTTAAACCTAGGCTTTTAAGTCCTGTGGGATACACATGGGGAGAAGGGGGAAATGGTGCAGAACATTCCAGATGCCCTAATGTGCAGAGTGGTTAGACAGTGCTAGGCCAAGGGGTGACATTTTGTGTGTTGGGCTCAGGAACATAACCATGAGACTGTGAGGAGGGCAACTCCAGCTGCTGCTTCTTGAGGTCACCCCTCCCTCCCAACTCACGAAGTCACCTATCTGTAAGGTGCAGGAATGAGGGTCTGCATGGCTCCATATGGCCAGTTGGAATTCTTTCCTTCCACCTTGTCTGCTATGGTGTTGCCTGTGGAGACCCCTCATTGGAGGAATTTGGCCTTATTCTTCAAAGTCAGGTAGAAGTCAGTTGCAAACATGATGGAAGCAAAGAAACCCAATACCCCAGCTGCTTTGGAAGCACCATCCAAGGATTTTGCAACAGCGGTGATGGAGATGGCGAAGCAGATGAGGGCCACCGTGACACAAGGCAGGACGTCCATCATGGGCCAGCACAAGCTCTGCCATGTGTCTTTCAGACACATGGCATCAATAAAGAGGAAGTAGAAGGCCAGCAGAAACTCCGGCCTGGTCCAACGAGGAAGGTAGCTGCTGATGACATCAGGTAGGTAACAAAAGAGATGAGCAAGACATCCAACGTCGCCAGCAGAAAGGGGCCTCTGAGCAAGCAGAGGAAGGCCTCTGTGGGTACACACAGCCAGGGGATGCACAGTCCTGGACAGCCAGCCAGATGTGACGAGTCAGCTGGCTCCGGGTCATGGTCAGAGTCTGGGGGCCCATGGCTGTGGCAGCAGGGCCCCAGGCTCTGTCATGGCCACCCTCCACCGTGGAGGGAAGCAGAAACCCAGACTGTACTGAAGGAGAAAAAAGCCAGACTCTTGGTTGTATTTTTTATTATTTTCTGAACATTTTCTTCTCTCCTAGGCTTAGTGCATGTGCAAATGCCATTCAGCAGGTTGTTGTATTTCAAAGTTTCATTCTTCTTATCAATCTGATGCCAAAATCCATTCTAAACCTTTTTTCTAGTTTTCAAGAATGCAGTGACACCTCATTACAAAACAAACTGTCTACATATTCTATTACACGAATAATTACTAGGCTACTTCTTTAATATAAGTCAAGCTCCTTATTATATATATACTTGAAGGAAGTATATAAGTAATTATGATTAGGTTTTACCAACAAGGGCTTTCCTTTTTTTTTTGGTTAGTATAAGGTCTATATACCACCCACCATTCAATCATATGATGAATATTTATCGTGTTCTTAATATGACATTTTACTTTTTTTTAATCCATGCAGAAGTTAACAAATGCCTCTGGGGAAAACACATATTTTAACATCTCCAATGTTAGTCATCTTTTTATAAGAGATTCAATGCAAATTTTAGAGTAGTCTATTAAATCTAACTTTAAAATATACTTGAAAAGGATTTAAGATGATGTTTAGTAAATGTGATAATGATTTAAAGATATGAAATCTTTGCATATGTTTGTCACTGTCTCTTGATAGCTAAATCTATTAGTTAGAAGATTATCCAGTTTTCTTAATTCCTTCCTGACCTGCTTATTTAGCTAGTCACTCACTGAAAAAATAGGTCAAATAGTTATGTAACATATATAATTTTTCTCATCATTTTCTAAAGCTATAAAGTACACACCCTTGACAGATGTGTACTTTGTGTCTCATGCTGAACCACGGTTAGAATCAGCAGATACTGGCTCAGTGGTAGTGATATATTTGCACTGATCAGGCACCCCTCCTGTGATGAATGGGATTCATTTGTGAAATGCTTGGCCAGAGTGCCCTCTATACGCATAATATAAAAGGGCAACCCAGTATTCGATCTAAAACTCCTTTAGCATCATTATGTCACTAATTCAGCTATCAGCCTCAGCCTCGTTGGTATTGCTTCTACTTGAATGCAAATGTTGCTAAGAAAAAAAAAAGGGCAATATGAGATAGTCATTTCTTCTTTTCCTACATAAAAGACTGTCACCAAGAAATCTTTATTAAGGATCAACCTTTAATCAGACTGAGCTGGTCCTAAGGTGAGTTTTTAAGCAGAAAAATTTTCCCCACTCAAGGCTTACTGTCTTTAAGAGAGAAGGAATCAATTTAAACAAATGTGTGTGTACATACAGCTATATATCTGTTATTAAAAGGAAAAAAAATGTCTTTGAGCAGTGATTTCAAAAAGTGGCTAGAGGTTAACTGGACAAGGAAGGTCTGATGTTGTACAAATAATAAATAATATCAACTTTCCAGTGTGAAGTAGCCCCGAAGTTGAGAATTTTCCTTTGAGTTAGCTAGCAAAGATTGAGACCTGACCTCTGATAGCACAGCACTCTTAAGAGGATATGTTTTTATCTCAAGCTGGTTGTCAGAACCAAGCTGGCCACCCTAGAAAGGATGGTCTGCACTTAAAAAAGAAAGAAGAAAACAATGCTAAAACACGTTGTCTACTTCACAATTCTGTCCAAAGCTACTTACTCCTAAATATAGGCATTATTTTTCAGGCTAACAATTTTAAATGGAAATTCGGAAAACAACAACAGGGGAGATAGGGTTGACATTTCTGAGTTTTTACAAGTTCAAAGAGAAGTCTTCCACAGCACTATTAATAACATAGTAAGTATGCAGCACTGGAACAAAAGATTCACATCTTTCCATCTTTTAATGTCATTCATAATCTGATAGATCTGGAAAGTACATTAGGTTGACCAGAGTGTCCTTTAATCTTTGCTGAGATTCAAGGGCTTCTTCGACTATTCAGTAGGAAGGCAAATATGTACTCTTGGCAAAAATATCTTTTGGGATTTTTGGGGTTATGATGACAGGTATTGAGTGGGAGAATTTTTTTTTTTTTTGAAGTGTGCTTAGTAGTTTTAGCAGAACAGGGCAGTGTGATAGAAGAGATAAGATAAGGAGGCAGAGGCTGGGAAGAGTCTGGGTCCTTGCAATCACAAAGATATAGTGATTCAAGGACATAGATGGAAAACAACAGAGGTCTCAGACAAGAAAAAGCTGCAAAAGCATTCCTTCTGGTATTCTTGGTTATAAAAGCCCCCTCTGAGTGCTAACAATAAAAAAGGAGTAGGCCCACAAGCAAATGAAGAAATATCAAACAGGGTAGTTTTAAAACTCTCTTGCATGAGTTGAGATGGAGTTGGAAAGGGTTTTGAGAAGAAAAGAAAGGGTGAGATCATGAGACATAGTGTTATGTGGTTAGTCAGACATGAGAGACAGGGGGACAAAGGAATGGAAGCCCAGCCCAGAGACAGCCCAGAGACTACCAGAAGCTCCCCATTTGTAGTTAAGGATTACTCCTGCATCCTGAGGGACAAAAAACTGGAGGGCCATAAACCTATATTTGGTTTAATCTGAAGGTACTACCCTAACCTGCCCACAACCTCAGCCTCATTATACCATCATTATAACATCATTTATTGCCAGGAAGTTCATGAATCTAATTATAACAGACTGAATTCTGGGTAAGCACATGCGAAGTTGGCAGAGAATTATATGGCAGCCAAATATCAATTAAAATGACCTCACCTGCCGATCACTTAGGAACGCCTTTGTAACCACCTACCTCGGTCCTAATATAATACAGACCTCCCCCTTCCACGGGGTTACAGCCTTCTTTCTTTGCTTTAACCTGCTCCTCACAGGAAGCATATTTTCATTTCCAAGTGGTTATAGCTAGTTTTACGCATGACCCATTTCTACTTCAAAATGCGCCTCTAATAAATATTACCTTTCATAACTCTCACTGTGCTGGAATTGTCTCTGTGACAGTGAAAAAACCTGAGAATTTCCAGTGTTACTGGGACAGCGCTGGAGTTCAGATTGCCCCCACAGTAACAACAGTTTTGGTGATAAATACAATTAAAATCACCTTTGGGGGCTATGGGCAGGGCTAAGTTCTCCTGCTGGCTTTGTCACAACCAAAATCTGTGCAACTCAAAGTGTTTTCTGCAAGCTGGCATCCCTCCATGAACCATTTTTTTACCAGGTCATAAGATAAATAAAACAGTTGATAGTCCATCAGAAACTTCTGTAGTAATTTTACAAAGTCTATTTATGTCTGTTGACTTACATAATAAAAAAAAAGAGGCTTGCCTTTTATTTGTATTATTTCACTTCTATAATGCTTCAGTTTTATTGTAATTTACATACAATGGAAAAGGGGGCAAACTGTTTTTTTTTTCAAGATAGTTTGAGAAGTACTGAGCAACTGAAGTAAACCAGTTGGGTAGGTTTCCTGCGTTGCCTTGCTGGGTTTATTTGATGCTGTTACTGTATGAAAAGGGCCAGAATTGGGAATCTTGGGCTCATTTGAGACTTTTATGAGCTAGTCTCTATTGTCAGCCACTATGGTTGTTCTCTATTTCCATGTTGCTGTGAACGAGGATGGAGCCTGTTCAGGGTGTTTAGAATAAAAAAGATATGGGGACAGAAACCAATTGGGAGAACAATATGGCTGTAGCATTGAGTGTG
Organism: Eonycteris spelaea; assembly: GCA_003508835.1. NCBI lineage: Eukaryota > Metazoa > Chordata > Mammalia > Chiroptera > Pteropodidae > Eonycteris > Eonycteris spelaea. The sequence continues at coordinate 2,293,090 of PUFA01000228.1, forward strand.
TACAGCTCTGGCCTACATGCTGTCTGACTCTGAGCAGGACCAACTATAATTCAAGGTAAAAGTCAACTCTACTAAATGAAGTAGTGATATCTGCTACGATAGGGATGGGCCTCAAAGATGATGCTCAATGAAGGAAGGCAGATATAAAAGAAGACACATTATATGATTCCATTGATATGAAATATCCCAAAAGGCAGACATATAGAAACAGAAAATCGATTAATGGCTGCCTAGGGTAGAGAGAGGGAGTGAGGCGTGACTACAAATGAACACGAGTTTTATTTTTAGAGTGATGAAAATGTGCTAAAATTAGATTGTTGTGACAGCTGTACAACTCTAAATATCCATATGAATTGGGGGTGGGGGAAAATGATTCCATCCTCAAAACAGTTTGAGAAGCATTGGGCAACAGAACTAAACCAGTCTGGTATCCTTTGAATTTTACACTTAGAACAGGGAAATTTATGATATATACATTACATTTCAAAAAAAGCTGCTTTATAAAAAAATGATCTTTGCTAGTAAAAAGAACAGACATCTCAACTATCCTCCAAATTCTTAAAATATGAATGAAAAACTCTAAGCAATCGAAGTTATTCATATAATTCACCTCTAATGAAAACGGTGCATTGTACTGAGTGTTTTATGGGTATTATCTCATTTAATCCTGACAATACATGTACATGTTAATTATTACTTTTTCTATTTTGACAGTGAGGGAATTATGGTCCAGACAGGGATGGCATTATATCAAATATTACTAAGATGGTAAATGGAGGAGTTAAAATTTGAGTTCATGTTAGTCCGACTGAAAAAAAAAATGTAAATTCTTTCCACTAAACCAAATGACCTTTGATCTATTTTGCAGAGATCCAATAAATGTAGACATTCAGAAGACCCTATGCTGAGATGGTTCAGCAAAAGAAATGTGATTTCCAAATCAGATAATGAAGTCAGTTTATATGTATAACATATAACTCACACAGATAATCATATCCCACTAATTTTTATTGGCATTAATGTTAATTGAGAATATACCAGATTCACAAAGTCTGATTCATCTGGTAGTGATTAACAGGAAAAATATCTTTCTTTTTACAAAACTATGTAGATTCACTTTTAGGTAAGTTATAGAAGATGCATATTTGTGAAAAATATTTTTATTAACCTGTTGATGAGACTTATCTTTTTTGCTTCATCTCTATTCAGCAAAATAAAATTGTGAAAAATATTCCTGCAAATGCGCTGGAACCTTTTTTTTTATAATATGCTGTTCCTTCACATCTCAAATGACCTTAGTTGAGCCAATTTAAAAAGAAGCATTATGGAGATGGGCTTTATATCGTTAGGGATATATATATATTATATATATATATATATATATATATATATATATATATGTTTTGCAGGTCAAGAATAAAAATGAAAGAAAGAATCGCCAACATGTTACCCAAAAAGGACACATTCATCAGGATTCTTACCTGCCAGTGGAGGATTATGTTCCAAATCAAACCAAGAGTCAGTTTGTGATTTCCGTCTACTATGTCAGTGCTTCCGATATTCACTAAATCAACCTGTTGAAGATAAAGGGAAAACATTTGAAGGAAGGAGACAAAGGTAATTGTTTTTAGCTATTTTCAGAGTCTAAGCAGCATCACCTCTTTTTCTAAAATAATCTAAAACTGAAACAAAATGCATTTGTAAATGCACTTTCTGTCACAAACAAGTGCCCCCAAACGAATTTACAAAGAGATAAGAAATGAATGTACTTTTAATTGTAAATAGATTAGTAGAGATTAAAGAGGCCAAGCAGTATCTCGAATAATATGTGTAACAATGATAACTCATAAGGAATGCCTAAAATTAAGATATGCTTCCTAATATAAAACTGAACCCCCCCCCAAAAAAAAATTCCATCAGTCTTTTTATCTAACTCAGAGGAATGCTATTATAATTAGAGGTGACTATTTTTGACTAAAATGCCCTTGCTTTAGAAGAACGTATTAGAAATCTAATAAATAATGGAGCTAATGGCCAACTCTCTTTTATCTATTCAGGACCGGGTTTGAGAATCAAAATCTGTCCGGGCTTCATTTTTCAAGTCAAATCCCCTCTCCTGTCCACATTAACATTTTTGGGTGAAGTCAAGTTAAACACAAACATCAGGCAAACGAGCACACGAAAAGATGGTCAACATTATTAGCCATTATGAAAATGCAAATTATAACCACAATGAGGTAGTACTACACACTTATTGTAATGGCTAAAATCAAAGGTATAGTGAGAACATCAAGTGCTGATGAGGACCTGGAGAAAACAGATTACTAATAAATTTCTGGCAGAAATATAAATAGTACAGATACTATTTTGGCAGTTTCTTACAAAGCTGAGCATGTGCTTATCATATAATCCAGCGATTGAGCTCTTGGGCATTTATTGAAAGCCAATAAATCTGGTATTTATACAATATTCTATATGTAAGTGTTCATACCAGCTTTATTTGTAATAACCAAGAACTAGGAACAATTCACATGCTCTTCAAAGGTGAATGGTTAAACAAACTGTGGTATATCCATACCATGGAATATCACTTCACAATAAAGGGGCATGAGCTATTCATATGCACAGCAACTTGGGTGAATCTCATGGAAATTATGCTAAAAAAACAAAGCCAACCTCAAAGGGTTACATGCAGTATGATTATATATGTATATAATGGCAACTGCTACTCTTACTCAATGCTAAAATATATTCCCTATCATTCATCTTAATTTTCCAAATTTTACTGAAACTTAAAAATATAAAGCTATCTGGGAAATCCAAGTGAAAACAATAAAAAGGCTACCCTACAGTTTAAATGTCAAATCACTCCCACTTACTCCTCACATACACTTATTTGTAGGTTCGATGGATGATTAAATACTTAAATTTATTTTTGTATCCCGAATGCATAAAAATTATTGGTTGGTTGGCTTAAATAAATGATACAGAATAATGTAGAATCATTTAAATAAGAATAAAAGATTAGGATTCAAGTCCACAGATGAATTCCACAGAAAATTTATAGTAGAGAATATTAGCTATCTATGCCATAGATTAGATGTAAGGATGGTATCATGCGCACTTTACAGAGAAGTAGCATATCAATAGATATTTCAGTAAAGTTCTACTGAAAAGCAGATAAAAGGAAGTCCTGACATGACAGACTTTGACTTTCTTGGGTACAGAAAAGTCAAGGTAATACTGCCACTGTAAGACATTGCATGTCTACTTATTTCTGCAATGCAGATGTTTTTCATTAGACAGCTTAATTTCATGAGTATCCCATGCAAATCCTCCCTAATTCAGTATGCTATCATTAATAATATTTCAAACTATTGGGCATTTACATAAACTGGTTCTACAGCAGATAATCATTTGCTATAATATTTTCGTTTTAATTATACGAAGTAGAATACAAGTTTCTAGAATTTATTAGGGAAGAAAAAATAGAGAACCCGGGGGAAATTAATAGCTCAAGAGCAAGAAAGTACCGTGGTTTACATTTCATTTGGGGATTCCTCATGTGGCAGTAGAGGCATTGATGTCAGTCACTGATGTACTTAGAGCACAAAAGGGAAAAAAAAATATTCCTGTTTTCTGGAACTTGACTGTAATAAAAGTGATAATCAGACCATGCATTGTTGAAAATTCAATTATTTAAATGGAGAAGATGTGATTTTTTTAGGAAACAGACTTACACTGAGGGAATCACTGCTGGGAGTTATGCTTGAACTTGCCATAGGGATTATCCTGGGGAGACTTAGAGCAAACAACAGCCCCTATTCATTATCCTCATAAAATCCCTCCTAAGATCCAATCTCAATTATGTTCAGGTACTGTGCTCATCTCTGAATAAAGAAGAGTAAAGTAGAACCCTTAATGTAAAAAAATCATAAGCTAATAGCAGGCCACATAATAAAAACTCATTAAAATCAGGTAGGATCCAGAAATTCCACTTCTGAATATGGGCTCAAAAGAATAGAAAGGAAGGACTCAAACAGATATTTGTAAACCAATATTCATAGCAGCATTATTCACAAAAGCCAAAAGGTAGAAACACCCAATTGTCCTTAGACAAATGAATGAGTAAATCAAACATGGCGCACACACACACACACACACACACACACACACACACACACACACACACAATGGAATACTTTTAGCTTTAAAAAGAAAGGAAATTCCAATACATGTTACAACATCGATCAATCTTGCAAACATTATGCTAAGTGAAATCAGCCAGACACAAATGACAAATATTATATGATTTCACTTACATTAGACACCTAGAATAGTCAAATTTATAGAGAAAGAAAGTATAATAGAGGTTACCAGGGATTAGGGAAGATGGGATTAGAGAGTTATTGTTTAATGGGTAAGCGTTTCAGTTCGGGATGATGAAAAAGTTCTGCGGACGAATAGTGGCAATGATTGCATAATTAATGCCACTGAATGGTACACTTAAAAACTGTTAAAATGGTAAAGTTGTTATATTTTACCACAATTAAATTTTTTTTTAAATGAAGCCATTGGAATGTGTGTGTGCGCGCGCACGCACACACACACACACACACACACAAACCAAAGCCACAGGCAATATGTAAAAGGATGTGCATGGATATGTTCAAACAAAACTTATTTATAACCACTGGGAAAAAATTAGGTAAGCAACTGTGTCTCACAGAGGGTCAGTAGAGAAAAAGAAACTACTGTGACAAGATAAGCGAAAGAAAGAGGAGATATCCAGCATTGAATGAATCTGTAAAGGAATATAAAGACTGGGAGAAAGAAAGGGGAATGTGGGGAAGGCATGACCAGAAGAAGCACCCACAAGATTAAAGATGTAGTAACAAGAGTAAAGGGTATTACCTGACTGGGAATTAGAAGTGTTGTTCTCAGGGACAATGTGTCATGGGGTGAAGTTGTTAAATAATCTGGTGCAGAATTATAAAGTCTTCAAAACTCAAGGAATGCAAGAAATGAATAGTAGGGAGAGGTGAGGGTACCGTGAAGTAGAGAAACAATAGTACCAGAAAAGTTGAACAGATCTGGGCTAATTTTTATAGGCACTGAAAAATAAAGTAGCGAAGATGAATTATAGATGTCTCATAAACAACTACGAGGAAGTTTAAATCTTTGTCAGGAATGACAAAGTTTTTTTTCAATTTTGAACTCTAAGAAATGTGTATTTTATCATAACATACTGCATTTTAATTACAACTTTACAAGAGATTTAGCGACTACAGTAGAGCCATTTCTTTTGTTAACCTTCAATAAACAATAAGAGCATAGTATTAAATCTTGGTTTTGTGGAGCTATTCTGCAGATGATTACAGCAGTGCAATTCAATTTCCATGACTTTCGGTTGATTCACAATTATATTTTGTGAGTTTACTTTTTTATTACCAGTGTTACTCACTATATCATTAGATCCAATAGGGCAGGGATCACCAGTTTAGTTGATGGTCCTTCCTTGCCCTGGCATGGTTTATAATCAGTGTTTCACTTACATATTCTCTATTGTCTGTGCCTTAGAAGGTTACCCTTATTACACTGCAATTAGTACCAGTCATCATTCCTTTCTAAAGAAAGGTCCAAAAGTGATGAAGTCGTGTTGCCATAAGTGGGCATTTTGTCATCCTATAGTTGGGATGTAAAAAAACCATCACCATTTTTTGAGTGGTAAACCATATGCTAAACTTTGTGTTGTTTTCTATGTATGTATATGTGCATATATAACCTCATTTTTATTCTTTTTGGAATTATTTTTATAGATATGACCAATAAATATATTATTTTACACAAATGCATGAGTGAGATCTCACACGTGCCTCTCTCCTGTTTTTCTTGAGATGAGTTTTTTTTTCCATTTTGCTTGCTCCACTTTCTTCCTCTGACGTCTTTCCTTATCTGATCTAAAAAACTACTTGCATATATTTCTCCCTATTCAAATGATCAGTGTATGTGTGAATTAGCATGTATGATATCATATAAACACAAATCTATGGGGCTTTATGTTATACAAAAATGTCATATTATTCAGATTCTATCTAATATTGCTTTTAACAAAAAATAATACCTTTTATTCATTCATTTGAAAGGCTTCTTAATATTTCATAATTTAGATATATCATATTAAGCCAGTGCCGTGTTAATGGACATTCAGTTTGTTTCTAGGGTTGTGATATTTGTTTTGTTTTGATTTGCCACTTTATATAATGCATATGCACCCTCAAATACTGATGGTTCTACTATTATAATAGCCGTTTCCAGGAATGTATCTACTAGATCAAAGGAGATATATATTTTTAATTTTAGTAGGTGTTTCTTTATTAAAAAGATTTAGCATTTAATATTTTAACCAGACATATATAAAAACAATTCCCTTACCAGTAATGGGTGTCTGATGAGTAAAAAGATATCACATTGTTAATTTATTTCCATGATTCCTAGTACATTTGGAATATCTTTTTGTATGACTGACCATTACAATTCCATCCGTGAATTGTCTGTTAATATGCTTTGTTCATAGCTCTTTGCAACCAACAACTAACATTTACTGACTATCATGTGTGAGATATGGTTATAAATTTCACATAGTTCAGCATAATAGAAATTTTACATTTATATTCAAAAGTCTTATGCATTTAATATTTAATATTATGCTTATTGACTGTTGGTAGTAAAGTTATTCTGACATCACAAAAGGAATTGCAGATTTTTATATTTCTATATGCTCTCAAATAACTTTTTAATGTATCCAACCTATTTTTTGTTCTCTATTTTGAATCCCCTATTCTTTTTTTTTTCTATCTTTAAGAAAATCAAGGCTATAAAGTTCTCTCTGAATATAGCTTTCAGTCTACCCACATCATCATTGCACTGAAAGTATCAGATAGTCACCAGTTTACATACATTTTACAAGAGGGAAATAGTCTCACAGATACACAAAGCTTCCACAAGGTCAGATTTAAAATCAGGTTTAAACATGAGAGATAATTCCTTAATTGAATCTAGAGAATTCTTCATGAGGTGCCTTAATAAGCTCTCTCTAAATTAATAAATATTGCACAGCACCATGTTGACAAGAAATATTATTTGCTTTAATCATGGTTTTGTCTCTTGCTGTACATATCTTCTTCAAACTACCAAGGAATATAAGATATAACAATAATTAATAATCACTACACTCAAGAAGGGGATGTATTTGTTATGCATGAAGGGGATTGGTCAGGGTTTTTATATTACTGCAAAATGCCTCCTTATTGACAGTGTAGCCCATTTCGACTCAAATTCTCATATGCTTGGTGTTATGCCATATTTCTTATGACATAACCATAGATATTGTATTTGTTAAAACCAATACTAGCTAATCTTATATAATCATCACCATACTTTACAATGGCTTCTCTCTTCTTTTACATTTTTTTTCTAATATATGCTTCGAAATTATATCTTTTAAGGATTCTCAGTCTAATTTATAAATAACTATGAAAAGGAGAAACAACAATCAAAATATGTTAATATCTATGTTAAAGGAATAATTATGTCTGCCTAGTATGTAAAACAAAAAAACATTTATATGACACATATGTTAATTAATGGACTCAATGTAAGTGTGTGTGTGTGTGTGTGTGTGTTGTGTGTGTCAGTGTTGTGACAAGTACTAGATAGCAGGAAATTCAATACTGAGGTCACTAAGGATGCCCAAAAATGTGTTTTCCTGTTTTGCAGAATGAAAGCAACTGATACCAAATAGATAGGTGTGAAAATTGATATTGTATGCGAAAATTAAATAGCGGTATTGAATTTTGCAGAATCAAGTTCACCTACACGTGAATATTGGTTTTAGTTGTTCCTGTAAACAGGACTAAGACTCTACACATGAAGTAACATTAGATTCTAGTTCAGAGTTGTGCTATGTTTTCTGTGGAAGATGCTTTATTCAAACACAATTTTGGAGGATAAAGAATTCTCAACATTTGCCTTGACATAACGGAAACTTATTATGATGATTCCAGTTTATATTTCAATATAAACTGAGAAAAACATCTTTTGATTAGGATGAGCAGGCTGCAAAAAAATGCACCTAGGAAACCTAATGAATTGGGTTTTGGAATAGTTTGCTAGTATCCATTTTATAGATGTGAGGCTATGAATTGAAGAAAATTTCCACTCTGTTGTCACAGTAGTACTTAGCCTAAAATATTTGATCTTCTACAAAACTATATATTTAGTAGTTTATGATTAATATATAACTATGTCAGAGCGTACTGATATTTCCTGATACTCTACATCCTAGATGAACTTGCTAATCACTAGACTATAAAGAACAATTCTCTCCCATTGCTTATTCAAGACAGCAATGTTTCTTTGCCCCAGGTTTTATTTTAACCCTAGTTCCTTCAGAGCGTGGATACAATTTAGTATTGTCAATATTTTTTACAAGCTAAATTTAGATATCCCATGGTAGCTATAATAAAAGTATATACATATATATAATTGATATATTTATACACATATATATAATTGATATATATGTATATATACATGTATACATATATATATAATTGATATATTTAAGATTCAAGAATACTTAAGAAAACCATAGCATTTAAAGTAAACCTCAAATATGATAGTTTAGTGAAAAATTACTGACCTGAAAAAGTTTATATTATTTTTAATTAGCTTCACAGAAAGAAGAAATGAGTTCATCGAACATAAAATGGTACACACTAACTTTAGAATGAGGAATATTTGACACAAAAATAATTGCAATAACCAGTCAAATAATGAAATTGAAAGTTCTTAGAGCAGAGCAGAAGGAAAGAGAGAAGAAAAAAGATAAATAAAAGCAAAGGAGTGATATTCCTGTGATGTCTCTGACAAAGTTCTGAGGAATAACGCTCTGACAAATTATTTCAGACTTTTTAAATTTTTGGTGGTGTCAGGGGGATGAAAAAACTTTTCCAGTTTCACTTTGTAAATCATTTAAGCATTTGCAGTTCTAACTTGGATGTTGTAGAAAGTTATATCTCATTCAGTAAGGAACCATCATCTTTCCAATAAATGATATTTGCCTCTTCTTGCCTTTTTAGACAACCACTGATAAGGACATTTCACAGCTACATGAACTAATAAAAACAGAAGGTCCCTCACATTTTTTCAAAGAATATGGTTCTTTCATATCATGTCAGATTTAAAGATTTATCCTAAGGAGGATTCACTTTTGTTCCTTAATATGAAGAATATAATCTGAGCATTTTTTTAAATTAGGGGAGGGGTAAAGAAAATAGTAAGCCAGCTTTTTACTTATCAGTCTTGGTGTGTGAGTTTAAATAAACAAAAAAATGTTGCAAATTAAATCTTATAAAATAACTTCACATCAAATGACAGACAAAATTATGAGAGAAACCATTAAAATCCCTTAAAAGTTTGTGTGGATTTCCTTAAGCAGAATCTTAGACAATAACTAACAGAAATACCGTGCATTGGAATTTATTACATGGAAATCCCTCCTGATACTTAGACCCCATGCACATATTTCTATCTTCTATTTATTTGGTTCTTTCATACCCATGAATTTCTTTCTCATAAATGGTTTATAACTACGAACTCCCTTCCAACATTCTAGACAAATAGGATTTGCTTTTTCAATGTAAGTGCCTTTTATAAAACATCTGTCATCATGTAGTCAATCTAAAGAGACTTCTCCATATTGAAGAGAAACTCAAGTATTTATATAATCCTTCCAAATATAATACATTAAAAAGATCAGAAATGCAGGAAAAGTAGTTTCACTGCCCTGCGGCATGTGTTTTTATACTATGTCTAAGATTTATATAAAATTTTAACATTTCTGGGCATAAATCATGCCTATTTTTTTTTCCCATTGAGTGATGATGTACTCAATCTTATATTACTAAATGATAAGTAGTTCAATATATACAAAGAAAGGATGGGCTGCATTGGCCATTGTGGACTTGGCTCTCACTAGCAGATGTTCTCAGAGCTCCATATTCCAAAGATTATTTTTTATTTTGTACAAATATAGAAATTTACATTGGGAAATAGCCTTTAAAAGCACATTTTGACCTAGAATACCTCAAAAGACTTAGTTCTGGTACTCACTATGCAAATAGTATCCCTACCTTCAATGATTAAGCTTTACATGTTTAGTCATCCATTAAAGTTTTTTTTATTATTATTATTATTATTTATGCTTACAGCACCTGCTCTTCCTAGCTGGTCTCCTGTCCAAGTACTAACCGGGCTCGACCCTGCTTGGCTTCTGAGATTAGACATAGAGCTTGTTCAAGGAGGCACGGCCATAGACCATGGACTGTGGCTCCACTGGGATGCGAACTCAGGACCTTTTGCATGTAAAGCATGCTAACCACTACACTATAGAACCACGTCCTCATTAAATATTTTTGACCATCTGCCATATGTCACATATCAAGTGTTGAGGACAGAGATAGACTAAAAATGGACTATTTTATCCAATTGCTTAGACTAGTGATATAAGTTAAAATTTGTCTATATTTTAAATGTGTTTATAATCATAATCATCTATCGCAAGGTAATTCTTTTTAATGGAGCTGTGTTTTTACTTGCTTATACACTGCCTCTTTGACAATAAAGATTTGAAGCAGTTAATTTAAAAAAAAATCCATAAGGTTAAGAAAATATAAACATTAAAGGGGGGAAAGAAAATTAAAACAAATATATCAGAATAAAAGTTTTAATGCAAGTAGTCTTATTGAACATAAAATGCAGAACTAAACTTCTTGGCAAAGTAGCTCTTATAATTAAGCAAAATTTCTTAGATGGAATAACATATACTAGAGGGAATCATTCAAGAAAATGAACACCATCTTCAATAATAATTTCACAATCTAGTATAAGATAAATGATGCATACACTTTCAATATAATATAATATTACTTAACTTGAATTTTTATAAATATAATTTTTATAAATATCTTACAACTAGCAATATAGAATGCCACTGTAATGACAACTTATATAATAGCTGCAGATGTCTTGAGCCAGGTATACTGATTAAAAAAATAATAACTTGGCAATAGTGACAACAAAAATTTTAAGATATGTGAATAACATTCATTACAATAAAAAAATGTTGAATTAAAATACAATTTGTAGTCATATTACTATTAACCCCAAAGATGTCCATGTGCACAAATCATAGGTTAATGGCTATCTCGATTTTAAGTTGAATATGCAAGAAAAAAAACATACTATTTTTCCTTTGATGCTAGAAATGCACTGGGCAGGAGTGGGGAGGATAAACAATTCATCTTATAAATTATTTAAAATGAGAACTAGCTTCATTTTAGATGTGATATTTTCACATGAATTTAAAGTTTACAGATATGTTTGTGGATATTTTTATATTCCATACAAGAATATTTTGAAATAAGTACAACCATTGCTACTAGTACATTTCACAGATGACGAGGTGTAACCAAAGTCATGGAATCATTTGACAAATATCCTGCAGTTAGTGAGTGACAGGGTTAAAAGGATAGATTTCTTCTGCATCCTTGAAACTAGTATATATAACATGCAGACATATTATGGGACTATTATGTGGACTGAAAATTTAATGTAAGAAATAATACTTGTCTAGCATACAGTAACTTAAAATTTTGGAAATAATATCTGAACACTGGATTTTAAGAGTAATAAATGGAAGCAGTTTATACTCAGAGATACTATGTTCTAACATGCTCCAAAATGTATATTATATGGCTATTTAAGTTTCAGAATACTTAAAGGACTCATAAAATGCTAGGTTTAAAGAACACTTTCAAATTCTCTTTATCTAAGATCATATGCCAGGAAGAGTGAACACTATATCATTCTTCAGATCAGTGACATTTGACAACCATTCAATCTAATTCAGTGACAATTTTCAATGATGTGATTAAGTGAATATTTGAACATAGCTGACATTTGAATTTTCACCTTAGGCTTTTTAAATACTCACTTTGGATTTGTGGTTTAATAATGTATAACAATGATCTTACTTGCTTGGCACAATCTCACATTATACATTGAAATTACTTGGTAAAAATGTGTCACTTTGTCATAGGCAATTGATGAGTGGTATAATGAACATAATTATGAGATCTACAACTGTGTCAGCTAATATTAAATCATATTAAATCAGTAAAGTCTTGGTATATGCCCAGGATGTATTTTAACACATCTTTTGTAAGAATCTTTAAAATAATGGTGACGCACATTCTATGCCTTCAAAAAGGCATTGAGTTCACGTGGTAGGCACACAACAAAGTATAAAGATGTACACCTGAAACTTATATAAAGTTATTATTAACTATTATTAATGTCATCCTAATAAATTTAATGTTCAAAAGGCATTGAGATTCATAATATATAACCATGGAAAACTTGGGGTGGAAGAAGAGAAAAGAAAGAAACTGAGATCAGCCAATAAACGGAAGACAGATAACAATGCATCTGGAGGGCAGTTTAAAATCCCACAGTTAAATCTCTCTACCAGATTTTTAATGGTTAAATTCCTTTACTGGTGAAAATACTCAATTATTCAACTAGACATAAAATAATTGAAAATACAGAGCTAAGCTATGAGTGGCATTTGAGTAAGCATAGCAAGTTAGAATCTGTGCTAGAGAAGACTCATTGACTGAAATTATATATAACATTAGTTATATATAAGAGGGGGAAATCTGTCAATAAACAATTTTAAATGACCCATTAAAATATCTTTTCATTTGCAAGGAGATGGGGTTAAAGATGTAGAACTGAATTCAGAGTGCCTGATGAAGGAGACTACTCACAAACAAAAGTGGAGAAGAGTAAGAAATGATAAAATGGCAATATGAGAGATGTCTCCATATTCCTTGAGATTTGCTGTATCAACTTCAATCAGTCGCAAATAAATGGAAGTTGTGAATACTGTAGAGGCCCAAGGCAGGCCACCCCGATACCCCATCATGGCTTATTGATTATTTTAAGTTAACAATGCAATATACATATGACATATTATTGAATTATACACTTGAAACCTATGATTTTATTAACCAATGTCACCTCAATAAATTCAATAAAAAATAAAATGAAAAATAAGAAATTCAAAAAGTTACTTAAGAAACTGTCCATGCAAGAAGAAAACCCTGACCTCTCTGTCCCCCTAAAAGCAGGTGATAAATCTCCCATATGACAGGTGCCCTCCCTGCTTCTGAGGGCCAAAGGCACCTTATCACAATTGTTAAAAGAATCCAGAGTGGGGAGTTTGTAGAAACAAGCCTTGTAACTTACTACCCAAACCCAAACTTTGTTTAGATTCCTACTAACAAATACCCAAACCTGTCGCAGATTCCTTTCTAATGAGCACTAATCTGCTTTATCCTGTCAAATTCTCACAAATTTATTATTTTTTTCTTTTGGTCTAAAAAGCATAAAAAGTTGAAAGGTGCCTGGTTCTGTCATTTTTTTGATCCTCATTTTATTATCTCAGCATCATATTATGAACCTCCTATGCACATATATTGTTTTTTCTCCCGTTAATCCAGTCTTATGCCAAGTTTATAATTTTATTATTAGTCCAGCTGTAAGAACTAAAGAAGGATAAAGGGGAACATTCTCCCCATCCCCATCAATATGTTTTGCCATGACCTGGTGTGTAGACAAGTATAACCATCTGGTGGAGTCATAACCTGTGTGTCACAGAATTTTATACTCTCTTTTGTTTGCTTTTTGAAATCACAGCCAACTTTATTACAGATGAGCTTTGCTCTCAGCAAATATTATAATAAAGGTATCGCTGCACTTAAAAGTACTTTCTTCTCAATAAGTGGTTTTTGAAAATAAATTATTGATAGCAGGGATAACTTCATGCTAACACAGCCACCACAGAGAATACAAATTAGAACATAATGTGGTGTCTGAGTTCTACAGAGCTAAGCTATGAGCGGCATCTGAGTAAGGATAGGAAATTAGAAGAACAGAGAAAGGATGAGAAACTGAGACACAGAGTCAAATTGAGTTGCTAGTTTAGAACCAGGGAATATGTGGCAACTAGTTATTTATGGCATTTCTGCTGGAATAGACTAAGGTGGAGGAGAGCCCAGGAAGGAAAGAGAAGGCAAAATGAACTTGACCTAAGAAGGTTTTGAAAGTACCGTAAAGCATCCTTTTTCAAAAGAAAGCTTCTAAGACCCATTTAACAACAGGGAGAACTATTTTTTTTGAGTGATTGATTTTAAATTAGGTTTTTGGATGAATTTGTAGAACTGGGACGTTCCTTGTGGTATTCTATTAGTGATGATCAATTTCTTTAAAATTTAATGAATTTACCACTGTTTCCATTGTACTCAGCTTTTGTGGAAACTTGTTTTCTTATATTTTATGATTTCTTAAGTTGTCTTGGTTAAACCCAACCAATTCAAATGGTTATATATACTCTATATTTCATTGTGTTAATTCTTGCAACTGGGTAATTTAAATAGAATATAATACAATGTAATTGATTTTATTTAGTATAGTTTAGTGTAGATTTCATTTTTGGCTTCTATCTCTCTTATACTTGTTCAATATTTCTTTCTATGTTTAAATTGAATATATTTGCTTTTTTCCTCTTTTTCCTGATTAAATTTATGAGATTAGTCTATTTTATAATGGATAACTAGATTTTAAATTTATCTAGTGTTTCTTCTCACTCATTTATTTCTTCATTTATATTTTATTTCCTACTTTCCTTGGAGCTTTTTTCTTTTTGTAACATGATTGAAAGCTTGAATTAACTTGTCTCTTTTTTTTTAATGGAGATAAAAGCAAAGACAAAAATTAAATCTTAGGGAAAACTTGGGCCATTTTCATGGGTTTTCTCATGAAATGTTTTTTTCCTAAAAATGTAGATTTATGCTCTTGATCTCTATAACAAACACATTCTATAAATTAATCAAATAGAACTTTTTAAAAGTATTATTAGTTTCTATTGTTATATTATTATCAAAGTGTATGCACTTTAAAAGTTCTTTTTATGTATTTAATGACCTTTTTCCTGAATCCTAATATATTATCCATGTAATTTGTACATATGGCATGATCGTTTTTTATATATTTATCTTCTCCTCTGCTTTTAGTATATTTGTGTAGCAGGGCAGAAATTAGAATTTACTCTCTTAGTCTGTCTTCCTTTTCTGGCTCTGGTGTTCTCCAGAAACATGGGAAGGAACATGATGTCTGCTGGTTCCAAAATTAGCCAGAAACCTCCACTCTCTGTCAGCAGATGGCAGAGGTGGTATGGTCTCAAAAATTAATGGCTTCCTGGTATATCCAGTGAAGTTGGGCCCTAGCCAACATTAGGGCTCTCGGTATAAAGATTTCCAAGTCCCCATTGGACCAGACAATAAATAGAGATACCTGAAATGCTAGTTATTCTCTGTTTGCTCCCTCTCCCAAGTTCTTCATGCCTTCTTTATATGACATGACCCATCTGGTATGAGATGAGTCCATCACCTGGGATCACTTACCCTCTGGTTTCTGGTTGGGTTTAACCAATAAGTAGCATTGGCTGAACGATAGATGATTAGGTAGAGAGACAACAGTATCGATCTTCTCCCAACTCCCACATCAGTCCATGATTTGAGAGCAACTGCATTTTTTTAGATACCTATAGTTACAGTTGTTATTCAGTGGCCCCTCTCACAAGAGTAAAGCTTTTATCAATTTAAGATATCAGTTCTCTCTCCCCCTGTCTCTTTAGGTTTTGCTGTAGTAAAAGCTATTAACTCATACTGGACCCTCAGTGCTTCACCATTCATTTAGTTCCTTTAATTCTGCTCAAACTTTTGTATATAATCCCTTCATTTATAGTCTCTACAACTTTGTCTTTGCATAAGTCATCTGTTTCATACCAGGTCTGTTAATAATACATTTGGCTTCAGAAGACGACTTGGACTTGGAAGGTGACTATATCAGTGGATACTTCAATGGACTAAAGGTGAATGCCCTTTTCCCTGCCTGAAATGCATCACATAGGTCTAATTACTGATTTCCTCCCCACTCCCTAGGGATAGGGAAGAGTATTCCTACTAAAGACAAAGTTAGAATTTTCTGAATTCTGAATTCCTACTAAAGACAAAGTTAGAATTTTCTGAATTCTGAATTCTGTTTGAGAGCTCAGATTTGAATTTGGTTCATTTAAATTAAATTACAAACTGTTGATTTTCTTGCAAATCCAACTTTACGGGAGAAGGAGGTTTATACATCATACACACATATTTTATAGAATCATCCATACTTTGGAATGTCAAGAAATAGAAACTTACTATTAAATCTATAGTTTATTTATGCTATTCTCATGGTCAATTTTTTTTTTTTTTTTGCTGCTAAATGTGTTATAATCTGACAATGGTGAATGAAAGGCACTGAATAAAAATATATTCCCATCGATTTTCCTTTGTGGTTTTAGTCGTATTTCTATTATGCAGTAAATTGTTTTAAGCTTTAATTATTGATTATAACTTTATTGAATAAAATGGTATGATTTTTAAGTTATGTTTTTCTTTCCTATTAATATTTCTCTGATTTTTAAGTGAATTTAATTTATAATAACTCTTTTATTTTTTAGGCATTGTTGTCTCACTCAGGACTAAGTTCAAACTGTAACCACGGCTCTCCATATTTCTTGTTCCCCATCCCCACCTTACTACCTCTCCGATCCCATTCTCTACTATGTTTTTTTCCACACTCAGTCTTATCCACCGACTGAGTCCTAGTTCCAAATGTTTTTTTTTCTTCTTCTTCTCAGGTTCTTTCTATCTTTCTGCCTGTACCATTTTTCTATAGATAGTCCCAAAGCTCACTCCCTCACTTCCTTCCAGTCTCCACCCATGTGACAATTTAACCAAGATGTATTCCCATACCTCCTACTCTGTTTCTCTCTTCTTCATTCACTTAGCGATTACTACATACGTTATATATGTTTAATGTCCCCTGGTATGTGACTGTAAACACCAATAGGGATTGTGTTTGTTCTGATCACTGACTACAGTGTTTCTATCACCTAGAATATAATCTAACACATAATAGATGTTCAATAATGTGCTGAATGTATGTATATACACTAACATTATTCTCTTCAAGGTATGATTACTCAAAGTCTCCAATTAAAGCCTCCTATAGTTCATTCTAATTCGAGAATTTGTGATTTTTAAAAGGAAATTTGAAATAGTCTTATATATTATTTTTTTAACATGCTGATTTATTTATATCCTGCCCCAAGCTCATTCATTCATCTGATATAGAATACCCAAGCCCATCGTTAGGAAAAAAAAAAAAAAACTGCTCTTTAACATTCTCTTTGATTTAATTGCATGTTTATTCCTTCTGGTAATAATCAGAGACTAATAAGCATGTCCCTTGGAATATTTTCCATTTCATTTGTACCTTTATTTTATTACAGAATAATGGAAAATAATAAAATGATGATAAATGTACTTTTGAACATTTGTATTCTGTGTCTTTTGGCCTAGGGCTAATTCACGTAAAGGTTATTTTGCTCTGGATTTTGGCTTCTACTTCACAATGTTTTACTTGAGATTCTGTCCTTTAACACAGACAACTCAGTTTTATGCCATTCCACATTGAGGCCCTGGCTTAGAGGGCTCCTTCTCAAATTTAAAGAATCATTTTGGGGTCTTTGCCTGCTAAAGCGATGGAAGGTTCTCAAGATTTTCTATTTTCTGTAAGAAATATGACATTTTAAGAAAATATCCATGAAGTGCATTAGTCATATTCTAACTTTATCTATTTGCTTATCACATTTCATTAAACAAGTTCATGAGAAAATACAGGGGGTGGCCTATAGTCAGACTGATAAACTGGTCATTGTTTGGTATAAGGTCAGGTTTGCTTTACCTTCATAGGTTCCACTTTTTAAAACATTTTTTTAAATTAAAGTGTTATATACAGGAAAGTATATTTGAGTGTATAGCTTGATAAACTTTCCCAAAGCAAATAAACTGTACAACAATCACCAGGTCGAAACATGGAATATTTTCAACACTTCACTCATGTATCTTACTGCTTCATTCCTTCCAAAATGTAACTACCCTTCTGATTTTTAAACTCATGGAACCATTTTTCCTGTTTTGAAATTGATTAAAAGAAATCATAGTAGTATACTTCTGTGTTTCACTTCCTTTGCTCAAATCTCTTTCAGGAGATGAATCCATCTCATCTATTGTGTGTAGCTATTATTTGTTTATTGCTTTATTAATATCCTGCCACGCTAATATACCACAGTCATTTCCAGTTTGGGCTGTTGCATATTAAGCTCTTATGAACATTCTCATATATATCTTTTAGGCAAACATGGAAATATACTTGTTAGTTATATGCCTGAGAATGAAATTGTTGGGTTATAAGAATTATGCATTTACACATTTATTATATAATGCCAAACTATTTTAAATGGTTGTCTGAATTACATTTCCACCAGTTAGTTGTGAGAATTCAAATTATCCCATATTTGCATCCTTGGCATTATTGGTCTTTCTAATTTCAGCCATTTTTATGAGTTTCTATTGGTATTTCTGTAGTTTTAATTTAAATATCCCCAATTACTTCTGAAGGTGAAAGCTTTTTAATATTATTCTGGAACTTTTGCACATCTTCTTTTGTGAAGTTCCTGTTCAAGTTTCTGCCCATTTTTATATTTTCATTTTATAAATCATAGGAGAAACCTGGAATGTTTAATAATGTAAAGATATTAATTCTTCCCAAATTGAGCTATAGATTTAAGTCAATTGTTGACCATCTTCCAAACAAAATTTTGGTGGAATTAAAAAGGTGAATGTAAAATAAGTATAGAAATACAAAGGTTCAATATAACCAAATAATATTGAATAGGAAAAAAGTGGCAAAACCCAGTCTACTAGATACCAAGATGCATTACAAAACTGCAGTAATCACGTGACATGATATTCGTGCATATATAGACAAAGAGAAAACAATAGAAGTGAACTGAAGTCCAGAAATAGAGCCACGTATATATTTACAAATATTCATGACACAACTGGAATTGTGGAGCAATAGGTAACCAACATTGTTTTTAATAAATGGTGCTGTGTCGATTAGATTCCAAATGAAGAAGAGAACCTTAAGCCATTCTTTACATCAAATTAAATAATCAATTCCAGGTGAAATATAGATCAAAGTCAAATGGTAAAACAATAAAGCTTAGTTAGATAACAACAAAATATAATACCATAATGACTTTGGGCAGGCAAATATTTCTTAGACAGGATACAAAATTATAAAGCAAACATTCATAAAGATGTACTACGTCAAAATGAAGAACTTCCCTTTGTCAAAAAACACCACTAAGTAAAATTGTAATCAGCAGAAACAGAAAATATATTGCAATACATAAAACAAAGGATTAATATCCAGAACATAGGAGCAACTCATAGTTTTGATGAAGTTCAAGTTAACTTTTCCCTTTTTGGATCATGACTTTGGTTTCACACCTAAAAAATATTTGGTTATCCCAAAGTCTCAGATATTTTTATTGGTTTCTCTGTTGCCAGGATTTCTTTCGGCTCTATACTGAAAACTAGTAAATTATATTAACATATATAGAAAACCCACAAATTCATAATCAATAATCAGTATGTGAAAAAAACAAAGCTCTTATCTAACAAAATCTATGGCTACACTAATCCATTATTTTCTAGGAGATCCAAAAGCCTAAATTTTAATGTGACCTTCTTTTGATGGGAAGAGATCAAGTATCAAATAGAATGAATTTAATACTTCTTTTAATTTTCTGTCATTTTCCTTGATTATATATTTTGTAATGGAATACAGGGAAATTATATCTAAGAAGACATTTTCTTTGTATAAATTCCCAATATTTTTAAACAGTTTTCTTAATTTAGATGAAATTAATCTTTCAAAAGTTTCTATTAGACTAATCATGAGGCAAACATTCTATAGATCATCTTAGTTTGCCTGCAGAAAATTTGAATATATAGTTAATCACTTCGAAAAATAATAAAAGTCTATAATATTCCTGTAAAGTAATTGTCATAGGTTAAATATGACAATCCTAAATTCAGAAAATCAACCAAATGCTGCACAGCCTTCACTTCCATTTCCCATGTGACATCCTCTCTATACCAGATGAGCTGAGCAACATTTGGAGAATATACATCATTATTTATCTATCACTGATTATGGTTATTTTAAGAGTATACAATCAATTTATTTGAATTTATTTTTGCAAAAGAAGTGTAATTAGGAAGCTACTAAAAGTGCCTGGTAACTGTATTGGTCGATTAGAAAGACTGTAGTGTTGCAGGAAGCGACACCCAACGGAGGAATTTGGACGCTCAGGCAACTTTGTTAGCGGAAGGAGAATTTATTGCCGGAGGAGAGCATGGGGCACTAAATAGACCCAAAGCACCATCTCTTCTTGGTTACATTTCTTACAGCTTATATACCTTTGCAGTGTCCATGCAAGGGGCGCGTGATTCCTTTGTCTGAGATTTCACGTGTGCCTCACGACTCAGGATGGGAGGGGGAGCTTTAGGTAGGGGGCTGTAAGCGGGGAGAAATTTCCAGACTACTGGTCTTACAGGTTGTTTGTCTTGTGACCTTGGCGTTATCAGCACTGTTATACGATTCTCAAACAGAGAGATGGGACATTGAGGCTATAAGTAGAAAGCAACACTTATTAATGCTAGCACCTGCTCAGCAGATTCCAAACCAAAGGCTAGCCCTGATTGTAACATAACAAGCAGTTTTATACAGTCTTGTTATTCCTACACAGCTACAGAGATAAGGAAGGACATTAGTTGGTTGGCAGGCCATGAATCAACAGATGTGAGCTAGAGAGTCCTTGAGATGGGGGAGGTAGCTATGAGAAAACATGTTAGCTGGAGAGTCCTGGAAAGGGGAGAGAGAGCAGTTAAGAAGAGGCGTTAACTGGCTGAGTTGGTCATGTCTGCAAGCCTTTTCCTTCGAATTTTTCAGATACCTCCTCTCCTCTCAGTAGGAAGGTAATAAGAAAGGAGGACTGCCTCCAGAGCCATGAGAGAGGGGAGGAATCTCAAAGTCGCTCTGAGTAGATAAGACTTCCTTTAATCTAGACACTCATTTAGGTATGATTGTTATTATTATTATTTTTTTTTTTTTGGTGATACCACACATACATTTTCATCTAAACTAAATCAAACATAGGAATAGAAGAGAAATTTGCATTTCTTACTGTGAGTTCAAATAGTGATTTTTCTGTGTAACTTTCACACTGGGATGTGGTGTCTAATAAATGTTGGCTGAATTCAAACAGACTTTATCATCATTATGCTTGAACACACTTTATACATAAAAAAAATAATATTCAGCCTACTAAAGGCCATTTGTTGCACAGAACACTGCTAAAAGGGACTGAGTTCACCACAGGACTTAATTTGTCCACCAAACATAACCGTATTGAGCAAAATCAGAAAACAAGATGGAGCTGCCCATCAAGTCTGTGTCACGCCTTTCCCCGTCCCTCTGCCACTGCCTGCATTTACTTCCTGAATCATATTAGCCACAAACAGATGCACATGAATGAGAAAACATGTGCTCTTAGTAATAACTGCTTTGACTTGTAAGACAACTCGAGATGCTTTCTCTACGTTTGAGGCCAAAGCCCTCACTCACGTTAAGCCTGCTGTCTCATGATACCCAGGCTCTGCCCAGGTCTCTACTTACATTATTTTTCTGCAAGAACCTCAGCGCCTTGTTGACATTGTTCAGGGCGTGAACTCTTGTAGATCCTTTTTCTTTTGGCTGAAAACAAAATGAAACAATGTTTACCACCCAGAAGGAAGAATGACAATCTATGGAAAATGGAACAATTACATATTTCACTTCTAAATTTGAGTATTTGAAATGAACACAGGCTATGGGGCATTAACATAATGAATTTAAGTGTCTTGGGCTCATTGCCCCTGTCACAGGACTTTCTTACTTTCTTAGCATGACTCAAACACTCCTCAAAAAAAAAAAATGACAGCAATTTTTTCCTTAACAAAAGATATTTTGGTTATGATTTCTCCATTCAACAGCCCAACTGAGGGTTACTAAGTGATCTCTGAGAGAAACATCAGAGTGCCTAATAAGGGCATTCACTAGTAAAAGAGAAAAGTGAGTTAATTTCTAGCCTTCCTAGCAAAGTTTTTTAAAAAAGACATTTGGAGCCTAGCAAAATTATGTAATGACAAATAGGGTTAAAGGAAACTATTTCTGTGAATATTGCCTAAATTCTCTTACTCACTGAAGCTCAAACCTTGATCATCTTTGGTTCTCTAAACCTTACTCTCAATCCCAAATCATATCTTGTCCTTTAATTTTTAAACTAACATTTGCATAGTTCCTTACAATATATGGATTAACTCATTTACTCAGTTGTGAAGTTTTAGAAATTCTACTGTTATGAAGCCTGCTGTATTCACTCCTAAAATGAAATCTACCCTTCTTAATAAATTTTTAAGTGCATAATACAGTAAAGCTAACTAGTCATGAGGTTTTATAGCCATTCTCTGGAACTTATTCATCTTGCATAACTGAAACTTTATATGAACAGCAACTCCCTATTTTCCATATCTCCTGTTAAATGTTCTTATCACAAAAAAAAATAATTTAAACTTAAAAGGTCATTATGCATAAAAGCCTTTATAAAAATACATTCAATATCAAAGATACCAAATATCGAAAGCAAATGTCTATTAATTGACCAATTATATACTAAAAAAAAAAAATTACCTTCTTGTTGTGAACATGAAAGACCATGTCAAAATGAAAATAATACTGTGAGATTGTTTAATTCAGGACTAGGTCCTGTATTACAAGTTAAATCAGTAATTGATAAGTTAGTGAATTTTACTAAGATCTCATACAACTATGCTGAGTTTGTTTCCGATCTGAAATTATTCTAAGGTTAATGTGAACTTTCTTATAAGTAAGTCACGTACCAGTTTTTGCCCTGTAAGGCCTTCGAGAAGGTCTAGGAGGCGTCTCCCATCCTGCAGGTCACTGAAGAGGTTTTCTATATGCTGCTTTCCAAACTGAAATATAAAATATGCCCAGTTAATTTAAACAAAGCATGCTTCCAGTGATCCATTTCCATATGCCTTTGAAAATTTAAAGCTATGGTTAAGAATATTTAATGGATATAATTCTTAATCTGCCAAGGGTGAAGGATGAAAAGAGAATCCTCAAGTAAAAAAAAAAAAAAAAAACACAACACAAACAAAACAAAACACAACAATATGTGATCACTACGTCAAACCTATTAAAAGAAATTCTTTACAAGAGTCGGAGATCTGTAGCTTAATTGATCGAATTAACTTGATTTTTTTGATGCTGATTCAATGTGGAGAGAAAAATGTTTAAAATATCCGGGAGTTAATGGGAGAGAAGAAGTAAATACACAAACAAAGAATGCACATGATTTGCCTTGGGTAGGTGTAAAAATTTAACCGTAGGTATAAAAAAATTTTGTGTACTTGGAAAAATAATACATAGTCTTTGAGGGTTCACCATCTTTCATTCATAAAACAAGTTTTCTCTGCATATATATTTTGCATGCTACCTCAGAATGACCCATTCTCATATTGGATGGCTCAAATTTTAAAAAGATTAATTTATATTGAATTGAAATTGGACAGTGAAAGCTTTTCCTCTTTTCTTTTCAGTTCCTTACTTAAGAATTATAGAGAGAAAAAAATAAAATAACCACTAATAACAGGTAATATTTTTGGAGTAACTACTCAAGAGAAATATTCTACTAAATGAGTGGATCTTATAGTCATTGTGATACTTCTCTGAGGTTGGTGGTGATCTAATTCCTGGGGTCCTTGTTCTTTCTGTTTTATCTTGCTGCTTCCTCAGCTGTTTTCTCCCTCAATTATCTTTTAAATATTTTATTTCTTCTACCATGCCCTGAAATATTTTCTTTTTCTTGTCCCTTTATATAAAATCATGTACAACTCTTTAATCACTCATGTTATCTAAAAAGCCGTAATTTATCAGCGACAGATATTTATTGAGCATCAATAAACCTGAGCTAGGTGCTGCAGCAACACACTAGTAAATCAAATGGACATGACCCCGGCTCTTGTGGAAGTTCAGGTCCAGCAAGAAAAACAAATATTCCTAAAAGGTAATATTACACAGAAGCAGTAAACGGGACCCCGGAGCACCTAACTATGGGAACTCTGATAGTCTTGGGATCATTAAATACTTTCCCCGGAACATCAGGTGATGGGTTT
Source organism: Eonycteris spelaea (assembly GCA_003508835.1). NCBI lineage: Eukaryota > Metazoa > Chordata > Mammalia > Chiroptera > Pteropodidae > Eonycteris > Eonycteris spelaea. Next base: position 2,317,476 of record PUFA01000228.1, read on the forward strand.
AACATTAGCCTTCCGGTGATTGGGCTCTTCTCATCCACTCCTTTGATTATATACAAACACCGAATCTCATACAGGTCAGTCAAATCAAGAAGATGCCTGTTTCCACAAAAGACATCTCTGAAGCTTCCAAGACTGAAGACATAGGAGTCAGCCTCTCTCTACAGCACAGTCAATGACTAGCTGTTTCACTTAGTGAGAACACTGACCCGGGCAAAAAGTCCACCAGCCATTCGGTGCTCAGCTTTGGGAACTGAGCCACTTACGTGTTTTAACAGAGATAAGTACAAGCTATCGTTTTGGAATTCTACTCAAGTAGTTCTGCTTCAAACTCCTCTGCAAAAAGAAAACAGAAACACTAATGCTCTGGAATTCTTTCAAAGCACCTTTAGTACACCCAATATACAAGTAAATCTCAAAACCACAGTGCCATTTTCATGAACGTTTAAGGAAAGCTTTTAACTAACAAGTAAAGAAAAAGCATGTATTGTTTATAATAATCCTGTCAAGAACGTCATATTTAACCTGGCATTTGGGGAGTAATATTAAGATTTTATTTTCAAATTGGTTGAAAGTGTACAATGCCGTGAAAATGCTGTTTTGTTTTGTTTTACTTTTTCAAGATGCATTTGAGAAGTGTGTGGCTTCTAAACTTATCGACGAAAAGAACATCACACACTGAAATGTATCCAGTTTTGAGGAAAATAAAATATAGGTAGCTGACAGAGATATGTGCTCTTATTAAAATATGTCTAGATAGGTAGATGATGATAGATGATAGATAGATAGATAGATAGATAGATAGATAGATAGATAGATAGATAGATAATAGGTAGGAAGGTAGGTAGGTAGGTAGGTAGGTAAGTCAGTAGATAGATAATAGGTAGGAAGGTAGGTAGGTAGGTAGGTAGGTAGGTAAGTCAGTAGATAGATAGATTAGATAGATAGATGATAGTCAAACCAGAAAGGGTGTGGATGGGAAAATGTTAATTCAAGAAGAGCAGGGACAGGGAAAGAGGTAAATCTTGGGGTATAAAATAAAGCATGGCCCAAAAGCAATAGAGATTATCTAGCATCCAAGACAAGAGAACTAGAAAGCTTACGCTTTTGGGCAAGGAGTCTAGACAACGTCAGTAAGGCAAAGAGGATCTTGCTTTGATCCACAATCATATACACAGACCAGGGTATTTTAGAACTCTCCCTTTTAAACTAGAATCAAACAAAATGGAGAGGGAGTGAAGGATTGTAGCTAGTCAGAGGTCTCCAGGCACATTTGGTTGAGGCACCTAAAAAGCAGTGAGGTGACAGAAAAAAGTCGTTCCTGGTATCATATATAACTTTCAAAGCTCACAGAATCAATGCTATGTTCAAGTATCACAACTAAAATCCAATTTCTATTTGTTATATTCACCGTCTTCTCTAACAGAGTGCTTCTCAGGATGTTCCTTCCAGCAGATAAGACTGAAGGAATTTACCTTGGAGTCTGCCAGTATAAATTACACAGTGACTATAAATTCAAAATATCTATGAAAGTGTATTTGTATGTTAAAAATTCATGGAGATTTTGCCTTCTCTTAATGTATGTCTGTTTTAACTTAAAAGTCATCTCAAGCACTTTTGAGTAAAATTTCCCCCTCCTGTGGTCTAAACTAAAATTAAAGTGATGCTTACTGAAATGTCCAATAGTTAGCCTGTAACTTCATGGAACTTCAGGTGCTTATCTTATTCCCCCGATAGTATGAATATCCCAGGAAAAGCGAACATCTCATTTCTCTTGACTTTCATGTCTTTCCTAGATTCAACTCCTCACTCCACAGCATTATAGATATGACATAGCAAAAAGAGTACACATTTCAGAGGCAGAAATAGCTGATCTGTAAACTCAAGTCTCCTATTTACTAGCCATGCTATCTCAAGCAAGTGATTTACCCTTTCGGAGACGCAATTTACTCTCTAGTAATATAGGAATTGGAATGATTTCACTTCACAGCACTCCTCTGAGGTTTAAATGAAACAGTGTAGGTATGTTTACAGACTGGGCAAATAGTGGGGACTCAATGAATATAAGATGATATTTATGTTTTATTCTATTATTCCTTGCATTCTCTTTCTTTGGCTAAAATCTAGGTGTAAATACAATTATGGTACATTATTAAATCTACTAGAAAGTACAGAGCTCACATACAATGTGTCATTTTCTCATGGTTTGGTACCCCTGTAAGAGTGGAGGTCAAGGAAGGGAGATGTCACTCCATATTCAATTACCAATACTGATAAATGTGGAAAGCACTCAGGAAACACTCATAAGCTTCAAGTACTTTTTTTCTTTTTTCTTGTTCTTTTGGTTATTTTTAATTAAATCTTCTTTTGTTTTCCTCCTTCTTCATCTTCTACATCTACCATGTCCTTTTGCTGCAAGTGACATTTTATGTCATGAAAACAGTAATATTTCTTTAAAATTGCCACTCTTAATAGCTTTTTCTCCAAGTGTATGAAAATTATTTTGTAAAACACACAAAACATTAAACCCTCTTTGGGCCCTATAACCCTGTGGCTCTCTGTCTTCAATCCCTTTCATCACTCATATTTTCTTTAAAAGCGAACTTTGGATATTACTCAGCAGTTTCCTGTATTCACTTACATATTGTCTTCTTCCTCGCTAACCCAAATGACAAGATAAAAGGACCACAAAATGAGATAACAATCCTTCCAGGTCATTGTCAGTATGATATAAAAGAATATAGAACTTCTTTGTATCTTTATATAGACCATGTTCAAAAAGAAACTCAGACAGGTTATTGGTAAGTGGCATAAAAAAAAAAGTGAAAAAATCAAAGTGAAGCAAAATTGAGAAAGGGACAGAAATGCATTTGTGAAAATATTCAATAGCTTCTGACTCTTCATAGTTATGTCAATCTTTTAACCGGAAAATATAGAGAGATCAATACAATGTTCCAATAGAAGGTAATGAGCACAGGAATAATTTAGCATGGCCTTCGGGTTGCAGAAAGGTCAGCCTTTGGACATCTCTGTTGCTCAGAAAGTCAAGCTATTTCTCTGTGATTACAAATCTTTAGAAACTAGAAAAGCCAAAGCCCTGGAAACACCAAAAAGGAGGTCAAAATTGATTCAACACATATTGGTGAATGCTCGTGATCAGTTCTCAGGAAAATAATGCAGCCCATTATAATATAAATTTGCAGTTTTCATAGATGGTTGTTTTTTTTTTTAAGCATGGGTTATAAAAAGTATTTTACAAGAAAACTTTATTAATGTATAATATACATACAGGAAAGTACACATATCTTAAGTGTTAGCTGAATTACTCTTCACAACAATTGAACATTAACAGTATCAGATAGAGAAACAGAATATGATCAGCCTCCTAGAAGCTTCCTCATACTCCCTTCTGTGTACTAGCTCCTTCAAGAATGACAACTATATTGACTTTTAGTATTATGATCAGTTTTGCCTTGAACCGAGTCTCAAAAATAGAAGAATAATGCTGGCTTAGCATTTCATTTTAGGAAATTAATGATTGAAAGACATCAGATTTAGGCAGAGAGAATTTGGAAAGAAAAATTTGCATTGATGAAATATGTTTTACAAAGCCCAGGGAAGTGGTGTAATCAGTGAATAAGAATATTTTCTGTACCTAAAATGCCTTGATTCAAATCCCAGCTTTGCCGTACCTCAGCTGTGTGATATTGAATAAGTAACTTAACCTCTCTGTGCCTTACTTTTTCATTTATAAAAAAAAAGGCTGTGCTATTACCTAACTTGTGGTGATGCTGTGAAGATTGAAATGCACTTAGAACAGTGTTTTGTTCTAAGATACACTTAATAAATATTAGTTATCATATTTATTCCAATTTTTTTAACCCAAATAATCCATATTTTCAATAGTTCTCGTAACTTTTACCTCAAAATAACAGAAGGGGTCAACATCAAAGTATTAGTATGGGGATTAAATGAGTTAATAAATATTAGGTGTCCAACATGTTGCCTGGCACAGGAAATACTCCATAAACCCTAATTATATTCTCTCCTTTTTCTTATCTGTTAAATGTCATCATCTGGAGTTGGAGAGTAGAATTCTCCTTCGAGGGTCTCAGGGTTCTACCAGGACTTGAGCAACTTGAGGAGAGTTTCATAAGGATAATGTACAAAGATGAGGGCAAGGTATAAATAAACCACCAGAACCGGTAATAGAGGAGTGCTATTATCACTCCCAGACTAATGGGAATGAAGAGAAGGAGAGAGGTTACAGGTCCCCAAATGAAAAAAAAAAAAAAAGCTGAGAGAGTCAACGGATAGGAGCTTTGATGTTTGCATGATGAATGTAGTGAATAAATGTCCTGGTCCTTCTTTCCTCTCTCCCTCAGATCTCCTGTAAATGCTCCCATTAGCCAAATCCAGCTGGAATTCAGAGGGCCAGGGAGTCTGCTGATATAGTCCACAGAAGTCAGTCTGCCAGGGAAGAGTAAGACAGAGAGTAGACCCAGAGGGATAAACCAAAATCATTCAACACCACAGACAGGGAAACAAACAGCTTATGATCTAAAGGATCAATGTCAAGGATGTCTATGTCAGGAAATAAATGAAAGCCCAAGTGTTCCTTCCTAAGCCTCCTACATTATGTCTATCTCTGACAATGTCATTTCAAAAAGCCAAATGGATCTCTGGGACACTTTCTCTTTTATAACAGGGTATCAAAATACTAGAATGTTTCATGGGCTTAACATATGAGAATTAACATATATTATTCATTATTCTTTAGCATCAAATACTTTTAGAGAGTTTTATATACCAGGAACAATAATAAAATCTGGGCTACAAAGATAATCAAGAAAACTCCAAGTTATTCCTTGGAGCTAAAGTGCTAAAGAGCTAAGTTAGATAATGTAATAGTTTTACAACCTCACCAGATATAAAATGTTATTTGGCAATGACTCTTTATAAAACATAATCACTAAGACCCAATGTGTATGTTACACTATTAAGTACAGGAGAAAAGATTCAACCAGATTACACATTAGAAATTTCAACAGGAGCCACAACAATAGTTAATGGAAATCAAATTGTTATCTGTAAATGGGCTATTATAAACCCAAAAGTAAAGTGTACTTAACCAAAAGTCAGCATGTTTTCTTGTCTGATCAGGTCTGTCTTTAACATGCTTTGTAATATAACTAAATTCTTAACCTAGGCCAGAGATTTCTCATCTGTAAATAAGATAGGTCAGTACAAATTCTAGTGTCAGGTATTCTGAAATAAAAAATCAATACAATTATGGTAATATTTTACTTTGCATTTCTAGATATAACCTTAATATAATTCACAGTTATTTTAAAATATGTGGAAACTCAAACCATAATTGTAACTAATTCTCTTATACAACCTTTAATTACCCCCTCTACATTTAAAATTCTGAAAGTTAAATTCAGTGTTTGTATTGAATCACATAGGTGTAGGGTTTAAAGTTCAGATAGCCAGTGATGGAAATGGAGGTTGAGTATGTTCTATTCCGATAGTGCCTTTTGGGACAGAATAAGTACAGTATAAGGTTTGCAAGACAAAACATTTTGTTTCAAAGCATCTAAAAAATTGATTCTTCAAAAAGAAAAAAAAATACTAGAGAAATGCCAACTATTAGCACTTAGCTCCAGGCAAAATGTAGAGGAAGAAAGGATTATTCAGGTTTGTTCGGGTCCAGTAGGAGACCTGATGGCCAAAGGACATCTGAAGATGCCTTTAATTAATACATATAAATTTTACTTATAAAATTAACATTCTGATAATTTCTCAACTATACTGCAGTGTAATTGTGTGTGGACAATTTTGTGACAAGACACAACCTCTTCCTAATCATGTTCTACCCCTACCCAGTAGGACGTCAGCCTTGGACTATTCATTTTCTTTTTCCATGCCCATGAGGAGGGTCTGCCAAATCAAGGGAACAGAAGACACACAGAAAATACAAAAGTCACATAGGACAGAATATGTGAATAAGAGCTTCTGTCCCCACTATACCTCTATTTCCTTCTAATATTTGAACCACATGAAAATTTTGATTCTGTAGTCAAATATAGTCAAGTTTAGTTTAGTTTATGTGAGCCACAAATTCTGTGCACTGTACATGGATTATTTTAATTCTCACAATAATCAAATAAAATCATTCTCATTTTACAGATGATAAAACTGAGGCACAGGGGAGAACACAAGTAAATTGACTAAATGTCAAACAGCACATAAGTAGTGGATATGAATGCAGACCTAGGCAATCTATTTTCAGATTCCTTACTATTCTCTACTTTGTAACTACTGTTTGAGCTGGGCTTCTTTGACCATAATGCCTTTCGGGGTCAGAGTTAGATGCGTTTTTCTTCTGTATTTTCATAATCTCTTTCAATAAAATAAGGATAATTTACTCTTCCCCCACCCCAAGGTTTCTGAAGATCAAATGCAGTTATACAGCCTACAAACAAAATTGCTTCTAATTTTAAGTTGAATTAGTAATGGATAATTCTACATATATACATTAGGAAAATTATTTAATGTCTTAAATTTCTATTGATATATCACTCCTTTTGGAGGCTCTATTAACTCCTTTAAGAGTCGAGTATGCCAGACAGTGAATTCCTCAATAAATCTAATAAGTACTGTTCTAGAGTCCAAAACACATTTTTTAATGCAGAATTCACTCTAACGTATATGGAAAATCTTGTTTTTGAATGTTAATTTAATTAAAATACACAAGCAGTCCTTCACACCAAAAACTTAGAAGGCTATAAATCAAAATATAACACATATAATCTTTACAGTTGAAGAAGATTAAATGGGATAATAGTAAATAGAAAGAAAGGTTTTCCTCGTGTATTTAGTGCAGTAATTTCTTGAGAGACACACTCAAATATGCCAGTTACTTTTTGGAAAGTCTTTCATGTGAGATTCACATGAAAGAATATAGCATCTAGAGCCAAATAGGCCTTTATTTAATTGCAGTTCTAATTTTTCCCAACTATGTGAACTTAGAGAAATTATTTAATAATTTAGTTGTTTTTCTCATATGTCAAAGGAGGCGGGTAAACTATTCAACTAAATTTAATAGATTATTCAAATGTTTTATATTATGCCAGGCACTGAGAGTAACTGGGAAGATAAAAGTTTAAAAGAAATTGCCATTGTTTTCACAGCTTTAGTCACAGTTTAGGAAGGAGGTATGCATTTAAGCCAATATAATCATAGCACTGTGTTATAGTCCTGTCAATAGTGGTGGTGTAAGTATGGTGCCAGCACAAATAAAAGAGATGTCATCTTTGCTTGAGAATAACAGAATACCTTGAATACCAGAAGAGCAGAAAACCTTGAACTGAATTTACAATGTTGAATAAGAAATTAACAGCTAGGTGTGGAAAGAGAAAGATAATGCCAAGTAGAGGGCACTTCAGATGCCATGGATCTGATAAATTAAATTGCATAAAAAGTCAAGAAACTGATAAATTAGTGCTTGGAATACAGGGCACACAGAGAGATGGGAGATAATAAGACTTAAGTGTGAGAGACCACAACAGAGAGGACTTGGTTTTCCACCCAAAAAAGCTTGAGCAAATGTCCACCAGTCTTTTGTTTTCATTCTTCTGAGCGTGGCATCTATCACATTTTCACATTAATATTTAGACAGATGTTTTAAGGTAGTTACATTGTTTAGGAATGACTAATATTGACTTTGTTTAGAGGCTAATCTTCAAGTCTTAAAAATTGGAGAGAATCATTCTTGTGCTGAAATTTAGGAGCAACTACCCTAAATTGTAAGTACAAGCTCCTTAAAATCCTAAGTAGTTATCTGCCATTCCATCTGAACCTGTTTTTGTGGAGGCAGAGGTCACCACCTATGGTAGGTTAATCACAAAACTGGGCCACATATTGCAATGGGACTTTGCTCTTCTTCTCATGAAGAGGTGGTGTCTATTCCCTTGCCTCTGGAATCTGGGGTGGCCATTGCCTTGCTCTGGCTAATGTAATGCAGTAGAAATGAAGGTGTTCTACTTCAAGACGTGGGCCTCACAAGGGCTTAAACACTTTTGCTCTCTTGTTCATACCTCTACCTGCACCAAAAGAGCATGTTTGAGCCAGATAGCTGGAAGATGACATGTATGAAGCAAAGCCAAGTTGTCCCAGTAGTCCCAGATGTGGTCATCCCAGACTGGCTAATAACCAGACATGTGGGAGAGCTCAGCCCAAATCAGCAAAGTAACCTAGTCCACCCATAGTTAACTAGAGCCACGTGAATAATCCCAGCAGGGAGCTGAAGAACTGCCTGGCTAATGTGAAGATTTGAAAGACAATAAACGGTTGTTGTTTTAACTGAATGAGTTTCAAGGTATCTTGTTACACAGCAATAGCTAACTGATACACGTCCATATATGAGTGTTAGTTTCTACAAAGGAGGAAGATGTGTAAAAAATCAAACTGTATTATAAAGATGGATAAATTATTTATAAACTATTTTTAAAAGAGCTTTTGGAATTTTTGTGAGAAAGAACTTCAAGTTAGAAAACATTATTGCTGAAATTGAATATGGGTGAAAAGTCACTGTTGCTAGATATTTGACTCAATGAATTATCTTGAAAAAAAAGCAGTCAATATACTCCATTCCATCTTGCAAAAAAATTACTAATAATTAAAAATTTCAAGTGCTTTTAATTTTCAGCTCCATGGAACAATAAAACACACACATATATATATATAGTGTTAACCTTAAAAGATTTTTAAAGCTACCTTTAATAAAATGTGATTTGCTAACTCTTCTATGGTATTTATATACTGTAACTACAACAAAGATTGTATTTCTTGCTCAACATGTTCATTTGAACTTGATTTGAATCTTATGAGAAGGTAAAAAAAATAAAAGGTAGACTTTTTGTTGTCCTACTTGCTAGAGTTTTTACTCTGTTGTCACTGCCACCTTAGATAAAAATTTTGGTTTATCTAACCTTCCCCATTATAAGCTCTAATTTCCAGTGGTTTATCATTCAGATATTTTCAAAACAAAAATAGTGAATCAAAATGAATTCTCTGTGAATTAAACCGTCGTTTTTGGTTAGTGTTCTAGACTAATACATTTTTTAAATAAATTAAGCTGAATAGCAAGCAAAGGGAAACAGTTAGGCTTGACATTTCTTCCTCACAAAGCTCATGAGAAATATTTAAAATATTGTAAGTTAATTAGAAAATCTTAATAGGGCCCTGTTTATTTCAAAGAATAGGAAAAATTACTTTAGTTACTCTTTGAAGTTTTAACCAGGACTTTTCTATTATAACATGACTTAACCATAAAAGGTGCCTAATTGAAAAATTTATCTTTATCAACACCAAACATTTGCTAATTATAAAACATTGTTGGGCAGAGTATTTTATTTCATAAGATAGCAACTTCCCCAAAATAATTAGCAAGCAAAAGAAAAAAAACTGAAATTATCTTGGTTTAAAAATATAATTACCTGATTTCTTTTTTAAGAAATACCAAATGCCAACTTTTTAAAACGTTGGCGCTCACTCATGTCATTGGATGATCTATATTTTGGCTTCTTGATTTTAAACATTAGTGCACTGATATCCTTTTATTGAAATTAGAGTGTAAGATCTGAGATGGTGTTTAAACATAAACTTAAAATTAAATTTAAAATTTAAAAAATCATTTTAATTGTTTGGTTTAAAAAAATGGTTTCTTCTGGCTTTAAAATCAGTAAATCTACTTTATGAAAAAAAATGATATACAGAAAAATACAAAGAAAAAAAGATATAATCTTACCACTCAACAACTGTCAACATGTTGATTTTTTGCAGACTCTTTTTCTATTTGCATTAAGCACATATTTTGCAGACTGTTTCCTATTCATCTGTAAGCATTTCTTACAAACTCGAGCTGTCTTATATTTCTATGTTTCTAATCTTCCTCTTCCTCTTTTCATCCCCTTCCCTGAGGCCCTATTCTCCTCCTTCATCAACTTAAGTGCCATTTTTTAAGTGTTTCTTAATTACACTGAGATGTTGTAAGAATGTTATGAACAGTGTCAAACTTATTCTACTTGATATTAGAAAAAATTGAGGAGGAAAACATTGTTTCCACCTTTTTAAAGATGAGGACATTAAGACTCAGAATCTTAAGTAAATTCTCCAAGGTATTTAAATTCAGATTCAAATCCATCCTCTGTGACTCTGTAGGCTATACCTTTATCTCCACCCCATGCTCACATTTTTTGTTTGTTGATTTTATTGCATTTCCCGTAATAAACATTTCCCTGCATAATGAAACAAAATCTTTCAAATTTTATTTTGGGGAAAAAAAAGACATCCTGGTAAAGCCTGCATGCATATTCTATTAAAAATAGATTCTCTCGAGTTGGCATCCTCCCAGCTATGGTCTCATTAAGGACTCACAGTCATGTTTATCTTAGACTTGTACTATTAGGACTAAAAGCTAACATGTGCTCTTGTCTAAATCAAAGAGGCTGGAAAAGTTAGTCTTCAAATCCAGTCACTTTGGCAGTTTACAAATTATAGTCAACCCTATGAGTATTTGTCATCATGTACCACTGAGAATTATCCTGACTTTTCAGAATATACTTAGCATGGTATGATTGTTTTCAGAACAAGGATTTAGAAGCCAATTGATCAAAAGCCTACTTGATATTTATGTTCATTAACCTTTGATAATTCTGCCTTATTTCCTATTTTATCCTTAATATGATTGTATGGGTCAATCCATGAGGAAATAGATCAACAGGAAGTGAATCATTAATAACGCATGTGTGGAAAAAACACAGAATACTAAATATTGTTATCTGCTTTCATTCATGAAACAACATCATCCTGTATAACACTTTAATTACTACCAAAAACCTTCTCATAACTCAATCTTAACAACTCCTGAGAGACACTTAAAATTATACACGATCATTAAAATGGACTCTGCTGTCCTCAACATATGCTTTAGTGACTAAAACTAATTTGACCACAAATTAATCTGTAAAAACCATCTAGGCTTAATATTGAAGAAACAGCCAATAAAGTGCAATAGTATTCTTGTATGTGTGATCCATAATGAACTAAATAAAAATGAATAATAACAGTTCTTAAGTTTCAAGGATAAATACTTGTTCAAGTGACATACAACAGGAAGCACATGTCAATAATAATCAGAATGAAAAACAAAGTGTTGCAGAACATAACATCGACACTTTTACAAAACCTAATGGCAGTAATAAATGACACAGCTTGTCAACAGCTAACATGCATACCCGAGATAAAACTGTCATGACAGTACACTGTACCACAGCGAACAAAATTACCATCTAGAACTGGAATCGAATCAATAATGAAGTCTGACCCCAGTGTTTTTTTTGGTGGGAGGGGGTTGTTTATTTTGTTTACTTGCTTGCTTGTTTGATGCTTTGAAGATTCTCCACACCATATTCTATCATTATTAAAATGTCCTTCCCTTGCTTCCTTGCTATAAACTTCAATCCCAGCCCTGGATACAACCACCTTCCCCAATCTGCAATTTTTATTCCATATTTTTATTCTTTTGTACCTTAGTCCATTTTTACTCTTGCTTTCACCATATTCTATGTCCTAACTCTTTCCTCAGTGTCTTCTGAAATGCCGAAGTATTTTGAAAAGTTGCCTTTATGCTTCAGTCCTGACTACTTTATCAGAAGCTCTCCTTACTTAGAAATTAGTTTCATTTTATTTACCTGCAATCATAACAGGTTAAAGTCTTGCTCCTGTACCGTTTGATATGATTCAAATTTATATGTCCCTAAAATTCACACTTTGAAATCCTAATGTCCAAAGGTAATGGTACTAGGAGTAGGGTGGAGCCCTTCTGAATGGGATTAGAACGCTTATAAAAGAGGTCCCACAGAGTTCCCTGGCCCCTTACACGACATGAGGATAGAACAAGAAATTGGCACTCAGTAACCTGGAAGAAGACCTTCAACAGAACCTGATCATGCTGGCACCCTGATCTTGGACTTTCAACCTCCAGAACCATGAGCAATAAATTTCTGATGTTTATAGGCCACCCAATCTCTAGTGTTTTGTTATGCCAGCATGAACAGACTAAGACATCCATTGTATTTAAAATAATGTGGAAGGTTAATATTTTGACATATCAGCTGGCACTTTTACCCCATTTTTTTTGAATCTATGTATGTGTACTTCCCTAAGCGTAAGTTTGTTACCACTAAAATGCAAAGAAAAAGACACCAAAGCTTAAATACTGTATGTTTAAGTAACATCTAAAATATCTGGCAAAGATCAGAGCTGTGCATTGCAAAATCCCTAGTATATTGAGTACCAATGACATATTATCTATCCCATAAATAAGAGTTGAGAAAAATATATGATGATATAGAAGCAGTTTGCCTCATCCTAAAAGAGATAAAGTTTAACAGCTGTGAAAACGACAGGATTAAAATGGATTACGATAAGACAAATAGCATTATTATGAATTTCTGAAAAGAGACTGCATCATCCCACTCCCATGCTGAGATGAAGTCCCAGAAACCCTGTATATGTTGGGAATAATCCTAGAGCCGAGAAGACCTGTGCCTGGTTTGTTAGGAGATGGCCCAGGAGGTTGAAAACACTCAGAGAGAATCCCTTCCTCCATCTCCAAAGTGCCAGTGCAATACAATCAGCAATGAATAAGTTGGGTGTCAAAGCAGATGAGACTGAAAAGATGCTTCTGGGCACTTGAGGCATGCCCAAATTGGTACAAAAAAGACTCAAAAAGCCATGATACCTAAGGGCTTGACAGGCCCCCCAATCATCTCTAGCGGTAATTGGGGTATAGAGGCCAACAGGCAAGAACAGACAGCATGAATTATTGTATCAGCAGACAACCGCAAGTGAGGATGACTATGGACCTGTCACCCCTGATAATTGGATGTGACATAAACCACTTGAAAATTAAAGGCTGACATGCCATTATGACCAACATGCTGTTGACCATTATAATAATTAATGTCTTTACCTCACAGATCCTTGACTTGCTACGTTGCAATGGCTTTGACCATCACTTTTCATCTATACACATGTGCAGTTCATATCTCCTCATTCACCTTGAATTTTCTTCCTCAGAGATCATAGATAGTGAATTAATCCCTCTTAACACATCTACTATTCTTGAACCTTCTTTTCCTCATTTTAAAATTCAACAATTATTTATCGAGTATCTACAACATGACATCATACAAAGTTTGGGTAAATACTGATTTAGTTTCTACACTTCTGGAGCTTACTCTCACCCCAGGGAGATGAACAACAAAAAAGTAAATAAATAAATGTAAAAATACAGATTATAAGACTTCAAATGCTAAGACAAAAATAGTTATCTGAAAGGGAATTACACAGCCATGCTACATAAATAAGAAATCCTTTCTGAGGAAGTCATGTTCAAGGTAATATCTGAAAGATGACATGATGCCAGTCCCTTGATGAAGGGGAGGGATAGAATTACAGATAAAGGAACTAGCATACACAAGGGCAAGCAGGAAGAGGGGTACTAAATGAAGTTAGTGGCCAAAGAGGAATAAGTGGTAAGCCATGGTATAGATGTTTTTCTAAATGCAATGAAAAGGATTTGATGAATTTTAAGCAGAGGAGGGATATGATCTAATTTGCATGTTATAAAGATCTCTCCGGTTGTCAAGAGAAGATGTGGAGGGCAGGAGAGGCAATGGCGAGACTCCACTGCTTCAACCCATTTCTTTTAAACTCTTACCTTAATGGTAGCTATGATCCCATCATCAGCTGAATCTCCCTCTCGCCCTCTACTGTTCATTATACTTGCCTTATCAATTATCAGTCTTGATCTCATTGAGTCTCCCATTATTTTAGTTTCCTTTTCAAGTCCTGTGTCCTTGCTGAAATGATGATATAATCCTGCCCTCTGGATCCTCAGGACACATGCCATTATATTAGATACTCTTTCTGGCTTCCCATTAATTTCATGGGAATAAGTATCTCTCTCCCTTTTAAGAACTGATCCCTACCTGTGGGCTCTTAAGATTACTGAATACCAGCCTCTTTGTGATTTTGATTCATTCTCTTCCCTCCTCATTTATATATTTAGCAGGCAATATGCTTTAGTGGGAAAAAAAATCAACTTCTGAAACTAAGCATTCTCAACTCAGGCCTGTTTCTCAGACTTAAGTATGTATCAGAACTGCTTGGATGAGCCTGTTAAAAAATGCATGTTGCCAGGTGATTCTGATGCAGGTGTAAAGTGGATTACATTTTGAGAAACTCTATTCTAGGCTCTGCTCTTCAACTGATTGTGCAACCTTGAGTACATCAAGACACCTGTCTGAGCATTCATTCCTAATATGAAAATGAAGTAAATTAAACTGGTTATTCTCTAAGGACATTCTCAACACTCACATTCTTGTACTCTGTCTCTAGTGTCTAAAGACAGCTAAGAGAAAAGAGGCAAACATAATAAAACTGTTTGAGCTAAGAATAGCTACTACACATTTGCAAACACTTATCCTTGAGATTCCCAAAAATAGAGAAATGAAATTATAGCTTGTTATATAGTTGTTATCAAAGAGAACGAAAGAACTAGGTGCTGTAGGTGTAAAAAATAAAAAAAAAAAAAAAGAAGGGATTGTAAGTTGACAAGGTCCTTGCAATCTGTGAGGTCAACCAAGGGTTGCCTCACCTAAAAAAGAGAGAGAGAGAGAGAGAGAGAGAGAGAGAGAGAGAGAGAGAAGGAAAGAAACCTCATCCTAGCACTAAACTCTGAGAAGTTCTCAACCTGAGGCCCATAGGGACAAGCTAAGGAGGTTCACGAAATCAGGGAGTCCCTTAAATTGGATAGGAAAAATAGTACAACTTATCTTTATTTTCTGTAATGCCTAATGGAAAGTTTCCATTTTATTTCTTTATGATTTTAGGCAATTAAACACTATTAGCAACTAGAGATTTTGTGACAATTTATATTCACAGATTTTTTTATATCACATGACACCTGTTGCAAATGTCTCTTTACATTGCTTACACTCATTACTACTTGAAAATGACTATGGCTAGCAAACTGTCTTCTATATCTTGCTAATTAATGTATTAAAATAATTAATCTATTTGTACACCACGAATTTATTTAATTTTTGGTAATTATTTTCAATATAATTGGTTTTCTTTGTAACTTTATGTACTTCATATTACATTACTTAAAAATAGCATTCTAAGAAGAGGTCCACAGGATTCACCAGATTGATTCAGGTATCCATTGTATAGAAAGGGTTTAGAAATCATTTTAGATTCTTCCCACCTTTCCATATTTTCCCATTTTTCAGTGATGGAGAACTAATGGTCTTTTGTATTAAGGATGTTTATGTGGGTTTTATAGAATAACTCTGCTCCATGTAATTTTTCTTCAACTTCTTAATATCGCCTCAGAAGTTCTGTCAAACAATTGAAATACACTACCTACAAAGAATAGAGCCATTTGTTGAATTTGCTAATGTTATGTGAAATAAAGTGGTATATTAGTTTGATCAATATTCCAATAATTTAGGAATATGCTGTGTTATGAACTGAATGTTTGTGTCCCCCCCCAAGATTCATATGTTGAATCTTAATCAACAATGTGGTGGTATTAGGAACTGAGGCCTCTGGGAGGTTATTAGGTCATAAAGAGAGATTCCTTAGGAATGGGATTATTGCCCTTATGAGACCCCCAAAAGATCCTTTCCTCTTCCACCATGTGAGGGCACAGCAATAAGAAGGTCATCTATGAACCAGTAAGTGGGCCATCACTAGACATTGAATCCACCTGCACATTTATCTTGGATTTCCAGCCTCTATAACTGTGTGAAAACAAATTTCTGTTGTTTATAAGCCATCCAGTCAATGATATTCTCATATAGCAGCCCGAGCAGGCTAAGACACACTGCAAATTCTAGTCTTTCTTTAAGACTCTCTAGTGTAAAGATAGCTTTTTAACTAGTATAGCGAAAACAATGATGAGTATTTCCAAAAGATGTGACCATGAATCTCTTTTCTACATAGTACCTATTAATATCACAGAGAGTTAACCTTTTCAACATGACTTGGGAAATATTGGTAGAAAGCATAATTATTTATCAATAAGACAAATTATCAAACTTCTTTTTACTGTTCTTACCTATGAAATAAATGTATCATTGAGGTCTTTGCCAAAGGGGAGTAAAGTAATTTAATAAATCATATTATCTATTTCATTATTTTAATAATATACCATATTTTGTATAATATTTTAACATATAATATATTATATATAAATCAAAATAAATATTTGAAGTGCTATAAGGCAAGTAAATCCAGAGAAACATAACCTGAGTCCATTGTGATGATCTGAATTATCAAATGTCCCTGAGACCTGAGTTTCTCAGCGTTAGTTTGCATAGAAAACATCTGAGAATGCTGCTAATGTGAAGAATCTGATACTAGGTCTGGGTTGGGGCCTGGAAATCTGATGCTGCTGAACTGCAGATGACAATTTGAGTTGCTAGACCTCAGTCTATTCTTCACTCATAACAGCTCTCATAGGCAATTTTCAAATCGATAACAAAGAAAACTTATCAGAAAGTATCTTCAGACACGGTTTCACAAAAGAGCAGATAAGTTCCTTATATGTCTCTTCCTTAAATCATCCTTCACCCATAGCTTAGGGCAGAACATTACAGCAGAGTTCATTTTTACAGGGAGCTAAACTAAGATAACTGGAGTAAGTTGTTTTCTGATGTTTTTGTTTGATACTAAGTTTGAACTTAGAAACTGTAGAGGAATAAATGCTCAGCATGATGGTACAGTCCTCTGTACCATCAATTGTATCCTGCCAAGCTGTATCACTCTCCTTCCTGAACTTGCAACTCTTCCTTCTCTCCTGGCTTATTTGTGCCAGGTCCTTCCTTCTGCGCCCCACAGCTAGATTCACTGACATTCCTTCATCTATTAATTTCTTAATACCTGAAGGAACTATGATAGGGGAGGAAATTATTCACAGAAGCTGTGATGGACTAGAGATGGCCACAAAATTCTCTATCACTTCTTCCATCAAGAGGCAGCTTGCAATCCTCCCTTGAAGCTTGGCTGGTCTTGGTAACTTGCCTCGAATTAAAGTGTGTGTGTGTGTGTGTGTCCACTATGTTATGAAGTCCTAACTGGCAGAAATTGGTTATTATTTTATTTTTTTTAGCCTCTATTCCAACTATCACTGTATAGTCTACATAGTGGATGCTCAATATATATTTGTTGAATTTGAAGCCGTTGAGCAGTTCATCAATTTTCAGCTATGTTCATTTTTTTGACTTAGCTGCACCATGAGGGAAACTAATTTGTACCAAGTGGGGCACATTTCAAGAATTTAGACTATTACCTTAATGTTTTCATTGAACACAGGCATCTCTTAGTAGCCTCCAGGTACATTTAAATTTTAAGATAAAAGGTAGTTGCTGTCAAAATGATTTACAATCAATGACACTGCCAATTAAAAACAAATAATTAAGACACACAAAAATGCCACAAAGCTTCAACTCAGAAAAATACAAGGGAGTGCCAGTGGATAATGGTGTGATTTGGCAAACATAGTCTCCCTTTTCTCTCTAGCAATCATTCTGCTACAGAATCAGTCTTAAGAGATTCTTGCAGCCAGATGTAAGAGAGGAAATACACTCAACTCAACCTCACTTCCGACATCCTTGGTTTGGGAAATTCAAATGGATTAATACGTCTAACTGAGAGGAATTCAAAATTCAAAAGATCCCTTGCCTGAGAACCCTGTGGTTACCCTTTAGAACCCATCTGCACACACAACTAAATATCCTCTTTAGAAAACTATTCGGCATAAAAAATGTAAAATTAAGAAGTACACTAACATTTGAACAAATAACATCTTTAATAACATTGTTATTCTGAATCTGTTCTCTGTTTATGTAAGAAAATATTTTTTTCTCTTTTAACTGTAGCCGTAGTACAATTAGAAATATTTTCAAATGAATTATTCAATAATGACTTTTGCTTTGGTGCAATGTAATCTTGTGTAAGTTAGCAGTTTGAAGGTTATAGTAAAAAGACTGTATGTAGGTCCTCCATTCAAGTCCACTAAGATATATCAAATCCATTAACATTTCTCTGTGCCCATCCCCTGGCTTCTCTGGGCCTGGCTTTTACAGAAGCTGTACTGTATCTCTGTGGATGAGTGTCTTCAGACTTCCGAAGCTTCTTTGCACAAAAGAGCAGAGAACTAGCATTGCCTTGGTATTTCTGCCACTTCTTGGTAGTATTAAGCCAATGATTGACTGACATGTGACTATAAAAGCCAAACTCCTCTGTTTCATGTTGGAACAACCCTGAAGCACAGTGAAGGCCCATATTCCTGTAGAATGAGCCTGAGGCGGGGACTGTGCCTCCAACTGTTCCTTGCAAGACTTCTTCCCTATTCTTATTCTACTTCCCTGGCTCGCTTACCTGTCATCCCTGGGAACATTTCCTTAATAAATCACTTGCACACAAATACTCATCCCCAGATAGGCTTCTGGAAAATCCAACCTGAAACAGAGGCATCACCCTAATTCTAGAAGTAAGGCCATCAAATTTCTATGTGAAGACACTAGTAATGGTGTAGAAGCCACCAGTCAGTGCAGATGGCTGTTTAATAAGGCAGCCAGCTTCCCCTCCCTACTGTGACACTTATAGTTCATTCCTTCTAGGAACTGTCATCCACTTTCTACTGTTTTGCTCCCAGCTGCAAAGGAGAGCTGAATTCTATGTCCTATCTATTCTGGTCCCTCTCTAAGTAGGCTCAGCATTTTTCCATGGGTCACTTCATTAGAATTTTGAATGGGACATTATTGTGCAGAACTATACTTTACATGGCAAGATATTTAATATACCTCACTCTCTCCACTAGATATAATAGCACACTTCTAAATGCTTCCAGGGAGATATTATCACTCACCAAATCCCTCTACCTTTGTGAACCGGTAAATAAGCAATAATTCTTCCTATTGTCCATGTTTTAAAGTTACTCTTCAACTCGCCTATTTCCTTCTCTGGCCTTACTTTCATCCATGATGATCAGAGATGGAGGTCATTTTGATATAGAAAGAACATTTGACTAGAGGAGTAAAAGCTTCCAAAATGACAATTTCCCATGTGTTAAGTGTAGAGTTTATTTTATAGGATTGGTGGAAGTGTGTTTTAACAAACTATTATTACCTGCTCATAATTTAAACAAGATATTTAATGAATATGAGATAATTAAAGTAAGCTTAGGTTCAATTTAATTAGGCATTTGGGCACAATAGCACATTTAGGAGTGCCACACTAAAAATGATCAAGAAATTATTTTTATAATATGATATAATTATTTATTGCATTACATACCTAATAATGTCATGGTAAAAGGATTAAGTGAAACTTTAACTCCAAAAAGTGCTAGGGTATACCACTATAGGTCTATGGAGATTTTTGTTAGTACCAAAGTTCATTCAGACAATAAATTACTAAAATAATATTACAGCATATTATAGTTTTCCTCGAGCTGGATCACAAAACAAACATGAGTACCTCCGTTCATTAGTTTAAGAAATCTCTAGTAAAGTTGTGCATTATCACACTAACGGTTAAATCAGATGATAGAATCTTATTGATTTTTAAATAATTGAATATCAAAAGCTACTCTTCATCTCTAATATTGAGAGAAAAGTAGTGGGGCAGACACAGGATAAATCTGCAATATTTATATTTTATATGAATTCTTAAATCTATCCTTTATGTCATGTTATCTATGATATAAAGTCATAGTACAAAGTCTCTTAATGCTTGCATAGCTTACGGCTATTCTCCCTATACTTCTTGAAGCAAGAAGGATAACTAAGTCTGCTACCTTTTCCTTGGTAGAGATTATAAGAGCAGAGGGGTATTCAGGTAGAAATAATATACATTAATTCCAGTGACTGTGGATCTGAGAGACCTATGATGATAAAGAAAGAGGATGGGGGGAAGAATAGTCATCATTTACATATGGGCACATGACCCTCATTACAGTTTATTTTCATAATTCACCAGTTTACCATTGAGCCTCCCAAAAAGTTACATATCCTCTGCTGCTCCTCAAAATTATCATTTTTCTTTTATGTAACATTCCTGTGTAAAGATTGCCATTAATATTCTCATTTATTGATACCAGTTAGTAACAATTGATAGTGGTTCATTTAACAAATATTTTTAGATTGAATGAATGAACAACAGTTAAAGAGCCTGTAGATATTTTAATTTACTCTAAATTGATATAGTTTCCATATTTAGAAAGAAAATAATGATTTGATGAAGTTCGGTGTTTTCATTTTTGCTTTAGTTTTGGTAGGTTAATTCCTGATATGGATGATCTTTTCTAATTCAATTGGCTAAACAAGAGATGTGGTACCATAAAAAGACTGCTCAGTTGGAAATCAAGAACTTTAGTTCCTACTTGTATTTCCTCTATCAAATAGTCATGTCATCTTGTCATTTAACTCCTAGGGGGATTCATTTCCACATTTACAGAAAGACACAAAGAATGTCAAGATGCTCTTGTACGTATCTCAATAGTTATTACCTTTGTTGAAGCATTATCTTATCCCATCTGAACTGACATTAGCCTCCTAGGTGACCTCCCCTCCTTTATTCTCCCTGTCCACATTCTACTCCACATAGAGCCGCTGAATGTTTCTTCCAAAAATGCACAAAATAAATTTTAAAATATCATTCTATTTTTTAAAATAGAATGTTTAAAATAGTAAATGTTTTTTAAAAAAAAAAAAAACCACATTTATCTCAATTGAGAGAAACATCATTCATCCACATTCTACATCCAGTCTATGTTTCCTGTTTCCTCTTCAGTTGTTTTCCAATTGCCAAACCCTCAAAATCTATGCTACAGTCATATCAACCCCCTTGCTGTTTCCTGACCACAACTGCTTCATGACTTCCCACTCCCCAGTATTTGCCTTATCAGCCAATAGGCTGAAAGCCACAACAAGGCAAATACATTATCTTTTCAGCTTAGCACCTAACAGAGTATCTGAATACAGTAGGTATTTGATAAGTGTTTAGAGAGAGCTGGATGTGAATGCCCTGTCATACCTATGTTGGTATGTAAAATTCTTTTATTTTCAAGGCCAGTCAATATCAAGTCCAACCCCAACTCATTCCAGGTCAAGCAAAGGTTGTCTTCCTCCTTCTGTTCCAACAGCACACCGTACATACCCATGCAGTAGTACTTATTATTTAGCTTTGCAACTATCTATTTTTTTATACGTCTATTTTTCCCATCCAAATGTCATCTTCTAACTCAAGAGAGCCGGATACATGGTAGAACCCACTCAAATTTGCCTGAGTTAAATACACTAAGAGTCCTTTCAACCCTAAAATCTAATTATT
This sequence comes from Eonycteris spelaea, assembly GCA_003508835.1. NCBI lineage: Eukaryota > Metazoa > Chordata > Mammalia > Chiroptera > Pteropodidae > Eonycteris > Eonycteris spelaea. The sequence continues at coordinate 2,338,950 of PUFA01000228.1, forward strand.
TTAAGATTTTTTTTTTTTCAAAAAAAGTGCTAAAGATGTTAGAGTGAATTACTTATGAATACAAACTGGTATAAAGTTAAAATCATGAAGGAAATTGGCAATGCATGTTAGAATAATTACAGCTAGGAATGGCAGATGCTACTTTGAACTGTATGAGCTAAAAGAGCCTATTAGACACTCTGAGCATTGACTATAACAACTCTTTTGCTTTGAAGTCAGTTCTAAATAATACAATTGAAGCAAAAGAAATTTTAGCTCACTCATTTTACCTTGGCTCTAGAATATTTTAAAGTTAACATTCCAAATACTTCTTAGAGTATTCTGAACTGGGTTTTTTTTTTTTTTTAGATAGAGAACACAGTCACCATTTCTGAATCCATTTATGAATAAGTTATATACTTATTGTTAGGAAAATGTTATTTTTAAAACAATTTCATGTTCAATATTTATACTATTGCTCTTGTGGACCCGGAAAAGAAAGATTCATTTGATGTGAACCCTGAGAAGGAATTTGTCAGCTGAGATGGACACCTCCCCACCAAAGGCAACCAAGGACCCAATTTTATAAATAATAAGAGTCTAGTGGCCATTCGCTGATAGGGTTCCTTGTGTACTCTGTATGCGGGAAAGTACCTCAGACTGAAAGCTCAGCTCCCGCACTCTGCTCTGCTTGTTTCCATCCTGAGTCAACAAAAGCAAGGAAACCCCAGTTTTTTCTTTCTATCAATGTATTGATATTTGCCCTGACCAATCAGAATTGCACAATTTGGATACTTCATTTACATAAAACGAACCTAACTGAGAACCTGGGCAGGAACTTTCACTATAAAAGACAGTCTTCTCTTTGTCTCAGTGGAAGGCAACTTAGGTTTTTACCTGAAACTGTGACTCCTGGGCTGTAGCTCTTTTGTGCTCAGATAAATGATTTTTATTCTTTATTATAGTTTAAAATTAATTTTAGTTTTACACACTTGTAAAAATAATTGGATAAATATCCTTTATCATCACTAGGGAGGATGGCTTTAGCACTCTCAGTTAGAAATGCTACATATTGCATAAAGTTAGTTCTACAATGTCCAAATATTCAACAATTGGTAGCAATTATTATTTGTTAGGTCCTAGCTCATATCTGTGAAAAATACTTTTTCAAGAGGGTAACGCAACTAATTTTGTAAAGGTGGAGGAGCTATAAGGAAAAAAAATCACACCATAATGGAAATATGAAATGTTTTCCTATTGCTTTACCTTACACATGGTACTTGTTCATTTTTTAATCCTTAGAATTTTGTGAAAATATTTTAGTTATTACTAATTACTTTAAAATTACTAATTTAATAACATCTTAATAATTTCTTTCTTTTCCAAATTTTTTATTAGAGAAATATTACTATCTGTGCCAGTTATTCAGTGATTTTTTTTTTCCCTCAGATTCACACCCACTCACTCTTTTACAGTCTGTTTTGTGGCACTGAGGCCCAGGACTCTGGTAAGCCATGTTTCCAGTTTGCTGTCTCACTTCCTGTTAAGATCGGGCAACAGTGAGCCTGATGGGGACACTACAGGACTGGAGGAGGGAGAAAGGACTTACTCATTTGTATTTGCATTCTGTGGACTTACTGTTCCTATTAGCAATATCCCAGACTTGCTCCTTCGTGCCTATAGCAGCATTCGTTTTTAGTAACAGCTGTTGAATCCAGCTTGTATTTTGTTTGTTTGTTTTCCCCAACATTTACAAAATCAACTTCATCGCACCCCTGCCATGGGATTACCAACACCAACTAGATGACGGAGATCTGGGACTCAAGTTCTGTTGGACCTTTTCTGCTATCTCATAGACACAAACACCAACCAATCAGTGCCCCCTCCTTGGAAGTCTAAGTCCTAGCTCAGTAAAGTCCACACTTCGAAATTTTGGTAATTCTAATCTTTTCTCAGTGCTAGGAGTGGTAGCTACTTTGTGCAGTTGCTACTTCTGTTCTCATATTACTTGTTCAGTTTTCTAATATCTAATTGCAATTCTTTATGAAAGTTTTCTCCTGTTAAAATAACTAGAGTGACCAGGTATTTACCCCAAAGGCTTGAAAATATATATATATCCGAAGAGATATTTGCACATCGATGTTCATAGCAGCATTATTCATCGTGGCTGGGACATGGAAGCAACCGAAGTGTCCTACAATAGATGATTGGATAAAGAAGCTGTGGTACATATATACAATGGAATATCACTCAGCCATAAGAAGGGATGAAATACTGCCATTTGCAACAACATGGATGGATCTCGAGATAATCATGCTAAGCAAAATAAGCCAGACAGAAAAAGTTGAAAACCTAAAAGCAACAAATGAACAGGACAAACAAACAGAGACTCGTGGACATGGACAAGGAACTAGTGGTTACTAGAGAATAGGGGGTGGGGGAGGAGAGAGGTAGATGGAGTAAAAGGGGTCAAATACGTGGTGACAGAAATCTAACTATTGGTGGTAAACACACAATGCAATATATATATGACTTACTGTTGAAATATGCACTTGAAACTTAGTAGATTTCTTAATGTCACTATAATAAATTTTAAAATAATATATATGTATACATATATGTATATATATACATATATACAGATATACAGATATACATGTGTGTATATATATGAATTACTGTTGAACTGTACATTTGAAATTTATTGGATTTCATTAACCAATATCACCATAATAAATTTAAAAATTTAAAAATTAAAAAAAATAAAATTGCTAGAATGGCTTCTGTCTGTTAATTGGACCCTGACTGACACACCATTCCAAACCCAAACTCGTGAATATCGCAGTGGAAATAGAGAACACATTTTGGGTCTGAATTCAATGGGTAAGAAAGATTTCTCATATTCTTTCAAAAACCACCTAATTTCATATTACTTTCCAGTATTACTTTCTACTTGTTTTCATCATATAAATTCATTAATGATTCTATTATTAGCATAGAGGTATTTAAGCATCTGGACAGCCATATATGTAAATATATTCTCTCTGTAAATAAGGCTCAGTTATATTAGAATCAAACAAGCATTTTTATTCCAACCACAGTCAGTTGAATATCACTCTGTAGTTATTTTTCAAAATCAACATGAATAGTAAAAATAAGATATGTTCAAAACAAGTCTGAAAAATCCCTATACTATCTACATTATATATACAGTTGAATTTTAAATACTAAATAGTCATCTCCTGCATACCAAGGTGTAGGAACCTCTGAGCCAGAATCTAAAAAAAAAAGCAAGTGTGTATGCAACTTTCTTAACATGCAAACCTTTCGGTTCCTAAGGTAAGCTTCAAAGCGTTTTGCTTACCTGCAGGGTTTTCTGCATTATGTCTTAAAATTAACATATTCCATCATAATACCTTTAATAAATATGCTTGCTGTCAAGAATAAACAAGATGATGTCTTCCTAAAGTCAGTACATAAATTAACTGAGTCTCCTGCCATGTGAACCTGTCCACACTGTCTCAGTCACACAGATTAAAGACCTGAGGGGATCTGAGCAAATCCAAGAGGATAGTTCTGCTTAGAAAATTATTACATTATATATATCAAGCTTTAAGTTTGATGTCAAAAATCAATTTTAGTCAGTAAATAGCAATTGTATAACTTATTTATTAAATTAATACATGGAAATCTAAATTTTCTATTACTGTCATTTCTTATTTGGACACCGGTAAATGTCTCTTTCTTGTACATTTCTAAAGCATAGTATGCCTGATGCTAGCTGGCACCATTCCAGTAATTTTTACCTTAACTATGGAAATGTACTTTGTAAAAAATCACCATTCTAGAGTTAATATGCTACCAGCTTTTTACAAATTAAATTTGTTAGAAAATGGCCTCTATTGTGTTGTAAACGGATACTCTTAAAACGTTATCCTTCTTCATAATATTTCTAATATACTTTTCTGTAGATGTTCTATAGAGGTGCTTGAGAGAAATTCAGCATATCTAACAAAGAAGGAAAGAAAATACATTGCTGTTTTTGGTTGTGATCTAATGTACTCCTTGCCTCTGTTTTTCCTCAACCATTACATTCAAAGCTGCTTAAACGTGCTATCTCCACCATCCCCACTTTCTCCTACTCCAGGACCAGCCTTAGCCCCAAACTGAAGGAATTGAAAGTCCCCTACTCCTTTATAAGTTGAGGCCAAGGAAACGGTGCTACTGATCGAGCAGCCCATTGCTTAAACTAGACTCTTGCTCTCTTCTTTATGATCCAGCTTCACTCTTTGTACTTGAAGGTGCTCCGATTTAGAAGATTGGGAACCTTGACCGAAATCTTTAGAATCAAGTTCCACAAAGAGAGGAGGGCTATAGTCTCTCTTGTTCACTGCTTCAATTTCAGCGCTTAGTGGTTATTCTGTGCTTGGCCACCTCTGTGAAGGTGATCAGCAGAGGTTGTTTGAATGACTGGAGGGATGAGTGAAACTCAGCTTAATAATTTAACTGCTGTGTTTCTGTTCTAAATTCCATTGTTACCTCATAATGCCTTTCAAAGTCTCAAGTAAAATCTGTGTTCTATACTCATGGCTGGTTCTCCTGTTACCTGGTACTAGACTCCTAGGTATAGAATACTTAACACTGACCAACTATTTTATTTCACCCCTGATTTTTCCTCACCTGCTAGATAGAAGCTGTGCTTATCTCCTTCTGAGTTTATGGCTCAGGAACTCCTCACTTGCCTAGATTTCTTCCTTTTCTTGAAATCTCCCTCGATCTGCATTTGTACTGGCCATCTCTTTGTCATTTGAGCCCTTACTATATCAAATCTCATATGTAAAATCAGGGAGTTGGGAATAAAAGATTGCATTGCATTCTCAGTAATGCTCGCATGAGAAGAGAAACAGGGCTCGGACATGGTATGAGAGCCTTGCTTGATCCAGAATATAACAGGGGGACATATAAGGAAGTGACTCAATAGAAGAGACTTTCATCAATGGTTCAACTTTTGCAGACACAGCATCCAGGGAATACTTCTGACTCAATGACAATATTAGGCATATCCAATCTGATATTTCCAATCAGGGAGGTGGAAAACAAGAGAGAGAAGTCAAATGACAATTGAGTGGCAGGGAATTAAATAATTTATCACTTTGATAATAATAAATAAATTAAATAATTAAAGCAACTTCGGCAGCTACCTCTGATTTCTTATATGTGCCAAGAAGTTTATAGAAATCATCTCATTTAAAATTCACCTCCCCAAAATCATGAAGACAATAATATTTATCAATACTCATCCTAAAGATGAGCAGTCTAATGGAAAATTTGAGTAATTTGCCCAAAGTCCTAAAACTGACAGATGATGTTGCCCAAATTTGAACCAGGTCCATGTGGTAGCATAGCTTGGTCAGTTATCTACTGAGCTACACTCCACTCTAACAACTCTGAATTCCACCAACGTACCTTAGAACCCAGAGTTTACATACTTTGTCTCCTCAGTCTACTACTATAGGATACACTAGCTCTAGAATTGCGATAAGACATTATTTTTTATGTGACTTACCACCTCAGAATTACATGTGCAAGAAAGTATGAAAAAGATTTTGAAACCCACCAAACACGGGTAATGTATCTATTACTATTGGCTTTGCATCTTTTCAGGATGTTGATTGACTTTGTCTCCAGCTGAGTGGCAAGGACAGATTCTTTTTGTTGCCACTAAATTTCAGGCTGCATTTTAGTTTCATACTACATATTTAACCACACTTATACACATCCTTGAGCAACTGCTATGCTATAGAAAGTCATAAGCTGAAGGTTAAGGAATATTCTCTCCTGTGACTTGATTTGTAGGGATCTTAGCCTCATGCCATTCACAGGCATCCATTTACTAAATATTATTTCTTGATAATGATGCTAATCTGCTTAGAGTCATGGGGCCATAAAAAGGGAATATCTTCTATGGGTTAAGATGTGCTATTCTCATTAACTAAACAAATCAGAATTAATTTAATCACAGCAGTCAAGGGAAACTACTGCATCATTCCAGGACAAATTAGAGATATTGCACCCCTGTGGTGCAACCTTTGATTTCGATTAGAGGTTTCAGGCTGTTTCCTAGGCTGGATACAAAATATTCAGACTGCTAAAGAAAATGCAAGGTAAGTTTATGGCTTTGCATCTTGGAACTACACCACTGATAACTGCCAAGCCTAAAGCTTTAAAGAGAAACCAGGAAAACCAACAGTCAACCATTATTACTATTTTCATGACTATTAAACTCCCCGATTGTATATAAATATAAAGAAAATATATAAATTACTTTTTCCGATGATTAAATAGATAAACTGCTGGTATAATTCATCCTGTTATTACCAAAACTCATGCAAACAATATTAAGCTAAAACAGTCTGATGGCTTTTAAAAATTTATATGAAAGTCAACATTATTACTTAAAAACTAGAAAAAATGTGTTAAATGAAAGGAATCTACAAAATAAATAAAAATGTGTTGAGATTTCCCTATTGAAGAATTGTAAAACAAAAACATAATACTGTTTTCTTAATGTATCACACAATATATGGAAATAAAAATTGAAGATTTAGAATATTCTAATATTTCCTAGAAAACATTAAATGTCTATGCAGTATCCAGAATTGTTTCCCTCTAGGAAAACAATTTTCATTTCAGGTGGTGTGCAAACTCTCTCTCTCTTTCTCCCTCAAAATCTAGACTCCAAGAACATATTATTTGCAATAATACTCGATTTTTTATTGTATATGTCTTAATTTACAATTAAACTGAATGTGAAAAATTAACACAGTAACTATATACAAGTGAATATATATCAACACACAGATGTACATAGATCTACATTATACATAGATGTTATATATGTATATATAAAATACATATTACATGTTCATATATAATACATATAAACTTTGTATTCAATTTCATAGGGCAGGTTTCTTAGAGTATAAAAACGTTTTCTTATCATGATGTGTGTTAGCTCATGAACTCACCATTGTTTTTAAAACATGTTAAGATTTTAGGGGACTGTCGTCAATAATATTGTAATAACTATGCGTGGTATCAGATGGGTACAAGAGATTTATCATGATGATCACTTTATAAGTTATAGAAATGTCTAATCACTATATTGTACTCTTGAAACTAGTATAATATTGTATGTCAACTGTAATTGAAAAACTAAAAAAAATAAAAACAGGCTAAGATGATCATTATTTTCAAATTCCAATATCACTAAAGCAAAATTTTGGTTACACAGAGTAGCTTATAAAATGAAAATATTTATCCGCACTCAGTTTTATATGTCAAGTTAGGTGTCACCATATCTTAATGGAGGGCAGTGTAAATTGGTAAAACAATTTTGCTAAGTATTTGCATGATATATATTCAGATATTTTTTTAAAAGTTAATATCACTTGATCTAATAAATTCAAGTCCTAAAAGCTGTCCAAAACACACACACACACACACACACACACACACACACACACGCACAAAAAGTAAAGGTCAATTGAGTTATTTAAGATAGTAAATAAATAAAAATAATTGCTTTAATTTCTAACTTTAGTGGAATTTTTCAGTAATCATGGTACAACCAGATAATGGATATTATGTAACTATTTAGAATGTGTCTATAATAGTATAAAACTGCATTTTAGTAAATAAAAAGGATACAAAGTTATAAATATAGCATTGTTCAGCTAAATAAACAAATAAGAAAATAGAGAAAAAACTAAGTTCAGGTAGTAGGATACCTGACCAAATATGTCAAAATAGCAACAATGGCTTTCCTTGGGAAGTGAGAATATGACTAATACTCTGTTTTATCTTTTCGTTTTTCTTCCCACCCAGTTTTAAAGAATATGTCTTGTTTTTATAACTTAGAAGTTAATCAAAATAAACCACACATTTTTAAATATAGAGTATAAAAATCCTGGTTGTTAGTTGCGTTCCCCTGCTCCCATTTAACTTCTACAGGTCAACAGCCCTGCTCTCCCCTATTCATAGAATGTAAGTTAACTTTTTTCATCCAATCAGCAGTGAGAAATGTCTGACAGAAAGTATTCAAACAGGTAAAAAATCAAAACATTGAAGAAACTAATATTTTGCCTTTACAATGAAAAAATATTGTAATTCGATTATTTTAAAAATCGAACTTTCTCATTTTACACTAAGTGCATTGGAAACTCTCCAGCCGGTGCCAAGCCACGGGTATCTCTTGGGATAAATGGCACAAGCGCCAAAAAGACTTGGGGCAAGAGAAAGCCCTGCCACAAGGAGCGAAAATATAAACTGGGATGCCCCGCTGCCAACGCTAAGGCTCCTGCTGCCTACACACAGTCCGAGCGCAGGGAGGCAGCAAATACCACGCCGTGGGACTAAACGTGGGGAACTTCTCCGGGAGCTCTGAGTGTTGTACGCGCAGAAGAAGGATTATTGATGTTGTCTGCAATGCATGCAACAACAAACTGGTCTGCACAAAGACCCTAGTAAAGAATCCTATTGTGCTGGTTGACAGCACACCGGAGGACAGTGCTAGGAGCGCCACGATGCACTGTCCCTGGGCCGCAGGGAGGGGGCCAAAGTGATTCCGGAGGGAGAAGAGATTTTAAACAAAAAACGATCAAAGAAAATTCAGAAGAAATATGATAAAAGGAAAAAGAATGCCAAAATCAACAGTCTTCTAGATGAACGGTTCCAGCAGGGCAAGGGCAAGCTTGCATGCATTGCTTCAATGCCAGGCCAATGTGGCCAAGCAGAAGGCTATGTACTAGAGCAGGCATCTGCAATCTTTCTGGCCCCTGGGACCCATGCTTCTATGAGAATCTAATGCCTGATGGACGATCTGAGGTGGAGCTGAGGTGGTAATGCTAGCACTGGGGAGTGGCAGCAAATACAAATGAAGCTTCCCTGGTTGGCCCCCAGCCCACCTCCTGCTGGGCGGCCCAGTTTCTAACAGGTCCCTGGACAAGTGCCAGTCTGTGGCCCCAAGTTGGGGAACCCTGTGCTAGAGGACAAGGAGTTGAAGTTATATCTGAGGAAAATCAAGGCCTGGTAAGGCAAATAAATCCTCCTCCCTCCTATCTTACCTCATGTAATAATGGTGTTTATTATCTGTAATAAATAAATAAATAGATAATAAACATGATTAGACATTGAGAAAAATGGTGTTTCAGACTAATATTTTTCACATTTGATTATTATTAGCCTTCTTCCCTGCCTTCCCATTTAATCCACAAATAAAAGTGCTTTATCCTTCTCCATAAGGTCATTTTAGCTAAAAATGTATGAGTACATTCCTCGAATTATCACCAAATATGAATTTTACATCTTACTTAAAAAAATCAATATTTCTAAACCAATCATAACACGCGGGTGTTTAAGAATAGTGTATTTAAAATATCTTAAACTTACAAAAGTACAAAAATAATCACAAATTATTCTGTTTTGTAACACCTTAAAAGGATTTTAAATAAATTTTTAGTTAACTACCAATTTTAGATAAAAACTCAAAATCAAACTAAAGGGAAATACTCCTTCCTGAAAACACAAATATTTTGGCATTGATGACCTTTGATAACTCACTAGACCAAAATAAATTGCCTGCCAAGTCAACAAGTTCTATAGCTACAAGTCACTTTCCAAGATTCTTTTGAAATTTTGACTTTAAAAAAACTTTACCAATTTTCATACCAATTTTCATGCTCAAAAATCTCAGTAGTAGACAATAAACCAAGGAAATTAGAATGAGAAAAATCTTGTGTATTTTGTTTACTTTGAATATATTTTTGGACTATCAGAAGTATTTTCATTTGGTTTGTTACTTAATCCAGCACCTATACTTTTCCAATAAATGTCCAAGTACAGGGAAAAATACATTCTATATATTAATATCCAATTACTACCCAAGTTTCAAGCCATTTTTTAAATTTTAATTTTGTACACATTACCCTAGAATTTTTTTAAAGATTCTGCTTGGCTATTTGTGGAAATAATAATGTTAGACAAAGTAAAATATTTAAACTTTCAATCAATCGGAAACATTTGTTTGGGAAAAGTAATTTGTTTCTAGAAAGAAACCAAACATTTCTCTCTCAGTTCTTTCTCCCTCAACCGATGTTTCAGCTACTTTTATAAGGACTCACATGGGAAAAAGAGACTGTTTTTCTTAATAGAAGAAAGTTTAACAATGTAGTAAAGCTAAGACATAGGCCAATCAGAGTTTCAACTTCAATCTGAACACAGAGTGTTTGGAAATGGATCCCTTGGGATCCTGAAAATAAGTTCTCTCTTAATTTCCATATGGTGAGCCAATATTTTGAGATGTTAACCAATATTTTCTCTTAAAAAAAAAAACTTGTTATACTGAAAGCTTGCCCCAGTTTCCCTAATCAGATGACAGAGAGAGTGTCCCATACTTAACCTTCTACAAATAGTCAACATCTTGATTTATGATTTTTCAAAATCTGAAGTCCAAACACTGAAAATATATTTGTAAAATAAAGTAAAACATATTAGCCATTTTGCCCGTCTCTAAGTCTCGAAAATATTTTTCTGGACTGGATGGAGAAGGTAAGGTGAAGAAGCAAGAATGTTAAACAAGAGTGTGTTCCTGAGAGAATAAAATGGTCAAAGAAATGCCACCACCCCCAACCCCACCTCCAACATCATCAACAGATAAATTGAGGGGAATCCAAGGGCAGAAGTGAGTAGTCTCATTCTCTCGTGCAGTCCACCAGGAATGCAACAGGACTCAAAAGTTCCCCTGGACCTGAGATAGAAGCATGTTCAATGTATTTGAGCAGATGGGCATGAGATGGCCACCTTGTCCCCATTCACTTCAGCAGGATAGAGAGTGCAGTAAATATCCCATATGTCTCCAAAGAGCATTGTGCTCATTGGATTTTCAGAGGACCCAGAATGACAAGGCAGCAACCATCATTTCTTGTCTGTACAGAGATATGAAAGAGCCTAGTGCTTGGAAATAAGGAACAAGGTCACTGTGGGATCAACATGCATGAGATCAAGTAACCCGTGCTCACCTTGAAATCTTAGCACTATATCAGCACCCTCATACACATACAAAAATTTAAGATGAAACCCCAGAGAAAAAAAGTGGGGCACATCTGTCCTAAGCTGGCTGATGAAATGTGTGGAATCTGGCAGAAAAGAGGCTTAATATAAAAATTAAGTTTAGATACAGAAAAACACAATTGCCAAAACTCATTGCCACTGCATGCAGGGACTTATCTGGGGATTTCTAAGAATCTCCATCTAGCAACAAATCACAGACAAGAATTAGAGCCAAGTTATATTGAAACAAAACCCCATGACCCTAAATTAGAAACAGGGAGGAGATATGAAGTGGACACTCAGATGTCACAGTGAGTTTCTGACATAGCAGTGCACTATGATGTGACTTTTGCAAAGAGTTCCATTGACTGCTTTCAGTGTCCTGGGTAGCTCCATAGATTCTGACAGAAAATGAAAATAGTGAACTCCTTGTAGAATTTTGGAGACAAACGTAACATCAGACTCTGAGTTTCTAAAAAGACTGTAACTTTCCTAGATGTATGTTATAAACATATCTACATCGTTAATTATTTCATATAGTCAATTACCATTTTAAATTATAAAATTAAAATTATTTAATATTTATGCAGAAATAAATGAGTAATGAAATAAATAAATGCATAAGTACATAAATAAATAAATTAAAGAGCCAAATTTTTTTTCCTAAAGCAGGAAAGGCAACTCTATTGATTGGCACCAGGTGCAAATATGAAGGAAGCAGAACCCATTATGCGGGAAAAGGCACATCCTTTAATCTGTCCTGAATGTGGTTCCTGGATCATAGATGAGAGATTGAAAAGATTCTAGGCATTTTCAATCCAACTCTAAGAGAAAAATGTTTCAAAGGCAAGTGCTGAAAAAATTTAAAAATAACAATAATTTTCTTTGGCTTTGACGGAAAGCTGAACAATCCAAAATTGTTTGGGAAAGTCAAGAAAACAGCTTGTTTTTTATAACCTGGAGCTGTGCTGTACAATGTGGTACCCAACTGTGGCTCATGAGTGGCGAGTGAGCATTTAAAATGTGGCTAGCATGACTAAGGAAGTTAAATTTTTATTATTTCTTAGTTTTCATTTTGATTTAAAACCGAAGCAATATAAACTATTTTTCCATTAAACACAACTTCACTCATTTGATAGGACAGTAGTTCACTTAAACCCATGAAAACTTGGCATCTCAATTCAGATGTGATCGTAAAATACTGAAATTTGAAGATAGTTCATTCTTGTTAAGAATGCAAAATGTCTCATTAATATTTTTATACTGATTGCATGTTGAAATCATGGTTTTGTTATATTGAGTTAAATAGAATATACTAGTAAATTAATTTAACTTGTTTATTTTTATTTGTAAAGTGGCTACTGAAAAATCTTTAATTACATATGTAGGTTATGTTATATTTCTATTGGACAGTAGTGATCTGGAGTACAGCTCCAAAATATGGCCCCACGCCGGTTACATTTCTTCCTAAGTTTTGAGACTAACATTTATTCCTGCTATGTATACACCAGTTTGTGTATCTAACACATAGCTAATGAAAACCAGACTTTTTTTTCTCATCAAACCCCTCAAATATATAACAGCAAAAAATAGAGAGCAATTAGAAAAGTGAAAGAGAAAAAACAAATAGATCATTTAAATTAAGAGAGTGACAGAATGAATCATTGGGACTTGAACCTACATTTTTGACAACAGTATAAGAGTCAGAGTAAATTTACAGGTAGATCTAAATTTAATTTAATTGCCTTATTCTTCTATTTTTTCTCTTTAATAGGTTTCATGAGAGTCAGGGATTATAAGGGAAAAAATTAAAGCTGGTAAGACAATATGATAAAGCAACCTATGAGAGGAATGAGAAAATCAGGCGTCTTTCTCTGACTCCAGCACTTACTGTCACCACCTTCATAGCCTCTCTGCAACTCCGTTTTCTTATCTGTAAAATTGGGACTAAACCTGCTGAACACATCCGGCTGTTAGGAAGACAAAATGAGTATGCGAGGAGAGTTTACAATCTATAAATCACTATGTGATGTAACCATGAGTATGTTTCTTATTAATGAAAATTTACAAATAATAGAAAACTATGACAATTCAGAGTTGGTGGCATAAAGCTGTAATAGTTGCTGCCATAGTCTGATTTGAGAATCCATGCATCTCTTTCCCAGCTGAGTCACTGAATTTCCTCTCCTAAGACTTGGAATCTTGCCATCTCTTGAATCAGATCGCAGTTTGGTAGATTCTGCCTGTGTATGTCCATGGTTAGTATAGCCATGTGACATAGAAATGAAAGGCACAGCTTATTAAATTTGTTATTAAATTTGCCAGTTGACAACTCGAAAAGCACTGAGCATAATAGCAGAGAGATTCCCCAGTGTAGGGTTACAGAACACACAGCTCTGAACTTTACCTAGTTTGCACATGACCCGGCCCGTGCCTATCTATCAAGCCCTCACACTCCGATCTAGTGTCATAGACTCTCGTCAGTTACTAGAACTCAATCAACTCTTACAACACTCAGCCACTTTCCTCTGGTACTGACAACAGTACTGCATATTCATGTTTTAGGTCGGTTTTCACTGAGGTGGGACCTGGGACAAGGTACCTTGACAAAGCCGAGTGGTTAATGCTAATACATAACCAAGGCTGAAACAACTAGATGAGATCATTGCTTGTTGTGAACATGTGTTGTATTTTAGCAGTCCAGTTTCTATGCCTCCTTCCTTCAGTAAAACTGTACCAAATACAGTTTGGGAAAATTCTCTTCTCCTACACTATTTTTATTAGCATTGTTTCCAACCTGGACCTAGACAATACAACCCATCCCAGCCCCTCCCACCCCCCCCCCACTCCCCAGCCTCACAACCCCTGGCCACAGTGATTGATTAAACATGGGCATCAAAGACCAAAACCAAATTAAAGGCATAAGAAGAGTTAAGAACTTGATTTTCCTGTACATGATCAAGACTGGCTGCCTTTATCAGATGCGTTGCTATTAGAGTGAAAATCATCTATCAGTATAGAGTAGAGATAATAGTAGAAACAGGAACTAAAAGTTCTTTTTTTTTTTTTTTTTTGATGCCAAATCCTGGGAACAAACCAGGGAGTTAATTCTTAAGAATGGTGTAACAACACCTATAATGGTGAATCAACTGCTGCATTGTGTCCACTTCAATGGTCCAATTATTCATCAAATTAGATTTTGTGATTGAAGTTCTCTGATGTGACATTATAGTTTCCTTGATGTTTGGTTATTCAGCTGTTAAGACAGTTCCCTGACCCTCCTTATATCCCTATGCATTTTTATAATAGGCTGATTTTGTCTCTGTTCCTTGTAACATAAAAGGCATGAAAGGCCATATTTAGAGCCAGATTATATCATAGTTCCTAGCTGTGTCCTCTTAGACATATTTGTTACCCATTTGTTCTTGTCCTCCATTTCTTTCCCTACAGAATTTGGAAAATAATATCACCTATATCCTGTGCTTATGACCATGAACATACATTTATTGACATGATCTGTATCATGTGTATAAATTATCTTGCATGGTACATACTCCTTAGGATGGAATAGTGGTCATCTTTTTCCTCACTAACCTTCACCATTATCAAAGACCTTAAAAACAGGATATCCACTAAAATTAAACTCTTCGTGCTAATAAATAATTCCCTACTTTCTCTACTGCAGTAAATTGATTTATTGGTCCTGTTTTTCACTGCTAGATAATAAAATTATATATCTGGTCTACAGTGGGAAAAAAAATCACCTCTTTTGGTCAATGAAGTGTTAACAAATGACACGAGTGGAGCTTGAAATGTGGACTTGCTCTCTCATAATCCAGTGATCTTCCATGAGAACACCATGCACTGAGTAGTTAGTGTCCCTTCAGTTTAGGCCCCAATATGTGACAAGTCGAACAAATCCAAATTCCACCTGCATCTTAAGGCCAAGCCCAGCAGACCTGCAATGTGAAGCAGAGACACCAGCTCCAGCCTACCTTACATCAGCCAGTCCTCTCCAACCATGAGAATAAAGGCCTGTTGGAAGGCATTAAGTTAGGGGAGGGGTGCTTGCATAGCAGTATGGTAGCAAGAGCTGACCAATACCTCTCTTTAGATAAACCCGTTTGATATCATAATAATGTGCTTCACTGTTTTTGTGATTGTTGTTTTTTGTTTTGTTTTTTAAGTTAGTTTTAACAAAATCAGATATCAAGTATAGGGATAGCACAAGTGTCTTAGTCATTCAGGCTGCCATAGCAAAATGACATAGACTGGGTGGCTCAGATAACAGAAATTTATTTCCTCGCACTTCGGGAGGCCAGAAGTCTGAGATCAGGCTACCAGCATGGTTGGGTTCTGGTGACAGATTTCTTTCTGGCTTGCAGAAGGCCTGCTGTGTTCTCACATGGAAGAGAAGGAGAGAACAAGTTCTCTGGTTTCTCTCTTATAAAGGCACTAATCTCACCATAAGGGACTCACCCTCATGACCTACCTCATCTAACTGTAATTACTTCCCAAAGGCCTCATCTGCAAAATACCATCACATTGAGGGCTAGGGCTTCAATTTATGAATTCTCTGAGGACACAAGCAATCAGTTCATAACTACAAATAAAGGACTACAAAATGTATTTTACCCAGTAATATTTTGTTTTGTTTTACGAGCACATGAAAATGACAATGCAATTGGTTTAGTTATATAATACCATGACAAAGATTAAAGACTGAATCAGAGAAAATACTTCATACTCTTGTTTCAATTTGTTGTAACTGAATTCTCTAAAACTATTAAAGGAGAATTGTAGTTGTCCAAAAAAAAAAAAAAAATCAATCTTCCATCACATAGGAGTGAACTATAGGGTGCTGTGCTAATTTAAGCCAAGAGTTTAGGGCTTCAAGATTGGTCAGGGTCACGGCTTTGGCTTGTGGAAGATAAATTTTTGAGAGCATTCTGGGGCAACAGTCATTCAGACACTCATCTGCAAATGGGACCTAGTCTCCCACCAGTCAGAGAGGTAGAGTCCAGGTGGGTATAAGATAAAATAAGCAGTGGAGGCTCTAGGCCATAGCAAGACTTCAACGGGATGTTTAAAAGCAGAACTGGTATCACTTACTATCTGAGGGCTGAAGAGGGACTTCTGATAAGATACTTAGAGATATACTTGAAACTAATCTAAAATATTGAAAGTCTGATTTATTTTTTTTTAATAATAAAAAATAAGAGACTTAGAGAATAATTCTTCCTTATCTATAGGTTTGCTTTCAGCAGTTTCAGTTACCTGCAGTCAACCACAGTCCGAAAATCTTAAGTGAAAAATTCCAGAAATAAATAATTTGTAAATTTTAAATAAATGCTCACCATTCTGAGTAGTGTGTTTCAAAGCTCATGCCATCAGGTTCTCTCCCACTTGGGACATGAGGCATCCCTTTGTCCAGTTTATCCTTGCTTGAAGACACTCCCTGCCTCTCAGTCATTTAGTAGCCATCTAGGCTATCAGACAGACTCTCACAGTATTGGAGCAGATGTGTTCAAGTAACCTTTATTTTACTTAATAATGCCCCAAAGTGCAAGAGTAGTGATGCTGGCAATTCACATATGCCAAAGAGAGGTACACTAAGATATTTTAAGAGAGACAGACCATATTCACATAGCTGTTATTACAGTATTATTATTGTAATTGTTCTATTTTATTATTGGTTATTGTTAATCTCCTAGTGTTTCTGATTTATAAATTAAACTCTGTCATAGGTATGCATGTGTAGGAAAAATAGTATATACAGGGTTTGGTGCTATCCACAGTTTCTGGCATTCACTGGAGGTCTTAGAACGTAACCCCTGGGGATAAGGGAGGACTATTGTGTATTTGCCTGTGGGCAAAGAGCTATTTAAGGTGCTTAGATGGCTTGGAATGGAATAGACACACACACACACACACACACACACACACACACATATACAATGGGAAAAAAATATATATATAATATTCAATATTGCTAGTCTTTTCTCATAACTGTTATAATTGTCCATGAGATAAATTAGGGTCTGAAAGAAAGGATCTAATACACTGGAAACTAGTATTACTTTTCTTGCCAAAGTTTAAATGAACGATAATGGCTATAATGACTTATAAGAAAATTAAATCTAAGAGCACAGCCTCTGGGCAGAAACCGTGATACAGGGGTTTATAACAGCGGTGCTAGCAAAAAATTAGATGCGCTGTGCCCCTTGCCTTTCCTAAGAAAGAGTGCAGAAATATGTGGAGAACACCCTACTCCTTAGCATAACCCATTGCAGCCGGCTCTAACTGGCTTAATTGGTATGCTGTGATCACACCCCTCTTGATTACACCCCTGGGGTATAAGAGAAGGCAAGTCTCACTTTAGCACCTTTTATCATACAGAAAGTAAACTGCTTTATGGATAAAAATAGCCCTGCATAGAATCACTATTGACACCAGCCACCCCTGGTGACTTGGGGCTCATCGGCAATGCACAACTATTTTAAAATAAAGCCGAGTCGCATACATAATTGAAACTGCAGGGGTAATGAGAAGGAAACAGCAAGAGGCCACATTACTTTGATGGCTAAGCTATAGATTAGAAAAAAATCAGGGTCCTAAAAGAAACCTTAGTGAAAGGGTTTAGGGATAGAGTTATTTTTAAAGCAGCGGTAATAGAACAACTGGTATCACTTAACACTCCAGTAACTAAGATAATTCGCTTGACTGCAAGACAAGCAAAACACAGGGTGTGAAATGAAGAAAATTTTTTTCAAGGTTATCCAAGTTAAAGTTTGGAGCAACTGAACATCTCCCATCTTACAATGACAAAATAAACAGTTTATACTGCGTTTAAGGAAAGTGTCTTTGCTGTATTAAATGCATTATGGAAGATGGATGTTACACAGCTGTAAGTGAAAATATGTTTGAGAGTCAAGAGCATTTTGGAGTACAGAACCTGAATTGTCGTCTGATGAAAAGTTAAACATCTAAAAACAACTGAAATAGCAAATGTTCAGGATAAAATGTGTACAGTCTTTTGAGGGTTTTTGCATTAGGTTTTTCCTCTTCCCCAACAGTACTTTAAAATGGGCCTTCAAGCACCTAAATAACAGCAATTACAAAAGCAAATTGTTTTTACATTAACTGGGCATTTTATATGCTTTTATTTTACATATTAAGTGCTCTTTAAAATAGTTCTCGTTTCTATGCACTTCTTAGAAGTTAATAACAAAGCTCTTACTAAACTCTAGTTTCCAAGAAAATCTCTTAAATCAGTATAAAAATATTAATGGTGACTAAAATTTTAAAATTATTAGAAAACATCTCTGGTATAATCATAAAATAGGTGATTAAAAAGAATAATGGAAGGAAAGGTAGAGGTAAGGGAGATGATAGGAAGAGAGAGAATGTGAGAGGTAAAGGGAAAAACAGTAATTTTCAAATTATTAGATAAATTGAATCACAGGTAGAGAAAGTCCATGACATTATAAAGTCTTTCATAAGAAAACAGTGTTATATTGGAGGGTTCTAATTTCTGGAATCTTTAATGTTTGGCCAATCAAAATTATTCTTTTATTGTTCCATCCGATTTACAAGCTTTCATGTAGTAGCCACTAGCGACTTCAAATAATTTGCCAAGTACCGGTGTATCATTCAAGTCAAAGAGGTTAATATACCCAAAGACTTGTCTGGGTTTAGTCCTCCTGTTTCCTCTTCTAAAGTTTAAAACAAATCATTTTTTCTTTATTCTCTGCAGTCAATATAAAGTGTGTGTTCATAATATTAAGAAGGCATCAATGTGTTTAGCGGGCTTACTAGGCAACCATTAGTAGGATAAGTAGGCAACCATTTTTCTAATTAGTCTTCCACCTCTGAACTTTTCTCCACTTTAAGCAGCAAATGAAAATTTACTGAGAACCTCACAGTATTCTTCATCCAAAATAAAGGAGCTGTCAGGCAATAAAGCATATCCATGTGAAATATAATCACTACTCCCATATGTAGAATTGGCATTTTATTTTTAAGGGACTTTTTTTCTCCTGGAAGGCAGGAATAAAATTACTTTGATAAATAATTGTTATATGTTTATACTTTGGCTCTAAATTTAAGCCTCCATGTGGGCTTTTTTTAAAAAAAGGAATTTGCATTAAGGACCTTTTTTACGAGACTTTGTATTGCTAAAGATACTCTCCCTTCCCTATCCCCACCCACAAGAGGAAAACATGTAAGGCACTGGGTGTCTGAAGGCAGACTGTGATTCTGGCCTACTTGAGGAAGTTCCTGGGCTCTGAACATCGTATTACTCAGTAGAAAATCACCTCCTATCTCTCTAATGTCTAAAACAAAAGATTTGAACTGGAAGTCATTTAGCTAATTCAGATGCCAAGATACATTTTGTGGAACTATAGAATTTCCAGTTGGAAAAGCCTTTCAAATTTGTGGTCAAATAAGCATTGATCACCTACCTGATGCCAGGGACTGTTCCAGGTTTGGAATGTATCAAGACAAATAAATAAAGAACTATAAATAAATATTTAAAAGCCTGTATAAGGCAAATATTTAGTACACAAGGAGGTGCCACATAAAAATCTAGACTCTTAGCTCTTCTTGAGAAATGAAATATCTCGCAAAAAATAGCTCTAAATACTGGCCACCGGATTGAACTGAATAGCAATTGCCCATTTTAAACTAGCCACGATTATTCCATTTGCCAGGATTTCTGTCTGACTCACACAATGTTCATATGCATTTAGATCTGCAAGTTTCTCTCATTTCCATTACTTCTCAGGTTCATGTACATTTGGTTTTGGGTCCTAATCTATCCACTATTTTTAAATTTGATTTAATTTATATCATTTCATTTCTGGTTCCTTTTATCTAGTATAATGTCATGGAAAACATTTATACTCAGTTATAAAGCAGAATGTTCTCAATTCTTGAGTTGGCTCTGGCATAAATAAGTTGAGTACATTTGAACAAGTCACTTAAACTTTGTATGACCCAGTTACATCATAAATAAAATAAGGGTTTTTACCTATTCGTGAATTTGAAACTGGGTTCTAGGAACCCAAGCCTCAACTGAGCAGCTCTAATTTTGGGTTTGGGTCTTCCTTAAGTTAGATTTTTGTAGAAAGAGATTTTACTTTTAAAAAAATGTTTGGAAACCATTGAGATATTATGATCTCTATGATCCCTTACAATCTTAAGCTTATGTGATCTGACATTAATCAAAATCTCTGTATTTTTATTTAACTTTTTATGTGTGTCTTACTTCCTTAAGTTACTTAAAATTCCTTAGGTGGAATAATAATTTATAGGTTGTTCCATAGTGTTCAGTTAAGAGCATAATAGAAAAATACTTACTGAAAATACATACACATCCACAAAACTGTATAAGCAAAAACATGAATAATAAATGCAGAATGATTTGGAGGAGGAAATGGTAGTACACTTGGGAAGGGTCACATTGGTAATATTCTAGTCTGTAAGGAAAGTCATCATAAGGAATAGTTTGAGTCATTAGTGTTCTCATATGCCTTACAGGTATAAATGTTACATAGACATGTTATAAATTAAGAGAAAGAAAATTTACATCTATATTTCCTTTGAATGAAGCCCATATTTCCAGGCCAAAAGGCCTGACACAAAGAAATGTCAAAACGACTGAAAGTAAAGATATCTTATTAAAACGGTAAAGTGCTGTTAAAATTGTAAATGACATTTTAATCTAAAATATTTTAATATTTATTTTTAAAAATTCTTCCAATAATCCCAAAATGTGAAAATGCTTGTTGTATAAAGACATCTGAAATGTAAGGTAGTCAGTGGCTACTCTTCTAATAAGCTAAAAAATGATAAAGATAGATTTACTATTTTTAAAAATCCCAAAGATTGTCAGTGGTATATTTTGAAAAAAAAGTCAAGCAATAGCTTTTAATTTTTATGCAAGAGTAAAATCTTACTACATATTTTAATATAATTCAGTCAGAATTAAATATTAAATTAACATTTAATTTTTTAATTGGTAGAAAAAAATACATATTCTAAAAATGTGATAAACAGCATTATACTGTTAAGCATTTATATTAAGGTTGAAGATACTCTCGCTTATTGCTACTATTATTTACTGAAGGTGAACTAGTTAGTATATAGTTTAATGATGCTATTTGTCTTCCTTAAAAATATTGAAACTTTTAAACTATGTGCATTAAATTTTGAAAGAAATATTTTCTTCAAGATAACCTTTACCAGACAATCTCAGAATGTCCTTTGATCAGAAGACATTACTAACCACAATTTAAAGTGTAGCCACTGTTTTAAAAATACTAATTTAACCTTGCTTTTGAAACTGCCCAATGAGAAGCGGTCCAATTGTGAGACAATAGTCATCGATAATCCACATTCCACATAGTCATGTGTTAAATATCAGCATTATGAGTAGCTATTTCAAAACCTGCTTTTTTATGTTCCATGTGCAATTTTTAAATTTTTTCATAAAATTTAATTCCTATTGGTACACCACTACTGATATTATAAAAAATGCTGAAATCATAATCATATAGAAAAATAAGCTTAAAGATCAATACAGCGGGTTCTGAAGATGGATAGAGTAAAGGATCAAGTATGGACAACGATATAGTGAGATATAACATAATTTCATCTACTTTAATCTATTTTATATTTTCCTGATAAATTATAAGCAGTTTTTCACCTCTTCATCTCTGACCGTCTAAAAAGTATAAGTAAGCTCTTCAGTATTAAATGACAATGAATATTTTATTTATAAAAACATGTTATTTTATTTGACCAATCTTGTACCAATCTTTAAAACTATATTAAGTAAAAATTTATGGGAGAATCATAGATGCCATACAAATTATAAAAATGTAATAGCATAATAAAGAACCATAACCAAAATAAATTCCTCCTTAACAAGCTTCACACACACACACACACACACACACACACACACACACACACACACATTCTTTGCTGACAAATAATTTTCACATAAAATATCTTGCAAATTCTCATATAGACAAATTAAAATTTTCAAAAGTGTTTACATAGTTACAGCAGAAAGTAAGGTAACTTAGAGGAAAATATTTATGAGATTTTTAGAGAGAGACCAAATTTTTATAAAATGAGTGGTAATTCAGTTTAACTCAGCAAGTATTTACCACAAAAACAATGTCTTATGCACTGATAAGTAAACAAATGTATTCTCTGAATCAGAAGGGGGCAGAGCATGCATTTCCCTGAATATAAATGGCCCAGATATGTTCTCCAAGGACAACCCCAAAGTGCTAGTCTGAACTCTATAAAACACACAGTTCAATATAAATCATTAAATGGACCTACAGACAAAATAATCAGCTTTCCCTAGCACACAGGAGAAAGAAAAGAAAAGCTTTCATTTCTGGGGTAGGGATGGGGTTGGAGGAGAATGGCAGAAATATAAGATTTTCAAAATAAGAGAAAAAGATATTTGTTAATTTCTAGGCATACATTCTAAGAAGCGGCATATATTGGAGAAAGAGAAAAGGTAAATATGACTTACTGTTGAATTGTACACTTGAAACTTATCGGATTTTGTTAACCAATGTCATCATAATAAATTGTGGGAAAAAATTTTAAAGTAAAAAATAAAAACAAGGCAAGAAAAGATAAGTAAAGAAATTTCATTTATTAATGAAAATTCAAAGAATGAGGTACAAAACAATGTAACTGAGAGCACATGAACCTTTGAAAATAGGAGCATTCACAGCAACATCTAGACAAAAGCAGAATTCATGTGTAAGGTTCTGATGAGAGAGGAATAACACCATGGAATGACATGATAGTCAGGCATGGATACTGAGCTCACTCTGGATGAGTTTTTCTGGGCATTACATAAAGAAGGACACATACAGAAATTAAGAAAAAAGAACAATGCCTAATATTATAGCCTCAGGAGAAAAATTAAAAATTACTCCTAGGTAAATACTTACTCATTGGTGATGTTATGGTCAAATAAAGACCTTTTCTAATACGGTCCACGTCTCCTACAAGAGTCTAATTTATTCCTTCGTGCATTTAGTTATATGAAGTCTATGCGAAAGGCATATACATGATGACAAGAAGTAAGAAAAATATAACAGTTCTCTGTCTTGGAAAGCTTACAATCAAATGTGGAAAAAGGTAATTAAAATAACCACCATTTAGGAGGCTAACCAAGCCAGAGATCTGGCCTCATCCATTTCTTTCTTTTCTTTCACTTCTGCATTTAAAATCACTGACCTGATAGTTCTACTGACCTGGAGTTCTACTGACTCCACCTCCTAAATCCAGTTGTATTCGTTTCTCTTCATCTGCCTCCTAGCAGACTACCTCAATGTCGATTAAAGGCTTCTAATCTCCTATCTTTTCTCTCCATCATACAAACTTACCTTGTAAAACAGATTTCTTACTGTACCTACACACTGATCAGTGCTACAACATGGCCCCCACCCCACTGAGCACAACAGAAATTCCTACTCTTTAACAAGGCTTAGAAGACCTTACTGGTCTGCTTATCTTTCTATTCCCACATGAGCATTCCTCACTCGACCCCACAATAAACTACCTAGTTTATAACCATCCTGAGCACTCTCAGTTCTCAAATTGCATAATACCTTTCCTTGTCACTGAGCTTTGCAGGTGTTGCTAGAACACTTTGCCCTGACTAACTCTCATAAGCTTTGAGAACACTTCTTACTGATATCGTCCCAACACTCCATGATAGGATCAGATGCTCCTCCTTCCACTACCTTCACTATAGCACTCAACCCAGTTCTGTACTTGCCTATTTACCTTCCCTACCCCTCACTAGATAACAAGTTTTTAGACAGCTGGGAACACTGTTTATACTGTTTAATAAGTCCATTTCTAGAGCTTAGATTGCAGTACGAATCACATAAGTAAATTCCTAATAGTTTCTAAATAGATGAGGAATCCAATATATGAGTGAATGAATAAATGACGGAATGTTTTTAGTCTAAAATGATAATTTCTATTACAATAGTATGCACAGAGAACTATGTGAATAAAGGGGTAGTGTTCCTAAAACACATAAATTGATAATTGTTATAAGATCAATACAGCTCATTCTATCAAATTTTAAAATATATACATCCCTACATAACCATACCCACTTATCTAGTAATTGAAATTTACTAATGCAAAAACTGTAAGTTCTTGGTACTGTAATATTCTTTATACTTAAGTATTCTTTATAATAACAGAGATAGGAAACAACCTCAAGGCCATCGGTTAGGACCTAGTTGAATAAATTACTATATATCCATATCACAGAATTCTATGCAAATATTAAATAGACTAATTGAGTTCCATATGTTGGGATAAGAAATGATAAACTATATTATGGAAATTTTAAAAAGCAAGGAACAGATAGATGTGTTAGCATGTATAGAAAAGTATATACGCACATACATACTTACGCATGTATATTTGTGTAAGCATTAGTCTGTTTTTGGAATGATACATACATTAAAAATGTAGAAATATTGATTGCCTCTGTGAGACTTAATTTGGGAATTTCAATATTAGCGAGACTTATTAATATTTATCCATTTATACTTTACATATTATTTACCACGTATGTGTATTAACTCATAAAATAAGAAATCAATAATGAATAGGTAAACAACTAAACAAATAGAAGTTAGAGCAATGTCCCAGAGAAGGTGATGCCAGATCTGCTGTTTGAAGATGTACTAGCATTCAATTAAATTGCAAGAGAAGAGCATTCAGGGTAAGGACTGGTCTATATAAAGGTATATATATATACATATATATATATGTATATATATATATGTATATATATATAAAATAACCCCTGGGGGAAAACCAAGACATCTGTATCATTAGAATAAAGAATGTATTGCTGGGGATGGAGACTGAATTGGGGAAGAAAGGAGTT
The DNA here is from genome assembly GCA_003508835.1 of Eonycteris spelaea. NCBI lineage: Eukaryota > Metazoa > Chordata > Mammalia > Chiroptera > Pteropodidae > Eonycteris > Eonycteris spelaea. Next base: position 2,363,998 of record PUFA01000228.1, read on the forward strand.
ATAGCAGAGAAGGCAAGGGAGAGGGAAGCAGGGGCCAGATGACAAAGGGCCTTTTGTGCAATGCTCAGTTTTATTTTAGTATAAAAACTGGAGGAAGACATTAAGGCATTGGTTCCCAAACCTCGCTGCACATTACAGTCACCTAGGGAGCATTTCAAAAATCCTCACTCCCAGGTCCCTAGCTCAAGATTCTGATTTAGTTGACCTTTAGTTGACCATGTAGCCATGGTTGAAAACCACTACATTAACAGATTTAAAATGAACGACATGTACAGTTTTATACTATGGAAAAAGCACTTATCCAGGCTGTGTTTAGGTCGAATTTGGGGTAGACTAAAGCATGTAAGATTTCTTAAGATTTTATCATTATAAGTTAACAAAGATCTTACTAAATACAAGTAGTAAAGATGGCTAAGAAATGGAATATTTCATTTTTATGGAGATGGAACACGAGAGAGGTAAACATATCACGGTGATTACAAATATTGATTCAGATTCAAGTTCCATTTCTGCCATTTGGTTGCTGTGTGATCTTAGACAAGTAATTTAGCCTAATTCTCTGTTAAGTCATGTGTAAAATGGAAATAATAATAATAACTGCACCATAGGAGTTTTTCAGTGGCAGACTGGGTCACCTGATCACAACAGGAAAACTATAACAAGAACTCAACAACTAACAGCCATTATGGAGCTTTTGCTGTTGCATGAGATGTACTGAACGAATGAGAAGTAAAAGTGAAGCTTGACTTCTAGAATTCTCATGTAATCTTTTTATTGAAATATGACATATGTAGAGAAAATTGTACAAGTCATAAGTGCACAGCTCAATGAAATTTTACAAACTTAATACATCTATTTAACCAGGACCTCTTGCTCCCTTCAATTCATTGCTCCAAGTTTTTTTTTTTTTTTTACCCTTGGCCCACTGTATCTAAAATACCCTTCACCAAGTATCTAAAAATACCCTTCACCAAAAAAATAGTATAAATGTAATACGGATGATGATAGATTTAGTTTTGGACAAGTGGGGTCAGGGACCTATGAGATATTCAAATGTAAATATCCAGAAAGTTTTGAGCAGAGTACAGGGTAAGGTTATAGACAGGGAGTTGATAGATATTAGCAATTAAGTAATAGTTGACATTAAAAAAGTTATTTTCATCATGTATTAAAAAGTATATAATTCAAATGACTAGGCATCATGTGTTGCTGGTCACATTGTTTAAAAAGTAAGAAAAAAAATCCCACTCTTTTGTTATGTTTAAAATCATGTAGTGTATTTGTTGTTATTTAATGTACTTATTTATTTCTGAAAACATCCCTTTATTGGGAGCATGGGACCTTCCACAGAAAAATAATAGGACTTAAAATCATTTAAAATAAACACATTAAATTATTATAATATCCCATGGTACCTTGCTATAGCATAACAAATTTTATTACTGATGAGAGATACAACAACATTTTACTTTCCAACCAAGTGAGGAGCCCTATATATATATTTTTTTTTTCAGGTAATTTTATAGAAATGAGCAGGAGTTAACATAAAGTTGAGGATTCACCAACTTTGTAGGGATTTAATTGCTCACAAGAGACAAATGCTAGATTAGTTCCCTTGGCAAAGTATCTGTGATGAAAAGATTCTAAAAAAAATAATTTGAAGCACTCTCAGTTACTATTAAAGGATATAGTTAAGAAAAATGCAACATATTACTGTTAATGTTCAATAAATATTTACTATAAGCTGTGTTTGTGTCTATCTTCCATTCCTCTGGTCTTAGCATAAATACCACCTCCTCCAACACCACCTGCTCTAAAGTAAATTTCACTGGCAACTCTTGTCCACACTTCTTTGAGAGCACTCCACATTATTTAAAAGTATATATATATATATATAGTTGGTTTTTAACCAGTTTATTGACTGATCGCTTCAAAACCAAAAGCAGGGGAAAACAGCATTCTAGTCACAGAAAATTGTAAATAGGTAGACACCAAGAGGATCAAAAGTTTGTTACATTCAAGAGCTGAGAGGGTGCTAGCTTATCAGAAACTACAGAACAAAGTGGAGCTGAAATAGGAGAGGGAGGCACAGTTCAGTTATATAGATCGAAGTAAAAGATTTGGAATTTGCTCTTGGTGGTATGAAATAAGGTTTTAAGGAAAAGGGGAGATTATTCAATCGACCTTTTTAAAAGGTTTTCTCTGAATACTGTAATTTGGATGGCAGAAGTGGGGCAAGAGTGGATGAGGGAGACCAGTGAGGTATGGGAAAGAGATGATGGTGGCACACAGGTGTAGAGTTTGAGGGAGACCGAAGTAATTCTCAGGTTTGGCCAAATCAATCTACCAAGCGAAATGGATTCTATGTAAGTATTATGATCAGGAACAATTTATCAGAATGGCATTACACGTATAGGACATAGGCTTGGTTATTTTACACATATACAAATGAAACTAAGGAACTAATTTTCTAGAAGATTTTTTAAAATCACTTATTCCATTCATTTCTTGAATGACTGTGATGTCCTGTAAACTTCAGAATAAAAATAGTCTAGTTTAAATTCATGAGCGAGTACTCTCGAGTATTATTGAACCTTATAATGAAAGTTTCACTTTACCATTACTGGAATACCTTCCTCACTGTGATATTCTATTCATTTCGTGAAATATCTTGAATAATTCTTATTTGCAAAATCACTTCAAAATGCTTCATTTTAGATTTTAATTTGAAAAACTGTGATGATATTTATATAACTGCTTTACCAATGTAAGGTTTCATATGATATTTGTTGTTTGATTTTCTAAAATCCTTCTCATCTTGCTTTTGTGTCAAACCTTGACTAACAAGCATTTCTATAATCAAGTTTTCTCCTTTTCTCATAATCTCCTGCCCTTCATTGGCCACTATAGATTATACTAAATATTGTGCCTATTCTTCATGCTCATATGGCTCCATGAGGAAATAAGAAATCTAGGTGTTTATTTGAATTAACCATTAATGAGGGAGAACTGACCAAAATTTACTGAACTTTTCCTCCTTCAAAATCATTATAATTCTGATAAAGCTTTTTTTTAAAAAAATTTGGACTTTATATATTGGTGACAATTCAGACATTGATGGCTGCACATAAAGGGATTGTTTAACAAGATCACTGAGGAAACATTGAGTCTAGCAAACTGAGTTTTCAAACATTCAAGAACATTCCAATTACATAAAAATTAACATAATATTTAAATGACAAAATATTTTTGAATACTTATTAATACACACTCCTCAGAGATCTGAAATTTGTAACATATGTAGCTTGATTTGTCTTTTCTAATTGACTTTAGAAAAATAAACCTAGGCCGCATGAAAACATTGAAACTAAAGAACTGACAAACTCCTCATTTACTCATCTTGGTTATCAATACCGGTAGACATAAATGCAAACATCCACTTGAAGAGACTCAACAGCTCACCTATCTCTACATTATATATCACTTCGTATCCCTCCTGCCTCACCTTGGCCCAAAGTCCTCTCTATCTCATGTATTTGATATTAACTTGCTGTGAATTTTCTGAAAAGAGAAAAACAGTCTTCTAGTTATGACTCACTGAAGATCTTTTGCAAGACTAAACATGCCAATGATTTAAAATGTAGGTTTAAACCAATAAGAAAGCTTTCTGTTGTAAAGTTTTAACATGTGATGTACTTTATTTTAATGACATTAATATCATCATCAAACACTGTAATAATTCCCCATATTTTAATCTCCTCTTCTATGATGCAGCAAAGCATAACTGTATACTTTCTTTCCCCTGGGAAATATCAGCCACTATATGGCTTGCATCTCTCTAAATTCTTTCTCCTTTTTAAAATAAAATATCTGTAATTTGAATAAACAGCACCGAGATGAGTTTTAAAAATACCTTTTGCATAAAAGGTTTTAAACTTGCCATTAATAAAATTTCCCAGCCTTTGGAACATACAATGGAAATGCTAAAAGTCTGAGAGCAAAAACAACCTTTATCATTTTATGAGAGATTGTGTTGATAAATTTAAAATCACTTTAAGTTCCTTCTTTCCCCTCAAAAGAGTTTAGATCTAAGCAGTCTGTCTCCAGCTCTAACCACTTCAATACAGCAACATTTTCATCCAACACATTTCCTGTCAATCAACAAGATTATAATTACAAAATAATGATGCCTTGCGGACCCATTCTAAAAATACTTTGACATCTGAATCTCTGAGAGTAAGAGCCCAAACATCACAAAGAATCTTCCAGATTCACATGAATAAAGTTCCTGAGATAGCTGATACTTAAAAAAATTCTATGTCATGCCAATTATGTGAATCTATGCTAGTAAGATCACATCTGCAAATTTAGGATGTTTTGGCATGGTATATAAATATTCTACAAAACGTTATCAGGTGGATATTTGCTATAAGAGTGAAAGAAGTGCTCAGGAAGTCTTTAGTTACAGATATTTTTGCATCTCATTAGGTTAATGGGTTAATTACATCTGAAATCTTCTGATGGGGAATCTGCCTAGTTAATTTAAGGTGACTGTGGTGCCATCTAACTTTTCTGTTTTTATTCCAAATAGGGTTTTGACTCTTCCTAAAAGATTATACAGTCTTGCCTATATGCCCAGAAAAGGAAAAAAAAAAAAAAAACCTTGAGGAACTAAAAAAAGAGATTGGTCTATGTAGATAGAATTTTTCTACCATAAAAAAAAAAATGTTTACAGCTATAAGTATGTCTTAAATAAATTCTATTGCACAATCAACTTTCTGATCAACCTCTAGGGAATTCAATGTAGTTGGAACTCAACATGTATTAGGGAAACCAGAAAATATAAAATCTGTGGTCATTCCATGGCAGAGTTCATGATCTAGCTATTCCATGGGGATAATGAGGAGCATTTTACCACCCAACGGTAGTGAGTCAAGATTTTGTAGGACAGCAGATACTTTTCACCAAGTCTCAGCATAGTCTTTTATTCACGTTTTCTTGCCATGTTACCCTGCAACATATTTAACCCATACAGTTTCTGTAGCAATTTGACCACAAAATTTATACTATGTGTGCAACAAGAAAAGCACATCCAATGAGAAATTGAATTCAATAACTAGTAATGCTTGGCCAAATACTTGAAGTTCAAAAACTAAATCACTTATTTCACAGTACTAAAGAAAAAAGTGGAAAATTGGAAAATAATGTAAAATATTCCAGTACATTTTTACTATTTTTAACTAACAACGTAGGACATTCTACAGATTTCTGCAAGCCTTTTGTTCTCCTTTCTTCTCTCACCAAGCTACCTTGCTTCCCATCCCATCTTTCCTTCATTTGGAATTTTGGTTTATAACACTCAGTTCTAGATCATGCACCTAACAGGTGTTTTAGTCTTTGTATGTGCAAGAAGACAAAGACACATACACATCACACATTAATCAGAAACAGAAATATATTTCTAAAATTTTAAGCACTGATATAAATGTCTTGAAATTATACAATTTAATAGATCATAGAATTGTGTGTGTGTGTGTGTGTGCGCGCGCGCGCGCGCGCGCACGCACACACACACACACACACACACACACACACACACACACAAGATCTACATTAAAACCCAAACTAAACCAAACAAGGGCAAGTACCACTCTGGATAAATAGTTTTTCCAGGTAGCTGAGAGTTAGTCCTTTGAATGACAGAATACTTCTCCCTCTGGATGAAACATTTAAACAAAAATGTTTGTATAGGGCAGCTTCCTTAAGTACAGTACATTTACCATAATATTCTCTTGATTTAGGGTTAGGATAATGATATGAAGATGTGACTATGGATGTACTGATCCCATATACATGTTTTCCATTCACAGCCCTAAAAAACAGTTTTTTAAGAAAGTTTCAAACATCTTTTTATTATTATGTTTTCTTTTTAGGGCTATGAACATTTACTAGCAACATAAAAAATGATGTTGCCTTCTCTCAAGTAGTTTTTTAACCCTCCCAAAGTCATGTTTCTTAGAGTTCTGTGAATTTTTAGCATTAATATGACCAGCATGACAATCATGATCAGCATCCCAGGCAATAAACACCGCCATGTCCACACAGAGCTCATCTTTAGTCTTGTTTGCAGTCTTTAGTAACAAATTATAACAGAAAATCCATATTCACCCTTTTCAATATTTTAAGCTGGGACATTGTAGGAATTAGTTTATATCTTAAAAATTTTCTGCATTTTTGTTATTAAATCATGCTTCTTAAGGTATGATACAGTCTGCCATCGCCTGCAAATGACGATAGTCCAAAATTTTCCAGACATTTGATAACATAAATCCTCTGTTGATATTGAAAGTCCTATAAGATGCCTGCAAAATGGATGAATTTTTGACATTCAATTTTGTAAACAATCCACATATTCTTAATGACACCACAGTAACTGATCTTATGGATGATGAAAGGGAGTGGGAAAGGAGTAAACATGAGTAAGTGCGTCCTAACACTAATCCATTTTTAAAACATTATGACCCCCAATTGTCCTTCCTATAACATATTCCAATTTCTTAGTTATACATAGAACTGCATGGTATATAGTGCAACCTAACTTACACGTGTGTTAAAAATAAAACAAGTCCAAGATGGAGTCACTTGTGCTAAGCAAACCAAGATTTAATACCAACCCAAATTGCAGTTATAATCTTCCCTAGGAATGTAGTCTTAACTGGTTAGTATAGAATTTTCTGGTCAGCACCAATGAGGTAATCCTTTCCATCTCCTAAAAGAAAATGAGGTAATCCTCCTAACAGACCCTTTTGTTACCCCAAAAGGTGACCTTGCCTGAAATAATCCTTTTGTTTGTTTATGACTTGTCCTGACTTTAAAAACCTTTCTTTTCCTGTAGCCCTTTGAATCCCCTATCCACCTGCTAGATGGGATGCTGCCCTATTTCATGAACCATTTAATAAAACCAATTAGATCTTTAAAATTTACTCAATTAAATTTTTGATACAGGTTAGATTAAATGAATAAAATGAGAAATCTGAGATAAATTTGTACTATAGTAAATCAAAGTACAGTTCAAAATAAATTAAATCTAAAAATGAATTTTAGTAAAGGAAAATTGTTTTATATCGAACAATTAATTGTCTGCATTTAAAGCTTGCCAATAGACTAAGAAAAAAATGTTCAATCTTATTTTTAATTAGTGAAATGCAAATTCAAGCCAATATAGTAGCCAAAAATTAAAATTTGACATTATCAAGCATTAGAGAGGATTCTGAACAAGCAAAATGCTTACCAAATTGATGAGAATTTAAATTGGTGTAACCAATTTACAGAAGATTTTGGCATGATCTTGTAAACTTATAGATACGTCATATTAGTCGATGCCTAATCGGAAATTATAAGCTCATTGATATTTTAAATAGAAACCCTAAAATTGGAATTTAAACAGATGATAAGAAGAACTGAGACGGCAATCTGTGGGGGATGAAGCAATTCAAAGTTTAGCAACCACATGAAACCATGACTACCTTTAGACTGAAGGGAGGAGAGAGGGAGAAAGAGAGAGAGAGAGAGCAAAAAGACTAAAAGAAGAGGGGTGGGAATGTACCTCTGGATGAAGTTGAAGGGGAGCAGAACTTGTCATCCAAGCATGCTACTTTAGAATAAAGATTATCTTGCTCAGGTTATTTTAAGAAACAGAAGACACAGAAGCCCTGAAAACCCAGTGGAATTTACACATTTTTAAGAGATATTTACATTTCTAAGGGAAATCTCCATTTGTAAGAGTGTCTCCCTTTCCGTACCAGGAAGAGAAGGATAACTCTAATCTCCGGAAATTTATCAATTGAGAAGGTAATACCTTAAATCTGCATAACAACCATCCCCTTGTTTACTGTGCTTTGTCTGATAGCCTCCCATATCTGGTTCCCCTCACCCTCAAAATCTTTGTCTTTAGCTGGAGATTGTATTTGAGATGGTGTCCTGTGCCATTTCAGGGAGTTGTTCAGTTTTCTTGGGATGTACACATGTCATTAAACTTCTGGTTATTTTTCTTCTGTTAATCTATCTTTTTATTACACGGGGGCAGGGGAACGGGGTGGGTTCTAAGCCAAGAGGCTAAAAGGGTGGAGGGAAAATTATTTTTCCTTCCTGACAAGGTCATGAATTCATTTAGAGGAAGCAGGAGCTCCTGTGGGCCTATCTGGGTGAAGCCTAGGCATCTCTTGCCGAAGAAACTGTCTCAGGCAAAAAGGGAGGCAGAGAAATATCCTGGAGTCTTCTCTAACTCTCTGATCCTTCACCATTAACCAAACAGTACTGAAAGTCTGGTGACAGGGAAGCCTGGCACTCAGAGCCCGCAAGCCTGGATATCCCAGTGGTACCCAGTAGAGCAGGGTAAAGAATTAAAGAGTGTATCTGAGGGCACAGCAATGAACCCTATGAGCCAGCAATCCCACTACTCAGTATATACAAGGAGCATTGTTTATAAAAGGTAAAGAGATAAAACTGGAAACGACCAAATATTCATCAACAGCAGAGAATGTATAAATAAATGGTGGTTTATGCCTATGATGGAATATGACAGTGAAAATGAATGAACTATAGCTATATTCACTGACCAATGAATCTCAGCAATGTAATGCTGATTGGAAAAAGGCTAGAAGCAGTATGATTCCAATTATGTGAAGTTCAGAAGCATGCCCAGCAAAACAATTGATTATTTAGGAAGACATACATATATGGGAAGACCATAAAGCAAAGCAAAATTCAGGAGAGTGATTATCTCTATTAACAGTGGGCGAAGTGATAGAATTGAGGAGGTGTACATAGGTGGGTCCAAATTTCTGAGGAAATTTGAAATTACTACCTTGTTTGCCTTTATTATTTAAATCATAAATATTATAAATATTCTTTTATCCCTATGGATTAAAAAGATGTTTAAGACAAATACATGTTTGGATGATGAAGCTAATACAACTATCAACTAAAAGGAAGGTGGCTGTTTTCTCTGGAAATTCTTCTCCTTTTCAGTTTGCAGTTTTCTTTTGCACTGAAAAGATAGGAGTTCAATAAAGTAGGTCAGAAGCCTCGCTGGAAAGGGGTGGGGGTAGCTTATCATGACAAATGATTGTTCCCCTAGTTTAAAAGTGACCTCTGGCAATATTTTCCTTGAAGCTGCTAGCTTTATATATTATTGTCAGTCACTCTGCAACTTTGAGGAAACAGTCTTCCTGCTGAAGGCTCTATTACAGCTAATATGTGCCTCCAGAATATAGAAAGTCATTTCAAAATCATTCCTTTAAGAAGTATTTATTAAGTGCTTTCTATATGAATAACATCAAGCGGAATTTAAAATGAACTTGCATGATTTAATCATCATTTATATCAAGAAAAATGGGCTATAGGGCTTTTGAATACTAAGAACATACTTGAAAAATTAGCCATAAGGTCCTAGGTGTGAAGCATTAAACAGCAATGAGCCAGAGCTACATCGTATCTTCTTAGGACATTTGTCAAAAACGATTGTGGTACTAAATAATTGGGAAGTCCAGTTTGAACCATGTAGCAGATGCCACGTACCCCATTTTGCTGGCCTACTGTGATCAGCACGGTGAGGGACAGTCCCCAGTACTCTAAAGGCTCACCGAGTCAAGCACCCACTGCATTTCTCAGTGTTTCTCTCTCAAGACTTTCTCCAAAGTCATGGAAGCTCACTCAGCCTTCACAGAGTAGAGAACCTGATGTCCCTGGGCAGTCCTCAATCAAGGGGGCATAGAAATAACATAGTCCACAGCTTCACATCCTTCAGAGGGACAATTATAAGTGCATTCTCCAGCATTTCTCAGAGGTTTCCATAAGATTGAAGGAAAGTTTTGCATTGCGGTAGCCAGCTCAGTAACTCACTCAGTATTGTTTGTTCCTTATTTCTTAACTTCCCCTGCTCTCCCACTTGTGCTTCCTCTGATCGGCTACCAAATGAACTCTTGCTCTCTAGTCCTTGGCTCAGACTTGGCTTTTCAAGAAATGTAAACTAAGACAGACTCTGACAAACTGCAACAAAAAAAGAGATTCTTTCTTCCAAACAGGATATATCAACACCCATCAAGTGCCATTATCAAAATGAACACAGACAACAGAGCACAAAGATATTTGTTCACACTGAGCAAAGTCAGACGCTGGACCCTCAGGTTAGAGAGAAAGCGAGATGCAACAAATGTCAGGGTGAATAGGTGAGGATAAAAAAGCAATAAAGCCCTAGAAATAATAAGAAAAAAAAAAGCAGTCAGCTGAGTACAGACCAGGCACTGAGGGGACTCATAGAAAAACATTCAAGAGGCATCAGCATAGCAACTTGAACCTCATGGTGATCGGTAACAGATGAATCTGGCTAAATAAGAGGCAAAGGTTGGAATTGATGGGTATAAATTTTGTATTTCAGTGCATAGCATGGGAAAATCCAGAGATGCCCTTTTGTGGCATAAAAAATTGAGTTGCACTTGCACCAGGAAACACTTACAAGGATGTTCATAGCAGCACCGTTCAAAATAACAAAATACACAAACAAAAGTATCTTCAAGTAGCCCCAAAACCCTCTGGCAGGAGAATGAATAATTAAATTACGTACATATCAGTAAAAATAAGGGAACTACTTGCAGACAGGGTAAGGCAGGAATCCGAAGATAAAGGTAATACCCAATGTTCTAGTCCTTGGTGAGTGGTCAGATAGAGATAAGGATGAGAACGGCCACGAGTGCAAGGTCAGGTCTTTATTTATCTACAACGTTGCTATTTTGCTTATCATAAACTGCTTTGCATTAATTTTGATTTTGAAATATTGAACTAAATGTTACTTAATTACTGTATTTTTAAATACTCCTTTATACTTTACACTGGAAACAAGCATCTCATTTGCTTAATCCTATTCCAAGCTCAGGGTCCGAAATTGCCATCTTGCTAGGAGAAGAAGCAGAGGGAGAAAATACTGAGCTTGCCTTGCTTTTGGGGTTCTCTATTTTCATAGATTGTATCTTTGCTTCAGGTGGCTTATCAACCTTAAGTGAAGTCTAAATTACCCCCTCTCTCCTCAATACCACTACTGAAGTCTGTTCTCTTGCATTAATAAATTTAAAAAGGAAAATGGAATTCTGTGTATTGAATGTCTACATTGTGTCAGAGCTTCAAACCATTCCCTTGCTTAATCCTTTCAATTGCTCTCTAACATCAGCATTAATATTCTCATTTTCTGAATAAGAAAGTTGGGGCTCAGAGATGTTAAGTACATGGTTTAAGGGCACATATTTCAAGTGCCATAAATTCTTAAGCTCCATGTGCCATTTGTATTATTTATTTCACACTTTTTTGTTTGGCCTATTCCGAGAGGTGGTAGGTGCTATTATGATCCAATCAATTAAAACATATGAAAATGATCCATAAATTGTAAAGTACCACATCAATATTAATATACTATTATTAATAACAATCATAAAACTACTAACTTCTGTTTCTAATTTCATAATAGAGGTAAAAGTATGTTTTGCCTTTTTTTAGAGTAACATATGAAATGAAATGAAATATTAACAAAGACAAAAACATCCACTCTCCTTACATTGAAAAAATATCACTCAGAGTCAGCAATCACTGTTTTCATTCTCTCTGAAACGGAATATGTTGATCTTTGTAGTATATTTTTCTATTATTACTATTAACATAATTAAAATGCTGAAATGCATTTGAACAGATGTTTATTCTCTGAGGAAAGATAACTAGAAATATTACTATTCTAAATTGAGTCACCTGTGATATTGTAAATAGGATGATAAATGAAAGTGATATGCACAATTTCATAATTTACTACTGGATTCCAAAGTCCAGGAGAGGCAGAAAATATAAATCAAACTCAGTTTTATCCAATTTAACCAACTGTATAACCCATTAGACCTCATTAAGTTTACTTTATCTCAGACAGTAGCTGATACCATAAATGTGAAAAATATATATATATATATATATATATATATATATATATATATATATATGTATGTATATCAAATGTCAATATTTTGTCTGGATAATACACTTTATTGTTTTATATTCCTTATTAAAATCTGTAAAAAATAAGATCTGATATTAGTGCTGATATGTGTTAAAGATACAATTAGCTATAAAAATTTAAAAACATAAAATATTTTTATCTATGTTTAGCAAAGCCTGTTAGTACATGTGATCTTTGCTTATTTTGTCATAAATATCTAGCAAGACAACCTAGCAAATATTTTAACTGGAGTTAAAAAAACATTTTGTTTGTTTACTATATTTCTTAGATACTTTGCAATCACATTTCCCACACATCACACACAAATGCAAAACACTATCAAAGAAAATCAAATGAGAACCTTTCCAAAACTGTGTTTTTTGAACTGCTTGCCAGTGAGAAAATTGTAAATCCCCCAAACTCCTTCCTCTTTTTACAATTTCTTTCTAACCCTATACTGCCAGTTCTGGGAGAAAAAAAAAAAAAGTAAAGGTAACTAGTATCTTCCGGCTATGTTCATCCTTTATAATATAAACATTTGGTGTGCTATCCCTGTTGTATGGTTTTTATGTTGAGTTTTCTGGTTTACACTTAGATTTGCTGAATAAAATCACCACATTTCCAGAAACGCAGCCTGGCATTGTAGGAGAGCTAGAGGCATCCCACTTTGTCATTTGCCACTAAGGAAGATTCCTAGTTTGTCCTGTCACTCCAGGATTTGCTCTGCTAAGAAGGAAAGAAGCTTATGATAGCTTTCTGAAGAATAACTCTGGAAAATGAGGTGCTCTACAGATATCATCGCCATTCACCGTGTAACCACACACAACCTTCATTTCTTTAAATAGTTTTTTCTCTGATTCAAGCTGGTTTTGCCCAGAGAATGGCATTGTGACTCATTTGCTTTTTATGCTGCCCTTATCCTCCATATGCCAACTTCTTTCATCATTAAATCTTAGGACATAAGATTAACCAAACCTCAGGGGTATAATCATAAGCAGCAGTCCCCAATCTTTTTGGCACCAGAGACCCATGTTCCTATGAGAATCTAAAGTCTGATGATCTAAGGTGGGGCTGAGGCGGTGATGCTAGCTCTGGGAAGCAGCTGCAAATACAGATGAAGCATCACTAGCTTGAGGGCCCCTTGCCTCCTGCTGTGCAGCCCAATTCCTAACAGAGTACGAATCAATACTGGTCCGGAGTCCAGGGGCTGGGGGTTGCTGATCATGAGGACAATAGGTTTTGGTTGGACTTCATACTAAGGATATTGGCTTTAGATGTGTTTTGGCCCCAGGCCCATCGAGGCAGAACAATCCCGCCTACGGGCCACGGAACCAGACAGGATGGCACCATGGCTGATTCCAGAACCAGACCCAATGACCAATTATCTCACACTCCTCCAATCATCCAATCCATGGTCCCAACTCCCTTAGTTTCCGTGACAACTCATTTTTCGCTATGTAATCTGTACTACTGAGATACTTCGGGAGCCAGGCTGTTGAGAGAAATAGCTCACCTGTGTCTCTGGGACTTGCAACTCTCTAAATAAACCTTACTTTATTTGCTTTAAAGTCTGCACACACCTCTACTTTGGTTTAGACGTGCACAGACAGACAGACCCCTTTTGAGTCCCGATAACAGACACCAAAGATTATATATAATTCTACCGACAGCTAAAAAAAAAAAAAAAAATTACTTCTCCATCAGTCCTTGGTAGAGATGAAATATTTTAGGACTAAATGCAATCCAGATCCAAATTCTAGGCAATCAATTAGTCACATTAAAATACAGGTTTCACCTAAGCTGTTGAAGTCTAATTAAAAAATGCTTAATTTAGTTTTTATATTTAATAGGTAAAACATGTATGACTGGGATTTCTCTATTGGAGACACACACACACACACACACACACACACACACACACACACAGACTTTACTATCTATTGTAAAGGTCTCGTTACTGCTATTACTCTATATCAGACAATTTTATTAAATGGAAAATGTAAGTATCCATGAAAGTTAAAATTGACTCTTGAAATCCAAGGCCTATTAAATCTAAATATGCATCAAAAACATCTCAAAAATTTCAACATGTATTCTTAAAGGCAATTAAAATACCATATTCACAGTATTAAGCCTGTATCACAAACACCAAGAGTGAACCCTAATGTAAACTATGGACTCTGGGTGATAATAATGATGCATTGCTAACTATAACAAATGTACCACTCTGGGGCAGGATGTTGATAATTGGGGAGGTAATGCATGTCTTAGGACAGAGGTATGTAGCAACTCTCTGTATTTTCTATTCAATTTTGCTGTGTACCTAAAATTATTCTAAAAAATAAAGTTTATTAAAAACAAAATAATGTATCACAATAATTCATTTGAAAGATCTCATGGAAGTTCAATACATTTCTAACACAGGGTGTACACAATAATACAAAGTCCTAGCCCTTCAGGTAACATCATTGGATTGAGGAGAAGAGTATTTGGAAAAATAATTACCATGCGCTATCTGCTGCCGTGCAGTTTAGTACAAAGTGCTAAGGGGCATCAAAGGAGAGAGGGAGATTAATTCCACCTCAGAGAATTAATGAAATGCATCACCCAGAAGATCGGATTTCGTCTGTGTCAAAAAGAATGATCAGAAACTCATGAAGTTGAGAAAGTGGGCAATATCATTCAAGGTCTAAGGAGACCGCCTTAAAGTAGAAGTAGAACAGACAAGGAGTGGAGGAAATAAGGAGATATAAATAGGAAAATGACAAAACAGAGATCTTTGAAGCCAAGCTGAGGAGTAAAAATTTAGGGCAATGGGGATCACCGAAAATCTTTTACATTAGTAATCCTGAGAGCAGTGTGGGGAAGGATTGGCTTAGAAAATCCACAATCAAGGAGCCAAACAGAATTTAGAAGATATAGCAAATAATGTTGGTTGAAGACAAGACAGTGATGATGGTAATGGGAAGGAGATTCTGGAGACAGTGTTCCACAATAGAGTTCCATATCTAGAATACAACCTCAGAACCAACACAAAAGGATCTTATTCTGTTCCTAACAAGATACTAACTGAGTTGTCTTTCAGAATCAACAGGTCCAAACCAGAAGTCATGCAGCCAAAGCATGCACAGAGGAGAAAATCTTTACCTCCAGCCGCACCTAGAACTAAAGTTTCGCACCCCACCCTCCAACAGAACCAAAGGACCAGGATATGACCAGAACTTGGACACTGGAACTCATTGAGAAGCGAAGGGTCCATTGTGCAGGAAGATCTGATGCCGAAACCCCTTACCATAAGTAGTAGCCAAGTTCCAAGGTCCTCCAATGTAAACTTGCGTCACCAGCACTTCTGCATACCAGTTTGTCGGGAGCCATTTTGAGACACTGAAGAAGTCACGAGCCATAAAGCAGTTGCTGAGACTGCTTACACAATGGTTCAAGGAAGCAGGGACTTGAGTTAAACATTACTGACCCTGGAAGGGAGGATTGCCTCCTAAAGTAATCCTTATAAAATAGTGGAATGTTTAACAGAAAGCAAGGATGTTTGCACCCCGAAGGAAGGATGTATAGGAACTTATGTAAATGCCAGCATTCCTATGGTAATGTCCTCTGTGCCTTGCTATTGTGTTCGAAAAGAAATATAAGGGCTGAGCTAAATAAACTCGAGGCTGCAGCACTGACTGTATGCCCTCCCGAAGCGCTTTCCTGTCTTCTTTTTTCCTTAGGCTTCACCCCCCTCTTTTAGGTGCTTTTCACTTTAGCCGGCTGGCTCCGGCAAGTGGCGCCCGAACAGGGACCTGAATTGGGACGGAACGTTGACGGACGTTGAGGTGAAGACCGCCACCGCAGGAGAAAGGGGCCCCCCCCCAGTATAAAGCCGAGTGATCGGCAGAGGTGAGTGCGGTGGAACAGTCCGGGAGTAAGAAAGACACCGCGTGAAGTGAGCGCTCAGAAAGTAAGGGTGCGGTGTTTGTAAATAGATAGAAAGAGAGGAAAGTCGACTTAAATAAAGAAAATGGGAAATGGCAACGGCCGCATGCTTTTTGTACATATGCTTAAGAATATGCTCCAGGCTAGAGGAGCTAAGGTAGGCATCAACAATTGTGTAATTTTTTAGAGTTTAGAGAAAGTTTGTCCTTGGTTCCCTGAGGGGGAACAGTGTAATAGAAACATGGAAAAGGTGGGAGAGAAACTACAAGATTATTATGATGTCCACGCACCTGGCAAGGTACCTGTAGATACTTTTAGCTTGTGGACTTTAATTAGAGATAGTTTAGATCCCAGGCATGAGAGGGATAAGTCTGGGAAAGCCAGAAAGGGGAAGAAAAACGGGACAATATAGGAGATGTCCCACCATTTGAAAAGGAGAATGAGACTAGACCTACTGCCCCCCGAGGAGAGAGCGGGAAACCTTTTGATCTACTGCTAACTAAAGATAGAGAGGAGCCTTTGAGCCCCAGAGATGCAAAACAGTTGGAGGAAGAAGCCACACACGTTCCATACCAATGGAGGCTATTTCCCATTTATCAAGGCTGTTTGCTCTGATTCATAAATCTAAGGAATTAGAGAAAGTTGTTCAGGTTTGCAAACTGCTGTGCATACTTAGAACTCTTAATACAGAATGTGTTAGTATTTACAACTTTTGATAAATTCTCTAGAAATTAAGGCTACTTGGAGTTATGAATTCTAGTATAAGTAAATGATTTACTAGGAATAATGCAAGTAAAAGAAAAAATCTGTATGCCAAGTATGTGTTTTGAGATATAAAGGATGTGTTTTTTAAGAAAAAGGAGAGTAATTTTATCCTAAAATAGTTTCAGGTTATTTAAAGGTCGTTTGAGGCACAAAAGAAGGTTTGTGAAGAGAAATCCTGAGAGGAAAATAAAGGACAAGAACATGAGTGAACATATAAAGTTGTAAAAGAAAAGAGAAAGAGAAAATCTTGTTTAATACAGTTGATAATTTATTATGCTTTATAGTCTTTATTATGTCTTTGATTATTTTTAAAAAAATTTTTTCATTTGGAAAAACAGCTCTGGAATAATATAGGCTCGAGATAGCTCCTGAGAGTATACAAGATTCTGTTCAATATTTAGGATATAAAATTTTGCAACAAAATTACTCCTCAAAAAATAGAAATTAGGAGAGGAGCTCTCAATACTGTTAATAATTTTCAAAAATTATTGAGAGATATTAATTGGCTCTGTCCTTCCCTTTACCTCACATGTGCTTTAACTAATTTGTTCTCTATTTTAGAAGGGCCCACTGCATTGGATAGTCATTGGAAACTAACACCGCTGGTGGAAAAGGAATTTTAAATACTGTATTTTTGAAAGACACTCTTGTAGTCACAAACTTGCATTGCTCAGGTTTCATTATTGTGTGGTAAAGGGTCTTTCTCTAACTTGAAATTTAAAAACTTTTTATGATTTTCTTTTTCTTTTATTGGTTAATTAGTCTAAAACTTAGGACATTTTAGCATGGAGTCAACAGTGAAATAACTTGATTTTGTATTGGAAATGAGAAAAGTAATGACTAAATTACAAATTTCAGTGCTTTTAAAGGTACCTTTCTGTTCCTGTTTCTGTTGACCGTCACCAGGGGTCCGTGGAGAGACTGGACGCAGTCATATCTCCCGACCATGGCCAGGCAGCGGGACGCCGCCTCCTGTGCCCTGTTGTCAAAGTCTGTTTATTGTCTTTAGTCTTGTCTAAGTGGTAGGTGGCAAATTTCTCTAGGCCCACCTACACCCAGTAATTGTCCTTGTCTGAGTGTCTGTTTTGTGTTTTCTGCGCAAGCGTTAGAGGGGAAAAAACCAGAGTTCACAGAAGACACCCTTGGGGTGTCTCCTGCAACATTTCTAAGAAGGATAAGCTTATAAAACAAAAAGGGGGAATATGGTATACCCCGAGAGAAAGGCTTAATAGAGCATTATATATACTTTTTAAATTTTTTAAATCAAGATGAACAAGGTAGCACAGCAGCTCATCGGCATTGGGTGAAACAGGCCGGTGAGCCTTTGCAGCAGCCAGTATACTACAAGGATCTAACAGGGGATTGGGTGCCTGCTGAGTACTGAAATGGGGCCGAGGTTTTGCTTATATCTCTACAGGAACAGAGAAAGCTGCTCCTGATGATGATGCTGATAGGCCATCTTCTGATGTTTGAAGAGAGCTATATTGGACCTATGTACCGGATCCACCAATTTTGCATCCGTCCATTTTGGGAAGGCCCAGAAATTGTGGTGAGAGTAAATGACACACAGCTGTTAGTCAATGACTGATCTAAGGAGTAAATGAACCAGGATTTAATTATACTGGAACGGGAGAAGGATTGCCCATCTGCTTTAGTAAGGACAACACAAATCCTGGATTGGTCAGGTGGAACCAACGACACATTGGAGGTTATAGATTGAACACCAGTTGGACAGTGGGACTATGGTGGACTGATGAGGAGTTTCCTCAAACTTGTGTGGAAGTTGGGCAGCGATGGGAGAGCTGCACCCTGTGGGATGGACTCCTCAGATAGCAGACACAATGTAACAGCATGTGTTGCTCCACCGCATGTGCTGTTGGTTGGTGAAATTAATATCAACATAGAAGGAGATTTAATGTTACATGTTATAACTGCAATTTAACTAACTGTATTTCTTTTGTTCTGGAAGGAACTACTGTAATGGTTTTTCATCAAACCTTTTTGTGATGATTCATGTTTATGTTACTGGGCCTTGGTATGCTGACCAGGGTCTCCAGGTGTTAGTCTCACTGTGCAAAAATGCTAATAATTTGTCTAAAAATGTTACGATG
The DNA here is from genome assembly GCA_003508835.1 of Eonycteris spelaea. Classification (NCBI taxonomy): domain Eukaryota; kingdom Metazoa; phylum Chordata; class Mammalia; order Chiroptera; family Pteropodidae; genus Eonycteris; species Eonycteris spelaea. The sequence goes on from PUFA01000228.1 coordinate 2,382,835, forward strand.
GCTTTAGGGACCCAGGAAAATATTGGACAAGTTAGAACAGAAGCTTGATGCATTATATAGTCTAGTTATGTATTTAGGAGATGAAATCCAAGGTCTAAAAGTGAGATCTCATTTGGAATGCCATGCAGCATATCAGTGGATTTGTGTTACCTCAAAAATTTATAATGAAAGTCAACATGGATGGGATCGCGTGCGCTCTCATCTCCAAGGTGTCTGGCATGATGCTAACATGTCCTTAGATTTAATACGACTGCATAGAGAAATTCAGGGACTGCAGGAAGCGGGACCCCTTCAGTTTGATGCAGCTGAAGAGGCCTCAAAATTTTTACAACATCTAAAAAGTTTTTTACCATCTTGGTCTCCTTTGGGTCATTTGCTTATTTCGGTTTTAGCCTTGGGCCTTTGTATAACTATAGGCCTATGTCTGCTTCCTCCTTTGATGAAATACTTCTTCAATTCCCTGCTAAAGATTCGAGCAGAGATGCATGGTCTCAGGCTCCAGGCTCAGGCTTGAGCCAGTTATATGTTGCATCTCCCATTTGCAGAGGCTGGTAGTCAAAGACGGGTAAGAATCCTTCAGGGCTGGGACCAACCTAAGACAGGGCATGATTGCAAGACTTTCATGTGCCAATGACGGGTAAGGCCCAGACCTGTGGAGGGTCGCCTAAGACAGGCACAGTCTATCTGCACCATAGCTGGGAAAGCTTTGGCATTTTAATAAATAAAAAAGGGGGAGATGTCGGGAGCCATAAAGCAGTTGCTGAGACTGCTTAAACAATAGTTCAAGGAAGCAGGGATTTGAGTTAAACATTACTGACCCTGAAGGAGAGGTATGCCCTCTAAAGTAATCCTTATAAGATAGTGGAATGTTTTACAAACAGCTAGGATGTTTTACCCTGAGGGAAGGATGTATAGGAACTTATGTAAATGTCAGCATTCTTATGGTAATGTCCTCTGTGCCTTGCTATTGTGTTCGAAAAGAAACATCAGGGCTATGCTAAATAAACTCGAGGCTGCAGCATTGACTGTATGCCCTCCCGAAGCACTTTCCTGTCTTCTTCTTTTTTCCTTAGGCTTCACCGCCCCCCCCTCTTTTAGGTGCTGTTCGACTTTAGCCGGCTGGCTGCGGCACCAGTTCCCCAACCCCTTAAAATTCCTTGTCGTTTTGTTAGGTAGTTAGGCCGGCATAAGTGACAGGAGAAAAGACTCAGCTCTGTAACCATAGAAACCTCCCAGAAACACCTTTTTATAGTTATAAATTATCCAAGATCCTAGGGTGCAAAGGCCATAAAAGCTCCTGGCTAAACCAGCCACAAACTTGTGCACAGAAAGTACTACCCTAACCTGCCCATAACCTCAGCCTCATTATACCCTCATTAATTATAATGTCATGCCTATGGCCAGAAGTTCATGAAACTAATTATAATGGACTGAATCCTAGGTAAGCACTTGCACAGTACTCAAAGGTTTATATGGCAGCCAGCTGTCAGTCAAGGTGACCTCACATGCAGATCATCTAGGACCTCCCATCATGGCCCAAATACAAACAGACCTTCCCATTTTTGCACAGTTTCAGTTCTCTGAAAACCCGCTCCTCCCTTGAAGTATTCTCTGTCTTTTATCTTTTCACCTCTCAAATTCCATAGGGCTGCAGCCTTCCTTAGCGTGGCCCATCTCCTTCTAAAAATGTAGTTTCAATAAATCTTACTTTTCTAAATCTTGCTGACCTGTAATTCTTTACTACCTCGGCGGGAAGACCCAAGGATCCCCTCCACGCCAGATTTCACATCACCCCCGCGTAACATTTTCCCTCTCAGGAAGTCGAATTGGGGATTTCTACCCATATCCTTGTTGGCCTGCCTCTCAGAATAAACTCTTTCCTTGTTGCATACTCGGTGCCTTAGTGATTGGTTTTACTATGTGCCGGGCATACAAACTTGTGAGTTCAATTACAAGGACATTCCTAGGAAATATTCTTTTCACTGATATTTCTTTTACTATTCAACCATAAGATAAATAGATGCTTGAGAGTACTGATCCTCTCCTGGTACTCATTCCATAAATGTAAGAACAAAAGCTACACCTTTTAAGATTTCTTTCACCTTTTACTTTTTATATTTCTTATATTTCTTAGTTTTTCAGTTCATACTACTAAATTTTATATGTCAATTTTTGCTGTTTATGTATTTAAAGAAAATTATCCAAATGACAGTTGAAGTAAGACAAGATATCCATTATTCTGTAGATTATTTATTTTCCAATCCCTATTTCCTAGGTTCCCTATTCTACTAATCTGCCTTTCTATATTTCTATATTTTCTCCATAGCCAAATACAGGTAGTCTCATTATTCATGAGTTAATAACCATTGATTAATCACATTTTACATTGATTTTAATAGTCAGTTTCTCTGGAGACATCTAACCCCCAGTACTCTTTCCCTCAGAAGGCTTTAGGGAAACCAAACACCAAAACTGTAAGTACCAGCTCATGGTTCGAAGGGTAAGTCAAGTCTCTCAGAAATGAAAAGCCTAGACTTGTTCCTTCCAAACAGGACTGATGATAAATAGCTGAAAGATTAAATCACTGCACGTACAAAAGGAAAGGTTGAAGCGTGGCACCTTATTTATTAAAGTTATTCTTGGGTCATAATTAATTTCACATTATACATCAAACTCTAGCCCCAGCGAAACACTAGGTGGATAAAAGTCCCCTTAAGATGATCATTATTATGTAATAGCCAAGGTGGCTCCTGGCATATATGATCTATTGAAATACATATTCTACTGAATTTTAATTAAGAGACGGAGTATAAAGCCCAAGTGTTATGTACAATTTTTTGAAAAGTCTTACCTCCCTGAGAATTATTAGAAAGATGTGGTTTAAAATTATTTTTAATAAATTTCTTCCAGCTTTGCATTTATTCATCAATTATATCTGCACCTCAAAGTACTCTGGTTGCATTTGTCTCTCAGAGCAATGATGATGTCTGGTCTTTTTATTTGTGAAATTCATTTGCAGTAAATGGCGAATATGTGTAGGAGTAAAAACCATAAGCTTCTTGAAGAGTCCACGTTATCTCCCTCTGTCTCTATCTCTCTGTCTGCCTATATGCCTGTCTGCCTGTCTGCCTGTCTGTCTGTCTGCCTGCCTGTCTGTCTGTCTCTCTCTGTCTCACAGGTGTGCACGCTCCCTTGCTCCTTCCCACCTTACTTATTCCTCTCCCTCTATCTCTGCTTTTGTGTAGTAAAACTCAATTGAATTAAATTCAGCCCACTGGAAGTACGTATTTGGTATCATTCAAATAACAACTGAATTTTTGACAAACCAGAACATAGGTAAGTCTCTTCACTTATCCCTTCTACAAATATTTGTTGAATATTTATTTTATGTCATATCATGCATCAAGCAGTGAAGATAAAACAGTAAAGAAAGACGGATGTGGAGACTGCTCTCATGGAAATTTCAACTTATTGTAGAGGACAGCAGATAAATAACAAAATACTATAACTACAAAAATATAATAAAAGTTATAGAAGGAATAAACAAGATGTTAAGATACAGAATATCTAAAATAGAGAGTCAAGGAGGGTTAATCTGGATTTAATAAACAAGCAAGGTGTCTTTGAAGAAGTACAATTAAACTGAGATCTAAAGGATGAGAAAGATTCCATCAGGAAAGATAATAGCAAAGGTTTTTTCCAAGGATCAGCCTGTGCAAAATTCCTCAGGTAGGAAAGAGTCCTCCAGTACTATTTTTGGAAACTCTCTTCAGATCTGCCTTCAGAGAATAAGGAAGATTTTTAAATCTCATCATGAATATCAAACCGATCCTCCTTGACAGTGTAGTTTATCTTTTGAAACAATCAAACAATTAACAATAGTGATAAATCAAATGAATTAGTAGGTTTCGACACACTGGATAATACCGCTTCTAATAAAAAATAGACTAGTTCTTATCTATCAATTGGCTCTAAGACAATTTTAGAAGGAATTCTAAAATTTGCAAAAGAGATAAAGAGAGTTCAGAGACAAAGCAATAAAAATAACTCTCAAACATTTGAAAATATGGTCAACATATCTCATTATTAGATAAATGCAAACTAAAGACTCGATTGTTCACCAAGGAGATGTGCAAAGTTCAAAAAGTCTGAAAATATACTGTGTTGGTGATGGTATGAGAAAATAGGTATCCTCATACCTTGTTGATGGGTGTGAATTTTGTGTGTGCATGTGCATGCATGCACACATGCACACATATGTACATAGCATATCTCTGAAAGGATATATAAAAGACTGGTAATATCGGTTCCCTCTTATGAGAATGAGGGAGGATAACTCAGTGGTTGGGTGATAAGATAGAAGAAACTATTTCCATTATATATCGTTTTTTTTTTACCTTTTTAAAAAATGTAGTATAAGCAAGTAATTAGATAATTAAAGCTTTAAGTGAACTTTAGAGGCCAGTTCGTCTTGAAAAAAAAAAAAGTTTACATGGAAAGAATTATAAACACATCTACCCAACTGTCCACCTTTACATCTATCCTTCCATCCTTCCATCCATTATTCATCCATTCAATATTTAATTTATGTAAACATCTGTGGAACTCATAAACTCTATGTATGGCACATAGAGAGTACACAGGAATAAAAGGTTAAATAAGACAAGTTTTATCTTCACTAAATATATACAATAGTCTCCTTTATCTCCAGCTTCACTTTCAGTGGTTTCACTTACCTGGAAAATGGAAAAATTCCAGAAATAAACAATTCATAAGTTTTAAATTGGCCGCCATTCTGAGAAGTATGATGAAATCTTGCACATCCTGCTCTATCCCACCCGGGATGTGAATCATCCCTTTGTCCAGCATATTCTGGTTCTAGACACTCTCTACCAGTTGGTTACTTAGTAGCCATCTTAATGATTAGATTGACTATTGTAGTATCGCAATGTTTGTGTTCAAGTCATCCTTATTTTACTTAATAATGGCCCCAAAGCTCAAGAGCAGTGATGCTGGCAATTCAGGTACGTCAAAGAGCAGCCATAAAGTGTTTCCTTTAAGTGAAAAGGTGAAAGTTCTCAACTTAATAAGGAAATAGAAAAATTTCTTTCTGTGGTTGCTAAGATCTACAATAAGAACTAATCTATCCACGAAATTATGAAGGAAAAAGAAATTCATGCTAGTTTTGCTATTACACCTCAGATTGCAAAAGTTATGGCCACAGTGCATAAGTGCTTAGTTAAGATGGAAAAGTTATTAAATTTGTGGGTAGAATAGAAAATGTGTTCTGATTAATGGCAACATGTGCCAGAAAACATTGAGCCTATAGGAAGACTTCAGCAATTGTTATAATTGTTCTATTTTATTATTGATTACTGTTGTTAATTTCTTATTGTTCCTAATTTATAAATTAAATGTTATCATAGATATACATGTATAGTAAAAAAGGTAGTGTAAATAGGATTTGGTATTATCTGCACTTTCAGGAATCCACTGGTATCTTGAAATCTATCTTCCACAGATAAGTAGGGACTGCTGTACAACAGAGTTGGAAAAAAGCTGAAGAAGGGACCCACTGAGACCCCCATAATAGCGGCCCCACAGTGTACCCAGCTTTGCTTTTCTTTGCCCAATAACTTAACAATAATTGTCCCTAGCAGCTTAGAACGTTCCCTGCCATAGAAAGTTGCCCTGAAACTTATGATTAATGCCCTTATGCTTACTGATCATAGTCCTTCTGCTCTAGTAATCTCTCCAGACTACTCCCACCTATGTTCCTGGGTTGCTAATGCCACCGGAGGATCATGTTGCCAGAGGAACAGCTCTCTAAAGCACAATAGACACCCCCCGCCCAACTGTCATGCAGCCTCTGGAATAATGCCCAGATTTTCCCTAAAATGCCCTAAGCTGGACTGAGAAAGGAAGGCAGTTTTGAACGTGGTAAACTGCTGCCTTCTCAGATCACTGGTGCTCTGACAATAAACATTTATTCTAAATATCCCATCTCCTGTATTGGACCACTGACTGAGTGGCACAGGTAGCATGAGCCCCAGACTCAGTTGCCCTCTAGTTTCAAAGCTATTCCATAATTATAGATATTAAAGGTCTGGTAGATACATCATGGGACATATGAAAGCAGAGGGAGAGGGTGGGGAGAGCTAAAAGTCTTCCCAAAGGGATTGAAACTTGAAAGGCATTCTGAGGGATAAAGTTCAAAAACCTAGCTATGAATTACTATTCGACCATTTCCTATTTCATTTCTCTTTGACCTTTTTGAATAACAAAATTCCTTTAATGTGTACTTTCAAAATAACAAGAACAACTGAGTCCTTAAAAACTAACAAACAATCAACAGACAAAAATTCAGTTCTCACATTTACAGATTATTTGAGAGAAAGCAGAGTTTTTGCCACCACCAAATTTGTCTCTTTTGGATACTGATTGCTTTAAGTAGCTTATTTTTAAGAAAAAAAAAAAATTCAGGAAAAATCTTTGACCTTTCCCCTAAGTACCTAAAAGAATTTAGATAGAGGACCTGCTCCAGGAAGGGAGCTATCTTCATAGATAACTATAGTGTAATTTGAATTCACTGTGATTGACAGAGAGGAACCTAGGAAGGCCCATTTTATCAAAGTTCTCTCTGTGTGTCTCATTGTTTTAAGGCCCAGAAAACAATTGTTTACTAAACATTAACTTTTTTCATCTCCATGTGAACTGCCTTCCTGCCTTTTAAAGCCCCAAATCACAACCCCCTTTCTCCTTAGCTCAAGATGGCATAGAAGCCTTAACTGCTGATTTGTTCTAGGGTCCATATTCTTACAGAACACCTGTATGTACATACGTAATAAATTTAGCTATTTTCTCCTAATAATTTCTCATGTCAATTTGATTAGACCAGCAAAAAGAATGTAGAAGGGTAGAAGGAAAATTATTTTTTCCACTTTTATATATGCAAACGGTTTTATAACAACTGAGCTTTTAAGTATCTGTTTAGAAGAATCTTGATAAAATATGTAGACCTACTCCTGACTTTGGGGGAGAACAGCAGAGGAAGAATGCATTTCTGAGCTAGCTCCAGATTATTTCTTTCAGTGAAATAATTGTAGTATTAGCATTTAAATCTTAAACCGTATTGTAGAGTCTCAATAATATTACTAACTGAGCAATTCAAAGATGAATTTCCCATAATTAAATTACAAAAGAAAAACAGTTTTGCTACTATATAATTTGCATATAAAGCAAATATGACTTTCCTCATTTTTCACTATATTTTGGCAGAAATTCTACTTGCAGGAAGCATAGATTTCAGTGTTTCTTATTTCCAGACATTAATTGCTACATTTTTCATAACCAGTTTTACCATTCAGAAAAGAATTTTACCTTGATGACTACATAACACCTTTTCCACACATACAAAATACTAATACTTCTAATAATTTTAAGTGATCAAACTATTAGATGTAATAAGGACGAGGCTAGGATAAAGTAAAAGCAACTGTCTATGCTTGTTATTGATGTTAACAATAAATGCCTTTGGTCCTGCATGGATGAATTTATTAAAGGTGATTAAATTAACAACAAAACAAAACAAAAAACTCCAAACCTTTCATTATAATGGTGATGTAAAAGTGTAGATGGGTTTTTATCACATGGATTTTTTACATTAAAAAAAACTAATTTTCCATAGGTTTTCCAGTGTTTATTTGTTTAATTCAGAATACATAAAGCTATGTCTCATTGAAAAATAAGATTTTAAATTTTAATTGGGAAAAAGTACCCAAAGCAGAAACATATTAAGATAGATTATCATTATTAATTATAATAAGTGAAGATTTCAAAAAATTAGTTGTAAGTTTATTAATACATTAAAACAACCAAATTTAAATATCCATCTAAGTATCAGAAGTAATCTTAATATCAACTTTGGAGTACACTAGTATGAGAAAATAAAGGAAATGTCAAGATAGAAATATAGAAATGATCAAAGAATTGCTTTCTTTCTTTTGCTTACAGAAGATTCTTTTGATATTGGAAAACAATAAATCTCTGACATCCAGATTCAAAGATTTCTCATAAGCCTACGGTTGTAAAATGAGTCCAATTTTATGAATTAAAGAGTTAGAATATAAATGTTAATCTCCTAGTTTTTACCTGAGTTAGTTATAGCATATTTCAGTGAATTATAGCATATCTCAAACCACAGCCTATATTGCAGGTGTAAGTTCTATGTGAGAGCATTCATTACCTTTATGCTTTAAAAAACTGATTTTATTTCTTTGGGACAATGAAATTATCCATAATTTGAAAAAAGGAAATATTTTTCAGAGACAGGTTACATTCCAAATCTTGATGAGTGGATATGAAAGGTTTGACACTGAAATATGTGTGTGATGTGAGAGAGTGGCTGGGACATCAATAAAAGCCCAAATCCATTGCCACACACACTGAAACAGTGAAAAACGCAGGTCAGCGATAGAATCCTCATATAAAAAAATAACATTATTATTATATATATGTAAATTTTAAGCATCAGAACGTGTTTATATACTATTAAGATAAAATATTAAGCATAATCTAAATATTTAGAATGAACAAACTTGGAGTTAATTTGGAGGGTTGGAGAAAAAGTAGAAAGTGATTCCAAGGCTAGTGGGTGTGGCAATTTAGAGCTTCTAGAAACACAATTTTTATTTATTTTTTATTAAGTTTACTGGGGTAACATTGGTTAATACAATTATGTAATTTTCAGGTGTACATTATAATTTGGCATCTATATAATCTATTGTGTGATTACCACCCAAAGTCCAGTTTCCTTCAGCTACCATATATTTGATCCCATTTACCCACTTCACCCTATCCAATCCCCCTATATTTGATCTCCTTTACCCAGTCTACCTCTCCCCTCCTCCCCCACCCCCATCCTCTGGTAACAACTAGTCCATTGTCTGAGTCCCTGAGTCTCTGTTTGTCCTGTTCATTTGTTGCTTTTAGGTTTATATCCCACATATAAGTGATATCATGTGATTTACAACTTTTTCTGTCTGGTTTATTTTGCTTAGCATGATTATCTTGAGGTCCATTCAGGTTGTCGCAAATGGCAGTATTTCATCTCTTCTTTTGGCTGAGTAATATTCCATTGTATATATGTACCACTGCTTCTTTAGCCAATCATCTATTGTAAGACACTTCAGTTGCTTCCATGTCCTGGCCACTGTGAATAGCGCTGCTATGAACATCAGTGTGCACATATCTTTTCAGATATGGGTTTTCAAGTCTTTGGGGTAAATACCCAGTAGAGGGATTGCTAGATCATATGTAGATCAATTATTAGTTTTTTGAGGAACCTCCATACTGTTTTCCATAGTGGCTATACCAATTTGTAGTCCACCAGCAATATATGAGGTAGGAACACAATTTTCAATGACACGGTCTGAAATTTTTCCTAATGTCTACGTAGGCTTTTCAAACATTGTACCTAATTTTTTATAAGAAAATCCATTAATTGACTAAACTTGCAAGTTATTTTGACATGCAGTTATAAGAATGTGCCTTCTTGGAAGTGACCACATCAGCAGACACCAATATTATATTGGGAATACTTTTAAATTTTAAACTACAATGTTGTATTCTGGAACTACTATTTTGAGTCTTTTCATTCTGATAGTATCATCCAAGGAATTTTAAGGCATAGAATACCTGATTTAGTAAATAAAATCTGAATGTTTTGGATTCACCAGTGGGCAGAAGGAATTCATGCACTTTCAGAAGTCATTAACTTTTGAGCTCCCTGAGTAACTGAACCATATCTTGAATCCAGTAAACGAACTACATGAACTGTCACTAATCTAATGCTATTGATGAAAGACAGAGTAACTTGGAAAAATATAGTAGGCATTTCTAGAAAGGCTTTAAGAACAGCCATTAAACATTTTTGATTGGGTTACATCAAGTATTGTATATGATAGCAACTTAAGTTAATTGTGGGGTTATTTTAATCACCACATGCCAATGCAAAACTTAAACTGCCAAATATATGATTCTTTAAGGAATAGTCAGGATTATGGAAATGGGTACTGAAAAAGATATTAAGTGTGATGAAAGATAATTATAGAGGAAACAAAGAATAGTGATTAGATAGCTTAGGGTGATTTGGTCACTAGCTATTAGATCTTGATTGATATATTTAAACCATGGTTTTCCTATTTTTAAAACAGATGTGATCATCATGCCAAATCATGAGGTGGTTGTAAGATTTAAATATATCTTTTGGAAAGGTCTTGGCTTAGTGTCTGAAACGTATTAATTGCTCAACAAACTCTAGCTGTAATAATTACTGAAATATATTTAATGACTTATTTATGCTATACTGTGTATCAGTAAATTATTTGGGTCTCTATTCCTCCTACTTGGAAGGCTTGCCTCTATGAGAAAAATTTCCATCTTATCTACCCTTTCTCAAATCCCTCCTTTCTAAATCATTCCAGCCTACTATAAACTAACCCTTTTTGAAACAGAGTTTTTTATTTCCTTTGCTTAGCACACTATAGGTGCTCAATAACAATTTGTTTTTTGCATATGTGAAGAAAGTTTTGGAAGAAATACTAGTTTACTGAAGGCTGACAAGTCTTTCTTTTACTATACTCACACACACACAAAAATAATAGGCAAAACAATCTATTGGCCAAATGAATACAAATGTGGTTGTTGTTGTTGTTGTTGTTGTTCTTCTTCTTCTTCTTCTTGTTCTTCTTGTTCTTGTTCTTCTTCTTCTTCTTCTTCTTCTTCTTCTTCTTCTTCTTCTTCTTCTTCTTCTTCTTCTTCTTCTTCTTCTTCTCTTCTTCTTCTTCTTCTTCTTTCTTTTCTTTCTTCTCTCCTCCTCCTCCTCCTCCTCTTCCTCTTCCTCCTCCTCCTCCTCCTCCTCCTCCTTCTTCAAGTTTTCAGATATTTAGGTTATAAATTCCCTAAAGTAGATTTAAGGTTCAGTCACTAACTCCCTTCAATCCTTAGCTTCTAATAATCTTCCTAATATTTTGTTCTTCTGGAGCCTTCATGTCCCTAATAAGGATGCTAAATATGATATTCAAGGCAGCATGGTGCAGAGACAAGATTATTTTAATGAAGAAAACTAACATGTTAAATTAAGCTATATTCAGAGACTGCGATGTGCTGATCAGCCTTGCAGCCAGGCCATGAGGACATCTGCAGAACAAAGAAAGATTTCTGCTGTGATTGTTAACAACCCATTCCCACATCTGTGAAGGGGAAATGGGAGAAACATAGTCTTTAAGTGGCTGCCCTACCCAAATAAAATAGTTCATTCCCTATGGAATAAAAGCTGGGACCTGCCAGCAGGCCTTTCATGCTACATATTCTTTTCAGGCTACATACTCTTCTTCCCCTTCCTCACTGTATGTCCATATCAAAGGAAATGGATAAACAAAGTCTTAAAACTATAACACATAAGAAACAAAGAATGATATATAAACTGAATTCCCCATACACTCTGGGTCCGTCTCACTGCCTTTACTCTCACTCACTGTCCATGTCTCTCTTAGGCTCTCTCACTCTCTGCCTCTGAGAGGAGACCATGAATTTGTCTGTGGAGCGTTACCCCTTTTCTAATAACTTTGACCCTACCTTTGGCATGTGTGTTGAATTCTTTCTACACTCTCCACCAAAGGACCCTTTTCCTCTCTCGGTATATGGTTTGGTGTTCCCCCATTCGGGGTAATTTGCCCTGTCCTGCATCGATTTGGCTTAGAAACAAGAGACATACATTTTGTTTTCCTGCACTCCCCTAAAATGTTTTATGGGAGCTCAAATACAAGACCATCCTATGTGTGACATTGTGATTTATGATAAGAACTATATATTTGGTCTTCGTCCCTGTTTCTGGCAGAGAGCTCCTAAAATCCTTAGAATTTCCTGTGTCGAGAGTTATAAAGGTGCTATAAAGTTATTAATGAGGTGACTTTGGAAAATCCCTAAGCCACCTAAGGATGGGGCTGGTTGCCAGGAGTACCAACTATACAGTTAAAGGGTTGGAACTTTCAGTTCCACCCCATGACCTCCAGGGAGAGGAGGGCCTGGAGATAAAATTCAATTGCCAATGAGCAATGATTTAATAAATCATGCCTGTGTAATGAAGCTTCCGTAAAAACCCAAGATGAGGGGGTTCAGAGAGCTTCCTGGTTGGTGAATGTATGGGGATGCAGAGAGAATGGTGTGTTTGGAGAGGGCATGGAAGCTCTCTGCCTTTTCCCCACATTTTACCCTATGCATCTCTTCCACCTGGCTGTTCCTCAGTTATATTATTTTATAAAAAACTGGTTACCTAGTGAGTAAATGGATTTCCTGAGTTCTGCGAGCTGTTCCAACAAATTAATTAAACCCAATATGGGCTCTTGGGAATATATAGTTCATGAGTTAGAAGTATAGGTAACAATTCGTAAAGATCTATATATCCCTATGTTCATGGCAGCACTATTTACAATAGCCAAGATATGGAAGCAAGCTAAATGCCCATCCACAGACGATTGGATAAAGAAGTTGTGGTTCATATATACAATGGAATATTACTCAGCCATTAAAAAAAATGAAATCCTACCATGTGCAACTACATAGATGGATCTAGAGGTTATTATGCTGAGTGAAATTAGCCAGACAAAGGTAAATGCCATATGCTTTCACTGATATGTGGAATCTAAGGAACAAAAAGAACAAATCAAAAACAGACCCACAAATATAAAGGACAATCTGGTACCAACCAGAGGGATCGGGATTGGGGCTGGGAGTGAGTGGTGAAGGTTTAAAGAAGTGCAAATTAGTAGTTGAGAGATGGTCATGGGGAGGGGAAACACGGCATAGAGAATACAGACGGCAGTAAGGTAATGGCTATGTGTAGAGCTAGATGGAAGATAGAGTAATCGGGGAGATAAGTTCATAAACTATATAAATGTCTAACCAATGTACTGTATACTTAAAACTAATATAAAAAATTTCATAAGAAAATGACACCGAGCAAGTAAAAAAATGAAATTATATCCCTGGGAATAATTTAATACTTATTCAATGTTTGCCTTCATTTTTAAAATCAATTCCATCGGGCAGAGACCTTATAGATCTAAAAGGTACAATGATATGTCTTCTGAACAGTATTATCTTATTCAAAATAGAACAATTGAGAGTGGCTTTGAATGGAAGGGACATTGTAATATAATTTAAGAGACTGAAATAATGCACATGTAAGGGGAATGCCTCATCACAGAATTAATTTATGTGGGGCAGGGAAGCAACTGCTTATACTCATGGTAGGCAGTTTGGTAGGCATGAGCAACTGGGGAAATGCAGGCCCAACCCAGGGACTGCCCTTAGGACCTCCCTGAAATACCCATTTTACATTAAAGATTACCATTACATCCTGAAACACCAGGAAGTAAAAAACACAGAAATAACCAGAGGTTTAGTCTGGCCATAAGCACTTGTGTAGTTAATACATACACTGACCTTCTTTTCACCTTAGCCTTATTATATCATCATTATAATATCATATATATGCCTGGAAGTTTATGAAGCTAATTATAACAGACTGAATTCTGAGTAACCTCATGCACAGTAAACAAAAGGTTATGTAACAGCCAACTGTCAATCAGAGTGACCCCATGTGCCAATTATCTAGCACCGCCTCTGTCATCACCCACCAGGCCACAATATGAGGTTTAATTCCTGAATTCTACAGGGCTGCGGCCATCTCTGATGTAGCCCGTTCTTCTCTTGCAACGTACTGTAATAATCTTACTTTTCCTAAATTTCGCTGATCTGTAATTCTTTACTAAGTCAGCAGAAAGAACTGATGTCCCCTTAGTGCCATGGTGGCAATGACAGATTCAGATCGCCCCAAAAGTAACACTCAGACTTTGACTCATTGCAAACTTTAGATCGTCATACTATAGTGAATATTTGTTTATTCCTGTCATCATTCTTTTGTTCACTGATTCCTTGATTTGTTTAAATGTACTTCAAAACATTTACCCATAAAGTAAAGAAAGTTATGCATAGTAATAATTTTGGAGAGTAGTCAATAGCACTCAGTGACTGAATGGATTTAGGAATGGAAAAGGAACAAAAAAGAAATGACTCTAGGGATTTCAGATTTAGAAGGATGGAAGCAGTGGTGCTTATAATAGAAAGGGGAAACAGTCATGAGAAGCTGGTTTATGTGGGAGTAGATAATGAGTTCCATTTGGGATATTTAATTTTGAGACTGATGGGGGGACACTTAATTGGAGATGTTCTGTAGGTGTAATGATATTAAGAAGGGGAAAAAAATTCAATTAGAGCTCACCAAATTATATCAGCTGTGTCCAAACCATATTGATTGCCTGTGTATATAGCTGGTGTGCAGCGTAGTGAAGCTGAATGCTACTAAGCTCTCCTTCAGCTCTATATTCTCTGATTTGATGAAGAATATGCAGGGTGACACAGCAAATAGAACACAAGTCCAGCTGCTTTTTCTCACTGTTTCTCTGACTCCTGTTTCTTGTACTACAAAAGGATAATACGGTGCCAGGTTCAACCAACTGATCAGGTTTACTGAGAGTATCAAAATGCACCTTATACTGGAAAGTATTTGGAAAAACAAAGTGTGTTATAGAAAGGTTAGATACTACATTATTAGATTGATTATTCTACTTCAAGGAGTGGGAACTTGCACTAAGTACCTGGGTTAAGAGAAGCTTTTGTAACAGCACACAAACTTCATTTCTTTAATATAGTTTGTTTTCTTCTCTGATTCAAGCTGGTTTTCCTGAGATAATGGCATTATGACTCACTTCCTTTTGCTATCTTTATCCTTCCACCTCTGTATGCCTGCTCCTTTAATCATTAAGCCTTAGGACAAAAGATTAACAGAGCTTCAGGTCTATAATCATGAGGACTACAAGTTTCTGCTAGACCCTAGACTGAGGATTACATCTTGGCTTTAGATGTGTTTCAGTCCCAGGCACATTAAGGCAGCATAACCCCACCAGGCCACAAGATGAGGCCATAGGACCAGACGGAATGATACCATGGCTGATTCCAGAACCAAAAAAAGACATGATGATCAATTAACCCAGCTCCATTCAATCAGCAGCACCCGCAACCTAAAAACTCCCTTAGTATCCATGACTACTGATTTTTCTCTTTATAATCGGAACTCCGGAGACACCTGGGAAGCCAGGCCTTTGAGCAATTGCTCACCTGTGTCTCTGGGACTTGCAACTCTCTAATATAAATCCTCGCTTTCTTTGCTGCAAGATACGTATGTATCTGATTGACTTAAACATAAGCAGACAGACTCCTTTTGCTTCAGTAACACTTTTATTACTTGTGCAACTAAATTTTTATAGAAGTTGTGTTCCAGTTGCTTAAGATGCTTTTAAATGTCTTCACAAACTAATCATAACCTACATTTTCAGCTCCATTTTCAGCACTTCCCCCAAGCATCAAATGTTTTAGAAACATATAACTGCCCACTGTTCTAAGATATCATGAAATAGCATTTCTCCAAACTTTTGTATTGCGGGTCCCTCTATCCTGGAATACAGCCTCTTCTCCTCCATACCTCTAATTTATCATCTCATAAATTCTTACTTCTTTGAGATATATTTCAAATATCACCCTTACCCTAAGAAGAATCATTCACTTCCTTTTACATCTATACCATTTAAGATATATCTTTACTATTGATTATGCAACTGCTATTTATATTAATATATTCACTACATTGCACCAGATTTGTAATGCATTAAGGACTTTGTTTCTCCATTTTCCTATCCTCTACACATAAACCAACCCTATACATACAAAACATGATTAGTATAGGTGTGTTCAATGGATGGTGAAAGCCTAGTTTTGGAGGAAATTGTATTTGTTGCCTCCATTCAGCAGTCAGCTATGTAAATCCCTTAAGGGATATGCTGAATTTAGGCTAGAAATAAAGTCCTAATAAGGAGAACATTTTAAAGTTACTGTGGTCGGTTGAAGGGGAACAGATTATACCAACCCCCAAAATTCCTCTTTGGCATAAGAACTATTTTGAGCTGGTTATTTTTAAAAAATGGCAAACACAGAAGAAGCTCTGAAAATCAAGTAGAAGTTGCCCTTTTGTAAGAGATGTTTGTAAGAGAAATCTCCATTTGTGAGGGTGTCTCCCTCTCTGGACCAGGAAGTGGAGGATGACCAATCTTTAGAAACTCTTATCAATGGAGAAAGCAAAGACAAATTTGCATTACAACCTTACCCTTGTGTACTGGCCTTTTTTTTTTTTTTTTTTTTTTTTTGGTAGCCTCCCTTATGGCTTCCCTCCTCCCAGCAATGTCTTCTTTTGTCTTAAGTTGGAGAATGGTATTTAAGGTGATGGCTTGGGCCCTTTAGGAGAGTTACTTAGTTTTCCTGATTGTCTCCAATTTATACAGTAGGTGTACATGTTATTGAACCTGTTTGTTTTTCTCTTGTTGATCTGTCTTTTATACAGGGGTGTGTCAGCTGAGAACTTAGAAGAATTGAGGAAAAATTATTTTTCTTCCCCTATAGAGTCATGTGGCCCAAAATAGAAACTGTTCTCTAGTTGCCAGAAGAATGCATGCTTATTGTTGATTACCAAATTATTTTTGACTATTGCATTATATAAGTAATGAATACTTATATTGATACACAGATAATGTAGATAATGTATATTTATTATAAATAAATGGAAAATACAATAACTATATTATTCTGATTTGCAGAATCTTTTGCTCAAGTTTACACTGAGATATAAATTGATAAAATAAAAGTATCTATACTGTTAAAGTCTTTGAAAGAATTACAAGTATAAATGTATAAGTATGTATATCTATGTATGTATGCATAGGCATATACACATATGCTCACATCCTAACAAAAAAATTGATAGTTTATTTTCAATGAAGTTGATTTGTCATATTATCAAATTCTAATGAATGCATGAGTAATGAAGATATGCATGAGTGAAAACCAAATGCCAGCTAACTGAATATACCATAGAACAATTAGCCAATTGAGAAATTATTTTTGTTCGAATAGGTATATTGGAATTATTTATATCAACTTATATTATATAATAAAGCTTCATTTCATATTTAGATTTAGAAGTCAAATACCTATAGCAACCAGGCAGATAAACTATGTAGGGAAAATAAGTCCAGTGGTAGTTGTAATAAACTAAGTTATATTTGCTCATCTAAAGGAGTAAATCCATATTAAGGACCAGCTGATTATTATCAAGTTAAAATGAAGAGGGCCTACTTAGAGTTTCTAGGCTTCCCAATTTTTCAGAAAGAAAAGTGGGATTTTGGATTTTTTAATATTTCAACTTTTAAATGTTCTTAACTAATTTGCATTGCTGGATTTAATCAGCAAGCCATGACTAATATGGTATGTGTTATCTTAATTACATAGAAGTACATTTCACACACATACACGCTAACAACCAAACTATCTGCTAATATAAATAAAAATAATAAGCAAATGTCTGTGCATGCATGTAAAATAACATCATAACAATCAGTTTACTGTATCAAGGCTATTTCTATCTTGGCTAAGAGAAACGGTTTCCTTATTAAAATGACTACAATACAATGTTTGAATGAGATTCCATTGGAATAAAGAATTCGATTGTGTAAATTGTGATCACAAATCCATGCCTATTTAACACTGATTTGTTTACCACAAATGCTGCTCATTTGTGAATGATGTGTGTGTACAGGACTTTCATTTGAAAACTTGTACAATAAATAATAAGCATGCATTATAAAAGTAATGATGACGTGTGTCTCATTATATATAGTTTCCTGCACTTCTCTAAAAGAGTGGGCAGGTTTCAGTTTCAGGAAAAGTTCTAACCTTATATATAATTCATCACTATATTTTGCACATATGGGGGTAAAAATGTTACAGAAAGTATAGCAATATAGTCTATACCTGTCCTCTAAGGCATCTAGGATATATAAAGGGACATTTAATATTTGAATGAATCTCATTGGAGCAAAGAAAAGATGGTTGGGGTATATACTGAAAGAAATACAAAAATATATTGCTGTTCCTAGCAGATTAAGGCAATGTGTTCTGGTGACTAATCTACACTATAGTGTTATTCGAATGATGGAAGTAGAAGCCCAAGAATGCTCTAGGCTACTGAGTCGTCTGGTCAGAGGATATGGCTGGCTCCCAGTTCTATGGCTACAGCTGAAAGAAATCAGTGATTCCAAATAGGATACAAATTTACATGCAAATCTGAGCAAAGTGATCTCTACCAGCTGGATCTGGGGATTCATACCCTCTGTTCTTCCATCAAGAGAATCAGGTTGATTGCAGGGATAGAAAACAACTATAATCCCTTTTGATGTAGCCTCCTGAGTAAAACCATCTCCAGGATATGAAAAATTCACCTTAATCAAACTTAGATGGTTAAAATTCCTTCAAAACTTTCATATTTAATTAAAGAAAACTGTATGGAAAAATGAAAATGTGTTCTAATGAAAGAAAAAAATGACCATACATCTTTTTCAATTTTGATAGGAATGTATATTTAAAAAACAAATTAAAACATAAAGGCGCTAAAAAATTAAAATCTGTAAAGAAGATACCACCCTAAGGAAAGGGAGCCAGAAGCCAAGACGGGGACATTAAAACAAACTTCATTGAATTTATATTTTGGTTCAGAGCCCACCTACTAAGGGAGCAAATAGAGAAAGTCACAGAGGTATATAAGCCTTTCACCTACTTTTGGTTGGGGTTGGTGATCAGACATGAGAAAATGATGCTTTATTTATTTTGGGCATAATAAACTGAACTGAAGGATTTAAATGAACTGGAGGAAATTCAATGCAACAGCTAAAATGAATGACTAAGGAGCTAGAAGATCTTAATCTGAGTAAAGCTGAAAGAAGAAAATATGTGCAGTTTAGCTCTGTGCTAATGAAAGGAAAGAGATAACACTAAAAATAACTAAGTGGTGTAAACTTCAAGGCAGCAGAAGGGTTCTGGCACAAATGGATCTATCCAGAAAAAAAAAAAAAGAGACTTAATTACACAAAGGAAAAACTGTTGACTGTGAGGAAAAGTGTTCTGAGATTAAATGACTTTTGTTGAATGGGGAACCATCAGAGAGGCAGTGGCAAGGGTGTTATCTTGACGCCTGAAGCATCTAAAATGAGACATGTTGCCGGAAAACCCATTACAGGATAAATACCCCCTGGTCCTAAGGAGATAGATGCACACGAGCATAGGGGAGAGAAATGCAAAGTGATCACGCCACCAGAACAAGGAGTGGTGAATCAGGATTTGGGTCTTTGTCCAAGCAGTATGATGTGAATAGCCTTATACAACCTAGTTTACTTCTCTGTTACTCAGCTTTCTTTCTGATCACTTCTGTGGAATGCTGTTGTGATCAATTTTGTTGCTATCTAAAGGCTTTGATAAATGAGGAAGTACACTTAACAAAAATTTAATGTGAGCTGATGGCTGAAGAGTTAAGGACATTACAAAGTATAATAGGGAATCGACAGATGATGGTAGCCATCATCAAAACAATAGGTTGAGAGTTTTAGTCAAAAAATCAGAAGCATTTATGGTTACACTATAAATGATTTCAAGTGATATTTTTCTTTTAGAAAGAAAGCAATAAACACTAGGCTTCTGACTGTATTTAAAAGGAAGAAAGCATGTTTCACTGTGCTGCAAATCCTATGCTTATATCTGATTTTTCCATTTTTATTCATTCTTTCCCTTCTTGTAGTATGAGATGCGATGCAAAGAAAAAATATACCTAAGTATATCCAAAAAATATATCAAAAAAATACATAGCTAAGGTACAAAGCATAAGAATGTGATGAACACATGTCCCTCCCAAGAAGTGAAATATGACTTATAACTAAAACTAAAATAGTGCTCCTATACTAATATTTCCCTGTGATTCACTCTTCTACTTCTACAGGGTTAACTACGTTTCCATTTGTTTGTTACTGGCTTTTAGGTTTATCACATATGTATATGAAGGGAAGCAAAATATGTCACCCAAAAATATTTTGGGGTTATTATTTTTGAGAGACATCAGGCACTAGAGAACCTATGTAAACAAAGAAGTTACCCTTTTAAAAGAGAAATTTATGTTTATGAAATAAATATCCATTTGTAAGGGGAAATCTTCCTCTGTGTACCAGGAAGAAGAGAATGACTCTAAAATCTCTTATCAGTGGAGAAGAGAGAACTTAAATCTACAGAATGATCACACCCTTGTTTACCGAGCTCTTCCTGGTCACCTCCCATAAATGCTCCCCACTCCCAATATCTTTCTCTGTCTTAAGCTGGAGATGGCATTTAAGGTGATGGCTTGGGTCATTGTAGAGTGTTACTCAGTTTCCCCTAGTCTTTCCATGTTATCAAATTTATGTTTGTTTTTCGCTTGTTAATATTTTTTACTATAATGGGAGACTCTACCAAGAACCCAGAAAGACGAGGAAAATTATTTTTTCTCCCCTACATATGTATGCCTAAACAATATTTTGATTATCTTCCTCTTCCTGAGTTTTCCTGAGTGTTATCTAATACAGGTATCAGCACACTACAGTCCACGGGCAAGCTGACAGTTTTTAAAAAAGTTTTATTAGACACAACTATGTGCATTTGATTACATATTTCCTTTGGTTGCTTTGGCACTACTGCAAATGCAACACAATTAAGTATTTGCAATATATACTGTATGGACTTCATAGTTAAAATATTTATTTAAAATATGGATCTTTAAGAAAATAGTTGCCTACCTCTGATAATGAAAGTGTTTTTTCCTTAGTTTACATTATATTATGATTCTTCTATGTCCTTACATGTGGCTGTAGTTCATTTATTTACACTGCTATATAGTACCCCATGGTATGGCATAACACAATTATTTGTTATTTTAAAGAGTGCAACTATCAATATTCTGGACCCCCTCCCTGGCTTAGGATAAACTGATTTTTTTTAATTCAATTTTTTAACCTTATTTTTTTCTAAACATGGAAGGCACATAAACTCATTAAAGAAAATTTGGAAAGAACAGTAGAGTGCAAAGAAAAAAAAATTTTAATTGCTTCCCTCCTCAAGACAACCACTATTATTTAATGTTATGCATTCTTACCCCTTTGTGAAATTCCTCATCAATTAACAACTATGAGTAAATCACTATCATCTCAGCTTCCCATTACTTCCTATGAACTATTATGAGTAGTTCATAAATCTCATTTTAATAATTTTACTAGAAAGCATTGTTGGGGAGCAAAATTTGCCACCCCAAACTGTGTCTCTTTGTCATGAAAATTATTTTAGGCTGATTATTTCTAAGAAACAGGAGACTCGGGAAGTTTTTCTTTTTTCTCCCACTAAACTGCCTATAAGAATTTAGATAGAGGGCCTAAAGATGGAAGAGAGAAATTATCAGATATAATTACAAAGAATATGGGCGAGGTGTGGGACTGGAGAGGACTTAGCAAGGCCTGCTTGTTCATAGTCCTCTCTGTGTCCCTATGTCTCTGCATGGCATGGCAAACATTTGTTTACCAAACATTTGATCTTCCCACCTTGCTGTGAATTGTCTTCCTCCCCTTTGAAGTCCCAGACTCATAAGCCTCAATTGACTGACTTGTCTTTGGGTCTCATATTCTTATGAGGTCCCTATATGTACATAATTAAATTTGTTTTCCTCCTGTTAATCTGCCTTATAGAGATGTTAATTTGTTTATTAGACCAGCCAAAGAACCTAGAAGGGTAGAAATAAAATGTTTTCCTCCCTGACAGAATTAAATGTAATCATTGAGGTGGGGGTGGGGTGGGAGGTGAAGAAAGAAGGCAATAACAGATAAGCAAAAGGAAGTAGTAAGATTCAAGAAATCTTATTAAGCTCCTGAAATGTGTATAAAGTTTTAACACCTGTGTTTTATTCTTGGTATTGGTCAACTCAGTTTAGCAACTATAGGTTCTACTTCACACCTCTGCTTGAATTTCCTAATCTCATCATAAAGGGGCACAGAACATTTCTTTAAACTCCAACTTTCCTCTCTCATTTTCATTCTTCAAAAGCTGCCGCTACTCCTGAAACCCTCTGCCCAAAGCTTCCCAGAAACACTCCACTCCACTCCTAGGCCATTGGCTTCTTCTCTTCCTCATTTCTTCTTACCCCTTTTCCTCTTTTCTTTCTTGAATTACAATTTCCCCAAAAGCTAGTTTTCCCTTCCATGAGCCTCCTCATTTAACTGGATAAGAGAAGAGAATATGGCCCAAAATGTAGGAAGGGAGAGTTGGGGATATATCTACCCAAATAGTTTTGGTTCCATAATAATCTTTATGACAGTCAAGTCCTGAAATGTTACCTATAAGACTTGCACCTAGTCCCAATTTCTGGTGAGAGATAACCACGTATGAAGGAATTATTGTAGATGCTTGTGTCTGAGATATGTCTACGATAATTTAATTCTCCTAGTTCCCCATAATGAAGTTATGCAAAGGTTTGCAAAAATGAGTTCTACAACCACTAGATGTTTAGGTGTTCCACACAAAAATTTACATCGGCAAAAATGTGAAATGTGATAATAACACAGAGAAATGGTCATTCTCCGGTAAGTTAATATGCTAATGTACATGTCAACTTTATAAGAGGGTAGTGTGTGCAAATTCTCTCCAAATGACTTAATCAGGGTCCTGGCAGAAAAAGAATGGGTTTCCCAATCAAGGGGTATCTGAGGAGAGTTTAATACAGGGGTTATCAACAGATATATGAGCAGCATTAAGAAAACACACAAGGGATGAAGGAAAAAAATGAGTTGACTTTCAACCTAATGGGTCAAGGGAAAGAGGCTCCCTGAACTGGGGAGCCAGAAGCCAATAGAGATGCAAGAGAAAGCTGTCAAACAGAAGTCTTAGGTAGAGGATCATAGCTCATCTATTGATATCTTATAGGGGCCAGGAAAACAAATACTACATTGTTTTCCTCCCGGTTGAATTCCTGCCTGGTATCTCAAATGAAAACCAGAGGGCAAGGGAACTCTTTGATGCACTTCTTAAAGGGCTGCCTCCAGGGCACAAAGCAGGGTAGAAAAGAATGGAGAATGAATGGAAGTTACACATTACACATTACTAGGGATTCGCTAAAGTAAACACACTTAAAGCACCACCATTTCCCCACCCCCCTAGACAGAGACACCAAATGAATGAATGAATGAATGAATGGAGAAAGTCAGTCATTCTATTGTTTTACACACATTTATACAACCCATAACTGAACATGAAGAGTCTAGTCTCTTTTTCTCTTTTCATTACGGCAACTAACAGTAAACACTGAGGTAAATCAATATTGTTCCGATCTCTTCTAGTAAAATAGCTACCCACCACCTCTGGGACTATCAAAAATTGAATTTAGGAGTTATGATTATTTAAAGAAGCTGGGGAAAGTAATGGAGTTGCTTTCCTGTAAACACTGAATTCCCTTCATTTTACAGTGGTTCTAAATCTTGGATGCACAGTGGAATCACCTGTGGAACTTTTAAAATCCAGATGCTGAAATCACAGACAACTTAAGTCAGAATCTCTGGAAATAGGACCCAGGCACCATTGTGTAAGACCTCCAATGTGTAACTAGGTTTGAGAACTACGGGTTTTTTTGTGGCTCTCTTTAAGACGTGCTCCTATGAACCTCACACTAATTCTGATTTTATTACTAATTTACATTTTTAAAGGAAATTGAATGTTACTTTGCTGATAAGTTTATATAAAATAGAGATTATAGAATTTGTTGGGTTTGGGGCCTGGGAAAATCATATTTATGATAGGAATAAAAGAAATACCAGCAGCTCATAAAATAACTGTGATAGTCCAGATTACTTGCATATTTTATTTTCAATTTTAGAGCCCTTATCAGTATTCAAAGGAGCATAGAGCTTTTAGAAATGCTTCAGTGAGGAACAGTTTATACCCTGTCCCTGATAAATGAAAGTGCTCATTTCCTCTCAGACAAGTCAGTAACAAACAACTATTTTCTATCAATGGGACTGTATCCACCTATTCATTTCCCATGGCTCATTGGGCATCATTAGGAATGTAACAGGTTTTAGTTACTACCAACCCCAGTTACTGTAGAATTAGTCAATTATATGAGAGTTTAAAAATCATTAAGGCTGTTTTTTTTTAAATTTTAAATTGTACTTGGCTATTACAAAAATGAGTAGGCATAACTTATTATTCTGTCTTTACTCTGTCAATCCAAGTCTATTATATTTAAAACTAAAAATTCTTTCCCTATGTAGACTATAGCTTCTGAGCAGTCCATAAATCAAATAACAATATATTTTGAAAACTGTTCAATTTTTTGATACTTAGAAAAATAAATGATAGAAAAAACAATTTGAAATGACTGGTTAACAAATTTCCCACACTTAAGAGAAGATCTGAAAATACCGACAGCTTCTAAAATACTCCAGAAAAAGCAAATGGTTATCAAGGAGCAGAGAAAGGGCACTTGCCATATGCCCAGCACAAAGAAGAGTTGGGTTATGGGTAACTACATGTTTTTTAGAATGCATAAAATTAGTGTATATATTTACAATCACAAATAGAATTAGCCAGTCCACTTATAGGTATCTATGTTGGAAAAAACTCTATTATTTCATTAATATTTCTTTCCCTGTGCTTGAATTTTACACTCACCAAAAACCTTTCAATTATAATTTAGCTTCCTGATTAAATGGCTCAGTGTGTGTGTGTGTGTGTGTGTGTGTGTGTGTGTGTGTGTGTGTGGTGGGGGTGGGTATCTATTGATATGCAATACACTAATTTGAACCAGTAGGTAGTCATAGTTTTCATTGTCCATTGCCACATTGACACTTAGCTGATATATCCATAAATCTTTAGTGAATTTGATAAGTATGAAACAGTTTTTGGTCATCCCTGGAGTGCATATTGGCAAAGCCAAGAAGCTCAGTAGTGAATAAAATGATTCATGTGAGGTTCTGTCCCCAGACGGTCTTCCCTTTTTTTCTCACTCTTGAAGATTGTGAATGCTAAATTTTCCATTACTTTTGGAGATTCTGAAGCATATAGGCATAGTAAGGGTTCTGAGAAGGTCCAAAAAATGTTTCATTTTATTGAGCGCATTTCACATAAAATTTTAATACTTCAAAAGGGCTGGCATCATGGGCATGTGACCTGTGTTGTCACATAGGGCCTGGCATTCAGAAGAGCCCCACTCTTGGTTCAACATGATGCTGTTGTCATTCTGAAATTTTTAATAATTTGATCTTCAAATTTGTGTTTTGCATGTAAAGTCACATGGGGCAATGGAGTATGCACTTGATATATGAGTCCATCATTTCTTTTTTGCTCCATTCATATTTGTCATTTATATATGCACATAGTTCTTGTGGAAGCACAATGCATAAGAGTTCAGTGAGACTCCAAGCTAGTACAAGCAAGTGTGTAATAAGCAGGGGCATAGACAGCCATGAAAGGACATGTTCTCCCGTGTGAACCAAAGCTGGCTCTGAATGCAGGTAGAAGAGAATGACATTCTAGGAGACACTAATGACCAAAAAACTCTACCATACCCTTTCTTACTTGTGTTCCTTACTTGTACTAGGCAACCACATACACTGAAAATGAAAATATAGAAAGGGAAAAATAGGGCAATACAATTTTCATTTTCCTTTCTTTCCTTTTAGTCCTTCCTTACTCATCAATAAGCCAAAAGCCGAAAATGTCAATAAAATATGGGCATATGAAAAAGTGAAATAAAAAAAGTTGAGTTAGTTTTGTGCAGCATTTCCATTTTTCTGGCAAGAACAAAATACATATGTATGAATGACGTATGGAATATGAATTGTATAATTTTAGTGATTCTGAGAAACATTCTTATATTCATATCTAAAAATGGCATTGAACAATAATGAACAGTTCACACTAAATACTTAAATTTGTTTTAAATAACAAATAATAAAAATTAGAATAATAACACAATGAGAAGTCCAGAAGAAACTAAAAAAAAGACAAAGCTTTATGTTAAGGGATGAAATTCGATTCAGTATGAAAAATTGACCACATGTAGATTTTATTTTAAATTCATAAAAGAGAATAATATGGAGCTAACTGTAGATTTCTCTTAACTTTGAAGACAAGAAGGTCTTAGCTAGTCTTACTCACAGATAACTCCTTACAAATGTTGTTTTTGCTAAGGAGACCATAAATTACACTGAGTAGATAGTCCCTTACGCTATAGGAGAGGCTAGATAGAAGCAGTGGGAGAGAAACTAGCCCGAGAGTATCTGACCTTTTCAATGTTCCATTCACATTGATATTTTCTTCTTCAAGTACAATTTATTTGCTATTATCTTCTTTGTGTTTCTGGATCTGATTCCCACCAATTTTGCTATAAATGGACTCATATTTGATGTTCTTAGCTAGTAACCCAGGACTAGGACTCCAAAGTTTCCCTTTTACCTGAAAAAAAGTTGCACTGAACTTTTATTGACTATTCGATCCACTTATGTAAATATCATTTTGGGACAGCATACATGCATTATACTTTTTGTATTTTAATTACTGAGATGTAAACATCCATCTGGCCAAAAACATTTAGTTTATACAAAAGAAAATTTTTCATGTACAGTTTTTCAGACTTTGAAAAAGTATTTCCTTGACAATTCTATTAATTATTACACAAGAAATCAGAGAAACCCACTCTACTTAATTCAGCTCTTCAAAAGTGTTTCACTTAGGAACATGTTTCTATCTTAGAAATGATTAGTGGATGGTTAAATTACAATAGGAGGGAGAATTAACATTTTGAGTGAAAGAGTGCATTATGAGATAGTTTGAAGTGGAAGAAAATTATTCACAAATAAGACTATTTTGAGCAAGAGAAAAATCTGGTCCAGCCATGATGTCCATTACCAGTTTCAATCATACTTTGGGCTCCTTTTAAATTCTGGATGATCTTTTTCAATCTGCTGAATGCTAAAGCTTTACTGTCTAGAGTTTTGCTAGAGTTATACTGTGAAAAAATAGAGGTACATTATCCTGAAGAAGCTTCTTGAGAAGGTATGCAGCCAATTCAAGAGCACAGAAACAAGATCAAGCTAGTTTCTCTTCTTTTTCGCTATGATTCTTATTACTAGGTTGAGAGTGGTTTTGGTCTCTGGAGAGACATACTTGACCAGGGTCTTCACCCAAAATATTGGAAAGTGTCTTCAGTTTCTATAGCCTGAGAGAGACGGGTAGAACTTTAACTCAGCCTCCAACCAGAGTTTGAGACACAGGAGATCAATCCTGAAGGATGCTGACAGGAACAGAATCTCATTTCCTCATAGACATGTACATCTTTGGTATGCATAACAATAGGAGGAAAGTCTATGATGTTTGGAAATCATTCTTAAAATGTTGGAATTATTAATACAAGGTCTAAGAAGCAAGAGATGTCTAAGTAAAGCCATGCAAGGTTTGTGAGGTCTAAGGATTTTTGCTGTATCGATATGAGGCAACCTCTGTGGGACCCAGTCCTGCTAACACGGTTGTCATATGTCTTTGAAAACTCAACAGGAGCCAAATGCTAAAAGTATTTTCCCCCGTTTATTTATTCATCCCTCACATACTGGTGAAATGCCTAACATCTGCCGGGCAAGAGACACCAATGGGTGGTCACGCAGTCATTTTGGAAAATCTGCACACCTGGAAGGGCAAGAGGGTTAACTCTTGGGGTGATTCTTGGCACGGGAGATGGGCCGGTGGGTAAAGACTCCCCTCTTCTGGGTCTCATGTGGACCATTCTGAGGTGGATCTTCTGTAGGCTCTCAGGCAAGCCCCGGGGACAGTTGAGCCATCCTTGCTAATAAGGAAAATAGTCTATAGTAAACTATCTGTAAACATGCTATCCATTCGGGATTTGTATTTGGAGAGAAATGAGACTAAGAGGCTGCTTTTGCATCTGTTCAGAAAAACTTGACGAGGGAGAAGGCATAACTGAAATATAAACGCTATCGAAAGACATTGGCAGGCACAAAACAGAAACAGCTTGTCCTGAACATGTCTGAGTAAACTGCCACAATCTCTTGGTGCATCCTTGAATAACCGAAATGATTCCCTTGATCAGTGGTCCCCAACTTTTTTGGCACCACGGACCGTTGCTCCTATGAGAATCTAATGCCAGATGATCTGAGGTGGAGCTGAGGTGGTGATGCTAGTGCTGGGGAGTGGCTGCAAATATAGATAAAGCTTTACTCACTTGCCACTGCTTACCTCCTGCTGTGCAGCCCGGTTCCTAACAGGCCACAGATTGGTACTGGTCCACAGCCCGGGGCTGGGGCCCCTGACCTTGATGACTAGTCTAACAGTTCAAGGGCAGAATGCTGTGACTTGATACATTGCACCCTTATAGATCAATGTTATTTGGGCTGAACTTGTCTGCCCTTGGCCAAAAGGAGGGACCGATAAAGTGAAAAACAGCCCTGCTGGCAGCTAGTTTGTAATGTTTCCAACTGAAGATAAATAGCATTTGTGAGAAATAAATAATGTTCATAGAATGCCACTCTGGCCATGTTTGTTTGAAACTATGTAGAGACAAGTCCACTTCTCGACAAAGAAAATAATTAAACCATCCATCCCCTCTCTTGACTAACAGAACTCACTGTAGCTCCTTTACCAGTGACAATTCTAGTCCTTTCTTAATCTTCCACGTCTCAAAGAAAAATGAAAATACCCAATGCAGTATTGCCTCTATCTCTTGACAACATGCAATTCAGAACTTACTTCTGCTTCCAAAAACCCTCTTTAGAATCTCTCAACATCTGCCTAAATTCTGTAACAACCATCCCCATCCCCCTCCCCATTCTCTCTTACTGAAATGCCCCATGGTTCCCACAGACTGAGGTCTTACTTGGTATTTGGTACAGCAAGCTAAATGAGGCTATGAGGTTCTTCTGTGTGTGTGTGTGTGTGTGTGTGTGTGTGTGTGTGTGTGTGTAACGGGGGTAAGTTGGCTAACAGGGGTATTCATGGTAATCTTCGGTTAGTAGACTTTGATACTGACCTCTTTGCTTGCTGTCAGCTAATAAGCACCTTTCCAAAGAAAAAGGAAAGAAACTTCAACATTCTCAAATGTTTGTGAGATTTTCTTCTCTCTCCTCTTTCTCCTACATAAATCCTGTCCTTGTCTTTGTTAGATGGAATTGACCTATTATTGGTTTCCCTCGCATGCACAAAAATTATTGGCTTCTAGCTATATATTTCAGCATCATATAGTTCATACCTTAAATTCAATATTATACATCTCCATTTTTAAAACATCCCTCCAATATTACTTCTGACTTAAATTCCATATTCCCAACAAGGTGTTTGACCTTCTTTTTCTTCCCTACTCTGCAGCACATTAGAAAAAAAAAAAAAACCCAAACTACAAGACAACAAAAATATCCCCTCCCCCCAAAGGAATATGATAAGATATTATTAAAAGCTGAGTGTTTCAAAACCTGAAACGGTGACAATGCCAAATGCTGGTAAGCATGTGGAGCCACAGGAACTCTCACTCATTGTTGGTGGAAATGCAAAATGGTACAACCACTTTGGAAGACAGTTTGGAGGTTTCTTACACAACTGAATATACTGTTACCACGCAATCCAGGAGTCATGTGCCTTGGTTTTTACCCACACAAAAGCCTGAACATGGGTGTTTATAGCAACTTTATTCATAATCGTCAAAACTTGGAAGCAACCAAGATATCCCTCGGCAGGTGAATGGATAAACTGCTGTATATCCAGACAATGGAATATTACTCAGCACTAAAAACAAATGACCTATCCAGCCATGAAACAATGTGGAGGAAGCTTAAGTGCATATTACCAAGTGAAAGAAGCCAATCTGAAAAGGTTACATACTGTATGATCTCAACTATACTACATTATGGAAAAGAAAAACTATGGAGACAGTAAAAATGTTAGTGGTTGATAGAGTGTGGGGGATGGGGGAGTAGGTAGAAGGATAAATAGGCAGAGTACAGAGGATTTTCAGGATAGTGATAGATTCAAGTCATTATATATTTATCCAAACCCACTGAAAGTATAATATCAAGAGTGAAATCTAATGTAGACTATGCACTTTAAATGATTATGATGTATGTTCATCAATTGTAACAAATGTACTACTCTGGTGGGATGATAATGAGAGAGTTTATGCATGTGTGGGGGCAGGGGGTATATGGGAACTCTCTGTACCTTCTACTTAATTTTGCTGTGAAACTAAAACTGTCCTAAAAAAAAGTTTAAACATTTTTTTAATACGATGGATTAAAATAAACACCCAAACTGAAACTACAAAACAAAAACTTCCCCCAAAAGGAATATGATGAGATAAGACAGTAAAGGTAAATGTTCCCAATAAAGTTTCCGCCCTTCTTGTCTATTTAATAGGATCCTCCTCGCTTATCCCCTGGGACCTGTGTATGTGTGTGTCGGGGGCGGGGGAGGGGGGAGCATGGGTGTGCACAAGTTCCAGGGAGAAAAAGAAATAAAGACACAGATTCAGAGAAAGAGAGAAAGAGATCTGGGAGATAAAGACTCTGGAGACTCAGAAACCTCTGTATTCTTATTTGAATTTGACAGATTTGTGAAGGAAAGAAAAGAGAATCATTTGAACTTGAAGACTGTAACATTCTCTTTAATGTAACAGAGGTCTTCTTGAAAGAAGTGTCTGTTCAGGTACTCTGCCCATTTTTTGATTGGATTGTTTTTTTTTTTTTTTCTTTTTTTTTTATTTTTGGTTTTTGTTTTTGTTATTGAGTTGTATGAGTTCTTTGTATATTTTGAATATTTGGCCCTTATCAGCAGCGTTGCTTGCAAATATATTTTCCCATTTGAATGTTTGTCTCTTTACCTTGTTGATGGTTTCTTTTGCTGTGCAGAAACTTTTTAGTTTGACATAGTTCCATTCATTTATTTTTGCTTTCACTTCTCTTGCCTTTGAGGTCAAATTCATAAAAACCCTATTTAAGTCCAAGGTCCTTGAGTTTAGTTCCTATGTTTTCTTCTATGCATTTTATTGTCAAATATGTGGTGACAGAAAGAAATCTCACTATGGGAGGTGAGCACATGGGGTGTGTGTGTGTGTGTGTGTGTGTGTGTGTGTGTGTGCGCCTTACTGTTAAAATGTACAGCTGAAACACTGGATTTCGTTCACCAATTTCACCATTAAAAAAAAAATACTAAAAGGAAAGAGGAGAAAACGCTCCCAAAATAAAAACTAACTAAATAAAAATAAAGTAGCAGAGGTATCCTGTCATTGAATCTGTAGGAAAGGAAATGTAAGGCCATAGTTGCCTCTACAATAAACTATATTATGGTGTCATTATAATGTGCATGCTGTTTATATGTTTTCAATTTTTAGAATGAATCTTTGACAAAACATAAGAGACCTAATTATAGTTAGAGAACAAAGAAGAAATGCAACTCAATATAAAATTAAAAGTAGAGTTTACAGAATTTAGGAGAAGAAAGTCAATAGAAGTGAAGAAATTTGTAGGGCCATTAAAATCTCCATTTACCATGTGAGGAATTTAAAGATACTGCTGACAGTTTAAAAAAAAAAAAAGAAAAAAAGAGTTATGGATTGCATTTAGAATGAGAAAGTAATCAATACAAGAAGCATGTGGAGTGTATATAAACAAGTTAATTTTTTAATCTTTCATAGGAGAAAGACTACAGGCAATGAAAAAAAAAACAAAAATTAGATATATGAACACTTTATTCAAGATTTGAAAAAAGTAAGCATTAACAAAATTAAACAATTCAAAGTATCTGCCTCTTAGGAGTGACAAATGGGAAAGGGACACATTATGTTTAAATAAACAATTTGTGAAATAAACGGTATTTTAATCATGTGTGAAAAATAATATAAGTGGAGCCACTTCAAAATGGAGTTGGAGCTGCCATCACAGAGCAACTGCTTTGTCTCTTACTCTCAAACTTTTGGAATATTAAAACTGGACAAAAAAAAAAAAAAAAAGCTTGGACTGTGCCTAAAGCAACACTGTGTCCCCAACAACTGTTTACAATGCTAACAGGAAAGCAGACATGGTTACTAGGCCGAAAATTTAAAAAATTCTTTACAATTAGTATAACTATGCAAGCTTATTTGCATCTCTAGAAATTCCTATTATAGTTTATGAACATCCACAGAGATGCCTTCTTTCTATTCATAGAATTACCTCTCTTCCTTGTCTCATAACTACCCTTTGCCTTCACCTCCTAATCAGAACACCATTTTGGTTTCTGCCTGAATCAGTGCTTCCCAAATAGCTATTCTTTTGGATCTCAACCAAGCTCTGTTGCCTCTCACTTTGGCCTTTTATTTTTAGATTAATTCTGTAGATAATAATTTGATTTAAATTAAAAACATTTCTTCAAACAATTTCACATTTATTAATATCCAACGTATACATTTTTTAAAATCCTGGTAAATGAAAATGAGAGAATTAAAATTATGCATAAATCTATTTCCCAGAGATAACAAAGATTTATATTTTGATATATGCTCATATTAAATGAGATTATACTATAACATTATATGTATGCACGCTACATATTATAGTCTGGTTTTTTTTTTTGTTTATGTATTTGGAATACCTTTAATATCAATGCAATTGCTTCTAAAATTTTATTTTAAATTTATATTCTTTAAAGATGTATCATGATATTATCTTAAGTTTTCTCATGATGGTCATTGTGTTACTTTCATTTTTTGCTATAAAAAAATATTTGTACAACTCAATCTTTGCACACAGACTTAAGTACTCCTTTGAATAATTCTCTAGAAATGCTATTGCCCAGTCGAGTGGATGCAGTGTTCAAGATTCTGATGAATATAACAAGATTGCTCTCCTGTCAGTGTACAACATAAAAAAGAGAAATTATTTTTATTTTCATTTATTTGATTATAAGTAAGGTTGAACATTTTCTCTCATGCCTTTTGATTTTATATCAATTCTTTGCTTCATATATATATATATATTTTTTTTTTAATTAGGCAGTGCAGTTCCTTTTCTTAATTGATTTGTAAGATTCAATTTCAGTTTATTGTTATTGATATATAGATTTTAAAAAAATCTATGTGTATTTCAATGTAAAAATTTGATTTTATTGTCACTTTTAGAGAAGTATTTTCCATCACCTCATTGCTCATTGTAGAAATATTTATTGTTCTTCTGTTCTTTGGGATTCTTAAGGTTATTTGTATTTGAGAATTCAAATTTTAATTTACTTCATTATGTGAAGCACAGTTCTGACTTTTCATATGATTACCGGAACCACTTCTTTGATAATCCATCTTTGCCCATTGATTTGAAATGTCATTTTATTACATATATTTGAGTATACTATTTTGAGACTTCCTTCTTTCACTAATCTGTCTGTATATTCTTTTAGTGGAATTTTTACTTTGCATTTTAATATCGAGATGGACAAATGAAATGTTTCATTTAAGTTTTTAACATTTTCTAATTACGTCTTATCTACACTGCTGCCAGAAAGCCCTCCCAGCTCCTTCCCCAATTTAATATTGATGTTTTTCTATTATATTTTAGGTTAATTTGGGTAGAAATTATATGTCCAAAATATTTACCTCCTCATAAGGAAATATTATATATATATCTGTTCATGTATTCAAATATCTGTTTATGTTTTCCAGTAAAGTTTTGTGAATTTTCAAATATCATGCTAAACACATTTATAGTAATTTCACATTTCAAACCTTTACTGTTGAAAATGAGAGCTTTGATTTTTAATAGGTCATCTAAACAGTTACTAACGTGTAGGAAAGCTTGCATTTAATTAATATCTACCTAATTATTTCTAATTTTTCTTAATCCTTAGCCAGTTATATGACTGAATATTTACCATCGTTGTTGATGAGGTCCAAGTGGCCAATAATAACATTTAATATGAATAATTTGATTTTCTTTTCAAATATATATATATTTCTTATTTTTAGAAAAAATTTTAAGATTTAAGTTTTTGGTATATTCCGTTGGCTAAAATATCCAGAATAGTATTAAAACAGCATTTGATGGGCATTCTAGTTGTGTTTCTCATTTCAATAGAGATACTTCTAATATTTCAACATCTATTAGAAATTTTGCCATTGTTTTGATAGATATTATTTGTCAGGCTTACTAAAATTTTTATTTGTTTGTTTCTACTCTTAAATCAGGAAAATATTATTTTATTTAATCACTTTTTTCATAATTTATAAAATGTATATATTTTTCTCTTATATTGAGTATACCTGTTTTCCTGAGATAAATGCAATTTAAGCATGGTGATTTAGTCCCTTGTTGGTGTAATTTGCTATTTTATAGGGTGTTAACACTTGTCTTCCTGGAACTGGTATCTCATTTTCAATCTTTGTCCTTTTTACCCCAAACTTCTTAATCAGACTATGCAAACTCTAGAATATGAATATAGAAGTTTGAAAACTATTGTGGTTTGGAATTTTTTAAACAGATAATTCAACTTGGATGTTTGAAAGCACTTGTCTATAACATATTTTTCTAAAGTATTTCTCCTACGGCTTTTTTATTTATTTTAAAAGCAAATGTTTAGTTCTCTTATTTTCACTTTTATTTCAACACTAAAAACAGTTAAGGTTATGATTTTTTTTTTTTTTTGGTTGTGGCTTCATTCTTATTCCAGAAATTCTAATGTGGGGTTTTCTTCCATTAATTTCTAAATAGCCTTCATTTCAAAATTATTTAAGAAAATAACACTACTTTTTCTTTGTTACAAAAGCAATATATGTTTACCATATAAATTGAAAGCCAATTTCTTATATTACCTAAAGATTATGCCATATGATCTACTAATTGACTTTTCCTATTTTGTTTTAAATGGCTTGCTGATTTTACTATATTACAATTAATTCTTCAAGGCATTTTGTGACAAAAAATTGGCGTACCAAGTTTTTCAATCATGTTCAGTGATGTGTTATGGCAAACATATGCTTATGAAGTGCCTGCTTTGTTGACTTTTTTTTTTTTTGCTTGTTTGTCTAAATATTCTTTGATTGTCTGGCTTTTATATAGGAAATGGTATGTTGTTTACAAGTTCACTGGTTTTGCAACCTTTCCTGCACATTAAAAAATACCCGGAGAGCTTTAAAACATCCAATGACCAGGTTTCCTCTCAAACCAATTAAATCAGAATCTTCCATGGTGGGACCCAGGCATCTTTATCTCATGAAGTTTCAATTAACAGCAAAGGTAGAGAACCACTAGACTTGTTAGAATACGCAGGAAAGAAAGTCTCTAAGCTTAAAATTTAAGTTTCATATATTTTTCAAATGCAGCTGCTATAAAAAATTAGTAACAAATTGGTAAACAAGCTAATTCCAGTATCTTTGAAAACCACAAGTTTAATTTTGCCGGAAGATGCAGCTCTCAATATATTGTTCAGTATATCCCACATTCCAGGAAACCATTATACACACTAATACTTATGAAGAAGAATAATTTTTCAATTGTGAACCTTTAATTGCCTTTTGGAAAATTTATCCAGATTTCCTTGAGCAAATTTTAGAAAGTATATACATGAGCAATTACAGATCTGGCCTTCAGCCTAACTCAAGAATGAAAAAAAACCCTCAAAAGTGAAGTCACATTTATTTTTTTTTCTCCTTATTTCTGTCCATAAAAATTGACATCTCTAATTTTAAAATGGGATTCATAACATCATTTGAAGCCAGTTTCCTTCTTAATGATTCTGAAAGACAACAATCCAAATTGCATTTAATTGTTCATGGAATTATAAATTAAACGACAATAATCAACAAAAAATAAAATTAGTTTTACCTAGGTTGCCACAGAACGGTCTAAATCAACATTAGACCAAAGGTGATTGAATTTAGCATTATTTAACCATCTAACTAAGGGAAAAAAAAATCCAAACAGCACCTAGTAATAATTCAGTCATGAAGCTGTTCATCAAAGAATAAAAGCAATTTTTAATTAACTTTTCATTGGGGAAAGTCATACATTTTTCATGTTATCATAACATTTCAAAATGCCTTGGGAAATTATAAAATTAAGATAATATAAACTATTGAACTATTATAATTCCAACAATAAAACATTTTGCCCAGGCTTCTAATGTGGGTATCCAGTTAAGGAGGAGTGGAAGAATGCATAAAGACATGAGGGGTGGGAAGAAAGAAAACCAGCTTATTTAGGAAGTTGTTTTAGAGGGAAAACAGATTCTTAAGCTGTGTTTAGGTGTAACAGACTCAAAGAAATGTGCAATGTAGTTTGTCTCCCTCAATTAACCAGTATGAAACTATATCCTACATCTGGTTGCACAAAGACACACAATTAGTTGTTGTTCTACTAATCCCTCTTTCAGAAATTATTCTATTAGAATTGTCACTTTAAGTAAAAACATGGAACCCCGCTCAGAACTGACTGAGTGAAAGAGAGTGTATTGATAATTAAAATCTTTCTTGGCCTTGAGAAAGGATCCCTCTATCCTCATTTAGTAGAGAAAGAATGAATCAAATTGCTTAGACAATGATAGATTAAGGGCTATAGTCCTCTCCCTGTTCTCTGAATGTCACATAAGCCCACCAGATTCTAAGTAAACTCCAGAAAAGGGGCTGGACAGTTTAAAACATAACAGCTTGTATTTCTGTCTGCCCAGGCAAGTGGGGCTTCAGCAGCATACTCAATTTGATTTAGAAAAATAAAGATAACTGACATTTCTTTCACCTGGGCATTATGGAAGAGATTTAGCTTGGATC
This sequence comes from Eonycteris spelaea, assembly GCA_003508835.1. NCBI lineage: Eukaryota > Metazoa > Chordata > Mammalia > Chiroptera > Pteropodidae > Eonycteris > Eonycteris spelaea. Next base: position 2,419,685 of record PUFA01000228.1, read on the forward strand.
ATCCAATAAGTGAGTATGAAATCTGGAATATAGTAGGTTTTTTTCTACGTGTTCATTCTCACTTTTTACTTGCTTAATTATATCCAGATTACTTCTATTAAAAGCATTAGCAGTGAAAATTTCAGTGGCTAAAGAGGGTTTTTGGCAATTCCATATCCCTAGATTCTAAGGAAGGCTAATCTTTTATTCTGAAGAAGTAAGTGAGGTAAAAATACATAAATAACTTCACCAAGGTTAAACTTTAATATATGATTGATAAGGAATGAGAACTTTGTAACTGTGCCATCGATCACTTTACTATTTTCCCCAAAGTGTGTTTGGAACAAAATTAAACATAACAATAATATTTATGCAGCATTTTACATTTTCAAAAGCCCTTTAACATTAAATCATGCATCAAAACAACAAACCTGAATATCTAGTTACAATTATCTTAATTTTAGAAGTGACAGAATTAAAATTCAGGAAAGTTGCTCAGAATTTCATCATTTCGAAATAAATGAACGCAAGTTTTACCTCGATATTTAAAAAAATCAAAAATGTATTTTTATTAACCATAACTTTCTATGCATTCATCAAACAAATCATTTTAAGAAAGTGTTTGTTATTTAAATATAAAATCTTTCTATAGCATGTTGAATTAACAAAGTAAAACTAAATGGAATTAAAAATGCACCCATCTATTTCCTTACTGTGGAACCTACAGATAAAGTATATATTAAGTAAAACAATACTTTTGAAGTTGTGATGCTCCATCATTGCTTCAAGTAAATCCTTAATTTATGCATGCACACAGACACACAGACACACATACATGACAGACAGATGTTTGTGATTCCCACTGAAAATCTGGCTGTACCCAAGCTTGCTTCAATGTGAGGCAGAGAATAACCGGGAAAGAGTGAACCACCCAAAGATACTTTGTTCTCTTTTTAATAATGCATGTAAAAATTAGCAAAGCTATTCCACTTTGTTCTGAGATTGGGACAGGGTTTCATCCCCTATTGTGCCACCATTGTGTTACTGTCTCCCAATTCTCCTTTACATTCAAAGTGCTGCCTATTCTATTTCATATTTTAATCCAAGTAAAATCTTTGGAATAGGAAACACAATAGTAAAGAGTGAAGAGACATTTTTTAAAAGCACTGATGACTACTGTCTATTCTTAACAGAGTCAGATGAATTTGTATTACTTTCCACTGCTTTCTGAACAGAGTCTGAATAAAAAAGGTCAATGTAACAGCCAATTCTATAGCAATCAAAAACCTACCTTTATTGAATATGCCCCTGAAAGAAAGGCTTAGCAATATATGCAACAAAAGGTCACCTTGTCAAATGGCTCCAAGAGCATCTACTAGGAGAGATATAACTGATAGCAGAAGCTATTGGCATTGACTTGTCATGAACCATCGTGGAAAAATCACCCCTAGTGCTTGGAAAACCAGCCTTCCTGAATTTACCTAATGGCACAAGGTGATGACCGATAGTCTCAGAAACAAGACGGAAGTTTGTTAGGGCAACAGGAAGACATTCTAGGTAGAGTCAACAGCCTGTGAAAAGATACAGAGGTATAACATAGGGTAGGTTGTCCATAGGAGAAATTAGAGATGAGCTGGTATTGCCAGAGCATAAGATGTGCAGTGAGGAGCTGTAGAGGATAAAGCTACAAGTATAACCATGGGCTAGAATTTAATAAACCAGTATTCCATGCTTGGGAGTTAGATTTCATTATGTAAATATTGGTGATCATCTACGGGTTTAAGTAAGATACAAAAACAAATACACAATAAATAATAATAACTACAACAGTTGTGATTTATTGAGCATTTACAACAAGCCAGACACTATTCTTGGTTCTTTGGATGTATTAGTTATTTAATGATCATAGAAATAAATATTCTATTAATACCATTTAACAGATGAGCAATGAACTAACTGTAACCATACAAATATTCACTTCTTTAAAATGACCTTTTCTCTCCTCTTTCTCCTGGATTCAGACTGTTGCTTGGGCTCACTTGAATCTTTTCTTTCCTTATCCTTCTGCATGCTGCATGACCACTCCCTTATGCATTAAACCCTTAGGTCAGCATCAGTCTTAAAAACAAAGCCTCAGGTCTGTGAACCACAGAAATAGTTTTGGTCAAACTAAAGATAATGTCTTGCAGCTCCAAACCCAAGAAGGTGGACAACCCTACCAGTATCCCCTTGAAACCACACGGAATGATGCAATGACTGACATCAGGACCTGATGCAATGATCAACTGCCTCCTACCCCAGCCCTGACCAATCAGTAGAGCCCACGACCCCGACTCCCTTAGCTAATTCTACTAATGAGTCTTGTCCTATATAAACCTATCCACTAGAGGCCATAGAGAAGCCAGGTTTTTGAGTGCTAGCTCATCTGTGTCTCTGGCCTTGATGCCGTTTCCTTAAATAAAACCTCTACATTTTTTTTTTGCTGCAAACTCCTGTTCATGTCTCTTTTGGCTATTAATGCGTGCAGGCAAATGAACCCCTTGAATTCAATAATAACCCATTATGGAGCTAGTAAGTAGCAAAGACAAATTCAAATCAGGATCACATGCTTATCCATTGCACTACTCTGTGTGTTTAGGAGGCTCACTACATTTGCACTATGCAAAGAAGTGACTGGAGACTATACTCAGTATGGCCATCTATCATGAGGTGATGTATTTCCTGAACAGCACACTTTGGGAGCACCATAAGCAAAAAAAAAAAAAAAAAAAAAGTATTACCAGCCCTCTTTGTAGGTGAGAACTTAGTCTCAGTCTCTGAAAGTTTAAATGATTTGGCCTTAGTCTTAATTTTCATTCACTGTACTTTCTATTCATTAGAATTTTCTGTTCTATTTTTCTAAGATCAGATGTTACAGAAAACAGTCAAACAAACACACTCTTTTTTATGAATTCAGAAGGATAGGAGATAGCTGGGCAGGATGCATGGACACAAGTGTCTTGAAATCCAGAGACATATTCATCTGTGCACTGTTTCATGTATTTATTATTCAGTAATCATTTTATGAACCATGTACCATAAACTAAGTCCTAGGAATACAAGGAGGGTAGGCAGATAATTGAGTTTACTATCGTCTACTAAATTCTATCCAATTTGCAGATGCTACTTGACTGATTAAAATTCTGAAAGTTACAAAAGTTACCTTCTGGGATTATCAAGCTTCCACCTCTCTTTTCCACTTTACAAAATTAACACACACACCATGAACTGAGAAAATTATCAGTCCAGAGAGGCTCAGTTCTTTTGTGCGAAAGAATTCCTATATCGTCAGCAATATTCAGCTATTAGGCCATGGAATAAAACTACTTGTGAGTATTTCAACATGTGTGGCTTCTAATTATACCCCGCCGTTGTTCTGACATGTGGGTGGTGGAAAACCAGCAGCCTTCCTTCAGGCCACATTTTTTTCCAGCCCAGGTGTTCCTGAAATCTTGCCGAGGCAATCTAACTTTGTATTTGATTACCATTATTTATTTTTTCTGACCCTAACAGAGTGCTCCTAAGGACAAGCTTTTCCATACATATAATTTTAAGAGAAGAATGTCAATACTGAAGAAAACAAGTACACGCGAATGTCACTCTACCTGATGATTCACTTGTTATTCCTAGGGTGTTCTCTAGAAGGTTAAGTGGGCTATTAAAGACCCAAAAAAAAAACCCTGGAAAATTTGACATCTTCCATTACTTTAAGCTGATTGAAAATCAGCTTTTCTTCTTTTAAGATGAATTACTTGACAGTGGAAAAATTCTTTCCATGAGTTGTTTCTATCTGAAATCTTTCCAACCCCCAGTTCTCAGAAACACACGGTGGTGAGTTTCACTCTCTCCCAAGGAATTATTTATATAATCTAAGAAACTAAGAGAGACTTGATGACTAATTTGCAATGATCTGAGATACCTGAAATATTTATTCCTTTTACTTTTATATTTCTTTAAAATAAATCCATTTACTATCCTACGGGGAACTTTGATATTAAAAAGAGTCACATTTATTATATATATACTAGAAGCCTAAGCAGCTGCCTTTTAAGCCTATATCCCCAAATAGAATTATTTATGAGAAACCTTAACGCAAATAAAGATACTAAACCCTGGGGGCCTCTTGCACTTTTATATTTGACATCTCTTCCCTTCAAATATTCATGTAGAATAGCCTTAAGTAGAAACTTCAAGATGCGTTATGATAAAACATTTTCCCATGCCACTTTACTGTTGATGGGGAGTGTTCTTCAATCTAGATTCTCAATAATAGCCTTTTCCCTAAAAGAAGAAGGGGTAACTCTCAACCACTTCTGAATGATAGTGTTTGTGTGTGTTTTGTTGTTTGTTTGTTTTTAGCTTACTTCAGAGCAATCACAGGCTGCCACATGTTTCCAGCACCAAAGATAAAGTTCAGATCAATTTTATCACATGTTGACTCTAAAAATCTCAGTCTCATGGGAGGCGGGAATATCTTTCATAGCCCATAATATATTTTCCCACTGCTTCATGCTCCACATATTAGAAATCGATTTGCCACCCATTTCCCAAAATTTAGAAGTTTGAGTTTAAAAATAAAGTTTAATGAGTGAATTCACCTACTTTACTTGGCAAGTCGTAAATTCTAGCTCTGGTATCAAGAAAGGAACTAATGCCTATTCTTTTCTTATCTTACATTAAAGTTCATATTGATGAGCTTTGCAGTAATTTTGAAAGCTCACATTATTACATTAGGAGGGCTTCCAAATTCAAATTTAACTTGAGGTATGAGACTGTTTTTGACTAAAAGGGCATTTCAACGTGCAAAAGATGAACTTATGTTTTCTACTATGAAAACGGGCATAAATGAATTAATATATAACACAAAATGAGCATCAAAAGATACATAAGTTGTATAAGAGGCAAAACCATCCATTTATGTATTTTTTCTTCATTCAGCAAAAAATTACCAAGTAAGTCATACATGTCTAGTACTAAGAGGTTTTGCCTATGTCTACGATAGTGATAAAAGTGTAAGCCTTAAACAAAATTAACATGACTCTTGAATAGCAGTTAGATAGAAAAGATTATCATTGGTGTATATAACTTGAACTTACTAAAACTGTTTAATATCAAACAGTTTAAATAGTTTGGAACATTGAGAAAGACATTGCTAGACACCTGTTGCGAAGAGCTCGAAAAACAAAAGATAAAAAATAAAGTGAATCAATATAAAAATATTTACTATAGATCATTAAATCCAATGAACTAAGACAAAATTTAAGAAAAATGACTTTATACTGCTTTGATAGAAGAGTCCAAATTATCTAATTAGTTGGAATTTTCAAAGACAATATGTGATTACGAGAAAGCATGTGTGGAAACTAGGAAGAAGCTGCAAACCGAATTTATTGCCAAGGAGAAGCTACAACGAATGTAATAAAACATCTTTTTTTGTGGTAAGAAATATGGAAAGACAGTAGCTGTTCTTCTACATTTAGCTCCTTCCAGTCAGGTTAACAGGTGCAGCACCAGTTGGCTGCACAAACTCCTGTCAGTGCGTTACTCAGACTGTCCCATCTGCTTTTTACTGTTTTTGCTGTATAGCGAGGCATGTTAGCATGCCTATCCATTTATCATCATTTTTTTCATTTCGTATTTGCTAATTCAACTGTGTCAATATACTAGAAATGGATGAAGCTTAACGTCATCTTAATATATTAAGAAATATATTACTGAGATATTTCTGGAGTTTAAGAACTTTGTAGACTCATCATAGAGAACCATATTCTGTGCAACAGGATTCTTTTACCCCTCCTCCCACTCTTACATAAAAAAAAAAAAATACCAATACATTGTTCCCACGACCTATGGAAGTACATAGAAACCAAGGATCTCAGGGTTGAAAGGAAAGTGCTTCTTCAAATGGACTGTGATGCAGAAGTCCAACATTAAACATGAAGTGAACTAACTATTCAGCTAGAAGAATGATGGTGGTTATAGTAGGAATTCAGGCTCCTTCCTCACCCTGGAGGAGGCCTCTGAAACACTCCTAGAACTCCTAAGGCTCAAATGAGAATATTGTAAATGCCCTCATATTCTCCAATTCCTGATATGTGCCCCAAACCTCTTTGCAGCATTCCATAAATAGATGTTAAGCATCTGTTCACACCCCAGTGAGAAAGAACTCACTACTTCCAGACAAAGCTTTTCTATCTTAAGCCATATTTATCTGTTGCCATGTTTGTTTCCAGTTTGTTTTAAATTGGATACTTATCTCCCTTTCTTTTCTACTCACCTTAATAATAATATGCTCCATCACTTTCCCACTGAACAGCTCTTTGAATATTTGAAGACAGCTAATACACCCTCAATCATCAATTACTTTCTAGACAGGCTCCAGTTTTTCAACGTCTCATCTTAAATTATGTTTTCCAGGGCGGAACAGCACAGATTTGATCTGAGGAACATACTTTAATGTCAACAAAGAGAGTGTTGGGCATCATTTCTGTTACTATATTATATTTCTTTCTTTCTTTTTTTGCATCCTATCATATTGAGAGTCACCATAACTCTTGTGTTTTATTTTTTTTCAAACAATGTGTCATGAGACGGGAATGCTAATTTAAGAAAAATATGCTTTCCATATTAAATTTTATTTTGATTCATTAAGCAAATATTTTAGTGCCTATATATGCCAGACACTTGATGAACAGCATTAAACAAGGCAGAAATAGTCAACATCTACATGGCACATTTGCTTGCTGTATGGTAATAGAAGAGAATGAACTACACATAGGCTAACATGTATTAAAAATTTTTGCATAGATAGGTAGGGAAAGTAGGCTTAGTTCATGGTCAAGCTTACACAAGATAAGCCTTAGTCTGGTCTGATCCAGAGCAGCTCTATTAACCACCAAGCCCAAGGAACACTATCACCTATTGTAATAGTTCTCATGATATTTTCATCTTGAACTTTGGGGAAGATACTGTGATTTAAGGGCCTAATAACAAAGAAAGAAAGACATGAAAACAGAGGAGACAGCGGAGAAACCATTTTTAGAGCCAGAAGCCCAGCCTAAAATGAAGAACGATGAAAGATTGACATCAGCAACCAAGACTAGGAACAAACAGTTCGAAAAAAAACTGTGATTTGCCACAGCAGAAAAAAACACAGCAGACATAATGTCTGATGGCGCAGGCTCCAGATGGGATAAGAAATACACAGCTGTAGAGAAAGGCTGTCTGCAGGCAGGTAATTGAGAGCAGCCTGATCATCAGAGGGGGTAGCCAATATCTACAAACATATAATTAAAATAAATGCATAAATCATTATTAATGTCTAATTACTAACTTTGTTTTATTGAAAAACTCAAGAACTATTATCTCGGAACCATTATATATCCTAGGATACACCAAATATGTAATTACATTAATGCCATCAGGAACTTAGATTTTTTAGTGTAAGAAGAAAGAGATTGCAGTAAAAGTCAAACATATTAATTTATATTTCTTGATTTAAGTGGTAGTTATCTGTATTTATGGTTTATGCATTTTTCTGACTTATATTTTACTTCAGTAACAAAGTTTATTAAAGATAAATAAGCATACCATACATAGCAAGAGTCCAAGAAAATGAAAGGGCAAGAATAAAGGTGAATTCTTTCTCCAATAAACTCAACGTTTATCAATCACTACTGTAAATTTTATTTCCTTGAAGTTCTCAGAAAAATCAATCTGTACTCAAAATTCTCTGAGTCTCCAGGCAGTGCAGAGACTCCTACCAACTTAACTGTAACTTAGATGTTAACATCCTAACGGAAATCCCTCCCACTGCTTAATTTGTCTGAGAACTGTCAATTACCTGGATGAGAATACTTTATTGTATCTGTAAATTACCTAGCAATCTTGTCTCCTGAAAAAAGGTATATTTTGACCCCTCAAGTAATCTTAAGTAAGATTATAGCCTTTTAAGGAAAATGTCCATGCATTCAATTAATGCTTCTTAAGGACAGGGCTGCAAAAGGTATTTCCTACTTTCTTTCTTTCACATTTGTAACATATGAATTCAACCTAGAGGTAGTTTACTTCTAAACAGAGAAAAAAAAATCTTATTGGTTAATTCATTGCCACATTCATTTAACTTCTATGTGCTACTTAAATAAACTCTTTTAAACCAGAATTTACATTATTATAATTACAATTTTGTTATTACAAATCTGTTACTTAAGATAAACTTTTTAAAGATATTATAAATTCACAAAAATATTTTTAAAAGGCATACATGAGTTTTCTTTTGGAGGGGGAGATGGGTAGGTTTCTTTTTTAATATGTCAAAAGGAAGCACAATTAATGAACTATACAGTACTCTTAATATGTTATTACAAATATGTCCATTTAATGAAATTAAATTTTTTTACGTATAAAGGGAGAAAGTATATAATTGAGGTAAAACTTATAGTAATATGCCAGACACAGTTCAAAGTCATTTAGTCATTTAATTTTCAAAAGAATCCTAGTAGGTTCGTACTCTTAATATCCCCTTTGTAAAACAAGTGTTAGTAAGGATGTAGAGGAGAGGGAACCCTCGTGCATTGTTGGTGGAATTGCAAATTGGTACAGCCACCATGAAAAACATTTTGGAGGTTCCTCAAAAAATTAAAAATAGAACTAAATTATGACCCAGCAATTCCACTTCTGGGCATTTATCTGGAGAAACCCAAAACACTAATTCAAAAAGACGGATGGACCCCTATGTTCACTGTAGTGCTATGTATAATAGCCAAGATAAGGAAACAACTTAAATGCCCATCAATAGACAATTAGATAAAGAAGGAAGTGATACATATATACAATGGAATATTACTCAGCCATAAAAAAGAATGAAATTTTACTATTTGCAACAGCATGGATGGACCTAGAGAGTATTATGCTAAGTGCTAAATGAAATAAATCAGACGGAGAAAGACAAATACCATGTCATCTCACTTATTTGTGGAATCTAAAAACAACAACAAAAATGAACAAATAGAAACAGGCTCATAGATACATAGAACTAATGATTGCCAGATGGGATGTGAGTGTGGGGTAGGGTGAAAAAGTTGAAGGTATTAAGTACAAATTGGTAGTTACAAAATAGTCATGGGGATGTGAAGTACAGCATAGGGAATATAGTCAATAATATAATAACAATGTATAGTGCCAGGTGGGTACTAGACTAATCAGGAGATAATTTTGTAAATTATATGCCTAAACACTATGCTATAAACCTGAAACTAATATAAAATAATACTGAATGTCAAGTATAATTGAAAAAAAAAATCCCCCTTCTTCTCAGATGAGTAAAGTGAAGAAAAGAGAAGGTAGATGACTTGCCTAAAAATCTGCAGTACATACAGTAGAAGGCACATGATTTGAATCTAGGGAATCTGGTCGCAGAACCCAATTCTTAATAACTATATTCTGGTGCCACTAGATTCAGGTAATCTTCTCATCCAATCCCAGGTTTGCTGTTTGTTGTATGGTTGATTGGTCAGTTAGTTAGGTCACTTCAAAGTTACCCAGTTTGTCAAGGTCATGTGATTTTCAGAATTGGAATTTTCTCTTGAGGAGAGAGTTGTAACCAATTTGTCTATTTGTCTTTTCTTCTGGCACAAAGTTGGTTTCAACAAGTACTATTTTCTTGAATAGCAGAACTAGTTTTTAACCTCTTATATCAATATTCACTAAGGGCTGGAAATAAAGTTGCCAGCATAACAGCAAGACATTAGCTTCCCTGGTTATTTTATAGAGACAGTATGATTGGCCACATGTCTATTGCTAGCAAGCAGCAGTATGGTTTTCTTTTCTTCTTGTGCTATTATCTTCTAAAAATACTATTCTCCAATCCACAATATATTCAATTAGTGATTACTCTTAACTACTAACAGAACAGACCATTTCCAGAATGGTAAGGAGACTGAGAAACAGATTCTTTTTTATTTATTTCCTGATTAGAAGTAAAGGCCCTTCATTTAAGAAATACACTTATAATTTCCAGACTGTTTTGATCTTGCTTTTATTCTAGGTGCCTTTCCCACAGACCAAGAGTCAGAGTCTTGAATATATAGATAACATTTGAAATAAATGAGATTATAACTCAATTATCTTTTCTCCATTTGGCAGTCTTTTTTATAATCTTTTAATGTAAATTTTGGTCCTGTAACTTCCTGTAGATCTTTTCCATTTGTTCTACTGAATAGGCAGTTCTTCATAGTTTCACCTTAGGTTACACTTATACATTTATAAATTCATATACTGGGGTCATTAAAGAACTCAGTCAGAGACTGAGTGGTGACCATGAAAGATACAACTGAACATTTCTTTCTGGTCTACATCTACAGGTCTATTGTTTGGTCTCAGAATGTCATACCACATAGATAAAACCATGCATGTGAACATCAATGAACATACCAAGAAGGGAAGCATGATCATTTTATTGCAATGTCTGTAAACACCCAGACACACACACACACACACACACACACACACACACACACACAGATGCTCTTGAGTTATGATGGGGTTATGTTCCGATAAATTCATCATAAGTTGAAAATGAATTTAAAAACTTATCCTACTGAAGTCACCCCAACATATGCCTCTTTGGGAATATTAGTTGACCACAGGAATTTTTATTCCTCTTAATTTGACCTGTTTATTGCTTGAGTTTGAGTAGCACTACATTATAACAACCACCAAGTAAAATGTCTTAACACTGGAGGAATTTGAGATTGATTCTTTGTAGAAAACATTACTAAGGAGAGGTAGAGTAGATTAATATACATTTTTACACATGTGCCCACTCATATAGGAGAGTTGAAGTATTCCTAATGTGATTGTTTATTAAAACAAAATATTACAATATTATTTGGCTGATATAACTGATTTGGCTTAATAATAAGGAGAATTAACTTCCTGTGCCTGATATGCTGGAAGGCAATAGCACAGTGCAAGCTACATGGAAAGTAGCACCAGATGACTAAATAAATTATAACCAATGAAACTTTTATACAATATCTTGAAGGACACTAGTGTAAGATAGGGGAATGATTAGAAGGAAACAATGGCAGCCATAATATCACACAAGCCGTAAATCAAGATGTGATCGATCTGTCTGTCAAGGGTCTACACCGCATCTGAAAATGCCTTCCACCTGCAAGAAGAGTCAGGAGACCTAGAACATGTGTTAATATGCATAATTTGGGAGGCCAAAGACAGGTATACCACTCTATTGGACCAAATTTATATATACACACATATACATGTAAAAATGCATCGCAAATACACACTAACACAGTCATGTGTGTGTATAGTAGTTTGTTTCATAATAAAACTGTCCAAAGTGAAGAGAGATCACACACACACAAATAAATGAAATTATATAAGAATATAGAAATGAGAAGGGGTAGAAATAAGGAAAACAAATTATGGTACTAGATAGTAAGGGATGTAATTCTGTCTTTTTTATCCTGAAATAAGTTGAATAAATTAATAATACCTAAATTACAAGAGGAGATTTGAGGTTTCATATTATGGTCATTATATCTTATCACTCAATAGAAAGTATTAATGATATCAACTCTAGACATCCAAGGTTTTCAGAAGCAAAGTCTCTGATCAAATTGGAAATTTGTTTAGCTTTAGGATAGGGTCTAATCTCCCATATTTTTTCTTTGCACACAACACCTTTAAGAGCACTAACCACATAATAAATTCTCAGTAACTACTATTTTGATTGATTGTATTAGTGCAAATAAAGTCTGAATGAGAAATATTTGCTGCTTCACTACTTTCTTATTAGTCTCTACTAAATGTTAGTCACTAAATAAATGTCTTAAATGAATAAGTAACCCAGAAAGAAAATTACACCCAACATTTCAAGAATACCCATTGATGGTCTACAATCAAAGTTCTGTGTGGCCTATCAAAGTTTATTAACTTTGCATTGCATATCAAAAGGACTTGGGAGCCAATGTGAAGAGGCTTCCAGTGGATACAGATGGAAAAATAAGAGGATCAGTAAGAATAACAACAAAAAAAAAAAAGGATTAAAATATATCGATTTAAATATATTTCAATCCATATATTCACAATGATACCAAAACAAACAAACAAAAATAAATAAATAAAAGACGTCACTGGAAGCCTTTGGAAGAAACTAGGGAACTAATTTATTATTTTGAAAACTGTTCTCTTGGAGAGAAGCTGATGCATATATTCTGCTTTCCCTATATGTATTGTACTACAAGTTAATGCAGAGGTGTTCTCTTTATAGAAATACTGCAGTTAAGAAATGAAAAAGGAATGATAGAATGTCACTATTTTGCAACCCATAATAAAGTAATTAATCAAGATGATGATCATCAATGGTTGCTAATGTCGCACACCATAAAAGTGAGGCTACTAAAGATTATGTACTTTTTGATGAAAGTACACAATGCTATAAAGTCATCTTGCAAAAACGACAACAACAAACCCGAAAACCTAACTATGAACAGCCCTCTGGATTGAACTGCTAATTTATAGAAACCACAGGGACAGAGAAAGATTTTAAATAATATCATGAGAATATATTCAACAAAATCTAGATAAAAGGTCCTGTTTCTTCCAAACAAAAGAAAGGGAGGAGGGGAGGAGACATTTTTTAGAATAAATCTAAAATTAAACAATTTCATAATTACATTTTAAAAATCCCAAAGTGCAGTCTTGTTCAAGTCAAATTAATTATTTAAAAATTAGTGGTATCCTACAGTATCATCTGGGAAACATGAACACTGGACATTTCATGATATTAGGAAAATAGCACTTTTTATGGCTGTATAGTGGCATTGTTATATTTTAAAGGAGAGTTCTTTTAGAAATTAAGTTAAAATGTTTAGAGAGTAAATGATATACTTTATTGGATTTGCTTCAGAACAGTTAGAGCCAGGAAGTGGGTGGGTGTAGAGAGGAAACAAGATGGTAATGTTTATCATTGTTGAAGTTGAGTGAAGTGTACGTGGCATTTGTTTTGCTATTTTTCTATTTTTGTATGTTTGAAATCCTACATAAGTTTTTAAAAATTGTTCTTGTGTACCTATGATGCATGAATGGCAGGATATAAATTATGTTCAGAAGAAATATCTTAAGCTCCTCCCTTTTCCTCATCTTGGTTTCAAAGTAACCATTTTCTTTAATCATTATGGTTTCTCTAAGCCCCTAGAGACAGTTTGTAGATTTTTGTTTGCAGAATTCAGTCAAGTAATCAGGAAATCAATAAAATAAAATAGTCTAACATTCTGAAAAAACATACTAGCATAAAGAACAACCATTTATACTTATTTAACAAAACCAACATTGAATTAACGTATCTAAGATTCAGGATGGGTTAGATTCTGGCTTGTCCAAAGCAAAGGTTCGGCTAATCTGGTGAGTGGAGTCAAATGATAGCTTGCCTTTCAGTATCAATATATACCTAATTTGCATAGAGGACTAAGGATTTCCTGGTAAAAACAAAATTAGTATTAGACAACATATGAACATCCATGTCTATGAAATTTGAGGAGCTACAAATAGCACAAATTCTAGGATAAAATTCATTGTTCTAAGATAAAAGTTATCTTGCAGATACAGACATAATAAGCTAAATAATAACTTGGCCTAACTGTTAGAGGAGAAGTCCCAAGTACACCTTAATGGCTGTTACCTGAATCCATAACCAATTCAGTCACTTTGGTGTCAAATGTATGCCCTAGGATATAAGATCTATGCATAAACTGTATCTATTTTATTAAAACAGTCACTCTTTGAGGCCCAGCAACTCTACTGTGACTCCTTTATAGAGCATGACACACTGAGCATGGGAAGTTTTCCCTGGCCATTTCATCGATATGTTTAGTATCTGTGGCTTTGTGCACATTGAAAGCACCAAGCAAAGCACCAAACAGCATCAAGCAGGTTAACAGCGGCACAGGCCACAGTGTTGCGCTGCAGTAGCTGTGGAGGCAAACATCTGCCTCTAGTAGAGTAGCTGATAACGGTAAAGGGCCTAGGAGAAGCACTCAGCAGCAGAACTAGGGGACACAAGTAGCGATCCAAACCTAACAGTGCCTGGTGATATATGACAAGAAGAATGATGCAGGTTGGAGTGGAAAATACTGAAGAGTGTCCAAAGTCTTACAGACGCACATGAAGAAGCTAATAAGTTGGCAAAATTAGGATACTAAAGCCAATACAATCTATGATTACACAAGCTTGAAACTCCACAGGAAATTTAGATGATAATAACATGTAGTCTTCAGGGCTTGGCTGGGCTAGATATTTTCTGAACAAAATGCTCATAGGCATTGAAAGGCAGTGCATATCCACTAACTAATGCTGCTATCCATCTGTGTCCCAAACCAGAGACCTTGGAGCATTTAGTCTCTTCTCTCATCCCTCATAGCCAGTTCACTATCCAAAGTCTTAAAATTGGTTCCCTAGGGTCAGACCTGAGACAGGAACTTGAATCTATGTCGTTTATTGTGATGGTGATCACAGGAAATCTCACTAGAGAAGTAGAAGAATGAAAAAGAGGAGAGAAATGGTAATATAGGGTGCATCAATGAGAAAGTTATGACTGTGGGCAGCTGGGATTCAATGTCACTGGAGATTTCTGGAAGGTGTACACATGCCTCACACTTGCCCCATTTGAGGGTCAAAAACTTAAGATACTTATCATCCAATTCTCACCTGTCATTAACTGAAGGATGCCACTGGGGGAGGGTCTCTCTATATTCCAACATTTCTAACTTTCCCTACAATGGCTAAACCCATCAGACAAAGCCCTCAGTTGCATGCAAGTAGACAACCATCAAGTAGAATGGGAGCGCTGAGGGGATATGGACAGTATCTGAGAGAATCCACAAGTAACCTGGAGGACACGCCTATTATATCCATCAAGACAGTGCCATGTAAATCCTGGCCTGACTTGCTCAGTTGGCTTTGATTTCTCCCTCCTTTGTGTCAGTACTGCCTCTTGCTGTTTTATTTCTGATAATTATCTATTTATAAACCCATTTTTTTTTTCTTAACAGACTATCATTTGCTTGAGAGCAGGAATTGGCCTTTTATTCATCTTTATATTTTAGTCATTGATTACAATTCCTAAGACTCAGTAGGTGCTCATCAAAGTTTGTTTGCTGAATGAATAAGTGAATGCATACATTACTACTAATGATTATGTTCACCATTTTCTTCAGAATCTGCCCTGCTAGTCAGATTTAAACAGCTTTACTAGAGTTTCTTTCCAATTTTCAGACAAGTTTGTTTTTTTTTTGACAGTGATTTAGCACCCCTGAAAGTTTCAGTTACCTTCCAGTTGTTTTAAAAATGGGATAGCTATTTTTAGTGAAAAGAAATAAGAGAGAAAAGAAAGTTCTCACTCTCGATTTGAGTTTTGAGAGGATCAAATTGCTTCAGCTCGAGGAGTCAATACTGATGGGACAACCCTAATAGCTGGAAAATCCTCCAAGATGTTATTCTAAAAGTTATTTTTTTTAAATCTTCTGCTACAAAGAAAAATAAATACATAAATAAGTGAGCACGCACTCTGAAAGTAATATATATATATATATATATATATATATAGATATATATATATATATATCTATATATATATATATATATATATACATTTTACCTAGGATAACATCGTCACTATACATTGCAGTCATTTTATAAAAGCAAAACAATTTTTTAAAAAACCTCGATTTTCTTCTTTTATTTTTACTTAAATGTTGGGGGTGACATTGGCTAATAAAATCAAATAGGTTTCAAGTGTATAATTTAATATGTCATATGTATATTGTATAGTGTGTTTACATCCAAAGTTATAAAAGTTTTATATATAGATATAATCTTATATATAGTTAATCAACTCTTAAAGAAAAATAGTACATGCAAATTAAAAAAAAAGTTCCCACCTGCCACCCTCCACCATGCATAGGTGAAAATTTAACACCCCGCCAAGTTCCATTCCTTATATTTAAAACTGTAAAATAGTTGTTATGATACCGAACAGGCATGCTTTAAGCTTTTTTGCACAAACATATTTATTTATTTATACTATTTTAATACATATATATTTTACCTATATATATATAAAATAAGCTAAGCAATTAAAACATAATGATCACATTTCAATGTCTGTTCAGATAAAATTATGGCATTAGAAAAAAAAATTATGGTATCAAGGTCCCTTGGAGGGACTACCAGGAAGCTATGCCTATTTAGATTAACTGTTTACCTACCTATTTTCTTATTATGGATGTGAAAAATCCATATATATCTATACTTTTCTCTTTGAGCAAACATAAATGAAGCACACACTCCTTGATGTAGAATTGCTATGTAAAAATTTTTGTACTTTTCATTTTGAAAGAAAATACCATGTTGATCTCAAAAGCCTGGGCTTATTTATGTTCACTTATTTATTTACTCCACAGTGTGTTGTGGCTTTGTATCTCACACTCTTGCCTCCAGTATGCATTCACAAGTGTTTCATATTTGTCAATCTGACAGGTAAGAAATGTCTTAATTTTAAATTCTTGAATTATGACTTTCTTGGACAATTGTATATCACTTAGTCTTAATTGCATATTTATTTTGCTAATGTTCCTATAGACTTTCATTCTTACCAAGTTGTAAATTTCAGGGTATTTAAAAATAATTATTGTATTTCTAAATGTCTTTCCTATTATTTCACAAATTTTGTTTAAAAAAAAATGGGACTTTTCCAATTGCTTAAGCTATAAACTTAGTATAAAACTTTTTTGTTATCACAGTGAGTTACCGGTATTAACATTCCAATTAGCAAAAAGATTATATATGCCTATTATAACTCTGAAATATACTGAGAAACACTATTTATAAAGTGAGATTATTATGTATGGAGTCAAAATTTACTCTTAAAAAATTCTAGGCTATGTAACTATCACTTATTTTTGTCAATTTATTTTATTTAAGTGCTCAGATTTTTAGAGAAATTCCCCAAAAACCATTGTCATTTTTAAAGGTATTCGAGAATATGTGCACTTTGGTGTATGTGCACACACATACATAATATTGAATTCCTTGATGTTTCATCAATTTTCTTATTGGAGCCACTACTTGATTCAAGTTAATGATAATCAATCTGTTGTCCTGTATCCCTAGATCACTGTTGATCCAGTATATTTAATTTCCAAAGCAAACCTGGCAGTTTCCTTGGGGGTAAAAAGGCCATTCATTCTTGACTAACTTTGACCAGGTGAAGCACTTACAACTTCAATGTTCATCCACATACTACATTTTTAAAAGACATTGTTTGACACTTTGTGTAAAAAAAAGAAAAAAAAAGAACTTTTTAAGAGTATGCTTTGTTGAAAGCACACATAATATTAAATGGCATTTTCAACAAAGCAAAGGGTTTATAGCCAATGGAAGCCTACTGTTTGCTGTAGTGAAATAATCAACATTTTAATTTAAAACTCAAACTTGGGCTAATGCATTCAACAATACACCTGTGTCATTGTCTTATGAATCCATAGTAGAGTCTAGTCCAATAATCCAATACAGAGTTAGCAGAATCAGATAGCATTTCAACTGTACAGTATGTTGGTGCTTATAATATCTAGATAAATATAATTTAACCCTCACTGCAAATCCATGAAATATATATATTATTGACATTTTCTATATAATTTTCCCATGAGATAACCATTCATGGGAAGTAGGCATTTAGAAGAGTAAAGTCCTTACCTAATGTAATACTAAAATATAAATCATGGAAAGTTTATGGACTCAATGGCATCCTAAATAATTAAACTGAATGGATCCTAAATAAGATATGGCCAGAAGGATTTCCCTATTCTTTGTATAGTTTCAAAAGCTAAAAAGTCTTAATATATCTCAACCATATGATATTAGGTAGAATTTGACATTTTATAATGTTAATGGAATTATTTTATAGTTAATCTACTCATTTTAAACTATTGCTGAAATAGTTTGATCACTTTTACACCTTAAGAGAGGTACCATATTCTGTTGTCTATATTCACTATTTTCCCTATATTTGACTATATTAAAGATCATTTATTGAGTTTTTATTATGTGCAGGACTGTGCTATGCTCACCAATCAGTATAAACACAGGCAAACCACAGTTTCAGCCCTCAATAATTTTTTTTTAATTGCTTAAATATCTGGCTACATAAATTGGCATACGAGGAAGAAACATTCACTTCAGACTGGAAATTTCAGGAAAAAAAAACTCTCAGAAGTAAAAATATCTTTAAAATTCATTTTTGGGGGGATGAGTAGGATTTTTATTGATAAATTTAACTGCTAGATCCTTATTCAGTATTAGTTCTCAGTCATATTTAATGCCTACTATACATGCTATATTCTTCATGAAGTCAGTCACAATTCTTCATCTCATCCCAATAAGCTATATTTCCAGATTTCATGTATTCATGTAGTATGTTTTTCTATCCTTTTAGAATAACAACTTATTCTTGTTTGTATTATAATATTCTGTTTCTTATGCCTATAGCATTTCAAGTCTCATGAGATCAGAGAGTGTGTAGTGTGTGTGTGTGTGTGTGTGTGTGTGTGTGTGTGTGTGTGTGTGTTGTTAAAGAGAAAACCAAAGGTTTTTTAGCACAAATGGTGTCATTCGTGCTAAAGCCCATGATACCAAACCTAGATTTAATACCTGACATGATTGCTGTTTGAACTTTTCCTGGAAACATAATCGTAATCAGTCTGGAGCTTTCTGGTCAAGCACCAGGAAGGTAACCTGTCACATGGGCCCTCTCAATCCCACATTGAAAGAAGAGACAGTCTACATGATAAAAACCTTTGCTGTTTCCTTCCCAAGAAGATGCCCTGGTCTAAAACTAATCATTCCTTTTCTTTTCTTAACCACTCCCTTTCCCTACCCTCCTTTCTATAAAAACCTTCCACTTTGTACAACCTCTCCAGAGCTCTTTAGTTGCTAGGTGGGATGTTGCCCGATTCATGAATTGCTTAATAAAGCCAATTAGATCTTCAAATTTACTTGGTTAAATTTTGTTCTTTAACAGAGTGTGTGTGTGTGTGTGTGATATTATATATATATATGACATTATATATGATATATAAGACATTATCTATTTAAATGAATAAAAAGTGGTAGTCAGGTTTATTTATTATATTAATTCTATTAAAAAGCCATAGAGCTTTGGTTTTGAAAAAGATTACTTGATTTGACTTATAGGTTCAGGGGAAGTAAACAAATTTCATGGAATAAACACTAGTAGGTGCAAGGTGACAGATTATCATTAACATTATCATTTGCTATAGATACATTCCCATATAGAAAATACATTTATACCCTTGGCTTTTAATCAAGGGTTAGCATTATCAAAAGCTATGAAGAACTTTTATACTTTGCTTATAAACATTGTTATTTATGTCACTAAAAGTTGCTCAGAGGCAATACAGCATGAGTCTGAGCACAGATTTGAAGCCTGACTGCTTAGGTTCAAATCCTGACTCTTAATACTTACTAGTTGTATAACCATGGGCAAGTTCCTTAGAAGCACAGTACCTTAGCTTCCCTGTATGTAAAATATGAATATAATAGTAGCTATTCAATAGCATTCTTGTGAGAATTAAATGTCTGGATATGTAAAAAGATAAGGATGATACTGAGACATAGTAACTGCTTTACAATTATTGCTGAGTATTCTATTTATTATCTATGCCTCTTATATAGCCAACCACATACATTATAAAATCCCTATAGAATTCTATGGAAGACTAGAGTTGACCTTTGTGAAGATTTGATAGATTTTCCATCATTAGATAATAAAAGGTATATAATGTATATTTCCTCTGTGGTTTGGGCTTTCATGAATCTTGGCACCATATGTTCTGGCTCAAATTCAGTAACTGACCCAAGTTTCTGTCAAAATTCTTCCCACCATCAATTTTATTAGACTTCTGGTTATTTTAACTCTGTTCTTCTGAATCTGATGAATATGTATCTTCTGTGGCAAGTTGGTAGATGAATGCAATTGCTTATTCTCCTGAGTTTAGATCTAATCACATACATTGAAAATTGCATCCCTCATAAAATGTACCCTTTATGGTGTGATGGTTCTAAACCATGGCTCCCAAACTCTTTGACACTATTACCATTGAGAGGTGGGGGTTACATTTTTTCTTCTTGAATCTAGATGAGGTCATAAATGCTTCTTTCAAATAGAAGATGGCAGAAGTGATGTTCTTTGACTCCTAAAGCTGAGTCATAAAAGACCATGCAGCTAGCTCCTACCTTGTTTGTTGGAACACTGATTTCTTGAAACTCTGAGCTACCATATAAGAAGTCTGACTGCTGAGGCCACCAGGCCAGTAGGAGGCCAAACAATACAGCAAAGTCCTGTATAAGCCTTCAGAATTCTAGTCCCCAGCTATTGATTCAAGCTTAGCCTTCGAATCTTCATAGCTGAGGTTCCAAATATAGAGAAGAGACAAGCCATCCTGGCTGTGTCCTACCTGAATTTATGACCCACAGTATCCATGCACATAATAAAATAATTGTTTCAAATTGCTAAGCATTGCGATAATTTGTTACACAGAAAAAGTAAGTAGAATACCCTTCCAACATGTTTATATTATTCCAAACAATTGAAAACATGCATGCCCAAAACTGTTTTCTTAATGAAAAAAAAATAACAACACACTTTTTGATTTCTGTCCTTTGATAAAAAATGCATGTCCACTGAAAGAATGAGGATTCTTATTCTCATTATGGGACAAAGATACAGATGGCTGATTGTGACATACAAAGAGTTTTCTAGGGCTAAAAAGTGGAGAAAACCCTAGTGTACATCAACTAATGAAAGAATAAACAGAATTTGGTATATGCACACAATGGAATTTTATTCATCAATTAAAAGTAATAAAGTACTGATACATTCTACAACATGAATAGATCTTAAAAATATTATGCTAAGTGAAAGAAGCCAGACACTAAAGACCACATATAGTATGATTCCATTTATATTAAATGTCCATAATTGGCAAATTCATAGAGAAAGAACATAGTGGTTGCCAGAGGCTGGGGGAGAAAGAATGAGGAGTGACTGTTACTGGGCATGGAGTTTCTTTTGGGGATGATGGAAATATACTAAAATTACATAGTGGTCATAGCTGCCCAGCTCTGTGACTATATTAAAAACCATTGAATTGTACATTTTATAAAGATGAATTTTATAGCATGTGAATTATATCTCAATAAACTTGTTATAAAAAAAGTCCCAAGGATGTCCCATTTCTGAAGAAACATATTTTTTCCCTTGAAGTCTTCTGAAAAAGTTTCTATCTCTATTGTCCTGTGGCTTTTGGGAAGCAGCTTGCTCCAGGTTTGTTTTTGTTTCATTTTAGTGTTAGAAACAACCCTGCTTATATATCCTGAGTCTTTTTTTTTTTTTAAGTTTGAGGCTTAAAAACAAACAGAGGCAGCACTTCCAATTCCCTAATGATTCAACAGGTCTTAATGTGCAGATGGTAAGCATTTGTTTTCTCATTGTTTGGTACCAGGAAGAAGGATGTGAAACAGCTCTTCTGGGTCAAAATGTATGGTTCAAAAAGGAATTTCTTCCTTTTATCTTAGGCTAGTCTTCTCTTTTGAGATAATAATTTCTATTAATTTTAAGTCAACTTCCGCTAAAATGTTATTATGTACTAATGACTTTTTTTAGTGCATAATAAATTTGCTGGCATGGGATAGGTTAGATGGAAGATAGGAAAGATGAGTATTTGCAAATATTAGGTCAATATGTCACCACTTTCAAGAGGCATCATTAAAGTCTTTGAAATTTACACCACAATTGACTAAAAATCTAGAATATTCACGAATCATTGGCAAATCTGCCTATAGATCTAGAAAGATTTATTTTTCTGGTAATTTCATCCAGATTACAGGAGTGGAAGATACTGCCAGTATCTTCCCCAGTGCCCATTCTGTCCTTTCTTTTTAACAGAATTTTGATTTGATTGTAGGTAGTGGTGTATCTAGCAAAAAAAAAAAAAAAAAAAAAAAAAATCCCCTCATTTCTAACCTCCCTGAAAGCCAATGGTGGCCTTGCGACATGTAAGAGGAAGACTGCTGGGAATTTCTGGAAAGGTTTTGTACTCTAAATATAGATGCTTCCCTCCTCCTCCTTTTTTCTTTTTTCTAGAAGCTTTATTGAGATATGCTACTCCTTTCTCATTCTTGCTTCTGAAGGGGAACAGAATATGTGACTCAAAAATACACCTCTTTGGCATAAGGGTTTTCTTGAACTGATTATTTTTAAGAAGAAGTAGACATAGGAAAATCATAACCAGAGTAGAAGTTACCCTTTGAAAGAGACATTTACATTTATAAGGAAAATCTCCATTTGTAAGGCGCTCTCTCTCTCTCTCTCTCTCTCTCTCTCTCTCTCTAACAGGAAGAGGGGGAGTATTAAATCTCTAGAAACTCTTACCAATAGAGAAAGCAGTGGCTTAAATCTATATAACAATCTGAGCCTTGTATATTGTGCTTTTCCTGAAAAGTTCCCATATCAGGCTCTCCTCTGCCACACACACACACACACATATTCTTTTGTCTTTACTTGGAGATGTTATTTAAGTTGGTGACTAGGTCCATTTGGGTGTTACTCATTTTTACTGGGTCTCTCCCATATATATATAGGAGGTATACATGTTAGTAAACTTCTGTTTTTTTTTTTTTTGTTTGTTTTTTTCCTGTTACTCTGTCTTTTATTACTTGGCGGGGCGGCGGGGCGGGTGAGGGGGGTGCCTCAGGCAATAACCTAGATGGGTAGAGTAAAAATTATTTGTCCTCTCCTATACTGCCTTCTTAGTCTTCCTTCCCTGGAATGCGGAAGTGAGGCTGGAAGTGTTGACACCACCATCTTGCAACCAGGAATTGACAAGCAAGAGAGTGAGACTAGCACATTGACTGAAAGAGCAAGAAGACAGGAGTCTGGGACATTAATGATGTCATAAGGTCATTTTCTTTCCTTAAACTGCCTTCCTTCAGACTTCATCAAACAAAAGATTCAAACCCTATATTTGGTTAAACAATTTGTTCTAGTTTATGTTATTTGTATCTAAAAATTAATAGACGTGTGTGGTTCTCAACTGGTGAACTACCAGCCTCTAGAGTACATTTAGGGAATATGTGAAACCACTTTTGACTTTTGTATGGAGAGGAGAGAGGTACACCGAGGATGGTAGACATCTGGTAACATTCAGAACAGTCCAGCAAAACAAATAATTGTTTCATGCCTGCTGCACGGCTTTTGAAAAGTAGGTAACAACCTTTTTACAATTATGTGAACTTAAAACCTGGCTTCATTTTACATATAAATGCAAAGGTTTTTTGGGTTTTTTTTTAAACATTTTAAATATACACTGAGTTTTCCAAGAATGGAACTTTCATGCTTGGGGGATGTGAGTTTACCACCCCAAAATATGCCTTTTGGGGTTACTGTTTATTTTAAGCAGATTATTTTTAAGAAACAAAAGACCCAGAAAAACAACTTTGACCCTCTCCCTAACTACCTAAAAGACTTTAAATGGAAGACCTGCTTCAGGAAGGGAGCTATCATTATAGATAACTATAATATAATATGAACTAGTGTGTGATGAACAGGAAGGAACCTAGCAAGGCCCATTTGATCAAAGTCCTCCTTGTGTCCCATTGTCAAAGATGGCCCAGCAAACATTCGTTTTTCCATCTTCATATGAATTGCCTTCCTGCTCTTTGAAGTCCCAAACTATACCATTCCAACCCCTTTTCCTTAGCTCCAGAATGGCATATAAGCCTTAATTGTCTGTTGTTTTTCTTCTGTTAATCTCTCTCATGTTAATTTGATTATTATAGCTAGAAGAACTTAGAAAGTGGGGAGTAAAATTATTTTCCCTCCCCACAATGCAAATAAATCAAAGGAGAAAATCGTACAATTTATTTTTTGCTTAGAACCTTACCAAAAGTTGTTAATTGCATAGGAAAATACCCTTATCATCAGCAATTCTCTTCATAGCATTATAATCATTAGCACCACACACCTGGATTAGTCAGCATTTACAGTTGCCTATTCTTAATATTTCTAGGCACGGGTACTGCATTTATCTATAGATTATATAGCCTGCTTATTTTTATATTGGATAACAAGTTATTGATGATCATTTAATATATATAATTACTTATTACACTTTTATTAATTCTTTATTATTTTAGATGCTATATTAATGGGAAATTTCCTTTGAGGATAGTAATGAGAATATTATAAAATATGCTTTACGAAAACAGGTGTTCAATCTTAAGGGTTGAAACCTATACAAGGAATAGAGAAAGCCTCAGAGTGTAAGGTGGTATGCCTAAGTGATGAAAAGATGGTTTTTATTCTTAAATGATCCTATCCTTTCAGAGTTCTGTTCTGGGACTTTGGCCAACTTGGTTGCAAAGAAGATGGATCAGCTGTAACTGTAGCACCAGACCACTGCAGGGCTTTTGTTTGCAATTGGAAACCAAATGTAAGACTGCCTCCAATCCAGGGTAATATGAAAAAAAAAAGATCAATATAAAGACATATGCATATCTGTGTGGGGAGAGACTGGGGAAAGAGAATATTCATTGGGACAAGATACATAATAGCTAATTAGTTCTGTATTCCACTAAACACAGTAATGGGCAAATATTTAGCTACTTTATTAACCTGCATTTTTAGTAAAACCGAAAGATTTACACTATTTGAAGAGAAATCAGAGTATTTATTAACTTGTAATTTTGCAAGGTAAGTATCAAAAGCCAAAGAAAAAAAATGCATTATCACAGCTAGTGAAAATATAGAAAAACTTTTCTTTAATCCTCAAAATGTAAAGTAAAACTAGAGAGAAAATACTGAGCAAGTAAGGAACTTTGTCCTAAGGTACAAAACTATTACCAGTTACAGCTGACCTTTACTAGGTAAAACCTGAACAAACAGGACAAATTCCTTTAAAAGAAAAGTCTTCAAAGGGTCAAATCCCATGGTGTTCACAGACTGAGCAGGCTGTTACAGGGCTGGAAGAGTCTATTATACAGAGAAAAGCTGCAGGAGCACAATTATCTTTGAAGAACTTTTAGGCCAGTTTAGGCCACATAATGCCAGTTTTCTAAGGGCAGGAAGAGATATAACCCACCCACTCCCTATCCCCCCAGCTGTAAAGTTGCCTTGTTTAGCAACTTCCTCCAAGAGAAATGCCTTATCTTTTCAGATTTTTATAAAATATTTTCAAATTCTGTCTGCCTTTATTTTAGGAAATTCCAAGTGAATAAGAAACTCATGTCCTCTCCCTAAAAGGCAAACTCTTTCTATAATTTTTATAAGATATTAGATACAATTTTCTTTCCTTGCCTTAAAATTTTCCAACTCTTGAAACCCAAGTGCTTCCACTAATAGTCTGTAAATATGCAACACATGAAGAACTTATTGTAATTATAGCCTAGAGAGTCAGTGTTTTGGATACAGTCTCATGGAGACAAGTCTTACTAGGAGTCTTACTAAAAGTACTGGTAGACTACTGAAAAGGTTCAGAACAGGGTCCCCAAGATGTGAAGATGTGCTACATTGGTATGTGGGGCATTTTGAGCTGAAGGCAATGGAGACCCTGTGTGATCATGAGAAACTTTTACTTCTCCCTTAAAGAATTTAAATTGGAGGCCTTGTCCACAATAAGAGTTAATACCAGAAATAACTCTTTATGACCTATCTATAGGGCAGGGCAAACTTCTAATTACTGAACACCTATTCTTACATTCTGAGAATGACCTTCTTCCCCTCTGAATACCCAACATACTCTACCTCGTCCTTAGTTCACAATGCCTTATCTATCTCATTTTCCCTCTGTCTCTGAACCTCTCATGTATGTGGGGTTCCCTTATGTAGGAAATGAAATCTGGTTATTTTCTCTTGCTAATGTAATATATCTCATGTTGATTTAATTATTAGACCAGCCTAAAGAACTTATGAGGGTAGAGGAAAGTTTCTTCCTCCCTTGCACTACATTGAGGAAGTTATTTCTTATAGACAGAAATTTTAGAGTGGACAAACACAATTGAGCTAAACAAAGCATTATGATTTATGTAGTCTTACTGATTTTGTATAAAATCACAATTACCAGGATGTGAGTTCTAACTCCTATATATTGGAGCCTTATTTCTATGTCCATTTGAACTTGGTGATATAAATCATCTCATCTCATTTTCATTGGTGGAATTGGCTTCACCAAAATAAAGAGACTATCTGTAAAGCCAAATCAGAAGACGGATGCACCATCTACTTATTTTCTAGGCTTAGAGTTACTCTGGAGAACAGCTAAAGCTTAATTTATCATGTGCCTGAAACTAATTAGTTTAACATGACCCAATGATGTTACCAAAGCATTTTTTTATATTAGGTAATAAAAATTTAGTCTAATTACTTAGTCAATTGCATATAAAACATTTGGGGGGGGGGTTCATGGCAACTAATTTGGCACATACTTTTTCCTTTTTTATCCAAAATTCCATTGAAATGACAGAAAGTATTCAGCTGTTAAAAGAATAAAATTATAATCAGCCTTGAAAACAATGAGAACAAGCAGAAGACCAAGGTATTTGTGGAGATACTAGAAGATATAGATGGGATCTTGTTGGTAAAGAAAACAGGAGCAGAAACACAACTATAAACACAAGGAGTAATTAGAAGCTTCATAGCTTTCTCAGACATTTAGCTGACAAATAGTGTACTTTAGTTGTGCTGGGTGCTGTGAAGGGTTCTGGATGCTCAGAGAATGTATGAAAAACGTTAGCTCATCTAAAATCTGAGGGTCAGTTGGGGTCCAATAGAAAGCTTCCCGAGGGAGCAACATTAAGCTTTAACCTGAAGGATAAAAAGGAGCCTGAGCACAGGCCAGTCTTAAAAGAAGATTGGTATCACTGGAATTTAGAAAGGGAGGTGGAAAGGAGTGAAAAATCAAGGGGGAAAGGCAGCAAAAGGTAGGGGTCTGTAGCGCATGTTAAGTATTTAAATATTCACTTTATAGCAATAGACAGCTATTGAAGAGTTATAAGCAACAGTCCAATATATCTTGTAAAAACATTTATGCTTCTTGTCATGTTAAAAATGGAGTACATGAGATTAAGGGTGGTTGTACAAAGTACAATAGGATAGATAAATGTAGGTTTTATGCACAAATATATATCATTGGAACTCATATAAAATGGTGTCTTTCCTTCAATTGTCTTCATTTTCCATTATTAATCATCATCTAGCCTAGTCTGTACCCCAAGGATTACTGGAGTGGTCTCCGAACTGATTCCCTTAATCCTCAGCTTGAGCCCACTCAAAGTTATCCATCATAGTGTATGCAAACAATTTCCCCTAATCATCATTTTTTCCACTTCATTTCTGTACTTCAAAATTGATTGCATGTTCATATTACTTATAGATAGGGTTGGAGAAGATTAATAACAACTCTGTTTTCCCCACCTAAGTTCATAATCAAATAAGTCATAGACATAGAAATCAGACAAATACAGATGAAAGCATCTCCTTTTTAATGATAAATCTGGTATCAGTGAGCATGGCTTAAGCCTTCTTGCTATGTGTGCTCAGTAATAATTTGCCTAGTGACATCCATGAGTAGCGTTAAATAGTAGCAGAACTTTTTCTGTGTTGGATATCCCTATACAATTTACATCACAGAGAGACAGAGCCCCAAAGTAAAAGGTACTGAGCCACATGTGCTCAATTCCTCCTCCAAAAATCACAGTCAGTTCTGATTTCTTAATAGGAGTATACGAAGAGATAGTGCACAAGGGCAGCAGTAATATACTAGTATAGTTCCCTTCACAGCTGGATCTTTGGAGCAAGAGGCAAGGAGGGTCCATACATTTAATTGCATACACATTGAAATATCCTGTCTGATTTTCAATATCCTCTATAGTTTGCTAATTGAAACTTATTGCTATTTCTCAGCATATGCCCCTATTTCTGTCATTTTTCTTGTGCTGTCCCTATTATTTGCCTTCTTTTAACTCTGCTATTAAAATGGACTGGTGATTGTCCAATCAGTCTCTTCTCAAGCCAAGGTTAGCATTATTATCAGAATGTGTTTGGGGAAATTTTAATTTTATGTGGTTCATAGTTACAGCCATCTTAACTGGTATACTATTTCTCTCTCAATGAGGTTTAGGTGTTCTGAAATATCTTTTCTCTGATACTGAATTTCTAAAGAGTGTCATACTAGAAATCTATACTGACAACAACTTTATTAATATTCATTCTCCCAGCATTTACAGCAAGGTAGTACAAAATGTGAGATATCATTTACATAACATTTTTGGAAGCATTTTATAAATAAAATAAAATGGTTTATTTTTATTTTTATAGATAAATGATATTTCAAAATACCATACTATTCACTAAGAGCTATAAATGTTATAGTAACCTATAAAATTAATGTCTCAATGACTCTAAAACATATCAATTGAAAATAATGTACAGAGTAGTATGAATGTGTGTGTGTGTAGAAACAGAGATAATCTTTTCATTACATGCCCCCAAAAAGCAAAAAAAAAAAAAAAAAAAAACTTAAAAAATGCAGAAAAGTAATCATTTAATAATTCCTGAGATGTTCTCAGGTACAAATATGACAAATTTTACTGAATTTGACCTACCATTAGGTCAAATACAAAGCAGTTAAAGAGGATAAATATTTTTTAAATGTTATAAAGAAAAGCAGACTGTTCTCCTGATTGCTCTTTAATTAAAAATATTCATGATAAGGTAAAAATTGTATTCCCTCTCACAGCAAAGATAAACTATCTATATGTTTCTATAACACGTGTTACTCTGTTATCAAGACACTAAGCATCAACTATCATTAATCACAATTGATTTTATAATTGAAAGAGCTAACTTATGAGAAAGCCACTGTTTAGAAATACTTGAATATGAATGTGGGTTTCCCCTACCCCATTAGGACATCTGATGGAAATTATTATAGGCCTTTTCACCCAATCCAGGAAAAGGAGAAGCACCGATAAATCAACCAACCTACCACTGTGAATAATGCATTGGAGGAATTCAATAAGTGTGTGTTAAAGAATAATTTTATTATATCTACATATTAAAAATTTTAAATTATATGACAGTAGGAAAATTACTGAGGCTATTTACAATATGCACAGTTAAAAAAAAACTTCTCATGAAAAAGTCAATTTGGGTACTTCTGTCAGGATAAGATGGCTCAGACACATTTCTCCCTCCTACTTCCCACTAACATAACAATAAGTGCTGGTAATAATGAAGAAACAACCAAAAATAACTCTGAAAGGTGTTAAGGAGGCGGTGATAGAGGTTTGGGTTGCTGGGACTAGAGCAGCAGCTGTGGGACTTATATCCCCTCACCCAATAGAAGAAAATGAATCAGACAGACCCAGCATTTCATGACTCCCTTCTAGCAACAAAAGGCAGCCCAGACAGGTTCATTCCTTCCCCCAGATTCAGTAGGAGTCCCTGAGATAACCTCATTTACTACATTACTTAAATAGACATTACGTACATGAGCTAATTTTTAAAGCATCTTTTCTGTCTAAAGCTCTGTATTTTTTAAAAATTGGAAGTACTCCTTTTCTTGCTAGCTAAAAAAAAAAATCAGTTATTAAAAAAGATGGTTCTGAGCTATAATTAATACAAATAGTTCATTAGAACACATCTAAAATCGGTAATGTTTTCTTAAAGGAGGTAGGATAAAAAAAGAAGTGGGTGGCAACTGATCACTAGAGGCACACAGGTAGTGTAACTGTGGGCAAGTTATTTAACCTCTGTGCTTTAATTTCCCTATGTATAAAAATTGAGGTAATAATAGTACCTACTTCTTAGGGTGGTTATATGCTAAAATATGAGAAGCACTTAGTTCAGTGCCAGGCGTATGGTAAGCACTTTAATAAATTTTAAGTATTACTACTCATAGAACAAAAACCATTTTTATTAGAATTTGTTTGAATAAAGGAGGTAGCCCTTTAAATCTGCTTTAACATAAAGGGCTGCTTCTCACTGGAAACCTTTTAAGTACTGCTTATATCAACCTTGTTGTTAGCATTTATGCAGTGTTCTGCTTGTATAATTAACTCCATGGATAAAGAATGTCCTCCCTCTTCACTTTACTAGCTTTTTAATAGCATACCTTCAGGTCTTCCACTGAAAACATTAGAATCGTCACTTAATTTTCAACCTCCCAATATTTAATTGAAAGATGTGCACTATGATTAAAAAGGCACCCATAGGGCAACTAATTCTAAAAACTAGTGATAAGTGAATGATGGAAGGGTACTTAATTTCATTTTCATGCTTTAGCAGTTTTTATGTTGATCAAAAAAAAAAAAATCCTAAGCTCTATATCTACATAAAAAGATATCCTTACAATGTACACGTGGCTATATAAAATGCATATGTGTATATGCTTTTATGTGTATTGTTGAAAAGAAACAACAGGCCCAAAATGAAGTCACTTATGCTAAACCCCCTCCTTAGCAAACTAAGACTTAATTACTAACCTAATTGCACTGTTAACCTCTCCTGGGAATGTAACCCTTAAACCGTCAGCCTAGAATTGCCTGGTCAGCAATAGTGAGGTAATTCGCCCCATAAGCCCCCTGCACTGCCCTCAGGAGGGCCACCTTGTCTGAAACGATATGTTCTCTGCTAATAGTTTCCTTTTTCTGCCCCCTTTTCAACTTCAAAATCTTTCCTTTTCTACAGCTTGCTGGAGCTTGTCTCTATTTGCTAGATGGAAGCTGCCCAATTCATGAATCATTAAATAAAACCAATTTGATCTTTAAATTTACTCAGTTGGATTTTTTAATAGTACACACATATGCATAGCTATACAAAAACATATTTTTATTTGAATAATTTTAGAGCCTTACATAATGTAACTCACTTATATACTTATTATGTTTTTTCCCCAAAAACAAGACAGCATTTCCTAACCTTTTAGACATAAGATGTGTTTTATTATTAGGATGTATACTCTAAAACTCAGTCAAGTTGTGATTAATAGTACAAATGATTAAAATTACTGATTGCTACAATTTGGGATAGTTTATTTTATTTTATTGCCATAAACGATGGCATTCATTCCTATATACCTACCATAACACATAGATTCATTTGAAAGAGAAAAATATATTTGGAATACCAAGTTCACTCCTAAAGAATCTTACCAAATTTCTAACATCTTTGAAAAATGCCAAGAAAATTTACAATTTCAGTTACACTCTTCTGATTTAAGTTGAGGAATATAATTATAAAGATAATAGGACAGCCCAGGGAGATGAGCTTTAGCCAGTTATTATGGAAAAACCAGAAGTAGTCACAGCGACATTTATGGGGCTGCGAACACCACAGTTGGAGAACTTGCCAAGTAGGCAGATACCAAAGCAGGAAAAATAGCTCCTTCCGATTGATCGTTGAAACCTACAAAGGTCAAATGCTTCATGTGTGGGCCTGACTATAGAATCGTCTTTCCCCCAAAAGGCATCATTTGTTTGTTTTTTATTATTGAGGTTAGAAATATAGAAATAATATTATTATATATAAGTCTAAAATATGTCCAAGAAACACCTACCTTTCCTTTGGCAAATAATAAAAAAAGAAACTCTGGAATAAGTATTATAACTTTTATAAATTGTGACTTGACCGCTCCATGCCTCAGTTTCCCTATCTATAAAATGGAGACAATAATAGCATCACAGTTTTATTGTAAGGTAAAAAGTGAAATGATAGATTTCATGTATTTAGCATGGTGCCAAACATGAGCATTCATCAAACACAAGCATTTATGTTACATCTATTATCATTTCTATTATTATATTCAGTTAAGAAAACTTAAATTATGATACTCTTAATATTTATATTATTGCACCAAGTTAGACCAATCAACCCTATTTTTTAAAACCTGTCCAGAAGTAACTTTATTAGACATTTCTGTTTAGCAAGGATTAGTTAGTTACTTGGAAATTTATTTTATGTAAATAGGTCTTACATATAAAGACTATACTTTTTTTTTGGTGACTTTAGAAATTTAGGGGTAATAATTTTCAAAGAAAAAAAAAAAGCATTCATTATTAAAGAGCACTCTAGAGGAGGATTAATTATACTAATAGCCAGCTCAAGTTGTATACACACTACACATTACAGCCAATTCAGATATATGAGTATTTCCCCATAGTCCTTTTGGCATCAAAACATCCAGATATTAAAAGAGAGAGATAAATAAAATAACCAATCCTCTAGGTGCTTTTTTTCATTTTCAGTTATTTTTTTCAATTTCTATTATCAGAATTCAAACAAGTGAAAACCTGTGATCAATATCAGTGAACCATGTTTCAAAAAAAAAGAATAGAAGCCATTAGTTCAAATGGCTGAATGATAGGGCTTCCAATTTAAAAAAAAAAAAAAAAACAAGTCTTCTATGTTATTTCAATAAACTCGAAGTTTGTTCACATTTCTTGTAAAGTGTGTTTGTCCCTTTCAGCTTCAGTGAACTCGTTGAACGGACACAGGAAATGGGAATGTATTTTACTGCAACCCCTCCTTTTATCTGTAAAGATTATTAGGTAGATGTTTTTGAAATGCCTAATACTCCTGTCAAAAAACAAGCAGCATAATATAAATCTGAGAGCAGGATACTCAAAGCTGCTTCTGATGTCTTTCTGTCTATTAGTCAGGAATACATGACAATTTCAGGTCAATGATTATTCTATCTCCAAAAGGCACAGGACCTAAGGCTCAAGATCATTTTTTTTTTATGTTTTGGTCCATTTGAATTACACAAGCAAAACCAATGATATAAATGAGGCCTTACATGACTTGACATCCACACGCCTAATCTAGCATAACCTTGACATTGATGATCCAGCCAGATGCATCAAAAAGTCCCTCCAATGCCCATGTCAGTGTCAGATTATATAGAAGCTCCCTGTTTGGCATTCCCACTTGTGTGTTTTGCAGTCCTGGCATGTCACCTAACTGGCTGGTGCTTCCTAATAGGCCCTGCACCAGTTCTGATTGATGCGTGAGTGTGCAAACATTACTGGCATCACGAGCCAGATGGCCCACACACCAAGCATAGCAGCCAGACAAAACACAGGCAGATTCAGAGCACTGTTGGAGAATTACATTTTTGGTGTTTCCTCCCCACACGAAAGTATGCATAGTCCTATTTACTTGATTTCATTCCATATTAACCCACAACAATGTCTCTCTCTGTCATTTCGTGCCACACTGTAATTAAAGGAGAACATTCTTTTCTCCTTTTCATTTGCCATGAAATGACAGCCTTTACATCAACCTGATTCTACTCTATTTGTGGAGGCTGTCATGTACTCCCTAAAGCAACGAATGACAAAAACTTCTTCACTGTTTCTCTGAGATAAAGAGTCATTTATTTCTTTCATCACACTTAACTGAATTCTTTTTAATAAATATTTTTAATTTTCAAATTATAGTTGGCATACAATATTATATTATTTTCAAGTGTACAACAGAATGATTAGACATCTATATATCTCATGAAATGATCACCCCAATAACTTTAGTACCCATCTGACACCATACATAGTTATTACAATATTACTGATTATATTCCTTATGCTATCCTTTGTATCTCCATGACTATTTGTAACTATCATTTTGCACTTCTTAATCCCTTCCCCCTTTTTCACCGACCCCCCCCCCAACCCCCATCAGATATGGTAACTCTTAAACTTTCCTTTGTATCTATGAGTTTCTTTTTTGTTGCTGCTTATTTTGTTTTTTAGATTCCACATGTAAGTAAAATCATATGGCATATATCTTTCTCTAAATGACTTACTGAACTCAGCACAATACCCTCTAAGTCCGTCATGAAATATCTTTTTCCATTCCTTTAATTTTTCTGTCTGTGTGTGTCTTTTAATCTGAATTGAGTCTCTTGTAGGCAGCATATGTAAGAGTCTTGTTTTCTTATCCATTCGGCCACTCTATCTTTTGGTTGGAGCACTGAATTCTTTTTCATTTGAAGTACTTGTTGATAGATAGGTAGTTATTGTCATTCTTTATTCATAGTTTTGATACAGATTTTTTTCTTCTTCTTTTTAAAAAAAGTCCCTGCAATATTTCTTGTAACACTGGCTTGGCAGTGATAAACTCCTTTAACTTTTACAAGTCTGGGAAGCTCCTTATCTGTCTTTTGATTCTAAATGATAACTTTTCTAGGTAGAGTAACCTCGTTGTAAGTCCTGGCTTTTCATCACTTTGAAAATTTTCTGCCAAGCCCTTCTGGCCTGCAAACTTTCTGTTGAGAAATCGGCTGACAGTCTTATCGGAGCTCCCTTGTAGGTAACTAACTGCTTTTCTCTTGCTGCTTTAAAGAGTCTGTCTTTAACCCTTGACATTTTAATGGTGATATGTCTTGCTGTGGGCCTCTTTGGGTCCATCTTGTTCGGGACTCTCTGGGCTTCCTGGGCTTGTATGTCTATTTCCTTCACCAGGTTAGGGAAGTTTTCCATCATTATTTCTTTAAATAGGTTTTCAAATCCTTGCTCTCTCTCTTCTCCTTTACGATGTGAATGTTGTGCTTGATGTCCCAGAGGCCCCTTAAACTATCCTTGTTTTTTTTTTTTTTTTTGATTCTTTTTTCTTGTTGCTGTTCTAATTGGTGTTTTCTGTTACCTTATCTTCTAAATCACTGATCCGACCCTTCACTTCATCCAACCTGTTGAATCCCTCTAATGCACTCTTTGTCTCAGATTTTTATTCTTCATTTCTGAGTGCTTCCTATATTTTCCATCTCCATTTTTTTGTTTTCTATCTCTTTGTTAAAGTTCTCAGTGAGTTCATTAACTCTTCCCCTAAGTTCACTGAGCATCTTTATAACCATTGTTTTGAATTATGCATCTGGTAGATTGCTTGTCTCTACTTTGTTTTGATTTTTATCTAGAACTTTGTTTTGTTCTTTTATGTGAGACATGTTTCTTTGTCTCCCCATTTTGGCTGCCTTTCCTGTGTCTGTTCTATATATTAGGTAGGGCTCCTAAGTTTCCCAGTCTTTGTAGACTAGCTTTATGTAGTAGGTGTCCTGTGGGGCCCAGTGGCCCAGTCTTCCCTGGTCACCTGAGTGAGGTGTTGAAGGTGTGTTCCTTGTGTGAGTCGTATGTGCCCTTCTGATGTAGTTTAGCCTTGGTTGCTGTTTGCACTTCTATGGGAGGGACTGACCCTTGGGCTGGTTGTGAGGACTAGCCAGTGAGGGGCTGATCCTATTGAGCAGGATTTACTTGAGCAGGGCTCTGGTACCCACCCAGTCTTGCTCTTTGGGTGTGTCTTCATCAGATGCAGGCTTGGGTGGTGCTCCAGCTCTATTGCCGGGGGAAGCAAGCTACTGGGTATGCCAGCTCAAGGGCCTCCTGGAAGGGGCCGGTTGTAGGCCAAGTTCAGCTGCAGCCTGTGCACTTTCTGGGGCTACCTGGTAAGAGTCTCCAAGCAATCCACAGATAGCTGCCACCTGCACTGGGCTTACAAGTGCCTCGAGAGGCCAAGCCAGAAACCGAGGCCGGCTGCCGCTAGTGCCCAGCTTGGAGCTGCTCAGCAAGAGGTGTGGGGCATGCCAAGGCCAGATGCTACTTCTTTGGGTTTTGTGAGCCTTTGAGAAATTTTAAGAAAGTTTGCAGCATGAGCTGAGACAGGCCATTTGTGTGGAATAAACCATCAGAAGCAGCTTGGGTGGGCCCGCAAGTTGGGGGAGGTGGAGTCTCAGGGAGTCACCTGGTCAGAGCAACCTGTGTTATCTAGATTGATGGAGACTCAGGTATGGCGGCCACCTGCAGCCATAGTCTGGGAAGTGGGATGGCTCAACCAAGGAACAATGACTTCTGCCAGCACATCTGTCCATGAGAAAGCCACCCCTCCAGCCCTCGCCATGAAGCCTGACAATTCATTATCTCCTCATATATCCCTGGCACCCCTGGAGCAGCTGCCTCAGAGCTGGAGCTCAGAGGGAGTGAGTCCATCAGTGGTAAGTCCACGTGCGGGCCCTAAAGAGGAATGCTTGCCACTCCCACAGCCCCCTGTCTCACTCAGCTACAATCTCTGATCGCTTTCACAGCCGGAGGTTGTGGGGACTTCTCTTCTCAGCACTGGCACCCAGGGCTGGGGAGCCCAGTGTGGGTCTGGGACCCCTCTCTCTTCAGGTTGGAGAGGGGGCTCTGCTGCCAAGATAACACTCCTGATTCTCTACTGCCACACACACTTGTGGGACTGGCCATTTCGTTTCTCCACCCCTCCTACCAGCCTCTTCTTCTTACGTTTGTCCCCAGTTGCAGGATTTCTATTCAGCCAGAGCTCAGGTGACTCCCTGTTATGGTTGCTCTATAGTCTCTTTATAATTTTGATACGATTGTGAGAGGAGGCATGCAGAGCATCTAGCTTCTACACCATCTTGGCTGGTCTCCTAGAATGGATTCTTAAAATCATAAGCCATATTGTGTAGGAAGGAGTGCCCAGAAGAGAGTATATTCTGCCCAACCTGCATGAATAGTTCCCACATATATCAGCCGCAGCTGAAAAATAATTTATCCACAAAACACCTCAAAATCACACATTGTTCTTCAAAACAAAAATTTAAAGCCAGTTAAAACTTGTATCCTTATACATATGAAACATCATGTATAGGTATGCTTATGCGTGTGAATGTGGAATCACATTGACTAGAGACTGTTTTGGTAAGAAAAATGCACAAATAGGAATACCAATGCTTCTCAGTATTAATTACTTATGAGTTAAAAGTATTACAGCAGCCATCAAAATTCTTTCTTGAATCTGAGTCAGCCATGCATGTTTCTGACTTTATTCACTAAAATGATCTGCCTTCTAGAAATCACTAAAATAGTACCTTCAAAAGCACCAGTTCAAGATCTGGCAATATAAAGAAAGTTTGGAGACCTTTTCAAAGAAACCTGGGGAATTTCTTTACCCCATTTATGTACTAACTTGTAAAAAATGAAACAAAACAGTATGTTTGACAAAGTAGTAAGCTTACTTCCTGAATTTAAAACAAATAGCTTCAAATCTGATCCATTCTGAGGACATCACTCACTCCAGGCTGTCAGGTCAGCCACATTGCTCATGGGTTCAACGTGGGATAAGCTAATTCTAGAATCACTTTATAGTTTGGATACTTTCAGCATGAGATATTGATGTCCTTGTAGAGGCTAGAATGCATGACATATAAAAAGAAGGCTCATGTTTTACTGAAGTGTGCATGCCACACAAATTGTCTAATGTGACTGTGGATGTTTAAGAATTTTAATTACTTCTGTGAAAGGAAGCAAATGTTCATATATTGTATTTCTTCTTGACCGATAGTTTTGGTTTGCTTAGAAACCAAAAACTACCTTTTTGAAATAAAATAAGTGTTCCAACAGCAATAAATTTCACAATAAACTATGTCTAAACTGATCACCTAAAATTACAAAAGAAAAAGGGATGGTCATTAAAGGTAAAAAACAATCTGCATGAAAAAATGCATAAGGGTATCATAAAATGTAGATAAATCAAACTGTTATATTTTAGGAAACTTCAATGCAAATTCTGCTATAATTTGAGAAGAAAATAATGAAGAGAAATAAAAAAGAGTAAAGTGGAGCCAAATGTGCCATCGCATAAAACAACATATACCACGGTAGAATACTATAAAGTTTTATTTCTACAGCTTTAAAAGAAGCTAAAAACTCACTGTGACACTCTAGCTCATGAGTAATGTGGTCATTTCAAACTTATAGCAATAAAAACGTTACAGCACCCCAGCTCAGAACATATGTCACACAGAGAAAAAAATAAAAATAAAAATGAAATGTGACAGAACACTGCAAAATTCCTCTCATCTGACACCACTATTCTGTTTTGGTCTAGGAATCAGCAGCCACTTTCTTTTTTGCAATTTCAATCTCAAAATCATGTAGCGACTTGAAGGGCCACTATGATTAACATCAAAGTAAAGGGCGAAAATGAATTGTTTTGACCATGATGGTGCTAACTACATGTACTTCAGAAAATGTCACAATCATTGTGAATTAAAAAAAAAGACATAATTTCTGCAACTAAATACTAATCTGTTTGACCTTCACACAAAAAGAATGAAGATAAAGCATTTTCTTTTATAAATTATTTTTATAGAATATATTAATTTTAAGGAAAATGGCATATCTTTACAATGAAAGCTCAATTTTTTTTCAAATAATGTAATATATAATATATTTTAAACAAATACATTATTTTATTACCACAGAATTCTTGATATTAGTTCTGGGAGGTCATAATTTTCTACTAAGATTTTTGCCTGTAGATGAAAAGTACTTTATGTAAATAGTGCCTGCTTAGAATTCAGTTTAGTAGTATTAATTAGTTGTATTTTGCTACTTGGACAACTTGAACAACTTCGGTACTGTTCTAATCCTCACTCCATTTTCTTAGCTGTAGGTCCAGAATATAATTAACCTTAATAGTTGTCTAATCGTTAACTATTCTATTTCATAGTCTAGAGCTTTCATACTACTGTATGAAGATAATAAAAGCTGTCATTCATTAATAGATATTTGTTTTTATATTAACTGGGTAATTGCAATGCTACTGCACACGGTAATCTAACTCTTTGATTGATGAGCATGTTGCCATACATGGAATCATCATAATGCCAAATGAAAAGCACTGATATTATAGTTTATTTCCAAGTGTTGACTAAATTGTGTGGAGATTTTTCTTTACCTATAGGACAGACTTAAGAGATTTTGAAGTAGTTGTTTTCCTTTCAGTCAAACATTTAAGGGATTATAAATGTCTTCTTATAGACCATGCTCATATGCCTAGCTATTGTGTACAAATTCTGGAAAAAAAATTTTTTCTTCTGAAATAAAGATAGAAGAAAAATAACTTAAAAATTCTAAGGAAGACATCCTTACCAATAGAATGCAGTTTAATTCATCAGTCATTGATGAATTCATATTTTAGATTAATTCAGAAATGACTTCATCATTTTCCCTAAATCCATTTCCCTTCCAAAGAGGAGTTAGCTGTCACCTGAAAATGTCAATCCAAAATAATGAGGGTATATTACAAAAAGTTCTTAAGTAGTTTGTTTTGAAATTTTCAGATACTATACCATCATTATAAACCTTGTTACTTTTAGAAGGTTATCCCCCAAAACATTCATTTCACATGAGGTCATTTCTAATTACAACCACCTGAACTGTGATCAAATCATATTGCTCAGATCCCTGTTCAGTACTAAATATATACCTGTCACCTAGAGAGTTTAGTGCTACTCATACCTAGAGAAAAGATACTCAGGCAGCCCCAGTTTGAAACAGTGTCTAAAAAGTGTTCATATAAGATTTGCATCTAACAGAGAACCTTCATGTCTTTGTTCCTAGCACCCACAATAGTAATGGTAATAGAAGGGCAACGAGAATATAGGTACATTGTGATTCTTAACCCAAGCTTCATTCTAGAAGAGGTGAGAATAGAGCATCTTGTATCTTATGTGGCATCCCTAATATAAGACCATTTTAGAGACAATGTACCACAATAATATTATTCTTCATTTGTTAAATTGAATTTCATCTAATTATAATCATAATTAGAACAATTAAAGGAGCACACATATAGTACTTTTTTGTATTTTTTTCTCTTTTCAAAAATTTATGTTATCTAAAATTTGGTTTCTTTACAAATTGTGCCTATGACACTGCAATTTTTGCCAAATATTTCATTTAGAGCCCTTTTATTTAGAAAAAAATCAAAGATCTCTATTACATTCAAAAGTGGACTAATTTTCTCTATACATTGAGGTGAAAGTTGATATTTTAGAACATAATCAATATATGCTAAATAATTGCAAATCTTGTTTAATGACTAAGTTTGCAATGTTAAAAAGAGCTCCATAGAATTTTGTATAATGATTTAAATGTTCTATACTGCACTGCCCAATAAGATGGCCACCGTGAACACATGGCTAGTGCAATAGACAAACCACATATTCTTTTTCACTCATTTAAATTTTCCTAAGTGTCTACTGGCCACAGAATTGAACTGCACAAGTTTAGGTATTATTTAATAAATGTATACTTTATCTGCACATATGTTATGCATACATGTACTGTTATATGTATACAAACATACATATAAATGAATGTAATCTATTGCTATCTAAAAACCAAAATCAAAACTTTCTTTGACTCAAATATAGCTAGCATATTGGTTCATTTCAGCACATGTGAGGAATTCAGAAATCTATTAAGATAATTTTGACCAAAAAAAATCTTCATACCAAATGCAATTACTTAGCCATTTCTGCAAAACCAGAGATTTTGTTTATATCAAAATTGACTGGAAATACACTTAATCCTCTGCTTTAATTTGCCATTTCACAGCTTGCAATTGCTTATTGGGAGTGCTTTTAACTTTTTCCTTCTTGGAAATTTTGCAAGACTATTATGCCAGTGTATGATTTTCATTTTGTCATTTCTTTGATACTCAAATTTATTTATTTTTCTGTTAAATATATTTATTTACATTAAAGAAAAATCCATTCTCGATCATTTAGGGGAAACAATCACAGGTTTTAAAATGATTTCATTTAGTAAAGTACTTTTTTTCAATAGTAAC
Source organism: Eonycteris spelaea (assembly GCA_003508835.1). Classification (NCBI taxonomy): domain Eukaryota; kingdom Metazoa; phylum Chordata; class Mammalia; order Chiroptera; family Pteropodidae; genus Eonycteris; species Eonycteris spelaea. The sequence continues at coordinate 2,460,489 of PUFA01000228.1, forward strand.
ATCTATTTGATGTAAATGAGTGATCTGACAGGCAACTGATTTATTTAAGCATTTCTAATCTAAGCAACAATAATACCAATCATTTGGTCAAAGTGTATATAGTTTCATTTATGCAAGACGAATAAGTTCTAGAGATCTAGTGTATAGCATTGTGTATGCAGTTAACAATACTGTATTGTATACTTAAAAATGTGTTATAAGGGTAGATTTTACGTTAAACATTATCATTAAAAGAAGAGGGAGAAAGGAAAATTGTAGAGGTGATGGTTAAATTATAATTGTGTATGGTGACAGCATATATTAAATACATACAGCTTCTTTTGCATGTTATCATACCTAAATTAATTTAAAAAAAAATTTTTTTAAAAATCTGAACAGTGGGAAGTAAGACACCATACAAACATGGTAATAAAAGGAGCACTGGCATATCTTCCTCATGTATCTGAAAATGATGGGTGACTCAGATTTGTTTGCACAAAAGAAGGCTACATGTCTAATTTAAATCATTTTGATTATGTAACAGACTTTCCCCTGGTCATTTCTAAAGCTAAGATGCATGATTTCATTAAGAACAAAACATTCTGACTCTGATACCTCTAAAAATTGTGCTTTTTCCAAGTTTTCTGAGGTGAGAATTCTTGAGTGACAATCTAAGAAAGTAAAATGTGCACTGAAATTTAGTATGTCTTTTTCTTTTTAATTTTCTTTCCTTAAAAACTGTCCATATTTTACATTGCATTTCAGTAAATAAAAAATACGCTGGGTTTTACCGAGATCAATTTGTTTTACTTTGGTACTGGACCCCGTGCATTTTAGTTAGAGATTGCTCCTATGGCAATGTTCCCATTTCATCTGCAAATATTCTGATTTATATCTAACAGTGGGAAAAATGAGAAAATTTACAAACCTTGGACTAAAACAATTATTAAACCAAGAGGAGAGAGCACCAGTTTCCAAGTTAAGACACTTAAATTTAGGACCTGACGTTGTAAGTAGTTTGGGCAAATCATCTAAAGAGATCTTTCAAGCTATAGGTAAAGACATTAGTGGGTTGTGAAATCCATTTATATGTCATGCCAGCTATTAATTTAAAAAAATCAAATAGAATAGAATAAAAATTGCTAGGGTGTGGATACATGATAAAGGCAATGAAACTTTTTCAGGTGTGTATGTGTGGTGAGGAATGGGGGGAGACGCGTAGACCAGATAGATCATCGAGAGTTCTCCCTTTTTCTCTTAAATAGGGTGGTGGACAGCAAATAGAAAAAAAGGTGAAAGTGCCTGACTTAGAGAAACAATGATCATTTAATAATCTAGACTCTGCAGCCCTTTTGAAAGCTTTACAAAGTATCCAATTTTTGTCGCAGTTCAACTTTACACAAGTTTTTTATTCTCTGCTTTGTTTTTCTCATATGTAAAATAAGAATATTAACAGTGTCTATCTCAAATGTTGCTTTAAGAATTGAATGAGATAAACTGTGTAAATCCATTATAACAGTGCCTAACACTTAATAGGTGATAGTTCTTAGAATTATATGTCTATCCTATGATCCTTGAGTTACTTTGGTTTTTAGGCTCAATATTGAGCCTACATGTGAATAGTATTTTTTTTTAAATAATGTGAATAGTTCTTTTTCTTCATTTTTAACTCAAATTATATGGAAAGCACTGTGTTTTTCAAAAATGTACATATGAACTTTATCTAGAATTGCTAGTCATGGGACTTTGCTAACAGGCACATTTTTCATGGAACAAACAATTTTGGGCAGCAAGCCCTCATTGTTCATTTTTCTAATACGAATTCCTCTGTTCTGGAAATGTCACTGACTGTCAGAATTTGGCTCTGCCCTGCTTCTATCATGTCTGTCGCCTTATTCATTAGAAACAAGATGGGTGTTTTGGGTATTGGGATGCAAGGAGGTCATGTCTTATGATTTTTTAAAAAATATAGTACTCAAAATCTTTGTGGGGACTAGCCTTTCTATTGTTGCCAATGAATGCTGAGACCCCTATACCCTAAGGCAGGCCAAGTGAAATAAGATGTATTCACAAAAACTTGGACAATAGGTGCAATAGAATTGCCTGTGGTTAGGTAATAGCTTCAACTTCATAAACCATCCAACCCTTGAAAAATATTAGGTACCATATAATAAACTCTTGAAAGAGCTTTAGCACACTCAGAAGAATGTTTTAAAATTTAAGGCTAATTACTACTACCAAATCAACACAATTTCGAGTGTAGCTCAATGTGGCCTTTGGTTTGGTAAATTGCTAATTATGGCTATCTTTGTTAGATTTAAATTGAATTAGATTAAACTGTGACCCAATGATTTTTCTGGCTTTTTTATGTGGTCAATGAAAATAGTTATATTTAATGGTGGTACAGCTGAGATAGAAATGTTAAATGTGAGAGTCAATTGCAAGGTCATTATTATTTTTTTTTTCGAAGTAATGAAAACATAGTACTTCATCCACTGTAAAATTACAGGCTAATGACTCAGTTCTACAGAGTGGCTCTCAAACCTTGTTCAATGTATCCACACTGATTTAAGCAATGATAAAGTATCATTTCAAAGATTAAATAATGACAAGGGGTGTAAATCACATTTTAAGTGGAGCCACAAGTATAAGGTTTTAAAGCTCTCAGTAAAAATTTTTGGATAAAATGAGAAAAAATGTTCAAAGTGAAAGTAATTATTTACAATTGTAAAAGAATAAAGTATTTGTGATTCTCATTTTGTTAAAAAAAGTAGTTCAATAAACGTTTTAGCAACTTGTGAAAGTTTTAATACTGTTTTCTAAGGCACCAAACTCCATTTTTTAAAGTATCATGAATAAGAATATCAAAATAGTTTAGATTGCCCAACCACCTTACTTACTGAATGTTTATTCAAAAATGGAAAGGTGAAAAATTACCTGATGAGTCTGATTAGCATGAACAAATAGTTTTTGTAAAAGTTTTTCTTAAATAAACCTGATTTGAACCAACCATGTTCAGGTTTTAATTACTTTAAGGTTATCTGAACTACCTACTTCACAACACCCCAGTTGATTTTTCATAAAAATAGTTACATATGTCAACAAAGTGCTAAAATTGAGAGAGCATCTAAAAAAAAGTACGTAACCCTTTCAAAATAAATGTTATAAAGATTTTATTCTAAAGTAGTTACTTTATAAATTATTTTCAATGAAATTATTTGAATATTTAAATGAAAACAAATTTAAGCTATCTTCTTTGTCTCTTTTCAGCTTTTTGGGGGGTTTAATTGACAAAATTATAAGATATTTAAAGTATACATTATGATGACTTGATATACATGTAAATTGTGTTCTTTCTCTCTTTTTATAAAGTAAATCTATTGAGAAAAAAGGACCGATTTCTAAAGAATTCACATTTAATAGGGAAATGAGAATTCTTTATTTAGCATTTGTGAATAATAGTCAGAAAGTCTCATCCTAAAATTACAATTGTCATTACTAAATTAGTTATATGAAGCAGAAACATGAATTATTTAAGAGCAAAAATATAGTTTAGATGTTTCTGCTTACTTAATTTGTGTTTTCTCTTTTTCTACTCTCTAATGGTATGGTTTGAGGATAATCAAATAAAAATGTTCTTAATGTTATAATATTATAAATATTTTATATAATTATTTATAGCTTTCAATATTATAAGATTACTACATCTAGTTATGAGCATATGTTTTAAAATTTTCTAGCCTAAGTAGAAACATTTAGCTTTCACTTAATATAGTTAATTATATATATGTATGTATACATATATGAATTCATTTAAATGAATATATTCTTACTGTTTTATTATCTAAGTATTTTTATTAATTTATTGGGATGCTTAGAAAAATTATAATGCTTTTTGTAACTTTTTAAAATAATCCTTGATTTCTCATATTATTCACTCCAAATTTCCTCCAATTGAAAGGGACTGTATGCAACATGTTTTCCAGTAATTAGTGAAAAGAATTTTTTATATGCATTACTCTATCCTAACACCAATATTTCTTGAGTACCTTTGATTTGTTAGGTTCACACAGCTAGTGATACAAAATAGCGTGCAGAGTCCCTACCCAAACTTCAGTCTATTGGCTAATAATTGGAAGCTGAGTATACTCTTCCAGTGATTGTTCTACATGCTCTCATAGTTTGAAGAGCGAACCATGAAAGTAGAAATAGCTAGAAATTCAGTGTTCTTATACTGTTCTGAGGATGCAGTTTCACAAAATAAAAATCGCTATCTCTGTTAAAAACCTAGTCAATTTTAGAGAAGATATGCTGGTAGTAATAATGTCCATTTCTATGTGCCCAAAGTTTCATGTCCATATATAGGGAATGAATAAAACAAAAGTGAGGTTTTAAATTTCCAATTCCTCTTTGTAATTTCATTGAAAGTTACATGTTATTTTTTTCCATGTATTTAATTTCTTGGGCTAGTCCTACGTAATGCTAAAACAATTGTTAAATACCAATCATGTAACAAATTCAATATGAGTTTATAAGCGAAACTACTAGGATTAGTAATGTATTTTGTGTTTCTGTGTTTGTTTTTGTTTTTACTTACTACTTTGGGGTACTGAGATAGGTTTAACAGAGTAGTTTCATATTTTTTTCTTCAATTTACAATTCTTAACATGCATTAGTCAATGCTGCTCATTACATACACTTTGAACTTGCCTTCAAAAACAGTACATTCTATTCTAGTCTATGTAATTGTTATCAATTGTATGTAATTATTTCACATAAATTAAGATTTTAGACATTATACTGATATTTAATGCTTAGGTTGTCTAACTAATAGTTTTTTGAAGATTCCTCTTTAGCTAGACTTTCTAGTCTCCTTCGTAGTTAGGTTGAACCATGTAACTGGGTTTGGCCCATAGGATGTTGGTGGAAGTAATCAAAGTCCCTTTCTGACCTGGTCAGGATATTTCAATATCCCTCAATCGCTATGCTGACCATCATGTTAGTCACTGGCCACATGTGGCTATTGTGCATTTGAAATGTGGCTATTCCAAACTGAGATGTTCTATAAGTGTAAAATACACACTGGATTTAAAAAAGATAATACAAAAATATTACAAAATATCTCTAATAATGAATATATTGTTATGCATTGAAGAGATTATTTTAGATATTTTGGATTAAATAAATTATTAAAACAATTCCATTTCTTTCTTTGTTACTTTTTAAATGTGACTGCAAGAAAATTTTAAATTATGTAAGTGGTTTGCATTAGATTTTTATCAGATGATGTTGTCAAACTTCTTAGGGTTCCATATCTTTCTACTTCAATATATCCACCATTCATTCTCTCATTCAGTAATTACACAACAATAATTGTGAATCTACTTCTGGCCAGGTATTCTTCTAATAATCCCTTACTGATAAAATAAACTACAGGGTCATGTGATTCCATGATAAAAACAAGGAGGATGTTCCCTGATATAGGAAGTAAATTTTATGACATAATTTTTTTGCATGTGTAAAGAAAAATCCCTGCCAGGACAAGCGTGAGGACTGACTATAATGTGACATTCTGAATGGTGTTTTAAAAACCAAGTTGCTGGGTCCTGTCTATTAGGAAAAATGAGTACCGAGAGTTATGAAATGTTAAAAGACTCCTATGTCTCATTCCTTGGACTTAAAGGCTGTGGCATTTTGACAATGCCTACGAATTACTCAGAACTTCTGTAACTATATTGATAGTTCTGAAAAAGAGATAGCTTTAGAAACAATTTAAGGTTGACTTATATGAACTTATTGTTGCAAAATATATGCTTTTTTCAGTGTTTTGCAAATATTGAAGATTACTTATAAACCACCCATTATTATTCGAGTTCTCAGAGCTATTTTTTCTTTTGTAGAGTAAATGCAGATGGCTCCTTTGCAACTTCCTCCAATGTGTTTTACTCTGTCAGAGATTCTTTATTGTGTTCAACCAAATTTTTCCTACATAACACTAATTCTACATGTATGTAAAACTTAATTTAAAAATCCAGTTAATTAAAAATGAACTTAAAAGTGTTCAAATAATGAATATGAGGAAAGCACCACTTAGTTTATTTTCTAATTTGGCTAAACATTCCCTTTCTTCTGACTTTTCTCACAGGACTTTTTTCCTGATGTTTAAATCATTGTTCTCCTTTTTACCTTACTTCATCTACAAGAGTTTCCTTGACACTGGAGGGGTTCAAAATGAGCCACCCCAAGATGTGCCTCTATGGTAAGCAGATTATTTTGAACTAAAGCCAACCAAGACCTTGGGGTTCAAGAGAAACTTCTGCCCCTACCCCTTAATTATTGAGAAGAATTTGAATTAGGGGTATTGCCCATAATAAGAGACTATCAGAGATAACCTTTTTTTGACATGGCAATCTTCTAATTATGGAACACTTGCTTTTCTTATGATCCTGCAATACCTTTCCTTCTTTCTGAAGCCCCAAGGTGTTCCTTAGCTCAGAATGTTATATGTACCTCATTTTCCCTTTGTGTTTTAGAAGCTCTCATATATGTGGGGTCTCTGACTCTCTCATGTATGCAGGGTTCCCATATATACATATGTATTAAATTTGCTCATTTTCTGTTCTTAATCTGTCTCATGTCGATTTAATTATTAGACCAGCTGAAAAGAACCTTGAGGGTAGGAGAAAGTTTTCTTCAGTTTTTAATTTCTCTTTTTAATCTTTATTCTTAGTATCTTCTTAAAAACAGATGTAGCAACATTATTCTTTAATACTTAGATTTACTATAAAATGTTTCCCGAAAAAAATTGTGACAGAACAAAAATAACATTTCTGTTGATGGACTCCAAAGTTTTCCTAATCATTAAAAAATATATATCACCTACACTTTCATCTTTTGGTTCTCTTTATACTCAATAAGTAAAATACTTTACAAATGACATGGCAGAGTTGATACTAGTACCTAGACATATACCTCTCTAATCTACTTTTTTTCTCTATACGGAAGGTAAAAGTATAGTAAGCAAATTACCAGTTCAACACAGTTGGACCATAATATTGCTGTGTGAATTTTTCTCAAAAACATATGGGGAAAAAAAAATCTCATAAACTTCTGCCACCAGAAATTCTGAAAATGAACAACATAAGAAAATATATATCTTCATTAACCAAAGGAACAAATAGCAAATATTGTTATTCATACAGAATAAAATCTGATTTTATATATTTAGAAGGGTGGAAGAAAGCTAGCACTTGTTTTGTAAGTTAGCACAGTTTTATTATTATTATTATTAACTTGTGACTGCTGATTAGCTAACCTATAACTAAGATGAAATAGAAAATACACTAAATGTAATACTCATATAATGTAATCATTTAGGATCTTAGGTTATCAGGCAATATTCTTAATGATCTTTAATTTGTTTAAGTTTTTAAATCCAAACTAGTGGTTTATGACTTAGATGACAGGTTTGTTTCTCAAAATGTCTTAAAATACAGGCTTGAATAAATTCCGATGTCTAAAACCATAATACTCTACTTACATAGATCATTTAGAGTATTATCAGAAGCAATTTTCACTTTTCATTGCTTCTTTCAGAACATATGTACATACTACACAGTGAGTCATACCTAAACATCAAAGGGATATTGCTGACATTCCAAAATTATACTCGTCTTCAAAGTCCATTATTATTATAAAATTGGTCATATAAAACATTCTGTTTTGCATTCATTTTTTAGAAAGTAGAGGCTAAGTCAATCTTACTTGAAAACTGGCATACTGAAATCAAACACTACCATTTTTTGTGGTGATAAACAATGCTCTAGATTCCTGAAGAGACCATGAGAGAAATTCTAAGCCAACATTTATTGCTATCAAGTATATATTTCTCCTTTATATTAGGAAAATATATTAATATGAATGAATATTTTAGTATGAATATTTAGTATGACTAATTAGTATGAAGATTTTTTAAAAAAATTATCAGAATCCTGTCTATAAACAAAAGAAAAAAAAACTTTTGAAAAGGCATAAAACTATAAAGAGATGTTAGCAATCAAAAGGTTAGCAAATTTGGGGAAGCACTTCCTTGCTTCATGGCAGAATCAGAGATCTCAGGTTCACTCACTACATTATCTGCGCCAGATCAAGAATCAAATGTTTCTCTACTTAGCTGTGATTCTCTTTAATGTGTAGTGATATTTAACAATGAACATTTGAGTGCTAGTGTAATATTGTGACTTATAATCAAAAATATATATTTGGTCTTCCTCTGGTTTCCAGCACACAGCTCCAAAAACCCCTGAAATTTTCAGTGATAAGAGCCATAAAGGAGTCTTTTGTTATGTTAATAAGGTGACTTTTGGAAAGCCCTTAGGTAACTTCCAGGTGGGGACTGGTTGCCACGGGAACCAGCCAAGAATAGAAGGGTGGAACTTTCAATCCTACCGCAGACCTTGGTGGGGGTGGGGAGGTGCGTTAAGTGGCTGGAGATAAAGAGTTCAAATCACTGATATCTAATGAGTTAACCAACCATGCCAATGTAATGAAGACTCCATAGAAAAACAAAAGGTAGGGGTTTGGAGAGCTTCTTGTCAGGTGAATACGTGAAGGTTTGGGGAGAGTAGTGTGCCTTTTCCTCACCCTTTCTCCACACCTTGACCTACCCACCTCTTCCATCTGGCTGTTCCTGACTTAATGTCTTTTAATAATAAACTGGTGATCTAGTAAGTAAAATATTTCTGAGTTCTGTGAGCTGCTCTATAAATTAATAGAACCTGAGGAGGAGGTCCTGGACTTGGCAACTGGCCTCTGGGGGTGGGGTTATATAGTCTTCTAGGACTGAGTACTTAAACTGTGAGATCTGATACTATCTGTGAGTAAGTAATGTCAGGATTGAGTTGAATTCTAGGAGTATCCAAGAGAGTTGCTTGTTGCTGTGGGAAACACTCCCCACCTCCACCCCACCCCACTCCCACTCTGCTGGCCTTCCCAGTTGATAAGAAGTATATTTCTAGGAAACCCATTTTAATAAACTGTTAGTTTTTATTGAAATTTTCAATTCAAATGTAACATTACAGAGTTTTTTTAACCCCCATATTTTAAATTATGATTTTTATATGTTTTATCTCCTATCCCTTAATTGATATTTATTTTCATTTTTTTGATTATTTTTGCTTGTTTATTTTACTATATAAACTTTAGGACCAACTCATCTAACTCCAGAAGAAAATGTTACTTATATATGAATATTATTTAATTTATACATTAACTTAAAAACAATACTTTTATGATATTAAGTCATGCTCTTCAGGGACCAGGTAGGTTTTTCCCTTTAATTTTCTTTTGCATCTCTCAGGAGATTTTTAAATGTAGGTTTTGAAAATTTCTTGTTAAATTTGCCATTTGTTTTGAGGTGGTAAATGGTTACATCTGATCAATACTATCTTCTAACTCATTATCATTTATAAACATGAAGTCCATTGATTTTGCATGTTAGTTTACATTCTGCTAATTTGCTAAATTATTTTGCTGCTTGTATTGGTTTTTGTGTTTGTTGATGTTATTGTTTCTTTGTTTTTTTAGGAAAACAATCATATCTGAAAATTGGGATATTGTTACCTCTTCTTTCAACTGTTTTGCCTTGAGTAGGTTTATCTTGTCTAGTTGCGATGGCTAATACTTCCAACACAGTGTTAAGTGGTACTGAACATAGACAGAACATTCTTACACTTTTCCTGTCTTTAGCCAGAATGTATCAAATGTGTTTTCATTAAGTAACATGCTGATATTTGGACTAAACTATATATATGTAGTATAACATGTTAGCAGAAGCAGCCAATGATTTCCTTTTTTTATTAAATATTTTTACTGGGCAAGAGTGTTTAACTTTATGGAATGTTAGTAACTCATATCTAAATGTAAACTAAAATTTAAGATCATTAGGTGATTTGAGAAATGACTTTGAAAATGATTTTCCCAAAATAAACAAAAAACAAAGAGGAAAGAAGACAAACAAGAACAATGCAAGAAGCAGAAGAGAATTGTAGAAGAATTATAAAGAAAATCCTTAGAAAATAAGAGAGACATGCCTGTATTTTCCAAAACAGTATCATGAGGATATAAAAGATGATCATGAAGGAAGAGTAGAATAAAAAATATTTTTATGTACTGTTTAAAAAAAATTACCTCCCTTGAGCCCTTTCTGAGGAAGCTACTACTCTACTAAAAACAAAAGAGTAAGTCAAGAAAGATGATGACACAGGATCCAGGACACTAGGGATCAAATACAGACAAGAAGCAGAGAGAGGCCTTTGTAGGGTAGCCACATATCAGGGTCAAAAAGTATTCTAGAGGATTATATGTATAACAGGTGAGATGTAAACAAGCTCCTGTCTTAACTTTAACTCCTTGGACCACTGACAAAGATAAGCACAACTTCTTCTTGATGCCCTCTGCCCTTCTTTGTCTCATTTTCTTTGCCTTACACTGTAAATATTCTTGTTACACAGTACTCCATGGCTCGAGCTCTACCTGCAGTGCCTCATCTATTTCTCTATACACCGGCCTAGCAAACTTAATCATAAAACTGTGTTTTTAAACCTGATATTTTATCTACACAACGCTTGTTAAATTCATTCAATTCCCATACCCCATTAAGAAAAACATTATGTAACCAAAATCCATCAGCTCTTATACCTCACTCAGCAAAATAAAAGCTTGTCAGACAAACACTAGCCTCAGGCATTCTTCCCAAAGGGATTCAATTCCTCTTGCCCTCACAAGAATATAAACAGTAATAACCAATACTAATTAAATGTTTACCGTATGGCAGGTATAATTTTACATGGTTTGCATGCAGAACATCTTTTAATCTTTTAATTAAGTATTTGATGGGGAAGTTGAGGTTTAGAAAATTTTGTAATTTACCTGAGTTTACACACACAAAGTGATGAATTGGGAATTAAAACTCAGGCCTGTAAATCTATACTGATTTCCTAGATACCTCATAACCACATTCAACCAGATATTTCAATATCTAAAACCAAAATGATCGACAAGCCCCAAACATGTCTATCTCGTCTCTCTTCTCTCTCAATTCTTATCCCAATTTATGGTATCTATATCTGCCTAGTGTCTTCAGACAATACCTTGCACCCATCAGATTCATTCTTTGTCCTGCTTTTCTAATCATTAACCAAACCTTGTTGTTTATTTCGCTATCCAATCAGGTCATCTCTATTTATATCATCCTGGCTTCCTATCAAGACTTTGTCATGGCTTGGTGGAAAGAAGCACTTGGAAATATATACCTGAAACTAATCTAAAATAAAAATTTAAATGAAAGAAGCACTTGGAAATGTGGATTTTGAACTCAGTGTTACAAATGCATATTTGGAAATTTACTTGTTGTATATTCAAAAAATATTTCCCAAGTGCTCCCTAAGATTCAAGCCCAGTGTTAGGCCCTGGGTAGAGGTGATGTTTGAGGACATGAAAGAAGATGGAAGAGAAAGTGTAGACAGAAGAAAAGACTAAGTTAATGGCCAGCATGATCAACTTTGTTTTCAATTCTCTTCTCTCTTTATTCCTTATTTCCATCCATTCCACTCATTCAACAAATATTTATTAAATATCACTGTACACCAGACAGTATGCTCTAGGCTCAGTATACAGTAATGACTGAGCCAAGGTTCAGACCCTCAAAGATCTTAGTTAATAGATAGAAAATATATGTAAACAATAATAATATAGTCAATATAGGTTCTACATAGTATATGCTATGAGGAAACTATAGGTATATCAAGCCTATCTCCACTGATTTATGACCATCCACCCCAGATCATAGGAGAGGCGAAGATCAATTTAACTCCAACACAAATGTATTGGATTTATACACACAGACACACACACACACACACACACACACACACACACACACACACAATGATAGAAATACTTTATATCTTTTTTTCTCAAAATTTAGATTGATCGACTGATTAATTGATGAGCAGGAAGTTAATTTCAGGAGCTGAAAATACTCTTTCCATGAAAACATACTAAAACGTGTTTCCATGATTTCTCATAGGAAATTTACCTGTACTTTCCCACCAAAGCCTCTCCTTTAATAGATTTACTTTTCCCAGTAAACAGCCATCTCTCTTCTTTCCTTATATTCAGGCTAAAATGGGGTTTTCCACCTTCTCAATCTCCAGATCTAGTCCATCAGCAAATCCTGTTATCTCTACTTTTGAAATATATTCAAACTATGACCACTTCTCTCCAGGTTCATAGCTACCAATCTATTCCTAGCTACAGACACACACCCCAACCTGGATTACTAGACTATCCTCTAGCTTACCTCTCTACTTCTACCTTTACATTCTACAGTATAACTTACATTGCTCCTTGCATTGCTTAAAACTCTCGGTTTCCTAAGCTACCATAATGGAGAAGCCAAGGGCTTTACAATGGTCAATAAGGCCCTACCTGACTTGTCCCCCTAATACTGCTTCACTTGAAGTTCATACTACTCTCCAAGTCACTATACTCCAGCCACCCTGCTGTCACCTGAAAACATGCTCCCTCTTCAGGACCTTTATACATGTTCTTCCCTACTGCCTGGAACTTTCTTTTCTAATCATCTGCATGATTCATTCTCTTCCTTCCTTTAGGTTTCTTTTATGTCTCTTCAGAGAGGTTTTCTTAGGATCCACTATATAAAATAGCAACCCACCCTATTCTCATACTTCTCTTATCCTGCTTTGTCTTTCCTCTTAGCACCCATTACTATCTGAAATTCTATATTCTAGTTGCAGAGAGAGAAAACAAACAAGTCAACCAATAAATAAAGAGAATGTCAACTAGTTTGCTAAATATTTCCTTCCTTAGTTTAGCTCATCTATCTCGCCTATGATTAGAAGGACTTTTTCTCTTAATTGCCATGTTCAAAATCCTGGAGCAGCTGACAAATACTAGGCACTTAATAAATTATAAGTTAGTGAATGTTGACTTTATGTGTAGTTATATTTCCTAAAATATAAATTATTGTTTATGAAGGATAAAACAATACATAGACTATATTCACAATATTTATTCTCTGACATGATAGTTGCAGATAATTTTAATAACTGGACAAGTTCTTATAAAAAGTACCATCCATAGACCAAGTATTTTGAAAAGATTCTTTTTTTCTGTGGCCAGGTGATCTCAATCAAAGAAGAAAATATTTAGCAAACTAATCTATAATTTTCTTTTTTTTTTTCTTATTAAATGATACTAATATTAAACCAAGGGGTGACTTCACTCACATTTCTAGTTAAGGGGTCTGTTTGTCTCCATCCATCAGCTGGCCACAGTTCTGCACAATACTGAAAGTGATTGCTTATTTATTGATCCCCATTTGTCTACTTTTATTGTACCTTCACTCTCCAAACAGAATTGAGGTAGTGATATTAAAGTATGAATTGGGATAAGATTAAGCAAAAGACTTTTTAAAATCAAAATCCACCTTTTGCAGTCTAAGAACTTTACAAATCTGCCCCTCGCTGCATTGCAAGAGAGGTTTCTACTGCTGAACTTATGTCAACAGATTATGGTCAGAATTGATCTTAACTCTTTGTGTGCTGGCTATCAGAATCATAATTTGATAGAGAATTCTGGGAGGCCAAAGGAACCCAGGTAAGGTAAAAGGCATAACCCATCAAGTAGAGCACTGAGGAAGACCCTTATAATACTATAAAAATAGAATTCTTCTGCAGAAGCAAAATCATGAAGAGAATGAAATACATTGTATATTTACTAATATTTTTATTGGTTAGAAAGACATATTGTTGCCCATAAAATGGTTGCAGTGAAAAAAAGGAGATACAGTTAATGTTAATTATTTTTTTCCAAACTTTAAGTTCAGTTCTATTAATTGCTTTCTTTATCACTTATTTACTTATGGAACTCATGAAAACTAATATATTTTAAATTATTTATCGTGTGGTATATAAGTAGGTCATGTTTCATTATATATAATATATAGGTATATATTTTATATAGAAGTATATACATATATATGTGTATATGTCTGTATGTGTGTGTGTATACAGTTAAAATTTGTGTGTGTGTGTGTATACAGTTAATATATATATATATATATATATTTTATATATATATAAAATAATTGTGCCAATTAGGTATATATCTGTGCCAGATATATATATTTTAAAGACTTGTAACATGAGAAGACCATCATGAGATATAGATAGATAGATCTGACAGGTAGGTTTTGAGGCTTTTAACACCAGCCCAATTCTATTATAGAGTATAGACCTTTCTAGACAGAACCCAACTTCAATCAAGTATAGTGATACTCAGTCAAAGAAAAGGAAAGAACATTCCCCATTGAAGGTTCATCAAATTCCTAGATGAGTTTTCCTCAAACATTCCCTTCTAAAAGCCTGATTAAATTACTGACATTCTATAGCAGTAGCTCCCAAAGTGTTGTCCCTAGACAGCAGCATCATCATGTACCTTTATCATCATAGTCAAAAACCTAGAACAACTGACATGTAATAGGTGGTCAGTAAATAATGTCAGTGAATGTAGGCTATGTGTATTTCTGTCGAAGCATGTTTCCTTAAATATAAATGATTGTTTATGAAGGATAAAGACTTAAGGCAAAGACAGAATATTTATAATATTAATTCACTGCCTGACATAATAGTTGTAGGTGATTTTAATAATAGGAACATATTCCAACTGGAAATTTGTTAGAAATCCAAGTTCTTGGGCTCTCTCTAGACCTGTTGAATCAGAAACTCTGGCTGTGGGTCCCAGCAATGTTTTAACGAGCCCTTTAGGTGAGTCTCTTGCAGTGTGCTGATGAGTAAGTGTGATATCAAACAACTCTACAAAAAAAATGTAACCTATTTGCATTTTCATTTGAGATTTATGTATCTATTCCTTAAGTGTGAAGTGTAGGCTTCAAATTCAATTTTGCATGAAGGACTGGTGGTTGTAGGGTGGTCTAGTTACTCTAACATTGCCTATTGTTTTAGAACTTCACATTTTTCAGCTAGAAGTTGAATATTAACATGATTAAACTAGTATCTTACTGTTGGTCCAACCAGCCCCAGCAACAATATAATTATCCGGGAATAGCTTTGTGCTCCCTCTTATAACCTTCATTCTCCACTCATATGGCTCTCCTTGGTTACTCCCCACCCGACCAGCCAAACTTCCTCAATCATTCCACATTTCTACATGCAATTCCTGACACCTTTATCTCTCCTGAAATTGTCTTTGCATGGACAATCTCAGATTAAATGGCCCCTCTTTTCAAAAGCTGTCACCTTCTCCAAGCAATTAGTTATTCTTTCTTCTATGATCCCACAACACTTCTATTGCATTAAAAGTCACATTATATTTTAATCATTTGTTACATAATTGTTTCCTCCTTCAGATGATAATCTCCTAGAGAGGAAAAACCATGTTGTATTGTGTGTGCCTTTATCAGTATACAATACTATACCTGCCACATAGTTGGCACTCAATAGATCTTTGTTAAATGTTGAAAGGTTATTAGTAACCCTATATCTCTGGTAGGATAGTACCAGATGCCAACTATTCTTCCCCAAATGAAAACAAATTACTAAAGTAAATACATCTTGCTTTGTTAGAAAGTTAGGCAGGGCTCTAAGACGGAATAAATGAACTAACTAATTCATTCGCCTAACAGCTATAGAGAATTGTTTTCTGCCAGCAACAATCATATTAATTGGTAAATATTTACATTTGCCAGCTAAATATGCTTGCCACTGAGACCACTCCATATTATGAAGGTATAGCAATCAACGATTCCAATTTTCTCATATTTCAGAACATAGTAGCTTTAAAAGAAAAACATGTGTACCTTCTAAAACTAGCTAAAATTATTAAGAGCTCAGCAACAGTGGGTTTATAAAGAATAATGTATTTCTATGAAAGATGTGCAATATAAACGATAAATTATATGTCTTTCATTGAGAACCGAGGCCTATCACAATCCAATTTGCCTTTCACTAACTGAATGATACCCTTTGTTACCTGGGTACTTTACAAAGATTGGATTCAGGAAAACATTCAAGGGAATGTTCTCAGTGGATTAAAACATTAGCATAATTATCTCAACTGCAACAAAGATAGCGTTCTAGAAGTCATCTTAACATCTAGTGTAGATCTTAAACAGTCCACATGCCAATAAAGCAATATTTTGCATTTTTCATTATATGTTTTTTTTAAATAAATATTTAGAAACTCTCATATGCAATAACTTGTTTATGATTAGTAGAAATAAAATACTAATAAATAAATATTCAAAATTCATGTGATTATATTGAAAACTAGATTACATTACTCACCAAAACCTAGCATGTAGAAGTATTGACATTCAATATATTGGAAATTGTCCCAAAAAAATCGATTAAAAATCTTTCTCAACAATGGAGTTACTAAACATTCAAATGTAGGTTAAAGTCTCTATTTGTATTGTAGGCATTAAATACCTTCTATTCTCACATTTTTAAAAAAAAAAATAATTTATTTTTATTAGTTTCAGGTATACACTACATTGGTTAGACATCTATATAGTTCATAAAATGATCCCCCCAATTGCTCTCTCTGTCCCCTGGCCTCCACCTAGCCAACATATTAATGCTAACTGCATTCCCTATGCCATGCTCTCCATCCCCATGACCAACTATAAACTATTAATTTTGAATTCTTTAACCCTTCACCCCTTTCTCCTAGCCCCTTAATCCCCCCTTCCCCTCTATCCATCACCAAATTGTCCACTATATTTGTGAGTCTTTTTTTGATTAGTTTGTACTTTTGGTTCCTTAGATTCCTCATATAAGTGAAATCATATGGTATTTATCTTTCTCTATCTGACTTAAAAACTTCTAGGTCCATCAAGGCAATATCTTTTTCCATCCCCTTCCTTTTAGTCTGTGTGTGTCTTTTACTCTGAAGTGAGTTTCTTGTAGGTCTTGTTTTCTTATGCATTCAGCCACTCTTTAGTTGGAGAACGTAATTCTTTTCCATTTGAGATACTTATTGATAGTAATATAGTTGTTACCATTCTTTACTCCTATTTTTGATACATGTTTTTTCTTCTTAAAGAAGTCCCTCCAACACTATTACAAGCCTGTAATACTGACTTGTTAGTGATAAATTCTTTTTAGCTTATTTTTGTCTGGGAAGCTCTTTATTTGTCCTTCAACTCTAAATGATAGCTGTGCTGGATAAAGTATTTTTTGGTTGTAATTCTTGTGTCTTCATCATGTCAAATACTTTGTGCCAAGCCCTTCTAGCCTGCATAGTTTCTTTTGAGAAATCAGCTGCTAGTCTTATGGGTTAGTTACCCTGGTAGGTAACTAACTGCTTTTTCTCTTGCTGCTTCTAATATTTTCTCTTTGTATTTAACCTTTGGCATTTTAATTATGATGTGCCTTTGTGTGGGCCTCCTTGAGTTCCTCTTGTTTGGAACTCTCTGAGCTTCCTGGGGTTGTACGTCTATTTCCTTTACCAGGTTAGGGAAGTTTTCCATCATTATTTCTTCAAATAGCTCTGCAACATCTTGTTTTCCTTTCGGTATGCTGACACCTTAAAAGTGTCCTATAGGCTCCTTAAATTATTATTATAGTCTTGGCTTTTTTTTTTTTTTTTTTTTTTTTTTTGCCATTCTGATTGAGTGTCCTTGGCTTTCCTGTCCTCTAATAGGTCATTTGGTCCTCTTTTTATTCACTTTGTTTATTTCATTTAATATACTTCTCATCTCAGATAATGTGTTCATTTCAGACTGGTTCCTTTTATAATTTCCATTTCCATTTTTATGTGTTTTTTTTTTATCTCTTTGTTGAAGTTCTCACTGAATTTTTCTACACTTCCCAAAGTTCACTGAGCATCTTTATAACCAATGTTTTGAACTCTGCATCTGTTAGATTGCTCGAATCCATAATTCCTGGATCTCTGTTCTGTTCTCTCATATGGTTTCTGCTTCTTTGTCTTCCCATTTTGGCCGCCTTTCTGTGTCTGTTTCTACTAATGAGCAAAGCTCCTAAGTCTCCTGGTTTTATTAGTGTGGATTTGTGAAGTAGGTGTCCAGTGGCATAGCCCTGAGAATGGTTCAGCTGCAGGCCAAATTGAGCCCAAGCCTGTGCCCCTCCAGGGCCACCTGTTAAGATTCAGCAAGCAATCCTCAGATGCTGTGCTTGTAATTGCCTCAAAAGGCCACACAGAAACCGAGGCCAGCTGTCTTCAGCATGAGTCTAAGCGCTGCTCAGCAAAGAGCACCTGACTCACTGAGGACACACCTGGATGTGGCTTGGGTGGGGACACGAGTTAGGAGAGGTGGAGTTTCAGGGAATCCTCTGGGCAGAGTGACCTCTGTTATCCAGTTTGATGACATATCAGCAATGGTGGCCGAGCAACCACACACTGGGAGTGGGGAGGGCTCAACGTGTAATAATGGATACCGCTGGCACTTCTGTACAGAGTGAATCTCACCTAGGCCCTCACTGCAACAACTCGGTGTCTCCCTGTAAGTCTCTGGTTCTCTCCCGCACAGCCAACCCAGCGCTGGTGCTCAGAGTGAGCAGGTCCATCACCACAAATGTCCACTCACTGGCATGGCCCCTTTAAGAGGCATCTGCTGCTGCTGCTGCTGCTATGGCCTCATTCCAATTCAGCCGCTCGAGGACGGGGCAGCCTTGCATCCTCTCCTCGTCCTACTTTCTGCCATTGCAGGGAGATTTTTAGATTTCTCTCTAATTGTATGCCCTGTTCATCTAGATCCCAGGTGATTTTTCCTTGCTGCTTGTTCCTTGTTTCTGTCACAACTTTGATTTGGTCGCCAGAGGGATGAACAGAGCCTCTTTCATTACATATATGTAGCACAGCTTCTTTATCCAGTCATCTATTGAAAGACACTTTGGTTGCTTCCATGTCCTGACCACCATGAATAATGCTGCTATGAACATCGATGTGCACTTATCTTTTTGGATAGATGTTGTCAAGTTTTTGGGGTAAATCCCCAGTAGAGGAACTGCTGGGTCATATGGTATTTCAATTCTTAATGTTTTGAGTAACTTCCATAATGTTTTCCATAGTGTTTGTACCAATTTGCAGTCCCACCAGCAGTGTATGATGGTTCCTTTTTCTCCACATCCTCTCCAGCACTTGTTACTACGTGTCCTATTGATAACAGCTATTCTAACAGGCGTGAGATGGTGTCTCATTATAGTTTTAATTTGCATTTCTCTAACAGCTAGTGAAGTTAAGCATTGTTTCATATATCTGTTGGCCATTTGTAGGTCTTCTTGGGAGAAACGTCTATTCAGGTCCTCTGCCCATTTTTTAATTGGCTGGTTTGCTTTTTGTTACTGAGTTGTATGAGTTCTTTGAATATTTTGGATATTAGACCCTTATTGGAGGCATTATTTGCAAATATCTGCTCCCATTTGGATGGTTGCCTCTTTACCTTTTTCACAGTTTCTTTTCTGAAATGAGGAATTCTATAGTTTTCCATATCAATATTCTTCTCTCCAAAACAATTGTACTAAATAATCCAAGTGTTACCAAGGCCTTATATGGGCTGCTTATTGTGATCCAGAGACATGGTTCGCTGCCCTTCATGCTCTCTAGTGATCTAATTCTTTCTGATACCAAATAGAATGGAGAAAACAGGAATCCAGAGACATAGCAGTCTGTTTATATTTGTGGTGAACCTCCATGATACAATACCCTGCTCAATTACTTCTGTTAAATCAGGTCCCTTGTATAGTCATATTATATAAATTTGTTAGCTACATATAAATTTAAAACGGACACAGAGGAAAGATATATACATATTGTTATCTCTATCACTGAAACAATGTTTTGCCCCATATTCCAATGTCTTCCTTTTATGTTATAAAACCATTCAATTAACTTTAAATATAACATGTTTAATGATTGTGTGTATGTGGGTATTTGTGCACCTATTGAGGGCATAGATTGGCAAAGAGAGTATAACACGAAAATTAAACAAATAAATGTTCTATTCCCCTGTTCTAACCAAAGAAGATAGCCAAAACCAAGTTCAAGAAAGAAATGAGCAGGTATCCAGAGGAGAATTGCATAAACATATAATTCCTTCAATTCAGAAACTATATTACACAATAACAAAAATGGCAATATTTGATGTTTATCATTTACTATTTATAAAACTTTTAAAATATGTTTTCCCACAAAGTAGACACACTATATAAGGAAAACAAGACTCAATGAATTTAAATTAATATATTTACCTTTCTTTTCAAAATGAATTAATGATTTTCCCTAAGGTTTCATTGTACAGAGCTGTGTAAAGAAAGCAGATTCATTGACTCACAATTTTAGTGTTAATTTGATTATATCATGCTCATCATGGTAGCTAGAAGGTAAAGTATGATGAATTTTTGGGAAAGGTATGTTACATCAGTTTATTCTATCTCATGCTATTGTTATCCTGAGAGAGTTAGTCCTGGCTTTTTACGTATGGGCATATATGCCGTGGCAGTGAAGACATAAGTATATTAGCATATCATGCTTTCTTGTGAAGTTCGTAGATAGAACCAATTACACATTTCTACTTCATTTAAGTCAAATATAAAGTTGTCTACTGCTTTTGGAAGAATAAGACAGATAAGTACAGAAAGAGGATAGAAATAAAGATAATTACTAAATCTAGTATAAGATCAAAACTATCATATAACTCATTGGGAGATAGTTTAAATTTCTCAGGTGATCTAGTAGTAAATATTTGTCCTCACAGATTGCTTTTTCTCTAACACAAACATGAAGCAAAATTTATGACAAAATTATTTTTGATTACGATTTCAAAAGTGTACTTGCCTTAGTTATGCTTGTGTGATTGAAACTGTGTAAATGAACAAGATTCTTATTATGTGAATTATATTTGTGGCACAGTAAATTACACATCTTTTAGGATTATAAAATATCTAGAAATTATATTAATAGAATATTTACCTTGAATTACTCTTTCCTAGCAATGGCTTTGTGTTTATGTGGAGATAAATAATGTTTGCTTATCTTTAGAGAGTAGGTGTGATAAATCACATTCCAGTAGAAATTTTTAGAATAGAAGGTTAAAAAAAGAGTTATTCTGAAAAACTGATAGGGCTTATTTTGAAATGGTACTTGGAAAGTGAAAAAGCAGTTGGAATTACTACAAAGGTACATTTGGTTTCAAATGACACAAAACGATAAAGCTATATTTAATCACATGTTCCCTTAAAATATCCCTAGTGTAGCTTTACAAAATAACAAGGAACTACTTTGCTGTCTCTATATACCTTACAAATATTATATAAGTGTGTGTGCGTGTGTATGCCTTACTAATGAACATTTTAACTTACTATCATATTCATTTTCTATTGATATATATGATTCTCTTTGTCTAATTTACCAGACAGATGATAATTTTCATTGCTTTTTCTCCCTTTTTAAAGTTTTCTTTAACAAATTTTTTTATTCAGAAAATTTCCTTTTTTAAAACTTAGCATATATTTAATTATCCGTACTAGTGACCAAAATACATTTATTATATTTAAGTAGTACACTAGTAATAACCATTAGTGCTACAAAGAAAACACACATTCCTGCTTTCAATGGATTCCCATTTTCTGTCTAGGATGTCTTGCTATTTGATGCTCCTTCCTTTAGAGTCTCTCAGTCGGTAGAGCTTTCTTCATAAAGGTTTCTTTGATTCGTTCTCTCCCAGAGTACTGACCACCCACAGCCCAGTCAGTATTACTCCATTTCACAATTATCTAATATCTCCCCAATGTGTAGGTTCCAAGAGATCAGAAGATTCAGCCTTAACTAATTTTGTGCCTTCTACAGGCCTAGAATTCTGAATGCCACATAGTGATGTAACAAATATATGTCAAATGACATACCTCACAGCTATGTCTACCTTTCAGTATCACTGAGTAGCTTAAACTGAATCAATTAGCTTTCTCTTAATTCTCATTGTCTTCAAAAGTGTATAACTATAATTTAGTCATGTACCTGGAGTTTTGACTAGAAAAAGTCAGATAACATGGAAAATATATTTTTTAGGTTCTCTAAGTGAAAGGTCAGCACCCACATATGTAAATTCTACCTCTAAATAGTTTTCATCAGTCTTTATAAATATTTATTTATATTCTTGATACCTAGGATGTGCCCAAATATAAAACTTTTACATTTGAAAGAATGGTGACTCTCCTGATCCAATTTTAGTAAGTTTAGGAAAAACATTTATAAAATAAATGAAATAAGTGGGAGTTGGGTTAGGGAGAGGATACTTGGGGGAAAAAAACAGTGTACTCATGTGTGTGATTATTCCACAGTTTTTAAAATATGGGCACTCATAAGGGTGAGGAAAAAAGGCTCTAAGGCCAAGCCAAAAATAAATTCACAGAAGATAAGATATCAAACTATGGTTTCTATATTAGCATGTGAGTTGTGGTAAATGATATTTGAAAATGTCAATGTATAGACAGGGATGATCTATTTAGATTTGTAAAATGAGACTCACAGTGTTTATCTTTGTCATGTTTACACACCTTATTAAAAATAACATTGATTTAATTCAAAGATTCAGAGAACTATGTTACATTTATTATTTCAAAAAAATCTCTTCAGGGTTCTAATTTGTCTATTGTATTTGTTTGAAAGCTTATATCTATTGCCGATTTCAAAATTCCAAATATAAGAAAATTTTAATGAGGCTAGGAGATACAGCAATTAAACCATACATATTCATCTGGTAAATTATGAATTCCTACCCTGGATATTTGAATTTATTTTTCATTGATTCTTCTTTATTTGTGTCATTATAATTTACTCTTTTTTTATTATTTGTACCCTACTTAGTTTTTTAAAAAGTTGGGATTTTAAAAAATGTTTCTTATGTTTATTTTTAAAGCTCTGTAATAGCAATTTATTAATATTAATTCAATAAGTAAATATAAATGAAGTTTCATTAATTTAAATTCAGTAACTTTACTTCTTGACAATATTCTAAAGAGTACCTGGCAAAATTCTGCTATCAAATACTACAAACAATGAATGATACTCTAAAACCTTTTGTAACAGTAAAAGAGGAACTTTTTAGATCACATTTCCCAGTGGACTGTTTTGAATCCGTTATCAACACTTTTACAAAATGAGACAGACCATTGAGTGATTAATATATATTAAGAGTGTCAGGTATTGTGCTAGGAATTTTTGCATATAGTGACTTAATCTTCTCTATAACATGCAAAAACAACAATATCACCATTTTGCCACTCTTAAAGCCTTGAATACAGAGAACATATTTTATTAGCTTTATGTTCCCATTATCTGGATTCATCAGGTTGGCACTCAACACACACACACACACACACACACACACACACACACACAATGGAAAGATGAGAAAACTGACTTACAAAGCATTTAGTTTGCCCAAATCCAGAATTATTAAATGAAAATCCAATTCTTTCTATGAAATCTATATAAACCTCTGTATATTGCACTCTTAATGCTAGTTTTCAAGGTAAGAATATTTTATTCTGCATTCATATATAATTATATAGAACCATGCTATCAACCATGAGTGAGTTCCGTTTGCAAAATAAATATTATTAAGAATATGGAACGATGCCTGTAGCTAAGAGGATAAATTTATCATCTTAAATTATTTGACACATGATCTAAGTGATAGGGGCCAAATACACCCAAAGCAGTTATATCAGTTTTTCTTAAACTTGATAAAGACCAAGAAAGACAAAAAATATATATATTCATTTCATAACAATAAAAGTCCCTCATATGTTCTTCTAATCTGTGACACATACCAGCTACTTGATGGAAGATTGCTGTTGTAATCCTCTGGTGATTGATGTCATTAAAGAAACTCACATTTTCAAGAATCAAGGATACATTTGGTCAAATTAATAATTTCCCTTTATCAAAATTCTGCTGCTTCTTCCTTAATTAAAAGTTAGCATATGTCCCCCAGGTTTGCACAAAAATAAAATGACACTATGAGAAAACAATATAAACATTTAAATTACACAGGTACATAGTTCATTTTGAAAATTCAACAAATTATATTACATCTTAAAAAGAGAAGTAACAAAATGTCCTTACCTTAGAAAATTGTGCATTTATCCATTTTGTGAATGTTTTCTTTTGAACATCTTCTCTTTCATCTATAATGGAAAATAAAAGATTAAAAGTTAAGAAGCAATTTTGAATATCATTTATATTTTATAATCAAAATAACTTTTAATTATTATACATTTTATTATTTTGTATATATATTACTCATTGATAAATGAAATTAATCATGAGTGATGTTGGTATTAGATATCCAAACTAAGACGAAATCTAAAAAATAATTGATATGGTTAATTTCATACTCATTTAAATATTATATAAGTGCATTACAGAAAAATAGTCTAATCTTAATAAATGATATATTATTTATTCCCCTATAATGAATAGATACTCTAGTATAATCAAAAGAACCTATTACATGTCATTTTTCCTGAAAAACAATTACTAAGCCTTTCCTCTTAACTCCCTCCACAATCCATGTAGAAATGATTTTTGTAATACCTGCATACTCTAACATGGGGCCCTGGCATAGCTCCCTCCCATTATAGGAGAAGTTTCCTGATAATCAGCACCATGGCTTTGTCTGGACAAATTAACAGCTCAGCAAATACTTGATCAATAAATTTGTGAATGCTGTAGAGGAAGGGGACATTATAACTCCAAATTTTTAGTACCTCTTTTCATCACAAAGTCAGGAAATTTCAAATTAAAATGCAAACATTACTATTCATGGATTACATATAAATATTCAAGGGAAACATCCCCAGGGACTTATTATATCAAGAGATTAGAGTGGAAAATTATTAAAACAGCTTCACAAAAGTCATACTTCTAAAAATTATCTTTTTTTTTCCTAAGCTGGAAATTAGTACTGAGACAGATGGACAGAAAAATCACCAATCTTGATTTATCAAAATGCTTTTTTGAGGATTATCTTTGAATTACTGTAAATATAATCATATTAGTCAATGTTCAATAAATGAGCGCATGTTAGAAAGAATGGAGAGATTTCACATTTTATTTACAAGGGTCAAATGAACCTTACTGAAATGCTCGAACGAAATAACCTTATTTGCTCTCATATTGTTTTCTCAGGAGTAAATCTCCATTGCTTCTCTTGAAAACAAATGACATAAAGAATCACTTTCTCATGACAAATATATTCATGCACTAATCTTAATCTTTAAAGCACATTATTAATCTGTAAGTACTCTTAAGCAATCTAAGAGATAACAGTGGATACATAATAAACCTAAAACTGTTTTCACAAATGATAAAATTTTACTTAGCATCACAAAATACTTTTTTCTTATTTAATAGTGTTACTTCTACAAGCTACCATGTATGTGGTAAAATATCAGCATTATCCATACAATATAGGACAAATCATAGCTACAATATAGAAATCTTTCTTTGTGGACAAGTATAAATACTAATAAAAATAGATAACAATTATTTTCAAGCTAATAAAAATAAACAGAACATTTTAAATGGTCAAAATTGAACCATTTTCACTGACTTGCAGTAGAAAGGCTGGTCCGTACATCTATTTCTCAATGGTATGTACGTCTGTGTATACGTATATGTACATACCTATATCTATAGACATAGATATAAATAATTATCCGGAATTGTGCTATCGATCATGAGTTGAGTTTCATTTGCAAAATAAATACATGTTAATGACATTCTTTGCATTTCCACTTATTTTTTCCTATATGTGCATGCATATCCTATCTGTCAGACATGGGAGAGTAAATGAGTCATTTGAAAGCATTCATTTAGAGGTTTTTAAAATGTACCCCACCATCTTCACCAAAAGCTGAGTAGGAGGACATTTGGAAGATTTGTTCCAGATGCTTTTAAGTGAAAAGTGGGTAGTAAAGCAATATTTTTATTGTTTTCAATTATGTGTACAAAGAACAATTTTTAGATAGGCCTTGAAGGCAGGAGGAAAACCTTGACATTATGTGCAAAATATTATGTATCTACTGTGTAAATAGCACTAAATATGAGCTTCATCATATACACATTGTCACTAGATGTTCTCTCTAACCTCTTCTGCTTTTAATGCAAGAAAAATACACCTTGAATTGGTTACTTGCTGATGTTTTATTTTGGTATAGTAACAGTTATTTTCTCTAACATGATAAAATTAATATAATATAACTACTTTTATTATTGTAAAAATATAAAATTTAATAGTGCTTATTGTTCATGAAGTTGTTTTACATATGTCATCTTAATCCATATGTATAATCTATAGATAATTTTATAGATTAAAAGAATACAAGCTCAGAAGGAATAAAGCTAGTAGGTGACATAAGTGATATAGATTATTTGAGTCAAAGTACGTGGCTTTTCACATTGACCACATTATATTATAATTGCATAGATAGTATGGAATACCATAAGATTCAGAGTCACAAGCTGAACATATTAACACAAATACAAAATAACTATGAATCCAGAGACTCTATTTTGAACAACCCAGGGGTTTCCATGTATGTTATAATCTATGGGAGTGACATCCTGGAATCTTACAAGGCACAACCTGCATGCCTGCATGGATTTATCTAAAATTGAAAACTGAACCTTCCTTGTGATGCTGGATGATTCGTTTGTTAATATTTTAAATGATAATGCTCCTTATATTTAGTAATTGATAATTAGTGTTTCAGTTTTGCCATATATTAATATTATAGAGATATTTTAACAATAAAAAATCATCCAAAAGTTTTGTGTTTGTACATTATAATCCTCATAAACACATATTTTCATAGCCATGATAATATTCTGCCTTTTTTTTTTCATTTATTTTACCAGAAATATCAATATGGACTGCCTTTTCCTTTTGTTTGCTATTGGGATTTTACTATAATGAATATCTTCATGCATCCCCTTTCGGCTTGTGGTATATAATTGCCTTGGGATAAATTATTGAGTCAATGTATGGAAAGTTTTATGGCACTTACTAAATATTGTCATATCGCTCTCCCAATGGTCATACCATTTTTAGTGGTATAAGAATGAAATTATGCTGTTGATAATAGTTTTTGTTGTTTTTGTTTTTAAAGTGATTGATGCTTTATTAGATATAAGAGATAGTGGGCACTTGTTTTAATTTGAATCCGTTTGATTACTAATGCAGTAGAACACATTTCATACATTTATTCTGCATGTTTCTATTCTCATCAAAATAATTGTTTATGTCCTCTGCTCATGTATTTACTGAGTATTTGACATTTCAAATTTAATTGTAATGAGATCATAAATCAGTAGATTTTAAATATTTCAAGTTGTGGACTCCATTTGATTATTTTGATAATAATGATCTTTCTCCACAGGAAAAAAATGCCTAAAATGCCAATACAGACATATTTACATACAGTTTCATGAGGTTCATTGATCTCCCTTCAGAAGACTCCTATTACCATAAAATCTAAGTAAGAATCACTATTATAAATTAGGTTACTTACTCTTGGTCAATGAATGAATATATGTTCCCAAGTGGTCATATTCCTTTTAATTTTCATTTATTTTTTATTGTGCTAGCATTTTTCTATTTTTATAGACTGGAATCTATTCATTTCCATTGTTATTTCTCATATTAGTTAAAAGTTGATTATTTAAGCGTGATCAATTATACATCCATAGTTAATCTAAGTTATATGCATAAACATATTATAAATTATTATAGAATTTATAGAGACTGTTTTAATCACTTAATATATGTTATTGTATAGTCTATAGTAAGAGATATTAATGTGAAATCAGCAACAAAGAGAATGAGAAAAGAATAAACTGCAGTCTGTTTTAACTAGGAAATAATTATCTATATACTCCTGTTTAGTGATTTCAAGTAGCGCATGTTCTTTTCATCTTCTCTAGGTTTGGTTTATAACTGATTTTTCTCTTGCTAATAAAAACATGGCTGGGTATATTAATGTGATAGGCAAGGAAGAAAGTCTTTCAGAAAAAATTTACTTGAAAATTTTCCCTGGAGATATAAGGAGTGAAGAACTACTACTTCATAAATTGGAAAAAGTGACCAACATTTTATTTTATTCTCTTTACATGGAAAACCCATATAAAACTAGTTTTCTACCATGACATAAAAAAAATGTATTTCACCTCTGAATTAACCATTTATAATAGTCATATTTTAGTCAACAAATCTGGCCCTTCATGTATTCTAAGACTAATGCAATGAACTTTGTCCCTATTATTAACTTTTATATTCCTGAGACCCTCAGTCTCCTATAAATGTTGGATAGCTGTGATATTCATGATTCACCAGAGTGAGTTTACTGCACAAAAATGGTTTTGGGCAAACTGAGAGAACATTAAATTGGGGAACTGGGTTCCAGTTTCAGTGCGGAACTTATTAGAATTGTGGGCTTAAAATCACCAGGTCTCAGTCTCTTTATCTGTGAATAGAGCTGTTATTAAGATGCAATAAATCATTTATTTATGCAAAAATTTATAGAATAATTACTTATGTAATGCTTAGCGTGTGCTATTCCTACACTAGTTACTGAGAAGATAAACAAAACTCAGTTTTTACCAAAGTTTGCAGCTTAGTAGAAAATAAATATATTACAGATAAATATTAAAAGTTTAATATAAGCAAGAATACATATGTTCAAAGGGGATTACACAGAAAAAGAGATATGTAGCCACATGAATGTTAGAAAAGACATATTTTTGAAGGTAATGGCTAGGCTGAGTCTAAAGGATGAGCGAAAATAAGGAAAGAAAAAGGTAAGGGAAAGATGAATCTTTTTGAGGAGATAGCAAGGAAAAGGCAGAGAGATAAGAAACCACAAGGGCATGCTCTTCATTGTGTATAATTCAATTTTGTTGCGTTCTAAAATGGGAAGAAGGAAGTAGCAAGGGATGAAATTACAAAGGGACCTGGAGTGAGATCACAGAGAGTCTGCATGTTATGACCGCTTATGTGCTATCAGATAAGGCAATGTGAGTAAAAGCATTTAAAAACTGAAAGACAAAATACAACAACCCAGTTATATGAACACCAAGAATTATCTTCATGAGGCCAGAAAGACATTTTTAAAAATAATATTTCCTTGGGTGCTAGTTAATATTTTAATCAAAGATCCTCATCATTTAAGTGACCCAGAAAACATAAGTTTAGGAGTAATAAGAAAGATTAAAGTTGTTAACAGAAATATACATAGTAAAGAAATACAAAGGGTTATGAGTTTATTTCACTTAAGAGAGGACTATTAAGTAATATGAAGAGCTATCAGGGTCAGTTTTTCTCTGCTTCCACCAAAAATAAGAAGAAAGGAAATGAGAAATACAGAACATTAATAGTAAACATTAGATGAGGATATGTGACACGCTGGAACATTACGAAGAAGGGCCCAGAACTCAGGACTTATTTCGAAAATGGATATACTATGTTATTAATGCTACAAAATGGCAATGCAAAGTGGAGAAGAGTAAAAGAAAAATGGCATGAAAAATACTTTCCATTAAATCTGAGTAATAGCTTTTGATCATAGGATTATAGAATGCTAGGGCTGAAGGTGACATTCACGGTCATTTTATAATGAAGAGGTCTAAAATAATTAAATTACTGGATGAAAAAGAGAAAAAACAGTATCAAAGAGTATTCCTTATTTCCCACTCACTCTGCAATCAATGTAACACAGTTTTCGCTGCTCATTATCTTACCAGAATTTTTTCTTAATAACATCACCTGTATCCTTTCTAATTTCCAAGATAGTGACTGTCTGTATTATAACTGTATTCCTAGCACTTAGCATAGAATGTGTTACATAGTAGTGCTCAATAAAGATGCTTTAAGTTAAGGAAGACCAAATTTACATTTCAGACAGATCTCTTCTCATTTTTCTTCTGTGAAGATATTAATTCTATTAAGCTGTGACAGACAGAATAATGGTCCTCCAAAGATGTAAAGGTCCTAATCCCCAGAATCTGTAAATAAGTTTTGTTTAAAACTTATTTGTTTTAAAATAAGTTGAAATGTTTTAAAACTCTTTGTTGTGGCAAAAAAGAATGAAGGTTGCAGATGGAGTTAGATTTGCTAATCAGCTGATTATAGGGAGATTATCATGGGTTATTTGGGTAACCCAGTGCATTCAAAAGGGTCCTTAAAGGAGGAAGAGGGCAGCATAAGAGGGAGAACCAGAGAGACAGCAGCATGAGGACTTGGCCCAATGTTGCTGGTTTTAAAGACAGAGGAAGAGGGACTATGAGTCAAAGAATGTGGGCAGCCTCTAGAAAATGGAAAAGACACCGAAATGGATTTCCCCCTAAAGCCTCCAGCTCTTCTGGCCCCTTAATTTTAGCCCAATGGGGCCAATTTTGGGCTTCTGTCCCAAAGAACTATTAGATGATAAAATTGTGTCATTTTAAGGTGCTAGATTATGGTAATTTTATAGCATGAATAAGAAACTAATAAATAACCCATTTTCTTTAAGACTATTAAGAGACAAATACATACTGATACCTACTAGGTGGTAGAAATACAGCTATATAAAAGGTAAAGTTCCTACCCTTATAGCATAGTGAGAGAAACTTACACAAAGAAAGAATATATAGAACTACAGATAACTGATTAAAAAAATACAGGGTTTTGTCATTAGCATATAGGAAGGAAACTAATTTGAAAAAATCCAGTGCTACCTTGATGACTTGACAGCTCAGCTGAGTTTTGAGTTAATTTAAGAGTATAGAAGCAGACAAGGTAGAAAAGAACTCCCGACACTGAAAGGTGCAACGATCAAGATGTGAGAGAATACCATGTTCCTTTCATGGAACTAGAGAAAGAGGAGAAAGACAAAAGTAGCAGAGATGACTCTAGAAAAAAGAGAAATAATGATCGGCCAAATTAGGAAGAGCCTTAAACTTTAATCAGAAGGCAATTAGAAAACCAAAGCAGAATTTTAAGTAGGGGAATGGCAATATAGCTTTGTATTTTAGAAAATGAATTTCACCGTATGGAGAATATATTGTGAGAGGTAAGACTGAAAACAAGACCAATTAGCTGGTATAACTCTAATCCATGTGAGAAGTGATTATGGCATGAATGTATTGGTGAATTGCAATGGGACTAGAGAGAGGTACATGCAGGAAAGACATATTAATGGGTATTACTGATAAGAAACTAGTTATTAATTAGATGTGGAGTCAGGGATTTGGGAAGAGGTACAGCCAATGATATTTACCCAAATTGCAGTCTAAGAGATCCCAGGAAGAAGAATGCCTGTGTCTATATATAATGAAGGTATGAAAAAAAAAATTGGGAAATACTGAGTTTTAGGTGTTTTGAAACAAGAAGAATATGTGTAGTAGTCAGTTGGATATAGAGTACTAAAGCACAAGAGATAAATCTCTTAAATAACGATTAAGAGATACAAGCCAACTAGCACGTAGTAAATGAAGCCCCTATAGTGAATGATATTACTAGAAAGTACACACACGCTTTATGAACTGAAATATCACTGTCTCCTGATTCTCCTTCCAACAAAAAGGCAGGCTGTCTCCTAATCTGTTTCACTGATTTATTTGCCATTCACCCTAGAAATATTGGCATTCTCCCAGAGTCCTATATATTCTCCATCTATTCTTTTCTTGGTCTACTTTGTTATTCTTCCTAAGCAAAGTGACTCCCTCCTCCATCCTAACCATCACATATATAGATACTGATGATACTTAAATCTAGATTTTTCATCTTGACCGATGTCCTGAGTTTCATACTGACAGAGCTGGCTAGTTAATACCTCCACCTAGACGTCCTGCAGGTACCTTAACTATATCATTCATCTTCTCAAATAAATTTATGTACTCTACTCCTCGTGTCGATTAATGGGATTCATCATTCATCTGGTAACCAAATAAGTAACTCTTAAGTCATTATTCAAGTTTGAGAAATACTTGTCCTGAGGTTAAAGCCAGATATTTAGAATGGCATATCAGGGCCTTCACAATTTGACTCCAAATATTTTTTCTAAACTTAATATCCATCATACCGTTTGGCACTTACACATACCTGTGACCCCTCTACATACATACCTACCAGGTATACCATAGACACACAAGCCAAATGTCTTCACAAATAAGCTACACACTTTCTTTAGTCCCTGGAATGTGACTTGAGGACTCTCACTCTTCAGATCAGGTTTAAATATTAGATTTCCACAATCATCTTTCTGTCATTGGCACAATTCATTAATCAATTCTTCTGATATATACACACACATACATGTATATATACACAGATATGATACAGTGTAAAAAATGCTACATTACTCTCTTCTATAATGCAGCCCACATAATACCTGTCACCCCCTATATGTGACCACACTTAGATGGGAAGACTATCATGTCTCTGTAACTCCTGACATCTAATATGGTGTATTCAAGCAGAACTAGGTACTTAATAAGAGTTGGTTGAATAAATCAAATGATTAATCAATACCACAATTAAATCTGGTATCTAATGAGTCCCAGGCCAATGTTTTTTCCTCCACTTCACCATTTGCTCAAACTTCCCTGTTAATTATAAACCTTCTGTCTTAATCATCAATTAATTTCCAAAAAAAAAAAAATACATCAAGCACCCACCAGGTATTAAATCACTTTTCAATATCTTCTCCCAAAATTCGGCCTTGGGTCTGAAGTATTTATTTTTCGTTACTATGTGGAATAAAAAAAATAGTGATAGAGACTATTTCTTGCAAAAAAAAAATCTGCCTTGCTTCCTCTGGGTAAATTACATTCTAAAACATGATGAAATTGCTCTTTTTTCATCTTTCATGACTATCGTGGCTCCTAACACAATGTAAAGTGTTACAGTGACCTGTCTGACCCTTTACCTTCCCCTTTAAATGTCACTTCTTTCTCATGTAGGTCAATTGCTTGTTATTGTAGGGAGCTGATAGACCCAGAAACTAATTTGAACAGCTGTGTCGGCTCATATTGGACAAACGTTCTCTCCCATTCCCTGCCACTTAATCATAAAAATTTATGTTATATTAGCAAACTGGAGTTATGGCCAAAACCTAACATAATCACACAATTGCATATTCATAAAAATAATCAATAACACCATATATATTGAAAACACAATGTAATAATGGTAAAAATATTTTTTTATGGTTATAGAAGTTACCATGACATAGAGCATAATAATAATGAGGTAGGGGTATCATATTAAAATGGAAGAAATTAGAAGTCCAAGAATGTATGAAAAGGGACTTGGGGGCATGAGTTGAAAAACTTAGAGCCATGTGGTACATGGTGCAAATGATTCATTCTGTTCCCTTTAAACTCCGTTCAGACACCAAAATATGTATCCGATACAGTATAGGTCAGTGGTTAAACATGTTCACTCCAGCATCATATAGCCTGGGTTCAAACCCCAGCTCCACTTCTTACTAGCGCTATGACCTTAGGCAGTTAGTTACTTAACTTGTGTCTCATTGTATCCATCTGTGTCATAGAACTAAAAATGGTGTTACAGAATTGTGAAGACTAAATGTGACAGACTTTTATTACATATTAAATACTGAAAAACTTCAAGAAAAAATATATAGAGAAACTTATAAACATTTATTCCCGGATATACCACTACTTCCTGTGAGACATCTATATAATTTGAATTATCTTGTAAAATAGCCACAATTTCTAGATGGCAGTCATATTAACAATTAGTAATTTTTTTTAGTACTTATAGATGTGCAGCAATTAGAGTCATCTTGATTTGAAAGATAAAGGAAAAATATGAAATGGTATTAATATAAAATTATATCTCCTCATGCCAAGAAGAATGGAAACTATGTTTAGTAATAATGAAAATAACATTTCTGTGGCACATTATAATTTACAAAGTGATTTAAAATATCTCATCTCGTTTAAATATAAATATGTGGGTGTAGACTTGTTATGGGTAAAAATAAATTACTATTAATTAGTATGCAGACTTGAAACATACTTTAGTAGTGTGTCATGAAAAAGATCACTTATTTTAGTTAAAAATAATAATCATGGACTAATTATGGCAGAATAAATCAAAATAAGATCAGGGCCTCTGATATAATTTGGAGGTGAAATTAAATACTTGGATACTTGTGGCAGAACTGTTAACTAGATACTTGTTTTCATATCTTGGCCTAGACAATTTCATTTTTGAAATATTCAATTTCTCTACTAAAAAATTTTAAAAAATGCATTATTCTGTGCTATATATTTGCCTACTTTAATGGATTATAAGGAAATTATTTTCAAATAAAAAAGGAAAACAATCAGCCAAAGTGCACAACAGCCCTTTCCAAATGTCTGTGTCAATGAGATGCTTTATAAACAGACAATGGCTAGAACATAGAGAGAGTTCTTTTTAGAGTGTATTTTACAGGGATATATAAATCATGAGATATATTTGCTAAACTTGCACTATGGAGTAAAGGTTTAAAAAAAAACGGTACAGTAGATACAGCTAATGCCTCATACTTTATTTCCTTGGCCCAACCTGCGTATACCTGTAACTATAAACAGATTCTGTGGCTACTAAAGACATCTATATCTTTCTCTTCTTTGCATTAGGGCTTTTCCAGTTCTAGGAGAATTTGGTAAGCCTATCTGTAGGGCAGCCAAGAAGTGACAGATTTAGTTCCCCCATGTACACTCCTCAGTAAATGAGGGACAGATATCTATGGATAAAAAGCCCAGTGGAACAATTGCTAGGCATGTTCTCCAAGGGTCCCCAAGGGTTACGTGAGGTATCAATCTCAGAATAGCCCACATAGCATTTCTATTTTTTTGTTCTCCCTTTTCTATTCATTTTCCCCATCCCTCCCTTACACCACTGAGGATCACTTCCCAAACGAACTACCTCCACAGTACTTATTTGAGTTAGCTTTTTGAGTAATTCAAACTAAGGCACATGGGTACTGGACCTCTTACTTGACTTGATCTTGCACTAACTAGCCTTAGTCATCTCTTAATTAACACCAAGCCTCAGTTTTCTAGTCTGTAAAATGGAAACAATTATAGTAACAAATTCCTAGTTTTGTTCTGATGAGGTATCCTGTAAAGCATCAAGTGTAGTCTTCAGCAAGGACTTAGTCCAAAATAAGAGTCAATACAGATAATTATTATTCCTAACTATATAGTTAATTACATTAATAATTTGTGGGCAGGTTGGTAGAATGCATTATCAGCTCATGATTTGATTGATCTTCTGTCTCCCTGCTTGTCCTGGATCACCCTAGGTGGATTGTACTTCCTACGTCACTGATATGGGCTTCATCATGTGACTTGCCTTGACCAATGAAACACGAGCAGACATGACAGTGTATCAATTCTGAGCTAGCACTTAAATTGTGATGTGTTTTCACTCCTCTTGGCTCTTCCTTCCTTTGCCAGTAAATCATGCCTCAAACAGACTATGCTCCCCAAAGGAGAGATACATATGTGGAACTGACCTGAACCCTATACAAAGACTGAAGCAAACAGTGTTTGTTCTTGTAAGTCACAAAGATTTGATTTTTTACAGAGCATTATCCTAGAATAAAGCTGACTAATATACTAAGTAAACAGTAAATGTGTCCTATAGAATAAAATAATAGTAGACTATGTATCCCATTCATTTTACATAGATGGATTTGTATTCGATTGTTTAAATTTCAACTTAATAGAAATTGATGTATAGGTTTTAAATCAAGCATTAAAAAATCTCTGAAAATCTTGCATCTAGAACATATTATCTTTTCTGCATTGGTATTTCTCCTTACCACACCATTTACAATTTAAACATTAAAGCAAGTATGTTTTTCTTAAATACATCCAGGGGAGATTACGTTCTAAGGAAACTTAGTGAGTTATTGTAACAGCAATAGTTATCTCTGAGACTACTCGTTTATACCTTGTGCCAAATACAGAAAGCACAACAGAAATAAAGTTTAAGAGTAATCATTCATTCCCTCTTCACCAAATTAGGAAGTCTTAAACCAGTGTTTGTGGAAGATTGAGCCAAAAAGTATAATAGAAAAAAGGCCAAACATTTTCCAGCATAAACAGGGGAAATTTTTCAGTCAGCAAAAAAAACGTTAGACTCTGTCTTCTAGGATAGATTTTGGAAAATTATTACTGATAATACAAAAGAAGTCCTGGGAGCTAATCAAAGGAGGAGACAGTTTTGAGAGTGTTATTAGGTGCCAATGCTAAAAGATGATCAAAGTGGCAGAGCAGAGAGTGCGGAGTCCCACAATCAATTTTTATTCAGCTTGAGGTTGATAATACTGATGAGAAGTGGTTACTGACAGCTTCTTTCAAGATTCCTAATGAAAGATTGCTCCTTTTTCAAATGTATCTTGCTATTGGATTAAAAAAAAGTATTTACTTCTTTTCTAAGATCTGTGACAGGACTACACTGAGAACACTTGCCTCAGTGCTCAATGGCAATTGTTAAGTTCCATCTACATGGTGAGTGACATGACTTAAACTGATGTGAATTTAAGTTAGCAAAAAGTCCCCAAACTAACATCTTTGTTTGCACTTTGGTACAATTACATTAAACTTATGGAGGAACATATAAAACTTGAATGATAAAAGATTTAGAATTTGAAGTGAAAAGTTGATTTTTTATAGATGACATAACATTGAACAAACAGTAGATGAGTTTGTTTTAAAGGAATTGACTGAGTCAAAAAAGAGCTTCTTAACTATAGTTTTCTTCATCTTATATTTACAAATACTAAATTCTAGTAATTATGAAAGACTCAAATGAAATTGACAAATGGCTTTCCCCTATGACCAATGTATGAACTTCGAACAGTTTTATATCTCCGTGTGTATGACTTTCTATTCTCATATTTAAATTTATATGAATTGTAGCACACTGCAAACATTACTTTTGATTATTAAAACATTAAATTATTATAAAGTAGAACCTCCAAAATTTCCAAAGTTTGTAAATTAATGATGTTAGAATTTTTCGATTTTAAGATTACTTTTATTATGCCAAATTTTACTAGACAGATTATAAAGGTCTGGCTTTTCTGAGTTAGAATAATCTAGTGATTTTAGCTGTGAACCAGACTATCTCAGTGGAATGGTAGCTCTGCTACTTAGCAGGAGTGTACCTCAGTTTCTATGTCTTAAATAATGCTAACAATATTGCCAATGCAGCATTGTTGTGAGCCTTGGTTTAATACTCCCACTTGAATCCTAGCTCTAATACTAACCAGCTCTGCGGACGTCAGTTAATCATTGAATTATCTGGGATCCAATTTGTTCAACTTAAAAAAAAAAATAAGAGGTTTTTGTTTGTTTTGTTTTGTTTTGTTTTGTTCATGAGACTTTGGAAAAGATAATCTCTTTTTCTCGGGACCTACAATTCTATCATCTGATTCTTTAAGTTAGTGTTTTTCTCAGGGAGCAACATAGATATAGCATCCTTATTTAGCACCCATGCCCTAGATCCAAACAGCCTAGATACGAAGTCCAGCCTTGCTCCTTCTTAGCTGAGTTTCCTTGAGTTATTTATGTAACTTCTCTCTCTAGTTTCCTCATCTGTAAAATATTTATAAAAATAATAGATATCTCATATTCTGTTGTGAGGATTAAATGAGCCATTACCTTTAAAGAACATAAAAATTATCTGGCCCAAAATAAGTAAACATTATTTTTATCCTGACATCTGAAAACTTCTAATATGATTATGGGATGAATTCTTAAAATTGTGAGCGAAATTTTATGAGTGCATACAAATGAGAGTCTGCAGTCTTCAGTAGATTCCCAAAGTGATCCATGGTTTGAAAAATCTCGGATAAATTATAAAGATAGTCCTCCAGTTCTTATTCCTATTCATAACATGGGCATTAATAGCAATAGGCCAACTTGTATTATTTTTCCTCAAAGGTGGCTTTCTCAATGCTTATTTAAGGAACGTTCTGCTCTTGTTCTCTCTCCCTAATATATCATTCTTTTTATGGATCTACGGATAGTCACTGGGTTTAAAAGAAGTGTAGTTATACAGGCTTTTGCTACACTCCTTAACCAGCCTAAGAGATAGTGGGCTTTCTTTGTATTCCCTTAGATAATTACTCTTCAATCATCTAGGTTTAGGCACTTACTTTTTTAGTTTCTCACACCTAAGTATACATAGATGCAGTTTTCTTAAAACCCATTTTTGTTTCAAAGTCCTTTCTGAAAAGAGTACAGCTTCTTTGTGGTATTTCATAATGCTGAGTATTGACATAATGCAGTACAGCAATTGAGACAGCAAAATCTGTTAACTGTTTCAGACATTTATGCCTTAATTTGCTGTATATCTTTATTGCACACTTTCCTTTAGTTAAAACAGCTCATATCAATGAAGGAATCATTTTACTGATCACTTTCACAGCATATAAAAAGGCACCATAACATACAAGGAACAAATCACTCCTCACTGCATAGATACAGTGAAATCACAGCTTTAAAACTGATACTTTCAAAGTACAGTATGAAAACTGTCTGAAAATAAACTCTTAGCAGATATCAGTAGAAAGAAATTGTAATGGCTAAAAGGAGAACAGTATTGGCTGGTAAAGTAATACAAAAAGAGAACGGGTGTCTCTTAATTTAAACACTAAATTTGTACAGATATTCATAAATTGGGAAATAAAATTTCAAGGTCAAAAAATGTCTTCAAAGATAAAAAGTGGTCTGAATGAAACATTTTCATTGTCTGATTAACTTAACTGAGGAGTCAAAGTTAAAAAAAAGATTAGAATGTTATGATATTTTACGATAAAGTTGGAGAAGAGGAGAGAGAGAGAAGGATGGGGGAGGGAGAAAGGGGAAGGCACACGCTATTGACTCTGATATTTAACACAATATCAAAGTCAATAAATTTATAAACTAAATTTATGTTCATTATTCAAATTTTAGAAACTAGAGGAAAAAAGGGAAGGGTATTAAGAGCTCCATGACTGAAGTTTTTGATATATTTCTTTTGCATTTTTCCTCGAGTAATCGTAATTACATTGCACAAATAATTGTATATACTGTTTATTTTTTATTTATTAATGAAATTTATTTTTGCTTTAGATTCAAACTCACTATTATGCCATTTGAAGAAATTTCCAGATTACAGGGTATTAAAACTAAATATTCAACCTTCATTAACATTGTACTGCATTTGTAAATAAGTTCTGACTTATTTGAAGGAAAGTGGTTAAATACAGAACTGAGACAGTGTCTACTATTTCACTGCTTATAAGAACAGTATTTTCTTTCCCTTTCTTTCCTTTTCATCAATTATGATTACATTTATTTTTTTAAATCACTTTATTGAGGTATGGATGTATGATCGACACATAAAAGCTGTACATGTTTACTGTAGATAACTTTATGAGTTTAGAGGTAAGTATAAACCTGTGAAACTATCACCACAATCTATGTCATAAGGAGGATCTACTGCTATCCTTGTTTAAAATTATAAGCAGGGTTTTCCAATGTTGTTAAAATGCCATTTAAATAGCTAAATGTGTCATATAACCCATGAAAACGACCATTCTGGCTTTTTCGGAAACCTTGAAAAATGGTTTCTCAAATGTTGCTATTAAAATAATGCTGTAATTAATATCAATGTGGACAAATCCCCTATCTGAATTTGGGGTTATTACCTTAGCAAACATTCTCGAAAATTAGGTTAATGGATCTAGGTGAATAATCATTTCTATAATTCTTGGTACATATTTTCAAGTTACTTCTCAAAAATACTGTATAAAATCACATTCCCTCCAGTGAGGGATGAGAAGGTCTACAATGCTACATTGTAGTCTATATGGAATATTTTAAATAGGAATTTAATTCATAGACATATGTCTATATTTCTATCTACTTATACATAGAAAGATATCATAAGAATTGAGACTTGGTACCTGAGTTGAGTCAGGCTCTCCCTGAATGCTTTGACTGAAATATAAGTATAAGGGGATATTGGTGGTTATGTTTGCCATGGGAGGAACAGAGGAAGCCAGTCTGCAATAAAAGAGATGGCAATGTGACAGAGAATCCTGAAAGCTTTTGATTGTCTGCTTCCAGCATTTTTTGAAGCACAAGTGCAGTCTCTCCTTGCCTTCCTCAAGAAAACTTTTAATCCTTAGAATAAATTTATCCTTTAGAATCACACCCACACTTGATAAAGCTAGTTCAAATTTGGTATGTGTTACTTATAATCAAGTGTCCTAATTAATATAACACTCAAGTAATAAAGTTTGCTGCTGAACAGAGAAATCAGTTCTGTTTCATTTAATTTTTCCATCTCACATTCAGATGGGAAGTTGATCTCCTATCTCCTTCCTCTTGTAAGGTTGTGATGCTCTATCTGCACACTTAAGAGAAAAAAAAAATAAAACTCAACCTGAAGCTACACAGGAAAACAAAACAAAACCAATGTCATTTCTAGCACTTAATTGGTATTTATCTGCCATAAACACATGAGGCTGTTTTGGTTTGTTCAGATATCCTTGTCTGCATAGGGCCATTTAAACCCAAATTGGAATTGTCTCTGGGTTGCTATCAGTGATAAAAAGAACTTTCAATTCATGCCAATTATAAGAATTCACAAACACAGATAGGGGTGACCAAGGAATCCAACCAGAACATTCTGTTTACTTTCATTACACTCAGACTTAATGAGAAAAATAAAATCATTAGCAATGAAAAACTTGTAAGTCTTGTTGAGTTTCTTGCTTAAATTTAAATAATACTGGTTGTTTCTTTAACGGGAACTGTGGTAAATAATAAAATGAATTATAAATTCAGTAAGGTATAGATGAAAATAAAAACATGAGAGAGAGCACAGATATTTTAAAATAGAAAAGGAAATTGATGTACTGTGACCAGAAGTATTGATCTCCTCTTAATGCGCTTGTTTTATGGAAGCCACTAATTGCAGAAATCATTTTGATTTAGTATCATCAATAAAATAAACATGTTAATAATGTCACTAATTTGCAAAATGACATGCCTAATGAAATGGCACTATCAAAATATATGTATTTAAAGGTCTCCCTTTAATTTTGTTAGACAACAAAATTTTAAATGCAAAATGCCAAGGACAGTTAAATTTCAAAATATCAACATGTCATATTGTTTTATTTAATATATCTTTTGTGAAAAAAAAGAACCCCTACGAATTCTTATTTGCATTCTAAAATAATAAGAAAGAGTATTTGAAATTTCATATTTTAGCAGTCCAATGGTTTTCCCCAGATGGCAAATATAAATGTATGCATAAAATTTTAACTTTAATTTCTTAGTTTTAAGTTACAGCTCAACACTTTGCATTACTGCAAACCTCCAGCAACCTTATGTGCATCATTACGAAGAGATGAAAGGATTAAGAAATAAGTTTGTGTCAGTGCAGAGAATGTTAAAAGTTTCCCTACAACTAATATGAATGGTATTAATTACCCTTATTACACACTCCATAAGAAAGAAACGAACAGATGCCTATTTTATTTTTCTCCTATTTAACATATTTGGTCCTTTGTGCTTATCTTTGTTTTGTCTGGACCTTGGCATGGGTAGACATTTCACTGCCCATGGGCCATTCTTGCTACCTCAGCTCCCTCCTCAGATTTGGTACAGATATTTCAAACCACTTGCCTTGAAGTGTTCAAACTTTGGCGTGTGCATCCTTGGAGGGATATAATGGGATATGAATTCTGCTACTTGGATATTTGAACTTGAATGGCAAAAAATTGTTTTAAAAAGAATGAACATTTCCCTTAATTGTATAGTGTATTACCAAACTAAGAAAACATTGCAGACTTCCTGAGGCTATTTTAAACCTATATCTCCAGCCCACAGTGGATCCACATTCTCTCTTCTGTGTTATTAGAGGTATTTGGTTAAAAAAAAAAATGTAAGGACCCCTATTAGTCACAAGTGTTAGTAATCGAACTTATTTCAGGCAGACATGGAATTTCAGGGTCCTGCCTCCATGTTTCAACTTCAAAACTGAAATTTATTTAGAATTCCCTGGTGATTCTATTTTTGAGAACGAGCCATCATTTGATACCACACTCCTCTCCTCATCTTTTTGTCCCTCCTATTGCTTCTCGCCCTGCCCCATTCCTAATTCAAAAGGCCCAGAGACCAAGTTCTGCACCTTTGAGTTCAACTTTGGAAAAAATGCCAAATCTTTGTTTTGACATCACAAATTAGGCTTAATGAATGGATTCTGACTATGCCCAAAGCTTTTGAAACCATCTTTTGTCACCTGAACTGAGCTATCAATAGTTCACAATTAGTTTCTAATATTTTATGAAAGCAAATGACATTTATGTCATTGACGAAAAAAAGGAATAGAGATAGAGATAAAACATATATGACTACCTATGCTACCATATGTATTCTCTCAGTTAAAAAGTTTTGAAAGACAGGAACAGTGTTGTTGTTGTTTCAACTTTTTATTGAAACATTTTCCAGTGGGTTTGTTTAAATTCGGTTGTTGAAGTATCACTTTTCCAAACCAGCCTTCCTCAAAAAAAAAGTAAGATATTCAGTGTTTCTATCTAAAATATGAGTGGCCATAATCATTAACATATTGAATGTGGATGTTTCTAGAGAGTAAGATACTTTGGGTTTTACATTATAATCAAGTTCCATCTCTACTTAAGAGTATCATTCTATATAAAAATGTTGATCTATTCAATGAGAAAAAGCTGGATAATCTACAAAAGCATGCTTTTTTTTCTTTTTGAGCCAATCAGAGCTGCAGCCCCAAGGCAACAAGGTGAGTTGAACTACCAAATGGGACAATCCTCTCCAAGAAGAGACTGGACACGTGAACTGTTTTTCTCTTTGACAGAGCACCAGAGAAAATGGTAGCATATATAGTAGCAGATGAAAGAAAACAGCTAAAATTGTGAAGAGTTCTTAAAAGTTGAGTACAGGCTAGCATAAAATTTTTAGAAACCTTGGGAATGCAGTTTGAAGGAGTCTACCTTCACTCTGGAGTTATTTCTTCATGGGCCTTTATTGGTACTTGCAAGAAAGATTAGGGGTAGGCCAAGAAATGAGAAAAAGGACCCTCTGCCATCCCATGATGCACAGGCATGCAATCAAACCCATTTTCCATGCTCTTCTATCCTAGGAAGTGAAAAACTTCTGAAAGAAAGGTAGGAAACTCTACTATCCCTGGGTCTAGGCAAAGATCTGCTTTTGTGGGCTGAGGAGGATAGAGGCAAAAATTACCTATCCCTCAGAGAGGGAGAGAATATCCTCTGGGCCCAGGATGCTACACTGGAGCAAAGCAGTGGTCAGTTACCCCTGGGGAAGGGACAGGTATACAAGGTGTGCTGAAAGCTACAGATGGAACAGGAACACTGAGAAACCCCTTTAGAACTCAAGGCA
This sequence comes from Eonycteris spelaea, assembly GCA_003508835.1. Lineage (NCBI taxonomy): Eukaryota > Metazoa > Chordata > Mammalia > Chiroptera > Pteropodidae > Eonycteris > Eonycteris spelaea. The sequence goes on from PUFA01000228.1 coordinate 2,504,037, forward strand.
TAAACGACACTAAGCCTGCCTTGGGTAGCAGCAGCCATCACTGAAGAAATTTGGTCTGTGGTCCTCTGCAGGTTGCTATGGTAACAATAAAACCTAAAACTAGCCTAGTATTAACTCCACTGACTCAAATGCCCACATTAACCATGTGACATAAAAACAGCTGTGTCCATTTCCTGCATGAAATATTTACTTCATCTCTATTGTTCTTCAGTATACAGTCTAACATTCATGTACACAAGAGAGACATGCAAAAAAGCAAGAAAAATATACTCACTTTTCAAGAGATAAAGTCATCAACATATACCAGACTTAGAGGTAACCTACTTATTGGAACTTACCAGAGGAGGACATTAAAATAACTGACTCATAAAACACACACACGCGCACACACACACACACGCAACCCTTATTGATAGATTCATATAAAATTTTAAAGGAGAAAGTATGCAACTTTCATGAACAGAGGGGAAATTTCAGCACAGTGATGGCAACAATGAGTCAAATAGAAATACTAGAAGTAAGTCATAATGAATTAAAAGAATGTAGCAATGAAAAAGTATGACTACTATAAATTAAAATAACATTCAATTACAAAACTAATAGCACTACTTTAAAATCACTCTGAACTGAAATTACCATATAGTTAATCTTGGAAAAATTTTATCAGTCTTTACATACAAGTACTCGAGCTTTGATGGAAGGCGTGATATCAAACTCTATATGTGATAAGTACTTTATATTTGTAGCTGCCTAGATGAAGGTATTGTCTCCATATCTCACCCTATCCCATCATATAGATAGAAAATTGAGACTAAAAAATACTAGTAATCACTTTAAGGTTACACAACTTGTAAGTGTATGTTTCTCTGATTACGAAGTCTTTGTTTTTTTTTTTCATTATACCCTATACCTCTCATATTATTAAAACTAAAATAAATTCATTTACTACTCCAAATGGTCCATTTTCTCAGAAAAAGAGAGCTATTCCAACTGTAACAATCTCTGCTATATGACTAGAAAATGAAACATGAGGTGGGCTTCCAGGTAAATTGGAAGGCTTTGTTTAAAAAAATGCAAAATTATGAGGCACATTCCTTTCTCCACAGCCTAAACTGATTGGGTCTACTTCTTTTGTCACACTTTCAATATATAAACCTATTCAAACTTCCTTTCCATTTTACTAAATCATTTCAAATTTCATTGACATTCTTAAAATGCAACAAAAGAGAGGTGGATAATTTCAGACATTCCAATTTGGAACCTTTTGTAGAGTCGTGTGAATAGATTTCACTATAATATATAAAGCCCCACTTGTTCTTTTCTTTTCTTTCTTTTTTTATCATTTCTGGATTGGTGGATGAGTTAAAATTATTAGGAAGGGTAAACTGAATCTCAACATAAAAATGCAAGTCATAAAAAGCTAAAGAAGTAAAAAATAATAATAATGATCTCATCTGTAAGCATTACTGATTCAAGAAACACAAAAGAGAATGTTACTGGGTTTCTGAACATAAATGATGGTTAAATGCTTGCTAAATAGATTCACCTTATTCTAACTAGTTGAATTCTTGATGTATTATTTTTGCTGTTGTTTGTGTTTTGGGTTTTTTCTTCATTCTTCTACTGTACAGGTGTTACTGAGATGACTAGTAATGTACAGTCTACATTAATGGTCACTTTCTGTGCCATAACCCAACTCTGAACTACACGATTTAGATGGAGTTCAGGACTCATTCAGGCTCAGGCAAACATCCTTAGTACCCAGCACCACTACACAGCACACATTCATGCATGATTCTGTCATTGTTTTATTGAGCATCTGTGAATTTACTATGCACCAGACCTGGGGAAGTCAGTCTTTAGTGGTCAGCAAAAGTTGTTCAACTGGATTAATAGTTAGAGATCATAAATATACTTATAGATTCTTCTTTTAATTTGTAGCTTATTATTCTTCTGCATAACCCAAAGCTCCCATTAGAATCATTAAAGCATATGTAGTAGTGTTTACAGATGAACAGGAAAAAGGTGATCATGATGAAAAGCTGCCTGAAGAACGAGTGTAGCAAATATAGGGACATTTTAGAATTCCCAAATTCTCATTTCAGTAAAATAAGATAAACAAAAAGCTTTTTTTTAGCTTCAACTGTAAGCACTGTTTGATCTATTTCTTTAAATCTTCAAGAAAATGTCACTAAATCATTGCAGGTTTATGCAATCAAACAAATCAAATGAACTACTGCCTACTCTTTTAGAATGACTGCGAAAGAGCTCAGTATCTTGGTGAAATAAGCTGGCACTTCTCAGGGTTATCAGAGACTATTCTGCTTTCTGCCTTTTTTCCTATTCATTCATACACACACACACCGAGAAAACAAATAAATACAGAAGCTATGGGAAAATAAATAGCAAATAAAGAAGGTTTCACAAACACCAGAAAGTCTTTACTTTTAGCCTACAAAAAAACCCAATCAACTCTTTAAAAGTGTAGAGGGGATTAAGGGGAATCAGAATCTTGTAATTCAGTGAGGTGGAGGAGCAAAAAAGATATATCAGGCTCAGTTCCTATAACTGGTGGCAGTAGACAGTGGTGTCTCTGTCTTTTTCTGTTTCTCTCTCTCCTCTCTTTCAGCTAATTTAAATCTACAAAAGGAGAGTTCTTAGCATACCCTGATAGAGTGCAGGGGGGGAAACAACAAGAATGGAACAACTTTGTAGGAGCGCCTATACACCAATCTGTTTCTAGTCATCCCATTTGGCTATATTTATGATTGTTTTTAATAAAAGATTTTATGGGAATGGGACAATTTACAAAAGCATGCCCCAGCAGATCCGTTAACTGTGAACTGAATAGGGAAGATGTCCATTGACTTCACTTGGGGAATAATTTGTATGTGGATTTATAAAATGACTGCTACATATTGTCATCTCATCTGATGATAAAAATAAGAGCGATTCCAAAGAAATGTTTTATGCCGAAATGCTAATTCAAAAGAGTTCTGAAACTGGAGAGGCAAGAGAATACTAAGCATGGATTCTAGGCCATCCTTAAACAATCCAGAGCTGAAGAGCTGTTTTCAGAGATAAATTTATTCTGTGTTCAATGCTTCTTGACCTACTTCTCATAAGGAAAATTCTGCCTGAAAACTAGAAGGAACTCATTTTTCCCTTTCACTTAAATTTTACCTCAAGAGGGTTGGGGTAAAATATTTTATAAGGTATACAATGTATGAATATGATAAATGAAAACTGAAGGATAGTTAAGAAGAGGCAGCTAAGTCCCAAATGAGGGAGTAGTTGGAGATATACTAAAGAACAGGGTGGGTCTTAGGAGAATGTGAGGAAGGGAACTCAGATTTGTTAAAGATGTATTATATGCAGTACTTAATCCTCACAAATAGACTGTAAATTAGATATTTGTTTCCCTTATACATATGGGAAACCTGAAGTGTCAAAATGGTTTTACTAGTTGCCGGTAATCACAATGCATATGTGAAGGAATCATAGTGTTAATTAACACTTCGACTTTCCTAACAGTCCCTTCATCAGAACTACACACACACACACACACCACACACACACACACACACACACACGGTATTTCCTAAAACTATACTCATGATCTTAAATTCCATCCTTGGCAGGTCAAGTAGGTCTGGATTCCCACTACCTTAGAGTTGTTCAGAAATTCAGAGCTTTCGAGTAAAACTAATTCTTGATACCAATAACAGACATAAATATTTTTTTAAGTATAAGTAAAGCATGACTCTGGCAAGATTTCACCAGCTCTGACTGCCTACCAAGATGAAGAGAGAGCTGTAGAAAAGTGAGAGCTGGAAGCTTTGAACTCCTCCACCGCCCAACACACATACTCTTTCAAATTTATTTAAAGAGAAAAGGAAGAAGATTACGTCCTCTAAAAGAGTGGAAGTCTGAGAGTAGAGATGGGCACCTGAGCTGTTTTGCAATAGTGCCTGAGCAAAGAGGCTGGACATGTAGGTAGCTTCACAGAAGTCAGAATATCTCAACAGGTGTATGATGAACTGCTAACATATACTGGGGGCAACTGGTAGTCTTACCAGGACAGAAGAATCCCAGGGCCAGGAAGGCAGAATGGGCATGTCAGCTAGGGAGGAATACAGATGCTGGTCCAACTCAGCAGATGGCCTCATAAAAATGTCAGCCACCCAAAGGACCAAACTAGATGTCACATCTCTGCATGTCCCTGACCCAGGACCAGAAGCCAGCCTTAGAAGCCAAGTAATAGCTTTCGAGTGCTGCCAACCTTGAGCGGAGGGAGGGTCCCAACAAATCCTGAGAGTGACTGGAAAACCTGAAGTCACTGAATTTTATTAAGATTTCCTGAGAAAAGCATATATTTGTACCCTTATTCCTAGGGATAGCTTTCAAGACCCTCCAGTGGATGACTGCAACCTCAGATAGTACTGAACCCTCTCAATACTATGTTTTTTTCCAATATACACATACATATGATAAAGTTTAATTTATGAATTAGGCATAGTAAGAGATGAACAAGAACTAATAATAAAATAGAACAATTATAACAATATAATAACACTTACATGCATGTAGTCTCTTTCTCCCTCTGATAACTGATTTGATAGCTAACACAGCTACTATGGTACTAATGGGTAGAGCATATACAGTGCAGATATGCTGGACAAAGGGATGAGTCACATCTGTGGCAGAAGGGAGCTGGAGAATGAGACTTTAGCATGCTACTTAGAAAGGCATACAATTTAAAATTTATGAATTGTTCATTTCTGGGATTTTTCCATGTAATATTTTCAGATTGCAGTTGATTGCAGGTAGTTGGAAAGCAAAACTGAGGATAAGCAGGGGGGACTTCTGTATTAAGAAACCTTATAAATAAAACTAAAAGAGGATACAGGGTAGAAATTTAATTCAGTTATAGAAAAAATAATAAAGTAGCATTTTTGGCCCACTTAAATCTGTGTGATGGTGAAATTTTTAGTCACTACAGACATGTCACCTAGTACAAAGGCATAATTCCCAAAGTTTTATTGTGAGGAATGCCTCCACAATAATTAATGGTTTTGACTATCTGCACAAGATACTATAGTTCAGGATAGGTTTTGAATCTTATAACAACTATTAGTACTACCCATTTAGAAATGATAAAACCGAGGCTTAAAGAGGTTGGATCCTACCAATTTATTGCCCAAGATAACATTAAGTGGTTGACTGAGGACTAAAAAATAATTTCTCCTGATTTCTATGCTCTTTCCTCTACTTGCCCATACATTTCCTGACACCTAGTTAGTGTTAATAAATTTTAGATTGGATAAAATAATGAACGAATAAAAAGATGTATTTCTTTAGTGCAGAGGGCTGAGCAAATAGTAGGTATCCTTTTATATCTCATATAGCATTCAACCCAATTGTGGAAAGCAAAAATGAGGAGAGAGTGTTTAATTATACTGTGTATCTATACATTGCTAGACATTGAGCTAAATTTTCCCATGCGCTTTTTAAATGTAATCTTCATATTTATCCACATTACATATGAAGAAATGCAGAGATAAAATGAATAGCTTGTCAAGGTAATGGTAATAGTGTATATAATTTGTATACTTACTATGTGCCCCTTAGAAATACTTTAAGCAGATTAACACATTTAATTCTTGTAACAATCCCAAAGGTAGGCATTTCTATTGACTCCTCTGTATAGATGGGAAATCAAAGTTTAGTGAGGTTAAGTGACTGCCCTAGGTCATACAGCTAACTTGGCAAGAAATGGGCACACATTTAAACCCATGCTTCTCCAACTCCAGTATTAGGCCAGTAACTTGTGCTGACTAGTCACCGATCTTGGATTTGATGATGGGAGAGTAAATAACTGTTGCAAACTAATACCCACTATCTGAATGGAACATTGTTCATATACTTGACTTTTTTTTTTTTCTTTTTAACTTGACTTTTTTTTTTTCTTTTTAACTTTACTGCACTTTCCCTCTTCTGTTTGTACCACTTTAAACATTAGTGGCTCCCTTCTGTTTGACCCAAATACTTAAAACAGGTCATACATTTAAATACAGCAATGCCTCCAGCCCTGCAAATGATGGGCAGTAAAATCTGTTTGTACTACTGGTGATTTTAAAAAAAGTTTATTCACACCTAGTTTTACATTTTTTAGGCTTGACAGCATATTACAAATTTAAAAATCACATTTTATTAGTATAGATCTTCTTTTAAATAACTATTTTCTGAAAAGGTAATGATACATTATTTTTCTTATTAGTACCATATATTTAAAAATCAATTATTGGGAATTGATTAATAAAATCTTTAAAACAAGATACTCAAATAAATAAATCTAAAAAAAAAAAAAACAATAAATGAAAGCCAGTACTACAACACTGCTTTCTTGAAAAAGGCCCTCAGAATTATCTGCTTTCCCTACATTCCTAGCATCTCCAAGTTGCTGGCAGTGAATAAAACTGTATAGGGAATGAAACCTGCAATTCTCTATGGATCCAATTCCAAAAATAATTTACGATATTTTTACAAAGTTATATGGGAATTGGTTTTTAAAAGGGTTCCTAGTTTGTTTATTATTTTCAAAATTTATAATTTACTTTCTTCCAAAAGTGATTTGAGATAACTATTTTATATCACCCAAGGTCTATAAAAGTTTATAGAATTAGAAATGCTTGTATAAACTAAATTCATATGCATATAGTATTTTTGTCACAAAACATGGAACTCTTTAGAAGAATAATTCAATTTTATATAGGTGTGAATATATACATATGTAGATTATATATATACATATATATATATATACACATAGATTAACATTTTTTATGTTTATTCTTTTGATAGTTCAGGCAAACAAAAGCCTAGTTGTATGTTCTCAGTTATATGTCTTTATATTTATATCAGCTGGAAAGCAGTGTTGGCAAAACTGAAGGAAAATTCTGCTCCTAGAACTTTCACAAAGTAGTAACTGTGAGACAATGATATGTTTTACAAACTTACAGCAGAGCAGAATTCAATACGAGGTTGTTTCGAGAAAGGAAAACTTGAAAAAATAAATGGGAGTGGGCAAACAACTCCAGGGAAAACAACTACCACACTCTTAGGATGACAAAGAAAAGGGAGAAAGGGGCTGGACAAAAAGTATTGACAGAGCATGAAAGGAAAAATGCACAACCACGCGATTTAAGGCTGTGGTGATTCTAATCACTGGACATTCAAACTATATCTTAACTTGTGTTCTATTCCTCCGGTCCTTTAAGGGTGACTTGTTCACTTGATCTTCTATGGACTCAGTTGAGTAGACTTGGACTTTTTGTCAAAGGAAGACTTGAATTGTGTTCCATTGAGTTTATTGCATCGAGCCTGCCAAATGAAACTTCAGAAACACAGGCATTGTCTGCTCAGCCTGAACATTAAAAAGATTTCTACGACAATTTCCAGGATTTGTTTTTGTTGTAATACTTCAAAACTGGTGTAGAAACTTTGTTGAAAATGGAGACCCTACATTATCTCTGTTATCATCCTGTAATTTACTTAGAACTGTATCCCTCCAATACCGCCATCACACACAATCAATTACTCATACACACTTCTCACCTAAAATCTACTTCAGTTTCTCAGAAGTCTCTATTTTTCCCCAGATATGAAGTATACTACCCCTAAAATAAAGTATTTGCCACTTCCTCAGACTACAGTATTAATGGTGGAAATGTTTAGATTTATAAAAGTCAAAAATGGGGAAAAGAGAGGCAATATTAAATTCAAGACTATGGAAATATAAAAGGAAAAGATAATGAAAGGGAAATGTAAAAATGAAAGATAGGGCTGGTTTAAGGTGCCTGTCATTCTCTTTATAGATTGCTTCCTTTTGCTCTAAATACTAAATGTGCCTAAATTAGGCCACCTCCTCCAGAGAACAAGCAGAAACTGGCTACTCTAAAATATCATGATGAATTTTAGAAGGCTATAATTACCTGCTCACCATCTACAATATTTTTTGAAAACTAAAAAATATGTATTTTCATAATTGTCAATATTAATATAAAGCAGCAGGGTAACCATGAACTTGGATGCTTCTATTAAATTCACTTAAATTGCTCAACTAAATCAATGTTTCCTTACTCCCATTTTTTTTTAACCAAATATGCTAATTCAATTCAATATGCCCAGTTCTCAAGTTGGTCCAATTAAGTGACCTCGAAATATTTACAAATATATTTATTTTTAAAATATGTCTTCTTCACCTTTTAAAGTAGAAACGAAAATAGAAATAGTAAAGTATGGATTTAAAAGTGGCTTTCAAGAACAAAGTGGGAGGCCTCACACTTCCTGATTTCAAGCTATATCATAAAGCTATAGTCATCAATACGGCATAGTACTGGCATAAAAAAAGACAAATAGACCAATGCAACAGAATCAAGAGTCCAGAATTAAATCCAGGTACATAAGGTCTACTCGTACTGAAGAGGAATGTTCCACTCAAATGGCTAACCTTGTAATCAGCTCTTTGTTCCGCTTCTAGGGACCTGCTTGCTGCATAGGCCGAAGGGCAGAGTGATCTCAAGATCACCTGAAGACTCACCCTCCCCTTTGATTGTTCTGTCTAGATAAAAGATGTATTGCCTAAGTTCCTGTCTGAAAATCACATCCTCTGTAACTACCCATAGGCCATAGCAACTCCCGTGGTCTTTAACTGCCTGAGGACAAATTAACCAATCAGCCCATGCCAACTAAGGCCTATAAAGCAAATTGCCTCTGAGCTCAGTGCCCAGATCTTCAGAGCGCTAGCTCTTCTGGGACCACCAGCATAATAAACCTGAGTTCTCCAACTCTCTGAGTGGTGCTTGGTTTCTCACAGGTCTGACACTGCAACGTTTCTGCAATGGTATTTGACAAGGATGCCAAGAATATTCAATGGAGAAAAGACAGTCTCTTCAATAAATGGTTCTGTGACAATGGAATATTCACATGTAAAAGAATGACATTGGATCCATATTTTACACCGCTTACAAAAATAATTCAAAATGGATTAAAGTCTTAACTGTAAGACTTGAAATTATAAAACTCCTAGAAAAAAAAAACATAGAAATAAAGCTCCCTGATGTGGGTCCTGGTAATTATTTTTTAGATATGACACCTAAAGCACAAGCCACAAATAAAAAATAAACAATCGAGACTTCATCAAACTAAAAAGCTTCTGCACACAAAAGAAATAAATAAGTGAAAATACAACCAATGGAATGGGAAAAATATATCCAAATCATAAATCTGGTTTGGGGTTCATATCCAGACAATATACAGAACTCATATAACTCAACAACAACAACAAAATAAATAATCCAATTTAAAAAATGGACAAAGAACCTGAATAGACATTTTTTAAAGGAGACATACAGATGGCCAACAGACATATGAAAAGATTCTCAACATCATTAGTCATTAGGGAAATGTGAATTAAAACCACATGAGATGTCACCTCGAACCTGTTATAATGGCCATCAACAAAAACAAGAGATAACAAATACCAGTGTGGATGTGAAGAAAAGGAAACCTGTGTACACTGTTGGTGGGACTGTAAATTTATATAGCCACTCTGGAAAATTTTCAAAACATTAAAAATAGAACTACAGTATAATCCAGTAATTCCACTTCTGGGTATTTATCTGAAGAAAATTAAAAAAAAAAAAAAACTAACTCAAAAAGATATCTGACCCTCATGTCCACTGCAGTAGTATTTACAATAGCCAAGACACGGAAACAACCAGTGTCCATCAACAGATAGGGAATAGGGAAGAGGCATAAGAACTAAATAATAAACTAAGTTGCATTCAGAGCCTGCTACATGCTCCTAGACACAGGAACCTGGCTGATCAGCATAGGGCCAGATGACAGGGAACCAACAGGAAGATTCCTGCTGAGATTACCAACAACTACTTCCCCATGCCCTTAAGACTTCATGCCCATCCCTGGAAAGAAAAACAGATTTAAACTGAATTCCTTGAACACTCGGGGTCTCTCTCAGTCTCTGCCCCTGAGAAGAACCATGCTTTGTCTCTGTAGCATTATTCCTTCTCTAATAAACTTTCCTTTTGACTCTAACTCTGGTGTGTACCTGAATTCTTTCTTGCATGCAGTCAGGACCTCAACGACTCTTCCTCCCTTTTTCCCTCTCTCTCTTCAAACCCCACCCCCCATAAGACTTGAATCCCCACTGGGAGAGGGTAAGAATTTGCCCTGTCCTGCATCGAATGGATAGAGAAGTTGCAAGATACATACACACATACATACAATATAAACACATATACATACATATATAATGTAATGTTTTTCAGCCATAAAAAATGAGAAAATCATATTTTTTGCAACAACCTGGATGGACCTTGAAGGCATCATGCTACACAAAATAATTTAGACAGAGAAAGACAAATATTGTATGATCTCACATATGTAGAATCTAAAAAAAACCTAAAGTCACAGAAAAACAGTTCAGACTTGTGGTTACCAGAGGCAGGGCTGAGGGGTGGAGGAGGGGAAAATGTAGGAAGGGGTCAAAAGATACAAACTCCCAGTTATAAGATAAATAAATACAACATGATGACTGTAGCTAATGCTGCAGTGTGAAATATAGATAAGTTAAGAGTAAATCCTGACTTCATTTAAAGAAGAATTTTTTTTCTTTTCTTTTTCTTTTCTTTTGATTGTATTTATATGAGAAGATAGATGTTGGCTAAACCTATTATCATAATCATTTCACAATATATGTAAACCAAAACATCATACTAAACACCCTAAATTATATAGTGATGCATGTCAATTTTTTTAATAAAACTGGAAAAATAAATATTGAATTGTTATAAAGATATTAAGCTCAAGAAATCAGAGCTGCCTAGTGTCAGAATTTGACTGGTAAAAAATATCAATGGAAGAATACTAATACCCAAAAGAAGCTTAGATGTTTTTTAACATTTTTAATAAATTGAAGGAGGCATTTCGAAAAAAAAAAAAAAGTAGTTTCCTCGTTTAAGAGACTTTCACTTTCTTATATGGCTGGTTTAATGTTTTTGTTTGTTTGATTGTTTGTTTTTAGCACTGATAGCATTTCTTAAAGCTATAGGAGAAAGTGAATGTTCATTCTATCAAATGTCTGTTATATTTGCCTAATAACTAGAGATTTGAGGCCAACTTTTGATAAAAAATTTAAAATAGACATTTGCTAATAAAAACGACTGTTTTCATGTGAAACACATGCAATAAATCCTCAACACTACCTTACTTTTCCAGAATGTTTAGCCACTTACAAGTTATTAATTCAGGAAATTAAAAATTTCTCAAGCACCTTTGATGGTAGGAAAGCGGGAAGCATGTGGTAAGGATGGGAGTGGGGCTGGGGTAGTATGTCTATTAAATAACAAAAAAAGAAAGAAAGAAAGAAAGAAAGAAAGAAAGAAAGAAAGAAAGAAAGAAAGAAAGAAGAAAGAAAGAAAGAAAGAAGAAGAGAAAATTAAGGCTGAAAAGAATGCACACATAATAACTGACATCAAATATTCTGCAAACTGTACATTTGATTTTGCATCATCACTACTTCGTTTTGAGCCATCCAAGGTCAACCACTATCAATGAACCAATCTCTTTTCATCTTTGAGCAGAGATCAAAGGCAACGGCAGTGTCCTAATGATTTCAATCTTTAGCCTTCAAGGGGACAGATTATAGGGACTGAGAAGCAAATTGGTCTCTAACAGGACAATTCAGCCCACAGCCCCTTGACAAACCTTGATTAGTATAAAAAACTGTTAAGCCAGCAAAAAAAAGAGACATAATTATGAGGAAAGAGGAAATATCAGACTAATGAATTTTAGCATTCATAACAAGATAAAATTAATATGTTTTACTAGTTTTTGTGTAGTCATCCATGTAATCATTTAGAAGTCTAAAAGTGGAAAGCCATAATAAAACATTCTTTAGGAATTCTTTTTTCTCATAAGCAAAATTGAGATAGATATAGATGTCAAGTCTACCCACACTACTAGACTCTCTCAGCACCATTTTCTAATACAAACTAATTCAAAAGTCAAAAGCAAAAAACTTGTTTGAATACTAAAGTTCTCACAACCCTAAATATTCCAGAAAAAACACTCATACCTTTAATGTTAGTAATGCACCCTTTAAGAATTTAATTGCTCGCTAATGTTTTCATTTGCATATGACTCCTATTAAAAACTAGATAACAACCCGTTTTATGCAGGTATCTTTGGATCCTTCACCATCTCAATTGACTTATTTAGAACAGAACTAAATGTTAGTTCCACATAATGATTGTAATTATTTTGATAAACTCTATATGGAAAATAAAGTGTTTTCTATTTTAAATACACTTTAAAGCTATTCTACCTATGCAACTATACTGCCAAGAAGTTAAATATTTCCTGTAGTCATGGGAGGGCTTTTCTAAAATGTATATTTGGAGGTCCAGAATTTTATCTTATTTTAAAGCAAAAAATTTAGGGGAAATAAATTTTAATTCAAAATAGAAAATGTTTTAAACCACTTCAACTAGGAAAATTGTAGTTTAGAACATTGTCCTCCAAAGTCACAAGTGAACCAATGTTTCCAAATTGTTTTTCCTAAAACATTATTAATAAAAATAATACTGAAATATTAGATTAAACAAAGCAAAATAGGTTACCATACTTCATCTCCAAATCTCTCAGAACCTTCCCCGTTTGAGTGACTATTGTTAATATCTCAAGGAGTATATAACCTGCGATTTTTTTCCACACATATTTAACCATGGAATATTTTTTACTCACTAGAAATAACTACTAATGCTAAGCTCAGTGTTTCTTACAAAGTTTAAATCACACTGAGATAAATTTATTCTTCTCTTATAAATACATCCTGAGAAGACAAAAAATATTTATTTAACTAACTAATGATAAAATGACAGAGAAATAAAACCGAGTTAAAGGAGAGTTCAAGGGACTGAATACATATAATCACAGAAAGTACAGATGCTCCTTGACTTATAATGGGGTTATGTCCGATAAACCCACTGTGAATTGAAAATATTATAAATTGAAAGGAATTTAATACACTTAACCTAGCAAACATCATAGCTTAGCCTAGTCTACCTTCAACATACTTGCAACACTTCCATTATAGCTTATGGTTGGACAAAATCATCTAACAATGAATACATCGTATAGTATCTGTTATGTACCCTTGTGATTGTGTGGCTGACTAGGAGTTGCAAACTTACTGCCACTACCCATGTGAGAGCATATTGCTAGCCTGGGAAAAAATCAAAATTCAAAATCTGAAGTACAATTTTTACTAAATTCACATCACTTTCATATCATTGTAAAGTCAAAAAAATTTAAGTTGAACCATCATTATGTCAGGACTGTCTGTATATTGGAAAAAGATTGTTAAATTAGATACAAAACTGGTTAATATTCTAAAGGGTAATAAAATATTATTCTTTGATTATATTTTTTCTACTAGAAAAGACAATTATTTGTCTCTCTACTGCACAAAAATTTATAAATTCACATAAAACTTCCCAGAATCTGAGCACTAATCAAAAGTAATACTAAGTTAAACAAAGATGCATTCCCATAGAAAATTAAATAATTTTTGAGCTGGCCTTTTAGAAAATCAGTAAGACATTAAAAGGATATTACATATGATATTCATATATTAAATATATATAATATAAATATTTACAGTCCTTGAGGAAAAGTGCTGGTTCTAACAATAAAAATTGTTATGTCATGCCCGTGGTTCACAACAAACTCTGCTCCTCTAGTTATTTTGCAAACTACTTAAATGGTGATTATCAGCTAAAGGAAGTTGCCAAGTTTAAACAAACATAAAGCCAATTTATTCTTGAAATTTAAGCCTTCACTAACAAGGAACATGAAAATAATGATAAATCAGTTTGATGAAGAAAAATATTGAATTAAGTCAACTAGTTATTAAATTTATCTTGAGGAAATCACAGAAGGCATTCTAGTGAGTAAGTGACATAATCAGATAATGCATTCTAGAGAGCACCCTAGCTGTAGTATGGAAAACTGAATTGTAAGGGTAGGAATTTGATAACTAGTTTTAGGGCAATTGCAATTATTCAGGCAGGAACTGATGGTGGCTTAAACCAAGGTAGTGTTAAAACAGTCAGGTAGAGAGAAGACTTAAGGATGATGCTGGAAAAGCTAAGGAATTGAATAGACAATGTTGCCTTTCAATTATCGAAAGATGGTGGGAGAAACATTATTTGGATAATAGTTGAGTTTGAACATACTAATTTTGAAGTAAGTATGTGACATTACTGGGTATAATTGATTGGCAAGGGACATAGATCTATAGCTCAGGAGAAAGATTTTAGTTAGAGATAAAGATTTGAGTGTCATCGTTAAGAATTATTATTGCTATAGGTTTGGATGACATCAAGAAAAGTAAGTTTATTGAGAATTAAGGTTGCAACTCAACAAGAAAAGATTCACAAAATGAGAGGAGCACTCCAAGAAAATAATTAAGGCGGTGGAGAGACCTAGGAGGAAAACTAGAATAGCAGAATATTCCAGAACCCACGGGAGACGAGGGTTCCAATAGGAGTGACTGATCAACAATCAATGTCATAGAGTGGTGAGATGAGGCAAAACGTGATATGGACCTTGGCAAATCCATTTCAGTTGTAGTATGTGGCAGAAGACAGATTATCTGAGGTTAAGACAGCTATGTGAGGTGAGGAAGTAGATAAAAGCGAATATGGAATTTTCTGAAGAGTTTAACTTAAAGTATGGAAAATAAGTTTGGTAAGGAATAAGAGCCAATAACAGAATACCCTATTTATTACTGTAGGAAACACTGTACTTCAGTGGATACATTAATCTAAATCCAACCTAAATGCCTGAATTTAAGGAAAAGAATTAAAGGACTCTCTCAATTGGACATTTGTATTTTAGGCCTTTTATTATCCAATCATTAAAGTGGGGTGGTATTTTCTCCTTTAAAAGTAATGCTTTAGCAATAGGAATTATATTTTAGGGATTGCAGTTTGGCTACTACAAATATTCATTCAAATTAATGAATTTTCACTTACATGCTCTGGAGGGTGACCAAAACACAGGGTTTATAGTCTGACAAATCTGGGTTCTAGTCCCAGTGCCTCCGTACACTAGCTGAGTGACATTGAACAAAATACTGGATCTCTTAAAGCTTCGGTTTCTTCTTTTGTAAAGCAGAGTATTAACAATAGTTCTTGTATAGAATTATTGGGAAGAACAAGAGATAATGAGTATGTTGTTTAGTATAATTTCTCTCAACCTTTAGATTACATTGAAATCATCTGGAAAACTCCTTACAGTACCACTCACAGGGTTGAAATGGAAAACAGGCAAGTCGTAATGAGCAGGATTGAGAAGGAAGTATCCAAAGGGATCCCCAGAGACCATCAGATGTAATGGGAGCATATTTGATTCTCTAGCTTTTGGATAGAGAATGAGTGATTAATGGCAGTGAACCAGTCTAGTTGACAACCCTAAACTTCCTCAGTGCTTAGTAATGATTAGTTGTACATTTGAAGAGACCATGAGTATACCGTTTAGTAGGCAATGTGGCAGGAGAAGAGGTATCATCAGGAGAATACCAGCAGGAAAGACCTTGATGTCAGAGATGCAGTTCCCAATGGGGAGAGGCCTATACAACTCCCTACAATCCCATGACAGTGGGCGAGGCCTTGGAGATTGAGCTGGGGATTATTTTCTCGGCAGAAGCATAGAGAAGGCTCAACTCCTCCTTTAGGGATTCAGAATGAGTCACCCTAAGATGTGTCTCTATGGTAAGCAGATTATTTTGAACTAAAGGCAAGCAAGACCCTGCAGACTCAAGAGAAACTTCTGCCTCTCCACCCGGCTACTGCCTTAACTACCGAGAAGAATTTGAATTAGGGACCTTGCCCATAATAAGGGATTATCAGAGATAACCTTGTGTGTATACACACACACGCACACACACGCACACACACACATTCATATAGATACATACACACACAGAGCAGGGCAAACTTCTGATTACGGACATCTGTTCTTCTTATTGTCCTGCAATGACTTTCCTCCCCTCTGAAGACCCAAAGTGAACCCTTAGCTCAGAATGACACATATACCTTATTTTCCCTTTCTGTCTTAGGAACTCTTTTATATGTGGGGTTCCCATATATATGTAAGTGATTCAATTTGGTCAGTTTCTCTTGCTAATCTGTCTCATGCCTATGTGATTTATTAGACCAGCTGAAAGAATCTAGAGGGTAATTTTTTTTCTCCCTCATACTCCCAAGGAACGATGGTATTTGCACATTAGCTGGATTCCTCCCTCAATAACTCTTCTTCCTTTATTCCATCAGCACAACAACCCCATTTCTCCAACTCCCTGCTTGATTATCTGTCCTCTGCACTTTCTTTTGCTTCATCTGTCCATCCATCCATCCATCCATCCATCCATTTGACCATCCATCCATTCCTTAAACAAACTCTGCTACAGTAATCATTTATACATTCAAACTTTTTTCTTGCATATTTGCTTTGAAGTCAATTAGTACTTGAGGAGATTTTATGCCAAAATCTCTGTTTTACAGCATGCTTGAATGGACTTTATCATTTCTAGACCCTAATGTGGAGTTTCTGACAATAAGTGTTTCTGAACCATGCCCTCTATAGTTGTGGACATTAATGTACTGATGAGAATATTCTTTCTTTGTCTCTGTTATAATTAGCAAGTTCATGGCCCATGTGGCTCATAAAACATCCACTGAAGGCTCAGAGTGATGACACTTAATAGCATATGTGTAAGCACATATTGATCAAATTCAGGATAATTTTTTTTTCACAGCTCAGGGACATTTTTAACAATAGCATTCTGAAGAATTTCATATACATACAGTATAAAACATAAGGGATTTTATTCAGAATTGATAAATGCCAGATTATATTGTTTAGAAACTGCAAAATTCAAAATCATATGATCATTTTAAGATACATAAAATATCCCTCCCCTCTTTTTCCTTCAGTGCCGGCCAGTGTTCTTTAGAAAACTCCTGGTCAAAACCACATCCACGGCTGGTAGTGGGTTAGGTTAGGTAACCTGTGTACTGGGTATTGGTTAAAAACCTGGTTCTCTTTTGAAACTTGAGTAGATAACAAATATTAATCCTTTTTTTTTTTCAGGAGCTTGGGTTAGGCAAAGGGAAGGATAGAAAAAAAGTTATATTTTCTATCACAAGAAGCATTTTAGCAGAGGCTGAATGTATACTTAGTAGGAAAATTGTATGGAGATTGAATGTGTGCTTATAAAACTAGGTGAAATAAAATTCTACACATTTCCATAAAAAAGTAAGAAGGGGAAAGAGTTCTGAACACTCACAGAACTCCACAAGGCTTCCTCATGCTTCTTCCTAGTTAATTCTAGGTTTTCACCACTCTCTCTGGAAGCGGCCTCTGTTCTAACCTCTATCATTACAGATAATTTGGGACACTTTTTCAACTGCCTTTAAACAAAATCATACAGTGAATGGTCTACCTTCTACTTAACATTATATCTATGAAATTCATTCATGTTCTTAAAAGTAGCAGTACTTTTTTATTATTTTGTATAATTCCATTTTGTCAATATACTGCATTTTTTTATGTATCTATTTTAATTTGGAGAGATTTTAAGTTGTCTCAGGTTTTGCTATTAATCAAAAGGTTGCTGTTTATCTTGTACATGTTACTTTGGTGGACATATGAGATAATTTCTCTTGGACATACACATATAAGAGGAATGCCTAGATCATAGGGAAGGCACAAATTTAGCTTTGGTTAATATCACCAAACATATTAATTGACACTTGAACCAGACATATATGGGAGTTCCAGATGATCCACACATTCTACCCAACATGTGGTACTGTCATCTTACTTTTATCTATTCTGATGGATTTACAATAGTATTTCATTGGGTTATTTTATTCCATTTCATTAATTACTAATGAAGTTAGGCACCTATTTATATGCTCTTTGGCCATTGAATACCCTCTTTCATGAAGTGCCTGTTCTTATATTCTGCTCATTTTAAAAAATGGGTTGTCTGTATTTTTTCTGGATATTCAGGAGTTTATTATATATTAAGGATAAAAATTATTTTTCAGATAAGTATTGTGAATATTTTTTCCTAGTCCATGCCTTTCTTTTCACTGTCAATGCTGTATTTTAATAAACAGTGTTCTTAATTTTAATGAAGTACAATTTATCAGTGTTCTATTTTGTAATTAGTGCTTGTTTGCTCTTACTTATAAAATCTTTGCTTTGCTTGGATCTTGCCCATGGATGAGCTTATTTATGCCTGGAGATTGCCCTCCAGCTATATCACTTTACCACCAAATAACCACACCATATCCTAGTTCATCATGATATTCCATCACTACTGGCAGAGACAACTGATTGTACACTATTCTTTTATCCTTTATTCAGAGACACTCACATTATTGAAACTATAAACTTTCTCAGCTAAAATAATCATTCATTTATTTATATAAATATTTCATTTATTTATAATATAAATATATTTATATATAGTTTATTATATTTTATAACATAAATATATTATACTTATGTATTATATTATTATGCTATTATATAATTATATTATATAATATATGTTGTAATATATTATGTATTATAATATATATATATTAAAACTCTAACTGTAATGGCTGAAAAATGACTGCTAGAAATTTATTATTTGCAGGAAAATTATTGCTTGGCTGTGTCCATGAGAACATGGCTATATCCATGGGAACATAGGCTGTTACCCATAGGAACATGACATTCTAAACAAGCTTTCTGCTTCTGTAACCCCGCTTACACACCTGACCTGTGAGTTGACAGGTAGTGAATAGAAGAAAGATAGCCCTTTGTGTTTAGACAGAATGAAGAATGGGATTTGGGACTTCAAAACCCTGTACCTCTACATTTCGGGGCTGCTGAATTTGGGGTCTGTGTACCCCTGGCAGACCCAGCTGGCTGAATAAAGAGTGTTTCCTATAACTCACTCACTGAGTTCTGGTGGTCCGTGTGTCTTTCGGGGGCAGGCAGCTACTAAATAACCTCAAATGAAATATAAGCAAGATTTGTTAGGTGTGGCTGCCAGGAAAACCTGTTAAAGAGGGTTTACTCAGTTGGTGAATACTATTTTGCTAAGTCTGAAGAGTCCATGATGATTTTTTTAGGATGGAAGCGGACCATTGAATATGTCACAAGTCCCTGGGCTATTGATGGTACTAAAATGGGTTTTGTATTGCTTTTAAAAGAGCTATTAAATCACCATTCTGTTCAATCTACTATTATTCAGGTTTCTTTGGCCAATACCCAGACTGGGATTCAATTACGTAACCTGGTAGGGGAAGAAGCTCAATTCCTAGCTTACTTTTCTCTCTTTGTCAACAATGCACAGATGAGGATAAAAAATTTCCTACAACCAACCCCATGGATAATGTTATTTACATTTTTTTCTTATTTTTAAAGGTATGTTATAAAATGGGAAAAGTCTTATAAATTTATATTTTTACATGATGGCAGGTTATAGGTGACAGGAATTTTTAAAAATCATATGTATTCTTCATTCTGTTTCCATGACAAAATTAAATTTCATCAATGCATATATTTTCAAAAGAAAGTGGAAATATCTATTCTACATGATTGATGACCAAGAATTTCTGCTAATAATATCAAGCCAAGATTAGTTTTCAGTTAGTCATTTATACTTTTTTTCAAAACAAATAGTAGAGTAATATGCAATCCTAGTACTAATATAGCTAATAAAAGCCTAGAATATTCTAGTGATTTGTTTATAAAAGTGAGTTTCATAAAATTCCAGTCCCTTAGAAATTTATCATGTATTACTTGACAAAACCAATACTTTGGTGACTTAAAGTTAGGAAAAAATGGGTTAAACCAAGTAAAACAGAATTATTTTTCCTTACAGAAATTTTAAGGCTTTAGTTGTGATTTGCTAAAGAAGGAAACAAAATTGTCATATTCTAACAATTTGTTTTTCATTCAGCATTTTATGGGATCAATGTTCTTTAAAACACACTTTTGGACATTCTGGTGTAGCCTCATATTTTATGTTACTTCCACTTTTAAGACAATATTGGCTCTAAATATTTTAAATGGCTACAAAGGCAGAAATTTAAAAAACAAATTTGCTCTTTTTATGTCATTGTCTTTTAAATTCAAGAGAAAATTACGGCAGGGAAAATCTATTAAGTCGAAAGTTATTTGTGTGTGTGTGACACAAAGATATATATACACTCAGTAACTTACATGACTTTGCATTTGAAAGTGGATGCATTTTTTTTGCTTTTTAGACACAGATATTAGTATGCAGATTTTAAGATGGTGTAAAATGAATCTTTAACATTCAAAGTGATGAGCTTTGGGGACAACTGGCTCTACTTGTTATACTGCAGGAGGAACCTGTGGTACAATTCTGCATTAATAAAGGATGGGAGGGATGTTATCGGTTTATTCGGTGGACTCATGTTGAGTACTTGAGATTCTGATATTCTTCCAGGTGACTTAATCTAGGTGTTTCTTTTGCAGTGGTTTGGAGGAGAGACAGGAGGTACCAAGAGTCAGAGGCTGCAGTGGAGGACTATATAAGCACATTTTCCCATGATGCAGTTTTGTACCTGTTTATTACAAATCAAAGGTGGCTGGCACCACTTTGTTTCCAAGAAGCTTTCCATGGTTAGATGATAGCTATAAATTCATTCCTGTGTTACTTCCAGAGGGCTTCCATGAAAACCCTTACATCATAGTATATATTTGCCCATGGTTAAGTGTCCATCAAACCTTGGGCAGAATTTCAGTTATAGTTTTAGAGCTGTAGACTCTTTAGACTCCCAGATGGCTCTTATTTAAAACTCTTTTTTACCCCTGACATCTTTAATACAAATTGCCCTATTCATTTGGCAAAGT
The DNA here is from genome assembly GCA_003508835.1 of Eonycteris spelaea. Taxonomy (NCBI): domain Eukaryota; kingdom Metazoa; phylum Chordata; class Mammalia; order Chiroptera; family Pteropodidae; genus Eonycteris; species Eonycteris spelaea. Next base: position 2,525,073 of record PUFA01000228.1, read on the forward strand.
TTAGTCAATATTAATACATAACAATAATTATTCACTAAACTTGAATGTGTCTCTTCTCCATATAAAAATCCAATTTTAGATAGGATACTAATAACAAACGTGGATCTCTAAACACTTAGAGAAGACAATATATATTATCAAAAGTTTCATTACTGGCCAGAGAAATTAATGGTAATGTAATATGAATTTTCAGAATTGACTCAAGAATTTTTTTTCACAGCAGAGGTTGGTTTTAGTCCAGAAGTGAGAAAATCTTCCCTATAATAAGGGCAAATTAAAACACAGGGGCTCCAGTTTTGGGAGTGTGTTTTGCCTAACAGATAATTATCTTTGGTAATAAAATTCAAATGGCACAATGAAAGGAATTGACTTGATATTGAATAATCATTGAACTCTTGATCACCTCTATTCCTGAAAGTGTATCTTTAAGATCCCTTTGTGCACTTAACTCTCATCTATGCATCCAACTACAGTAATTGCATAAATGGACAATTTTTGTTTCTTACTAGAATTTAAGAAGTTTATTCCACAATTTTCAGTAAAGTAGCAACTTCTGTACCAAATTTACATTAGACTTTAAAATACTAAATACGAAACTTTAATGTGTCAATATACTTGTCATATGTTTATTATCAATAAACATATGACATATCTTTACTAAAGAGCACATTGGAAATCATGGCATCATTCTGCCATCTGTGCCATGAAGACTCTAGTTTTATAATCCTTGCTTGAAACAGAAAGTTTTCATATGAACATAAGAGAACGCTGCACATCAAGTTCCTCTAACCTTATATCTAGTGAGGGGGTACAGAGTTTGCTACCTCAAAATACGGTTTTGGGATATTATCTTAAGCTGCCTATTTTAAAGAAATAGAAGGTACAGAAAGACACTTTGGCCCTCCCCTTCACCTGCCAAAAGGAATTCAAATAGAAAACCTGCTTAAGAGAAGGGAGCTATCACCATAGCATAATATAAACTAAATGTGGCAGATGAGAAGAAACCAAGCAAAATCTGTCTGTTAGACTCCCCTCTGAGTTCCATTGCTTCTGGGTTGCCTGACAAAATTTGTTTACCGTATGTTTGTTCTTTCTCATCTCCCTGTGAATTGCCTACTTTCCCTTTGAAGTCTCAGACCCCTGCCTCTCTCTCTCCTTATTCCAGAATGGCATACAAGCCTCAACTGCTGGATTTGTCTTCGGGATACATATTCTTATGGAACTCCCGTATGTACATACATAATAAATTTGGTTATTTTCTCCTGTTAATCTGTCTCATATCAATTTGATTATTGTACCAGCCTGAAGAATTTAGAAGGGTAGAAAGAAAATTAATTTTTTTGCCCCTACACTAGGTTCCTATTTAATAGTATAATCATATTTAAATTGTCTCACTTACTGTTAGCTATACATGCATAAGCACTAGTAAAAATTTCATTGATATTGGTTTTCAAATAATTTGAGTTTTAAAAAACTATTAGTACTTTATTTTTGGAAAAGGAATCAACTTATAATAAAGTTAATAATACAGAAAAAAAAAGCTACTTTCCTTACCAGAGAGTCTGCCAAATCTTTGTCTATGATACTCTGCAATAATCAATGATATTTGAAAAAAAAAAAATACAAAGTAGAAAATAACAAAGTACCTAATGTCCCAATGACAATAAAACATGTATACATTTTAGGATGATTTTCAATACAACCTGGAAAAATCTAAAGAGATAAGTAGAAAAATTAACTAAACCTCTGAAAATGTTGTCTACTTGGTTCAGAAAGCAAGAGAACTTATAATTCTTCCTAGAATGAGGGCCAGGATCAGTTTATAAAGAATCTAATACTAGCAGAGTGGATTTTAGGGGAGTACCACATCTGGGATTCCCTGTTTTTCTCCCCAGCTGATGTGAAGGATGTGTTTTTATAGAATAAACAAAGGCATTACCAAGATAGCTCCCATAAGCTGCTGATAGTTACAATAGATTCCTAGGCCCCTCTGAGGCATTTTTACCTATAATATACATTAAAATCACCCGAGGAGCTATAAAATATTACCTAGGACCATGTCATACTCCAGAGCAATAGAATCAGAATCTTTATGCTGGGGCTTGGGCATGCAGTTGAAAATTAAAGTCCTAGATGACCAATTATAGTAAACACACACACACACCACACACACACACACACACACACACACACACACATCACTCACACTTTCCACTTCACGTCTGAACATGAAGTGTCAACTGCATGCATTACTACTGATTCCCTCTATTTTTCTAAACCCATATAGAAACGCAGATTCTACACTTTCTATTTTTTTTTTCTATGTGGGCATTTTAATTGAATAACATCACCAAGATAAAGCATGAGTGTAGGTAAGCAATTCCTTTCTTCACAGGGAGTATTGAGAATATGCAGAATTAATTTACATATATATATATCAAACCCATCTTGATGGAACACATTTAGTGAGTGAGACAATATTGGAAAAAATCCTGCTGATTTTGGTAAAACATAGTGGTGATTTCCTGACATAATAATCCATTCATTATTCATATAGCATTATCTATATAATGAATTTAATTACATCTTTTATGCATGACATGGTATATTTTCTACTAACTTACAAACTAAGGGCACTAAACCCTGTTGCAAAATACCACTCCCTCTAATGGCAAAAAAGGACTACATTTTCATTTATCATTGCAACTTTCTAAGAGGTTAAAAAAAAAAAGCATGAAGACTATGTCACAGTGAAATCCTTTCCTTGTCACTTTTGTTTCGCTCTCTTTTGTTTTATCTAAGAAACTCTAAATACATAAGGACATATGGTCATATGCTGCTTAATGACAGGGATATTCTGAGAAATGTGTCCTTATGAGATTTCATGATTGTTCAAACATTGTAGACTATACTTAAACCTAAATGGTACAGCCTACTACACACCTAGGCTCTATGGTATAGCTTACTGCTCTGAGGCTACGAGCCTGTATAGCATGTATGTTACTTCACAAAACAACATGAGACTAAATCAAGCACAAGAGAAAATGATGCATTTAAGAAATGCAGTAAACACAACATATATGTGGCTGCTGCTGGAGTAACATGGCATACTGTTTCACAGCAAACTTTTTTTATAAGTAGAAAGAGCACACTTTAAAATAACAATAAAAACTGTGGTAAATACATAAACCAGTAACAGTCATTTATCATCGTTATCAAGTACTAATGTACTATACATGACTGTATGTGCTATATTGTTATAGGTCTGGCAGTGTAGTAGGTTTGTGGACACCAATATCACCAGAAACACCACAAACACATGAGCATTGCATTGTGCTATGATGTTATGACAGCTACAATGTCACTAGGCAGTAGGAATTTTTCAGCCTCGTTATAATCTTATGGGACCACCATCATATATGTGATATGTGACTTTATATGATATGACTATAATTAGATTCTTTCAATTAAAGTTTGTTCAACTATAGGTTGTCAACTGTTTAGTTAAATCATATCACTATCCAATATATAAGACCAAAATACATATAGATGTAAATAGATATAAACAGAATTGCATTAAACAATGTTAATTATTTAGTCAATTTATTTAACCCTTTTTCTATTTAGGAAAAAAAAGTACAGCTCGCTGCCAGCGTTAATTTAAAATGTATTGAATCGTCAACCCCTAGGCTAAGCAGTAGTAACTGAAAGTAAAGGCTTCTACTCCCCAGGAGCTCACAGCTCGTTGGGATATACAGGTTTTGTTATGGACTGAATATTTGTATCTTCCTAAACCTCAATATGCTGGTATTAGGAGGTGGGGCCTTTGGAAGGTAATAAGGTTTAGATGAGGTCATGAGAGTAGAGTTGTATTGATGGGATTAATGTCTTTAAAAGAAGGGACACCAAAGCAATGATGCCTGTCCCTCCCTTCCTCCTGTGAAGACACTTAGGAGGCAGCCATCTGCAAACCAGGGAGAGAGCTCTCCAGGAGCCAAATCTGATCAGGACTATGAGAAATAAATGTCTATTGTTTAAGCCACTATGGTATTTTGTTATAGATGACTAAGATAGGCTTGTAGAGAACTAATTGTATTACAATGGGGAAAGTAATAAAATGCAGCAGAGGAGCTAGTAGATATTTCTTTTGTCAGATTAGGCTTGGTGTTCAGAGAAGTTTTGGCAAAAGAGGCGACAGGGCAAATTGGAGTTTACCTACACACTTGACAGTCTCCATTCAAAGTTTGTATCAAAACATTTGTTATTTTTTAGACACCACTTGAAAAAATTATTATAGCTGATCACATTAGAGCGCAATTCTATAAAAAATTCAAATCTATTTAGAAATGATGCCGTATGGTCAAACGTGATCATAAATATTTGTTCTTACAGTACCCAGAACTTTTCAATATTGATGTAGAATGCAAACAACATAATTATAGTAGTCCTCTCTTATCCATGGTTCCACTTTCTGCCATTTCAGTTACTTGAAGACAACTGAGATCAAAAAACATTAAGTAGAAAATTCTAGAAATAAACAATCCCATGTTTTAAATTGCAAGCCATTCTGAGTAGTGTAATGAAATTTCATGCCATCCTGCTATGTCCTACTCAGGACAGAAATCATCTCTCCATGCTACATACACCACTCCCATTACTCACTTAAATTGCTACTTCGGTTATCAGATCAGTTATCAGATATTGTGAGAGCGAGAGAGAGACCACATTCACATAACTTTAATAGTATATTGTTTTAATTGTTCTATTTTATAAAGAATTATTATTGTTAATATCTTACTGTGCCTAATTTATAAATTACTTTTTCATAGGTATGTCTGTATAGGGAAAAACATAGTATATACAGCATTTTGTCATCTGTGGTTTCAGGTAAGCACTGGGGGTCCTGGAACACATTATTTGTGGGTAAAGGGGGACCACTATATCTCATAAAATAAGAATTAAATTTTTTATTGGTTTAGTTTTTCACTTTCAAAAATAGGCATATTTTAACAAGATAGGAAAAACGACCAATTTGATTCATTAAGGGAAAATTAAATGTGATTTATAGCAATTTATATATATTTATTAACATATGAAGCACTTTAGGAGATAGAAAGTACTTTTCTGCATCATTTAGGACATTAGGATGGAAATATGCGTGTGCTGCCCACTGGCAACAGAGATTATGAGCTGCACTCACAATCGGCGTTTCATTGCATAAAGAAAGCCAGTTATATACTCAGGATTCCTATGCCAGCAGGCTTACAACAAGTGCTACAAACCCATTGTTTATAACTTTATTTCTTGGCAAGCATTTTAGTTATGTGTTTTCTTTGGTTATATAAATGGCTAGGGCTGTTTTATATGAAAGAGGTAGCCAGTCTCATCTTGCCACCTGACAGATATTATATAATAATGCCAATGACTCATGTGCAATGGTAATGCCACCTAACCCCTTCTACCTGGCCTGGAAATCATTTTTTTAATTAAAAATTATTGGGGTCATATTGATTAATAAAATTAAGTGAGTTTCAAGTGTACAATTCAACAGTATGTCATAGTGTTCACCACCCAAAGTTAGATTTCCTTCTGTTACCAAATATTTGATGAAATTCTTTAGAGTCACAATCCTGTTTAGACAATACATTTGACAGATCTGCCTTAAACATCAAAACTAAGTGCAAAAGGTACAAACTTCCAGTTATAAAATAAATAAGTATTAGGATATACTGTACAGTATGGTGACTATACTTAATAATACTATATTGCATATATGAAAGTTTTAAGAGAGTAGATCTTAAATGTTCTCATCACAAGAAAAGAGTTTTGTAACTATGTCTGGTGATGGACGATAGCTAGATTGATTGTGGTGATCATTTTGCAATATATACAAATATTGAATCATTATGTTATACACCTGAAACTAATAACTAATATAATGTTTTAGGTCAATTATACCTAAAAAAAAACCCAAACAAACAAACAAAAAAAACTAAGTGGAAGTGGGCAATACTATATGAGTGAGCAGGGGTAGTATTTTTCACTGTTATCTAAGAGGATGTTAACATGATTTCATGAATTCAAAGGAGTAAATTTTACTTTATATGGGCTTGTATAGCCAAAAGAATTTTAAAGAGAAAAAAAAACAGCTTAAAACATATTTTAGAGTGTTGGATACAGGCAGGGGCAGACCAGCTAATATTAGGAATCTAGAGTAGAATGGTATAGGACACCAATGGTACCAATGATGTAATGTAGGCCTCAGCTCCTGGATCTCCCTATGGTCCTCAGGAAATAAGCTGCACACTAAAAGGCTGAAGAGGATGGTGATTGTATTTCACATCATTGTACCTTGAGTTTGTCCCAGGTTTGTATGTATGGGCATTTTATATGCAAAGCATGCATGAGGATGTATATATATATATATATATATATATATATATATATATATATATATATATTATATATATATACATACACCTTTACGGTTTATGGTTAAGTGTAAGTTAGCCCAGGTTCTACTGAAATTAACACCAATGACAGTGTTGGAGATTTGCTTGGTTTTCTCCTACTGGGAGCAATCCAGGCATGGGTACCCTAGCTAGAGAGCGAAGTGTAAAACAATGAATCCTGCCTGCTACAACCAGAAGGAAAATTGATAATAGAACACATGAAAAATCACAGAGTAAAGTGTTTTTATATGAGTGTAGAAATTATCTCCAGGAAGTCCTTAGATAAACAGTTATTCACAGGCCAACAAGAACTCATAAGGACCTTTGTCATCCTTAAACCACTTCAGAAGAGAACGAATATATGTGGAGCAGAGACATGAAATACAGTGAAAGCAGCAATTCATGGTCAATATATGCCTGCAGTGAGAGTTTTTCAGAGTGTGCATGAATAACAAGCATACCTACTTGGTTCTATAAATGCATCATTTTGTATATTAGCTAATTCAGAATATTAACAAGAAACAAGAAAGCAGGGTTGTTGAAAATTCTGTACTATTTAGCGTATAAACTTGGCAATTTTCAACACAAAGACTTTGGATTTTTTTTTTGTATAATTATAAAAGCCTTGATAGAAATAAATGACTATCCTGATATCCATCAAAATAGGACATGAAAGAGGATGAACTGATGACAAAAATTCAGGACAAAAAAGAAGAGGAGTCTCCAAATATAATTGCCATAGAGATGACTTTCTGAGAATATAATTAAAGGAACACTTTGTTGTCTACTGATTTTTATTTTTTGTAGGAGTGACTGGGAACTAACCTCAGTCTTAACAGGGATATGATGTTAATTCGTCAGTGAACTGAACTGTTAATGGTCCATTCCATAATATTGTTTCGATTATTATAAACTATGGTAATTTTTAGTTGTTGTCATGTTACATATTGAATAAACAAAAACAGCATTACCAGTAAAAATTGCCACTGACTGAAATTACTTTGGATATTGTTAAAGATATGATATTCCAGCAGATACAGCCAATTATAACTGCAATAAAGGATCCAAAGCCAAGAATGAGAGGATAATAAATTCTTACAGTAGTGTTTCTCAATGATATCAGGACAAGACTTTATATAAGGAACTATCAAAAGAGAATTCTATAGAATGAGGCCTTGGAATCTGAATTTTACTGTAAGCATTCTAGGGGATTTTGTGTGTGTGTGTGTTCTAGAGTTTGAGAAGGTCTGTCTAGTAGATGGCAAGGCCAAAGTACTGAATAATTGATCTGGGATAAAGTAAAGTCATGGATGGATGCAGTATTTATAATAAGTTTTCCAAGTGATTCTAATGAACAGCCAGGAATGAGAACAGCTGTGCATTGGCAATGACAGTACAGGAGATATTGGGTTTTGTCACGGAAATATGTACAGAATCTTTTATACAGGTAAGAAGTGGATATCTAACAAAACCCTATTTCATTTCACTTATAAATTCAAGAACAAACACGGTGTCATTCAAAATGATCTTCACCCCAGAATACTGTAGCGACATAACAATCTGTTTGTGTTTCCATGCAACATTTACATTCAGAACCAGTTCATGATCTTCGTGATCAACATTGCTGATAGGACTTCAGACACGGAGGTTGGATATCTAGCTGTGTGATACAAGCAAGAAAAATGTTTAGGAAGGAGTAGAGAAAATAACCAAATGGGTGTTCTTAGGTATGGGAGGTAAATGAGTATTTTTTTTTTTTTGCATATTTAAAGATTTTTGAAACAATGGGCAAGGTTATGCTAAATATCATCTTTTTTAGTGAAGTGTTTTTCTTTAAGGAAAAATTATACAAGTATATAATTGAACTTTGTCTCATTATACCTCCATTTCCTTTATAATTATATGAATGCATACCACACATACAAAGTTTTATACCTATTACTTTAAGCCAGTCATATTTTATTTTACTCAATAATAGCCCTCTTAGAGTTTAGGTTATCTGGGCAATCTCTGTTAATAGGTGTTTAAAAATCAATATTATTTTATGAAAACTAATGAAAAAGTTGGTGCTAATTGCTTTATGCATTGCTTGAAAAAGCAAGGCATTTGTAATTGAGTAGTCAATACTATCAATCAATCTTTTTGCTTCCAGTTTTTCATCACTCCTTCAGAGGTCATCCAGCTGTATTTTGTTTCTAATATTCCTCTTCTATTCTCAATTTCTACATTTAAAGAAATGGTAAGAGGGGTAATTTTCAAGTTAAGCCCAAGAAGAGCAGTTTCCCAGGGATGTTCATGTTGATTTTAGTTTTGTTTTTTTTTTTAAATATATTGATTGCTCAATAAAATGACAAATTCTAATTTACGTATTACTTCTCATGTCATTCTTTTGATTTTTCAACCAGAGTCAATGTATACAATAAGAACATGCTTTTCTTATTTCCTGACTTTCAAGTAAAACATAATTCTGTAATGACCAATTATAGACTAACACCTGCTGTTACGAAGAGGACCTTGTCAACATCAATCTAAATTGAAGAACAACAGTTTCTTTGATTTGGGGAAAATGAACAATAAATGAACAGTCTGTTTCTTAGCAGAAAAAAAAATCAAAGGCACTTTATTCCAAGGTAGCCCATGGAATGATTAGAATTTAATAAAATTAGATATTTCACCATCATTTGAGAAAAGTTTTGTTACGGGTTAAGGTTTCCAAGAAAAATGCTAAAATTCCTGGATCCCTTGGAGCCAGTATTTACTCAAAATAAATCCATCCCTAAAAGTCCATTCTACTATAATATTATCGCTTGCTATTTTTCTATGACACAAAAACTCTGCTCAAGCTGAAAGGTAAAGAAATTGAATAGAAGCACCATTTGAGCTCAAGCCATCTCAACAATTTTGTGGATTTCCATTGCCAGGAAATCTTGCTCAAAATCATGCAAGGATAATTACATCAACCGAATGGGGGAAATAAATCTTGGTGTAATATCAAAAAGGTGGGGGGAGTGATAGGTTGCTGGAAATGTACTGCTAGCAGATTGTCTAGAAAGGATAATGAAACCATTTTATCATGTTAAAATCCCATTTAAATATTGAAAGAAATGATCATTTATTCACAGAATAAACAGGCACATTTAAGTATATGTTAATATATAGTTACAAGTACATATGATTTCTGTGTGTGTCATACACATATACACATACACCTGAACCTGAACCTCAACTTGTACATGTTCGGAGTGCAACAAAATATTGTTAGGGCTAGATTTTCATCTTGGCATCCTCAATCCTGTGACTGCCAGTTTTTACTGCATCAACAGAAGAGTTTTATTTAAACCAAAGCTATGGATGCCATTTCAAGGCTGATGCTTAGTGGAGAGTAAATATTACAATGAAATTGCCAATAATTATTGTATTACTATAACACTTTCATATTAAATCAATGTTCATTTGATTTTCCATAAAGATTGTACAAGGTAGGGGAAAAATTAAAAGAATACTTTTATATAATTGAAAAATCTAGTTTCTGCTGCCTGGTTTTTAGATATATCTGTCTATATCTAATCCACATATATATTTTACTTTCTTAACAGAGAACTATCTAAGCATCTTTTGTCAAGCTGGAGGGAAAAACCATAATGATTTATTTCTAAAGTGGTAAACACAGACATAGGAATATAAAAACCAAAGCCAAAGTCATTAAGATAGAATGACCCTTACTCTGAAAGAACAGACCAATGAATGAAATGAATAAGAAATACAACGGCTAAACCAGATGTACCCGGAAGCAAAGCATTCTTCTGAAACACATTGTAATGATCGGTGTGGCTACTCTGCTCTTCCCACAAACTCATTGCTCTCTACTACACAAAGAAGGAGCACAGGGAAAAGGACACTAGACTTGAAGTTAGAATAATTGGGCATGAGTGTGAGTTCATCACTTACTAATTATGTGATCCTGAACAGATTACTTAAACTTTCTGAGTGTCAGTTTCCTTGTCTAGAAAATGGACAAACATATATCCAGGCCTAACTGGAGATTCAAATATAGTAGTGAATAGAAAAGAGCCTGGTACACTCTGAGGCACTTTACCTTTATGAAGTACTATACTCATCACCCACATACTATTAATCATTACGTTCCATGGTGAATAAATCCGAGTTATGCGACTTTGCTCATGTTTAAGGAAAAGTGTGTTCATTTGAAGTTCAATCATTATTGTGTGAGCCTCTTCATATTATTCTATTTCATTATGATGCTTTGATCTTATACTCTAATTATATATCCAGCTTTACTTTCTCTATTAAATGAATTTAAAAAGGAGTCACGTTAAATAAAGGCCCTTTAAAATTTTTATGACATATAGAGTTTCCATAGACACACTCTTTTTGCATCTTACCCTGGTACAGTCAGATTCAATTAACTATTCAGACTGGCAAAGCATCTTTTACATTTTTCATAAAGATTTTAAGTGAACAAGTTTGTACTTATACGTCAATTAAGTTATGCATCTTTCAAAAATAGCTAATAGATTGAAGCAAAGGCAAAGTTGCAATCGCAGATTGTATCCAGTGTAATTTAGCAGAAAAAAAATGGAGCCAGCTTGGTTATTTAAAAATGTGTTCATAGTGATTTTTCAATGTAGCAAAATCAACTGGATAAAACACTGAAGAGAAAGTCCAAAGGCACATGTTGGTTAAAAAAAATATGGCCACATATTATTACATGGGGATTTCACCTCATCTCTCTGTTATTCATTTAGAGATAGCCAAACGTAATTCCTGAGACTTGAAATGTCTATCAAACATTTTAGAGTGTCAGGATCTCCTCTAAATAACTTCTAAATCACCTGGAAATGTGCCATTGACTTGGCTAATGGTGGATGAATATAGCCAGGGAACAAGCTAAAAGGTCAGAAGGATACCAAGGGTGAAGTTTCAATTAGGTAGCCAGCCAGGCTGTAGAGCAGCTCTGAGAGCATTATATCAGTCTGGAGTGGAATATGGGAAGATGATACCTTCTCTCAACTCAGGTAAAAATTTGACCAAGTTGACATGCCAGCTTATATGTTACAGAGCTATTTATTACTGCAGTGATTTAAAAAAAAAAATGGACAGCATAATTTCTATCGTGGCATGATATTTTCAGCCCTGGGTTTTAATTATTTGGACTTTAGTACTGACTGAAATAAATTACTTTTTAATTATCTGTATACTAATTAGTTTGCTACTTTACATTCAGAAATCTCTATATGGCTAGAAAAAGTTAGAACAAAGAGTTTTTGATTCAGAAAATTTTAAAACTATCATTTATCAGTTTAAACTGATATGCATCACTCTTCACTTTCACTGTCAGAGACTACAAAATCCTCTAACCATTTATCTTCAATGAAAAAAATAATAATGCTTACTCTCACAATGCCAATTGTTCGTTTTGGTTAGAAGTGATTTAACATCACAGATCTAGGTAAGAATATGGTAAGAAATCCTAAAAGAGACATGTTTAATGGTAAAACCATTAAGTATGTAACACACACACTAACCATTACTAAGAATTATAACCATTTGCAGAGGGCCTATTATATACCACAATGCACTAAATTAGGGGCTTCACATACATTTTCTCTAACCTTTATGATTATAGTAAAAATTAGGTAATATGTCCTCCATTTTACATATAAGGTAAGTGAGTCACAAAAATGCTAAGTAACCTAATCAGGCTCAACTGTTCAGTTTGGAGACAGGATTCTAACCTCAGTTTGTCTCTCTAAACCTCAGGAACTATGCCAAGTCATGAGCTACATATTTATAGCAAAGGCTAACCATCAATATTAAAAAATATAGTCACTCATTGTTTCCCTTATTTAATATTTCACAAATATATTGTTTTTCAAAATATTCGTATTTAACTTTTTTTTTTAATTTTTAGCATCAGTTTTCAAAATGGTATTTACCTCCTTTGGTGTAGTGGTTCTTAACATTTGGGGGGATTTCAGTTGATTTGGCATTGATGGAAACTATAAACGCTCATCTTAGAGAAATGAATATATATTTTTTTTCTCTAAAATTTCACGTGCACTTTCAAGGGATGCAAGGATCTGCAGCTACAGTAGAATGTTAGCATGATCAACCATCCTGGTTCGCCTGGGCCTAAGCAGTTCCCAGGCTATGGGACTTTCAATTTTAAAATGGAGAAATCCCCAAACCAGGACAAGTTGGTCATCCTAAAATGTAACATTTACGTAACACTTTAATAAATACTTTTTACTAGAAGCTAAGGTTTTTGGTTCTGTATGAACTATAAATGAGGACATGGGGCTGAGTGAGACAATGAAGATTTTACTAGTTCAAAACCTGATTATTTTCTTAGCGTAAACAAGGAGTTTTAGTGACGTGTACTAATAGGGTGCATGAGGAGGGAGGGTGAGTAATTTTTTCAGTTGTGCCAGACTTTTTTATTGTAGTGCAAACATTTCAGGAAGGAAAAGCTGTATTGTTTTGTTTCATTAAGATAGATCTGAAAATGTTTTGAGTATATATGTGCTATTTGTTGTTTTAAGTGTATATATCAGTGAACAAACTGGTGAAAAATAGAGTATGGGCTAAAAAAAATTATAATGTGGATGAAAAAAGGGGTTCTATATAAAGTATTCTCACAGGGTGATCTGATCATAAATTGCTGACTGAGCAGGTCATGGTAGGTAGTCACAGCCCAAGGCCTATAGCTTCTTCAGTAAAAGGCTCGTCTGTGCGTTAAGCTAGCCCTGTCCATTGTTTCTGTGCATCCAGGTTAACACAGCTTGAAATGTCAATCCCCACCTTGCTTTCTCCCACCTTCATGTAATCTTCCTTATGTTTCCTCCTTAATCTCAAAAGTATAAAAGAAACTGCAAACTGTTATTCTCCAGGGCATTTGAAATCTTGCTCCCTGCCCTATGTCCTCAGTTTGGCTCAAATCGACTCAGAAAAATTCTCTACAGAGTTGGAAGTTTCTTACGTCGACAAAAAACTTCATACATAAATTGACCATTTTCTCACAAAAATGAATACTTAATCACTTATGTATTAAATTAGTAGTTCAATTTCTAAAGGTCTTACAAAGGTATAATTTGGTATTTTATAGTAATTGTATTTTAATTACAATTTTACTCGTACTGTAGCACTAAGTATGAGTATTTTCATTCAGTCCTCACACTAGTTTCTAAAAAGAAAGCTTCAGCAGCTATTCTCGATAAAGTATGGTATTTTCTAGACAAGAACCAGAAGGCTTTCATAACTCACAACCTCTAGAGTTGTGATAAAACAACTTAGTTTGTGTGCTATTAATCAAGAATTCAGAATAATCTCATTTTGTAAATCCATAATATGAAAAATTGGCTAGAGGTCATCCAATTAGATTTCACTTTTCTTTCGAATCAGATTTCTCTTATCTTCTGTCCTTACTCAGATGGTAAACTCAAAGACAAAGCATAGTTATTTTACCAAGAGGCTGTCAGATATAATTTTCAGAGCCTTTCACAATCTCTTATCACTCTCCACTCAACTAATTCCAGGATCTGATTCTGTGGAGGCATGCAATTTGCATAGAGACAACAACCATAAAACCCAGTCATTGTTTCCCAACTGTTAAATTAGAAAACAATGAATGTAACTACTCTATAGCAATACATCCTAGCACTCTTAGAATTTATAGTGATGATTTTTTATGCCATGATGTGAAAACAGAAAAAAAAAAAAACAAAGTAAAAAACCCTTCAATTATTAGCACAGAAAAAAAAAACTCAGATGTGTAAAATAGGTCTTCTGATTTGACAAGAGTATTTGATAACATTCAAAAGCCAGATTAGTAGACAGGGCTTGCAGCCTAGATGTAAACAATGACCTAGCTGAATTTATTAAATTAACAAATTTACATTAGAAAAACATCTCCAAGCATCATAGGATTGAACCTTTTGAATTCCTCTATTTGCAGTTCATTTTCTGATTACTTTCTTCACTATGGATCCAGATAGACTATATCATTCAAAGTTTTACTATAAAATGGAAGAAGAAACATATCGAAATCCTAAAGCATAGACATCAGATCTTTCCAATGATCAGATAATTCAGAATTTTTAAATTAATTTTGAAAATGTGAACATCTTAAGTATTTTTAGAAAAGAATTCAAAACACTTCGTATTAAATCAAAAATTAATTATAAGGTAGGACGTTTACTAATATATCATTCAAAATAACATCTGCTACTAACATATGTTCCCTTTTTCTTAGTGTAGGTAACAAAAATTGTTAACTTAAAGTTACAGAATTGGGTACATTTTATACTATGAAATGCTACGTAGCATTTGCTATTTAATATAGAATGTGAAAGCCCCCCAAAAGTTTTAAGTTATTCATATACAAACTGCTAATTTATTCATGTGAACTAAAATATTAAATACTTTAGAGTGATCCAAGATCAAGATATTAAAATCTAGATTGTTAATTTTAAAGTACGTTTTGAAATATTTAGATTAATGTGTGTATATATATATGTATTTATCATTTAATATATATTATATGTTATATAAACATGTTTTATATATGTGTGTGTATATATAAACACATATACATATGTTTTTATATTGAAGAGAGTTTTATATGTCCAATTTATTTTACCAGATCACATTTTATATTTTTCTACTTAAAGGGTCAAGAATAAAAGGAAAATATAAAATAATATATTATTTTGTTTTCCAGTCGAGAAAGGTAGAGGGATTTAAATTATTGGACTCCTCCAAAATTGTTATGTTTGTTGCCAAGAAACACAGGTGCTTCTAAACACACTGCCTTTCAGCAATTCAAAAATCAGGAGAGGTAGCCAATTCTATTCCTCTAAGGAGGAATCTTCTCAGCAAGGAAATCTCAGGAGATTAGCAACCAAAACCAGTTTACTTTTCCAGAGAGTCTGGAGATAGGGGCTGGGTAAAAGTTTTCAGAGAGTTCCTGGGGAAATGTTAAATATCATTGTCTAAATGAAACTTATAGATAAAAACTAGTCTTTGATTCTTGGTCTTAGTATAAAAATTAATGAAATTGCTAACACCTTGGAAAGATTTGAAAATGCATTGGTAGCATTAAGCAAGTAAATATTAAGCATTCAATTTACATGTCATCTAATTGTGAGAACATAAAAAATAATTTGTAGTGATGGTTATGGTTGAGATTAGATTCTTCTCTTCCCTCAGGCAATTATTGAGTACTATTTATTTACTTTGTGTGACATACTTTCAGCTTTGTTCTAGGAAGTGGCTTTTCTGTTCTCATTCATTTATTCTGTACTGTATAATACTGTGTTTATTAAGCACGGGCTTTAAAATTAGAAATTGTGGGGGTTTGAATCCTGTTTATGTCATGTCATAACTGCATGATCTTAGGTATATTTCTCAACATCTTGGTAAAATAAGGGTAACATAGAGCTTACCTCCTAGGGGTTATTTTAAGCATACGATAAGGAGATTAAAATACAGAATTTAGCACATAGTGACATAGAAGTGCTCAAAAAAGTTGTCTCTCACAATTATGCTCTAGCACAACACTCACCTTCTTGCTTATCACTGACTTCTATATATATCTTTATGACTTCTTTGTATTTTCCGGAATGCATTTTTTCTATATTTCTTAAATTTTTAGATTTTGTCAAGATGTCACCTCTTCTATAAAACTGTTAGTCTCCCCAAATTGAATGAACCATTTTCTGCTCTGTCCTATAGTTTGCTGGTTACCTTTATTTTAATTTTAAATTCAATATATTTTAATTTAGAGTTTATGGGGAATCTCCTATTCAACTGTGAATACTGTAAAGGATTCCACACTGCAGTTAAAGGTAGGGTTAAATGAATAAATGAATATATCACAATCTTACCTGCATTAGAGAGCAATGGATTCTCTAATTAAGAAGCTGCTGATAAATTATAATGATGAAGAAAAGTTAGTATGAAAATAGCTTCTAACATTAATATTTAGCAGATTAAATGTTAAGCACCAAATGACATACTAAATATTGTTGTAAATATGATATTTAAAAGTTCTCTTAATACAATAACTTTTATTAAAGAGACTCTTGACAATTAATTAATTTCCAGAGAAATATTTTATATTTTAACCAAGGCACTTTTTTTTTTCTCATTTATTATTATTGGCTCAGGTAAAAGTGACACAAAAGAGTGAGGGTAACGATGTTGTTAAAATTCTAAGAAAGGATACTAAAATAACAGAGAGATAGGCAAATAGCCCAGCGCATCCAGCTAGGTGGAAGCATATATCTGAATTTGAAGGCGGAAGTCTCAGTCCAATATTGGCCACAGAAAAGCTCATAATACGTGTCATTACTCAAATCTTAACTGATTGTTCCACCCTTAGAAAATAATAATAAATATCAGTATAAAGAAAATGCAATGTAATTTGGGGAAATAAAAATTATAAATTAAAAATCTTTGAATTAGCCTTGCTAAAAAGCAGAAAACCTGTAGTACACAGTGGTATTTGATGAGAAGCCCCTGAAGGAATCTTGTTGACCTAAGCATATTAGAAATTTGAAATTAATGAGCTAATTCTTCTTCTTCTAAATAAAACACGAAAGTAGAGTTTACAGCATATTTACATTTTGCCTATAAAAAGGACATGAGAAAAAAAAAAAACCAGTTTACTCTTAAGAGACAAACTAAGGAGAATAAAGGGCTTATTCAAGTTTAACCCCATAGCAACTCTATCTCTTGTTTTCATAAATTAATGAGAAGCAGCAAGAAGTCCTCTAGTATATTCGACCATAGAATTATGAAGGTCCCTGGCATACAGTTATGCGCCACATGACATTTCAGTCAACAGTGGATCACATATACCACGGTAGTCCTATAAGATTATAATGGAGCTGAAAAATTCCTACTGCCTAGTTACATTGTAGCTGTCATAACATTGTAACACAACACATTACTAGTGTTTGCGGTGATGCTGGTGTAAACAAACCTACTGCACTGCCAGTTCTATAAAAGTATAGCACATACAATTATGCACAACTCATAATACTTGATAATGATAATAAACAACTAAGTTAATGGTTTATGTATTTACTATGTTATACCTTTTATCGTTTTAAAGTGTACTCTTTTACTTAGATAAAAAAAAAAAATTGCTGTAAAACAGTATGTTGTCTTATACCAGCAGCCTCATACACCTCTCGTTCATTGCATCTCTTGATTGCATCATTTTCTCCTGTTCTTGATTCAGTCTCATTGGTTTTGTATAATAACAAGCTGTAAAGGCTTGTAGCCTAGGAGCAATAGGCTATACCATATAGCATAGGTGTGTAGTAGGCTGTACCATCTAAGTTTGTGTAAGTGAACTCTATGACTTTCACCTAACAACACATTTCTCAGAATATATTCCTGTGGTTAAGTGGCACATGACTTATGTGGAAAGTATAAAGATCCCTAAAATAGTCAACTATGTGAATACAAAGTTACTATTTAATCTTCCACTGATGTAACCTTTAACCACAAAGGAAGTGATGACCACAAAGCTTGTAAACCATGTTCATTCTAGGAAACTGATTTTTTTCACTCAATCTAGAGGAAATGAAATCTGCAAAAAGGTATTTGTTTGCTTAAACTATAGAAGACCTCACAAGCCTTGTGAAAATACCACTATATTTTCATCCCCACTTACAACAACCTACCTCCACATTCTATGTATATTTACCTACTCTACAACTACAAATATAGCCTATGTGAATTTCATATTATATTTTATATTAATTATATTATGTATCAAGCTATATATGATACATATACTATATATGCCTTAATATGTAATATTTCTTTTTAGTCACGAATCTTTATTATTATTGTCATTATTACCCCTTTCCTAATTTATTACCCAAGCCCAAACTTTGTTTAGATTCCTCACTAACAAATACCCAAACAGTGCTTAAATTCCTCTCTAATGAGCACTAACTTTTTTTTTTTGTCCTGTCAATTCTTTATCAATTTATTGTTTGCCTAAAAAGTATAAAATGCTGGCTCGTTCATCATTTCTCTGAGCATTGTTTATGATTCTTCCATGCACACCTGTCAAATTTCTTTTGTCTCCTGTTGATCTGGTCTTTGGTTAATTTTATTATCAATAGAGCCATAAGAATTTAAGAAGGAGGTGTGGAATTCTCCCCCTGGCAAACACCCTTAATCTAAATCCTTAGGATCTTTAGTATGAGCTTTAAGACCTTGTATGGAAAGGTTCCTACTTAATTCTTTACCTTCTTATAGTACCATTATTTTCTTAGATTCTTAAATTAGTCAACCTGGTCTTATTTCTGTTCATTCCCACAATGGGAGCTTTACATAAGCTCTTTACACTAATAGAATGGGGTTCCCTCATCTACCCTTAGTCAACTACTATTCATATTTTAGATCACAGTCCCTTCCTAATATGCTTGCCCTAACATCACTGTCTGCATGAGATCTCTTTGTGATATGTTCTTTCTGAACTGAGCTACTTTATGTTGCAAATATTCACATAATCCTCTAACTGTGTGTCATTTCCATGAGAATAGGTAAGCTGTTTGTCATTTTTATGTTGTTATTGTTGGTATTTGTTTTTTCACGATCATACACCAGCAACTAGTGCCTTTTATGTACTAGGTGTTCAATAAATATTTGCATGAATGAACTGAAACATCAGTCTTTAAATCTACATACATATGTGAATCCATTCTATGATTTTTCTACATCTTAGAAAATATCCAAATCGTTGTGGAAGACGGTGGTGAAAAACAAAGTAATGAATAACAATATTGTAATTCAAGTATTATAAAAGGGTGGAAAGATTGTTTTACTCCATCACAATATGTTTTGATGGAAACGATATAAAACAAGGGTAAATTATTCAGAACCAACCTTTTATTTGCTATTGGCTATGAAAAGGTGCGGCTAATAACTACAACAGTATAAACTATGCCATAACCTTGAATCCACTTCAGTTTTGATCATTGCATATATAATAATAAAGCACTACATATTTTAATAAAATCAATAAAACATTAAGATATTTTTCAATGCATTTCAAATGCTATGTTGAATTTTTATGAAAGTGCAGAACATCAAGAATATTGAAGCAACATAAATTTGCCCTGAGTTTACACACACCTTAAAAGAAATGTTTGCAGATTCTGATTGCATGATGATGGGTTGCTTTCATAACAGAAACGTCGAAAACCTGTTAAGTGCATTATTCCTAACACAGTACCATCTTCATATTCAGATTTAATTGCAATCTTAACAAGCACCTTTTGCTCATATAGATTGATCATTTAACTTTTTGTTTATACATAATCACCTGCAGAAAGCAGTTATCATTCTGTTCATTTCTTCATTCATTCAAGAACCCTAACTTGTATAACCACTCTACGCCCGCCCCCTGTAAGATTTCAGAGATTCCAATATAGTCCCATATTCTGCCATCAGTGAACTTACAGTCTTTTGAGAAAGACAAGCCCATACTTTCAGCATGACATGACAAGTCTCAAGATGGCTGAGCAAGGGAAACATAGAAAGAGGACTCTATGTTAGACTAAAATAAATATGAAGAAGGAGGGGTTATAGGAAGGAAGGTGTCCCTCGCAGAGAAATATTCATGTTATATGAAATTGCATTGTATATTTTTTAAAAAGCAAAAAATTTTGCCTGGCCAGTATCAAGGACATTTGGGGGGAAAGTAAGATTTTAGGCTAAAGAGGCAGCTGGAATTTTAAATAGAAAAAAATATATATTTAAAATAAAAACAATGTGTTTTTATTTTGTATTAAACATTATTATGAAACTAAATTTGGCTTTTGAAAATTAATAAGCTAAATATTTAACACAAAGTAAGATATGCAAAATATGCGTACATTTACTTTTCGTTAAAGTGATTAAAATTTGCTCTGTACACACACATATATTCATACAAATATGTAAATTAAAAAAATTATATAAAACCCTAATGTGTACAACACACACCTGTACATCAAAGTTTTAAATATTTAAACAAAAGTAAATAACTTGCTAAACTGCAAATATGTACACATTGATAATTGATGTGTTTGCTCATGCAACTGCTTTTAAAAATTTTATTATTTCTGACAAATCAAGCGACAATCACACTGGTGATGTTAGTACACAGAAATAGTGAGCAACATAAATGTTAGCATTTATAGATCTGTCTTTTATAGGAAGGTAGTTTTTCATGTAAACAATTCACTCAACATATTAAAACAATCTCTTTTTATCCCATGTTATGGTTTCCTCAGGCAAGCAGGACAATTTCAAGGGAATCTAAAAGGTAAACTATTAATATTAGTCACCACTCAAGTTGTGTTTACAGCTGTTCACTGATTTACAACCAGTTTGCATCAAGTACCAAGAGGCGTAGTGCACTAAAGTGAAAGTTTTTTTTTTTTTTTTCTTTAAACTTCTCTTTCTGTTAGTGCACAATAAATTTTAGGTATCAATAAATTTTAGGGCTATTTTTACTACCTTCAGAACATAAACTTCTCATATTTAAATTTTCCTATTTTCAGAAGTTTTGTTTTCTTCTTAACCATATTTAGCACAAATAACAGCATCAACTTTTGTACTATTTTCCAAGCCATGTCAAAATGATGATAGATTGTTAGAAATCAATCACAATTAACTTATCACATATATTCACACAGTATCCAAAAGAGACTGTATAGAAAATGAAAATCTAGTATAAATCTGTATGCTATTTTAAAAGCTTCAAATTTATAGTGCCTCCTAAGAGAGCTAAATCAGACATGATTTCTTCCAAAATTTTTGAGAGGTATAAAATAAATCGATGAACAAGGAAGCTATGTGAATGTATATTTTAATCTGTTCTCTGGCTTTAGAGATTTTATAGAGGTAGGTAAACTAAAGCTATGTTTCAAAATTATGCATCTTTAGTATGCTCTTTTTAAATTGGGAAGTTAAAATATTTCAGAGGAACAGTGTGCTGTGTTTTAAGCAATGCTATAATCTGGAGACAAGGTTTTTTTAGTTACCAGGGAAAATTTACAACCACCAAGGAAAAACACCAACTGCAAGCATACAGGTGACCCTTCTAAGCTGCCTTAGTCCAGGTCATCCAGGACTGCAAAATACATAAAGATCCATAAATAAATTATAATGTCTGGCACTTTCACTATTCTGAGACGCAATAAATGTACATTTTAGCAGTAGAGTCAAAATTACAAGAAATTACCTAGTTTGGTCTCAGAACAGTTCTATATACTCTAAGAGCTATAAGGAACCCTCAAAATGTAAATAACAATACCACATCTCAAGAATCTCATGTATTAGTTGAGAAAAATAAGCTGTTTATGTGGAAAAAAATTCATGAACTATAATTTTTAGAATTTTATCACCTCAGACATTTCCTAGGTGAACACAGTATTTAAAGAAACTTCCTTTAAAATTTTTTTTAGACTGCTCCAAATAGAAGCAAAACGAACAAACAAACAAATCTAAAGGAAATTCTCTATAATGAACCCCTAATCCAAAATAGTGAAACAATGACAATCGCAAACTGGTCCAGTTGCATTTCATAACCAAACATCTAAAAGTTGTGCTCTGGGCTTACTATCTTTCACTATTTCCTCTACTATACCCCTTGACAGGGATATAGAAATAAGTTAATTATTTAGATGTCCCTATAGAATTACTACCATGACAGTGATCACTCAGTAAAGTTTACATTAGAGTTATAATTAGCTATCTTCAGCATTTAAAATGTTTATATTATCACCTTCACTATCTTCTTATCTTGTGTTGTCTAAAATAGTAACTATCTCTATGGCAATTGGAATTTTAATTAATGAAAATTAAATACATTTAAAAACTCAGTTTCTCAGTCACAATAGTCACATTTCAAGGGCTTAATAGTCAGGTGTATTGGTCACTGAAGATACAAAATATTATTTTGCAGAATGTTCTATTCAATAGCACTATCTGAGCAATATTACTTATTGTTACTAAGAGGAACTTACCCACTTATTCTGCTTTGGTTGTAAAATTTCACCTATAATATAGTACAGCACATATGAATTGTAAAGGGGATCACAGTTTTGTCACCCTAAAACTGCCTTTTGAAATACTGGTTTTAAGCCGGTTATTAAGAAACAAAAGACTCTGAAAGAATGTTTTGAAGCGGACATAACTTGTAAAATTCTTTATCTTTTAGCAGGAAATGAAATGGGACATCTCTTGCAGAGTTAATCTTTTTAGTAAACCTAGTTAAGTTTTCTTCCCTCCTTTCTTTGGAAAAAGGCCCTCTCTCTCAAATTTGAAATTTAATTGTCCTGGCGACTCAGAGCCTATGGTTATTGATAAGGGTCATCAGCCTATTGTTAAGCAGAAATGGTGTTAGGCCCCGCGGGCCCCTTAGAGTCTGAGGTGGGGGGGGGGGAGACGACTTTAAGGCAAAGGTCTTTTTACTCTTTAAGAAATGTATTAACCAAGATTGTTTCCCTTTACTCACTTAATAGGCAAATCAGTAATAGAAATTAATAGATGTATGATTTAAATAATGAGTTTGTATTTTCTTTTCTTTGTCTAAGGACTGAGGTGGCACATCAGCAGGAAACCCAAGATCCCACCCTGACTGAGGCAGAAAGGGAAAGAGTTCCATGAAGCCCCAGTAGGCAGGGACTATGGCCATTCTCAGCAGGAAGCAGATACGGAAGAAGAGACCTGTCCCTCAACATCCATACTAATAATAACAGGGTTCATGGCTCTTATAAAAGAGGTAGGCAGGAAAGTTAGGGGGTCTCGGGTCTGCCTGCAGAGACACTGAGGTCATCCTATCTTAGAAGGGGTCCGCCCTAATCCGCCCACAATTAAGCAAGCCAGAAGGCATTTTTTTAACTCACACAAAGAAACCTGTTGGCAGAGATTTAGGTACCAGTTTAAGCCAGTCACTACCACCTGCGCAATGAAGACCCCAACGATGTTGAACTCACGTGAGTCTCATTATACCATCATTATACTATGATGCATATGTATGGTGTTCATTAACATTATTATAACAGACTGAATTCTGGGAACAAACATGCGCAGAAAGCAAAATGATGAATCACTAATTCCTGTCAATCTTAATTGTCAATCAAAGAAGCCCCTTCTAAGTAACCACCCACAGCAAAAAGGGATAAAAACTCTTACCAGGGCTTTTGAGCCACGCTTCTCTTGCTGAGGCCCGCTTCCACTTCTGGAAGTGCACTTTGCTTTCTAATAAAACTTTTCTTTTCTACTACATTTCGATGTCTTGCTCAGTTCTTTATTCGAGACATCAAGAACCTGGACATCGCACCGGGAGAGGACCTCACTCTCTGGAAACGGTTTGACCTTCTTCCTTTCCTGACCAAGAGATTCAAATGGAAAGATCCAGGAAGGAAATCTTAACTTATTCACCTTAGCCTAATTTGAATTAAGTATAGTAGGAATGCACCAAGCAGAGGCCTGTTAGCTATGTCACCCTGTCACCCATTGCTTTTGGATTGCCTGGCTCATATGTTCTGCTCGTCAACTCCCTGTAAATTGCTTATTTCGTTTGAAACCTCAGACTCCTGCCTCCCCTTTCTCTTTTGTCCAAGATGACACATATACTCAATGTCGCCTCACTATCTTTGGAAGTTTCATGCTTAAGTGAATTCTCAGTACACAGGCATTAATTTTTTTTTCCTGTTAATCTGATATATGTCATTTGAGTTATTAGTCCAGTTGAAGAACGTAGAAGGTGAGAGGAAAAGTAATTTTTTTGGCCCCCACAATTGCAACAGACAACTGAATCTTTGATAGGGAAGAATATTTATATATGCATTGATTCAGTACAAAAAGTTCCATTGCAATTTACCACACAAGACTGGTGCTCTTTCTTTTAGAGAATTTTGACAATGTCATAAAAATTGTCGTCCTCTGTATTTTCTGTAAACGCATTAAATAATTTTAGTTAATAGGGACTCTGGAGTCAGATATAGCTGAATTTTGTATCTTAGTACATAGTACGTGTTGGTGGTATACCTGGGAATAATTTACTAACCTTTTGGACATATATTTCTTAATGGTGCAAACCGATTCTTCTTGAATAGGCCTATTGTGATTGTATATGAGAAAAACTATGGAATTTGCCAGAACCTAGCACCCAGGGCAAATCCAAACCTTTCTCTTAAGTAGCACATGAACACAAACACACACAACATACTTTTCAAATGAATCTGAAGGACAAGTTCTCTTATTGTCCCTTCTCTGCCAGTGCTCAGGTTGGTAGTGGCTATATTTCTTCCAAAGGCCACAGTTCTGGTTAGGTGGGCTCTCCTACAGCTTTTCTATCTATAGCTTCTAATAACTACTGTCTCTATCTCTTTACAGGGGTAGCTAATGGCTTTCCACCATCTGCACTTTCCCATTAGTTTCCCTTAACCCTGCACACACTTTTAACATACCCTTTTACTACCTCTCCTCCTTTACCCATTTCCTGCTGATGCCCTGACAGATAAGCAGACAAACTGAGACCATAAGTAAATCTTTGATTTACAGGAGATGCGTTATTACTCTATAGAGTTATAGGGCCAAAATATAACCTGAAATTAACATAAACATTTTATAAACGAACACTTTTTTTTTCTATTCATGTCTGTTCTACATCTAGAATATTTTCATTGTATGCTGAAATTAAGACATTTGCTGCATAGTGGTATACATTTTTTCTTTTTCGTTAAAGGCAAAATAGCTTGTTTTTAAAATGTACTATCTTTTAAAGGACAGACTGTTAGAATTCTTTACTTATTTTTTACAACCAAGATTGGTGAAAAGATGACAACAAAAGAATAAGGAAAAAAAAACCAGACTTACCTACAAGAATGTTAATTGCAGCAATATTTAAATAGCCAAAATTGTGTACCAGCTCCAATGTACAACATTAGAAGATATGAATGAACTAACCATAGAAAATATTTTTAAAAAAATATATAGGAAGCATTATGGCATGGAAACTGACCCATGGATGCTGAATAGATAGATGTTGGCCCAATCCAATGAGAAGTTGGTTTTAAACAAACAGGATAATCATACAAGGGCATACCAAGTCAATATCAGATCTACACTATGATCATATGATAGAATATTACAAAGCAATTTAAATGATGATTAAATTTACATTGCAAAATTAAACACTCTCTAAACTAACCATGTTAAGGAAAAAATGTTTAAGGGACAGACGTGTTAGATGTGGGTGTTTTCCCCATTTTAAAGTTGTACTTTAAAAATTTCCTTTGCAAAAATGGACAACACAAGCAGTAAGCAAAAATCAACTACTTAGAGTTTATTAATAGAATTATATGACTATTGACTATAAAATTTCACTAAATTATGAAAAAATAAACATACATTTGGAGAAAATATCTCAATAACCTACCTATACTAATCCTTTCATATTAAATTCGCCTCCTCTAAAATTTCATCAAGCGCTAGGAAATGTCCTAATTAAAAAAGAAGAACTATAATCTGTTGATAGAATGATCAGCATGTGGCAAGTACAAACAGCAGGTGTGGAAAGAGAATGGAATAGTATATTCTGCAGCTATGTGACTAATGTGAGACCTGACCCCCTCCCAAGAGCAGTTAGTAAGGGGGATTTAACAGTGCTTTTGAAATTTTACATTAAATTGCTTTGTTAGAGATTGAAGAATTTTGTTTGTTTATTTGGTGTTACACTTAAAGAAAAATACACTTCTATACATTAAATTGGTGACTGTATTGTTAATGTTTTAATAAAATTAAGAAAATATAATTTTTAGATCAGATTTATGTCTAAATTCTGCCATTTAGTCACTAAAATCTTCTGTAAATCTCCAAGAAGGCTAGTATCTTTATCAAGAAATGGGGGTAAAAAAAAATCCTTCAAATGGCTGTTAGAAAGATTTACTGTGATAATGTGTCCTAAATGCACAGTGCCCGACATATTACAATTAATAAATGTTTATTCCATTTTCTAAAGTGAAGAAGTAAATGATAAATGTGAAAAGTTGGTATTTCATATCTTTCTTTCTTGTTTATACTCACAAGGTTTTGTTTTAGAAAACCTGCTTATTTTTTAAATGGCTCAAATTAAGGTAATTAAAGAGGTTTCAGATGATATAAATTTATTTTTTCCATCATTTTAATACTAGAATTAGTTTTCTATTTTGACTAACCTTTCAAAGGAGGTTTTCAAAATTTATTCCAAACTATTAAAAGTTGAGGTTAGAAGTTCAAGTTTGAATTCAAATTCAAATTTCCTAAACTTTGCTATGACAGTGAAATAACCATAGTTCTCTGGATTTATAGGATTTCATAGGCTATTTCTAAATGTCATATTTAATTTTGTTCAAGCTTGTTGCTGGTCACAATAGGCATATTTTTCTCTTTGAAATAAAAGAATATTTCCTCTCCTACTTCCTTGACTTTGTTCTAAGACTTATTTACCAAAAAATTATTTTTAACATAATTTTCAGAAATGTGTGTGTGTGTTTCAAAAGCATACTACTAAATTTTTCTACATAAGAAAACTCCAAAGAAGGAATGTTATCTCAGAAGGCTAACATTTTTCTTTTAATATTCTACTTAAAAAACTCAGATATTACGCTTCACTCAGTATAATGTACTGGAGTTCAAGGGATTAAAAGCAACGTTACTGACAAAGTTCTAATTAACTGTTAATACAGTTAAAATTTTTCCTCTTCAAATAACTTCTCAAATATTTTCTCATCCAATAGCTTTTTAGAAATGGAGAATTTATTTTAAAAACGAAGTATTATATTTAATGCTAAGATTAAAGTCTTTCCAAAGTAAGAGAATAAATAACAATTCAGTTTTGTGAATGCCTATCTAAACTAAAATGTGTTACTATACATTGTATACTAGTTCAGATCAAAGTCCATTCCATCTAACTCTCTAATAAGAGCTCAGTAAATATTGAATCATAAATGACTCAGTGGACATTCTACACTTTAAATTATATATTATTCGTATATAATCAAGATACATATATCAAGAACATATATAATATATATATATATATATATATATATACACACACACACACACACACACGATGTCTATATATAGAATATATAAGAGACACCTTGAACTGAAGCACAACCATTTATTTGTTAAGTGAATCTTTGTCATTGGTAAGAAAAACTTGGTCTAATTATTTATTGGTCCCCATTATATCCCATTCCATACTGAAACCTATAAATGGCGATGGCGATGGGAACACATAAATGGAATAAATGAAGTATGATTCATTTCCTGCAACAAGGGATTAGGTCCTATCTCCCCGGAAGATTACTGCCAAATAGTGTAGATGGATATCTGAAGGAAATCAGAGTTCTTCTGGAAAGGACCAGGAATGAGGCTGTTTGGTAAGTAACTAATGATATCTATTAAAACTTATTAGCATACGATAAAAAAATTCAGTAATATTAATTATCAGTAAGGTATTCTTCTAGCATCATGTCAGAAATGGCCAGAATTCCTATGAATTCTGGACCTGAATTTCTTTTTTAAATTGTTTTGGTTTTAGGGTGTTTAAAGTATTTCCAAACTGACTCATAGAAAAGTGTAATTACTTATGCCTTGTTTTATTCTGAGCCATCATTGTAAAAACATAACTCAGAAATGCAAGGATTCACTATAAGGGTATTGAAGAAAACGTGATTTCATAGTAAAACTTTTATAACTCAGGCTAGTTTAGGAAGTGACAAAAATAATGAAAAATTTTAAATAGCGAATATAAATGATAGTAATTTAAGAGTAGAATATCAATAGTTTTTGGCAAAAGAAGAATCGATAGTGCCCATTAAGAGTTTATAAAATTTATGGAATCATGAATATAATTTTGATTTACTTAATAGACACCTTTCACAGGTAAACTTTGTGCATTCTAGAATATGGTCATATTATATAAATTCTAAATGAGTTAGCCTACCTAAATAGGTTTTTTTAGCACAGAACTATATGAGATTATATTTTTAAATAATAGCACAGTGGTTTTATATTTAAATAAACTCTTCCATGTAGGAATTGAACCATTCTTTTTTTATTAAAATTATTGGGGTGACATTGGTTAAATATATCAAATAGGTTTCAACGTGTGCGACTTAATAATATGTCATATGTATATTGCATTGTGTGTTCGCCACCTGATAATTAAATTTCCTTCTGCCACCAAATATTTCCCCTTTACCTTTATCTACTTCACCCCTCCCCTACTTTCCTCTGGTAACCGCTAATCCACTCTCTGTGGGAATTGAACCATACTTAATTCAATTACAGAGCTCCATTGTAAGAAAAGTAAATATGTAAAACTGAGAAAGATTAACAGCCTAGGAAATATCACCATGATATAAAATGATGGTTATTATAAGTGTGTGAACACTCTAGGTTAGAGACCAGACCACTTTTCATCCTCAAATGTGAATCTCCTTCTCATCATCAGAGCTAAGTATAAGTAAACCAAAGTAACCAAATTAATGAAAATGATTCAACTACCCCCTCCCCCAAACAGATGAACAGTAGCTAAACATTATTTTAAAGCCTATCCATAGCTCCAATTGCAACATTAAAAATGTCTATTCAACTAGGAGGAATTTTGTAATTTTATACTCACATTTGCTCAGCAAATTGCATATAGTAAGTGTTTATTAAGATTTATTCTATGAAATATTTTTCATTAAATTATTTGCCAGAAATCTTCTAAAACCAAACTATAAACATTCAGAAGTGCTCCACGTTATCTAGTTCCTCCATATTCTTTTATCCTCATTATTATTCTTAGGACATTTTTGAACATGTCCTCTGTCTTCACCTAGCTCCCCCTACAGCATCATGTTATTTTTCAATATTTTCTCCCTATTCACTTCTAACAGAGATTTTAGTTGGTTATAAGATTCTGTTGGAGCTGAAAGGCATTAAAAATATAAAATTATCTAGTTCCTTGAGGCGTGAAATTGAGGGAGCAATACAGATTTGAGAGTTTGCTGTTTTCTGTGGTCATGTTTCTAGCCTACATCCTGTCACGCTATGGCAGCTTTCCATTTACTGCAGCAAGTGGCTAAAAGGTTTTTGTGGAAATTTGGGTAGATGTACAGCACAAAGAGGAATTAACTCAAAATGTATCAAAGGGAAAGCCTTCAAAAAGAAGTTTAAACGTCACAAATGCCAAAGGGGCAGGGATAAATACCAATTGCTGTCAAGACATATTTAACAATGTTTATTTAAAAAGGCAGCATTGAGATGTGGGAAATAGTATAGAGAATTAGAGTTACTATAAATTTAAATCAGCAGTTTTTAAAATTTAGAAATGCATAAACTCTAACCCCAGTGAAGTGACACTAGAGTAAATTCCATTGTAATGATTATTTAAAACCCCATATTGACTATGAATTTAGGGGATGGTTGATCATATGCAAGATAAAAAATTGCATTTCCATATAATAGAAAAGAGAACAAAGCAATAGAATTTGTAACATCTTAAAGGAAGCAGGTTAACTGTATTGGAGAAGAGTCAAGTTCCTGAAGAAAACATTCATTATTTCATTTCATTCATTCATTCATTCATCAAAAGCTCTAATTACTGTGTTCATTCATAATTCCAGGGTCTTTAGAAATTAATGACAAATTTAAATTAAAGGCATATGAATTTCAAAGTATATATTTTTTTGATCTGGAAATATTTTCCTTAATTAAAACTAACCTCAAAATTTAATTTTACTGATAGAAGATAGTGACTTTTTAAAAAAGTCATTTTTAAGAAAGTAAAGGAAGGCCAAGTTGATTTTAGTAAGAAGCATAACTATGCTGGGATATTATATCAATAATACATTGTTTTACCAATACTAACACTAATAAGTTTTCATTAATGACAGTAAATAATTGGAATGACTACCATTTTTGGAGTGATTGAAAAATACCAATTACACATTTTAGTACAATTAGTCCCCTATGTTAGTTCTATTAGTTTTTTTTTTTTTTTCGGTTCAACTTTATAGATGAGAAAACTGAAGCTCAGATAGTTTAGATTATTTACATAGAATTACACATTTAAGAAGTGATTTAAACCTAAGTGTGTACAATTTTAAATGTGAAAAACTTAAATAAAAAGTATATTCATGATTATATTATCAATTTTATTAGCAGGTTAAAAATGTAATAAAATAGATATATTACATATCCAATTTGTACTACCAATGATATAAATGGATTTAACTATGGCCTGTTTGACCAGTTTAATGTATTATATATTTTGATTTGTTATATTTCATTCTGAAGTATTATCTCCCTACTTCAACCAGTTTAAATATATGCCCTTGTTTATTTTTTTGAAATTATAAGATAACTATTAAGTTTCTAATGTAATTTTAGATTGGTTAACAACTGTTCGCTTAGATCTCTGCAGATTCCTGCTTGAAATCAAGGCATTATAACGGTCTCAAAGAAAATTATTGGAAGAATTGTTTAAGAAGTAAACCTATGAAATGAGAGAAAATATTTGCAAACCATGTATCTAATAAGATGTGGAGTCTCCAAATAATATAAGGAACAACTTAAACTAAACTAGCAAAAAAAACTAGAACCCATAAAAATGGGCAAAGAATTTGAGGAATATATTTCTGCAAAGAAGGCATACAAATGGCTGATAGGTATATGAAAAACATGTTCAACATCACTAATCTTCAGAGGAAATGCAAATCAAAACCACAATAAGATATCACCTCATACCTGTCAAGATGGCTATTATCCCCCCAACCCCGCGCAAAACAAGTCTTGGTTATTTATCTAAAAGAACTGAAATCAGGATTTCAAAAAGATAGCTACATTTCCATGATCAGAGTTCACTATTCACAATAGCCAAGATGTGTGAAAACAACCTATATATGTGCATTGATGCAAGAATAGATGAAGAATATGCAACACGCACAAGAAATAATATTCCCTTTTAAAAAAAGGCGAAAAAAATCCTGTCATTTGCTATAATCTAGATGTACATGGAGGATATGCTAAATGCAATAAGCCAGTCGCAGAAAGACAAATACTGCATGATTCCACTTATATGTGGTATCTATAATTGTCAAATCCATAGAATCAAAGAAGGACAGTTGTATCCATGGGCTGAGGAAAAGGGGAAATTTGGAGTTACTAAACAATGGGCATAAACTTTCGGTTAAGCAAGATAAATAAGGTCTAGAGATCTACAGTACAACATTGTACCTATAGTCAACAATAATGTATTGTATACTTAAAATTCTGTTAAAAGGGTAAATTTCATATCGTGTTTATACCACAATGAAATAAAATTAAAGAAAAAAAGAAAAAAAGATAAAGAAATGAACCTTTTTGCTCAACAAGAAATGTAAAGTGTTTCTTCTAGGTTATTAAATTTGTTATTATATACTTTTTCATAGTATTCCTCTCTGATTCTTTATATTTCTACGATGTTAGTCATAATTTCCCCTCTTTCATCCCTGATTTTGTTTATCTGTGTTCTTTCTCTTTTTTCTTTAGTGAGTCTAGCCAGGGGTTTGTCAGTTTTTTTTAACATTTGCAAAGAACTAGCTCCTTGTTATATTTATTTTTTTCTATTGTTTTGTTTTGTTTTCAATTTCATTTATTTCTGCTCTAGCTTTGACAGTTTCTTTCCTTCTGCTGACTTTAGGCCTCATTTGTTCTTCCTTTTCTAGTTTTTAAGATGAAGCATTAGATTGCTTATTTGGAATCATTCTTGTTTTTGGAAATAGGCCTTTCATGAACATGTTTTCATGACCACTTTTGCCGTGTCCCAAAAGTCTTGATATGTTGTTCAAATATATGAAAAGAAGCTCAACATCGCTAGCTATGAGGAAAATGCAAATTAAAACCACAATGAGATACCATCTCACACTTGTTAGAATAGCTGTTATCAACAGGACAAGTAATAACAAATGTTGGAGAGGATGCGGAGAAAAAGGAACCCTCATACACTGCTGGTGGAACTATAAACTGATACAGCCACTATGGAAAACAGTACGGAGGTTCCTCAAAAAACTAAGAATTGATCTACCATATGATCCATCAATCCCTCTACTGGGTATTTACCCCAAAGACTTGAGAACTCATATCCAAACAGATATGTGCATACTGATGTTCATAGCAGCACTATTCACAGTGGCCACATATATACAATGTAATACTACTCAGCCATAAGAAGAGATGAAATACTGCCATTTGCGACAACATGGATGGACCTCGAGATAATCATGCTAAGCAAAATAAGCCAGACTGAAAAAGCTGAAAATCATATGATATCACTTATATGTGGGATATAAACCTAAAAGCAACAAATGAACAGGACAGAGACTCAGGGAGCTGGACAATGGACTAGTGGTTACCAGAGGGTAGGGGGTAGGGGAGGAGGAAAGAGGTAGACAGGGGAAAGGGGGTCAAATATAGGGAGGTTGGGGAAGGAAAAAGTGAGTAAAGGGAATCAAATATATGGTAGCTGAAGGAAACTGGATTTTGGGTGGTCATTGCACAATAGAATATATAGATGTCAAATTATAATGCACACCCAAAAATTATATAATTGTGTTAACTAATGGTACCCCAATAAACTTTAAAAAATAAAAAATAAATTTAAAAAAAGTTAAAAGAAAAAAAAGAAATGTAAAGCAATATTGTCTAGATGAAGGAATAGTTTAAATAGACCCTCTAAATCCATTAGCATGTCTTGCAGGTTACTGTGTTTCTTTAGCTGCCTCTCTGAATGGTCTTCATTATAATCTGGATAGTCATATCGACATTTCTCCCAGAAAGCCAGATAAAGCACAAGTTTAGGAAGTCTGAGAATGGCAAATAAAGCTGCTTTCACCATTATAACTGAAGAACAACCCTGTGGGTGTTTTAAAAAATTATCCAGTTATGTGGTTCGGTCTCTTGAGATTTAGTGGTAGCCAATTATAGCCCATGGGCCAGAAAAGTAACTGATCATTGTCTGAAACCATGGTGATAAAGCGGGAAGGTGAAGCAAATTCATTTTTTTTCCCTTACAGGTAGATGTTGATTGAGATAATGAGAGCTTTAAAAAGCTGACACAGCTTTGATCTCTTCTTTGATGTTTTTCCTGCTGTTGTCTATGACATTAATCTTTATAAAATATGGTCAGCTAAAATAAAAACAAAACAAAACAAAACAAAACAGAGACTAGCTTCTCCTAGCTAATGATTAATAAATATGACTTGGCAAATAGAATTCTGCACGTTGAGAAATGTAAACAGCATAGGATGCCCCCTAATAGTAAAGAAATAGAACTGTGCTTATGTTGTCGCACTAAGGTGCTCCCTGTTCCCAACTCTGCATGCTCCCACTAGGTGACTTTGCACCTACTTTTCTCTTTTCCAGAAGGCACTCTCTCACACGTTACCACTAGGGAAATGATTACACTTGCTACAAGACCAAATCAAACACTGCCTTTCCAGGCCTTCCAGCTAGGATAGTCATGCCCAGTTTCACAGCATCTGGTACGTGCCTCTATTATTGTTCTGTACTATGATATATTCATTTGGCTGTGTCTCTTCTAGATATGATGTTCTTAACTATTTTTGTGCTGTGGATCCCTTTAGCATCTGGTGAAACATATGGGACACTTCCCAGAATGTTTTTAACGGCACAAAATTAAAAGGAAAATCATACTGGAATACAAAGGAAATTAGCTATACTATAATGTAGTTATCAAAAATTAAATATAGGGCTATATCTGTTATTACTGATATTTTTATATCAGATCTTAATTGTAGATATTTTAAAAGATCATTTATATTAACCACCACTTTGAATTTAAATTAATTAGTATACCTTCAACTAGTAAATTAATAATTACATATATTCATAAATTTAATATTTGGTAACTATTGTAATATAGTTAATTTCCTTTGTATTCCTATATAATTTTCCTTTTTATTTTATGCCTTTAAAAACATTCTGGGGAGCATTCATAAACTATATAAATGTCTAACCAATGTATTGTAGACTCGAAACTGAGAAAATAAAATTTAAATAAATAAATACAATCTTGTTGGAAGACAAAAAAATATTGCTAATAACACAGATGCAGCTAACACTGCAGCATGTTGCTTACCTTCATGGTTGAAAAAAATGCTAATTTTCTGTTAGATGTTAGCGAAAATAAAGATGTAATTTTTTTTCTCCTATCCAGGTTTGTGGACCCCAGATTAAGAACCCTGCAATTTGACTGTATGGCCTTAAGGGCAGGGTTTTTGAAATGTTCATCTTCGTGTCTTTATTACAGAACAGAACAGAACAGAATCACTGGAACAATCCAGGTGTTACACAAAGTTTGGCGAATGGTGGCTGAACTGGGCTTTGAAGGTTTGCATGCTGATTTTATTGCTGCCCTTATCACAACACATGAAGAAATCTGATAGTTTCAATTCAATTTGTCAGTGGGTGCCACTTTTGTTTAGACATAGAAACTTAAAAAGTAAAATTAAAAAGCATCTTTGACTCAGTAAATTGTGTTGGTTAATATTTTTCTGTATTTCCCAGTAAGTCATTAGACAACCATGAGGATGCTGTTAATGCCGCTGATAATGTCCTCAAACTCAACATCACTTTCCATGGAGCTTAACCCTCTAACCACAGAATCTAGGCAGCCTCTACAACACATTCTGAGGGTGGGAGAGGGGAAATACCACGAACTTCGGTCTTTCAAATGGACGATTCTGATTCTGACACCAACAATGTTAAGTGATGCATCGAAAGGCATTTCACTATTAAATAATGATGGTGAGAGAAATAAAAATGCTCCATTTCCTGACTTGTGGCTATTTCTTTATTATATTCAGAACCTTGCTCAATACTTATAGAAGAAAATAAGCCTATCATTTGGATGTTTCTCAATAGCCTGATGCCTGATATCGTATAAACCAATAATCTATGATTAATTTTCCATCTTTCTCCTGTTTTATTTTTAGCATGATATTTGGTATAGCTATAGGTGACTTTTTATTCTGTTCAATTTAATCAAATGAGAGTATAAACAAAGTGACAAATGTCATTCCTCTCAATTTGTTTTAATGACAGAATTCCATAATAAAACTGTATATTAGTACAAAAAGCAACTATATAAAATATCTCAAACATTTTCCAAATAGATGATATATATAACACATGTATAACATGAATATAATACAACATTATAATTTCCACTATTACATAATTAAAATAAGGAGTCTGTTTTTAACTTTCCTATCCAAAATCTAGTTCTAAATTCAGAAAAATTTTAAAGAGATTTCATAATGCTATGATAATTTTTAATGTTAAAAACATTAATGGATAATTGCTTGAAGAAGAAAATAGGCTTTATCAGTAATAATAACAAATTTGTAACATAATTGGAAGTGTATCAGCCTATCGCCTTCAAGTTAAAAAATAAAATTTTGGTAAAATATGATGAAAAATCCTTATGATGTGACTTGATAACAGTCTGCTTGAGTTATGATTATATATATTATCCTAAAAATTGACTCTTCCTCAAAAGACTTTATTATATTCACCATAAGAAATTAGCCCATTGAATAGCTCCAATAACATATTAATTTGTTCAACAAGCAAGAGTAAGAATATTAACTGCATATACACAAAAAATAAATATGCTAGGCACTATTCATTATATCAGCCATTTCATAGCTAATCGATACTTTTGGTCTGAGAACTTGAAGTGCCATACTCTACAAACTAATTGGGAAAAAATAGCTTTTAATGTGAAAAGTTTAGAGTTCTTGATCTCTAAACAAAATCGAACTTTTAATATTTTTCAAATGAAAAAAAAATCAGGTTTGATTTCCCTCTGGCTCTAGTAAATAGGAATGACAGTTGCAAAGCAGGTATTAAAAAATATAAAACAAAATTATCATTCTTGAAAAAAAAATTTCTAGCATCTGTTGCAACACAGAACCATTATAATGCAATTAGCCAGACTAAAGACCAGATGCTAAGAAAGCAAAGTTTAAAAGATGAAGCATGGTATTATTTTGGTTAATGAATTTAATTCCAAATGTTACAGAAGTGATTCACAGACTTATTTTTTTCCTAAAGATCAGTTGTCACATGTACATATTGTATTTTAACATGACGCCTGTGTAATGTAATGAGAAAAGTAAATTATCTCACAGATTATTAGATGTTTTAGAATGACTAAGCTGTAGATACTCTCACAGGTAGATGAATAACTTGCCAATGGTGATACATTAGTCTCCAAAATTATACCCCAAAACAGTAAGACATAGGTTATGCTATAAATGCAGTATAATTCTATGAAACAGAATCAAAATAAAATATATTTTAGATATTTAAAATATACTTTTTTGTTTTTCCACAATACCTCCAATCTCATAGTATTGTATAGTGGGAACATATGCCAATATTATCCTGAAAACCCAATTTAAATTCTACTACAAGGAAAGTGTAAGTAAAAGTTAAAGCCCTTTAGCACGTTCGCATTTTGTATTTTCATCTACAGTTACCTCTAGTACTCATTATTTTGAAAAGCAAAGTTTCTTGTATAGTAAGCTTGTTAAAATTGAAAGTCTAGATCACACTAGAGGAGAATAAATATAAAACGAGAAAAAAAAAGGCAATATAAGAACCTGCTAACTCAAATTTATCTTAAGTTTATTTTATCAAGTTGAAATGAAAATATACAAGCTATTATTACACCTGCATCGATAATGTTGTATTTTCATAGACGTGTAACAGTAGTTCACACGAAAAGTAGAATCTGTGTTTTATTCATGGGGCCTGTGTTCAACACTTTTATAAATTCATTATATGAGAGCATAGCCTCAACACACCCAGATTCCAGTTCCCAGGGAAGAATAATCAGACCAGGGATGTATCTTAATAGCAACCACTAGGAAAATTGCAAATATTTGTAACAAAGTGATCAACCTCATTTGGATATTCAGGAATCTAGCATTCCACAACATACACTTTCAGTTAGCATGGGCATTGAAAATACATAGGAAAACACAACTTCAGAATTAATGGCTCTATATCATGAGAACATGCTCTTTCTCATTCGTGCTTATTACTAAATATTTGTAGGATAAGGTAATGAAATCCATACAAAAACAAGTATATTATTTTTTAGCAAAAGTAACAAATCTATAGATGATGAAAGCTAACTCTTAACTTTCTTCTGAGATATTCACTCCACATATATTTAATTTTCATGGAAGTTACATGACAGAAAGCTAGATTATACTGCAGTCAAAGCCAGAAATGACACAATTTTTCATCATAGACAAGGGGATAGAATTTTTCCTTTTAATGCAAGTGTAGTGAGAGGCTCTCCTAAAGAAAAGGCATTACAGTAGAGGGAGGTTCCTTTTGTGGACTGCGTCTAAACTGTCAATAAATATGATGAATATATGGTGACCAAAAGAAACATTTCTATGAACACAAAATCAGTCATAAAGTGCCTAAAAACATGTTATCTGGTGCTTATGTTTTTGTAAACAATGAATCAAACACATGAAGAATACCTACTAAGGTATATAAAAGGAATATAAAACACAGCACCTGTTCTCAAGAACTTCATAAAAAGTTACAGACTCAAGAAAACTCACAGAAAATAATGAGCAAGTAATTAAATTGATAACTGGGTAGACATGATTACATGTAGCAAAAGTTCACAGAATGAAGCAAGGTTTGAAGCAGTTGAGAAAGTGTTGTGCTAGTTATAACACTCGAATGGAGTTTTGAAAATGGAAAACTTTAGAACCAAAGTGAGAAGAGGGAGAAGATTCTAGAAGGGAGAATGAGCTCAGCAAGACAAGAGAAAATGAATTGGCTCATGTAGGAGAAAGAATATTTTATGCTGAGACTATAAAGACAACATACCTCAAACCATTCAATGAGGGGATTCATATTGCTCTCAACTTAAAAGAAATTCTACCAGATTTGACAATTATACAGCCAATCAGCTAAAGGCTTTGGACCATGAATTTTGGTTATATAGTTACTAAAAACACAGTTATTAAAGGTAACTCATATTACATTTTAGTTTTTTGCACTTATATATTTTATCTTATTTGATCCCTGAAATCATTGAAAGTGGTCAGGAAAATATTACTATGTCATTTTTTCACTTTTTCCAGCTTTGTTGAGATATAATTGATATTCAACATTATGTAAGTTTAAAGGGTACACTGTGATGATTTGATACATGTATATACTGTGAGACGATTACAATAAGATTAGTTAACATATTTATCATCTCACATAGTTATTTTGTGTGTGCACGTGTGTATGGCAAGAACATTTAAGATCTACTTTTTCAGATGTGAAAACTGAGGCCTGCTGAGGATGAATGACTGCTTCAAAGGTACACAATAGGCATAGAAATTGGAACGTTTCCCAATCGTCCTGATCACAAAACCATTGATCTCCTCACATCATTGTGAATCTAAAATTTTTATCATGGAAACACTTCTAGAAGGTCTGGGATCATACCCTAGTGGAATATGGAAGAAAAATCCATTTTGAAAGGATAATCTCAACTGGCTGAAATTTGCATGTAGAAATTCCTTCGTACTTTCACATGTTACAGGATAAAACAGAAGGAGAAATGAGGAAACAAGTTTACCATTGGAGACCTGACTACTCTTGAAATTTAGACAATTCTGGTTATTAGTCATGGAGTCCTAAAGAGAAAAAAATATGCCTGAGTCTACACTGGTAAAGCCAATTTATATATCATCCTACATGACTGAGGATATCAAATGTGTTCAGGTTGATGTGTTCAAGTTCAAGACTGCGCTTGAGTAATTTTAAGGAATGTGATATGGTCTGAATAGTAATTGATTATTTAATAATCCTGTTTGCAGAGACAACATAGGCTTGCTTTACTCTTAAGCATAGAATAGGACTGACTGCCTTACTCAGTGCAAGGAAACGATACCTTTGTCTGCATATAAGCTTTAAAGTCGACCTGATGTGAAATCCTGAAATACATTTTGGAAATGAATGGATTAGTGATAAAATTAATGAGAAAACTAAAGTCTCTGAAATGAAATATTTTGGGCATCTGATAACCTGATATGCTGCCCTCAAAAGGCCCTTGCAATTAGGTTTGCTGAGCCATCACAGCATAGCTTTTCTTGCATCACGGGTATTATGTTAACCATGACAACCTGTCTATTTGTCCTAGTATGTCACATCATTTTTAAACACTAACTTTTATTCCATTTATGTCAATCTCCTTATCCACAACAATATGCTACTTTTACCCTTTGGGCTTTCTTAGCATGCTTCAACAATCTGGAAGGGCTTCTCAATAAAACTAACAATATCAACTACAACTTATGTACTCCACACTAATTTTAACCCCTCCACCCTACTAAAGTGCTTGTCATCTTTAAATATTAGCATCACTCATTCCCATTTCATGTAATCCATGGTGTCCAGCCTAGCCCGGACTCCAACGGACCAGCTGTGTGTTACATACAAAGAACATGTCAGAATCTATCCCCAATTCACAATCCAGAATTATGACTACTGTCTTCTTTCTCCAAATGTCTACTTCTCTTTGCTAGTGAAACATCAAATGATGTAGAGATTGTGTCTCAATAAATTA
Source organism: Eonycteris spelaea (assembly GCA_003508835.1). Classification (NCBI taxonomy): domain Eukaryota; kingdom Metazoa; phylum Chordata; class Mammalia; order Chiroptera; family Pteropodidae; genus Eonycteris; species Eonycteris spelaea. The sequence goes on from PUFA01000228.1 coordinate 2,565,264, forward strand.
ATTTATCCACCATTAACCAAACCCTATTCTTCTCTTTTCATTAAGGTGTTCAGCAAACATATATTAAGCTAAGGAAATGTGCCTGATAATATACTAATTTATTAGTATATAGTTAGTGATGATCAAGGCAGATAGAGGTTGGGTGAAAAAAGCATTTCAGGCATACACAACAACAGAAACGTGTCTGGTATTTGAGGAATGAAAGCAGGTCAGTGTGGCTGAAGTACAGAGAGCAGAAGAGGAAGAGAAAAGCATGGATTTATCAGAACAATAATGATCTTTAATCAGAGATAAACACAACCTGGTTTAGATTTTTAATCAATCACTCTGGATGCTATTTGATGAATGGAGTGAGTAGAAGGGGTCAAAAGCACAAGAGGCAAAGACAAGTTGGGGAGGTGCTATTGTCCTGTTTAAGGGTAACTTAGATTAGGATGGAATCAAAAGGTATGGATGACATCATCTACTTTGCTGTTGCATGAGCTTTTTATTCATGGACTGTGACAATCTGGAACATTTCCTATAGCACGTCTTCTAAACCTTCCCACTACTTTTCAGGATCACAAACTGTTTTTTTTTCCTCTTCACCTCCTGCTCTATCTTAATAGACGACTGTTCTTTAGTTACTAAACAGAGCGGAGTCATCTGTATGAGTTCCCTCACCCTCCCTCATTCTATCATCTTAAATGCCCTTGCCCTGGTTTTTAAGCATGTGAAATAATTTATCTCTAACACTGTGTTAATTTACATTCTCCCAAAACTGACACCAAGGCAAGGACTTAAGGTATGCGTAGTTTATCTAGCAATTGATTTCAGCAAGTACAGTGAGGAGGGGAGAAAGTGAGATTAGGAAGGGGAAGGAGGCAATAAAGGATGTATTAATGAGCATATTCATATTGGGGGCAGAGTTCCATCCTGCTGGTGACTCTGTGAAGCAGTGTGGAACATGCCTCAGAACTGTCCCACCAGAGGATGAGGAGGCTGGAGTGTTTTTTCCAAGGTCTCCCATCCCCTAGTAGTTAAAGGTTGCTCCTGGTAACATTACTTGTTTGCAGCAGGTAAGCTGGAGCAAGCCCTCAAGCAGAACAGCAAAGCAAGAGATGGGAATTCTTGAGATGGGAATTCTTGAGATGGGTGAGCCAGGAACTCATCGAACTAAGGTGGGAAGGAGATATGGGGCAGAGTTTCTGCATATACATCTTCCTTCTCCTTTAGGACCTTGTCTATTTCTCTCCTCTAGGGAAACACTCCTCAAAGGCTTTGTTGTTATGAGCTATATAAGGGCCGTATAAATCATGTAGTCCAATATCCTTATTTGAAGATTGGAAAAGTAAATCCCAAAAATTCTTCAGTTGATTTTGGGGCTGCTATTTGCAAAATTTTCCTGGTCTACTAAAATATCCAAGTGTGTTTTATAAATTTTTAGGTTGGCCACTAATATGAAAATAAATTGCAATACCTTGATATCACATTGCCACTTATCAATATGTACTACCTCCCATTGATTTCCAAACTTTCAAATCTAAGCCAATATCTGTTGAATTTTATAAACTCTATTCAATACTCATATAAAAAAAATGCAGACTTTTAAGAACAGGCTAACTGGAAATACCTGAATCACAAAAGCTCTTTATGTTTCAAAATCCTCTTTACAGAATCTTTTTATTTGTGCTATATATGGCCTTGAGTAGAAGCATTTTTTTATTGTTGTTCTGTGGTTGCTTTTCAAACCATATTTCCAGAGTCCTGGAAGCCTCCAAGGTAAGTGTTTAAAAATTGTGCTTGCAGGAGTCTGTCAGTATTTTGGTAAATAGAATCTGAAGCATAACTATAAACAAATTTGAACAGCAGGCTAGTTCACACAGAAATTGTCTTATTCATTGCAATGGCTTCACATGTGGTATACTTTATTTTTAGTTTGGTTTAGTTTATGATTAATATTATGATTCTAAAGGAGGTTAAATAACATAATTTATTGGATAAATGATACTCTCTATGGTAAGGAACATACTCAATATATATTTTTTACTAAATCTACATTGAAACTTTTTGTATCAAAAATCTTGAAGCCAAATAATCTAATGTGGCTAGCCTTGATAAATAATTTCATTATCTTTAATTATATGGCAAGATTTCTCCTCCTCACTCTTTTTCCTAAGGGCTTTGTTAAAAACCATTCTGCTCATTTTTTATTGGAAAGAGATTTGTCTAGATTTCCTGATAATTTCATGAGAATGACAGCATGCCTTAGTCATTATTCATCACACAGACAGAATCTAACTCTTAACTTTCAAAGAAAAGAAACCTACATATTGTGTTTTCAAGTGACTTGAGTTTAATTTAAAAGAATTTTCAATGGGTTTATGTTTAATCTTGGCTTGAGTCGTGAATGTAGAGTAATGCAAAGCAAACCCATTTTTCTACTTTTGGTACCTTTAAAGCTGCATCAGAAGGTACAAAAAGGGGGGACCTCCCTGTAACCCTTTCATTTCACTTCCTCTCCCTCCCTTAACCATATTCCTAATACCTTCCCTAAAACAGAGAAGCTGAGTTCTAATTGGCTGGAAAAAAATCCATCTGTTTCATGTTTTCCCTTCCGTTTCCTTAACTTCCATTTCAATTTCAAGTGCTGACCCAAAATAAAATACATGGAGTGTGTGTGTGGGGTGTGTGTGTGTGTGTGTGTGTGTGTGTGTGTGTGTGTGTGTATGTGTCACTGCAGAGATATAATTTTGGCCTGACCATGAAGAATCAGAAAACTGAAAAGGTGAATAGATAGATGACTGTATTCTGAAAGACTCAAAGGAGTTTGTCAAGGAAATCCAGTATTAATAAAAACAAAAAAACCCAAAATATATTTTGTTTTCACATTCAGTTAATGATCTAATAGCTATCAGAATAAAATGTCATAGATATTATTCATTTTTGGACCAAAACAAACAACATTAAAAATTGAAATAAAAATAGCCCCTCTTTCTTTTTTATGGGCAAATTTGTCTGTAGAATTCATTCATTCATTTGTTTGGCTAATTTATTGAATACTCATTACATTCCATGCAGGTATTAAGTGCTAAGGATTCACTCTTGAAAGCCAGCAGATATGAGACCTAGTATAGTCTTAGTTCTTTTTCTCAAAGTTATACTCTGAAACACCATTAAAGATGGCCTTATTTTCATAATAAAACCATAATTTATCATAAGTATTATCTATTTTAGTAATTATGAGTTGCTTTAATCATGAATGGAGAAGGGAAAAATAATTAACTGATAAGTAATCCAAGCCAAAATAAATCATGTCATATGTTACTTACACACCAGAAATATGGTACATCTGCTTTCTAAGCATCACCCTCATTTCATCAACTTAGAATAATATCTGAATTAAAATAACATGAAAATGCCATCATAGCGCTGATGATATCTGAACCCTATATAGATGGTATGTGATAAGTAAGGCTAGGCAAAAAGAGTACACTATAAAACTGAAATAAATGACAATATCTATTTTCTTGATATATTTAATCAAGAAAATTGAGAAAAAATATATAATAAACATCTCTACTTCCTTAAAGGCCTGCCTATTTCCAACTCTTATGAACATTTAGACCAGATTCCATTAAAAGTCAATTATCCATATTATACATTTAATCTAAATGTTTCAACCCATTAGACTATATCAAAGTTTAAATTTTGCTGAAAGAAATGGACGATAACAAATGAGAATTAACTTTTAAAAAAGCAAAGGTTACAATTTTTAGAATGCTTCAATTTAGTTATAGCATCTTAAAAGATACACTTTTAGTTTTTATTAGGCATTATAATTAAGTAAATATCCAGTCTTGTCATGGTTTACGTTTCCAAACTGTGGCTTCTGTAAGGTGAGGTGGAAAAATCTTATTTTTACTGACCCAAAAGAGGAGGCTTTGATGTACAATATAGACTCAAGTACTTATAAAATATGGATCAAGCTTTCATTCTGATAAAAATATCATAGACTATATCCTTACTTAGGGAGCTATCTCAGGGAATAAGAATCAAAAGAGTAATTAAAAATAGATTCTTTACATATTTGAGAACTAAGAACCAACTATTTACTTTAGTAATTTTATTGCTAATTTCTGTAGTATAATAATTTGCCAACAAATTCAATATTAAAATTCAATATTTTAATGCATTAATGATTAATTCAACAAATACCTCAATTTTGTGAGGGATCTGTGTTTATTTTCTTGTGCAGTATAAACTTCTCTAAATAATGTGTAAAGAGAACCCAAGTAATTAGACTAAGAGAGAAAATAAATGTTTTGTTTCTAATAATGAACATGTGTCAAATTCTTTTTTTCATTCATTCAACAAGTTTATTGAGCCCCAACTATTTACCTGATACAGAAATCTCGACCCATTGACTATTTCATGATCCCCTATATCCCCATGAGTCCACCCACTCTACCTCAAATGTCCTCCAGCTGGATAAATTCTCATGAGCTAAATTCTGAATCTACCTAAATCTTGGTAATTCTGATTCATCATTAGACTCCTCTCATCTTGTCAGTGGTTCTCAGAGTGTGGTCCCCACACCAGCAACAGCAACATCAGCATCTCCTGAGAAATCTTTTAGAAATGCAAATTCCTGGGGCACATCTTAAAAGGACTGAATCAGAAAATCTGGGGGTAGGGCCCAGCAATCTGTATTTTAACAACCTCTCCAGGGGATCCTGATACCCACTCAAGGCTGAGAACCCTTGCTCTTGTTTATTTTCTTCCAGAGTCTTTGTGAAGATCAAAGGAGACAAATTATGTCATGAGGTTTTGAAGGAAACAATCAAACAAATAGATCAAGGATTATATAAGCATAATTTATTAAATAGGTCAAGGATTGCTTTTAATTTATTTTTCTGTTTCTCTAGTACTTCCTTAGTTTGTACATGCATTTAGAGATAATCTCAGCAATGTCAGCAAACTTGGTGGCATAGTTCAAGCTATGAGGGTTCAATAAATAGGTCGGTAAACATTACAAATCAACATAGCTTTTGATGAAATGTCAAGCAAAGCAGAGTTTAGCTATATTCAGCTCAGCTTGAACTCATAAGCCATTAACTGGTCTCTGTACTTCAGGACAATCTGATAAATAAAATGCAAATCTAAAAAAAAATCTTTAAAAGATTTTTAGTAAAAGGCAAACTATAAGTTAGAAATGAAAACCACTTAGTTCGGAGAAAATGAGAGACAAGACTTGCAGAAGTGGGTAGCTTTTCTTACAAACCAAGTTATGGGACAGCTTGAGATCCAAATATACTTTTAAATTGGACAGTCTTTTTTCCTAATATGTATTCCTAAATTTTAAAAGGTTTATTTAATCTCAACCTTTTTAGCTCTGCCCTTCCCCCAAAACTAGCCATCTTCCTTCCTAATGACAGAAAAACTTTTCAGAAGAGATCTGAATTTTAACAAAATTACCATAATTTAAGAATTAATGAACTTTATATATATATAATTTGTACAGACTGACAATAAATCTTGGCTAATTTAGAATTTTAGAATATCTTATCATTGTGAAAAAGCAGATAACATTATTAACCATGACACCTTTTTATTTACAAGCTAGCATTTCACAATAAATATTTAATCTTTAAAGTCATTCTTAAATATTTCAGGCAATCAGGAAGCCTGGAATTATCATTTACAACCAGTGGCTCAGTTTGCTTCCCATAAGTTGTGCACGTCTGATCATGTCGAAATTACTATTCACAGAAATCTTTACTATTTTTCTTTGATAAAAATTGCTTGAAATTATATTCCTATACATATAACAGGTGTTCCTATTTTTAAGACAAAAAATCTTCACATTAGTTTTCTAATGCTTTTGTGGAATCAATCTAGGTCCTTAGAATTTGAATTTGAAGTAGAAATATTATTGTTTATTGATTGAAGTCTGGGTCATTAATTTTTTTTGTTTGTTTCAAATCAGAAATAATTGTAGATTTCTAAAGGCAAAGTTCTTAAAAAAACCATAACCCAAAAAGTAGAATTTGGGTTCCTTATCATTTCACTGATTTGCATTATCCTATAGGTCGTTGATGTCAAACCCCTCCCCTCCCTTCCTCACAACAAAAGCCCCGATTTAACTTTTAGAAAAAGCCATATGGAACAGAAGTGATCCAAATTTATCCTAGAGGTTGCAAATTGACCAAAGGAATCACCTTTGGGGAAGCCTGCTTCCGAATGCTTGTGGCATTTATCATTCTTTTGAATGGCTGTTGCATTTATCTGCAGCTTTTACTCACCAGATGAGACCTCAGACATTTCAAATTCTGCGGTGGCTTGCTACACCTTCATAGGAAAGCTTTTTGCTGATTTCCCTGTTGGTACTTTTCTCTTACACATTCTATGGGGTCTGATAAACCTGGAGGTAGAGTCATAGCCAAGCAAAGATAAAGCAGGTACATAATCTCTGACCAGCTTCTCCAAAGCAGACAAACGCACAGTCTTTTTGCACCTGTTTCTTCCACTCCAGTTGCCGTGAAAAGTGAGGTATTCTTCACAGATTCACAGAGCGTGTTTTGCAAACACTCCCCTCTCACGGCAATGGTTTCTTCCCTCACAGGCTCAATCTACCTGATTACGTTCCCTTCTAATCAGTACCCTCAGTTCCTCTAGTAATAACTGTGCTGCCTGCTTTATATGGGATTTCTCTGAGACTGAAGCATAAGCTACTGAGAATTAGAGGAGCTGATTATTATGAGGACACCTGTATTTTTGTCTAGTCTTCATATGAACTGCACAGTGCACTCATTTATGCTTACCAATCTTATGAAAGAGAAGCAGAAAGGAGGACGCATTAAAAAAAAGACTGGACCTATAAAGTTGTACACCTGTGTGATGCTCAGAGGAAAAAAAAACCCTCAAGAAATGTCCAGTGCTGCTCAAAACACATTTGAACGTCCCATGAAAAATATAAAAATAAAAGCATTTAACATCCAAATATCTTCCTCCAGATATACCTTTAAAAATCAATCTGAAAATCTGAAACAATCTTGAACCAAATACAAGCCATAATGTAGCAGTTAATTCTTAAAGCAAATGAAGATTACTGAAGATTGAAGAAAAAATCCATTCGCGTAAACCCTGATTTTTTTAAAAAAAATAGGAATAATATGAATAACTTACTCGAGATTACATTTGAAGTTAAACCTTGAATCTTGCTTCTTGAAAGTACAGAACTGTGCCAGCCTTGTGTAATGACTGTTTACCCAGAGCATAAGATTGAAGTGGATTTTCAGATTAAAAATAAAACTCTTAAGTACGTCAATCCCCATGTGATTAAAGCACATAAACTAATTTTTTTTCAAGTGCTTCATTAACAATATCCCCAAGAAGAGCTGCAGTTTTCCCAGTTTTCTTTAAAAAGTAAGTTGTTGAAATGAGTGAAGTCCATGTAAAGAAACCCGGAATCAGAATTAGGGCTTCTTTCTTTTTCATTTAGCCAACTCAGGGCCTGGCAAACAGTAAGTGCTTAACACACACTTATTTAAAGTGAACAAAAGCATATAATATAAAGTGTTCTTGCCATTTATATTTTTAAAAGCCAAGTTTTGTTCTTATTTTATTTTAAAATCAGCCACAATGTCCCAAGGCTCTAAAAGAAATGAAATGTCAGTGTTTTCTTTACCATAAAATATTCTGCAATTATAAACATTGCTGTGCTGGAAATACGTTAAAATGTGACTGAGTCTCTCCTTCTCCCTTTTCTACTCCCAATTTCCAGATGTGGAAATTTCATTTGGAGAAAACAGGAGGCGTTGGTGGGAGAAAGCTCATATAAATTAATCGTACCATATCCCCTTGCTTACAGAGTACTGCATCCAAATTACAGAAGAACTAAAGAAACCTTGTAGAATGCATATATAATTAGCAGTGCTGCTAAGTGAATGGAAATAGAAGTTGCCTAACTTAATTAACTGTAATCATTACTCATTGTCATCCTGCTTAGAAAGATTAGTTGAAGGTATTTCTTCTGTGGTATCCCATTAGACATTTCTACTTCCCTCTTAATGGGAAAACGATCACACTACAAAGAAAAATATTATCATACCCTTTCAGTCAGATATAAACTTTACTGAACAAATCAGTTCCATGTTTTAGTTCAGGGAGCAGAATAGCAACAGTATGAAAATATTATATGGGGCGAAAGAGAAATTAAGAAAAAAAAGTATAATTACAGAAGTTAGTGACTTGAAAAGAAATAAAGGGAACCTATATAAGAGTTTCTATAAAGAAATGAGCTTTTGTTTGAGAAGGAGGGGCTTAAGAGATGAAGATCTACAGGGGAAAAGGTAAAAGAAATGGTATGAGTAGGTGGCACTGTATGATTAAGTTGAGCACAATTACATAATGATGCAGGTTGCCCAAGGTACCTTCAGGGGCATGGTGGCTAAGGACTGCTTCCCTAGGGTTTATGCTTGTAGAAGAAGACACCTGCATCTGGGAAGCATTTATTCTTTGAATTAATGAAAATCACCTTGAATTCACAGCTACAAAGAACCTTCGCTAATACAAGAATAGGAATGCCTGTGACGGCAGTCACGAACCACGTTTTGCTTCATTTGCTCTCTGTCCAACAGTGCTGAAAAAGTTCACAGCAACTCTGTCTGTTAAGACGGACTTAATATTTGCTGAGTATTTTCACTGTTCTAGAAATTAAGCTAAAAATTTCCGGTATTGCAGTTCGAGAATCTGCCCAGCAAGCCTGCAGTGATGACATGGTTATCATCAAACTTATTTTACAGGTGAGGAGATTGTAGCTCAGAGAGCTTCCCAGAATCACCTAGTTAATTAGCAATGGTTAAAAATCCAGCTCTGCCGGTGTGTTTCAAAAGTTCATGTGCATAATATTGTAATAACTATGTATGATGTCAGATGGGTACTAGAATTATTGGGGCGATCACTTCATAAGTTATATAAATGTCTAATTACTGTGCTGTACACCTGAAACTAATATAACATTGTGTGTCAGTTGTAATTGGAAAACAAAAAAAAATGTTAAAAACAAAAGTTAATGTGCATAAAGCTCACCTGGGCACCTTGGTAAATGGTGGATCCTGATTCATTAGGTCTAGGTGAGAGGTGAGATTCTGTATTTCCAACAGACCCCTAAGTGGTAGTGCTGCTGCTGCTGCTGGTCTTTGGAGCATACGCTGGGTAGCAAGGCCTTAGACTACTGGTTCTCAGACTTTGCTCAGAATCATTTGGATAGGTGTTGAACCTCCCAGTGCTCAAGCTGCACTTCATATGAAGGAAATCAGAAGTTTTAGGTGTGAGAGTCCAGTAATCCTAATGTGCAGTCAGGTTTGAGAATCTGTCCCCAGAGACCAGTCGCTCTCAAATTAGGTGCACATTGGAAGCAAGTGAAAAGTTACCACAGAACAGAGACCTAAGTTTCTTAAAGCAAGCATAAGGCTCGTGCCTTTTCATTTTCATGTAGTTCTCTATCAGCAGTCCCCAACCTTTTTTTTGGCACCAGGGACCAGTGCTCCTTTGAGAATCTAATGCCTTTTGATCTGAGATGGAGCTGAGGCGGTGATGCTAGTTCTGGGAGTGGCTTCAAATACAGATGAAGCTTCACTTACTCACCCACCACTCACCTCCTACTCTGTGGCCTGGCTCCCAACAGGCCACCAACCCATACCAGTCCTCAGCCTGGGGGCCGGGGACCCCTGCCCTAGGTGATTCTGATATCAAAGTTTGAGAACCACTCTCTAGACCATGCTCTTTCAAATCAATCAACGGTTTGTTTTCATGAACACTCTCCAGTTGGATAAGACTTCTTTCAAGCTAAAAATTCCTGAGATTCTCAAACCATAACATGCCTAGTTTAAGACATTTTATTTAAAAACTCTTTGGTGATTATCAGGCTCCTCATTATACACTCATGCAACTTTTTTTTTTTTTTTGCTTATTATAATTAGGTGCACATTAATTCTCTACTTTGTCAGTACTTCAGTGGAAAACATATTCGAATTATAGGACATTTGCTTTATGCTTAAGGTAGCTATATAATGAAAAGTAATCAGTTTTGAAAAGGGATACAGTAGTAAGTTGAAATAAATAATAATAAAAAATGATCCCCAAGCTCAGTGACATATGTGTAGTACAATGTATCATCCTGTGGTCCAAATCTACTTCATGAATGATCCTCAACTCCTCTTCAAGGGCCTGTGACAATGAGGGTCATTTTGACTAGTGACACATTTTGCCTTCAGGGGAGTAGTAGCATGAGTGCTGTCAGATTATATTTAGTTAAACATTTTTGTTGGCAGTGAAAGGAAAATGTGAGCATGTTAGACATGTAATTAGTAGAGTACACATTTTATTTCCTTACAGCTTCTCAGAGCACATACTTGCAGAAAATATCTTTTTGGATATTTCCCTTAACATTATTTCAGAATCCCTAGCTATTCGTTTTGATGAAGACAGCCAAGGCCATTGCTTATGGCTCTAGGTATTGCGCTTTGCACAAAAGGTGCTTGAGCAAGAAGAATGAGTAGAGGTCGAAATCCATACCCACACTCAACTCACCCATTCCTGTGACCCTGGCATAAGGCAGAGTTAGACTGTGAAAAAAGCATGTTTTATTAAAAAATTGGTCCTCCTGTGAGTTGGGAGGTGCTCCTTTGTCTAATTTTCAGGGTACCATATAAGCTAGTAGGAGCCCAATTTTCAGGGCATCATATAAGCTAGTAGGAGCCCTGGGGATAGCATGGTATGATGGAACATGTCTGCAGTTGCATTTGGGGGGCATTGGAAACCAATTAAATAGCCTAAGGCAACTTATTAAAACTTTTGGCATCACTAGGTTTTCCATCTATAAAATAATGTGGCAACACGCCATAGAGATCCAAAATTCCAGGCTCTAGACTTGAGGCAGAGCCATCAGCGCGCGAATTCCAATTTGGCTACGTAGTAGCTGTGTAAACTTGATGTGTCATTTAAGCCACAATTTCATCATCTGTAAAATGGGCATAATATTAATTTGTTTCCTAAGGGTATAATTTAGATCAACTGCAAGGTATTTAGCACAGTTCCTGATGGGGCATTCGTGCTAAATAAATAGTAGCTGCTATTTATCAACAACAATAGATGATAATAACTTACATTTCCCAAGGCTTTGGAGAAAATGAAATCAAATGATGCATACAAAATAAGCCTCTGCACTGAAAAACACCATAATGGTGTTCGAGATGGGTTTTCTCCTTTTCAGTAATATATGTCTTCTATATCTTGCCTTTAAAGAAATAGTACTAATAAGTAAGCAAGGAGTAGAGCTGCCAAAGATCTGGCTAAATAATTGTTCTGAGAGACCAGACTCCTATTGAGACTTGGAGGCAAACTTAGTGCCTATATATGATAGTAAGAACCTAAATATACAATACATCAGGGAACAATGTGGCCTCTGAATGCACAGATCTAAAACTAGAACTTCAATAACCTGGTGATGTGCTGAATAAATTGGAAGTAATCCCATTAAATCTTTGTCTCTGGAGTTATTATTCCCAATAACCACATTTTTAAAATTACCACCTTGAAAATCGCGTTCCTGAAGTTGCCTACAAGTAGCAGTAAGCTACCCATCTCCTATTACAAAAGAAAAATGAAACCAGCCTGTAAACACATTACCCAGTACAGTGCCTGGAAGTGCAAGCTGGGAGGCATTACTGCTCAATGGAAGTCAGTTTAAAATAAGAAGTTACAGAGCTTTCTCTACCAGAGTAAAGGATCCCAGCCATAATTGTTCTTCAATAACCTTGGAAAGGTATACTTTTATTCAAACCATGCTATGATTTCAGCTTATCTCCTTGGGAGGAACTTTAATTTCATGTTAAGTTCGTGGAAAGCCAAGTCCTTTGCAGCTCTTTATCCAGCTTCTTTATAGTTTCTAAAATTACATCACTGTGATGAGCGTATGTGTCTATGTTTACTTATGATTTTGAACAGAATTATTCATGGCCTATTTATTTTTAACATTTTTCTTTCCCTTTGATTCCATGTCTTTCCTATGGAGTTACAGCAAATTTGAAGAAAGGGGGGAAACAGATAACAATACATTCACTATCACAGGAGTATTTGCTTTTAGAAGTCAAACAGGATGAAAATCTATCTTGTTGTTTGTTGTGGATGATCCGTGTTAATTTTCACATCTAATGGCCACGAAAATCATTTTAGAATTGGAATCGTATATAAAGAATGTTTTCACAGAAATCTCACCACATGGAATACCTCCAAGTGTTAAGTTCTGATATAAGCGTGAACATCTGGAAAAACTTGAGCCAACCCGGTAGCTATTATTTCACTCAGCCTCCTTCATCAAACAGAGCTCAGACCTACCCTCCCTTAGCTTTAAGCTTTTCTCAATGAACTGAGTAATGGAATCTTGAGGGACACCTTTAAATCCAGCAGTAGAAGCAAAAACCTTCCCCACTGACAAGCAAAAGGATATTTCTGGCAACAAAACCCAGGGACTATAGGAGGTATATATCTAACTCAGTCAGCTTTCAATTAAATGCTACTCAGTAACCCCTGAAGGCAACACCAGGGTCTTAGAGTAAAATAAAAAAGACCACAGACTTACTGCAGAAGATCCAGTCTCAGAGAATAGTCTGCTTACCACTTGGCCCTGAGATTATTTGGAAATTTCCTAGAACATTCAAAGCTTCAATACTTCCAACTTTTAAACAAAACTACCTGTTAAACATCTTAATTTATATCTGAGACTGTTACCCGACAGAACTGGTTAATGGCATGCCCATACATTGCATCACCTATACAAGCACAATATCATATATGGGATTGAACATCACAAAATCTTTAGAAATGATAAAATAAATCCAGTTAAATAGAAATTGCTCTGGTCTTTACAATTCCTCATATGTATAATGCTGTCATACATACCTTCTTAAAACAAGAGTTTCCTCACATCACCTACCCTGGTTATCGTAACTATACTCTTGATTGGACAGTTTCCATCCATTGTCGAAATTTAATCACCTGCCATTCATTCCTTGAGTCTGGCTTCTACTGAAACATACTGTTTTACAGGGATCTCTCTCCATTAAGTTAAAGGATACTTAGGAACAGAAAGACTGGCTTTATAGCTTTCTATTCCCTAGGGCCTCCTAGCACTGTTCCTGGAACATAGTTACCACACGGCAATGTTTCATATTGATATGTACACTACTGATGTCCAATACCACTGGCTTATTTACATAAAAAAGTCACTGAAACTTGTACGCCTGCTCAGAATTTTTGTAAGACAGGCTGGACTATTTCTATTGTGAAAAACTGGAAGCAAACTAAATATCTATCAAATAGGAATTAAAATAATTCTGGTATATCCAATTGATAGATTTAGAGGCAACCAATAAAAAATCATATTCTTAGAAAATATTTAAAGACATTGGCAAAACACATGGTATATTAAGGAAGTTAAAGCATCTTATAAAATTGTATATATAATACTAAAAACGCATTATTTTTTAGTGGTTAAAAACCTAGGTTCTGAGCCTGACTGCCTGGTTTAGAATCCTGGCTCCATTTCATACTTGGCACAATGATCCTTAATGAGTTATTGCACCTTATTATTGCATTGATTTCCTCATTTTTAAAATGGTGTAATAATAGTACTTATATCATAAAATTGCTATGAGGCATAAATGGGTAATATTTAACATATAAAGTCATTGAAACTGCCTGGTGCATATAAAATGCTAAATAAATGTTAGCTATCATTATATAGCTCTCATTAGGAATGTATATAGCAAACAGTTAACACTGGTTATTCCTGAATCATAAAACTATGGGCAACTATTACTTTCATTGTGTTTTTCTGTATTCTACTTTGGACAGCGAGCATGCATTATTTTGTACTGTAAAACAAAATTCTGCTTCCTCTTAAATATGCAAAACGTTTTCTGAAGGTTATACAAGTAAGATGCACACATAAGGAAGGCACCCACCCTAGAGGGCTAAAAATAAGAACTATTGTCATCAGAAGCAGCATGCTGCCTGTGACACAGTAGACATGGTTCTCTAAATATGCTGCATTTCATTAAGAATAAGAATGTTCAAGTTCCCACATTTATGTTACATTTGTAATCCTTACAGAAACACATACCCTTGTAGAAATATCTTTACTATAATTCTTCACCTCAGTATTTATAGAATTGATGCTGTAGAGGGATTGCTTCCTCCTTCCTTAAAATTCGTAAGGAGTAAGATTAATGCTATTTTTCAGTTCTCCCCCAAGACTATTAGAACAAATTGGGGCAATAGGAAGAGAAATAAAACTTATTTAGACAAAATGAGATCTAACCACTTTAACTTAGTATGAGGACTGTTAGTCTAATAGAATGAGTTACTGAGAGAACATCATGAGAAGCATTTAATCAAAAAAGTGTTGTTGTTGTTGTTGCTGTTAGTGGTGGGAGGATGATAGGAGAGGAGTAAGCAAAGGTGAGGGTCCAGCCCTAAGTTTTATTGGCAAAAGAAACTAAAAAGTGAAATGCAAGATACAGAAAGTTTGAAGTAATATAGTAGCAATTATTATTTTAACATTTTTGCTAAGTCTGCCCTTAGCATCCAAGTAAGCACAGGTGAAATAACGTTGTTCTTAAATTTAATCATAGCATTTCTTATTTATGATTATTTTTTATAAGTTACTTCCTTTTGCTGAATCAGGGCAAAATTGTGCCTATACCTTTTTATATTCCTGACAGTGCCTTTATATAGTAAGTGCTCAATAATTGCTTCACGAATAATATGCATTCAGCAAATGAGGCAAAAAGAAATGATGAAGAGAGGACTGAAAAAGTACAGATATAGGAAGAAGAGAAAATGAATGAAGGAACAGAGGGTAATGATTTCAGATAGGAGTTTTTATCAGCATCAATAATTCTAATTTCAATGTAGTACCATTGATGAACACGGCGTGTTACATTCATATAAAAGTTTTATTTTCAAAGCATTAACACAATGAAAATAGTTAAGATGGTTCTTAATACATGATAGGTACTGTTCTAAGTGATTTTCATTTATTAGCTCACTCCTCTCAACAACCAAGGTAGGCATTATTAGTAACTCTATTTTACAGATGAAGAAACTGAAGAAAAGAGAGGTTGACTGACCTGTCCAAGAGTATAGGAATAAGATGAAAAGAGTTGGATTTCAAACCCAGAAGGTTTGGCTTTGAGTCTACCCTTTTAACCACTGTATTTTTAAACATTTTAAACAAATATTGCTTCCATTTATATAGGCATTTACCCACTGTCTTTTCATTGAAGTCCCTTGAGCCAGATAGAATAAATATTACCATTATCTATTTGACAGGTAGAAACATCAGATAGAGATGACTTGGCCTGATCACTCAGTTATTTATTGGCAGCAAAACATTAGAATGAGTTAATTGATGTTCCCACAATAGCAATCTCCTACCCCTAATTCTCAATGTGTATAGGCTATACAGATGGAAGGAAACACAAACGCAACTCACCAGCTTAAACGATAGGGACACTGCTCGTTGCTTTTGCTACCTCTTTCTGTATATATCTATTTTTATTCCATCCCTCACCCCTGCTCCATTCCTTAGTCCATTCTATCTTCAATGTACTGACTTTTTAAGGAAAAAAAATATATATATATATATGTATTTTTTGCCTCAGAGAAAAGTAATAAGCTTCCCTTTCTTCCATCCTGGGATGGATTATTGTCATTTCAAGGCCTCTTTTGTGAGCACCCCCCAACTCCTTTTGATAGCCTTCTGCAGCATTTTTACTGGTACTCATAACATTTCCCCTTTTCTTGCTGGCTTCCGGCATTGGTTTGTTGCTATTTCTTGTTCTTTGATATTTCCCATTTCTAACTGTTTCCTTTCTCACCTCTGCTTTCTGCCACATTTATCCCTCTGGTATTATTTGTTTGCCATGTGGGAGGCTGACAACTAAAGAGACAGTATTATCCCTCATTGTGTTTCTGGCTTACTCATGAAATCACAAGCAGCCTCCTTCCCATATAAAATGTCTAATCTGAGTTGGAAGATAAATAGCCGTTAGCGAAGCACATACTTTGTATATGTGGGACCTTGACTCCCAGCTTCTTCCTGTGCCTATCAGCTATAAAGGACAGTGGCTCTGTTCGACTTTTCAAAGGGCAAAACAAGAGCCTTAAATATCATGTTTCTGCTATCAATAGTTAAGAGATATTGCTCTGTCTTGAAAGCATCCTGGATACATTCTTGAGTCAGAGGTCAGTTCATTTAATTAATTAGGTCTTGGGATGGTGTTTTGAAAAGTTATTTAATGCTTACAAATTCTAAATGTGCTTGTCCAGCAAGCATATTGCCAGTATATATGACAAGTAGGTAATTTGCTTTTAATATTATGCATGTTAGTCTCAATATTTTAAATTATTTTTGTAAGGATAAGTTTGAGCTTTTGTCTTAGTCAGAGGTTGAAAAGGGAAGAAGAGAGAAGCTTCTAGCATGCATTCTAAGTTTTTCTGAATAGTGCAAGGATGATTGGGAGGAAGAAAATGTTGCTATTTTAAATGGAATCTTTTCAACACTAATTTAGACATAAAATTTTAGTGGAAATAACAGTATTTATGCAGATATTTGGATATTTTCCTCATCTCAGACAAAACTACTATGACCTTAGACAAATCACTCCATTTTCTGGGCCTCAGTTTTCTCATCTATAAAATAAGGAGGTTGAACTACGTAGCTTTTAAGGTCCCATCTAGTTTTAACACTCTATGATTTACATTCATTTACTTATACAGCACTGCCCCTGAGAAACCCACATTTGTACAATTATAGATATGAACTCTCAGGACTCCGTTTAATAGATTTTCTTGATGCAACCACTGTACTGCACTGCTAATGGGTACTTTCCCCTGAGATAAGTAAGCTATGCTGCAAACACTAATGAAAGTGACCTCAAAAGGTTTTTCAACAGGAATTAAGAAAACATGGCAAATAAAAACAAACAAAAAAAATCAAACAAAAACTAGCTGAAGCATATAGACTGAATATATCTACACCAAGTTCTGATTTGCTAGTGGTTGCTGATAGCAGTGACTAGAGATATATATCTACCTCAGACACTGGTATCTTTTCTTAGGTAATGATAATAGTAACTAAAGTATCATACAATACTCATTATATGCTGTTCACCATTTAAGTGATATAAATCTTTCCAACCAACCTATCATTACTCATTTTAAAAATAAAGAGGGGCAGAAAGAAGCTAAGTAACTTGCCCAAGGTCACTGTTATTGAAGAGCTGTGCTGAGATTGGAACTCAGCAGTCAGCCTGTCTTCAGAATCCACACACCTAGAAACTACCTCTTATAATATGGTTGTGTCCATCCATTTTCCCATTTGCTCCTCTACTGTGAAATTAACAGCATAATTACTTAGAAGACCTGTTGGAGTCAGGAATATAGCCCTGGGATCCAGAGTATACTAAATTTTAGTAGCCTAAAACCTGACTCAATTCTTCTGAGTAGAATTCTCAGTGTGACCTCACTAGCAGTCAAACATTTTTAAATGAGTGATTACATATTTCCTGATGTTCTCTCCACATATATGCTTTATTATGTGTATGAAGCAAAGGGGCTGACTTGTACACTCAAAACATGAAAATAATACTATAAATAGAGTGCACAAATAGAGATTAACCATAAAGTGAGACAGTTTAAAAAGTCTAAATATCTGGTTTTCAGATGTCATAAAGAGCTTCAAATAAGATAAAGAAGCTCAACTGATATTCAGTATGGTTGGAGAGCCAGAGTTGTGCAAACTTTATTAAGGAGACTTGGTAGAAACCCTCTAGTCAGAATATTCATAGGTTGCATGACACTACTTTCATTTTCTTTACGATCACATCCAAGTAAAATTTGGTAGGTTCAACAAACTCCACACATATGTAATTGTTCTCTAAGGTAGTAAAACGTGTAAAGTGTAAATGCACCAAACCAATTCAAAGTATATCATTTAAGCAGTGCACATACCCCCCAAAGTGACTCACAACACAGGAAGTTAATTTATTGCCATGAAACACAACTTGTAATTATCCAATACTAGAACCTAAAAATCTCATGTTCTGTATATAAATTGGCACACCCACACATACACATTTCTGTAGCAAAACCGTAAACTCAAACTGAAATGCTTAAATAATTATTAAATGTTACTTTTGCTATGGTGAAATCCAGTCAGAAAATACAAATTTAGATTTTTAAATCAGTGACAATGCCAACTAGTCATTTTATACTTCAAATCATCAGAATTGTGGTGATTGGTGCAGTGCATCATCATCTAATGTAATCTAGCAGAGCATAGAGCTTTTTTTGTGAAACAGACCAAAAGAGAGTTTTTTTTTTAAATAACTGACTAATTCTTGGACACTCCCCCTACTCACCACAGAGCAATCATCTAAATAGTTCATAGCATCCCCAAAAGAAATGAAAGTGTACTCTGCACTTGTTAATTTGCCACCTTTCAAAGATAAGGGTAATGGAATTAACCATAAAAATTATTATAAATTGAATGTTGTAGCCTTAGATGTCTGGAGTAATTTAATGCATTTCAATAAATATGAGGTTGGGAAACATAAAAGAAAAATTCATGGTATAATTTATACAGTATCTTTATACATCTCTTGTGCATGCTACAGCATAGCCCTTGATGTTTGTCAACTCACAAATATTGCTGAAGAGAAGAAATGGGGGCCCCAACTTTTCTAAAGAAATTAGAGCCAAATGCTCAATATAATATTGGGAATATCATATGAAATGAATATGATTTCCAAGTAATTCAGCTATGAAATATTTAAAAATATCAATAGAGGAAAAGTACATAAATAGAAGTTTATCACAGGAAAAAATCACCGAATAGTGATTATTTTTATTATCACCACAATCAAGGTTAGGTTCATAAACCAAAACATAATAATTTTATGTACAAGGAAATTGAGCCTTGGAAAGGTTAAATCACTACTATAAGGTCATATTGCTATAAAGTGAGTGAAAGTTTAAATTTAGATTATTCTAAATTTTATTCTAAGCTTATTCTTTTGACTGTAGCATTATATTATCTTCTTGTAGCTAGAGAATAATATAACACAGTGTTCAAAAATTTGATGTCCTTTTATTCCTTATGTTAAGAGGAGAGGGCTGACGATAACCTTGGCAAGAAAACTATTGTCAAAGTCCTTATTGTTGATGGTTTTAATAAGAGAAAAAGTGTCTTTGATATTTCTCATTTATGTAGTATCTCATATTTTGTGTATATACATCATCTATATATAGCCTCTTAGAAAATTAACCAAATGATAAAAGTTTCTTTTTTATAGTATTAATTCCTTCTAACTTTGTACACATTTATCTATAATTTGAAGAATAAGAGAGGAAAACACACAGATAATACAGAAAAAATAATACCAACTTTAAAAAATAAGCAAGGAAATGCAATCTGAAACCAAAACAAATTAATATGAAAACTAGAAAAAAAATCTGATATCCCAAGATTTGGAACCAAAAAGAAATGATGAAGATAGTGACAATTTATTTTCTACCTTGCCAACTATAACCCTTTACCCCTCCCCCACTTCTCACTGTGTTTCATGGCCTCCTGAAACACATAAAGGCAGTCATTTTTTGAGTCTATGTACTAGCTATTCTTTTTTCTCGGAATGTTCTTCCCAAGTCTTTACTTGATAGTTCATTCTAGACAATCATATCTCACTTGAGATCACTCCTCAGCAAAGCTTTTCTTCACTTTTGAACTAGAGGAACTACCCAATCACTCACTATTTCAACTCATTTTATCCTTGATAAAGCACTTATTATCTGATATGTTTCCTGTTTATTTATAAGTGCTTCATTGAGAAATTATATATAATATAAAACATATGAGAGGTTATTATATAATATGTATTTTATATCTGTGTGTGTGTATATATATATGTATATATATGTATATATGTATATATATGTATATATATACATATACACACACACACACACACACACACACATACACACACATAGCAGAGAGTGTGCTTAACAACTAGCAGGTGTTTTAAAAACAAATAAAAAAACACTATTTCAAAATATACTTGTCTTTCCATCCTTCTCATTTAATTTTTATAATATTTTTATTGAGATATAATTGATATACCATAAAACTCACTCTTTTAAAGTGTATAATTCATCTATGGCCATGCTACGCTGAACTAGCCAGATCCCATCTGATCTCAGAAGCTAAGCAGGTCAGGCCTGCTTAGTACTTGGATGGGACACCACCTAGGAAGACCAGATGCTATAGTGTAAAAAACTAAAAAATAAAATAAGGGATTGTAAACTGACAAGATCCTTGCAACCTGTGAGGTCAACCAAGGGTCGCCTCATGTAATAAATAAATAAATAAATAAATAAATAAATAAATAAATAAATAAATAAATAAATAAATAATAAAGCATACGATTCAGTGATATTTAGTATATTTACAGAGCTGTGTAACTGACATCACTAATGTACACCATTTTCATCAAATTGGAAAAGAAACTTTATACCTACTAGCAGTCATTCTTCATTTTCGTCTCCCTGGAAGCTATGAATTTACTTTCCTTCTATATTGATTTACCTATTCTAGACATCTTATATAAATCTCACGATTTTTAAAATTTCATAAATCGAGACTATTAACACATTAATAATAAAAATAATATGTATCGAGTGCGAAGTTAGGGTCAGCAGCTTTACAAAGCTCTTCTTTTCTTAGTTGTAAACATTATTAGTAATTTTAGCACTTGTTTATGACAGAAATAACTCTAAAAACATAATCAACAGGAGGTAAAAACAACACATGTATACTAAAAACCTTTTAAAAATTTTAATAGACTTGATTTTTAAAGTCTTTTAATAGACTTGATTTTATTTTTTTTTAATTTAGTTTTAAGTTTACAGCAAAATTGAGGAGAAAGTACAGATTTCCCATATCCTCTCTGTCTCCACAAATGCATAGCTTCCTCCATTGTCAAATTCCCATCAGAGTGGTACATTTGTTACAATGATGAGTCTACATTGACACATCATTATAGTTCTAAGTCTTGACTTTATACTATGATTTATGTTTTGTGTTTACATTCTATGGGGTTGGCCAAATGTATAATGGCATATATCTACCATTATAACATCAGACGGAAATTTTCACTGCCCTAAAAATCCTCTGTTCTTCCCTATTCACCCTCTTTCAACCTGGCAACCTGTGATCTTATTACTGCTTCCACAGCTTTGCCTTTCCCAGAATGTCATTTAGTTGGAATCACACACTACATGGCCTTTTTAGATTGCCTCCTTTCACTTAGTAATATGAATTTAAGTTTCCCCCATGCCTTTACATGGCTCGATAGGTCATTTCATTTTAGCACTAAATGATATTCCATTGTCTGAATGTAACAAAGTTTATCCATTCACCTACTGAAGTACATCCTTGTTGCTTCCAAGTATTAGCAATTATCAATAAAGCTGTTATAAACATTTTTTGTGTTCAGGTTTTTGTATGGACATAAGTTTTCAATTCCTTTGGGTAAATACAAAGGGGTGTGATTTCTGGATTGTATGGAAAGAGTACGTTTTGTAAGGAACCAGCAAACTGTCTTCTGAAGTAGCTGTACCATTTCACATTCCCCTCAGCAGTGAGTGAGAGCTCCTGTGGCTCCACGTCCTCACCAGTACTTGGGAGTGTCAGTGCTTCAGGTTTTGGCCATTCTAATAGGTGTGTAGTAGCATCTCATTGTTGTTTTAATTTGCATCTTCTTGATGACATATGATGTGGAACATCTTTTCATATACTTATTTGTCATCCGTATATCTTCTTTGGTAGTTTTTGGTAAGGTCTTTGGGCCATTTTCTAATTGAGTTGTTTGTTCACAAAGCATTTTTCATGCTCTAACTCACGTAATCCTTATGGCAAATGTAAGAAATTGAGGGGAGGGCATGGCAGATTTATTATTTCATTGAACACAAATTAATAAAACTTAAAATGTTCCTCTTCTCTCTTTCCTTTCTCTTATCTGTTATCTCCCTGGTTGTCTATTGTGAAATACTGTGGTCTCATATCAAAAACAGGAAAAGTGAGAGGGAGTTGCATTTTGGTTTTAAAACATTTCAATTGACATAATTATTTTAAATATATAGGGGTGTCTAAATGCACCTAAATAAATACATGATTATATGATAAAACATTATATTTCTTTGATTCATATCACATATTTCATTTTGCTAGAAATCAAGATTATTTCAAAAGAAAGGTCTTGAATGGTATTTGGTACACTTCCCTATTTACTAGCCCTGATGATATTTATAATTATGAATTGAATAAATTTTATTGGGTTAGTAAATGTTTAAATACATTTTTAAAAATTATGAAAGTACTAATTTAAGTGTGCTTTTTTTGAGTCCAACACAACCAATAAGTAAGCAATTTTTAAGTAGAATAACACACCAGGGAGTAATATTTGAAAAGATTGTGAATTTCGGTCCCTGGATGTTCTTGGCCTTTGCTCATATGATTCACCACACCTTCTAGGCATGCAATTATCACTTAACACCCCACAACCTGTCATGCAGTATGCCATTCCTTAAATGAGAATTGGCCTCGAGTATCATTGTATACTTAGATCTTAATTTTAATAGAAGCACCAACTAGTAATTTCTGGTGGGCAAAGAGTATAAATTCTACTGTTTGAAATATATTTTTCTTTCTGTAATAAAACTCAAATCTTCATATACTATTCATAACTAGAATGATCCTTTAAGATCATTTGTCTCCTATAATTGTAAAAGTTAAAAAATGTCTGACTTAAAATTCAAACTAAAATTCAAAGCTGTATTTTAAAAGTTTATATGGCATTTATTTTACTGCATCTGCCAGAGAACACATCACACAATCCTTTATAGATATTCAGATGAATTTCTCCACTAAAAATGAAGAAGGAATACAGCTAATCTTGGGCTTTCATTGGTTTGATTACCATTTCAACTTTAAATGGCTGTATGATAATTAGTGGGTGTGGAACAGCCAGTACTGCTCAAGGAGCAATTGCCTTTACTGAAAAACAAAGTTTTGAAAGAAGCACAGTAAACTCCAAGAGACAATCAATTCAATCTTACACACCTCCCTGCCATAGTTTAAATGGAGCAGATGTGCTAAAAAGCCAGTGAGAAGATGGTTAATATTTCTTAGGGCTCAAACAGAAATAGAATCTCCGACACTCGACTGCCCGTATTTTTCACAATGATTTTCTGCAGTGTATAATCTATACAAATGTACCAATTTGGGACTATTTCATATCAGAAAAGTATTTAAAACCTTAAAATATAGTAAAATGAAAATTTAAAAATGATAGGTTTTGTTTAGAAGGTAGAAGAAAAAAATAATATGCTTCCTAGAGATTAAAGTAAATATGTTTATAATTATGCTACGTTCAGACAGATGGATGTTCATTTCTATATAATATACTACACCTTTATGGTTTTAAATGTCTGGTCAGAAACACAAGTGATAATTAAAAATTAGGATAGTGTGAAATAAAAAAGAGTAAGCCAAGTTACAACAGAATCTATCATAACAGACTTCTATTTACCTGAATTTTTGGAAAAACCAAAATTCTCCACCCCCTCTGTTAGATTTCTTATTGGATCAAGATGGCCTTCTAAAATGTCTTAACTAGAAAGCTACTCTCCATTAGAGTTGAACTGTATGCTTTGGTGGGCTAAAGGTAGCTGCGGAAATTTTTGACAGTCCTCCCACTGAAGAGTTGAAATCTTTGTTTCCTCTCTTTAATATGGGTTGGCTCTGGGACTACTTTAACTAGTAGAATGTGGTAAAAGAGCTGCTTTGCTATTTCCCCCTGGAAAATAGCAGGCATTGATAGACCAGAAATTTACATTTCCTATCTTTTGTATCACTTACTCATGAACCCTGAGCTGCCCTGTGAGAAGCTAAACTTCCCCAAGTCCATCATTCTGGAGAGGCCAATTATAAGCACTTGATCAGCTGATCTAGTTGAATCAAGTCTTCCAGTCATCCTTACCAGAGCACTATATATGTGAATGGAACTGTCTTGGATTTTCCTGGCCAGCCTATCTAACAGCTGAGTACCAATGAATGATCACAATTGACACAACATAGAGTAGAAAAATCACCCAGTTGACCCATGCCCAAATTCATGACCCACAAAAACATAAGATATGAAAAGTGCTATTTTAAATTATTAAGTTTCAGACTAATTTGTTACCCAGCAATAGATAAACATATCTGCTTATCTATAGATATGCTTACTAAGAGTCAACTGTGATCGCTCCCATTCTTATTTATATAATGACATAATTAAATAGTACATAATTAGATAAAATATAAGTATAAAATAAAGAGATACCTTCTTTAAATAAAACCCAATTGAATTTCTGGAAAAAATCAGTAAAAGCGAGCTCAAAAAAAATAAGGCCTTCCTGTGGGGGATATTATAACCCTATTAAGGGAATCTCAGATTGCTGTACAAATGCCACTATGTTCTTTCTCTACAGCACAGAAATAAAAATGCACAAGTCTCTAGTCTGTACCCTAACCTCTCTTAATTGTATGATATACTACTACTTTCAGCTTTGTAAAAACCAGAGTTTTCATTGCTATTCCTTGAACACACCAAACACACTTCCAACTTAGAGCATTTCTCCTAGTAGTTGACTCTACCTGGAAAAAATTTCCCACAGATAACCAGCTGGCTTCATGTCTTGTTCAAATCTCACCTGCTTAGTGAGATCCATCGTGACACCTTATTTCACACACTCTTCTGGACCCTGGATGAATTCTCTTACTCTACTAACTTTAATTTTCATTGCACTTCTATCCTTCTGGTATATGACATAATTTATTAACATACCAAATTATCATTGTCCTGATTATATGGAGTAAAAGGGCTTCCACTCTGAAGTGAATCACAAAAGAGGAATAGATCATTTTGAAGCACAATTTTGGGACAGCATATAAAACTGTGAACAAACCACTAAAGCTTTTAAACTATAGTCCAGACTATTAAAGAAGAACACGAGGTTGTGAGCAAGGACGGTGACAGTGCAAGGTCAACATGCTTTTCTGGGTTATGCTGTCCTCTGGCATGGAGTTTCAATAGACCAAGACAAATCTTTATTCATGTATTTCTAAAAGGTTGGACAAAGCACCTCTAGATGAATAGAGTTTATTTTTTTCAGCTACACTCTCCTAGGTAACCCAAAGCTTTTCCCATCTGAAATATATGTTATCACATCTCTGGAGTCAGTTAGATTTGAATGTTGGAGTCAACAAGTATAAGGCAAAAAGTGTACATTTCATTTTTACTTGCCTCCAGATATCCTGTACAGTTTAGCTGCTAACTGATTTTTTTTCCCCATAATGTATTGATACTGAATATTGCTCCTGGTTTTTATTTATCTAAAGGAGTGGAATCCTTACATTTGCTATTAAAATTCCAGAATGTATTTTCATTAAAAGACATAAAAGTAGTTCAAAATATCCATGAAATCTGAGCCGTGAGTAGGAGATTTTATTGGATATGGGAGATATCTAGATACTAGGGCCCCAAGTCCTGGCAGCTTAGGGTCCTGTGAACTTGGATATAAAGCCTGTCTGGATTTAATCCTAGCTCTATAACTTACTTGTGATTTTAATTAAATTACTCAATTTTCCTGAACCTCAATTTCCTAACCTATAAAAGAAAATTGGTAAGGCCGCTCTGTGCTAATTAAGTAAGAAAAACCAAAACAAAGTCATGCATGGGATGTGGTCCAATTAAATACTAAAAGGGTAACTATCACTATTTCTACTTTCCAGAAATGATCTATTATTAAAAGAGAGAGAGAGAGAGAGAGAGAGAGAGAGAGAGAGAGAGAGAGAGAGAGAGAGAGAGAACGAGAGAATGGGGGAGAGAATAAAACCAATAACCTTCAATTGAAAATATTTTAACAACAGACCATGCTTTAAAATTATCAAAATTTTAACAAAATTTTGAAAAAGCAGTCAAACAGATCTGCTGTATTATTCACTATACGGTCCTTATATTCATATGGGATTTTAAAAAGTATTATTAGTCTTAAAAATTTTAAGGAGGGATTATAGGGTTATTAGTTTTCTTATTTTACTGAGGGGAAAATGATAGTAGTTTGTTGAGAGCCACATGGGGGTTTTAATGGATTTTTTTTTCTTCGGGAAATGCTACATTTTTTTGAATGTATGTATGTATGTCTGTGTGTATGTATATACATATGTATAGATATTAAAGTGTACTGAATCCCACGAAAGATTTTTATATGTGGAATATACTGGTTACTTAGTAATTCTCTGTAGGAGAGAGCTAAGTTCACACACAGAAAACTATTACGAGATACTAGTACAAGACAGAAAAGGGTATTTCTATTAAATTGTATTATCATTCTATGGTCATTCATTTTTTATTATGTTTTTATTTTTTATTTTTTGTGGTCTCTATTTTCTAATTTTTATTTATTTAATTAAAAAAATTGATTTTTCAATTAGCATTGACATTTAATATTTTTATATTGGTTTCAGGTGTACAGCATAGTGGTTAGATATTTATATAATTTACAAAGTGATCCCCCTGATTAGTCTAGTACTTGCCTGGCACGATACATAGTTATTACAATATTACTGACTATATTCCCTATGCTGTCCTTCACAACCCTGTGACTATTTTGGAACTACCTATTTGTATTTCTTAATCCCTTCACCTTTTTCACCCAGCTCCCCTCAACCCTACCTCCCATCTGGCAATCATCAGTTTGTCCTCTGTATCTAAGAATCTGTTTCTGTTTTATTCATTCATTTATTTTGTTCTTTAAATTCCACATATGAGTTCATATGGTATTTGTCTTTCTCAGTCTAACTTATCTCACTTAGCATAATATCCTCTAGGTCCATTCGTGTTTTTGAAAATGGTAAGATTTAATTTTTTGTTAAAAGCTGCTTCATCCAGCAATCCTACTGCTACCATAACTCACCAGAAAACCTACTCTTTCTTTCCCTTAAATATATAGCCACTTTAAGCAAATGCACAGAAAATAAACATTAGTATATAGTTTAGGAATTAATGAAAATTAAAAACCAACGATCCCACTGAGAAGACAGAAGGCAATACATTAGAAAAAAACACACATTACAGAAAGAGAAATTTTTTAGCAGCTTTAAAACTTGTTCTATATTGTTTCAATAAACACATGTAGATTGTGTTGTATTTATTATGTACACTTGATTCAGATATATATCTCTTTGGTTATAAATCATTTATATTTCAGAGAAAAGAACATGTGGTAAAAAATGACTGTATTTCTCATAAGGGACACTAAACTTTTTCTATTTTTATTTACTACCTTAATGCCATATAATTTTTCAAAAAGGAACTACAGACTAAAAACATTTTTTTTTTGAAAATGCATAAAAACAGAGAAACTTGAATTGGCCCAAATGGAGATGTCCCTAATAAGTATTTAAGTATAAAATTGAGATATCTCATATGGTAAAAAAAAATACAAAGAAAAATGTTATTTAACAGAATTTTGTTAAAAGCTGTATGCCACATTAAAACTCACTTCTTTACTTTTGTTGTAAATTTAAATTTCATACATCGACTTTGCATCAGGCAAGACTCAATGATAATCTTGATTATTCACATCCACAAGAAACTGTAAAAGGTAGCATAGGTTATTTCTTTCACTTTTAATAGATGAAAAAGAGCTGTAGGAAGGCACAAAAATCTTCAGTACTAAGTAGGTCATATGATGCAAACAATGTACCTAATTGATAAAAAGAAAAGGTAATCTTGACATATGGGTCTTTTGGGTTAGTTTTTTTTATAGCTATATCTAAGAATTTGCTAAAATATCAGTTGTGATATTTTCATTCAATCCATTTCTTTCAGGTATTCTTTTAAAAAATTAGATTTCCTTTGAGCATTAGTAACTTTAGAAAAAAATAATAATACTTTCAGAAATATGTTGTCTTTCCTGGCTCTATTTTTATCCCCTTAAATCTTGCTGCCAATTGTATTGACTTTTCCTTGTAGGAGTTTTCTTGTGTTTATATTTGTTGCTTATACATGGCCTCCTTTCATGGGGTCTTTTGCCAAGTTCTTGTATTATCCTCTTATAATATGGTCAAAGGCACACCCATATTACAATCCAATTTTCATTACTAAAAGATATTGGAATTGCTCATGTATAGTTTAAAAGGATATCTTTCCTCACCTTTCACTTATCACAAGAAAGTGAAAACAATAACATTTTTATTTTGAGAGACTTAATTACATTTTCTTACCCATGTGATTTTTTTTTGTTCACCTAATTTAATGAAATTATCAGAGACATGGTCTGATTATATATTATGCCCTTATTCCAAAAGTACAATTCAAAAACGAACTTTGATTTCTGCTTATTTTCTAAAATAAAAATTCTCCTCATAGGTTCACAAATCTCTACTCTATTTTAGGGTTAATAACAGCAATTTCCACTTTTCTATTATTTTAATGAAAGTAATACTCTCTCTTTTTCTCAAAAGAATGGATGCCTTTATAATTTTGAGGACAAAGATCCTGTGTTTGTTTCTACTTTCCCCTTCAGTTGACCCAAGCTATTAATAATCTTCACAGTACCAATCTTCATTGCAATTTAGAGATGGACTATGTTTATAAGCATTTCAAATCCAGATGCCACTACTGGAAGCTCAGGCATTAAAAAAACATAGCCATTTGGAACCAATTCTGTCTTCTGAGCCTTTGAGCCTCTCTGTAACATTAATTAAAATCCATGGTAAATAAATATATAAATATGCTACTTATTTGCAAAAATAATTAATTATCAATGGCCAAATATTTACTATTTCTACATTTTCTCTTTTTACCATAAGATTTTCTGCAACATCCAGATCTTAACCAAAAGAATGAAGATGATAAAGAAATAGCAAGTATTCATTGTGTTTTAGAAAACACTAAAAAGAATCCTTTCTCATTTCTGAGAATGTCCAAAAACACGTCCATCTGTGCATCAGTGAAAAAGAAATCCATTTCTTTTCATGCTTCTTATTAAATGGAAATTTTTCCTAATGGGCAGAAAGGTAAGGAGTATACTTACATCACTGTCAGAGTATGCACTAGTGACTAAAACTTGGCAACTTCAGAAACAGCTCAACCAAGGCTCAAATATTTTAGGGCTTTGATAATTCAAAAATGAAAAATAATAGGGTGCTGTCTTTAAGGAGTTTATATAGAACTCTCATGCATGCAGAATTTGCCAAACTGGATTACAGAAGAGTGCACTTAGCCTTAAACAATGGCAGGAAGATTAATTGTGGGACACCATACTTTAAAGATTGGTAAAATGGCCAGATTTTTTTTTTTAAAGGAGGAGAAGAATGGGTACTTTAAGAAAAAGGATAAATATAAATAATATGCTTTTGGTGGTAGGCAATTCTCTGTGTATTTTCATTTCTCTACTTAGCACACGCCTATTTTTTTTTTTACATAGTATATCTTAATATGCCTTAATCTACCTCTTCAAGCCAAAGCCTAAATCAAATATACAATAAGAAATCTATTGAGATGATGCATTTCTCTAAGTGCAAAGGAAATATTGTGAGAAACTCTATTAAATGCCTTACTGGTACTGGCCTGACCCACAAATCAGAACTTCTGGGTGCCTTCAAGGAATCATTACTTTTTTTGTGTGTCCTTTTAAATTATTACTTTAATAAAGTGTCATATGATAAAAGATAGATAAAACTGATATCCAATGGAAGACTAGTTCTGGCAGTTAAAATTCTTTATAGATAATGGAATATTTAAATTCTTGGTATATTAGTTTGCTGGGGCTGCTGTAACTAACTAGGTGATTAACAGAACAGAAATTTATTCTTTCACAGTTCTGGAGGCTAGAAATTCAAAATCAAAATTTTGGAATGTTGGGAGGGCCATGCTCTCTGATGGCTTTAGGGGAGAATCTATTCTATGCCTTTCTCTTAGTTTCTAGTACCTCTGGCAATTCTTGGCATTTCTTGGCACGTCTTGGCTTGCAGATGCACAACTCATGTCTCTGCTTCTGTTTTCCACATGGAACTCTCCCTGTGTGCCTCCTTCTCTACATCTCTTCTTATAAGGACACTAGTCATGTTACATTAAAGGACTAGCATGATACCATCTTAACTAATTATATCTGAAATACCCTATTTCAAAACAAGGTCAGATTTTTGAAGTTCCCAGAAGGATATGATTTTTGGGGGCACACTCTCCAACCCAGTACATATGGTAATATAGTCCTTAGTGAACTGGCTCTTGTTAATCTCTCAATTTTCAATTAAACCTCCCAGTCTTACATTCACTTTAGCAGCAAGTAAATTTATTATTTATTGAATGAAAAGCAGTGCCTAGCTTATTATAATAGAGAGAGGCCAAAGAATAAATAGGTATGGATTTGCTGGACAGGGAGGTCATGCTGAGGTATAAAGCTCTAAAAGTTCACAGAAATCAAATACAATATTTAGGTCAAGCACCACTATGATAATAAAAAGTCATTACCTTTTGACCTTCACATAAAATGATGGCCTATGTATTTCTGTGCTAATCACTCATAATGCTTGGGTTTCCATGTAGAATAGTGTATTTTTATTTCATGTTCTAGATACTCTAGTGCATCATTTATTTCTTGCCTCATGTAGCCTGCAGCTCTCTAGCCTTTAGGTTCAGCTGTGTGCCAACCCAAGAAACCTGAGGGATTTAGGGAGTCTCAAATTACAGGTTCAGCATGACCAGCTTCATAGGAAACCTGCTGTGGTTCCTGTTTCTAGCCAGGTTCTTGCTTTGGTCCTTAGGACCCATTCTCTGCATGATACTCCAATAAATGGTTTTCCTCTTTAGTCCTCTCAGGCCTGAACTCCTAACTGAACTGATAAAAGTTCTGACTTCCTGATTCTATCTTCCTAGACCACCACTTTCACCCTCCATTGGCCATGCTCAGAATGAAAGTCGTGTGATAACTGACACTTTGCTCTATTCTTCACATTGCCTACCACTCCAAGGCCACAAGGCTGGCACCAACTACTCTGAATATAGGTATAGCTACTTATTACCTGTTATGGACCACGCCTATTGGTGACTAAGGAAGCATAGCCTCCCATCTATTACACAAACCTAGTGCTCTAAGATACCAATGAATTGCCCCATCCCTGGTCTATCTAGTCTCTAGGACCCAGTCATCATTCACTTGTCTGTACATAAACCAAATCCCATTTAAATCACATTCATCTGTCCAGGACTCTCATTTCTCAGTCAAACTGACATTTTAAATGTCAGATGAATTATGGTGTATCACTTGAGTGATCTCGACAACGTGTTCCCTTATTTAGGAGATGAACTGTCTGCTTACGTCAATATTTTTAAATACTGAAGAAAGCAAGTGTCAAAAGTATGTAAATTAATGATAAATTTACCACTTCAATATCCCACATGTCTAAAATATAGAAGTCACTTCTCCAATAATGTTCACCCTTCAATAACTTATTATAACAACCCAAATTGATAGTTAACATTCCTTAGGCATATACCATATATGAAACATTTTACAAATATTGTCTCATACAATACTCATATCACTGTTATTATTCCCACTTCACAGACACAGGCTTAGTGAGGTTCTGTAACTTTTTCAACATTACAATGAAAAGTGCCTTAGTTTCTCATTCCAAATAAGCAACAACTTAGTGGGTGCTACAGACAGAATGTTTTTATCTCTCCAAAATTTATGATTCAAAATCTAATCCTCATGTGATGGTATTTGGAAGTGAAACCTTTGGGAGGTAAGTAAGTCATGAGGTCAGAGCCCTCAGGAATGGGATTGGTGCCCTTATAGAAAAGAATCCACAGGGCTCTTTCCCTTTCCATCCTGTGAGGACCCTGAGAGAAGGATAGCTGTCTATGAAATAGGATGCACGTCTTCACCAGACATTGATTCTGCCAGCACCTTGATCTTGGACTTTAGAGCTTCCAGAACTGTGAGAAATTAATTTCTGTTGTTTTAAGCAACCCACCCTATGGTAGATTTTATTTTAGTGACCCTAATGAACCAAGAGACTGGGTTTGCTCTACCTCCCTGCCACCCATTCTGCATCTCAGTTTTATATTACAATTTAAAAAATACAATAAATTTCTTACTTATATAGTTTTTAACTTCCCAGATTCCTTTCATATTTCTGTATGTGATGATGAGTTTGAAGAACAATGGCCCCAAGCCTACCACTACGTACCTAGGGCATCCATAAAAGCAGCTCTTTCGTGGTCAGACTCAGCAGACCAGCTTCTCAGACTTTCTCATGAACTTAACTTTTCCACCCATGCCTTCTTTGGGCAGACATGGTTAGTGTTTCTGACTTACTCCTTTCAAATTCCACTTGCTCAACTCTAAATTCCATATTAAACCCTATTATTCTCATTGTCTCCAAAACGTCTTTTGTGTTTTGGCTGAATCATTAATTTCCCCTTGATAAAAGAATTTCAATTTCTATGCATACCACCTTCAGGATCTTTTTTGATTAAACATCATCATCATCAACAACGACAGGCCCTCTTCTAGACTCTATGGCACATCTGGAGAATTAGAGAAAAGGTAGCAACTAGGGTAGACTCGGTCAAATGATGGGAGATAATAAAACTATTTGCCATTTATGACTACCCATTTCACAAAAAAACTCTTTATATACACTATCTCATATAAGCATTTTAGTAACCAGAGAGTGATATATTTATTCCCATTTTATTATTGAGAAATCTCAGTTTGAGAAGGTTAACAAGGCAACTAGGCTTACATGACTAATGAGTGACAATTAGAATTCAAGCTGTTCCCAAAACATGTATCCTTCCCATGATACCTTTTAATTTGTCAGATCATGCAATTCTTTCCCATCTCATACAACCTATCCTGGACATTATATTTACCACTGATATGTCCATGCATGGAGATTTTATCTCAAAAGGCTTTGCTGTTTACTCCCTTTTCATATTTTTTTTAATCAAATATCTTCCTTTTGATTCTTTAGTCAGCAACATTTAACTTACTCCTGGAACTCTTCCTACATTGTCCTTAAATTGTTCAGGTACTAAGTTATTTTCCATTCATATTTCCAAAATTAATTTTTAAGGTTCTTGTCTCATCATGGAGGAAGTAAGAGCTGGAAATAAGTCTTTGGATGGGGAATCTGGAAGAAAGTGATTCAGAGAATGAGGAGGTAGGTAAATAGAGAGAGAAGTTTTTATGGGGGGCGGAATAGCTACTTTGGGAAAAACATTGTTTTAGAGTCTGAGGGTATGAGTTCAAATTGCACAGCTACAGCTGCTACATTTGTAATTTGTAAGTTGCAAAATTTCTGTTTGATAAGAGATAGATAATAAAAACTACTTGTCACACAAAGTTTTGTAGAAAATTCAGTATAACTGTGAAAACTCTTTAAACTTATCAAGTGCCATTCAAATATCAAATACAATTTTAATAATTAGCTTGTGATCAAATGATTAGGGAGCTTAACTGCCAAATATATACTGAAGTCAATGCAATAAAGGCTTTAGAGTATAGTTAAAACATGATCCGAACATGATTTAAGAAGAGTAATCTCACAGGATACTTTGAAAAGGAAAGAAAGAATTAGTAAGAAAATGAATATGAAGTGCTGGACTAGGGTAATATCAATTAGAATATGAAGAAAGTGAATAGACGTTAGCAACAAGTCAAATGAAGAACTGACAAGAAATAGAAGATATTTGAAAGTGATTGCGAGATTTTGGGTCTGAGGCATTATAAGAGTCAGGACACCACTGTTATAATAGTGAGTGCAAATCAGACACAAAAAATCAGAAATTAGAAAACAAACAAGCAAACAGTTTGGTTTTGGATATTTTTTTTTTCTGAGCCATGACCTTAAAGGTATAGACTATTCTATATTGACTACATCTAACTCACTATAAGCCCTCTGTTTTTATGTTGCTTTTTGGTATTTTCAAATTCTCACTCGTTTAACTTTTTGTACAATGTTCATTGCTTATATGCTCGTGTAAGAAATTCATGTCAGGTGTTTGTGCCCCACCCCCAAATTTTAGAACCATAATAACTTTTACTGCTCCTAAGAATGACCTACAATATTAGGTTATTATTTGTTGTATTAGTCTAGCAACAGTATAAACTATTAATTGAAGTTAGAAATTTTAATATTCTCTAATAAACTGAAAGAAAGCCTGTTTCTGCTGTGACTCTGCAGTGCACAGAAGGCAAATAGATGTTTCTATCTTTCCTGGGCTTCACTTACTATAGATTAGAAAAATGTAATTTTTAAAGGGACTCCATAATATTTTTCTCTTCACACAAATTATCGTGATATGTCAGACCAGTAACAGATATGAAAATGATGGAATAAATCCTCATAGAATAGATGTTAATAAGAGATTTCTTCAATAAAGAGGTCATTTAAAAATAAATACAAGTTTTAGGAGAAATGTGCTCAGGATTGCTTTGCCCCCTTTATTCACAGGGATAATGTAACTTAAAGAGTGATGTAGTGAAGGTTAAAATAAAAGTTCTTCAAAGTAAAAACATTCTTAGCTTCCAAAGTACAAAGTGCAAATCGACCCACTCATGTGTTTTCCAAGATAAAAACTGAGAAAGTTGCTGTCAGGTTCTCATGAGCCTCTGCTACCCACAGCCAATCTGTTGCTAAATGTTGTAAGTTCTTTTTTGTTGTATTGCATGTCTTAATAACTTTTTTCTTCATTTGCCAAAATGAAACCCATATGCTCACCCTTCCACATGGTTCTCTAGCAAAGACGGTAGCTACTATTCCTGCTTATTTTTATATATTAAATTTTCATACAATACTTCAAAAGTCATTTTGTCTTTTGAACATTACAAATTGTTAGAGACCAAGTCTGAGTCATGCCTTTAAAGACTGTTTAAATAATTGAATTGACTAGTCCACACACATAACTGGACAGAATATGCATAAAGCGTATTTTTCACACACACACACACACACACACCACACACACACACACACACAC
This sequence comes from Eonycteris spelaea, assembly GCA_003508835.1. Taxonomy (NCBI): domain Eukaryota; kingdom Metazoa; phylum Chordata; class Mammalia; order Chiroptera; family Pteropodidae; genus Eonycteris; species Eonycteris spelaea. The sequence continues at coordinate 2,600,477 of PUFA01000228.1, forward strand.
AAAATGTGCCAAATTCATTTGTAGCTGTCAAAAAAATAAAAGATATTTATTGGTTAATTTTTAAAAGGCCTGGCCATTTCTAAGCTTTAAAGTATCTTGGAAACTTTATAATTTAAGTTTTATACTTGCTAAAGATAGAACTTTTTAATTGAAATCATCAGTCTTGATTCTTAACCAATTAAGAGATTAAAAAAATTCACCTTTAGATTATCAATAATAAACACACTTGATAAATTCTTGTGCTACATTAGTTCACAAACCCCCTGGTTATAGAAGTACCATGTGTCTATATTTTAGAGGTAAAACTCTTTTTAGGGTTAATTATTACTATACCATTTTCACAGTATACCTTCATTGGGTATTAAAAACAAAGTAGGTTAGATCAGAAGAAGCCCAATTAATAATTTACAGGGCTGACATGCAAACCTTAAGTGCTAAAAATGTTCTATCACAACAAAGCCCACGGACACTTAGCAATGCTGCCCTCTTTCTTCTCCTGGGCTGACCACGAAGTATGGCTAATAGATTATTGCACTCGCCTACCGAGTCCAGATGGGACCTTTTCGACATTTCAGTCCAAGATACTACCAATTAATTAGAGTTGGCACTTGAGGTTATTTTTTGTTTTGTTTTCTTTCTTTTTTCTTTTCTTTTCTTTTTTCTCTTCTCTTCTCTTCTCTTCTTTTCTTTTCTTTCTTTTCTTTTTTCTTTTTTTCTTTTCTTTTCTTCTCTCTCTCTCTCTCTCTCTCTCTCTCTCTCTCTCTCTGGCACTCAGACCTTGCTATATTAAAAACACATTAAACATCTCTTTAATGTGATATTAGAAAATTTCAAGAAGTGACTGCTTAAATCTGCAGTTTTTGAACTCTAAGGGAATTTAGCTCAGGGACCAAATTTACATTTGATTAGTAATATATAGTTTTCTATCTCATCCTAATGAACTCACTGGCTTCAATAAGTGATTCTCAAGACAACATGTCCTTAGCATCCTGGCAAACCCACAGAACTTCTGCTCCTTCCTCCCACATGTCAGTTTGGGTTTCAGCATTCCATGATAAAGATCACAATTTTCTTTTTGTATTACAAGTTCATAACTGGAAGTGTGAATAAGAAGTTAGGGGGAAAACGCCTTAAGCTTCTGTGACAGAAAAAGATCACCTTTTATTTCTGTCTAGTTTTAGAGCAAAAACATCCATCAAAGGCTATTTCTGTGGTCTGAGGAAATGTGAAGAGTGCAATGGGGACAATGCTCGTCACCTTCTTGTAGAATGTTTGATAATACATATCTATCTTTAGTAAGTATGATGCATAACTATTAATTAAACAGTGAATAATTCCAACTATCCACCTAAATTAGACAGAAATACTTGTAGTATATAAATGATAAAAAGAAGTATGAAGAATACACATTTAGAGAAATTAAATAATAAAGTTCAGGAATGAAATATTTCTCAATTGAGAGACAACATAGGATCACAATCTATCTATGTGTTTTTTAATCTCAGTTCCTCTAGATAGTTATATATAAAAACATATTAAAATAAGTACCAGAGTAC